>CAMTDV010000023.1:10164935-12564935 GCA_947069175.1 Scalesia atractyloides | reverse complement strand
CTATAATCTAATGGTTGAGATTATAATACCAAAATTGTAAATAGTGTTACTATTAAATTAATTAATTTTCTAGATTAAGGGTATAAAGTTAAATTTGATATTTTTAAATTAAAAAACTTACATGCAATGCACATGCAAGTTCTCCCTTCTTTTTTAAACGTCAATAACTTTTTATACATAACTCTTTAAAAAAAATACAAACGAGTGTTTTTTTATTTTTAATATGAGTACCATATTATTATACTTATATAGAGAAAAATTACGTTTTGATTGAATGTTTAGTCCACGGTGTTTTTCTATGTTCATACAATGATGTTTTAATTGTATTGTGATTCAAGGCGTTGCATTTTACAGTAAAACACCATGAACGTAAATAAGACGCTATAGTATTGCAAATAATGAATTATGATTCAAGTCATGGTGTTTTAACATCTAGAGTATGTAACATTGTATTGTGATTACAGTCATGGTGTTTTAACATATAGAATAGCAATAGAATCATTCTAAATGTTAAAACACCATGACGGTATTATGATTCCATTCATGGTGTTTTTTGAAATTTGTATGGTGTTTTATACCTGCAAAAATAACAAAAGTCATTATAGATGTTAAAACACCACAGTTGTATTAAGATTCAAGTTGTGGTGTTTTTTTGGAATTCGTATGGTGTTTTATACAAACTGATGATGAATTCCTAAAATAACTGATAATTTCAGTTACAAGATTATATTTTTAATTAGGTTATGGGTTAAATTACATCTTATCTTTAAAATAATAAAATAGATAGAAAAAGATGTCATCACTAGAATCTTTCTTTTATATATATATATATATATATATATATATATATATATATATATATATATATATATATAATGCTTTTAACATATACATAGAGAGAATTTATAATAAATCACTTAATTAATAATTAATAAAATATATATTAATTAACACTTGGGGTTATAATTTGTATATATTTAGTATTATTTGGGCATTATTCAAATGGGCCTGAGTAAGCTCTTGTCGGGCCCTAACTTCGTTACATTTTCTTTTGAACTACAACTTCCATAAAAACAAGACATTTGCAAGTAGCTAGGCCGAAAACTACACACATAAACACATTACAAGGAAAAAGACACCAAATCCCTCCATGAGTTCGGACTAAAACTGGGTCGATTTTTGAGCCATAGGTATCCTAAACGCTTGACATCCTCATAATTTTTGTGTGAGTGCCTTGAGAGTCGTTGAAGATAATCGTGTTTCTTTCTTTCCATATGCACCAGCATTGGGTGTAAATAATCCCATTTATCAGCACTCCATTACATACTGAGTTGATTTTGAATGAGCTCATGTCATAAATCGCAATGTTTTTGAATGCTTGTATAAGACCAACCATCTACGTATAAAACCTCATATCTCATATATCAAGCATTATACTTCTAAGTTCTAACTGTTGAGCTCATTAATCAATAGTCACTTTTTCTTAGTGTTATTGGTAACGACTACCTTTTTAGAGAAGCTTGTTAAGAAAGATTAATGGCCCCCACGTTCTTAATTATTTGAATCTAAGAACTTATTAATAAAGTTTTTACTCCAAACGCACTACTCATTTTTCTTGTATCTTCCCCAATCCAAGGGATTCTATCAATATACATGTGTGATGAGGTTATCATGGAAACTAGAAAGATGATTTCTCAAGTTGACAACAAGGTCCCACCCTTAGGAAATAATTTTGAAAAGATGTAATTCATCTCTTAGATAATCATATGATAATTGTTTGAAAATGTAATCACTCTTATATAATTATCATTATTTTTAATTTTAATTTATCTTTCTGTTTGATAAATTTGAACTTGTTACTATTTGAAGAGAACTTGTTAAACATATTATTGACGTTAATCGTTTATTTTTATATTGGTTTATTATCATGACAATATAATATACTACCACTTCATCATACATGTGCCACGTCCAATACTGTTTTTGTTATTCTAGGTTTATAAGTGAAATATATTATTCACTTATCATTCTTGTGCACGTCAATCTATTTGTTATTTAGGTTTATAGTATAGTTGTTTCAACATTACTTATCATTTAATAATAGGGCGATCTTTATTTATGGCTTGATATCACAGGCTACATTCCCTTTGATAGATATGTGAGTTATGTTTAAATAGCTAGCTTCCCCAAAGAACACCTAATAACCTTATGAACCAAAACAACATTACTAGTTTGTATAACAGCTATGTTGAATTCAAAAATATATGGAAACTAAAAGAAGTTAAATAGTAATGATCAAAGGTTAAATAAGAAATTAGACAAGAAAGAGGAGTTCATGTTCCTTTTCTTGAAAGGCGAGTTTTTGTGCCTTATTCTCTTTATTTTCTTTGCTTTATAGTTCTTGATTGTAATCTATGTCGTCGCAAAGATGAGCTTCTCTACGGGAGTATTCTTACGTGGGGCATTTATGGAAGTCGAGGAGGATATGATCTTCTCTTCTAAGTCGAACGCGCATTACTAAACTTTTAGAGGGTATCAAAACGTTGAGTTTTCTTTGAATAAAAAATAGATCCCCAATTAAGGATTTAGCTTGGTCGAATTGGGTTAAATGCTTGTTGTAATTGTTCACTACAAGAAGCACCTGAGTGGCAACATGTCGCAGCTATTGCCCCGATCCGGACGCGGTGCCCACATGAAATCTTAGCCACACATTTCTTATCTACATCCAACAGCTGGAGTTTAACCACACCAATAGCGGCGACTAGTTGAGATTGTTGTGTTTTGTCCCTTAGTTTCTAGCGCTTTGCTAGTTTGTTCAATGAAATTTTCTGTGCAAAAAAAGGAGCTTTGTTCTCATCTCTACACGTGTCTAAAACTGGAGTGGACCATGGAAGATGCAACTCCTTTCAAGTCCATTAGTGTGTCAAAATTCTAAGTTCGCAAACCTATGTTATTGGACTATAGAATCGTTTACCCGACATTTCAAAGTAATGTATTAGCCCCCAATCCACCACTGACACTAGCCACCGTAGGTCAACTACCTTCCCTTTTGTATGAGACTATTCATGTTACCACGGTTTGCATTCCATGCCTGACACTTTCAAAGATTAAAGTATCTTTAATCATACAACTGATGAAATTACTTCCACCACCACAAACTCTAGGATGGTGGAAGCATGTAATCATTTATCATTAATACAACAATAAAGATCCCACATACATGGCAGTAATAATCAGAATGATTCTTCACTTTTTCAGGTTAAAGAAAGTAACACAAAAATAAAAATCACTTTAAAGGAGGTTTCTGAGTTAGATTCCTGTAGAGTGAAAGATGGGCAGTCAAAATTTTATGGTTTATCTCTCAAACTTTCTGTAAATATTGAGAAAGTGAGCTAATTTACAATTGCATGACAGCATACACACCTTATAATCGAGGCAGGGCCTACCGAAAAGGCACCAACTTTAATCTCTTTTACTTTGCATGTTAGATATATGAACCAAGATCTAAAAAGTGGTGAATATGGTGTGCCAAGGCTTCTTAATTTTATGAGGGTTTTTCATTCAACTTTACAAGAGTGTAACTTTACTCGCAACCAGAACATATCTCATCTTTTAGTTAAGAGTTGTGATTCAAGACTCACCTCTGGCAAGCATGATCTAACTCTACACTTGAAAAAAGCCATACAAAGTGGAAGTTAGCCTTAAAAAAGCTCATTAGATTTAGTCCCCACAACACACTTCAAAGAAGATGAAACAGCTTTCCAGAAGAGAAGGAGTAGGGTATATATGTTTTGGTAATGATTGTTTATATAATCTTCTCTTTAAATCTGCATAGTTTCTCAATGTGGATAGGAAGGCAGTTGTATGTATTATTATTCACTATATATTTATGTATATACGATCATTAAACTAAAGAAAAGGTACACATATCATTTTTGTTTGGAACTGGGCGGTACGTGTACATCTAGATCTAAACAATGAAGGAAGCATATAGCTTTACAATTATTAGTAATTTGAAATAAGTGGAATGCTAGCTAGCTTTTAGATTAAGGATTAAAGCATTGACGAGACAGAGACCGGTTAAGGGGTGTGAGGTGGAAGTGGAGAAATAATAATTAACCAATATTCGAATGGATTAATAGATAAAGTAGAATAATGATCATGAGGAAAACGTATTTGCTTTCCTCTTTGTCATTACTTTATATGGCATGATTAGAAAAAAAAGTTGATCAGTCGTGAAGTGAATCCCACCGTCCTTAACCAAAAGCGGACTCTTCTAGTCCCCACCCCCACTCGATCTACCAAACCAAACACGTAAACACTCTTAATTTTTTTAAGATAAGATCCTGGAAAGAAGTTACCCAAGCTACATCCTCAGGGTCCCAATCATGAAGCAAAATGTTACATATCAAACCAACCAAGGACGGATCCGGGGGAGTCAAGAGTGTTTATTGACCTCCTGAATTTGTTGGATTTATTTATAAAGTCTGAGACTTTTCTCGAAATAATACATGATTTGATCTCTATAATTTAGCCGGAAAGAATAGAGCCTTATAATGACCACACGATAAAGCATTCCACCACTTACAAGGCTTCTTTCGCTCTTAACATCATTATCATTTACGTGAAACACTAGTTAATACTCGTCCGTGTTTTCATGGCGGGGCTACTAATTAAACTAGAAAATGATACAATGGGGTAGTGGATTATTTGTTCAACCAGCGGTTAAACTACTTTTCGTCCATGTCTTAATGCTTGGAACATATATATTTACCTCAGAATGACTATTACATAATATTTTTTAACCAGTCAATTACTTTTTTTTCTAAGGACTTTAGATGTTTTCTAAATTCGAAGGATGCCATATTCGTTTCATGCCATTTGATTAATAGAGGGTTGGTGGATTAATCATGATATTAAAATGGCCAACTGGGCCTTGCCTCAGTTGGGCCTAAGGTCCAAATTAGAAATGTATTATGGAGTTGCCTACCAGAAATACTTTTAATAAGCCTTTCCTGTCAATTTTTATATTCTTGCTATTGCAAACAAGAACAACCTAGCAAATAGAAACGGAACTATATAAAATTCTAGTTAATTCCATAAATGCTGTAAAATTATTGAAATAGTGGTTTCACTGAGAGGTGGACTTAATACTTATGTTCTGGGTTGATTCTCACGAAGGGGTTTTTTCCCATATTTATTGGGTTTCCTCCTAAATTGGCCTATAGGCATTATGCCTAGTGAAGATGGATATGATCGAGTGATTCTGCTGGTGGCACGATGATACTCCAGTTGTCTGTCAGTGATCCAAATTTGACATTCAAAGAAAATACTGCATATGTAAAATCCTATGTTTTTAGTTGTGGATCTCTTTTGTTATAATGCCTAAATTGTTTAAGGAGGCTTAAAATGAAGATGCATGTAGAGGTGCACAAAATATTCAAATCCAAAACAGATCCGATGAAGAATTTGGATTTTCTGAAACCACATACAATCCGGCAGGGTTCGTTTGATCTAAACTGAATTTAAAATTATTAAAGTCACGGATTTTCTTCCGGATCTTCTTGAATCGAATCTAATCTGGATTTCTTGGACGGATTTTACCATTATATAAAATATAATTTTTATCAAGTTTATCCTATATATTTACTATTCATTTGGTTGTTTTTTATCAAGTTGAGTTATATTACTTGTAAAAATTTACAAATCTGAATTTTAGTGAAACTTTTTTTTTATATCTTTTTTATGAATTTATGTTATAGAACTTAAAAATAAATAAAATATGATTTTGGTGAGTTTATTTAATATATTTTTAATTTATATTATTTGTTTTTTTTAAAACTCTAAAATCCGGATTTTATACCAAATTTTTAAACGATATCCGGTTTGGATAATCCAATTTGAATTATGGACCTTTGAACCAGATAAAATCCTATCTGGATTTTCACAATTTTGTTTTCACCATTGTTTGAATTATCCAGATCGTATATAATCCAATCATATTTTTAAAAACAAAAATCCAAGTTTTGCACCTCTAGATGCACGAGATTTCTCATACAAATTAGTTTTAAATGACGACAAATTGATAGATTGAGCATATTTTTATCAAGAGTCTGTCCCTTTTTTACATGGCCCATCAGACGTACATAAGTTCATTAAACTGACTAAAGTTACATTAAAAAATTTCCAATACCAACAAAGGAAAAGAAATATGATTAAATTCTAGTTATTAGTTTGATGACATCTTATCGGTTGCCCAACAGAATTTTATGTATCAAGTAACTGTTTGGACCAAAAAATTAGCCTCGTAGTGTTTTAGCAACGACTTATAGCAAAAGAAATAGCAATTATATATAGAATGACAGTAACAAGATAAATTCATATAAACATGCAACTAGTAACGAGTATTGTAAAATATATACATGCAAGGTAATCATTCACACATTACAACAAGTATATACGAAATCCAAAATTTACTCTATCCTATGACCAAACCTCATTCCCTCCACATTCATAAAACCGAACACAATATTTCCTATTATTGTTAAGGGTGGCTTGCTTTTAACGAAAACAAAAACATCGTGTTTTTTAAGCTAAAATAATCTTGTTATAACGTTAAATATTAAATTTCAAATTTCAAGTTTAGGTTTTGAAGCCTTGTAGAAGTAAGTAGTGATTCCAACAATTTGTTAGTGGTGTATGGTGATGATTTTAATGTCATCATGAATTTTAGTATAATTGGATTTACTTTAAACCAAAGAAAAATAAGAACAAATATGAACAAATATTGATTTGAGTTGGGAGGTCTAGAGTGCACACTCGTTCATGACTGTTCGTATTTCATACACCAACGAACCCTTGGGTATTCAAGGGGGTTGCACTCTTTTGGCACGGGATGCAAGGGGGTTGCGCCCTCTTTGGTGGAGGTTCAGGGGAAATGCCTCTTTTATAGGGTAGGGTGCCTGTATTGCTTTAGATCAGTTATTTTATGAAAATACTACTACATGTTGCTTCGACTTTACATGATTAATAGAAAATTGCTTGGAAATTGGTCATCAATTCTAATTAATTATCTATAACAATCATAAGTAGTAAGTTATTACCAATCAATGACAATTAGCGACTATTGAAAGAGTTTTTCCTAGGACTTTCCACTCATAACACTATCGAATTGTCAATTGTAAATGGTTATAACTCTCAACCGCCAACTACCATCTAAAACGTTACGAGGGTACATCCCCTATATAAAGCAGGTTTTTTCTTTAATCTAGGAACGGATTTTCCATAACAATACTTTAATATTCATTCTTATGTTTTCTTTCAGTCACCTAATAGAACTTTCGATAATTATCATGGTAATGTTTGAATTTGAAATTGATCTCCACGTGATTTAGAGAGATATCCAGGCCTAAACAAAATTCTATAAAACATATGATGTATCTTTGTCGATTTACGTCTTGTACTATTTCCAAGATCCTTGCTAGTCAAATATTTATCACTGACACGATTTTAGAGAACATATGAATCAACATAAACATATATATCTCAAATCAAAGTTGGTAAATTGTATCCATGAAAAGATTGAATGTAATTATGTAAAGTTTCATTATTGTTTATTGATAACCATGTTGTTGTTTTGTGTTTAGAGGCTTCATTGGTTGAATGTATAAATTTCAAAATTTGATCTTTATATAATTGAAGACATGTACTATTGATGAGCGTAAGCATGAGCTTTCTCTCACAAATTATTGGTATATGTTTTAACTAACTAAGATCGAGAATACGTTACTGGAAATTTATAGATCAGATAAGCAAAATAATCGTAAAGTATGCAATAAATCAACTTGATGTCTACAAATGTAGAATGTGTTGGAACTAAAAACATGATGTAGTTAAGAGAATATAAGCAAAAACGTAAAAGGGAACGTGTTGATTAGCTTTATGTTATACTCTCGAGAATTAAGAAAATATATGTCTCGAAGTCCATTATATAAGACTTGTCATGTTTAGTTGTTGGCCGGCCTTAATCAAATGATCAACTAGATCTTCAAGTTTTTGTAACATTGCGCTTTTTCATAATGATTATCTTAATGTTCCGGTCCACAAAACCCACACCCGTAATAGACCAAACCTTGTGTGGAAAACATAAGGAACGTCAAACAGTCTCGTGACAAGCTATCCATTTTACACCAGTTAAAAGAGTTAGTGGCATTAGTTCAGGTAGACCAAAAATGGTTCATCGATGTAACATTTACACTGTAAAACACCAATAACAAAGCATATATGTTGAACCATCCATCAATTAACAATGAAAACGTTTAAGCATATTATTTTCCGTTAAAGAGATGGACTAATTCGCCACATTGAGGCCTACATGACGTATGCACGTTTACAAGAAAAAGTGCACAACCTAAAAAGGGGGCTATTGGGATGATATCATGTTGTACACCTTTTCCCTTATGAGGAAAAATAAATAAATAAGTTTTAAATGAGTATAGCTATAAACCAATTAGTAATGTTAAAACAATTTTAATTGCGTTTGATCAAAATATAGTTATCTATACGTCTTATCAAATATGGTTATTTTGATAGTTACGACAAAGTTTAAATAGCTAGGACGAAGATTTCCCTTAATTTTGACACTTGTAATATTGTTATACATTACAACGTTAGCTAAATCGATAACGATCAAACTCTCGCCATGTAGATTTACAAATTTTCAAAGCTAATGGCCACATTACAAAGCGGAGAGCTATTTTTATCTATTTTTCGTTAATATAAATTCAAAACGCATACAAAACGAAATTTTTATAACATGATTTTTATGGGTTTTATTTTTTATATCAACGCTCCAGGCGAGTTATGTTTTCTACGTATCGACGTGAATTTTGTAACGTTGTTTTTAAACTGACTGGTTGGTTTTAAATATCTTTTTTAACCGTTTGGTGTTTTTTAAACAGGCCGACGCTCATCCCTAAATACACCATTATGCTTTGTTTTTTATCTACATTTAGATTGACTCACTATAATGTGCGGCAACCATGTTTATCTTTCATGTTTTGGTGTAAATTATGTCCGAATAACTTTGATTTCTTATACAACGACATACCTTTTCCGATGACTTTCGAGTATACCGTCGCAACGTGGATTTTTCATCATCACGTGGGTGATAACCCACTAATTAACCTTAATTTCTTCAGGCGTAAATTTGCATTTATGATATGAAGATCCATTAGCTAGTGGGTTCATATCACAACGAAAAAATGGTGCGAAAAAATGGTGCAAGAACGGCCCAACTTAAAAAGAACATAACTTAGACTATGCTTGCAGTTGCGGGGCTATAGGCGGATTGGCTTAGTTGTTAGACCCTGATTACACAATCCGAATTTTAGAGTTTTTCATTGAATTTTTTGATTTTCTATTATTCCTTTTTTTACTATAAAAACATGTAAACTTCGAATTTCAAGATTATGATCAAACCTACAAAATTTAGTTTTTCCCCTTGTAAAAAATGTACTAGTGTTTGACATTCCATACTATTTAAAGATACTGAAGAGTTCAAATAAGAAGAAAAATTTTGTAAGAATAAAAAGAATAACTTTTAAACCAATAGAAATTCTCAATTTACTTCATTTAATGTGTGTATTTAATATTATGAAAAAAGACATATAGGTAAAATCTATAATTTTCATTAATTGTTAATTAATTAAACTTATAACTCATTTTTTTCATATACTCTTTCAAGATAAAATAATTTATGGTGTAAGACAATTTTCGACATGTGTATGATAAATTTTGAAATTTGTAGGGTAAATTCCGGTAAATTTAAGACATATGTAGGATAAATTTTGAAATGTGTAGGATAAAATGTTTTTCCTTTATTAATGAGAGATAACATAATTAATGAGAGTAGTTATAAACTATTTAATGTTTTACAATTATACTATTTCTTCTTTTTCTTCTCACATTAAATTTCTTCTCAAATAAACATTCCCCTATATATATATATATATATATATATATATATATATAGTGGAGAGTTCAAATGAGAAGAAAAATTTTGTAAGAATAACTTTTAAACCAATAGAAATTCTTCATTTACTTCATTTAATGTGTGCATTAAATATTATGCAAAAGGGCATATAGGTAAATCTATAATTGTCATTAATTAGCTAATTAATTAAACTTGTAACTCATTTTTTTCATATAATCTTTCAAGATAAAATAATTTAAGTTGTAGGACAATTTTCGACATGTGTAGGATAAACTTTAGTATGTGTAGGATAAATTTTGAAATGTGTACGATAAATTTACATGTGTGTAAGGTAAATTCCGGTAACTGTAAGACATATGTAGGATAAATTTTGAAATGTGTAGAATAAAATGTTTTTGCTTTATTAATGAGCGATAACATAATTAATGAGAGGAGTTATAAACTATTTAATGTTTTACCATTATGCCATTTCTTCCTTTTCTTCTCACATTATATATATATATATATATATATATATATATATATAGGAAGGTTCATTTGAGAATAAATTTAATGTGAGAGAAAAGAAAGAAATGGCATAGTGGTAAAACATTAAATAGTTTATAACTCCTCTCATTAATTATGTTATCTCTCATTAATAAAGCAAAAACACTTTATCCTACATATTTCAAAATTTATCTTACATATATCTTACATTTATCAGAATTTACCCTACACACAGGTAAATTTACCCTACACAGTTTCAAAATTTATCCTATACATACTAAAATTTATCTTACACGTGTCGAAAATTGTCATACGCCATAAATTATTTTGTCTTGAAAGAGTATATGAAAAAATGAGTTACAATTTAATTAATTAGCTAATTAATGACAATTATAAATTTACCTATATACCCATTTTCGTAATATTAAATACACACATTAAATGAAGTAAATGAAGAATTTCTAATGGAGAGTTCAAATGAGAAGAAAAATTATGTAATAATAAAAAGAATAACTTTTAAACCAATAGAAATTATCCATTTACTTCATTTAATGTGTATATTTAATATTATGAAAATGGGCATTTAAGTATATCTATAATTGTCATTAATTAACTAATTAATTAAACCTGTAACTCATTTTTTAATATATTTTTTCAAGATAAAATAATTTATGGTTAAGGACAATTTTCGACATGTGTAGGATAAATTTTAGTATGTGTAGGATAAATTTTGAAATGTGTAGGGTAAATTTACATGTGTGTAGGGTAAATCCGATAAGTATAAGATATATGTAGGATAAATTTTGAAATGTGTAGGATATAATGTTTTTGTTTTATTAATGAGAGATAATATAATTAATGAGATAAGTTATAAACTTTTTAATGTTTTACCATTATGTCTTTTTTTTTTTTTTTCTCACATAAAATTTCTTCATGAATGAAATTTCCCCTATATATATATATATAGGATTAGGATCATTTGTGAACAACTCTTGAGAGTGATAGAAGTGAACTAATCTTGGCCTTTAATCATTTTTTAGATTAAAAGGGTAAGACTGATATTAGTTAAGTACTTTTAATTAAAATCTATTAGTTTTCTCATCTCTTAACTCTCTCTCTCTTATTTTTAATTATTTCTCTAATTATGTTATATATATATTATTTAACATGTGCTTTATGTAAATATGTGTTGTAATTTGGACCCGTAACAAGCCTGCGGGACACAGGTAAAATACTAGTTATATGTTGTTCAATTCTTCCGCTCCCGTCAATAATAATTTTATAAGGTAGTAATGTATACGTATTAATATTTAGCATGTGAATTTATGTCACCTGTACATATTACATAGAATTCTTCGTATAAGAATTATAAAATTGGTACAAGTGCAGAAATTTTTTTAACCTATGAGCCAACCTGAGTTCCATAATTCTCAAGCTAAGAAATCGTTTTCATTACCATGTCTAGTTTTTATCACCTTCATAAACATCGAATGAGATAACATGTAAATCTCATAGAACCTACTTGTTGTATCATCGAAAGTAGATTTAATAAAACCTCAGCAAGTTCAAACAAAATCCCAATTGTTTACGATAAAACATGTTCGAACCCACAGAAAAGTGCCATTTGCTCACTTTGGTATTTTGCAAATTGCAAGTGAGGAGATTCATGTGCATAGGGGACCATATATATACACAAATACATATTGTGAATATTGATCGCTCTCACCTACTTGTTCCTGATTAGTAACAGACGGTGAGCAGACATTGAACGGAGAGAATTCTAGAATCAGTTATGCTGCCACTTTGTTCACAAGCATTGATAGCTTCAATTCCCTATATATTTAATATTCACTTATGAAAATATCAAATATTAAAATTTTGTACTGCTTGAAAGTTCAGCTATATAGCGACATCCAGTTTTCGTTGCAAAGTCCATCAGTTAGCGACAACTTTACCGATGGCCGCAATGCTATGCCTTACATTTTAAGAAGAAGAAATCGCTAAATATGTGATATTCGGTTTATTAAAGTTGGCGCTACATGCATCCCTAAATTTGCGACTTGCTAGCAAAAGTAGCAATTCACATCACCAATCATCGTCATCGCTAATCACCTCAATAAGTGTCGTTTTATGACACCTACACATATTTTGCTATTTCTTAGGAATGCCGATATCTTGCGTATTTGCAACAATGATGTTTGTGTAGGTACGTGGCTAATATATATTAAAAGCTTTATTCTTAAGTTATTGTTGATGAAGTGCCTTTTGTTAATATTTATTCTTGGTGTTTATTGGTGGGTGTTGAGAGTTTGTGTGTCGAGTCCTAAAATGCTCTTACAATGCATTTTTGGAAGTGAAAAGAATGGCATCCACTAGAGATTGCCGAGCAACTCAACAACCAGGTACCTACTTTGGCCCCCTAATTGGTGTGAAAACGGCCAAAGACTCATCTTACGGTGGGCGCCGTACTCTTTTGATGTTGGTTCTTGGAAGCTTAGTTATTTGAATCGTCTCTACCTTCTATGCTAGGGTGGAATCAAAGGGTTTGTTAACTCCTCTATCACAAGAGTTCGTTTGATTTTCTTACGATACAAGTTTAAAAAAACCATCCCCTAGTTATGGTTGAAAAAAAAAGGAAGAATGAGAGAAGCTAACCCTCCGAGCATAGTGACAGATCAAAAAAAAGAAATTCATGAGAGTAAAGGATTAAAAAAAAAAAGGTTAATTGACAATTGCTATATATTAAAAAAATCTGTCCAGTTTAGATTAGGTCACATAATAAAAATATAAATCAAACTAAATTTCAAATACATAACAAAAGTAAGTTAAACATCATTTGGAATGGTGATCGTGGACTGAAGGGCGGCAATTGGCAGACGACTTGATCAATGGTCACTACAGTGGACTTGGCGAGGTTGGGCGGCGTGTGTAGCACACCGGCTAGGCTAAGGGCAGACTGACGAGGCTAACCGATTTTTTCAGTTCATCGATCCATTTTTCTTTCTTCTTTTTTTTCAATTGCTGCATTTGTTTATCTTATTTGGGTTTAAAGTTTAAGTAAACAATTAACTTTCATATGCCAAAAGTGCTAAAAGACTAAAGAATTTAACTTTTGAGCTTTAACCATTTAATTATTAACATGAGCTTAATTAAAGTTTTTTTCTTAGCTGTGGGCTCTAGTGTTTAACTGTTTCATATTTGTTATTTAGAAAAAATGGTAAATGCACGGTACCCCTGACCGCGGGAGGGTTCTCCCTCCCCAAGCTAGCTTAGCCCCATAGCTGCCTGGCGGTTACTACCCAGCAGGATTATTCGGGCCGAGCTGGACTCGAACCCACTCCTCCCGTAAATTTTTAAATAATTAAGAACTTTTTAAAATTTGCGTTGGTATAAATTCTACGGGATCATTTACTCGTTTTCAAAATTTCATGAAGGTCAGTGATAAAAATTCATGGGGTCGTTTGGGATTCTGTCATATATATGACACTAAAAACATCCATGAGGTATAGGCTTATCCTATACCTATGCCTTAGGTACGCCAATGATACCAATGTTAAACCATTACTACAAGAATGTTATACCATTACCGGCGACGGTAATAGCGGCGACAACGAGCAATAGCGACGACCTAGACACGGGTCCCCGCTATTGCCGTCGCCGCTAAAGGGCTCAATCTGTGTGCTTCTTCCAGATTTGCTAGTGACCATTGATTCAAAACTGATCCAATGGCCACCGTCACCTCCCGCTCAAACACAAACATACACCCTATATCTTATCCTCCTAAAACACAAACCCATCTCAACACCCCTTTCAACCTTCATGTTCATCAAACTCCACCATTCACCAGCAAGCTACAACCACCACCTTCAGCCACAAACCGCCATCATCAACCTCCGGCTCTCCACCATTCACCACCCAACAGAGTTGCTGTCATCTACAACCATCAACCGCCGCCGTATCAACAACCGCGGTGACATTTGAAGCTCCACCAATCATCACCGAGCATCTTCTTCGTCACCGGTGCTCCGGCCAGTTTTTTAGTTTTACGTGGAAAATATGTAGTGTAACGTTATGTAAAATGTTTTGTTTTAGTTTAAGGATGTAAGAGAGTTGAATGAAAATAGTCCGGCGAGCTTTCCGACAAATTGTAGTTTCAGAGTTTTTTTGTTTGAGTTTATGAATGTTTCGGTTTTTTTTTTTTTTTGAGTCTATGGATGTTCAGTTTTTCTTTGTTTGAGTTTATGAAATATTGTAGTTTATGTTTTGTCTCCGACGAGCTTTTTGGCAATCCTCCGGCACAGGTAATAGCGGCGACGGTATCACTAGTGGCGTTTAAAAGGGCAATAGCGGCCCATCAATACCGGCGAACCTTTAGCGGCCACGTGTCGCCGCTAAAGGTCAATACCGGCGACAAATTGTATCAATACCGGCGACACCTGTCGCCACTAATGGTGTCAGATTCTTGTAGTGCATAATTAAACCTATGTCTCGGCATGTCACATCAGATTTTAAACAAAAAAAAAAACATATATTTTTCCTTTAATCTCAAACCTACACAAACCATAAACTTACACTCCCTTTACATAGACCAATAGACTCGGACTATTTACCTCAATAGTGGTGATGATTTGGGATCTCTTAACGACCTCCGTGACAAAACACATTCAGATTGCATGAAAATATGCCATGTGTCATCTCATTTATGTTGGGCATACGTTCGAATAGTCAAAATATTATATGTATTTTCTAATTGAGTGTAATGCAAAAGAATTAAAAGGGTTTTGGTAATAAAATCTTGTCTTACATAGGATGCGAGATATTTCATGGTGAAAAATAATCAAAT
Organism: Scalesia atractyloides; assembly: GCA_947069175.1. Lineage (NCBI taxonomy): Eukaryota > Viridiplantae > Streptophyta > Magnoliopsida > Asterales > Asteraceae > Scalesia > Scalesia atractyloides. The sequence continues at coordinate 12,549,612 of CAMTDV010000023.1, read as the reverse complement.
CTATTCATGGTAAAAAAGATGGACGCAAAAAACCAAATCGACCTTACACCTTAAATTAAAGGCCCGTACGGGGAGGCAAAACCTGGTAAACTAAACCGCGCGGAACTTATTTGAAGGTTTTTATTGGATTTACAACCCAAGGTCATTACTTTGGGCCAAAACTTCCATTACCAAATTGTTTTATCGATGGTTAACAAAAGTTTTATGCCCAAATTAAATATTTTGAACCAACTTTCAAACCTAAATGTGAAACCGAAAATACAAGAAAACAAAAAACAAAACTTCGGTTTTGGTTCGGTTTGAACCCAAACTGACCCTCTAAAGTTCCAATTTTGAACTTACGGTTTTTTCTCAGTTTAGACTACATGGTGTGGAGGGGCTTGAAAGAAGGGCGTGGAGCGACATGTTGCAACCACATCAGCATGGTGACGTGGAGAAAAAAGCACGGGTGGGAAAGTGTCGTGGAAGAGAATAAAAAAATTAAAAAGAAAATAAACATCAACCAATCAAAACAAGACTATACTACACTCACCAATCAAGAGCCTCCATCTCACCCACATTGTCCCCACGCCGGTGGAAAATCTCAAGCCCCAAGCACAACGCCGTTCACAACGCGGGGCATGGGATGGTTAATTGGGCTTGGAGTGACAACAATACCGTGTTTCCACGCCCACATCGTGTGATTTTTAGCCATTTATTGTATTTCATGTTGACTGTGAACACATGAATCTTCTTATTGAAAAGTTTATGCATTACTTATAATTACAGTCAACAATATTAAAAGAATCAATTGGTTTACCATCAAACATCTCATTTAATGTAAACAAATCCAAGCAAAAGAGTTAAACTCAACAAAAAGGGTTTTGACTTGCACACAACAAGATGTCCTGATTGTGACAATGCCAAAGAATCCAAGAATCATCCTTTTCCTCGAGTATAGGATTGCCATAAGATTACGGATGTCGATTGCAATGTGGTTAACCTTTAACCCGACTTCCGGAACTCTCTTGAATTGGTATTTAGCATTATTGATTCAATGCAAGATTGCAAGAATAAAAACCACTAAAATATTCATCATCTATCATTCAAACGACCTTATAGATATTGTGTATGCATAAGAACGAAACCATGCTTATTACCATATTACCAAAATCCGAGAAGTGACACGTGTAACTTTACCATTTCTCATGCATCTAGCAACTTCAGACCACCCTTTAATTTTAATCAAAGTAATGCCTACCATTCTAGAAGATAAACAAAAAAATATACCATTTTAGCTTTTGACTCATAAGAACATTGTCTCTCATAGCATATACATAATCATTCAATAGATTATATAAAGTTATCATAATATTTCTTCTATCACATGATTCGCCTTCATATAATTAAATAAAAACAGGCCAGAATAAATGAGATCAGATGATGTTATCTATGAAAAAGAATACGTGTATTTATCTTGTAATAGAAATCATGAAATGTTTAAGTAAGATGAATGGGATGTGGGGGAGAGAAGATAAGGTGGTGCGACAGTGATAATGAAATTCTATGCGTATTTTATTATTAAAAATGTTAAAGAAAGAAAAAAAGAAAAGAGTAAGAAAGTGAAAGAGGCCACCTAAACCCAACAACAATATCTCTCTTCTGGATTCTTTTCATCCGATCGAACTTCTTGCAAAGAACATGTCTTTATTCATGTCTTGTTTCTTAATATTTAATTCAATAATAGATAATATAATTATCAACATTATTCTTCCCTATAAATCTTTAGTAATCCACCTAACATCGTACGTATACATAATCATGCATACAAATGTATTACTACTTATATATGAATCCCTACACTATCACGAGCATGTTGAAAAGGCATTTCTGTTTTCTATATGTTATTCATATTCGACATGAAATCCGAGTGAATGAAAGAGAGGACTTTAGCGGTGAGTTAAGGCGTCTCTAACACCCAAAGTTGTCGCCGCTATTGCCTTGTCGCTATTACCCATATAAACGCCACTAAAAGTTTTATCGCTGCTAATGCTTGAGTAGGAGAGTGAATCAATTTATAATATAGGATGATACATAAAAGAGTACATGAAGAGTTTGTATAATGAATAATCAACATATGTTAATTATATCTAATCCCCCCCCCCCCCTACCCACACACACATACTTGGAGCTTGGTTGGAACAAATTTGGTGTAAAGTTTCCCTGACGAGACCAATTCTTTGTCACACCCCGACCCGCAGCGGAAAAGATGATCGAGGCATGATTGGGTTATCACTAAAGCCCATGACATTTATTATAACGTTTCATATTTATTATTACAATTTAAAGGAAAATATAAAATCATAATTACATCATGTCCTACGCATCATTCTAGACTTCATTATTTTCTTCTAAGGCATTTCCTATGTTTTCCTTGCTTCATCCTGTTCACCTGTATCATGTGTAAAAATGGTTTTTGGATCAACAAAAAGTTGGCGAGTGAATCCTATGAAAAACATTAAATCAAGTTTATTGAATTGATTATTAAATAAAGTGCATAACCACATATGAGTAAATGTAAATGTAAATATATTCACAAAACACTTAATATTAGATATTGCACACACATACAACAATTGATCGTTTTGAGGCACGCGTTGTTCAACTCGTCTCCCACGAGGAACTGATGGGCCTAATGAATGAGTTTTAAGGCGCGCGTTGTTCAACTCGTCTCCCACGAGGAACTGATGGGCCTAACAAATAATTTGCATACAATTTGACAATAAGTAATGCATAACTACAAAAATATTTACATTCTAAGTTTAAATCATAATATGGTATGGCACGAGTTTGAATAAATGAATGAGTTTAAGTGACACATAATGCACCCCAAAACGTGTAATTAAAAAGGGGAGTTGTAAGATTCACTCACATTGGGTGCGTTCGGTTGATGATGTTGAATGCGCACGAAGTTGGATTTAACCACGAGTGAAACTAACCTAGATAATAACATAATGGTTCGGTAAATAAGCGGGTTTTATTAATCAATTTTAGTAGGATTATTGGATATATTTTTGTGAGTTTAAGGCTATTTTCTAACTTTAAAAATGTTATTTTTAAGTATTTTTAATTTAAATAAATAAATAAAAGTATAAAAAAAATGTTGATTTTTGACTGTTGACCATTGACTTGTTGACCGTTGACCGTTGACTTGTTGACCGGTTTTATTGTGTATGTGTATGCGCTGGGTGAGGCTCGAACCCGAGACCTCCCGTACGCGTGCACGCAGCTCTACCAACGGAGCTACGTGTCTAACCCGAAATATTTCTGTTTTTAATTATATTTATATACTAATTAGATTAATCCGAAAATCATTTATTTAAAAACGATTTAATTGCATAACTCGGTGCTCGCCACAAGTCTCGAACCCGGGACCTGTGGTTTAGTTTGGCACACAGTCCACCGCTGGTACTTCCTATATATAAGTATTCTTGTCAAATGATCGGAGGCATTATCAGGCGGTTATGAGAGGTTCCATGCATAGGCTGTTTGTGTGGTTAAGTTATTCATTTTCAGTACATGCAATACGATCGGCTCCGTTTGATTGAGCCTTGAGCACACAATTTCAATTTCAGTACATTCAATACGTTCGGCTCCGTTTGATTGAGCCTTGAGCGCACTTCCATTTCATTTTCAGTACATGCAATACGATCGGCTCCGTTCGATTGAGCCTTGATCGCACAGATATATTTCATTTCAGTATTTTATGTTTGTTGTATTGGTTGTAGAGTTATAGGACTAATCGTAATTCACTGATAAAACCAATGAAAATTTGACAAGAATATGGTGGATACGCCGCTGGTACTTCCTATATATAAGTATTCTTGTCAAAGGATCAGAGGCATTATCGGACGGTTATGAGAAGTTCTATGTAGGATTTATTAGTTTCTTGGTAAGCAATCATGACTTGTGGATAAAACTAATGAAAATTTTTGGCAAGAATATGGTGGATACGCCGCTGGTACTTCCTATATATAAGTATTCTTGCCAAAGGATCAGAGGCATTATCAGGCGGTTATGAGAAGTTCCATGTAGGATTTAGTATTGCCTTGGTTGGAATTTGTGTTACATTTATATCATCATGTTATTTAAAGAGATTGGATTGTGTTCCATTTCTACATAAACTAACCTCTCCATCATAACAAACGAGAGAGGAACTTCCACCATTCAAACATATATGCTATCAGAATGTGGATTCAAATATTTGCTGTCGTGTTTATTCATGTTCAAATATTTGCTGTTGTGTTTATTCATGTTCGAATATTAGCTGTTGTGTTTTTATTTATGTTCCCTATAGGTTGTAGTGTTAGAAGTTTTGCCTTAGGATATAACCCTACTTTCCAAACGTATCTAAACTCTTATGCATGATATCATTTTTAGCAAATCATTTCTGCTTATCAATACTTATACAGTAGGCAACAAAAAGCGATTCCTGAATAGGGTACTTAACCCTTACAAGGAACGTTACCGCCTCGAACAAAAAACTTAAACCCTTATTTTTCTAAGCATACAACTGTCAAACAAAACATCATCATTCTTTTAGTCAAATATATCACAATTTAAATTTCGGGACGAAATTTCTAAAAAGCAGGGGATACTGTAACATCCGTCAAAAACGGATTTACCAAACCCGCTCCGTTTATCAACCGAACAGTCAGTCAAAAATTTCGTTGCGAATTAAATGCCCAAAATATTTTTAAACGATACGTAATCAATTATTATACAAGAATATATAATTAGTTTTTGAAAAACTGTCAAAAATCGCAAAATAAAAATAAAATACCTCTGCCGGGTTTCGAACCCGGGTCAGTACCGAACCAGCCAACATGTCTTAACACACACACACACAAACCACTGCGCCACTTGTTCTGTTTGGTAAATATTGAAATCATTTAATTCATAAAGTGACATTACGAATTCAAAACCGGCGTCCAACAATTCAGTCGTCGGAATCCCGGAAATCTCACGAGCTTTTAACGATGTTTTCAGTTATAACGTAAACTATTATTAGGACATCGGTTATAACCGATGTTTGAAGTCCGCGACCAAACCATAAACCGCCGGAGTTTTTATAACCGACGAATCCAGTCGGAAATCAGACCAAATACATCTCGATTTTCCCCTATAAATTCACCCTCAACCCACTGCAAACCTTTTCGCTCAAAAATACACATTTTCTCGGCGTAATTCCACTCGCCGGAATTTTTCTGTTTGTCGCCGGAAAACCGGTTTCCTCATTTCTGAACCCCACTGAGCCCCTGAGCTATACCGGAGATACCCACACCCTTTGTAAGCTTCCTGGAGACTCGCTGCTACAAGACACTCGTCGCCGGAAGGAGTCGCTGTCGCCGGAGTTCTGCCGGAAAACAGAGGAAAGCTAGTCGGTATACCTCACGCTTATTTTCTTTTCTTTACACTTATATCTCATCTATAATTAACCTAAAACACTAAAGAAAACGATTAAGACTTGAACCAGTCGATTTCCGATTTCTGGTTATAACTTGACGAGGAAGACGATGACCGCTATAACGTATAAGTATAATATAAATCAAGAAATTAATCGGGTTAGACACACAGTCCAGCGGTGGACTGTGTGCACATAAAACGCTAACGTCTCAAGTTCGAATCCGGTTTCACACACGCTGCCTTAATAAAAATCATTTTTAGTTAAACTGAACCGGAGTCGCCACTGGTATATGTTAAGTATATTGATAACCGGAACAATAACCAAGTTAGACACACAGTCCAGCGGTGGACTGTGTGTTTGTTTATATCACTGGTCACGAGTTCGAGTCCGGTCTTCTGCACCGACTGGACAATTATCTATTCTTTTTAATTAAGGCAGAAAAGGAAATCACTAAATTGTGTTTAAGTATAATAAAAATCGAATTATATAACATGTTAAACACACAGTCCAGCGGTGGACTGTGTGTTAGTTTAAGCCACAGGTCCCGGGTTCGAGACCTGTGGAGCGCACCGGTTTTCGGGATTTAAACTGTTTTTAAAATAAAATGAATTTCGGTTTAAACTAATTAATATATATATATATATAATTAAAATCAGATATATAACGGGTTAGACACGTAGCTCAGTTGGTAGAGCTGCGTGCACGCGTACGGGAGGTCTCGGGTTCGAGCCTCACTCAGCGCACAACAATATGCCTTCGAACCGGTCAATGTTCAGTCAAAGTCAACGGTCAAAGTCAACTGTAGCAAAAATCAAATATTTTTTTTTTATTTTTATTTAATTATTTTAATTAAAAATCAATTAAAAATACTTAAAAATAACATTTTTTAAGGTTAGAAAATACCTCAAACTCACAAAAATACACCCAACAATCCTACTAAAATAGATTAATAAAATCGTTTACTTACCAAACCATAATGCGATTTATCTAGGTTAAACTCACTCGTGGTTAAAACCACTTCGCGTGCATTCAACATCATCAACCGAACGCACCCACTGTGAGTGAATCTTACAACTCCCCCTTTTTAAATTACACGTTTTGGGGTGTGTCATGTGTTATGAAAATAATTAACTTATTTATTTAAACATGTGCCATACCACATCATGACCTAAACTTAGATTGTTTATATTGTTGTGATTACTTATTTCCTTTTGTTAAATTATATGAAACTCATTCATTAAGCCCATCAGTTCCTCGTGGAAGACGAGTTGAACAACGCGTGCCACAAATCAAATTCATTATTGTTTAGGTGTATATCATTGAGTTTATATTGTTTGTAGTTGTGTCATTCATATCATCATGGTTATGCAATTCATTCATTAGGCCCCTCAGTTCCTCGTGAGAGACGAGTTGAGCATCGCGTGCCTCTAAATGTTCCATTATTGTTCATGTGTGTCTCACTTAATATCTTATGATTGTTGATTAAGTTTTCATCTAATTTTACTCATGTTTGGTTGTGCACATATTTCATAATCAATTTAAATAAATTTGTTCAAATGTTTTCCATAGGATTCACTCGCCAACATTATGTTGATCCAAAAACCCTTTTACACATGATACAGGTGTACAGGTTGAAGCAAGGAAAACATAGGATATGCCTTAGAAGAGAACAAAGAAGTTTAGATTGTTAGTTAGAACATGTTGTAACATTTATTGTAATTCTCCATTTAATTTGTAATAATGAATATGAAACGCATAATAAATGTCATGAGCTTTGATGATAACCCAATCATGCCCCGATCACCTTTTCCGCTGCGGGTCGGGGTGTGACAGATTGGTATCAGAGCCATGACTATAGGGATATAGGATAGGTTATTAGACCCTTAGAGCCTATACTATAGTCTGCCTAAATTTTAATTGATTAGGTGGTTACATACAAACTTGTGATATTTATTTGTTTCATATTTGTTTACATTTCAGTCAAACATACATGCTCATATACATATTCATTATACATATATACATATTCATTATACATATATCGATGTTCATGTATTCAATTTATTTTCATACTCTCATTATCCAAAGATTTTGTGCAATTTTCAAATCTCATCAAAGTAAGTTCTGCGACGGGCATGTAGTAACTGGAAGGGTACAAGTACCGGTAGTCGGAACGTCCTGTCTAGGCTGGCATTCGTATAAATCCAATATAACGGACCAGTTTGCCTACCTGGGGACCAACGATGAGAGTACGAAGGACCTATTAGGCCAAAGCATGCCACACCAAACGTCGTTCGAACTAACCCTACTTTGAGTTGTCACCGTGTCTACACCTGGACACATTCCGAATATCACACGTTGTATACATATTTCTCGATTTTCTCCGGGTTTTTGTGTACGCAACCTGGCAAACCCGTGCGAACCATATGAAAAACCGGTATTCATGGGGGCCCACATGATTACGCAGGTAAAGTATGGCGGCATGTAGGGCCTAACAGCGAGCAAAACCCAAGACATCCAATGGATGTAGTAATTTATTTATCTATAATTATTTTATGAATGTCCATTCTTGAATGCGACCCATGATCTCAAAAGCATCCAACTCATACTCTTGTCATGTATTCCTAGTAGATGTCTTCTAACCTCGCCCGTAGGAAGACGAGAGCAAGAAAAGCTCGCGAGCGCATGGCTGCCTTAATCGCTCAACAAATGGCTGCCGTAATACCCAACATTGTAATCCAAGTTCAACAAGCACTTACCGTTATTACTGTCAATCAAGCAAACCAAAACATTTTCAACTCTTCCCCAAATACCACTAAATGCACCTACAAGCATTTCAAATCATGTGACCCTCCGAAATACGAAGGGACTGAAGGGTCACCGCACTCCTCCATTGGTTTGAAGAGATGGAGAACACTTTTCTAAATTGCGATTGCCCTGATGATCGCAAAGTGCGTTATGCTACCGGTCGACTATATGGGATAGCACTTACTTGGTGGAACACAGAGAAGGCCAAACGAGGTGTTGAAGATGCTATGACCTTAACTTGGAACGAATTGAAGGAAATCATGACCAGACGATTTTGCCCAAGGAGCGAAATCAAGAAGTTAGAAGATGAATTTTACTCAATGAAGCAAATGGAAGGAGACCACATCACATACAACAAAAGGTTCCTCGAATTACATCAAATGGTTCCCAACATGTTTACTCCCCTCTACCATTTGATCGAGCACTACATTCGTGGTCTTCCGTCAAAGATTCAAGACCCTGTAATAAGTGCCAAGCCTGCAACTTTGGAAGCAGCAATGGAGCTAGCAACAGAGCTCACCGAGAACCGAATCCGAATCAAAGACTTCAAAGAGGAGAAGAAGAAGGATAAAGAATCGACTGAAACCTCCGACTCCACTCAAACCGAATCCCCTTCTCAACCCAATCCTAAGAGAAGAAGAGTCGGGCGACTTTTCGCTGCTACCCAACGAAATCAACCAGTTTTACACGCTATACCCATCCGAGCTATCCCAATCACCCAAGTGGCACCCGACTCAGCTTACCCAAATAAGAAACCATATCTTGGACCTCACCCTCGATGCAACAACTGTTTTTATCACCATCCCCTTACCTTACCTTGCCGGCTATGTACAACTTGTGGACGCTATGGTCATTTGAGCAATGTTTGTCGTACCTTTCAAAACCAAACCTTTTCCCCTACTCAAAACATGGCCCAAACTTATCACCAACCCCAATACCCCATGTTCCCATATGCTCGAGCTTGCTTCAATTGTGGCGACCCTACTCACTTTAGAAACACATGCCCTCAATTGGTTAACGTTATCAACACTCAAGCCCAATCAAACCCAGTTAACCAAGTAAACCAAGAAAACCCAACCACTATGCCACCAGCAAGAGGAAGAGTCTTCAATATCAACGCCAATCCTGTCGAAGATAATGACGGCCCAAATGAAGATACTCAACTAGTCCTCTTCGCCGAAGATCCAGATTCAACTCCTATCGTTTAGTTTTATGTTTTTCTTTATCACATGTGTAAACTGTTAGAGTAATTATTGTATATTATATATTGTTTTCAGTATATGCATTTGCCGAGGCCGTAGCTCCCCATCCATCGAGGTTGAGTTTGATCCCCATTTTATTATGCGGTTGATCAGGGCGTGCCCGCACGATCGGCTCCGTTTGTTTGAGCCTTGATCGGTTATTTCATTTTACATTTCAATACATGCAATACGTTCGGCTCCGTTTGATTGAGCCTTGAGCGCACATTTCAATTTACATTTCCAGTTCATGCAATACGTTCGGCTCCGTTTGATTGAGCCTTGAGCGCACAGACAATTTCATTATCAGTATCTTGTGGTTGTGGTGTTTGTAGTAGAGTCGCATCGAACTAACCATAACTTGCGGATAAAGTCAATGAAAATTTGACAAGGATATGGTGGATACGCCGCTGGTACTTCCTATATATAAGTATTCTTGTCAAATGATCGGAGGCATTATCAGCGGTTATGAGAGGTTCCATGCATAGGCTGATTGTGTGATGGTTGTTTAGATTAAGTTGTTCAATTTCAGTACATTCAATACGTTCGGCTCCGTTTGATTGAGCCTTGAGCGCACATACAATTTCATTCAATACGTTCGGCTCCGTTTGATTGAGCCTTGAGCGCACAGACAATTTCATTATCAGTATCTTGTGGTTGTGGTGTTTGTAGTAGAGTCGCATCGAACTAACCATAACTTGCGGATAAAGTCAATGAAAATTTGACAAGGATATGGTGGATACGCCGCTGGTACTTCCTATATATAAGTATTCTTGTCAAATGATCGGAGGCATTATCAGGCGGTTATGAGAGGTTCCATGCATAGGCTGTTTGTGTGGTTAAGTTATTCATTTTCAGTACATGCAATACGATCGGCTCCGTTTGATTGAGCCTTGATCGCACAGACATTTTCATTATCAGTATCTTGTGGTTGTTGTGTTTGTTGTAGAGTCGCATAGAACTAATCATAACTTGTGGATAAAGTCAATGAAAATTTGACAAGAATATGGTGAATACGCCACTGGTACTTCCTATATATAAGTATTCTTGTCAAAGGATCGGAGGCATTATCAGGCGGTTATGAGAGGTTCCATGTATAAGCTGTTGGTGTGATTATTGTTTAGATTAAAATTATTATTTTCGGTACATGCAATACGATCGGCTCCGTTTGATTGAGCCTTGATCGCACAGACATTTTCAGTACATGCAATACGATCGGCTCCGTTTGATTGAGCCTTGATCGCACAGACATTTTTTCATTTTCAGTATTTTGTGTTTGTTGTATTGGTTGTAGAGTCACATAGGACTAATCATAATTCACTGATAAAACCAATGAAAATTTGACGAGAATATGGTGGATACGCTGCTGGTACTTCCTATATATAAGTATTCTTGTCAAAGGATCAGAGGCATTGTCAGACGGTTATGAGAAGTTCTATGTAGGATTTAGTAGTTTCTTGGTAACAAATCATAACTTGCGGATAAAACCAACGAAAATTTGACAAGAATATGGTGGATACGCCGCTGGTACTTCCTATATATAAGTATTCTTGCCAAAGGATCAGAGGCATTATCAGGCGGTTATGAGAAGTTCCATGTAGGATGTAGTATTGTCTTGGTTGAAATTTGTGTTACATTCATATCATCTCGCCATTTAAAGAAATTGGATTGTGTTCTATTTCTACATAAACTAACCTCTTATCATAACAAACGAGAGAGGAACGGTCACCATTCAAACATATAGGCTATCAGAATGTGGATTCAAATATTGGTTGTTGTGTTATTTATAAAGTTACATCATAGGACCAATCATAACTTACTGATAAAACCAATGAAAATTTGACAAGAATATGGTGGATACGCCGCTGGTACTTCCTATATATAAGTATTCTTGACAAAGGACCAGAGGCATTGTCAGACGATTATGAGAAGTTCTATGTAGGATTTAGTACATTAGTTGTTGTGTTTATTTATGTTCTATAGTCATAGAACCAATCATAACTTACTGATAAAACCAATGAAAATTTGACAAGAATATGGTGGATACGCCGCTGGTACTTCCTATATATAAGTATTCTTGTCAAAGGATCAGAGATATTGTTAGATGGTTATGAGAAGTTCCATGTAGGTTGTAGTATTAGAAGTTTTGCTTTAGGATATAACCATATCCTTCCAAACATATCAAAACTCTTGCGCATGATATCATATTTAGCGAATCAACTCCGCTTATCAATATTTTCACCGAAGGCAACAAAAAGCGATTCCTGTAACAGGGTACTTAACCCTTACAAGGAACGTTACCGCCTCAAACAAAAACTTAAACCCTTACTTTTTCTAAGCATGTAACTGTCAAACTAAACACCATCATTTTTTTTTAGTCACACATATCACTACTTAAATTTCGGGACGAAATTTCTAAAAAGCAGGGGATACTGTAACATCCGTCAAAAAACGGATTTACCAAACCCGCTCCGTTTATTAACCGAACAATCAGTTAAAAATTTCGTTGCGTATTTAATGCCCAAAATAATTTTAAACGATACATAATTAATAAGTATATGGGGATATATAATTTATTTTTAAAAACTGTTAAAAAAAATGAAATAAAAATAAAAAGGCACTGCCGGGTTTCGAACCCGGGTCAGTCAGCCGGGTCAACAACAACTTAACACTCAACTCTCCAACCACTGCGCCACTTGTATTTCTTGTTAATTATTGGGTCAATTAATTCATATCATGAATCTCAAATTCAAAAACCGGCGCACCTAATTGCAGTCGTCGGAAATCCCGACTAACTCGCCAAGAATTGACGGTTACTTCAGTTATAACGTAAACTTTAACTATGACATCGGTTATAACCGACGCCTGAGTCCGCGACACAAGTTATAACCGCCGGAAAGTTTCTAACCGGCGAATCAAGTCGGAAATCGGACCAAATTCATCGATGACCTGCCCTATAAATACCTCCTCGAACCTCTGCAAGCTTTTTCGCTCAAAACCGCACCTTTACCCGACGTAATTCCACTCGCCGGAAAAGTTCTGCACATCGCCGGAAAACCGAACCCTTCACTTCTGAGCTTACTGAACCCCCAGAGCTTATACCAAAGTCACCCACATCCATTTCAAGCTTGCTGAAGACTCTCTGCCGCAGGACACACGTCGCCGGAAGTTTCTGCTGTCACCGGAGTTTCGCCGGAGAAACACAGGAGTCCAGTCGGTTATACCTTACGCTTAAATCTTTCATTCTTTTTATATATCTCACCTGTAATTAACTTCAAAACACTAAAGAACATGATTAAAACATCGAACCAGTCGGACTTCCGATTCTGGTTAAATTCAACGAAGAAGACGAAGTTTCAGTTGTGTATATGTATAATTAAAATCAAGTTATAACTCGGGTTAGACACACAGTCCAGCGGTGGACTGTGTGCACATTAAACACGTAAACGTCTCGAGTTCGATACATGTCCCACGCACACTCGCCTTAATAAAAATGCCTTTTTTTACCGAACCGGATTCACTGCTGATATATGTTAAGTTTAATAAAAACCAGAATAATAACCAAGATAGACACACAGTCCAGCGGTGGACTGTGTGAATGTTTAAACACACGTCACGAGTTCGAATCCGGACTACCGCACCGGTCCGGACAATTATCCAACTTTTTAAATAAGGCAGAAATGAAATTATTTAACTGTATATAAGTATAATAAAAATCAGATTATATAACAAGTTAAACACATAGTCCAGCGATGGACTGTGTGTTAACCTAAACCACAGGTCCCGGGTTCGAGACCTGTGGAGCGCACCGGTCCGACGCATTAAATCGTTTTTAAAAATAAATGATTTTCAGTTTAATCTAATTAGTATATAAATATAATTAAAAACAGAAATATTTCGGGTTAGACACGTAGCTCAGTTGGTAGAGCTGCGTGCACGCGTACGGGAGGTCTCGGGTTCGAGCCTCACCCAGCGCACACATACACACATACGAACCGGTCAAAGTCAACATTCAATGGTCAATGGTCAACGGTCAAAAAAGTCAACATTTTCTTATTTTTTTTTATTTTATTTAATTTAATTAAAAATCAATTAAAAATACTTAAAATAACATTTTTAAGGTTAGAAAATAGCCTTAAACTCACAAAATACACCCAACAATCCTACTAAATGGATTAATAAAAATCCGTTTACTTACCGAACCAAATGCTATTTATCTAGGTTAGTTTCACTCGTGGTTAAACCAACTTCGCGTGCATTCAACATTATCAACCGAACGCACCCAAGGTGAGTGAATCTTACAACTCCCCTTTTTAATTACACGTTTGGGTGTGTCATTGTGACATAAAATTAACTCGTTTATAAACTTGTGCCATACCATATTGTGATCTAAACTTAGATTGTATACATTGCTTGTAGTTATGTATTTCATTTTGTCTATTTATATGAAATCATTCATTAGGCCCATCAGTTCCTCGTGTGAGATGAGTGAGCAACACGTGCCTCAAAACAAATCCATTATTGTTCGTGTGTGTATTATTGAGTTTATATTGTTTGTAGTTATGTATTTCATATTGTCAAGTTTATGCAATTCATTCATTAGGCCCATCAGTTCCTCGTGAGAGACGAGTTGAGCAATGCGTGCCTCTAAACGATCCATTATTGTTCTTGTGTGTATTGTTTAATATTAAATTTATTGGTGAATAAGTTTACATCTATTTTTACTCATGTGTGATTGTGCACTTTATTTCATAATCAATTAAATAAACTTGTTCAAATGTTTTCCATAGGATTCACTCGCCAACTTTTTGTTGATCCAAAAACCCTTTTTACACATGATACAGGTGTGCAGGATGAAGCAAGGAAAACATAGGAAATGCCTTAGAAGAAAACAAAGAAGCTTAGATTGATGTTTAGGTCATGATGTAATTATGATTGTAAATTTCCATTAAAATGTATTAATGAATATGAAACGTTAAAATAAATGTCATGAGCTTTGATGATAACCCAATCATGCCCCGATCACCTTTTCCGCTGCGGGTCGGGGTGTGACAGTACCCTTAACATATCGAAGCATCCTTTTAACACTCTGAAAGTGAGATATAGTCGGAGCCTGGAGAAAATTGGCTAACTTGATTCACATTGTATGCAATAACTAAACAAGTAATGGTCAAATACCGAAGTGCACCATCAAGCAACCGATAGTGAGTTGGATCCTTATAAAGATCATGGTGGTTGTAAAAGATGCGTTGGTCGCAACTAGTGTGTGGACAAGTTTGCAGTCAAGTAGAATGGCACGTTCAAGAATGGCATAAACCTATTTGGATTGACTGAGAAACAAACCATCATCGATGTATTGAACCTCAAGACCAAAGAAGTAAAGTAAATTGTCAATGTCTTTGATGAAACACTTTGTATTTAAACATTGAATGAAAGAGGACATTATGTAATTCTGATGGCTAGTCAAGATTAAGTCATCAATATATACAAGAAGATACATAATGCATGAGTCACGTTTGAAGACAAAGAGAGAGGTGTCAGTTCGACTACAAACAAATCCATTATGTATAAGAAACGTGCTTAGTCGATAGAACCAAGCATGGGGGACTTGTTTGATATCGTATAGAGCTAACTTAAGTCGGCATCCATGATTGGGAAGACATGGACCAATAAAGCCCGGAGGTTGCTCAATATACACAGTTTCACAGAGACAACCATGGAGGAACGTATTATTCACATCAAGTTGATGAAGCTTCCATTTGAAAATAACCGCCAATGATAAAATAGTTCCAAGCGTGGAGACTCTGACAACAGCACTAATGCGTGAGAGTTGTATAAGTTTGACATTAGAGTAAAACCTTGGGTAATAAGGCGAGCTTTGTGATGCTCGAACCATCCGAATTATATTTTGTGCGAAAGAGCCATTTGGAGCTGACAACATAATGTTCTTTAGGTCAAGGTACCAATGACTGCATGTTATTTTGACGATGGGTGGTTGTTTCTTTGTGCATGGCGTCCATCCACACTTGGGATGTTTGGCAGTGCTTTTGAACCCCTTCAGATAAGAGATGGCAAATAAAGCACACATAATGCAAGATATTGAAGATGAGCATAATCAGCCTGATGCTGGGTATAACTATTCAAGTTTTCTCCCGAGTAACCATGGGATAGGTGGACACTAGCGGGTCTGATAGTGATGGCCCAGTGGAGCCGTTTATAGTCAGAGGAATAGATATAACAGGTTCGGTTTTGAGTTGGTTGCATGGTCGTCCGGTGGGAGCAGGTGGCGGTCGCTGTTCAGCCATAAGGTCATCAGGTGGAGGTTGTTGTTGGGTCACGGGTGCATCAAGAAGTAAAGAAGACTCAGTGGCAGCAAAAGAATCCAAGCAAGGGCAACAAATTAGTGCTTGTGTAGATGGGTCCGACAGGTTTGAAGATGAGCCTGATGAGTTTGAAGAATAATTGGTAACAGTAGAGCCTAAGGACACGTCTGAGCCTGCATAGGCGGGTGTATCCCCAAAAAAAATCGAGTGCCGACCTTTGCTTGGAACCGGTATCGCCTTTAAACGGAAAGTTTTATTCGTCAAACCGAGCATGGCGAGTGACATAGATGCAAGAAGTTATCAGATCAAAACACCGATATAGTTTATATTGAGAACTATAACCAACAAAAAAACAAGGGATACTATATGGCGCACGTGTATGATCCGACTAATCTCGAAGATACGGATAAACCCCACATCCAAACAGACGAAAATTACCATTGTTGCCACGTGAGAAAATAACACTTCAAACGCAGATGTATTATCCAAGACCTTTATGGGTAATTGATTAATGATATTGAGGTTATATTGGGATTGCACTCTTATTTAGGAATCGTGGTTATGTTTTCATGTACGTCTTTCAAATTTTATGGAGATTCGGTTTATTAATGTCAATCGCATAGAATGAAATATTCTGATATGACATTATATTATTATTACTAAAAAGGGGGTTTGATCGGTTCAAATTGACTGAACCGAGTCATACCTCATCAATATATATGTTAAACCAAGTTTGAGTCCTCGTGTGGTAAATTCTATGATATTGTAGCCATATATATGTAAACTCATGAAATTGGAATGATTAACGTTTATTCAATTCATATTTTGTCCCAATTTATGGGTAAGGTTCGGCTATAAAGTACAAAACTTTTAGAAAGTTTGAGAAGTCGATATTGGCATTGTGTTTTAAATTTTAGATATGATGTTTAGATTCTTTTGGCATGATACTATATTGAAAAACAACAAATGTGAAAATTTAAAACAAAACGAAACGTATTTTAGGCATGAAATTTAGAATACTCTGATTAACTTTCTTGGCATTATGTTTTAAATATTATAAATATAATACATTTAATTGTGTTTTAAATTTTATGTTTGGTGCTTTTCTATATAATATGATATCAAAATAATCTAAAACATCATGCCTAAAATTTAAATCACAATGAATATATAGACTTCTCATTTTTTTTAAAGTTTTTTCCAAATACATATTCAGGTTGTTTGAATAGAATCTAAATGATCATGCACCACAAAGGCTTATATGTATCTATAAGTAATAACATTAAGAGTTGTTCCAAGACCTTATGATTTGGTTTATATGTATCTATAAGTAATAACGTTAAGAGTTGTTCCAAGGCCTTATGATTTTGGTATAATGGTTTTTGTATGTATACGTAAAGACACAAGAACCTACAATAAAGTGTGGAGTTTGAAGACTTCATTGAGACGAACACCAACTTTAGGCTTACGGAAGGGCTTGATCGTTGGGTATTCACCTTTGGACCCATAACTAACCTCCAAGACAAAACATTGTGATGACTTTCTAGTGTGTCCAGTTTCAATTGCTTAAAAGTTGATGTTGCTTTCTAAATTTCAAGTACAAGGAGTGAGTTTACGGGCGATTGCAAATCAGACGACCAACCACTAATGGATTTCCATATACACACATATACCTGTTTGTCTGAGCTTTATTTCAAAACACTAACACATTACGAGAATTAAAAGAACAAATATTTCAATATATGATAAATCTAGTAGATTGAACAAATGAAATCCGTTTTCCTATTGCTTCGCTTGGATGTACATGAAACTTGTGCGCTTGTCTTGAAATGAGTAAATTACAACCGGTGTCCTTTACGTTTACATCAAATTACAACCGGTGTCCTTTAACTAAAAAAATTACAAACTCTGTCATTTATGTTACCGGTTTTTAACACGTTATGTCCTTTAGAGCTAACCTAGTTAAGTTTTTTGGTTAACTCTTCCATGTGACTCTCACATGAGCGCGGCATGATCTTTTCATCTCAATTCTATATTAAAAAAATTAACAAATCTCTTTTGTCCCCTCCATTTTCCAGTCGATCGCTCCATTTTTTTAAGTTAATACAAATAAAAAAATAAATCTCTTTTATCCCCTCTATTTTTTTAGATGAATATGAACAATCAGATGTTATGAGATGCAAGGGGAAATCGAAATTCATGTTAAATTGAGATCAAAAGACTATGTTGCTCTTATGTGAGAGGCACATGGTAAGACTTAACCAAAAAACTTAACTAGGTTAGGGCTAAAGGACATAATGTGTTAAAACCTGGTAATATAAAGGACAGAGCCTGTTATTTCTTTAGTTAAAAGACACCGGTTGTAATTTGATAAAAACGTAAAGGACACCGGTTGTAATTTACTCTCTTGAAATTGATCATTGGCAAGTCTAATTTTGAGAATTATACCCTTTGCTCACGTACCGTGCGACCTAGTATCCTGTGTGCGAATGTTGTAATCGAAGCATACTATCTTCTGGATTTTCTACTTGAGCTTAATGTCTTTCACATATGAAAATATATGAACCAAGGAACTTCTATCTATCCTCGTTTATAGATTTTTGGTTTGGTGGGTGGGTTCATTCTTATACCTTTCCTCTATGTTACATTTTAGTCCATAGTTTTGGCCCATTATATTCATTATATATCATGTATAGTAACAAAAAAAAAACAAATATATGTTAAGGGAAGAGAAAAAAAATATCTTTAACAACTGGTTCCAACTTCGAAAGCCCAAAGTATCATTCAACCTAATAACTATTAAGAATTTAGTTGTTTATGTTTTTGAACTTGACAAAAAGCTCTATCATTTTACTTAAAAAGACCTATCAATATACCATAAATACAAGTCGTCGTCAAATTACCCAATAGCGACGACTTTTGGGGTTATAAAGACGTCCCCATCGATCGAATTTCTTGTAGTGATAGGCCATAATACTTAGTATATGAAAGTTTACAAACCCAAGGTTCAAATACATATTATACAAGTGGTGTGGGGTACATTTGGAGGTAGAAGGCAGTAATTGTAGGCACCACATGAAGCAGTGGTTCTTTGCCAATGCTAATGCTACCGTCAATGTTGGCTGTAGGCATTCAAAATGATCCGCCTTGAAGGGCGTTCCCAATCATGATTATAATAAGACCCTTCAGGATAATTTTATCTTATAAATATTATATGAACTCAAGATAGTGTGTCCCCACTTTTGGATCAAGTGGGTTATCTCCACGTGTTAAAACCATCAATGAAAATATTCCGGTACCGGATTCATTCACCGGCAAATGTTACCCCTTAATTAATTTACACACCTCTGACTACTCTCATGTGAGTGGGCTCTTCCCTGCAAGATGGTTTACTTTTTCAACTTTATATATTATGATTAGGTTGTATTGTGTTAATTCGAGTGTATAAAATAGTTTTAAAAACTATATACTTGGAATAAAATAGTAATTTGTTCATGAACCATCAAGAGCACTGGTCGTAGATCTAAGCCATTCAATTGTGGGGCTACCTCCATCTGATCGTCTGACATCTGCTTTTGCATTATTTGGAGTTTTAATATGCATGGAATTTGTTGCTTTCTAAATCTGTGCAATCTTTTCTGCACTAATGGAGAAGGTAATCTTATTCAAAGTTGTTTTACAGTATATAAAATTAATACACAATTTGTTCTTCACATCTAAAATATATTAATAAAAGTACAGCAAATAAAGTTTATATGAAGAAACATCTGGTTTACTATAAGTTAGTGGGAAAGCATAATATGTATCGAGTTAGTTTTCTATCCTAGTAAATTGTTTTATTTAAGTTAATATAAAACTATTTCACTTGATAGAGGCATTTATCTTTTGAAGGTAAAGTTTCATGTTCAAACATGAGTAAGAAGAACATTTAGTATTATTTGATGTAGAGTAAAGTAATATTTTTCGTTCTAAAAAGTTTTTTTATTCAAAAACTAAGACACTAATAAATTAAAATGCTGTAGTTATTCGATAAGCTAATATATCTTTTCAGATTATGAAACTTCATTTCCAAAATAAGTATTAAAAGACCAATTAAGATAACACAAAGCTTTACATATAGTTATGAATACTTGTTTTTGCTTGTTAATTTAAAGCAGAGTTGATCTTTCCAATGTATTGTTAAGAGTCGCAGTGGCAGGCCAAAATTCTCGCTGACACCCAATATGACATTTTTAGCCATTTTCATCATATATTATATTTTCATGTAAAACAAATATAATATTTGTGAAAGAATAACATTTGGGAATATTTATTGCATTTCTTTTTAATTGACAGTATTACGATTATACATTCACTGTAGTATTACAACAAACTTTTATTAGCATTTTGCAAATTCTGTATGTTTTCAACGCGTCTTACTTAATTAGTTTTTTATTAAGCTATTCATACTTTTAATTGTGTGAAAACCAAAAGATTTTTATAAGAGTGAATACTAATCAAAAGCTAAAACTCTTATTAAATTTGGTAACAAAAATGTTTATTTTAAGCATAATAATATATAAAAATTAGTTTAGCTTAATTGTGTTGAAGTTAATTTATCGCACTAGCTGTTTCACACTTGCTATTGTGTGAAGAAGTTGTGTAACTTAATTTATACTTCAGTTAGTCGTAAACGAACTTATGTAACAACATTCTTCTACAAATAATTAAAATACATATATGATAGATACTGTTAGTTATTGTTAATGCTTATATATGCAAACATCTCTTACACATTTAAAAGCATGAACATTCCTCTCAAGTTATATCATATACATTAACTAAATGTTTATGGGTATATTTCAGCTAAAATAACCCAGAAGTTGTATACCTTTTTGATAACTAGTATAATAACTTACATATAAATTTTAAATAAGTCTTTAAAAGTTGTGCACAAATAATATAGGCTATTACTGTATTGTATATATCTAAAACGAATCTATACCATGCATCTAAATATAATTTAGCGGTTGTTAGGTTATATAGTATTCTATGTTTGTATATATGTCTATTAGGTTTTACTAGAATAAAGACCATTTTCTAGAAGAATCCCTAAAACACTTGTAACTGATTTAGGAAACTCGGAATGGAAAACGAGAAATGAATATTAATTTTAGTTTTTCTTTTCATATGAACTTATAGATGCACTATGATCAGGAAACAAAATATGTTTTTTTAAGAAAACTTCAATAAAATAACCTCAACCCAAACGGGTAAAAGGCCAAAGAAAAACAGACCCCCGACCTAAACGGGCAAAGGGACAACAATTACAACACATACAACATGTATTTACGCCAATCCTCTCATCTAATATATTTACATGAAGATCTCACTACAAGAAAAGGGTAGGTTTAGTGGCGACGGCTGTCACCGCTATTGGTCCCTCCTGTCGTCGCTATTGACTTTTAGCGGCGACACGTGGCCGCTAAAGCGTCGCCGCTATTACTGGGCCGCTATTGGTCCGGCTGTCGCCGCTAAAGGTATATGTCGCCGCTAATGCCCTATTTTGTCTTTAGTGGTTTTGCGGACTATCAATAACGGCGACGCCTGTCGCCGCTAAAAGTCGAATTTTTTTTAGCAGCAGCTAAAACACAGCTGCCAAACCTGTTTCCGACCGAAAAAGCAACATGTATCAAACCGCAACCTGGAAACAACTTCATTCTAATTTATCAAACTCCAACAACACATACAAAACGTAATAAAGTTATAAACAACATTTAAGTCCTACATTATCATCCTAAAACGATAAAAATAACAACCCATACTTCGAAATCATCCTAATCTTCGTCATCTTCTTCGTTATCAAAATAAGGGTTGTAACAGTCGTCGTCGTCGTTTGCCGGTGCTTTTCCTTTTGAACTTAGGTAGTCGTCAAGTCGATTCCGGAAAGCCGAGCTTTGGAACAAGTTGTCAACAAATCCCTAGAATAATAAATATCAAAACGTATATTAGCATATTAATTAACGCTAGCAATATATATTTAACAAGGAAACACGCGTTCGTTTATCATTTTATAAATTGTGTAGTTTACCTGAGAAAAGGGTTCTTGAGTCTCAGGTTGGGAAGCCGACAAATTCGGGGGCGTAGTTGAAGACGGTTTATGCCTCATCCCCCGGTACCATCCTCTCCGCTCTCCCAAGGCTTCCTGAAATGGGGCAAGCGGAGGACCATCACCGTGCCACTCGTTTGTGGCTTCTTCTAAGTTCAGCTGTATATTACGAAGATGATAAATATATATTTCTCTCTCTCTCTCTCTCTCTCTATATATATATATATATGTTTGTTATAGAAAAATATACTTAAAAGAAAATACTTACGTAGTTTTGTTCGGTAACCGGGTCAACCCAATGCCCCTCCCTATCCTGGTAGGTTTTTGCGTACGTAGGTAGCCAATTATATCCTGTTGAACATTAAACTTAGATTAGACATTAAATAAACAAAAGCTTACACAAACACATATATAAAACATTACATTTTTGTAGGCTGTGCTACCGTATGACGCCGTCCCCCCCGCGAATGGGAATTGTTGTTTCGCGCGGACACCCTTGTTAGCCTCGCATCGTTTGATATATTTTTCGTCTAAAAATCCGTCGACAGCTTTCACCCAGTTATCATAGGGCATATCTTTGGAACGGTATGCCCTTGCGCTTTCAACATCCTCGTACCCCACCTTGTCTCACAAATATTTTTTTTGCATCGTGTTTGCGGTCAGAGTACCGCTTCATAATCAAACTCTTGATGTCACCCTTTATGTTTTTTGCTTGTAGATCCCATTCAATTTCGTCAAAGTTAAACATTTCCTACAAATTCAATAAGAAAAGTTAAAATATTATTATAAATTAAGTCTAACGACCCGTGAAACGGCGGAAAATTATATGCATATAACTTATTTACCCTCAGGTGGCTCATGAGCGCATCCTTGTACGGTTGTGCCACATTCGCCCATCCAACTTTATCGAACGGGATGTACCGCCACATAAATAAACCGGCCTATCTTGTAAACATGTCCTTTCCTTCACCAACGGGGGTAAACGTGACATCCCTTTCAAATGTCAGGGATACCCCCCCCCCCACCCTGCCTTAACCTTACGACGGAGTTTTTCATTTTTGGCTTTCCCCCTAACCCTCTTCGGGGATCAGCTGCAACTAAAACATAAATAATTAGTAACCACATTTATAATATATGAAACATAACAACTAAAAAAATATTTAAAACACAAATAATTAGAAACAACATTTATAATATATCAAATATAAGAACTAAAAAATAATTTATTAAAAGCCTTACCATCAAGCTCGTGCGTGCCTCTCAAAAATGATTTGGAGGCAGTGGATCACCGGCGCCGTCTCCCCCATGTCCCCACGGGGCCAGATCGGCCATCAAATAAGCAAGTATCAACAGTACCGAAATCATGATTCCTAAAAACTTGCAAATGTTACAGCATGTATATCTAATAGAAATTAATGAAAAGTACAACAAGTGTAACTCATATTCAGATAAATATTTCAACAAGTGTTTATCAAATACAAATTAATATAAATTACAATAACTTTTCTTTTAATCAGACTCCACATAATCGGGATCGTCCTCATCACAATCAGTCTCGACCTCAAACACTTCATCGACGGCAGCCGTTGGGGGATCAACTTCAACTGCAGGCTCACCCGCAGTAACATGAGAAGAAGATCCAATTTGAAAGGACTGGGTCAAGTCAATGGCAAGTGGACAGTCAGATGAAGAGTTTCGACAACGTCAGTATCTTCTAAGCCTTTGTTAGCATTTTGAATCTTCTTGGTGTGGTCATCAATTAATGGCTGATCCCAAATTTTTCGATGATTAACATTTTCAACTACCCACCTATGTTTATTTCTTTGGTTTCGAGATGGTTCTTGGATGAAGAACACTTGTTTGGCTTGCGAAGCAAATATGAGTTGATCGTCTTTGTCCCATTCATGTTCGGTGCTTACACTGGTGATATTATTGTCATGGTTTACACCCCTTCGAGTATCAAACCACTTGCACCGAAATAGGACAGTTGAATAATCATTTGTATAACGCAACTCAATAACTTCTTCTATTTGGCCATAAAATTTGACACCGTTCTCTCCAACCACTTCCACCCCAGAGTTTTGCGTTGCGCAGTTTGCATCACGTTCAAGTGTCTTAAACCAAACACCGTTGACTACGCAAGCAGTGTAAGTATAAGCATTCATTTTCGCACAAATTGAAAGAGCTTACAACTCTGGTGGAATTCTAGAGAATTTTGTGTTTTCATCGAATGGACCTAACAAATAGAGAGTAATAATGCTTGTTATATATGTATTACCTAGCAAATGTAGAGTAATGCGTGATATATATGTATATATGTATTATACCTGATGGAGAAACCATCCCGGAAATGCGGTTTTAAGATCATCTTGCGGATGTGTATGTTTGAATTCACTACATTATCACTAACATAAGCAGAGAATGAAAAATACTAATTAACAAATTATGAAAAGTTAAAAGATAGAAATACTCACTTCATGTACTCCCTGACTTCTGCGCAGTTTTCGAGGACAAACCATTCCAACTCGCTTTTTTCGATGAATGATAGATGTTTGTCCTTTATTGCGCCAACAGGACGACATTTGGACTCAAACACCCATAACTTTCTTTTTTCAACAACGACATCCTCGTTTCTATCTGGGCGATTGAACTTAGTCTGAACATCTTGAAGGTACATTGAACAAAATGTTAGAGCTTCTTCAAGCACATAACCTTCAGCTATATAACCTTCCGGCCTTGCCGTGTTTTTGACATAGTTCTTTAGTTTTTTCATGTATCGTTCAAATGGATACATCCATCTAAAAGCTACTGGACCTCCAGCAATCGCCTCATCAGGTAAATGCACAAGTAAATGAACCATAATGTCAAAGAATGTAGGTGGATAGATCATCTCTAACTTGCATAAGATGGTAACAATGTCATCCTTCGCTTTCTTTATATCATCCACCGATAGTGTTCTAGAGCAAAGTTGCTTAAAGAACATACAAATGTCTACTATCGGCGTAGATGTGTCTTTGGTCAAAAGCCCTCTAACTCCAATCGGTATCAAACGTTGCATGAGGATATGACAGTCATGAGATTCAACCCGGTAATGTTAGCATTGTTATCTGTCACCCTCTTACTGATATTAGATCCAAACCCATCTGGTAGTTTAACATTTTTTATAAACTGACAGAAAAGTATTCGATCATCGGACTTGAATGAGTACTTTGGGTGGGGACTTAAGAACTTGCCACCCGATTGTTTCTGCCATTGTACCGGCCGAATGTTTAGGTTTTTCAAGTCGGACCGTGCATTTGGCGTGTCTTTGCTCTTATCGTTCATTAGAACAGTACCGAGTAAGCTGTCGCACACATTTTTCTCTATATGCATTACATCTAAGTTATGTCATGCAAAGAAGACCAGTACTCAAGATCAAAAAATTGCTTCGTTTGGACCAGTTCAGCTCGCAATCTGACCGTGTTATCCTCCCACCTCCAAAAGCTGGATGCTTGCCAGGTAGACGCTTAATTAAACGACTGTGTTGAGTTTCTATGTCAGCTGGACTAAACTGTCTCGGAGGGTCTCGTGTCTCGGGTCTCCCGTTAAATTCGAGACTTGTTCTCCATATGATGGTTGGCATCTAAGAACCGGTGATGACCAACATAAGCACATTTACCAGCTACACGTATTGAAGGAGTGTCTTGGTTGCAAGTTGGGCATGCATGTAGCCTTAACCGCTCCAACCTGATAGACTACTGCGGGCTGGAAAGTCATTTATGGTCCATAACAACGCCGCCTTCATTGTGAAGTACGTGTTTGTTGCTGCGTCTTTAGTACTATACCTGACTGCCACAATTGGTTAAGCTCATCCACTAACTGTCTAAGGAAAACGTCCATGTCTTTCCCATGTGATTTAGGGCCAGGAATCAACAAGGTCAACATGAAGGTGGACTCTCGCATGCAAAGCTATGGAGGCAGATTGTATGTAGTGAAGTATAACCGGCCACGTGCTATGAGTTGAGGATCCGCTACCGTTGTTAAATGGATTAAAACCGTCAGCTGTAAGCCCTAGGCGAACATTTCGTGGCTCCATTGCGAAGTTTGGGTACTTTTTATCAAAGTCTTGCCATGAAGATCCATCAACTGGATGACGCATAGTCCCATCTTCCGATCGTCCGGTACTATGCCATATCATATCTTTTGTTGTGTGCCTTGAACAATACAAACGTCATAGTCTAGGCGTCAAAGGAAAGTATCGTAACACCTTACGAGCCACCTTCGTGCCTTTTTTGTCTTTATCGACCCATCGACTCTCTTTACAAATGGGACAATTTTGCAAGGACTCGTTTTCTTTCCAAAAGAGAGCACAATCATTTGTGCACACGTCTATCATCTCATATGCTAAACCAATCTTCTTAAATGTCTTCTTAGCTACATAATACGAAACGGGAATCTTGTTGCCCTCTGGCATCGAATCTCGCAACAAGAAGAGGATTCGATCAAATGCTTCATTAGTCAAATGGTGCATATCCTTTATATTCATAAGCTTTGCTAAAAAGTCAATAGAAGAATACTTAGTACAACCAGATATAATTCTGTTTCACCTTCCTTTACCAAGTCTTCAAAATCATCACGAACACCGTTACTATATCCATTCGAGTTCTGTTGGTAACGTATGTATCTTCTTCCATACGCTCCCCCCTAACGTCTTCAATAACGTTTCCCATACTGTTTTGTGGCGCACAACATCGTCTACTTCCGCAACTGGAGTCGTTTCCACGTGATAGATCCACTTCGTGTAATCCTTCCAAAAACTGCTAATACCAAATGGCGTTTCATAGTTGCCATGTCTATTAAGCCGGAATTTTTACATACGTTACACGGACATCTAACTTCGTCGTCGTTTTTTATCACTCTTTCACACATCTTGATGAAAGACTCGAGTCCTTGCTTGTAGTGAGGTGAATGACGTGGGGAATCAATCCAACTTTTATCGTAAGTCATTATAGAAAAATTAATTTAAATTACAAGACAAGGGTAGGCTGCTAAACCCACTTTTTGAACACCTTATCTCATATGTGAATGTGCATTACATGATTGTTTATTTAAAAAAAAATTGGCAGCATTTCCTCTTAGCTCCCAAGTATATATGTAATGATATATACCCGAGGAGCAAAGAGAAAATGATAACCGAATCCTTCTTAAACAAACAATCGTGTAATCCACATTCACATCATAAATGAGATAAAATATTTAAAAAGCAGTCCCAAGTTAAACGGGGACAACCTGAAATTAATTTCTAAATCAATTTCGGGCGGGTATTTCTAAGCTCGTTATGTTTAAAATGGTGAATTCAAACTCGGGCGCAGTTTTTAAAGCTTGTAATGTTCTTCATAATGGTTTAAATTTCCGCGACTATTTTATTAGCAGGGATTGTTTTAAATAATGATTTCAATTTTGACGGGTATTTTCGATGTTCGTTATGTTTTAAATGATGATTTTAATTTAAGGAGGGTATTTCCTAACTAATATATATCGGGCGAGTCTTTTATTAGCTCCTTTTCTTTTAAATAAAGATTTCAATTTTGGCGGGTATTTTTTATGTTCGTTATGGTTTAATGATGATTTTAATTTAAGGAGGGTATTTCTAACTAATATATATTTGTCAAACTTACATAAACATAGAAATTATCAAAGTTGGACTTTTTTTTCAAACCTACACATAAACATTTAAATTATGAAGTTAAATATATTTTTTTCTCAAACCTAAACATAAACATAGAGATTATCAAGTTAAACATATTTTTTTTCAAACATAACCATAAACATAGAAATCATGAAATTTAAACATAATTTATACTACCAACACATATACATACTTATAGACATACATACTAGCATACACATTTTTTACCAATTGCAAACATATAGATGCGCAATTGTTCATCAATTACATACACCTACATACTAACATACAACTATATACATTCATTCATAGACTTACATACACATAAACATTCATCCTTACATACACCTACATCAACAAATACATAGATTTCCATATATACATTTTCACCAAACACACCCACATATATACATTTTACATACAAACATTCATCCTTACATACACCTACATCAACAAATACATAGATTTTTACAAACACATTTTCACCAAACACACCTACATTATACATTTTACATAAAACATCCATCCTTACATACACCTACATCAACAAATACATAGATTTTTACAAACACATTTTCACCAAACACACCCACATTATACATTTTACATACAAACATCCATCCTTACATACACCTACATCAACAATACATAGATTTTTACATACACATTTTCACCAAACACACCTAAATTATACATTTTTACATACAAAATCCATCCTTCCATACACATTTACATACCTAAACAAAAAATTATACAATTTCTAAACAAAAAAAAATACATATAAAACTAACCTTTTTTTAAGTTTCAAGAAAACGAAGACCGGGGAAGAGGTGGTGCCAAAGAAATGATGGTGGTGACTGAAGAAGAGAGGTGGTGATCCGAGTTTTTTTTCCCACAAACACGAAAATACACAAAAACGCGCAAAAATTAAAGCCTATAACATGAATATAACAAATGTAGATAAGAAATTTAACATAAAGAGAGTTAAACTAACCGATTTGGGCAAAAAAACGGGGTCTCCGACGGTGCTCAGGCGACTTTTGGGGGGGAAATGAAGAAGGAGGGAAGAAATAGCGCTGTATAGGGACTGGTACGTCGACACTTTTAGCGGCGACGGCGCGTCGCCGGTATTGATAACGTGTCGCCGCTATTGGGTTAACTTGGATAAGATTTATGTGGCTAGGGTTTATTGTGTTTAAGGGACCTTTAGCGGAGACGTCGTCGCCGCTAATGGCCATATATATGTCCCGCTATTGCTTGTTAAATCCCCAACCGTCAGATCTTGAAAATGATCAACGGCTGGGGTTTGGATGAGAGCTCGGGACACGGATCGACCAATAGCGGCGACACTTTGGCTGTCGCCGCTAAAAGGGGGTATTTCTTGTAGTGTCTATTTCTCGACCAACCGTAACCCCTCGACTTAATCTCCCCTAAGATATCTTGCGGCCCCCTTTTAACTTGATTGAAAACAAACTCGTTCCTTCCTTTCCATTTGCACCAACAAGTAAAGATTACTAAACCGTGAATGATCTTCTTAGCTTTCTTACTTAACTGATAGAAATTATGAATCTCCATAATGTCTTTGAAATCGAAGATGAAAATAGGAGGGATGTTACACCACGCACTAAAGCCCGACCAAACCCAGTTCGCCACCGTGCAAGCAGAGAAAAGGTGATCCACCGTTTCCTCATAATTATCACAGAAAGAACACATACCGATGTGACTTGATATTCCTTTTTCTTAAATTAACTCTCGTAGCTATCTGTCCAGGTTCCTCACCAGGCCATAATGTTGCATTTAAGAGGCATCCATTTGCACCATACGAAATTGGGAGAAGATTAACCAAAGCCTTTTTGACTGTCTTCACCGAAAAACCTCCCAATCACCAGCGTTCCAAAACCAAGAATCTTTATCGTTGGAAAGCGTAAGCAAATTGAGAACATCTTGACACTCCTGCCACTCCCTAAGCTCAGCGACCGACTCAGACGTGTGATCCAATTCCAAGAATAACCGCCATTTTCCGGATCTGATAGAAAATCTATCCACCACCCTGGTGAGGCCATCTTACCATGAACGGAATATCGCCCACCCAGGTGTCAATCCAAAACCGAATCTCCACCCATTCCCAACCTTACCCATGATCAACCGATTAAGACCCTTCCCATTACCTTTATTTTAGATATCGTGGACACAATATTTTTCCAATGACCCGAGATGTTACCATTGATCGGAGAAAATTCCTTTGGTTATTTGAAAATGACAAGCGTCCATCGCTTTTCTTCAAAGAAAATGACTTTCCATCCTATACCTCCAGCCCCACTTAATTGTAAGAGAAACATTAACCTTTCTGAGTCTACTAATACCCAAACCTCCTTTTTTCTTAGGCCAAGAAACCCATTCTCATGCCACCAAATTAATTTTATTAGAGACGTTGGATCCCGCTCAAAAGAATTTACTCATTTTAGCTTCAAAAATTTTAATTTACCATCAGGGGCCTTGTGTAAGGAAAAAAAGATAAATAGGAAGACAAATATGTGATATTGGTAAGCTAGTAAATGTTACCGCCGTCCACATAGACTTTAAAGTTGGACTTGAGAAACCATCTTTGAAAAACATCATTGGACAAGAACAGACATTTTACACCATATGACAAACCTTTTGTTTGCTTTGTTTATCAACTATTTTCAAAAATCAACAACGATTTACCATAGTTTAATACAAGTTAATGTAAGTAAAGGCTTTGTTTTATTTATTTAACGGATTCAAATTCCACTATATTATAATACATTTTAATTCATATATATACATACAGATTTTAAACCAAATTTTGTGTCGATATACGCAAGGTAGCAAATGCATTTATACATGTTTTAATATTTACAATAAAGCCAAATATCCTTGTCCAATTACAATTCAAACATACAGCAATGATTCTTGCATATGATATTCATAACAATTTCGATATAAAACCTACAGAAAATACAATAATAGATAGAGAAAGATCGAGAAAATAAAGAAAAAAAAGGATAAGCTCACCAACTTTGTAACATTGGAATCGAATTTTATTTCTTTTGATTTTTTTTATCTCGTTTCCTTAAATTAAAAACCAAAATATATTTATACTATTTATATTATATTATAATATAATAAATATCAACTCGTTATATATATAGATATAGTCTGTTGTATTGATAAGATGTTCTCACAACAACAAAGCTGAAGTCGTTCCTCTTACCCTAATACTCTCTCTTCTCTCTCTCTCTCTCTCTCTATATATATATATATATATATCTCTTTCGTTCTCTCTCTGCAACTTTCTGATACAACTTCCAGTCTATCTCGCTCTTCACTTTAGTTTCCCCATCCCCTACCCATTACCTTTTTAAATATGCACTACAGTACACCACCGTATCTTTCCTTTTTCTATTAGGGTTACTATAAAAGGAAAGAAACATTATTCCACAATGGACATTGACTTTCTGAGGTCAATCTCCGACGACCAAACCGACATGATGATGTGATGCAACTCGACAAGCTCCCAGATTTCGCAACCGTTTATGCCGACGACAAGAACCCATCAACCGAGTTCACAGATCAAGTAACCACCAGCTCCACCAACCTCAACCCCAACATGTCATACTCAATGGAAGATTTGAACTTCGTGAACCCATCATCAACCACCATTTCCTTCACCCTTCTCCGAATGAAACTCCGGGTTGTGAGATGCAGTTTCTGTCGAGCCCACGGTGGAGGAAAGGCGGAGACGGTGACATTGAGCAGAAGAGAAACTCAATGGCTGCAATGAGAGAGATGATATTTCGTATAGCAGCGATGCAACCTATTCATATCGACCCGGAGTCGCTTAAGCCGCCTAAGAGGCGGAATGTGAAGATATCGAAGGATCCGCAAAGCGTGGCGGCTCGGCACCGGAGAGAGAGGATAAGTGAGAGGATTAGGATACTTCAGAGACTGGTACCGGGTGGAACAAAGATGGATACAGCTTCTATGCTTGATGAAGCTATTCATTATGTGAAGTTTTTGAAGAATCAGGTGCAAACGTTGGAGAAAGCCGGGGAGAATCGGCCTCCGGTGACTGCGGGGATCGGGTTTCCGGTGCCGATGTCGAGTGGGAGTTACATTCCGATGGGGGCATCTGCTAAGGGTTATCAACAGGAGCAACATGTTCAGCATTATTTGGGTGCTTAGTTGAAGAGAGTTATTTTTTGTTTGGGGTTATCATGATTATCTAAGAGGGTTTAATAGAGAGTTTGAAAGTAGATTGTCTTATTAACGTTGAGAAAAACGATCATAGTGAAGACACATCAAGTCTTAGGATTTGGAATCAATGCAAGTTGTACTTTGGTTATGAAATAATAATCATTCCCTTCTCTACAAAATGACATTTGATTTTTATATATTGTTTTCTAGATTAGATATTTTATGGTTTCAATGCCTATATATCGCCCATAAAAAAGTTAGAATGTTTTTGTTGCTAAGAGTATTTGTGTATTAGTGTTCAGCTATTCAAAAAACGAATACGATATGACATTTTGTTTGTGGTGATGTACTACACTAACAAATTTGAAATTACTAAAGTGTAAGTTTAAAATTTATAAAATGAATTTGAGTTTTTTTTTTCGACAATGGTATATAGGGCCACGCAATTTAATAATCTCTAAAATTGTCACTTTCTTATGGTTATAATAGTGAAAACTCAATTATTCATACTAGAGTAAGGAATCCAATTAAATAATGTCACAATATGTGTATAACTGTACATATATTCAATGTTTGTTTCACATTTGCTAAAAACAATATTTCTTCCTTCTCCCCACCATGGCTCCCTTGTCAAGAAAGATCTACTGTGTATGCGTCGATCTGTGTGTGATATAAAACATATAAAAATACCTTATGTTTAATAAATTTTTAAGTTGGACAATAAAGGCCACTACTAATCAAAACAGACGGCTTATTTTTATTATTTTTTATTTCTATCTTTTAATCAAATATGTCATATATGTCTGGTGGTTTTAATACTAGAAACATTAATACAGCATCAATAGAACTAGTTTTTAACAGGTTATAATAATTACGTTAAATAGATTAATGAGTCATGGTACACATCAATGATTAATTTTACATAAAAATGGTTTAATCAGATTTGAAGGAAAACATTAATAATATGTGTCTATTTTCTTTTATCCTAACGCCTAGATACAAAAACAATGAAGATATAGAAATGTTAGAAATAGAATCAGGACCATTTATTTAGAGAGGGATATGTGGCTGTCATATTGATGATTTTCAAGGTCAAAGGTTGAAAACGAAAAACATAACCATGTACTGTGTTCAACTTGAAACATGAAACACTAAAATTATATCTAGTTAGAATTTATAAAGGTTAAAAATATTGAATACCTGATAAAACAATCAATGAAATATGTTTGAATTTTTTATTACAATGGAACAATCAGAAGATCAAAAAATGGACATGATTGTTTAACCGTTATCACCAAGGGATTAGCGAAAACTATGAGTATCGAAGATGCCTGTCACGCTCTACAGTGTAAACATTTAACTCATTTTATCTTGTTACAAAATTTCGAAGGGACACACAAGTAATCAAACATAAAATATAACGTTACTCGATCTGGCTAATAATAAATATATGAATGAACCATGATAAATGTGTGCAGGGTGCAGGTGCACGGGAATCCGGTGCACCTACGGGTGGTACAGAGGAGAAAGAGTTGTAATTTCCAAGTTTCCTCAACGCCCAATTGGAACAGTGCAAGCAAAGCTAACTGCTTCTTGCATGAGGAAATCACGTGGACTACTGACATATGTATATATCAGCATTTCTATTAATTTTTTTTAAAGTAAACTTCATTAACACACACGTCCGATCCAAAAGGGCAAAAGGCCAAACAACGAAACACACCCCCGATCCAAACGTGTAAAGGCAAACAAATTACAACATATACACAGGATATCTACACCACTCCTCCCATCTAATATATTTACATGACGATCTATTTTTTTAACCCACCCGAAATCCCTCGATTTAATTCCCCTAAAATATCTTGCGCACATCATTTTAACTGCTAGAAGATCAACTCGTTCCTTCCTTTCCAGATACACCAACAAGAGATTATCACAAGGCCTTGAATAATTTCTTCGCTTTCTTACCCAACTGAGAGAATTTGTGGATGTCCATAATGTCTTTGAAATCGAAAGAGTATATAGGCGGAATTTTGCACCATACACTTAAACCCAACCAAACCCTATTAGTTACCAAACAAGCGGTAAAAAGATGTTCCACAGTTTCTTCGTATTCTTCACAAAACGGGCACATAACAGATATGATATCCAAGTTCCTTCTTTACTCTCGTAGCTAACCTGTCCAAATTGCCTCTCCAATCCATTATTTTGCATTTAAGAGGAACCCACGCCCCTCTGTCTACAATCAACGCCTTTTTAACAGACTTCACCGAAAACCCTCCTGGAACACCACCTTTCGAGAACCACGAATACTTATTACTGGAAAGCGTAACCAGATTTAGAACATTTTGGTCCTTAAACTCGCATCCGATCCTGGCAGTCTATACCAGTTCCATGCGTGGCCGCCGTTTTCCTAATCCGTAGCAATGTCTGCTACCCTGCACAATTTAAACATCTCTCGACCGAACAGGAGTGGCCATCTTTCCATGAAAGGAAGATCGCCCACCCAAGTGTCCGCCCAAAAACGAATCTCAATACCATTTCCTACCTTACCCACAATCATCCGATTTAGACCCTTCCCGTTTAATTTTATGGTAGAAATCAACATCACAATATTTTTCCAACATCCTGAAATGTTACTGTTAAGCGAGAGAAAGTTCCATTGGTTGCCTTTGAAGTGATAGGCATCCACCACCTTCCTCCACATTAATCTGCAATTCTACACAAACATTTTTACCTTAATTATTCTGCCCAAATGATGAAGTGTCCTACGTGGCTTAGCTTGCACTGTTCCAATTGGGCGTTGAGGAAATCACGTGAACGTAATCTACCTATGCATTCACTCTGTCCTACATGGCTTAGCTTTCCACCTCGATTTCAATCATTATAAACAAAGTGTCTATCTTAATTGCATAGTCAATGACTTAATTTATAACCACGTTTAATGTATGAATTAGTTTGGTTAACATTTAATGATATTTTGTTTGATTGTTTACCTTAAACATCAAATTCTAAACTGTTTCATGATCATTCTATGCCCATGACTGTGAATGTGGGAACGGTGTGGTAGAGATGAGGTGGCAAGCCGTGCCGCTATGGAACTCCACCTCACCCTGGCGGTAACACAACACGACAAGGGTAATATATGGCAATCGTT
Organism: Scalesia atractyloides; assembly: GCA_947069175.1. Taxonomy (NCBI): domain Eukaryota; kingdom Viridiplantae; phylum Streptophyta; class Magnoliopsida; order Asterales; family Asteraceae; genus Scalesia; species Scalesia atractyloides. Next base: position 12,514,663 of record CAMTDV010000023.1, on the reverse strand, counting down.
TGCCGAGGGAACCACATCTTTTGAGTGTTAGTGTTTATGAGAAAAGAGAGCTTGTGTTGTTTGTAGATGGTTTATGGAAAACTAATATGGAGCCAATGGCCCACCACCTAAGACCATATGGTATAAAGGAAGCATGAGTGTGGTCCGACATGGCTAAAACCCATTTTGTGGAACACCGTGTCGCATGAGTGAGGACCACGGAAGTGGGTGTTTGACGTGGATATCTCCAACGGGTGGGGAATACCCCAGGATTTTTACACAAACGATATAGGAAACCAACCATTGTAAAATGCTTATATTTAATAAAATCCCAATTTAAATCAATCTCACACACATATATGTGTATATATATATATATATAATATTCAATTTTCATTATATATTATATATATAATTCAATCTTCATAAATATTAACTCAGTACATCAACATATACTTCAAACACGCTTTTCAAAACTTTGAAAAAGAAATGGACCCAAACAACCACAACTTGTGGTAAATATTGTCTATGCCTCCATAGCAATACGATTTTAACCAACACTACCACAAACACCACCATATGGTTTTTGGGACTACCAAAATCAACTACAACCCGAAATCGAACTAGACACCCTACCGACATCATACCTAAAACCTAACCCAAGTTGTCTAAAAGGGGTAAAGGTTTGAATAAAATCGACGCGTCCCAAAGTTGACTTCCACCAAGGATGAGGCGTTGACTGACGCTTGGGTCAACATCTCAAAGGTATTGCACAAACCTTAAACAACTTGTGGTTGTGAGTGGCAAAGAGATTCCACACCATCATGGGTGTCAGAGTATAGCAATATTACGACGATAAATACAATATCCATAAGAGAGGAGAAAGCGATGTCGACGACTTGAACGTGTCACTTGAAAATACCGTGAGGATAAAAGTTGACATTTCAAACTACTATCCACAACTAAGTGTGCTCAAGTGTGAGTAGTAATAAAATAGATGACCTTCTGGGTCTTCACCGGGACAACTAAAAAGAAATTTGTGAGTTTCTAGACGGCAACCCATCAAAAGGAAAGCAAATAATATCGGTGATACAAAAGAGTATATGTTATATATATGGTACTTGGTTTAAGAGAATACATTTCAAATATATAAATTTAACCCTTGAAGTGAGAGTTTTTTCCCTTTTTTTTGGCCACATCTCATAGGTGTAAATTATTTGCAAAATTCAAAATAATAACCATCATGTATTTTGGTATTTTATAAAGACTCCTAAAAATAAGATGTATACAAAGACACAATAGATCGAACAAGATAACACAATGTCGAGCAAAATATAACACAATTCTTAAAAATATAACGTATTGTCGAGGAAAAAAGGCATAATGGGTCGCAAAAAAGACACAGTGACGCAAATATAGAAAAGACATAATAATAATAACAAAAATTCTGAAACCTACAACATATAAATCTAAATGTGAAAACCTAAAATCTCATATCATATGATTTGATAAAACGGTTCCAATGCCGTTTGAGTTAGGTAAATCAAAGTTCATTTGATACCCTTTATACGACTTCTTGTTTTTAGAGACTTTGTATTTGAAAACCAATAATATCCAAGTATATTTCAAACGTTCCTCTTCAGATTCAAGTGACGCCTTAAATATATAAAGCATACAAATAAAAAAGCTACCATAATTATGTCACTAAACAATTAAAAATATGACAAAAATGTAATAAACGAGAGATATATACATTGGAAATAAAGTGGGCCTGGGAGCATTTGAAACCGTGGAAAGTATCGAACTTAACAACTCACCACCACGACCCATGGGCTTTGAATCTTTTTCAGATATCTAACTACATTTATAAACCAATTTAAAAATTTACATGTAATTCACTAATTTGACACAAAAGTAGTGAGTTAAACACTTCTTATAAGAATAAAATAATTAAGCTAGCGTACAATTCAACATCAAATATGCAATTAATACTTTATGATGATTATTAATAGGTGTGTGTATATATATATATATATATATATATATATAGAAAGGATAAAACGAAAACTCATTTAAGTTGAGAAAACTCAAAAAACTTTGTAAAAATCTCATGTAACATTTTTAGTTTTTTCTAAAAAAATAGAAAATGTAGCATACATATATATATGAATATTTTTATAAAAGAAACAGAGAAAAACATCGAGTATTTTATTTTTAAAAAAATGTTAAAAATTTCATATTACATAATACATATGACCAAAAAAATGTAATATGCAAATTCTGAACATTTTTTTTAAAAACCAAGTAGGCATTTTTTTACATTTTTTATAAAATGTCCAAGTACATTAATGTTATATTCCCCTATTTTTTTAGAAAAAAATAAAAATGTTACATAGGGTCTTATTGGGTTTTCTCAACTTAAGTGAGTTTTCGTTTTATCTTTCACATATATATATATATATATGTGTGTGTGTGTGTGTGTGTGTGTGTGTGTGTGTGTGTGTGTGTGTGTGTGTGTGTGTGAAGGATAAAACGAAAACCAACTTCAGTTAGAAAAACCTAGAAAACCTTATCTCCACCATTATCACCTTTCATTTATAAGGCCACTCGGTGTAGGGGCCGTCCCAGCCGCGTCTCGCGGCGACGACGCCCCCAACACCACACCGGGTGGCCCGTCGTCGTCGAGCAGGTCTTCACGCGGACGTTGGGGACGAGGCAATAATTTATTATATTTTAATATCTCCGCCGCGTTCATCATCCTCGCCCATCGGCGCCGCCCTCTTCATCTACACCTTCATCGGAAACACCACCACCACCAACCTCGTCTACACCGGTTCCTTCAACAACTTCCATTCCACACAATCCCCAATCCAAGCTTCCATTCCATACAAAATCACTCATGTCCTGACCCGTTAACCCGGATATGACGGTGACCCCCAGGTTGGTGAATCTGTATCGCAAGAAAAACCCTCTGAGAATTGCGGCCAGAGTGAGTGGCAGCCACACAAGAGTGAAACCCGACAGGAGATTTGCTACGAGGTCTCCGTAGTGTGCTCCGCCGTCGAAGAATATGGTTTCCTGGGTGGGTTTGGTGACGGAGATGGGGTTGTTGGTGGGGGAAGAAATGTGGAGTTTGGTGATGGTGGCTAGTATGATGGTTTTGATTTTGTAGAATATTTTGACAAAATTAAAAAGAAAAATAAAAAAATTAGGTGGGGTCGGGTCGTCACCCATTTCCAAGCTTCCATCCCTAGAGGGGCGTCCTCCAAGGTCTCTGACGCGTTTGCTGACGTGACGGGTCGTCCTGGAGAGAGGCCCGTCACCCACACCGAGTAGCCTAATAACCATTCATCAACTTTAACTTTTGAATAAAATAATATAAAAAATACAAAAAATAGTAGTTTTGGAAAAGTAGCAAAATTCTCTCACCTAACTTAACTTCAATACATTCTCTCTTCTGTCAAAAAGTGTTACATGTTCTCTCTTTTCTCACTTGACAAAAATCTTAAATTATAATTGTTACAAAAGTCGTCTTTTTATTAAAAAAATGTTACATGTTGTTTACATACACCACTAAAAAAGGTGTTACATATATATCATCTATTTCTGCTTTTTTTAGAAATGTTAATAATGTGACTAACAAAACATATAAGAATTATTACATTGCTTAAACTCAGTTACGTTGGGTTATATAAAGATGTTACACGTTTTCTCTTCTTTCTCATTTGACACAAAGTGTTACATTACATCACATTGTTACAAAAGTCGTCTTCCTACTATATAAATGTTACATGTTTGCGTACACTACTAAAAAAAGGGGTTACATATATATCATCTAATTCTGCTTTTTTAGAATTTTTAACAATGTAACTAACAAAACATACTAAAATTGTTACATTGCTAAAACCTAGTTACGTTGAGTTACATAAAGATGTTACAAAATTGTAACATAGTTAAGACCAATTTACTTCTATTACATAAAAATGTTACATTGTTAAGACCCAGTTGTTACACTCATACAGTTGTTACACTCATACGAAGCCTCCCCTAACTTTTGTAAACTAGTACATTTGTTCCATGTAACAAAATTCACTCTATTTTTATTATACAAAACCCATCTTGTTTTGTAATGTAACAACAAAACTCACAATGTTTCATGATTATATCAAGAAATAGATTACAAATAATAACAATAAACAAGAAAGTAACTTCGATTTAAATCCAATACATAAGAACTTAAATCAAATTTTCGATCTATTTAGATCTGAAACAAGTTTTACACAAAATATTGATAAAATCAATAATAAAAAACAACATACACAGAAAACAATAACTTAAAAACATTCATCTTCTTAAACAAAAATAAAAAAAAGTTGCAGATTTACAAAACACAAAAAATTGAAGATTTATAAAACACAAAAAATTGCAAATCTGCAAACAAAAAAAATTTGAAAGCAAACATACTTATTCACCTTTTTAAAAAAAAAATATTATGTGTCTGTGTATCTTTGAACCGTCATCTTCAACATCGAACATCTTTTGGATAATCTTCAACATCGATCCGTCATCTGAAACACATCTTCAACATCGAACATCTTCAACCGGATCTGGAGCATCTTTTGGGTCTGGAGTATCTTTCCCACTCACCAAAAATCGGAGCACTTTTGAATCTGGAGGATCTTTTAGATCTGGAATTGTATGAGAAAGATAAAGATATAAAGAGAAAGAGAGAGTAGGTTTGTGATGGTTTTTGTTTAGATAGAAATGTGAGTAAGGAAATCAAGTGTATTTGTATAAAAAGACAAATAAAGAAGAAGATACAATTTTCATTAATGGGATATTGATGTTTTGGGCATAAAAGAAGATGCTTACATTATAATGCAGCTGTCAATATTTAGTCAATACAAAAGGAAGCTGTTGGTTGAGATACTGACTGTTACATCTTCTGTTTCAGGTAAAATGACAGATATACCCTTTTCTTTATCGTGTGCACATGTGACGTGGTTACATCCTAGATATGGGTTTTTTGAGTTTTTTTATCTGAGGTGTGATTTCTGAGTATAATTAACCTATATGTATATATGTGTGTGTGGGGGGGCGGGGGTTAAAATAGGAATCACCTTTAGATGCAAAAACCGTGACAACAATTATCCATTCTAGATCTCTCATGTATTAGTGGTTGAGATTGAATTGTTTAAGTTTGATTTGTCTTATAGTGATTTTATTGATTAATAAAATAAATAGTACAAGAAGGATATTTTCAAAAATTTGACCTGTGTACTATTCCTATCAACTTGTCAAACTAACAATTAAACATCATATACTACATCACTCTTCATGTCAATATTAATTACATTTATCTATTAAAAAAATAATTAATAAATAACACCTGACTTTTTATACAAAAAATTATAAAAAAACCGTCCTCAATCTCTGATCTTGAATTGTTTAAGTTTGATTTGGCTTGTAGTGATTTTATTGATTAATAAAATAAATAGTACAAGAATGATATTTTCAAAATTTTGACTTGTGTACTATTCCTATCAACTTGTCAAACTAACAATCAAACATCATATACTACATCACTCTTTATGTCAATATTAATTATATTTATCTATTAAAAAATAATTAATTATAACACCTGACTTTTTATACAAAAAAATTACACTACATGTATAACAAAACCGTCTTCAATCTCTGATCTTGATCTTTATTTTTTGTTCGTTATCCTCGTCATTTGAACGTAAAAGGCCCAACACCTACGGAAATAAAAAAAACAAAGTGTTTACATTCCATAAACGTTTAGAGGAACTCGGCCGTAAAAAAAATTTTTTTTCGTGTGTAATAAAAAAAACATTTTTTTACGTTCGACATCGTAAGCAAATTTTTTTTTACATTCGACACCATGTGCGAAATTTTTTTACATTCGACAACGTACGAGAAACAATTTTTTCTAAAGTACGTAAAAACTAAACATTTACTGTGTCGTTTTTACATATGTTTAAGAAATAGATTTACGTGTGACGTTTAGAGTAGCTCGGATCAACGATCAGGGGTGTAAGAAACTTTTCATTCGACAACATGCGCAAAAAAAATATTTTACATTCGACAATTTACGTAAAAACATTTTTCAAACGTATGTAAAAACTATTTTACGCCTTCTGTTTTTACATACGTTTGAAAATTAGATTTACGCGTGACGTTTAGAGGAGCTCGGTCGGAGATCAGGGCATAAAATTGTTTTTTTACGCATGTTGTCAAAGCATTTTTTTTATTTTTTTTAATAGTGGTGTTCTCATACTCAGTTCATATAAATGTTTAAGCACGTTGTCAAACTTTTTTACTCACGTTGTCAAAACTTTTTTTACGCACGTTGTCGAAACATTTTTTATGCACGTTGTCGAATTGTTTTTTTTTTTTGTAGTGCAAAGTTATCAAACGTTAACGAATTAAATAGGAATTGTCAATAAAAAATATTAGACAAATATAGCTTGCATTTTATAAAGAACATCATATCAGAATTAGGAAATATGAGCAAAAAGAAAGAGATAATATTTTCGATAATTTTGTATTTTCTAATAAACATATAAAACAAATATAGCTTGCATTTTATAAAGAAATAATGTCATAATTAGGGAAAAAGAGCAAAAATAAATAGATATTATTTTTGATATTTTTGTATTTTCTGAATTGCTAATACTTTTGATGTTTGAATTTAAAACCTAAAGTATTTTTTCTCAATTTTAAATATTCAAAGTATAGAAGAGATTAAAGGAGAGATATTGACATGTCAGACATATAAATGATAATGTGGTGTGTTTTAGAGATAAGAGAGAGGAATATGACATTGAGAGAAAAAGACTAAAATATCCTTTTGAATTAAATTGATTATAGGTGATGTGTTAAAATTCTAATGGATGAAAAGAGTTCTCATTGTTTCGCAACTGATAGTGATTCTTCCTCGAATCAGATCCTCTCTCTCTCTCCTCTCTCTCTATATATATATATATATATAATTGCAATAATAAATTATACACTAATAAATTTTTATGCCAGAAATGTCAGAAAAAGTATATACATATTATCCAGGGTTGTAAACGAGCCGAGCCAGTGGAAAGCTACTCAAGATCAATCGAAAAAAAATTAAAAATAACGAGCCTGAGCCCAAAATCGAGCCTAAACATAAATGTGTTTAGTTGAAAGCTACTCAAGATCGACTCGAAAAAAACTTGAAACGAGCCAAGCTTATACGAGCCTGAGCCCAAAATCGAGACTAAAAATAAGCTTGTTTAGTTGATGAGCTCCGGGCCCAAGCTTCACTTATCGAGCTAGAGTCGATTCACGAGCTCATTATTTAAATAATTATTAATTAATATATTTAAATAATAATGATAATAATTTATAATTTTTTTAAAAATAACTCATTAAATATAAATTTATCAGAAAGTAATAATTATAATTAATAAATAACAACGGACTCGAGCTTGTGTTTGAAAAATATACCCACAAGCAGAGCTCGACTTTAAAAATAAAGCTCAAAGTGAGCTAAACTCAAGCTTTCATAAGTTAAATTAGATGGTTTTAATGAATGACACGTGTCACGCATTGTTCAACCCGTGTAACACACAGAAAACTAACCAAGCAAAGTGTATATACTAAATCAGACTTTTCTTTGTTGGAAAAAATTAAACATTATTGAAGTTGTAATAACTTCAACTTCTTCTAGGTAAAAAAAAGTATATATGTGATTAGAAAGAGAGAAAAAATTAGGGTAGGTTGCCTCACTCATTGTAGTAGGAATCGTACGTACATCACTAAATGCCATCAAAATTCAATCCCACCTCAAATCAAAATCCAAGTAAAGCAATGAAATCTAGGAGGAACATTGAACAACCATTGGGTATTTTTAAATATAAATGCTTCGGACAAGGGTTCAAAAGGGGCACCTACATGTGATAGGTCTTAATAAGCCACAACAATTTTATATTTTTGACTAGCTTCTTTGCCAACACATTGGGTACTTCCGGTGTCCTTTCTATCCCCCAAGTTCATTGCATCTTCTATCTATAACTCTATATATGGAACATAATTCTTGTTCTTTTATCGCTTCCTTTTAAAAAGTAAGTTTATACGGCTACTCCTTATCAATTAAAAAAATATCCATGATTTTGTTCCATTCTATCTTTAGTCTTGACTGATAACATTGTCTAATGTATCTCATTATAAACTTTCTTAGCAACTTCTTACATATGTTTGCATAATGCAAAAGTTCAATAAATCACCTAATCTATACATTGCCATGTATATATCATTTCTTATATTCTTAATTTCTCTATTTTAAGTTTTCTTAAATAAAAAGCAATTGTTATTGTTTTTTAGAGCATTTCTTTAAAAAAAAACATGATAATTTAGTTGTTTTTAGAAACGTAGAAAGTAGAAACATAGGTAATAAATAAGAACCGACGAATATGCGAACATGCACACATACGTATGAGTTCAAATAAAATATCATTGTATCCGAACCATATATTCACTATTAAACGATGGAAGCTGAATTCAAATACATTTAATTTAATTTCATGTCAAATGCATTCAAATTGTATATAGGCGGAGGATCAAATGATAATAATCAATTTAAGAATATAAGGGTATAATAGTAAGTTATATTGACCATACTTGGTGAGTGTGGTGAGGGTGTCTTGGAAGCCTTTCCACGCCGGACACACCGGCCCGAGGGTGGTGTGGAGTGGGGGAGGGGCGGGAGAGTTTTCACCGGCATGGGGGGCTTTGATTTGGTGATATGCAGACTCTTGATTGGTGGGTGTGATTTGGGTTGTTTTAATTGGTTGATGATTTATTATTTTTGTTTTATATTTATTTTTAATTTTTTAAACACCACTTTCACGTCCCTCTCACCCTGTGTTTTTTTTACCACACCCTCCTGCTGACGTGGCTACCAATAGCGCTTCATGCCTCCTCTTCATATCCTCTCACTCCGTATAGTCTTAGTTGTTATCGTTCATTTGTAGAATTCTGATCTACATCATATTCCAGATTTGTAAAATATTTATACGGACTAGAAAAATAAATTTGTGGTAATTCATGAGGCATGAATATTATGAAGTCAAATTCAAAATTAGGTGGTCAATTTCATAACCAGGCAGCCAATACTGGTTTCCAATTTGTTTGCTCAACATGCCATATTTAAATTTATCCTGTAAATGAGTTTTGATGTACTGTGGTATAATCATTCAATATTGTACCGGTTTCTCTTTCTTTTATTTCTACTCCTATTCTGTGTCACAAGTGCTTGTATACATTCCTTTAAGAATCAACTTGAGAACTTCGATATTCATATGACGTGTTTTTACTTATTATTTAAACAGAACAATTGTGTAACCGTTTTTTCTTCTGTCACTACTATCGATTATCTTTTATGAATACGTAGATGTGAATTATGGGTGTTTCAACTTATTATTTGTTAAAGTTGATGGGTCATATATCACCTAAGAATATGACACCACCTATTGATGTTGGGTCTAATCTCTTAAAGTAATACGTTCGTTTTTTTGGATAGGTGGGATGTATTCATTTCAATTGTTTATTGGTTGTTTCCATTAATTTCGCATGGTCCATGCATACAACTCGAAACAAAACTTTATAAAGAGTTTACATTTTGCCCATTTATAATGCTCCTGAGTCTAAATCCTAGCGTTGTGTTCCTAATTTAATAGATGAAAAAAAAGAGATGAAATTAGGGAGAGAAAAGAAAAAGGATGGTAAAAGGAAAATATATAAATGTAATTTTGTGTTTCTTGGTTTGAAACGAAAAGGATATTTGATTTATAAGTGAAGATTATTTGTATTTAATTATTTTCTATTAATATTTGTTCAAGTTGAAACTTTCAGGAAAAAACTTCGAATTGGGAGCGTGATCCTCCCGATGAACTGACCGTACTCTAAACCGACATAGGTGAACAAGTAGAGTATCCTAGGGCGCTTGAGAGAACCATATCGAAGGAACTCAGTAAAATGACCCTGTAACTTCGGGATAAGGGGTGCTCTCCTATCTTTTGATCAGGAAAGTGGCACATACCAGAGGGTAGCGATTGTTTATTAAAAACACAGGACTCTGCTAAGTGGTAACACGATAATAGAGTCTGACACCTCCCGGTGTTGAAAAGTCGGAAGCAATGAAAGGTCGATTATTAAAAGTATTTATTTCCTTTAATTTAAAAACAATCCTTATCAATTAAAGCAACGAAAGTTATAATTAAATAAAAACTTTTTTTATTTCTTTTCTTTCCTTTTTCCTTTAATTTAAAAATTATCTTTATTAACTTCTTTTTATTTCATTTCACTTCATTCATAATTCGGTGACCATAAATGACAAGTATTAAAAGTTAGTCGTTTCTTTATGCCCATGCCCCCCCCCCCCCCCCCCCCCCCCCCCCCCCCCCCCCCCCTTTCGTTAGATGTTTTGTTATTTTTCATGATTAAATTTGTATTTATGAAAATATAACTCAATGAAAAGATTTTCTTGAAAGATAAGTAATGCGAAAAACTTCTAACCAAACTCAAATGTGAAGTGATCAAGGCCTCCTTATAATGTCAGGATGAACCATATTCATTGGTGGCAACATGTTGCGATACTTCATTATTCGTATCACACTATATTGTGTTTAAACTAAAAACCGTAACTCCATTTGTGTATTCGTAATATGCATGTTGTGATATGCCCGTGTCGTTATTGTGTTGTATTCATATCGACTACAAGGTTTTGGACTTCTAGCAAATTAAATACTCATGTTTATTCGTGAGAGCGAAATATGTTTGTAGAGATTATAACATTTCAGTACGTTCTTATTTCGATCTTACCAAAATAAATTTCATGTAAAATCTTTTAATCTGGTCCCAATCCGATATGATAATCTCGATCTTCCTAAACACATAAAAAGATCTAGTTATCTAGTGATAACTCATAACCTGACTAGCTTTGTCACTGGACCCAATAGGAGCTGTTATGGGCTTGGTTAGAACCACTGGTCACATTTTGCTCGGGAATAAATTACAAAGCCTAGTTAGGGCCAGGACTTATTTAGGATTAGGCCTAAAGCCCACATATTCGGACCACAAGTGTAAAACCTTTGGATTAATGATTACTGGAAATGAATTGCAAGAACATTATCCATAAATTTGGACAAATGATTTTGCAAGATTGTAAGTTTGAACAAAACTTGTTAAGGTTCTTGTTTTTCCTAGTGGTATTTAAACTTGAGACATAGGTAAGAAATTGGTTTACCGATTTTATAAGATCATAATTTTGTAATCGCTAGTAACTTATATCACATCATAATACATGGAACCATTCATATTCGAGCTTTAATAACTTGTTGCGGGTTTTACTTTTGTCCAATATCAAACTCAACTGAGGGGATATTCATGTTGGATTGTCCGGGTGCTTGATAATTCATGGATGGTTCTTCGCGTACAGTTTACCAAATGTGTGACCTTAATTATAAGGTTCTGTCAAGTATCCCTTCGCTTTATTATTTTACATTAAGATTAAGATTCTTATAATTGATTTGATTATTGGTATAGTTATTGGGTTGGTTGAGTCATAGTTGAATAGTATGGAAAATATGAAAATGTGTTTGATTGCTGCAAAATGCTTTCTTGCTGCATGTTCTATTGGGGTACAACAAAGTTGAAGATCTCCCATAACCAACATAGTTAGGTAATCTTTAATCAACCTACACAATATTGATTGTCATATGGAGAATGCATGATCCATATAGCAATCATATTTTCATGAGTAAATCCCATAACCTCCAAGTGTTACTTGTTTGCTTATTGTATAGTGACAAAGTGTTAATTAGTTAGTTCCTAATTTTAGGCGGTATGAAAAAATTGAACTAAGTTAAAGTTATGAACTAAACAAAAAAAAAACGATTTAAGTTACAAACCGAGCCAAAAATCTTAAATCTACACTCAAATACCTAAAACAATTTGGTGACCAACTCAATCGGTAAAAAAAATAAAAGTTTGATGAGCCAACTCAATCTGGGCAGGTAACTCAATAACCCAACCCGCAATAGATTTCTCTTGATAGACATACAAATATTGGGGAAAAGATTATCTGGCAAAAAAATCCACAGGTCCGCCACCACTTGGCACCATCACTCACTTCACTAGCTTCGCTTCCTGATGTCGTTGACTTCAACTCAAGATTGTAAATGGAACCTGACATTTAATGAAAAGAATGTTATGCGAAAAGTTCAATGTAATTATCCTATTTATTAAATGAATGAAGATGAACAAAATTTTCGGTTTGTTTAATTAAATGACGAAGTAAACAGATGTCTCGTTTGTTTATTTATGGGTAGCTGAACACTCGGTAAGTGTTTGTTAGGGCTCATTTATGGAGATGATAGTGGTGTTGGCAATGTGCAGGTTTCAGGTTTGTGTGTGAATTGAAGATGGACTGAAAAGAGGAGTGGTGGTAGTTGTGTTATAATTTTGTCCCTTTTGTTATTTACAGTTAATAGTGATGATGAACTGATGAGCAGTAGTAGTAGAAGTAGTAGTAGTTGGGGCTTCTTTATTTTTGTACCAAACACATTGATTTGTTCGTGGGGGAATGTTCTAGTGTAGCCTCTCAATTCTCCAATCTTCAAAACATTAAATCCTTGTAAATATGTCGTTTTAACCATCAAGGTGTTATTTCCAGCTCAATGAGTCAGTGTTGGTCCCAATTTTATAGTTCATATTGTTTCTAGATATATCAAATTTGGTCTTTGTAAATTTTATTGAATTTTCGTTTAATATTTTTAATTTTAATAATCCTGATTAATTACTTTTTTATACTCTTGAGTCTTGTCATATGTTAACCCATTTAATTGTTTAACAGGTCTACAAAAAAAAAGTTTATATCACAACATTTATTATATTAAAGAACTCACTAAGACCTTTAAACTTAGTTTACTGTCAGCTTAAATCCACATATCACTATGATTAATAAATGTTATATTTAATTATTCTTTTGAATAACTATAACGTATATATATAAATAAGAACATAAAATTAGAAGTAAAATAAATAACATTGATTAAAATAAAAATATGTTATACTTGGTCTTTTTACTACACCAAACCTAAGAAACTAAAAAAATCCATAATGCAACTAGTAGGTTGTGGTAATACTAATTTAATTCGAATGTTTATGCAGCATGCATTCCTGTACTCAATCGAACAAAGATTTGCATTTTGTACACAAATATGGATATCAAACAGACAGTCAAATGATTGACAACATCAAATGATGATTAAAAAAAATCTACTTTCACTTGTTTGCAACAAACAGCATTGGCGAGGCGGATATTCCAATAAGCGCCTTAACGACAAATTCAAACAATATTCAATCTACAAACAAATAACATCAGGCATCTGATGATGACGATAGAGAACAAGCAAAGTACAAAAGTACCTGTTTTGAAGAGAAATAGGATGTTAAAATGCATGGCACGTAAAACAGCCACTTAAGGAACCTATCTGTGGCGCCCTGATCGAGAGTGCCTTGTGTGAAGAAGATCTAGCAGCAGCTTGATGATGCGTCTGGTTAGATAAGACCGCGCCTCTCATTTCTTGAGCCTTTTTTTGCGCTGATTTAAGTTTGTTCATAATCTTATCCATTGATGATGATCTCTTTTTCTCCAATTTCATCTAAAAAGGTTATATAATTAGTCACAGATAAAGTATAATAACACTATATGATATACAAGAAAAGTAAAAGCGAACCTCAAGTTTCCGTATAGCTGCTTCAGCTTTAGCTTTTTGCAGATTCTCCCAAGCGGTTATTTTGGCTTCCTCGCGTTTCGCCCTTAAACAGGAAACAAATATAAGTCAACTGTATTTATCATAATATATTATTATACGCTAATTGAAGATTCAAAAGTAGACAACTAGACATACTTAGAGAGGTTTGTTGTCATCTCTGAAACTTCCCAATCAACGTCAAGGGCTTTTCGTTTCCAGTCATCCACCATCGCTGAGTCAGACCGCCTACCTGGAATTCGAGCTCGGGATTTCTTTGACCATCTTGACAAACTGACCTGATTATCCACCTGTACATCCCACACATCTGCTTTAGATGAACGGGTCTCAACAGGTAATGTAGCTGATGACAGAGAGATAGCGTTTGAGTTTCTCCTTGAAGGAGATGAGTACGGACTACCCTCGGGGCTCATCTGGGTCGCCATATCTCTTCGTGAAACGTCACGAGATATGTTGGTAGCAGCATTCGTTACACCACTAGCTTTATGCAGCAATGACTGACTCAGTGACTCAGAGCAACCGTGTACACTGACGGACCTTGCCATACACGGCTCATTCAGTGAAGGGAAATTCTCACTGCTGCCGTGCGGATCATGATACTGAATCGCCAAACTGTCACTAACATTCATTCTACTTAAAAAAGGTGATCCAGTGAGTAAACTCCCAACCAGTTGTCCATCAAACATATGCACTGCAGGGGAATACATCGGGTTGTACGCAGATCCAGGAGGCCCAAGTGGCCCACTCTTTGACTTGGGCCGCCTTTGCGGTTGTTGACGCATAGGCCTTAAACCATCATCTCCTGAAACCGGACTACATATCCACCTCTCGGCATCTTCCCATTTCGAAGGCAATGTCTTCCCACTGTTGTATGATATCAATCCGGAACTCACATGCCTTCTGTTACTATTCGCATGTAAAGGCACCCGTTCCGAACTCCAACCTTTTTGAATCCCATTTCCAGGGCGATAATTTGGCGTCACTGGACTCGGGAACATATTAGTCCGCCTGCTTGAAACCGAGCTTTTCATTACAAGTCGTGGAGAAGAACTAGTCAAACTTATCGCTTGACTGTTCAAATCCAACGACGTAGGTCTTCTCCGGTCAGACTTCCTTAGAAGAATTTCGGATCTTGACTTCCGGTTTTGACAATCTATAAACCAACAAGATTATTTTTATTAATATGATTAATTAATAACCAACAGATTCTAATCTACATCCTTACAGACTAATTTACAAACTAGCAACCAATAACAGCTCTAAAGTCAACATTACAAATTAACAATCAATGCAAAAATTTAGCATATTATATCTGGATAATAAATAATAAATTAATAATACCTTTTAGAGCTTGAGAGAAGGAGCTTCTTGCTGAATCTAGGTTTTGATTCTTCTCACTATCTGTTTCTACATCATTATATCCTATCATACCTATACATACAGCATAAAACAAAAATCATATCTATAATTTCCACTTCATCAAACAGTAACAATCAGTCAACTCAGTATTATTACTATTATTATTATTATGATTATTTTTTATATACTTATATTATATTATATTATATTATTATTATTATTATTATTATTTTATTATATTATTAATTATTAACCTTTCGCTTTTTCAACTTTTTTCCTGAACACAACAGAATTATTGCTCGGATCGGATCTAGATCTGGACCTCTGGATAAATTCCGAGCACCACGTCCCGACAAATCCTGCTTCTAAAACAAATAATCAACCAAATTCTAAACCAAATCATTTCTTGATTGATCATTTCATCTATCCAATAACAAACACTTCAAATTAATAACTACCTGAAACATTTCGGATACGAGTGAATCGCGATCAAGCGCATCGGAAGCAGAAGAGCATCGTTCAACGCTAACGGAAGCGGAAGAAGAAAAGAGGCTAAAATTGGAGAATATTACTGAATCAGGGCTAGCGTCACGAGCATAACTGGATCTGGAGTGGCTGCTGGTGGTGCTAACTTGAAGCATTAGGTCATGCATTGTTGATGATGAATATACAAGTTGAAGAATCGTGATTATAGGTGATGGATTACGAAGGAAATGGCAGGGAATATTGGAGAAAAGACAAGTGGAATCACGAGGAAGATGATGGTGTTTTGGGTGAAGGTGAAGAGAGTGTGACAGAGGGTAGTGGGGTGATGATCTTTGTTTATGTTTGTTTGTTTTTTGACTAGAAATTATGATAAAGACACTTGGATTTGGATTCGAAGCTTTTTTTTTTGTTTTTATTATGGGTATCACTGAAATTTATATGTATATAAAAAAGAAAGTATTAAAGTGTGAAAGATGTTCAAATATTTCACTATTCTATATCTAACAATTACAAAGGATGAACACTAATTTTTAGTTTATTTTGTTTTTGTTTTACTTAAGATAAAACATTTTCTATTAGAAAAAACAAACAATGTAACTTTTGTGTTTGTCGTAATGTCGTATATATGATACTTTGGTAAAAGAATACACTCGCCACCTTTCTTACCGGACACCCCGCCGTCGCGTAACGCGAACATCGCACCTAGTTGAGGACGATTTTCATATGATAGATGTGTCGTTCTAACAGATTCTAAGATGTTTAAAATTTAATTGTGTCAGTTGTATTAATTTTTTAAGATTATTAAACTATTATAATCTTCTAATTTGTTGTAATAAGAGTTAGAGTAAACTCTCAAAATGGTCCTTGAGGTTTGATCATTTTTTCCACTTTAGTCCAAAACTCAAATCTTTTAAAGTTGGGTTCCATGTGGTTTCAATTTTGTTGTCATTTTCATCCAATAGCAAATCTGGTTAGATTTTTTAGTTAACATTCATTTTTTTGTCTTTCTCCTCCCTTTTAATGAACGGCAAAATGATTAGATTTTTTATTTGTTATAATAAAACGTTAAAATACCATTTTGCTCCTTCATTAAAAGGGAGAAAAAAGACAAAAAAAACTGGATGTTAACTGAAATATTTGACAAGATTTTGATTTTGGATGAAAATGGCAACAAAATTGAAACCATAGAGACCCAGATTCAAAAAGGTTTGAGTTTTGACTAACGTGACTAAAGTGACGAAACCTCAAGGACCATTTTAGCAGTTTAACTCTAAGAGTTATAAGGGGTGCATATGATTAAGCGTAATTTCAGCTATTGGCGAATCGGAGAGAGCAAACAATGAGACAACAGGAGAATGGGTGCTACGACCGGAAGTCAAAATATGAAATCTGGCAAAACCGTTCAATGGAGGAAGAAAAGGAGTTACAGAGCTAAAGAGAAAATTGTGTGGAAACTAAAACACCAACAACCAACATCTATGTTTCCAATATCTCAGATGGCGCAATAGAAGAGAAGCTTAAGGAGAATTTGTCAAAGTTTGGTGACATCTTGTCGGTTTATCTGGCGGGAAAGAAGATTAGAAGAGGCAATAATTTTGGGTTTATTAGATATAAAGAGGGGCAAACATGCAGGCTTTATAAAAGACATGGGGAGGTGTTCTCAGAAGGAGCAAAATTGGAGCTTAACGTGGCTAAGTTTTGTTAGAATATTCATTGTACAATCAAGGGAGAGGATCACATAATTAAGGGATAATATTTCTATGATTAGATTTTTCATGTTTAGATTATTTTCCTCTTATTTAACTCAATCACTTTGTATGATTTATTGATATAATAAAAAAGCCAATTTTCCTTTCTATATATCTGTACCTTTGATCATGGTATCAGAGCATAATCCTGGAAATTCATAAGCTCATCAAAACCCTAGCCAACCATAATTGAAACCTGCAATCAAACATGGCAGACCAAAACACCACTTTGACCAAAATACCCGATGAATTAACCATGCAAATTCGCTTAGCGGTCTCGGGGTACAATCAACAACAATCAATTCCGAGAATCTCTCTCTCGGATTTAAACTTGAAGGGGATAATTATGCAATGTGGGCAACCCTGATGAAAAAGCTATTGGAGGTAGGGAGAAGTTCTCACAATACCGGGGAACCATTACCTCCTTCAAAAAGTGATGCAACGTTTGCACGATGGGAACAAGATGATCAATGTGTTTTTACATGGTTAATCCAAAATATTGATGCAAGTTGGTGAATAATGTCTCGCAGTATCCGACTGCGAAGGCCCTTTGGGATGGCCTTGCGGTTACATATGGTTCGGAAACAGACTCGCCGCAAGTGTTTGATCTTCACAAAAAGGCAAACTCATTGAGGCAATGGGGGAGATGCCTTAGAAGATTGCTGGAACAAACTACAAAAAATCTGGATGACCATCGACAGAAGAGACCCGAACTCGATGAAACACACTGAAGATATTCAAATCTATAATAACAAAATTCAAGAACAGAGACTCTTTCAATTGTTAATGGCCATCGACGACAAGTTGGAACCAATTAAGCGGGACATCCTGAAAAAAAGATCCCCTACCTTCGGTTGAAGTTGCATATGCGACGATACGGCGAGAAGTAGCAAGACTCAATATTCTAAAACCTATCACCACTAAAACCGACAGGCCATCTGAAATCGGCTTGGGTCTGGTAGGAAAGGAATCAACCGGAAGACCTAAAACCCGTTCAGAGCCACAGCGAGGAAAAGATAAAGAAGATGAATCGAAGTTATATTGTACTCATTGTAAGATGAAAAGACATACTAAGGAGAATGCTTCAAGATTGTTGGTTATCCGGAATGGTGGGAGAAACCGGGGCAGCAGAGTAAGGCGGCCGCCGTCGTTGGAAGCCGGGACGCCGGGGGTGAATCAGACAAATCGGCGTCTCTGAAAGAAGAGGAAGATCTAATTGGTTTTGGTGGTGTGGCTGCTGGGATCGATCAAAAAGATGCAACAGGTAAAGGGTTTTGGAGAAATCATACTCCAGACCCTTCAATTCTTAATCCCAAATATTTTAGTCCAAATTGTTTTGAGTATGACAAGCAGACCCCTAGCGTTTTTAATCTAAAATCTAAAGCACATCAAACTAGTTCCACACATAACACTAGTTCAAAAAATTAACCAAATGGATTTTTGATTGTGGAGCTACGGATACTATGACATATGATCATAAAGATATTTTAAACATGTCTCCCTCATCCAAAACGTATATCGAGACCGCTAGTGGAGAACGGGTGAAGGTCGAAGGAGGAGGTTCAATTGAATTCTCTAAGAAAATGAAGCTAAACAAGTGTCTCTATATCCCAACATTATCTTTAAAGTTGTTGTCTGTGAGCCATGTGACGAAAGAGTTGAACTGTGTGGTACTAATGTATCCAACATTTTGCATTTTGCAGGACATTCTTACGAATGAGATAATTGGGCGTGGTACTGAGAGAGAAGACCTCCACTATGTTGATGAGGTGACTCACAAGGGACATGTCATGCTTGCTCACGGAATGGCTGATAGACAACTTTGGTTATGGCATCGTCGTCTTGGCCATCCGTCCTTTGGGTACCTTAAGTCGTTATTTCCGAGTTTTTTTTTTTGAATAAATCCACTGATATGAAGTGTGAAACTTGTATTCTTGCTTAAAATCATAGAGTGTCCTTTGACCAGAGTAATACTCGGGTAAAGTCTGTGTTCTCTTTGATACATTCTGATGTTTGGGGTCCAACTCCAAATTCTAATAAAAATCAATTTAAATATTTTGTGTTGTTTGTTGATGATTTTTCTCGAATGACTTGGGTCTATTTTATGAAACATAAATCAGAGGTTCCTGAAAAATTCTTTATGTTTATAAAATGATTCAAACACAGTTCAACAAGAAAACACAAATTCTTCGCTCTGATAATGGTGGTGAGTTTGTAAATCAGTCAATGAAAATTTTCTTTCAGGAAAATGGTCTTATTCATCAAACCACGTGTCCCAACACACCTCAACAAAATTGTGTTGTTGAACGAAAAAATCGAATTTTACTTGAAAAATGTCGTGCTATGATAATTGAATCTCAAACTCCTCAGTATTTCTGGCCTGAAGCAATAGCAACTTCCGTATACCTTCTTAATCGTCTTCCAACTCAAATTCTAAAACATAAAACTCCTTTACAAACACTAGCAAGTCAAGTCCCCATTCCTTCTGTCTTAACCCTATTACCACTCGTCTTTGGGTGTACAGTGTATGTCCATATTCCCAAGTCTGATAGGAATAAACTTGAACCTTGCGCAGAAAAGTGTGTGTTTGTAGGATACGCCACTCATCAAAAGGGGAATCTGTCACACCCCGACCCGCAGCGGATAAGGTAATCGGGGCATGATTGGGTTATCATCAAAGCTCATGACATTTATTAAACGTTTCATATTCATTAATACAAATTAAATGGAAATTTACAATGATTGCTACAACATGATTTAACTACAAACTAAACTTCTTTGTTCTCTTCTAAGGCATATCCTATGTTTTCCTTGCTTCAACCTGTTCACCTGTATCATGTGTAAAAAGGTTTTTGGATCAACATAATGTTGGCGAGTGAATCCTATGGAAAACATTTGACCAATTTATTTAGATTGATTATGAAATATGTGCACAACCAAACATGAGTAAAATTAGATATAACTTGATCAACAATCATAAGATGTTAAATGAAACACTCATGAATAATAATGGAACAATTAAAGGCACGCGATGCTCAACTCGTCTCTCACGAGGAACTGAGGGGCCTGATGAATGAATTTCATAATCATGATAATATGAATAACACAACTACAAACAATATAACTCAATGAAAACACACATGAACAATAATGAATTTGAATTGAAGCACGCGATGTTCTACTCGTTTCCCACGAGGAACAGATGGGCTTAATGTATGAGTTTCATGTAATTTGACAAACGGAATATAAGTAAATCACAACAATAAATCAATCTAAGTTTAAGTCATGATGTGGTATGGCACAAGTTTAAATAAATAAATTAATTATTTCATAACACATGACACACCCCAAAACGTGTAATTTAAAAGGGGGAATTGTAAGATTCACTCACAGTGGGTGCGTTCGGTTGATGACGTTGAATGCACGCGAAGTGGTTTTAACCACGAGTGAGATTTAACCTAGATAAATCGCATTATGGTTTGGTAAGTAAACGGATTTTATTTAACTATTTTAGTAGGGTTGTTGGGTGCATTTTTGTGAGTTTGAGGCTATTTTCTAATCTTAAAAATGTTATTTTTAAGTATTTATAATTGATTTTTAATTAAAATAATTAAATAAAAATAATAAAAATATTTTATTTTTTTCTGCTACTGTTGACTTTGACTTGTTGACTTTGACCGGCGTTGACCGGTTCGAGGCATATTGTTGTGCGCTCGGTGAGGCTCGAACCCGAGACCTCCCGTACGCGTGCACGCAGCTCTACCAACTGAGCTACGTGTCTAACCCGTTATATATCCGATTTTAATTTCATATATACATTAATTAACATTAACAGAAAATCATTTTTATTTTAAAAACAGTTTAAGCGATTCGGCGGTGCACTCCACAGGTCTCGAACCCGGGACCTGTGGGTTAATCTAACACACAGTCCACCGCTGGACTGTGTGTTTAACATGTTATATACTTTGATTTTTATTATACTTAAATACAATTTAGTTATTTCATTTTTCTGCCTTATTTAAAAAGAATAGATAATCGTCCGAGTCGGTGCTGAAGACCGGACTCGAACTCGTGACCAGCGATATAAACAAACACACAGTCCACCGCTGGACTGTGTGTCTAACTTGGTTATTATTCCGGTTATTAATATACTTAACATATATCTAAGGCGATCCGGTTCAGTTAAACAAAAACTTGATTTTTTATTAAGGCAGCGTGTGTGAACCGGGATTCGAACTTGCGACGTTAGCGTTTTATGTGCACACAGTCCACCGCTGGACTGTGTGTCTAACCCGATTAATATCCTGATTTTAATTAAACTTATCAGATACGGAAGTGCGTCGTCTTCTTCGTCAATGTTGAACCAGAAATCGGGTCTGACTGGTTCGAGTTTTTATTCAAATTTCATTAGTGTTTTAGGTTAATTACTGGTAAGATAGAAGTAAAAAGAAAGGAAAATAAGCGTGAGGTATACCGACTCGCTTTCCTCTGTTTTCCGGCAGAACTCCGGCGACAGAAAACAACTCCGGCGTCTGGTGCCTTGCAGCAGCAAGTCTCCGGAAAGCTTGGAAAGAGTAAGGGTAACTTCGGTAAAGGTTTAGGGGATTCAGTGAAGCTCAGGGATTAAAACTCGGTTTTCCGGCGAAAAACAGGAAAGTTCCGGCGAGTGGAATTATGCCGAGAAAAGGTGTGATTTTTGAGCGAAAGTGTTTGTCGTGGGTTGAGGGTGAATTTATAGGGAATAATCGAAATGTATTTGATCTGATTTACGACTGGGTTCATCAGTTTAAGTTTTCCGGCGGTTATCATTTTTGGTCGCGGACTTCAAACATCGGTTATAACCGATATGTGATTAAAGGTTTACGTTATAACGTAAATTGGTGTTAAAACTCGCGAGTTTACCGGAATTCCGACGACTGAATCGTTTGGGCGCCGGTTTTGAATTTGTAACGACACTTTATCAATTAAATGATTTTATTATACAACAAACAAAGCAGTTGGCGCAGTGGTTTGTGTGTGAGTTGATAAATCGTTGACTGACTCGGTACAGACCCGGGTTCGAAACCCGGCAGATGTATTTCATTTTTATTTTGCGATTTTTGACAGTTTTTCAAAAACTAAATATATATTCGCGTATAATAATTGATTACGGATCGTTTAAAAATGTTTTGGACATTTAATTCGCAACGAAAATTTTGACTGACTGTTCGGTTGCTAAACGGAGCGGGTTTGGTAAATTCGTTTTTGACGGATGTTACAGTATCCCCTGCTTTTTAGAAATTTCGTCCCGAAATTTAAATAATGATATATTTTGACTAAAAGGGTGATGATGTTTTGTTTGACAGTTGTATGCTTAGCAAAATAAAGGCTTAAGTTTTTGTGCGAGGCGGTAACGTTCCTTGTAGGGGTTAAGTACCCTATTCAGGAATCGCTTTTTGTTGCCTACTGTATAAGTATTGATAAGCAGAAATGATTTGCTAAAATGATATCATGCATAAGAGTTTAGATACGTTTGGGAAAATATGGTTACATCCTAAAGCAAAACTTCTAACACTACAATCTACATGGAACATAAATAAAAACACAACAGCTGATATCCAAACATGAATGAACACATCAGCAAATATTTGAACATGAATAAACATAACAGCAAATATTCGAACATGAATGAACACATCAGCGAATATTTGAACATGAATAAACACAACAGCAAATATTTGAATCCACATTCTGATAACATATATGTTTGAATGATGGAAGTTCCTCTCTCGTTTGTTATGATGGAGAGGTTAATTTATGTAGAAATGGAACAAAATCCAATTTCTTTAAATAACATGATGATATAAATGTATCACAAATTCCAACCAATCCTACATGGAACTTCTCATAACCGCCTGATAATGCCTCTGATCCTTTGGCAAGAATACTTATATATAGGAAGTACCAGCGGCGTATCCACCATATTCTTGCCAAATTTTCATTAGTTTTATCCACAAGTTATGATTGGTTACCAAGAAACTAATAAATCCTACATAGAACTTCTCATAACCATCCGTTAATGCCTCTGATCCTTTGACAAGAATACTTATATATAGGAAGTACCAGCGGCGTATCCACCATATTCTTGTCAAATTTTCATTGGTTTTAACAGTGAATTATGATTAGTCCTATAACTCTACAATCAATACAACAAACATAAATTACTGAAATGAAATATATCTGTGCGATCAAGGCTCAATCGAACGGAGCCGATCGTTTTGCATGTACTGAAAATGAAATTGTGTGCTCAAGGCTCAATCAAACGGAGCCGAACATATTGAATGTACTGAAATTGAAATTGTGTGCTCAAGGCTCAATCAAACGGAGCCGAACATATTGAATGTACTGAAATTGAAATTGTGTGCTCAAGGCTCAATCAAACGGAGCCGAGCGTATTGCATGTACTGAATATGAATAACTTAACCACACAAACAGCCTATGCATGGAACCTCTCATAACCGCCTGATAATGCCTCCGATTATTTGACAAGAATACTTATATATAGGAAGTACCATCGGCGTATCCACCATATCCTTGTCAAATTTTCATTGACTTTATCCGCAAGTTATGGTTAGTTCGATGCGACTCTACTACAAACACCACAACCACATGATACTGATAATGAAATTGTCTGTGCGCTCAAGGCTCAATCAAACGGAGCCGAACGTATTGAATGAAATTGTATGTGCGCTCAAGGCTCAATCAAACGGAGCCGAACGTATTGAATGTACTGAAATTGAACAACTTAATTTAAACAACCATCACACAATCAGCCTATGCATGGAACCTCTCATAACCGCCTGATAATGCCTCCGATCATTTGACAAGAATACTTATATATAGGAAGTACCATCGGCGTATCCACCATACCCTTGTCAAATTTTCGTTGACTTTATCCGAAAGTTATGGTTAGTTCGATGCGACTCTACTACAAACACCACAACCACAAGATACTGATAATGAAATTGTATGTGCGCTCAAGGCTCAATCAAACGGAGCCGAAAGTATTGCATGAAATGTAAATTGAAATGTGCGCTCAAGGCTCAATCAAACGGAGCCGAACGTATTGCATGAACTGGAAATGTAAATTGAAATGTGCGCTCAAGGCTCAATCAAACGGAGCCGAACGTATTGCATGTATTGAAATGTAAAATTACGTAACCGATCAAGGCTCAAACAAACGGAGCCGATCGTGCGGGCACGCCAAGATCAACCACATAATAAAATGGGGATCCAACTCAACCTCGATGGATGGGGAGCCACGGCCTCGGCAAAAGCATATACCGAAAACAATATATAATATATAATATCCAATAATTTCTCTAACAGTCTACACATGTGATAAAGAAAAACATAAGACTAAACAATAGAAGTTGAATCTGGATCTTCGGCGAAGAGGACTAGCTGAGTATCTTCATCAGGGCCGTCATTATCTTCGACAGGGTTGGCGTTGATATTGAAGACTCTTCCTCTTGCTGGTGGCATAGTGATTGGGTTTTCTTGGTTTACTTGGTTAACTGGGTTTGATTGGGCTTGAGTGTTGATAACGTTTACCAATTGAGGGCATGTGTTTCTAAAGTGGGTAGGGTCGCCACAATTGAAGCAAGCTCGAGCATATGGGAACATGGGGTGTTGGGGTTGGTGATAAGTTTGGGCCATGTTTTGAGTAGGGGAAAAGGTTTGGTCTTGAAAGGTGCGACAAACATTGCTCAAATGACCATAACGTCCACAAGTTGTACATAGCCGGCAAGGTAAAGTAAGGGGATGGTGATAAAAACAGTTGTTGCATCGAGGGTGAGGTCCGAGATATGGTTTCTTATTTGGGTAAG
This sequence comes from Scalesia atractyloides, assembly GCA_947069175.1. Taxonomy (NCBI): domain Eukaryota; kingdom Viridiplantae; phylum Streptophyta; class Magnoliopsida; order Asterales; family Asteraceae; genus Scalesia; species Scalesia atractyloides. The sequence continues at coordinate 12,489,391 of CAMTDV010000023.1, read as the reverse complement.
CTGAGTTGGGTGCCACTTGGGTGATTGGGATAGCTCGGATGGGTATGGCATGAAAAACTGGTTGATTTCGTTGAGTAGCAGCGAAAAGTCGCCCGACTCTTCTTCTCTTAGGATTGGGTTGAGAAGGGAATTCGGTTTGGGTGGAGTCGGAGGTTTCAGTCGATTCTTTATCCTTCTTCTTCTCCTCCTTGAAGTCTTTGTTTCGGATTCGGTTCTCGGTGAGCTCTGTTGCTAGCTCCATTGCTGCTTCCAAAGTTGCAGGCTTGGTACTTATCACAGGGTCTTGAATCTTTGACGGAAGACCACGAATGTAGTGCTCGATCAAACGGTAGAGGGGAGTAAACATGTTGGGAACCATTTGATGTAATTCGAGGAACCTTTTGTTGTAGGTGGTGTGGTCTCCTTCCATTTGCTTCAATAAATAAAATTCATCTTCTAGCTTCTTGATTTCGCTCCTTGGGCAAAATCGTCTGGTCATGATTTCCTTCAATTCGTTCCAAGTTAGGGTCATAGCATCTTCAACACCTCGTTTTGCCTTCTCTGTATTCCACCAAGTAAGTGCTATCCCATATAGTCGACCGGTAGCATAACGCACTTTGCGATCTTCAGGGCAATCGCAATTTAGAAAAATATTCTCCATTTCTTCAAACCAATGGAGGAGTGCGGTGACACCTTCAGTCCCTTTGTATTTCGGAGGGTCGCATGATTTGAAATGCTTGTAGGTGCATTTAGTGGTATTTGGGGGAGAGTTGAAAATGTTTTGGTTTGCTTGATTGACAGGATTATTGGTAAGTGCTTGTTGAACTTGGATTACAATGTTGGGTATTATGGCAGCCATTTGTTGAGCGATTAAGGTAGCCATGCGTTCGCGGGCTTTTCTTGCTCTCGTCTTCCTACGGGCGAGGTTAGAAGACATCTACAATGAATACATGACAAGAGTATGAGTTGGATGCTTTTGGGATCATGGGTCGCATTCAAGAATGATCATTTATAAAATAATTATACAAAAATACTACATCCATAGGATGTCTTGGGCTTTGCTCGCTGTTAGGCCCGTCATGCCGCCATACTTTACCTTGTGTAATCATGTGGGCCCCCATGAATACCGGTTTTTCATATGGTTCGCACGGTTTCTGCCTGGTAGCGTACACAAAAACCCGGGAAAATCGAGAAATATGTATACAACGTGTGATGTTCGGAATGTGTCCAGGTGTAGACACGATGACACCTCAAAGTAGGGTTAGTTCGAACGACGTTTGGTGTGGCATGCTTTGGCCTAATAGGTCCTTCGTACTCTCATCGTTGGTCCCCAGGTAGGCAAACTGGTCCGTTATATTGGATTTATACGAATGCCAGCCTAGACAGGACGTTCCGACTACCGGTACTTGTACCCTTCCAGTTACTACATGCCCGTCGCAGAACTTACTTTGATGAGAATTGAAAATTGCATAAAATCTTTGGATAATGAGAATATGAAAATAAATTGAATACATGAACATCGATATATGTATAATGAATATGTATATATGTATAATGAACATGTATATGAGCATGTATGTTTGACTGAAATGTAAACAAATATGAAACAAATAATTATCACAAGTTTGTATGTAACCACTTAATCAATTTAAAATTTAGGCAGACTATAGTATAGGCTCTAAGGGTCTAATAACCTATCCTATATCCCTATAGTCATGGCTCTGATACCAATCTGTCACACCCCGACCCGCAGCGGATAAGGTAATCGGGGCATGATTGGGTTATCATCAAAGCTCATGACATTTATTAAACGTTTCATATTCATTAATACAAATTAAATGGAAATTTACAATGATTGCTACAACATGATTTAACTACAAACTAAACTTCTTTGTTCTCTTCTAAGGCATATCCTATGTTTTCCTTGCTTCAACCTGTTCACCTGTATCATGTGTAAAAAGGTTTTTGGATCAACATAATGTTGGCGAGTGAATCCTATGGAAAACATTTGACCAATTTATTTAGATTGATTATGAAATATGTGCACAACCAAACATGAGTAAAATTAGATATAACTTGATCAACAATCATAAGATGTTAAATGAAACACTCATGAATAATAATGGAACAATTAAAGGCACGCGATGCTCAACTCGTCTCTCACGAGGAACTGAGGGGCCTGATGAATGAATTTCATAATCATGATAATATGAATAACACAACTACAAACAATATAACTCAATGAAAACACACATGAACAATAATGAATTTGAATTGAAGCACGCGATGTTCTACTCGTTTCCCACGAGGAACAGATGGGCTTAATGTATGAGTTTCATGTAATTTGACAAACGGAATATAAGTAAATCACAACAATAAATCAATCTAAGTTTAAGTCATGATGTGGTATGGCACAAGTTTAAATAAATAAATTAATTATTTCATAACACATGACACACCCCAAAACGTGTAATTTAAAAGGGGGAATTGTAAGATTCACTCACAGTGGGTGCGTTCGGTTGATGACGTTGAATGCACGCGAAGTGGTTTTAACCACGAGTGAGATTTAACCTAGATAAATCGCATTATGGTTTGGTAAGTAAACGGATTTTATTTAACTATTTTAGTAGGGTTGTTGGGTGCATTTTTGTGAGTTTGAGGCTATTTTCTAATCTTAAAAATGTTATTTTTAAGTATTTATAATTGATTTTTAATTAAAATAATTAAATAAAAATAATAAAAATATTTTATTTTTTTCTGCTACTGTTGACTTTGACTTGTTGACTTTGACCGGCGTTGACCGGTTCGAGGCATATTGTTGTGCGCTCGGTGAGGCTCGAACCCGAGACCTCCCGTACGCGTGCACGCAGCTCTACCAACTGAGCTACGTGTCTAACCCGTTATATATCCGATTTTAATTTCATATATACATTAATTAACATTAACAGAAAATCATTTTTATTTTAAAAACAGTTTAAGCGATTCGGCGGTGCACTCCACAGGTCTCGAACCCGGGACCTGTGGGTTAATCTAACACACAGTCCACCGCTGGACTGTGTGTTTAACATGTTATATACTTTGATTTTTATTATACTTAAATACAATTTAGTTATTTCATTTTTCTGCCTTATTTAAAAAGAATAGATAATCGTCCGAGTCGGTGCTGAAGACCGGACTCGAACTCGTGACCAGCGATATAAACAAACACACAGTCCACCGCTGGACTGTGTGTCTAACTTGGTTATTATTCCGGTTATTAATATACTTAACATATATCTAAGGCGATCCAGTTCAGTTAAACAAAAACTTGATTTTTTATTAAGGCAGCGTGTGTGAACCGGGATTCGAACTTGCGACGTTAGCGTTTTATGTGCACACAGTCCACCGCTGGACTGTGTGTCTAACCCGATTAATATCCTGATTTTAATTAAACTTATCAGATACGGAAGTGCGTCGTCTTCTTCGTCAATGTTGAACCAGAAATCGGGTCTGACTGGTTCGAGTTTTTATTCAAATTTCATTAGTGTTTTAGGTTAATTACTGGTAAGATAGAAGTAAAAAGAAAGGAAAATAAGCGTGAGGTATACCGACTCGCTTTCCTCTGTTTTCCGGCAGAACTCCGGCGACAGAAAACAACTCCGGCGTCTGGTGCCTTGCAGCAGCAAGTCTCCGGAAAGCTTGGAAAGAGTAAGGGTAACTTCGGTAAAGGTTTAGGGGATTCAGTGAAGCTCAGGGATTAAAACTCGGTTTTCCGGCGAAAAACAGGAAAGTTCCGGCGAGTGGAATTATGCCGAGAAAAGGTGTGATTTTTGAGCGAAAGTGTTTGTCGTGGGTTGAGGGTGAATTTATAGGGAATAATCGAAATGTATTTGATCTGATTTACGACTGGGTTCATCAGTTTAAGTTTTCCGGCGGTTATCATTTTTGGTCGCGGACTTCAAACATCGGTTATAACCGATATGTGATTAAAGGTTTACGTTATAACGTAAATTGGTGTTAAAACTCGCGAGTTTACCGGAATTCCGACGACTGAATCGTTTGGGCGCCGGTTTTGAATTTGTAACGACACTTTATCAATTAAATGATTTTATTATACAACAAACAAAGCAGTTGGCGCAGTGGTTTGTGTGTGAGTTGATAAATCGTTGACTGACTCGGTACAGACCCGGGTTCGAAACCCGGCAGATGTATTTCATTTTTATTTTGCGATTTTTGACAGTTTTTCAAAAACTAAATATATATTCGCGTATAATAATTGATTACGGATCGTTTAAAAATGTTTTGGACATTTAATTCGCAACGAAAATTTTGACTGACTGTTCGGTTGCTAAACGGAGCGGGTTTGGTAAATTCGTTTTTGACGGATGTTACAGAATCAGTGTTATAATCCAGTCACTCGTCGCATCCATGTTACTATGGATGGTGACTTCTTGGAGTCCGAATTCTATTTCTCCAACCAATCTAGCGTTCCAGGGGAGAGAGTTAGGGAATCTCTAGATTGGTTAAGTCACCTATGTTGTCCCGACCAAAGTTGTTTCGATGTTGTTCTAACAGAGCGGGTAGATGGAGCCACCGAGTATCTCACGAACAAAATAGATGGGGCTGACAAACGAGTTTACACAACCAATGAATCTGCTTCGGATGATGTCCAACAAGAGGTAAATGAATCTCCTGATATTTTCTCTGATGATTTAAATAATATTAATAGTCATGGTGACAACCCAGTTCCAGAAACTGAACCAGAAGAACCACAGTCTCGTGTCCTTCCTCCAAGGAAAAATAGAGGTGTGCCAGCGGATCGATACTCGCTAGAACATGTGTCTCGGTCCTCTAGGTACCCGGTAAATGTAGACAGGGGGAGAGTTGCTGATGTTGCAAAAGCTTTCTCGGCCACAATACTTTCAGAAAATATTCCAAAAAACAGCTCAAGAAGCAAGTAAGAAGATTGAATGACAAGAGGCTATGAATACAGAAGTGAAAGCCCTTATAAAAAATGACACATGGGAGATGTGTGTGTTACCTGCAGGAAAGAAACCGGTTGGTTGCAGGTGGGTGTTTACCGTCAAGTATAAAGCTGATGGAACGATTGAATGATATAAAGCGAGGTTGGTAGCTAAAGGATATACCCAAACATATGGCATCGACTATTCTGAAACCTTTATCCGGTTGCCAAAATTGATACTATCAGGGTGTTATTTTCAGTTGCAGCAAACAAAGATTGGTCACTTCACCAGTTTGATGTTAAAAATGCTTTCCTACATGGAAATCTAGAAGAAGAGGTATATATGGAGGCCCCACCGGGTTTTTATGATGGTTTTAAAAAAAATGAGGTGTGCAAACTCAAAAAGGCTTTATACGGGCTCAAACAATCTCCGCGTGCATGGTTTGGAAGGTTTACTATGGCTATGAAGCGATATGGGTACAAATGGAGTAATGTTGACCATACCCTATTCTTAAAGAGGAGGGGAGATTTAGTTACATGCCTAATAATATATGTTGATGACATAATCATCACAGGAAGTGATGAAGAAGAAATCATTTCACTTCGAAAGAATCTATTTAAATAATTTGAAATGAAGGATCTTGGAAGGCTAAAATATTTCCTAGGGATTGAAGTTCTCCGGTCAAAAGGGGGAATTTTCATTTCTCAACGGAAATATATACTGGACTTGTTGGCGGAAACATGTATGGTGGATTGCAAACCAAGTGACACTCCAATGGTAGTAAATCATAAACTCAAGATTATTGAAGGGGCTGAGCTAGCAGATCGTGAAAGGTACCAAAGGCTGGTAGGAAAGCTAATCTACTTGGCTCATACCAGACCGGACACTGCCTATGCTGTTGGGGTGGTAAGTCATTTCATGCATCAACCTCAGTTAGAGCATATGGAAGCAGTTATGAGAATTATAAGATATCTTAAGGGTACTCCAGGAAGAGGTATAGTGTTCAAGAACAATGGACACCTGGATGTTAAAGCGTTTACTGATGCGGATTGGGCTGGAAATCCAAATGATAGAAGATCTACTGCATGATTTTTTACCTTAGTTGGAGGAAACTTAGTCACTTGGAGAAGCAAGAAACAGAATGTAATGTCTCTATCAAGTGCAGAATCAGAATTCAGGGGCATCGTTAAAGGGATCACAAAAATTCTTTGGCTTAAAAAATTGATGAACGAGATTGGTTTTCCTCTAAATCTCCGAACTCAGTTAATGTGTGATAACAAAGCTGCAATTAAAATTTCAGAAAATCCTGTCCAACATGACAGAACGAAGCATGTCGTAATAGATAGACACTTTATAAAAGAAAAAATTGAAGATGGCACCGTGGAACTTCCTTTCATAAGGTCTGAAGAGCAGTTGATATTCTTACGAAAGCGATTGCAACAAAAACTTTTGAAGTAATGTTGTGCAAGTTGGGTATTGAAGATCTCACTACACAACTTGAGGGGGAGTGTTAGAATATTCTAGACCAATCATTGTCTACAATCAAGGGAGAGGATCACATAATTAAGGGACAATATTTTCCATGTTTAGATTATTTTCCTCCTATTTAACTCAATCCCTTGTATGATTTATTGATATAATAAAAAAGCCAATTTCCTTTCTATATATCTGTACCTTTGATCAAGTTTGGCCATTGAAACTAGACAAACGAACTGAAATCCACTACAGAAACCAACGACATAGATAGAAGCCAGGCAGCGAAAGAGATAAGATGGGAACCTTCCGCTTCGAATTGCTCGGGTTACAACTCGTTTATTAATGTTTTGAGCAACAACAACCCTAAGCCATCATTCAAGACAGTTCTTTTAGCCCCAAAGAAGCCTGGATCATCCTCAGCATGGAAAGCAAAATCCTTGGAATGTCACAATTAGGAGCAATAGTGGATTTAAGATGAGAAGAATAAGATAATTAACTAGAAGAACTTAGAGTGATTTATGGGGCAATTAATCTAAGGCGGGCAGAAACAAGGACCATTTTTAATGAACCTATGATAAGATCTATTATTAACATCAAAACTGATACACTAAGTTAAATTCTACTTATATAAAAACACATCACATTTGGGCAGAAATGGAAATATTTAAGCATTTTGGAAAATGGTGCAAATATTTTGTAAAACATCACTGACAATTGATGTCGTCGACTTTAAATGTCGGCTGACATGCCTAAATTTGTATTTAGGACTTTAGGAGAGTGTCGCCGAACATGCAGGTTTTTCACACAAACAAATATCCTGTATTACAGTTATATCTGATTGCGAACATTTCAGGGTTTTAAGTATATCCAAGATTTTATCAGATTTGAAAATTAATTAATTTTTTAACAAATAGAATCTTGAAGATAGGATTTCTAAATATAAGGAAAACATATTTTAATCCAATTAGTCACCTAATTATGTGCTTTTTATTAGTTATAGGATGAAGAACATCAAGAACAACTTCATGGACAGTTAAACTGTTTTGATTAATTTTATCAGATTTATGGCTGGAATCAAAATCTAAAACTATGGTTATTACTGATTTTGAAATTAACTGATTTCATGATACTAAAACATGTGTATCAGATCTGATAATCCATGAAAAACATAACATATGATACCATATCTGAAATATATATATAAATAACCAAATTTTTTAGGGTTTTAATCAAAAACTTCTTGTTTTTTATTTTCATTCCAGATTTAGGGAAACAGAAATTAACATGTGCTTTGATACCACATGTTGATCAATTCTTTATTAAAGATGATCGAAACAAGAAGGTAGAACGTGTGTACTTGTTAATCCTGAAATCGCAGAGATGGAAGTAGGCATGTCCTTAACTGATTGAGTTCCAATTTAGGGTGTATAGTTATGAAGGCTTAGGAAGGTTAGAAACTCGTGAAAATTAGGGAGAATGAGAGAGAAGATGACAATTTGATGATGTAATGATATGTGTGTTTCATTAACCCTTTAACATCTCTAGTAACATTTATTTATACATTTAAGGGGAAACCTATGTTTCTCTAGCAAGGATAATTACGTCCATCGAACAATTACCGTTTAGTGATATAGTGGTCATAAAATCAATGATCAATAATTATATAAATGATAATAATGACCCTATTTAGTATAAATATATTCTTATATCTATACCCGGTAAATAAATAATAGGTTGTGTCATGTTTCACAATTCTATATGCCAATATTTTTCCCCTTCTTTTAGGTTGTGTCATGTTTCACAATTCCTATCCCAATATTTTTCCCCTTCTTTTATTTCATCACCTCCTATTCTATTTGTTAGTTAACAAAAAGTCAATCTTATCTTACATTATCTTACATGACAAAGCTTATTTTACTCTACTACTCCAATAATTCTAAATAAATCCTCTTTGCGAGGTATATTTAACTACCAGTAGACTTAAGGGTTGTTTGGCAACTTCTAAATGGTTAAGTGTTGAACGAGTAAAAGATCTGAACCATTAAGTGCTAAACCAATAAGAGGTATGAACCATTACGATCCAGTATAATGCTTAACTGTTCAGATGCAAATGTCTGACCAATTCAGATTAGAGGTCTTAACCATTCAGACCTAGTATAATGCTTAACCATTCAGAGGCAAATGTTTGAACCATTCAGACATTTACTTGCGAAACAAACACTTTGAACCATTAAGTGATGAACCAGTAAGAGGTATCAACCATTAAGTGATGAACCAGTAAGAGGTCTGAACCATTAAGAGCCTCATTAAAAGGTAAACAAACACACCCTGTAAAACTTTTCAAATTATGTCATTTTCTTCAAATTACATCAAAACCACATGTTTTTATTAAACTCTTCATAACAGCATTCCTTAATTTCACTCAATTTACAACTATTATTACTCAACCTTTTCTTTTAGTTTAATTAAGTTTCTCTTTATAGTGTGATCACTATTATATGCTTCATAGACATTTGACTGTGAACCATTTTCCTCTTTTTTTGGCATGACTCATTGTTGCTTGCCGACACAATCTTTAGTTCATCCACTTTTAACTAACACTGTACAAAAAGTTCTCAGGGTAAAATCTGGTTCATGTATATTTAATCAAACAACTAAATTTTAAGAGGCTTCGTATGACAACCCAATATTCAATCTTCTATTTTTTAAACACTTGTTAGCTATAAGTAGTGATAGTTAGTTGTGGTTAGCTTTTTTTATATGCATCAAGTGTGTTTAACAAGAGAGTTGAGATGGGACATTACTAACTCCGGGTTGAGCTCGTGGCGATATGAGTTTAGCTCATAATCTCAAATCCAAGCTGGAGGACAACGATGTAATCGACTTGAATAAGCTTGTGACTCGTATATGTTATTAGATATTTTGATGGTTTTATATCTTTTTTTATAAAAATCTATAAACAAACAGCATTATCAAATTACACAAGACTTACCAAACTACCAATATATAAGGAAAATCAAGGAGGCTACTCTATTCTAGCGAAGCTCGAACTCAACTCAAAAGTTTATATAAACCATCTCGTATTGAATTGCAAATGAGTTTTACCGATTAATTACGAGTGAATTATTAGCCACTAGTTAATCTTTAAAAAAAAGATAGAAACGTTAGTGTTTTTCAAATTTAGTTAAGGAACTTCTCATTAAAATGTGTAATCATATGTTTGATGTTTACAGTATTTGCCTATTTGGCCTCAAATAGTAGGTGCTAAAACAACCCAACACATTAAATGGACACCTGTTTTAACAAGGTAACCAAATAATCAAGTAACATCGCATTCGTGTGGTGGCACGAAATTGAATGAAATTGCTATAAAACACGTACAGCACACAGTAGTTTTTTAAAAGAAGCTGACAGGCTTTTAGTTGCCTTGCACCCATCCCACTGTCTAAAACAATGCAATTCCTATCTTTTAACATGGACCCCAAAAGTATTCACCTTTGCCCTCTTTTTATTTCCACACGAATACTGTTTTATACAAGTTGAACCCAATGTAAATAAATGCCCAGGAGACTTTAATAATTAAATTTCATTAGATTTTATTAAACAAAATAATCTTAACAAATTATTATGCCTTTGCAAGAAAGCTCTCAAGGTGTATGTGAGATACCAAGAAATACACAACTTAATGAACTAGTTCTAGCAGTCGAGACATGCGTATTTTAGATGTGACCAATTTCTTAGTATCATTTACTAGTTTATCCCTGTATTGATTGTTTGTAACATTTGTGAATATCCCCTTTCTCCACTTCTAAATCTTTTATGGTGGAGTTGCTCTATACTAAAATAGTCCTAAACCCATTACAGCCTAACCCAGTCCGTATGTTAACATACAAAACCATTCCAACCGGTTTGGCAGTTCTAAACCGCAAAACTGATCGAAGATAACTGGCCCGTATCAAAACCAACCGACCCCTTGCAGGGAAAAAAACAACAAAAGACAAAAAGAAAAGAAAAACACTACCCAGATTTCCAATCTCTTATCCCAAAACTACTGTTTTTCAAACAAAATAATGTGTCAATGTTGACATCTCTATGTATACATACATATATAGGCATAACATGTAATCATCTATAATACAAAGGTCTTACCATTATCAACCACAATCACAATGAGTTTGCTCTACATAATGATGGATCGGTAAAGTAGGCAGTAATAGCCTTCAATTTGCCATTTACAAAATTCTTCTCCACCTCGAGAATCCATGGAGGATTAGCAGACAGCGACAACTCAGCCAGTTGGTCCACGTCAACATTTCTCGGAAGAAACATAACAATTCTCGGAGCTACTTCTTTAGCCACATTGAAAAGAAACTGCCTGCAATAAACCCGTAACTACGGTTAGATTAAATAGCGGGAAGTCGCATCATATTTGGGTTAAGAAACTGAACCCGTCATGTGGCTTGAGCATAGTATTGATGTCAAAGTTTCTTGCTTTAGCATACTCCGGTCCTCCCCAAGGCGGAGACAAGAATACAACATCGGCCTGGACATAATAATATATTAAATTAAAATATTCTAAATCAATATTGAAAGAATGCACTTATTTAATATACCTTTAACTTTTGGGCTAGAATGAAACAGTCGCCTGTTATGAATTCTATAAGATCGGTGACTCCATAAACGCTGCATTATGTTGCGCATACTCGATCTTCTTTGGATCAATATCGATAGCAATAATGTGGGTGCTTCTACAATATAGTTATATACAAACGTCAAATTTCTAGAATGGGGAACAAATATTATTTTTTTAGAGTAAAATGCCATTTTCGTCCCTAAGGTTTGGCCAGTGTTGGACTTTCGTCCAAAGGTTTGTTTTTCCGCATCTGGATCCAAAAGGTTTGAAATCTTGCCATTTTTCATCCGGCTTGTTAACTCCGTCCATTTTTCTCTGTTAAGTCAGGGGTATTTTCGTTTTTTACCTTTATTATTTTTGTTTTTTTACTCAGTAAGGGTATTTTGACAACTTATATACTATGCTAAACGCTTGTACATAAAGTGTAAAGGACCGAATCGCCCTTTAAGTTAAAAAAAGGCGGAAATACCCCTGACTTAACAAAGAAAAATGGATGGAGTTAACTAGCCGGATGAAAATGGCAAGATTTCAAATCTTTTGGATCCAGATGCGGAAAAACAAACCTTTGGAAAGTCGCAAAATCGGCCAAACCTCAGGGATGAAAATGGCATTTCACTCTTTTTTTAGAGTAAGATTACCTTTGTGCAAATCGGATGGCATTCCCGCCAACTCCGGTGAAACAATCAACAATAATGCCACTGCCACAACGAAAAGCGTGATGATTTGCTATGCATCCGGGAGTCGCTGAAAACCAACCTTCTTCATCCATTTGTATACCATCATCATATTTAGAGAAAAGTATGTATCTTTGGCACCAATACTTGCTAATAACCGGAGAAATTTCTCCCATTAACATCTCATATTCAAGCTCTGTCAAAACTAACAATGTTAATTATCGGAGAAGAAGAATAATTTTATAAAATTGAGCAAGATCACACATGTAACTAACCTTTACTTTCAGCAGATGATTTCCTGCGTGCCCTCCTTTGTCTTACTTTCTTTTTTCTTTTGTTGAGCTCATAATTGGTTATATCAGTATTATCATCCATTGTAGACGAAGTAAGAGCCATTTCTTTTGATTCGTTTGGCATATAAACAGAAGCTAATTGTTCCATTCCTGGAGGTGGGTCCCATGTTGACTCCTGTGTTTTATAATTGTAATAGTAGTTTCTTTCATAGAATTCATCCCAACACGTCATCCAGTCTCCAAATTCATCGTTGCTTCCGCTATGAATTGGATGGCAATTATCAGGTGTTAGAGAACGTAATTCGACGTTTATGTTACTGCAGATCTGCTCAAGTTCGGACGTTTGATTAGCAACCAAAGGATCTCCTAATCTCTCGTCTAGACATCCATTGTTTGAATTCTCCTCATTGTTATCAATATGTATATCACCAACTGCATTTACAAGGAATATGATGAACCAAACATATCAATGGGTCTGATACTCTGATTTGAATTATAGCATGAAGAGAATCAAACTATTATGAGAAGAAAAACATGTTGTCGCATTTTAAAATAGATTGATAATGTTTACGAAAGTTGAAGTTTTAAAAGAAATAGCGTTTAAAAAGTGTATGATACTCATTTTTGTAAAGCTTGATGCCATTAAGAAAAATACCATATGAGCATCCGGGTGCGTGCATCATGTTGGAACTATAAAACCAGATATGTATATACACACACACACACAGCCACGATTTGTCTAGATATGCAAAATATAAGCCTAAAATTACATTGTTTTGAAATTTGAAAAATTAATAGACTGGTTTGGTTGCGGTTTAGAATCAAACTGGAGCTAACTGAGAATTGATAGTTGAAAAAAAATCTTAAAACAAAACTAAACCAAAAACTATCTTACAACTTCATCGGAACCTAACCTAGTTCGGTTCAACCTGATGTCAGTTCGGTTCTACGGTCCAAACAGTTTTCCACACCCCTATTAAAACTTTATTGTTAGAAAATTTCTCAAAATTGTGGAGAAATCATCATACAAAAAACAACTCCCATTTCAAAGAATGTTCTCATTACAGGTGTAAAGAGTTTGATTGGTAGAGAATGTTGTAATCGGAATACGATTCTTCACGGTTAAACACCCACAAATCTTTATTATGGGGAAATCTAACTCAAAAGTAATAGTTTTCCCTACCAATTTGATTGGTACATATAGCTAACCTAGACACGTTAGACTATAACTAGGAAACCTATTAATTAATTACATTTACATGATCTTTATCTAAAAAGTAAACACACCTTCTAACCTAACACGTATAGGAACCTTAGATAATATAATCCACTAATTAATTAATATATGTTTAATTAACTTGTCTTGCACTTCAAGTAATCTTCCTAGCCGTCCTTCACGCACAAGGCCACGGTACGGCTTGGTAATTCCCAACAAGGTGTAGTCGTATTCAAAACTAATGATAAATTGTGAGTTCTAGATTGTATATTTTTAAAAGAATGAAAAGCAGACAAATACCAAAAAGAAGTATCTATAAAAAAAGGAAAAGATAAGGATAGGGGTGATGTATAGTGTAGTGGAATATGGTAGGTCTGAAGTAAGACTAATAAAGAGAAAATGGAAGTATAACAAAAAGTTTCTTGATCATCTGGATCATATATGTGGATCAGATACAGATCAATACCCAACCCACTAAGGCCCTAGAACCGCGCATGTTATCATGAAACATCATAGAATACAATCTTACCCTCTTTCACTTCAACATAATCAAAAACTTCACATGTGGTTTCCTCATAGGTATGCGAAACTTTATTGTGGGCATCCTTCCTCTTTCCTTTGACTTTTCCTTTCCATTTCTGGTAAACCAGAACGAATATCATTGAATAGGGAAAAAACAATCTTTAGTGTTCACAAAGAAAGAATACCGAATAAAGCCCTACCTTAACTACCCCTTTTTAATATAAGTTAATAAATAATTAATTAACATCATAGCATGTTAAGAAGCTAACCGAGTATCGTCACTTCAAAAAATTTAATATCTAATTAATCTTTTCACCTTTCTGGTTTCAGTTTGTTATGAGTGCCTCCCAGTTAAGAAATTGTGATTGCAATGTCTCCTAGAAGGTCCGACAGCCACCAGAAAATATTGCAACAAGGGAAACAACACATCGTTTTAAATATGAATCAAATGATGAGATACAATAAATAAGAATGCAGAAAAAATATATATAACTTACCTCCTTGTTTGTGCAGAAGGAAAGAGGAAGTCCAAGTTCATTCATCTGCCTAGATAATTCGGTATCAACATGTGAAGAATTACTTTCTGAAACACACAAATTATCATCATCCTTCACTGTTTTCTGCATCACAAAATTGTATTTTGAGATGCTAGAATTAAGACAAAAGAACTTTGGCAGTTTAATCACACCATAGTGCAAGATCTAGCCAGTAGCCAGCCACTTCAAATTTGGTTTAACAGTTTAAGCTTTATTAAAATATCATGTAGCAGATAAGAAGTATACTTCTAATTTGTAGTTACTTAAAATTCCATGAATGTTATCTCGGTCACATATAGATCTTGGGCCTCTAATGATTTGGCCCCTCTTAGGTATCCTACATCAACAGAGGTGTTCGTTGCACATTTTAATCTAGGTTTGGTGGTCCATGGTTTTTTAGTTACGTATCGCACAAACCAAAATCACCATGATGGTTTATTTCATCTATGCGATGGCCCTTGCAATAATCTTTACAGATTAATTTCTCTATCATAACTTGGTAATATCTGCATATGTATTAACATACAACCTTGATGAGCAATTAAGTACGACGAGTCCATAAAACATTATTTACGACAAGTTCATGGATATATGAAATTATGAATAACAAAATTGACATTATAGATAAGCAAAGATACTATGGACCAGATTGAACATAAATTGACACAATATATATATAATACTATGGACCAGATTGAACATAAATCTACTATATTTTACAACTTATGACATAAAAGACACCAGTGTGGTTGATGAAAATGAGACTTTTGACCAAAGATCCTTTGATAGTAAAAGTTGAGTCTAGTAAATTATGCATCATGTTTCCAGGATATTGGCTTAGTAATTATTCACGTAATACATATAAGGCGCTAAAATGATAGATAAGAAGTCATAACATGTAAAATGATAGCATTGCCCCGGCGACTAAGAAACTCGAATAGATTTAGAAGTTAAGAAAATATACTTCAGATGATGTTCAACCAATCATGTGATGAGACTGGCTAAGCCCAACTTCTAGAACTTGAATTCACCGACTTTTACAGATGCTTTAGTCTAAAAGTTCTGCTAGAAGTATCAAGAATTGCGTCTATGACAAACATTAGCGTTATGAACTTCATAGTCCATAAGAAATCAATAACACATGTTTCGGTTTGAATACCACGCCCAGATTTCCAGATACCATTATAACATGTGTGGTTACAATATTGAAATGTTCAGATCAGCAAGACATTCTTAGAACACTAGATTGATGACCATGGTGCATCTATAAACCGTCAAGGACGTAACATGCTATTAAATCCACTTTGTGCTTAAAACAATTTCATTATTTCAAACCATAACTTCTTTGTGCCATGCTAGCACGCTTTATCCCAAATACGACAGTTCCTAAACGTATATTAGAGCATTATACCATAGCGCATACTCCTAATTGTATGATTATATTATTTGTATATAGTGATCTTACAACATTCATGTATGATTATTGTATTTGTATTTTATTTGCAACTAAAGAGCATCATTATAAAATTTGAAAATAATCCTACTTAAATTCTATATCTTATCTATGTAATTCGGACAGTGGAGTAAGAAACAAAAACTTACTGATGACTCAAGAGAAGTGGAACCATATGGCATCCCCGTACAAATATCAACCCTGTAACAAACCAAACAACAATTAGGCCTAAACATATAATAATACTATTGTTAACCTCTATGAGATAATCAACAAATGATACCAGAAGTGGACTTGAGTGAGCTTAAAGAGGGATCCAAGTGCTTTGATTGCAGGATAGTCTTCAAGTTCGCCTTTATCGTCGCAATCTCCCATAAATAGGGTGTTCTGTATCAAGTTGACGATGAATTGAAGGCTCGAATTTGAAAGCGGTAGATTGTGCGGACGATGAATTGACGTCGTCAGGGGACGGCAACCGTGTGTAGTCCCAACCTTCTTGGTCGCTTTTTGTATGCAATTAAAACCCTAGCAGCTGAAGCAATGGAAAAGTCAAAACTATACCGTTTGCAACTTACATGTTAGTTTAGATGTATTCATTTATTTAAGAAGATTGGGGGATTGAGTTTAGAAAGAATTATGATATTATTATTATTATTATTATTATTATTATTATTATAAAAGTCAATTAGTTGTTTCTAAACTTAATTTAAAACACAACTATTGGTATGTTTGGATGAATTTTTCTGTTTTTCTTTTATTGACTTTTTAACCTTCTTATCTTTTTTTTTTTTTTAAAGTCAGAACCAAGTGACTTTTTTATTTGTATTTTTTAATGTCAAAACCTCCTTTTCACCTTATTACCCAAACACTAATTTAAAAAAAAAAAATTCATTTTTTAAGAATTCAATAAGTCATAAGAAGGTAAAATAAGCTCATTCAACAAGGCCTAAAAAGATTTTCTATAAATATTCTATCAACCTTAACAAAAACATATCGCGTATTCCGCATGAAAAATATGAAGTTAAACGTTATTCAGATGACTTTATCTAAGAGAGGTAGTCAGATAGAATTTTGCTCGTTACAGAATGTCATGCGTGCTATCGTAGGCTTGGGTGACCTTTTGCCCATCAATGTACCGATGGTCGGGCTTTGTTAGACATTTAAAAAAAGTTACTCGTTGGATTTTTATATAATTTCAAACAAGGTTTCATCTGTTATTTTTAACTAGTGATTTCAGAAGGAATTAGGTTGACACCGGTTTGGTTCATTACGATATCAATATGGTATCGGCACTCGATACTCGATAGTGCAACTGAAAGATAAAACCCAAAAACTAAAGCCGTGATACAGTTTTCATCAATAGAAAACCATAAAAACAAATATCAATAATGTTTCAATAGTCGATATTGTTGGGATTCAGTTCGTCATGATATCGATACGATGCCAACACCTGCTATAGCTTACCATATAAAAAAATACTCAATTTATAATACAATTTTATTTTCAACGAAATTTATACCGGGACCTATATAACCGAATATTTGTACCGCTACAAAAGTTGCTCAGATAGCTCGATTCAGTCCGTTATAGTACCGACTGACAACCATAAAAACAAGTATTAATATTGTTTATGATAATACGAATACAAGGGCCAATGGTATTTGGTTTGTATCAATGCTTGGTATAAATTACAATACAGAAAAAAGACATTTTTTTATATACAACTCTCTTCTTAACAACATAATTGTATTTAATTTATTTTAACACAGTTAACAAAACAATAAAAAATTAAATAAATTAAAGATATATATATTATTTAAGAGGTGAAATTGATAGCACAAACTAGAATACTTTGAATACGGCAAGTTGCAGATAATAATAGTACTATTCACTAAGGACACATCTTACTATACCATATAATATAATATAATATAATATAATTTACTATATAATATAATGTTAAATATTTTAATATTTTGATATACCTTTTTTATGCGTAATTACTATACCATATAATATAATGTTAAATATTTTAATATTTTGATATACCATTTTTTATGTGTAATACGTATAACCAATTATAACGGTTCATCCACTTTTAAAGTTTGATTTGTTATTAATTTTTAGTGAACATACAATAATGGTTGCGTACATATCGGGTCGCATTTTGTGATTGCAGACAACGCTCTAACTGATATCGGGTTACCCTGAATAGCTGGATTTTATTTTGTTGGAGGTTCAAAAGAATATGATAGCATGCATCATTCACTTCAACTAACATAACACAAATTATCTGTAAACCATAAGTCTTCCAACGTATATTTAGCATTCAAAAACAAAAAACCTTTACTTACAGAACAAAAATCTATCATTCTAAGAAACAAATAGCTTACATACCCTCAAGGTCCTATGATAATTTGTACCTAATGCACTCATTCTCACACCTAACCTTATACCTTCTCTACGTCATGTATCTCCAGATACCCAAGGAGTATGTATAAATAACCTGACATTTAACTTACATAAACATGTATGCATGAACCCATCGTTCCTAACATATATTTACATACGCCAATGTACGATCTGCATCACAAACGAACACTATATACCCTCTTCACCATGGTCCCGAAGTAGTCTTTTTCAAACGGATCCGTTTTGCTTCAGGTTTCGTGTCCATCATCTCCATAACCTATGGTTAACAATAAATGGTCAAAATTTGATTTAAGAAGTCTTGGATTATTACACACAATTGGCTTTGAAATGATCATCACATCTAATGATACATAAATAATTCAAGAGTTAGCTAACTTATACTTAGAACAGATATAGTAAAATTTAACCAAATTAAAAAGAGTCATAAATTAGGCTACGTGTGAATTTACCAAGGCCCATATAGTACCAAAATTCCACCATCTTGACTTTAGAGACTAATTTTCAATGTTAAAGAGTGTCCTTCAATTTTAGCAATCTTTATGTATTTACTTTTAAGTTTTTTAATCTAAAGTATTTATTATATATTTTCTTAATTTAAAAAATCAATTACATATTTTTCCTCTCTAAATAATAAAAGTCAATTACATATTCCCTTTCTCAAATGAAATATGTAATTGATAGTTAAGTTTGGATAATATGTAATCAATGACTTTAGCAAGGAATATATGTAAAAAAAATGTGACACTTGCATATTTATTATGTAGAAAGTCAGTTTCTTTTTCCATGTTTTTGTGCAACCTGCCATGACTAAAGTCACCTCATAAAAGGGCTAACGTAATGATCTTAGTATTTAATAAAAAGAGATTAATTTGTACCTGATTCATCTGCATCTTCAACATCTCTTCCTGCAAGGTTGGGGAGATATGTCAATATAGAGTCTTAATTATTAAAAAAAATGTGACAAAATAATGAGTCATAAAATCAAATATGCTTTCACCTGTTTCCGTTTCAGTTCTAGATTCTTCTGTTTCAGTTCCGAGACTTGGGCTTCCAGTTCCATAGTATAGGCCTCCAAACACAAAGAAGTAGAATACATAACGCATTTCACATGAAGAAATACACATATTCTATGACTATAAGAAATTGCATACATGATACATATGTTCCATAAGCTGTGTTCTAACCAATCTTTAAGAATATAGAGAGCCCAATTGATTATGTTCCTTAAAAACATGTATTCTGTTACCTGAAAGTGAAGTAACATCCTTATAACTTCTTAGGATGTGAAACTTCATAATCTCTTATCATGAAGAGGCTTATCCCTATCAAATTACCTGTCTGCGGCATAAAATAACCGTCCTTTCATGAAGCCGTTTGTGTCAAATTCATACATGTTTAGAGAATTTAGGTGTTGTTTGGATATGTGTTTTGAAATTATATATACCAAATTATATAGCTTTTTGAGTTTATGTTACCATTCTATATTGTAACCAAGTAAATTTAACAATAAATACAAAAGTTTAAAGTGCTAAAAAACAACTAAAACTGTTAAATCCAAAACCAGCAATATTAAGCATACCAACCTGTTTCCGAGCGCGCGATCTAGCCGCAGACTCTCGGTTCTTAATCATCCGCCTCTGCCTCCTCTCCACAACTTTCTCAATCGCCCCATTCTTCCTCCCCCTAAAAACTCCATTAAAAACATAAGGCACAGACGACACCGAAGACGTATCACCACCATTACTCTTCCCTAACCCATCCGAAGAAACCGCCGGAGGCCCCGCAGCAACCGTAACCCCACAGCCCACCACACCCCACCCATCATCCCCATCCCACCTAATCCACCACCATTCATAACCGAATCCGAAATCCCCACAGCCCCATTCCTGATCACAGACTGATTACCCGTCGGTATAGCCATCGGAGGCCCACCACCATAAGGCAAATTAGTCTGCTTCGGATACAGCGGTGGTGGTTGAGCTTGTGCAGTTCTAACTCCATTCCCACTTAACGGTAAATTCCCAGACTGGAATGAAATCTGATTACCCCCACTGTCATCAACTGCAGCATTCTGAACCGGACCCACCCCGTGTTGGAACCCAAGCCCACCGAACCCGGGCTCATCTCTAACAACACCAGCCTTAACCAAAAACTCCTCAAGAGTCATTTCCCCTAAAGTCTGCTGCTTTTGGGGCAAATCCGGTTGCCCAAAACCGCTATTATACTCCTTTGACAAGTCTTTCCAAACTTCATCCACTGTCTTTTGGCTCAATGTTCTTGGCAAAGTCAACGACCCTTGTCTTTGTAAGCTTGTTCCGGGTGCCCCGGTCCCACCCATACCGGTAACACCGGTACCGGTGTTATTTGAATTTCCCATTGTTTGCATTTCTTCTGCATTCCAAATGTTTTTTAGTAACTCATCCATGTTCATTGACCCAAAATCTTTACCGATGCTACCCATGGTGTTTTGCAGCTCATCGAAAGTCAACGAGTAGATTGATCCTTGTCGGGTCAACGGGAAGTTCCCCGGTGGCCTGCCGCTACCCGATGGCTGATTTCCAAAGCCCTTGTAAATCATAACTGATTATTGTAACCTTAACTACTTTCCTAATATACAAACACAAACAAATTCATATTAATTTCACCATTGTTTATCAGTTATGAATTATTAGTTATCACCCACTTTAAATTCATCCAAGTTTTCTTACTAAAAAAATCCGTTGCAAATTCAAATTATCGAATATGGTAAGTCAAAAACACACGGCTTCATTAAATTATGACATAACTCTTTTTTTGGTCAGTTTCATCAAACACAATTAAAATCATCAACAAACTTAAATTTTCGAGTAAGAACACAGAGCTTCCTTAAAAATATGAAATTACTCTGTTTTTTTACGGTAAATTTCATCAAACACATCTAAATTCACATCAATAAAAATCCTTAATAATTTATTCAGAACATTCGCTATTATTGTCAGTTATTACACACATCAAAATCATCAAAAAAACTCAAATTATTAAATAAGAACACACATCTTCGATAAAATATGAATTTACTCTGTTTTTCAATTGGTGAATTTCATCAGAAAACTAGCAAAATTAACAAAACCCAGATTAAATCTTCATGAAAAAAGACTCAATTACTAACATAGAACAGAAATAATCACAAACATCATGTTAATTTAAATCAATAAACCAAAATTAGGCAAAAAGATGAAAAATAAGTTACCTGAATTGATTGATAACTGAATAAAATAAAAAAAGCTTCCTGAAATGTTTTAACTTAATCAAACAATCAGTTGATTAAATTATATATTGAAGAAGTGGCAACAGTAGTTGTGGAAGAATTAAAGGGGTCCATGAGAAGAACAGGGGAGTGTGAAGGTGTATTTTTATAAGGGAGTGAAATGATATTTTTGGAAGTTTGGGGTGTGATTGGTAGATATGTTTACGAGAGTGGTTTTTTTATTGTTGGGTGATAATATGTGGGTCCCGCAATGTGAAAGACGTGGACGGTTGATTGGGAGAAGAACCTACTAGAGCTTGTCAAGTGGAATCATCTTAAACCGTCCACGTGTACGTGGATGAAGTGGTGGGTTTGTGATACTAGATTTTTGTCGTGGAGTGGGATGGACTTTCTTGTGACTTAATATCAAAGTGTTAATGGTAACATGCTCGTCAATATTGTGTAATATAATATAGCTTAATTAATAGAAGAAAATATAAATATTCAGGCTTGACAAGTTTTTTTTAACATATACATATATTTATTTATTGATTGATTAAAAATAACACTTGTAGAGGAGAGTACGAGAAGAATAAGATAAGCATAAATCATATGTGTCTTTTAGAAGATTAAAAGGTTGTTTACACAAAGACTAAGCTCAACAAATTCCTTATATAAGAGTATTTACAATCGATCTTTTATATTTTTTAATGTATTCCCTATATTTTATGAAGTGGTTGTGAGTGAAGAAAATATAAAATGTTATTGTTAATCAGTAATATTGAAGAAACTCTATTTACCCTATATAACTTTTTATACTAGTTGTGAATGTAAAAGTGAGAAAATGTATTAATAAAATTAAAAAAAATATATCATTTAATTGAAAAGAAAAGAAAAAAAAAAGATAGTAATTTTAGTATAGTTATAGAAATGTGATAGAGAATTGATTATGAATGCTCTAATAAATAAAATTGCTAAATAATATATGAGAAAAGATTAAGAAATTAGTTAAAAGGGATCTAAAAGTTGTCTATTTCTGTAGTTTTACATGATACATTTTACTAAACTCTCTTTTACGTGTAAACGAAAAGATAAAATATTTCCTTTTTAAATATTTAATCAAGTGGTTAAACGTACTTTAATTAGGGTGTTTGTAAATCTTTGAAATTGTTTAAAGATTCAAATTAAAGTAACTGATTTAATTTGATATTCAAACAGTTCGGTTTTCACGATTTAACAATTCACCTCATTTTTTTTCCAAACTGAAACTTACAGCCGATGATGTTTCACGATTTAACAATTCACTTCTTCTTTCCAAGCTAAAACATGCAACCGATGATGTAAATGAAACTTTCATTTTTGACTTTGATTATTCCTATTTTTTAGAATCATTAGTTATGTATTCTAATCATTTATTATTTAATTGTTTATATAAATAATGAATTGAAAAGAAAAAGAAACAACGTTTTAAACCGTTAAACCGGCAAAACAAATTGATCTGATAAACCCACCTAAACTATCAAGTCAATTTGTCGTGTTCCAAAAGCGTAGTTCACGCTTCAGCTTAAAATTTTTGTTATAAGCTCCTACTAGAAACAACCATAGAAATATATGCTACAAATTTTTAGACCATCATTGAATATTATTAGACATAGAGTTTGATGTTTAATACCACTTTTAATTACTTTTTCAAAATAGATGTAAATAATTGAAAGAAAAAGTTAACTAATATTTAATGCAATCTTAATCATAACCTTTTAGTCGTTTTAGAATAACTAGTGGGATACACTCGTGCTTCACGACGGTTCCTCTACAAATTTTAAATTGAAATGTATACGTAATTGATGTTTTCAGTCGACATACCAATACCTATATCAATGTTTCGGTCGTTGACATAAGTTCGGTTCATCACGGTACTGCTACGGGCACCGTAGCAACACTCATTGTGGCTTACGATGAAAATATACTCTGATGCGAATAAAACCCCGTTTTTAACGAAATTTATATATGCATGAGATTAAATACGTCACAACGGTGTACTCAGAACTTTATAACGAAATTTACAAGTTTAAGTACGAAAGACATATCTAATTAATTAGAGTTATAAATTTTGCGGTATTTGTTTGATTTAGGGTTGAGCAATACCGGTACCGGTATCAAACTGGTACCGAATTTACCAAACCGAGTACATTTTCAGTACCGGTTTTAATACCAGTATTTACCGGTTTTTACCCTCAAATACCGGTACTGAATCGTACCATATCTGGTATATTCGGTCCCGGTACTCACTTTTGAAGATTTTTCTTATCGGTCGATATCGAGCTCATCACTAGTTTGATTGTTGAATTATGATCCAATTGATGAATACATTTGTAACTGTGTGTCATGAGTGTGACTCCAACTTCGATTTCATTATACTGATTCTATATTTGCATTGGCAAAACTTTGGAATTGTTCAAATTTTAATTAGTTCATTTGGTAACAAAGTAAAAATATTTATAAAAATTTCTAAATAATTGATGTCTGTGATAAGAGCTGTAAAGTGTTTATGAAAGATGTTGAATATGATTACTATGAATAAGAGATTTAAAGCTTGTATGATGAATTAAAATGTATACATATTTTTCTTATCATGCTCTATAAACAAACACTTTTCATTACTAAATACGTATAAATACATAAGAGTCGGATTACAACATAGTATTATTGTAGTGCAATGCAATAATAAGTTGTATTTAAAATGAATAGTTTCCTATTCAAGAATGGAATTCGATGAGTTATGACTTTTGATCATGACTTTACTTTCAAGATTGGAAATTATAAATTATAAAATTGTAAATAAACCAACTTTTACTAACAAGATATACATATGGATAAGATATTATACTCAATAATATGAGATACGGCGTCATTGTCAAATATCACAATTTTAGCAAGATATAATAATTAATAGCATATTTTCCTGACCACCACGAATTATCAATTGCCGTAAGTAGGTTATTGCAGATTTGGAGTACGAAAATTGTCCCTAGGAGAAGTCCAACGACATGTCTTAGTCTCATGACGGCAATATGGCTCATAGTACCGACATTCAATGTATAATGTTCTCCACGTGTCACCTTCTTTGCATTCTATGTTTGTTTGGTAGAAAATTGTTGATGGCATACAAAACATAACTTGTAAATCGATGTCATGTGGCATCTAAAGGAGGGTGTCACATGGCTCAACATGATTGATTATTTGAGTGACTCGTATCTAAGGCCATATGCACGATCCTAATAATCTATGTTGTGAAAAGATCAATCGAATATTTTGTATAAAGTATCCGTATAAATAATTTTAACGTACTAAACGTATAAAAGGCATGTAAAAGTCAAGAAAACGCTGGTAGCATTTTCATAATTATTTGCTTGTAGGGTAATTATTAAAATTATTCTACAAATGTATCAAAATTACTCTACAATTTTATCGAACAACATACAATTCAAAATTACTCTACAAAAGCATTTGTAAAGTAATTATGATACCCTACAAAATTACCTTACAAGTTCAAAATTACCATACGAGGTCATTTGTAGAGTAATTTGATACTCTAAAAAATTACTCTACAATATCAAAATTACCCTACAAGAACATTTTACAAAATTACTCTACAAGATCAAAATTTCTATACAAGATCATTTGTAGTGTAATTTTGATAATTACCCTACAATCAAATACAAAATGCCATCGCATTTTTTCAGCAAACCTTCAAGTTCGTACGTTTTGTACATTAAAGTTATTTGTATTTGATCTTTTGTCATTTTATATTATAATCTTGAACTAAATTCGAACCATAGAGAATAATGAGCGTGTATCTTATCTTCTTCACACTCTATCAACATCTTTGGAGCAAATTAACCGTCATAATCAATAACCAAACCATAACTAACATAACCAAAATCAGTTTTAACCGACATAACCGATGGTTATGGTTATGAAGCTTTGCTTAACCGACCAATCGGTTATGGTTACGGTTCTAAATCTTTGGTTAACCGATCTAACCAAAATCGAACCGGAACATATATTTCACACCCCAACCGATTGCGGAATCATCGGGGCATACGTAATTAGATTGCTCAAGACTTCATAACACCAAATAGTGACAAGTATGTAAAGAAACGATATTTCATTTCATCTATAAAAAATTGAGTACATGGCTTTGGAAGCAAAATACGATAACGAAATACAAAGTACAACACTGAAATCAAAGTACAAGTACAAAATAAGTCTAGATTTAAAAGTGGGTTTCTAGTTCATCCTACTAGATTCCATTCATCCTTTATCATCAACATCAACCTGCAACATATATAAAGTATAGTTCAACACACAAGGCATTGGCGAGCATACAAGTTGAATACTAAGTATAATAAAGTCTAACATTCAATAGGGCATAAACGTTTACTTAAAACTAACATACTAAAATAGTAATGCTACTACACATGTCACCCCAAACTTTACCTCTAGCGTAATCTAATATAGCAATGAAAAGACCATGTTGTTTACTTAACATGACCTCACGAATACGGGCAGTGCGTTAATCCTACACGCTATACATGTTAAGGGAGGCTTGTACATAGTTAATGACGTAGTATAAAGCATTCGATTTCTAGCATGAACAAGTTACTAAGTATTCATATTAGCATGTATGTTTAAAGGTTTGCATAGTGGTTTAGCATAAAGCATAGTGAATTTGTGGGTTGATAAGTATATAAATTGCACCCCAAAAGTGTAAAGATAAAAAGGGGGATCGAGTATGCTCACAATTTGCAAGCTTTCTAGCAATCCAGGGTCTGCTGAGTTGGATTGTTGAGGTGATGAACACCGAAGTTACCCTACAATGGGTAAACCTAGGTGTGACACCCTACGAAAACATTCAACCCCACTAGCTTCTTAGCGACTGTTTGCAATTTTCGGGACGAAATTTTTTCAACTTGGGGATGATGTGACAATCCGTAACTTTGAGTTAAAAACCCGTTGTTCACTTTTATAAATTAAATTATATATACACATCACGTCGAACCAACCGGATCTATTTGAAGTCTCGCTCGTCGATTCGATCCACTCGCGTAACTCGAAACTTATGAGACCCAAACCATAGCATGAACCTTATACGTTTATATCGTGAATATTAATTATTCATTTAAATGGTTGATTATTATTGTAAAAAAATTTACATGTATGTATTTTTAATTATGAAATTAGCAAGATGTAGAAATGAACATATGCCCATTAATAGCATACTGTTAGCTGTCATCTCTATTGCTATCGTGCGGCCCATCAAAGCTAAACCCCAAACACCATATGTGCCCACACTTCTTTTTTTTCTTTTTTATTTGTTTGTTGGATTCCGGCCCACGTAGTAAATCACCAACCGCCCCCAGCTTTTATCCCTTATAAGGGGTTACGTAGGTATGCATGAGCCAAACTTCGCATATGCACAACAAACTTCTCTATTTTTTAGTCACAACCTGCAAATCTCTTATTCCCTCCCTGCTCTACGGTGAACGAGGATCAAGGCCCCAAGATCTTGGGTAGCTTTCTTAACTAGGTATCGTATTTCAATACGATTTCGTTCATGATTAAATCATTACATGATGTTATATATCTTAGTGTGTATTCTGTGATCTTGGTTAGCTTTCTTAACTAGATATCGTATTTCGAATCCGATTTCGTTCATGATTGAATCGTTACATGATGTTATATATCTTAGTGTGTATTCTGTTTTCATAACAATGATTGATGGTTCATGATAAATATTGTATAGATAACTGCTATTGAGGTTATAGGATAGGCGATAATCCATATACTTGATGGTTTGGTTAGTAGGGATATTTTTGTTTGAACGAACAATAACTGCAACTTAGTGAATCGGTAATTATGTGTTCGTTCGGGATCCCGTGCATATTGCTCAGTCATGAAAACCTTAATCCGACATAGTAAAGTCACCATTTCGGTATACACTAGTCCGATATGCATAAAACTCCTATACCAGTTCGTGATATTTCGAACCTATTATAGTCCGAAACACATGATTATTCTTTATTTGGTTAGGTCCTTATATTAATTATAATATTTAAATATTATTAAAAAATATAATATTATGGTGTGATCCGTTATATAAGAGATCTGCAAGGTCCGAAATAAATGTTGTTTTACATGAGTGACATGAATAGCATATTTATATATATACACAGTAAGAAAAAGGGTTGTTTATTACGGAGCCGGGGTATTTAATTAATGAACTACCGAATTATATACAATACATGTTAGGCATGTCCGAACTAATTAAAGGGTGCATGGGTTGTGTGTGTGAGAGTAGTATATTGGGTTAAATGCATTTGGTTGATTGAGCCAAATTATGAAGCTATATATATTTGTTCTGCTGAGTTGCCTTTTTTGGATGGGATGATTTCAACCAATATTAAAATTTAGTGTGAAATTAGTGGATGATATCTAGTGTAGAACTGTATGATAATTTGTAGTGCAACTATAAGGTGCAAATAAATAAATAATTCAAACTGTGTTGATTGGGCGTGCGTGCCGTCACTAGAAACATAAATAGGTGTCAAGGAAATGCATTATGGAATGGTATGATTTTGTGCACAAATTTACCAAATTGAGTACTTGTATGACAACGTGATTCTGTGTTAGAATTTGTGTAGGAATTTATGAATAAAACTAATATTCTTGGTAACCATGATAGGACTTGGTTGACCATACTAGCTCGGATAATTTATCTGCCAAGCTAATCTAAGGTGAGTTCACACCTTATTAAAAGCATGTATTCCTGGTGGTTGGGAACCTCAATTTCCTGGGTATAGGATTTCCTAGTGTTCCTGGGGATGGAATACTGTTAAATGTTGTTTATATTGCATGTTCGTTAGCGGACTAAACGAACTCTATCTGAAAGTCCCACACATTATACCGATTAATCATCGGGGCCTGGCGAACGGGATATTAGTTGATAGCGCTATTAGGTTCGACAAACCTCACACCGTACCTGGAGGACGGGCGTGAACTTTTATGCCTTGGCAACTGGTCGATGATGATAGACATTGATTGGGGCACAAACAACTTACACGGTCAAAGTTTCGGTATCACACAGTTTAGTAGCTTAAAGATGGGGTAGCTCCCCATGACGTGTTTTATAAATTAAGTAATTTAAAAGCCTATGTTTTTGGAAAAATAATACTGAAAAACCGTGAACTCGCCAACTTTATATTGGACATGCTATTACATGCTTTGCAGGTCGTTAGGTACAGTGCATGAGCTTGCATTGAGGAGTCTTGGTGGCGTTAACTATTTGAATTGGTTTTATTTAAACACTTATGGTTTTTAAACACGTTTGGATTTTATTTTTAACTGTTTGCTTCCGCTGTTGATTAAACTATATTTTTGGACATTTAAATTTTAGATCACTAATCATGTTGATGGTGATACATTTAATATCTTTAATAGTGGTTCAACATTGATTAGTGGCTTGATCTTGTCGGTCGCACCTCTCGCGGTAAAACTCCGCACGTGGAAAATTTGGGGGTGTGACACTAGGTGTATGAATAAACTGTATTTAACAAGTGATTCGGATTCGGAGTCAGAAAATACGGAAAGAAAACATGGAAAGCTCCACTTCGTGCGAAGTGGGTCGATCAGTTCGTGTGAAGTGATAGTTTTTAAAGACTTTAGGGTCGTTTTGCACCCGTTTCGACATGATTCCCGTGAACGGGAGTATTGGCAACGAGACGAAACAGTCTAGGATCATAACTCTTAATCGGAAAGCGACTAATATTATGTCAAGACTAGCTTATTAAGAAAATACAATATATAGTATAGTTCATGTCCATAGTTCGTCAAGTTTGTCATAGATATCAAGCAAGGAGGTATGAATACCTCGTTATATGATTCACCAAAGCTCAAAGTTCATCAACATAGTTGATAAACCTGGTTGGTCATGAATGTACATAAAGTAAATATGAAAAATTTCAAGTGATGTGTGAAACTTAATTCCGGTAGCAAGGCTCCCAACGTTCTTACACTTACTGGAACACAAGTCAAATCCTAATGAGGATGATGAACTTGATAGCTTTACACTTGGTACAAAAAGAAAAAGAATAAAAGTAAAAGAAAGAGTAGAAGAATTGAAAAGTATTAGTGAGTTGAACTCACTTAAAACAATATGAGATTAATCTACTAAGAATTCGTAAGTTTGAGAGTGGAAAGTGAGAAGATTCGGAAAATTGAAGTGGTGAAGTGAGGTTGTATTTATAGGAAAATGTTGCTGCCAGTTCCACTTCGTGCGAAGTGGTTTCAACTCTCACAATGGTTGGTTCGGGGCTGCTTTTACGTATTTTAGCCGGTTTTTGAGTATTTCAAGCATAAGTTGTAATGTATGAGTGTTGCACGTATAATAAGTATGATTTGCACGTACGTACGTATTCGAACGATTGATTGCAAGTATAACAAAGTATAGATAAAATAAGTATTTCATTATGATCAGTGTCTCGGATTACAAAGTTGAAAAATAAAAATGTGAATAAGACTGAATACAAGTTTCCACAAATAGAATTACAATTACACTTTCTCAATAAGAAAGTAAAAGAATGCGAAGCGTTATAATATAATGTTAAGTTTATATAATGGAATTATGTTTTACCATAAATAACCATCTAGAGGTTTTTCTACCGTCCCACATCAAAGTCTTAATTATTTTTATTTTGCTGAAAATTACTTTATTAAAAGTAAAAGGGATCCCAAATCAATAGTTTAATAAAAAAAAAGTGTAATCTTGGTTGTCTTTATTAAATCCAACACGTGGTTTCATTTTGTAGGCTACTTGGTTCATTATTTTTGAACTTTAGCTCAAAGTTAGCTTTACTTGAAGTTTTGGGTTAATAACAATATTAATCAAAACCGAACCGACAACCAGCTTTATAACCGATTAACTATAACCAGAGTTTGGTTATGGTTATGATTAAGATCTATAGCCGAACAAACGGTTATGGTTATGATTAATAGTAAAAACTGAACTAATCAACCCATATACACCCCTATTTATGGAATTTACTAGCTACAACTTTTATTATATGTACGAATATGTAAACATATTATGTATTATTATTAGTTATATGAATAGCTTGTGGGAAGGGGACAAGTAGTTGTGAGCACTAAACAAATCGATGAAAAAAGACCAACATATAATGCACCTAATAATTATTTATTATTATCATTGTTAAAAGAAAAAGTAGCCGTCCAAAAACAGCAAAATACATCAAAGTCCAAGTCAAAGCCGTGCTACGCCCACTTTTCCCATTTCCACCTAAAAATATCGCATGCTTCATTTATAACATAAAACAAAATATATAATAGAGATATTTTGAGACCCCATGGTTTGACAAAAGTTATAACTAAATTTCTTATAGTTAAATCATTATAAACATGGACCTTTCTTTGCAAATTGATATAACGTATCTCAGTCCGTTAGCCTTTGACCTTGTTAGAGATATCAACATAAAAATTTTCTCTTTTACCGAACACACTTAACCATAGAGTCTTATTCTTATCAATAATCAAATTGCTCAAAATATGTTGACAGGTATTTGAGGTTTAGATGATCCAGATATTCCTTAAGAACACAAGCATCTCTCTTATTTAAAGTTCACGGAGATTCATCTTAGGTGTTACTATCACTCGTAGGGCCTAAATATGTTGGTAAATTTAGTGTCATAACATTACTTAAGTTTGTGTGTTATTATTAAAATAATAAACTCACACACACATTCTAATTATACTCCTACATCTATACCTCATGTTCACGATGGGACTAGAACTCTCAACCTCATAGGAGGAACACCTTGTAAACTACATAATCTAATATATTTCTTGTTCAGATATTTTTTTCTCAAACATTTTTAATTGTAGATTTTTTATTTATTTTTCTTTAAGTTATAACTTGAGCTTCTATTTAAATACAAGTGATCTGAGTAAGTTTTATTTGTATAGAAGTTAAACAAAAAAATATCTATTTGAAAAAGGTTTTTCGATATTTAGAGCCATTTTGTTTTAACCTAGAAAGTCTTCTAATTCAAGCAAAGCTAGAGGGGAGAGGAGAGGAAGGAAAGAGTTTTGAGTATTTAGTTAATTCGTTATAGATGCGTGAGTTTGAATGTAATAGATGTGTGAATGTGAATGAAAAATGAGTGACATTTTAGTGTTACGTGAGAGGTATCTACACTTATTTTATGAAAGAGGTATAACGGTGTATTGTGAATGTGGAAATAATGTGTATTTGATTAGTTAAAAAAATTTGAAATCTACATCTTGGGGCACGTGTCACTTACACCTATAATACCCAGCCTTAACCTTACGATAAAAAAGTTATTTATCATATAGAATTTAAGTTAAAAGTTCTTTTAACAAACGTTTAAAAAGAACCTTCTTATTAATTTCCAGTCATTAGGACTCACTGATCTAAGTCGGTTTACTCTTAAACTGACGTTAGCACTTAATTTAGATGTGTATTTTGCAAACTGATTATGTAACTATCAACTTCTAGTGAATACACACCTAATTATTACGTAAGCATTTGATTATCTAGGCTCTAGGAGTTAAAAGAAACAAATAACCGGTTATAAATAACAAACTAAATACTCTTCAACAAAACAATTGTTAAAAATTAAAACTAATTTAGTTATAGGCTCCTTTTATATAATGTTCCATTGAAACGATTATTGAATTTCTAAAGGATATAATGATTAGTCTATTGTTAATAAACAAATAGTAATTACACTCAAATGATAAATGAGATGATAGGGTATGGACCACGCACCATGGGACATAGGATGTGTCATGTAAAGTTTGATGATAAGATTATAATGATTTGATTAATATGTGTCAACTTCTAAAGCTTCCAACAACTACATTTATGCACATCCAAGGTTTCTATCAAAACTTTTTGGTCTTATTCATCATTTATTCGTTTACGATAATAATAACATTCTTATTTTCTCTTCGTTATC
The DNA here is from genome assembly GCA_947069175.1 of Scalesia atractyloides. Taxonomy (NCBI): domain Eukaryota; kingdom Viridiplantae; phylum Streptophyta; class Magnoliopsida; order Asterales; family Asteraceae; genus Scalesia; species Scalesia atractyloides. The sequence goes on along the minus strand of CAMTDV010000023.1, from coordinate 12,456,953 downwards.
CTTTTTCATTTTTTTTTATTACTTGTTCTCATGTATCAATGTTTCAAAAAAATGTCTATCCGTATTTAAAATGGATCCTTAATATAATTAGTTAATTGTATTTACGCCTTTAATCAAAAGTGTAATTGCAATTTATTGGATCTTTTAATGTATATTAAAAACTAATATATTATAACAAATAATTTACTTATGAAATGTTAACGTAAAATAAGACCCAATTAAAAAAGAGAAAGATAATTACAAAGACAAAAATGCATTGTCCGGCTTATTGTATCAATTATAAAGACAGAACTAGAGACATTTAATACATGCAATCTTGTAATTAGAAGCACAACATTTAAACAATATTATAAATAATACGTTCTATATATTGTAATTTTCTTTTTGGGTAAACCTCAAATTACAATTCTGACGGTAGACTCTACTATCAGTTTACATACCCCTAAGAAACTTTTGTTCATGTATATACATGCAATCCTATAATAGAAGCACAACATTTAAACGATATGATAAATAATACGTTCTATTTGCTCGCACATTGTAATTTTTTTAGCAAACCTCAATTTACAACTATGTGGTTAGACCCCTGACACTTTAGAGTTAGACGCTCCTAAGTGTCACACCCCAGATTTCCAACCTAAATCCATACACCGGTGGGCCTGGGTGAGGAGTATGGTGACGTCAGTTGATAACATAATTGTCAATTAAACACCGCACAACGGAAGTCTTGGAGTAAAATTACTATTACAAACCGAATGTTAAAAAACAAAAATAATATACAGACTCGTAATAGAAGATCCACAGGGGATCGTAAATAGTACATGGAAAAATATAAAACAGACTTTGGCAGATCTAGGATTTGCAAGATCCTCTATCACTACCGAGCACTTCCGCCTATTTTCATATTGTACCTGCAAGCTTAGTCTTTTGAAAATACGTCAACTTTCGCTGGTAAATACACCAAACTGACTCATTTTAAAAACATTTCAAAAATGTTTTAAGTGCGTATCACACAAAATCTTTTTATAACTTAGGAAAGTTGACCGTCCAACCTTATTAACAGATTTACATGTTTGTCCATACATACAGGACCCGGTACGGAGACCGAGACATGATTAACGTACACACCACTTTGGACTCACGAAGGAGTCAATTCTTCCCAACCTTATGGGAAAGCATTATTGAGCGTCTATCGGGTGTATGCCTACACCCGCGCTAAGGTTGCCATTTCTATTATAATGAGCCAAGATATCCAGGATACGGTAGTTAACCCCCGATGTTTAAGTTATCAAACAAAACTGATTAAAACACAGTATGCCGATTTACTAGCCACAATCCGGCATTCGACTGATCCCATTTCCGACCAAGCTACCGGAACCCAAGCCCGTATAGGGAAATAAGTCGAGAATATTTACCTGAGCTAGTCTTCTTTTAATTTATAACTCAGTCGTACACAAAAGTACTAAGTGCAGATAGCATTTACCGGCAAGTCTCTAGCCTGGATTATGGCATAAACTAACCAATTAAATACTAATGGTCTTATTTAAGTTATAGACTTAGACCGTGTAGTGTACAGGATCAAAGACGTATAACGCTTGATTAAACGGCGATCGGGTATAATGTAGTTTAATCCCAAAAAGTACATTGACTTGTGTAATATGGACAAACTATAAACATTCTGGATTTTGAGACTTAAAAGACAAGGTTAAACCCGTTTCGGTTAATTTCGTAAACTAGTTACATATATTAACCGTACGCATATCAGCGATATCGGGTAACCGGATAAGTCTTGGACAAGTTCTATATGCCATTATATTTTAAATAAGTTGTAATATCAGTAGGATATCAACGTTTATTCCCGTTATGGTTTTAAAATAAAACTATGCCTTATAAGGGCGTTTCGGTAATTTTATACCGTATAAAAGGAACTTGAATATATTTAATGTTATAACTATAAGTATTCTGGAAAAATGATTTATTTATGATATAATATCAGTAGGATATTAACTTTATGTGTAATTTATCTTTGATGACCAAACTATGCACCGAAGGGGCATTTTAGTATTTTACACATAGTTTATAAATTATTTAGGATTATGAGTTTATAACATGTATCTATTGTAAAATGTTTAAAATAAGTTTTAAATCAGTAGGTAACAAGTCTTGGTCAATTAATATGGTTTAAAACCATACTATGCGCCGAAACGACGCTTATGTTGTAAAATGACGTTTTATGCGATGTTTAATGAAAACCGATGTTAAGGTCAGATTCAAATATCTTAGATATGTTATTTGATATAACATATCAGTAGGTAAAGGATTTATCTTGAAAAGATTTGGTTAAAACCATTTTATGAGCCATAAGGGCTAAATCGTCATTTATCGACATAATTTAAGGACCTGCTTGTAAACTCAGTTTATAATCTTATTTAACATCCAAAATTGTAACGCCTCGCTTTTTCGCATCCTTATTTTAGAAAATAAATATTTGTATCATAATTTCGGGGCGTTAAAACATAATAAAAATATATGTGTGTGTGTATATATATATTATTAATTGTTATTCGTTATTCGTGTAACGCCTCGTATATTCGTATTTCTATTTTAAAAGTGTCCGTATCCGTATTATAATTTTAGAAACCTTACATTCATATTTTAATTTCAATCTCACAACTCGAGGCATTAATCATAATAAAATTCATAATTTATATACATATTTTTTTATTCACACCAAATGGCACATTAATCACGAATTGTGATGGCACAGTTTGGTGTAAATAAAAAAAATATGTATAAAATATGAATTTTATTATGATTAATGCCTCGAGTTGTGAGATTGAAATTAAAATACGAATGTAAGGTTTCTAAAATTAGAATACGGATACGGATATTTTTAAAATAAAATTACGAAGATACGAGACGTTACACGAATAACGAATAACAATTAATAATATATATATACACACACACATATATTTTTATTATGTTTTAACGCCCCGAATTATGATACAAATATTTTTTTCTAAAATAAGGATGCGAAAAAATGAGGCGTTACAAAAATAATCATAATTATAATATTAAATCAGTAGGAAACTTATTTTCAAGTTCATTATCATTAAAACCTTGTTTTATGCAAAAAAGGCATTTTAGTCAAAAATGGCATAATTACGGAACTTGCGCATAAAACTCAGATTCTGATCATGATCATGTAATATAACCTAAAAGGGTTATGCTACATTATATTACGATCATAATGAAACTTTAAATCAGTAGCTAACTAATTTAATCGGGTCAGAATCGAAAGTCAAAGCAGAAGTCAAACTTCGCGACTTTCGGTTGCGAACCGACCATAGAACAGAAATTAACGAGCCGAACATGTTCTTACATGTTCTAATAATTATTACCAACTTGTTTAAGTGTCACAACAGGTTTCATAACATATATAAGATCAATTTATGATTTTTCTGAAAAATGACCTGTTTGACTTTTTAATATCATAACTTTGACCCGTCAATTGGTCTAGCAAACGTGATCTTCAGGAGGTGCCCTTTATAGGGACTAACACCTACCTTATTACGATCACTTAGCCATGTTCATTTCGAACAATGGCTGGACCATAATGGTCTTAACCGAAAGTCAAAGCGTTTTATGTAAAACGCTTGACTTTTGGCTATAAAAGCCTATAAACGAAAATGCACAAGGAAGGAACACTTACCAGAGGTTCCTAGAATGTAATAGCACTAAGTTGGATGCTCCTTTCAGTTAGAAACTTCCAGAGGAGGGAGTTAGCGTTGAAAATGAGAAAGGCGCAAGTTCAAAGGTTGAACGTTTGCACCTATTTATAGTTGGAGAGTTTGAAGGACGTGTTGTCAGGTGTTAAGAGGTGTAAGAGGAAGCTTACAGGTGTCCTAAAACTGGCATAACTGTTTGGGAAGCCATGGTTTCGAGAAAATGGTTTTTGGCATTTATGTGTGGAGGCCAAGCAAACTTTCTGCAGACACAAGCCTCTCGTGCCCCGCGAGATGCCAGGCCTTGCCTCTCGCGCCCTGCGAGCGCCCCATGTCAGTTTTCAAATTTTGCACATTTAGCCCCTTAACTTATTAAACCTTCCAAAGACCTTCTAAAACACACTTTTGGCATATTTAGCCCTCCGTAGCCAATTTTGGCATACCCGGGATTATGCCCGGACATTGTCGAGCTATCGGTTCATTAAAAGGTCACACAGAGGTATAAATTAACATGTTGACACTTTTAATCCATCCATTATCCAACTTTCACATATTTACAGAATTGAACCCTCTCGTCCATCAATTGGCACATATGAAAGTTAGGACTTCGTAAAGGATCACTCAAAGGCCCACTATAAGCATGTTGACTCCGATGTCACTAGAGGCTGGGCATGTTGACATATCAGTCACTCAGAGGCTGGGCATGTTGACGTATCAGTCACTCAAGACCAAGTTTTAAGCTTGTTGACATATCAGTCACTCAGAGGCTAATGATTTAAGCATGTTGACATATCAGTCACTCAGAGACTGTTATTTATGCATGTTGACATCAGACAGTCACTCAGAGGCTCAGTCATGTTGATACCTTTAGTCCTTATTAGTCTTTAATACACTAAGTTTAAAATACAACACGTGTCACTATGTTATTGGACACAATTTTTACGAGGTGTTACACTAAGAAACTTTTGTTCATTTACATCCTCAACGTTTCTAACATGCTACACTTTACAACCTTCTTTAGTTGATCGTTAGGCATTTAAGACCCATTTGGACCCAAAATTAAGTCTTCGGGTCAATGTTGCCGGGAGTAATCAAAACCCTTAAACAAATGTTTACATGACAAATACACATGCAAAGACTTATATATACGATTAATGTTGTAAATTTAATAAATTAGTTTTATATATACTAGAATAAAGTATAGTTTCAGCCCCTAGGATTTACACCAAATCATAGATTCGTCTCTCATTTGAAAAAAATCAACACTCCCATCCCTTTAGTTGTTAATTGGTCGCAATCAAGACCCTGGACCAAACGGACATTAGTTGATCGTGAACCAATGTAATAATGGGGTATTAATAATTGCAAGATAACACATTGTTTGGACTTAATGTGTTATCTTACAATTTTTAGATAGATAAAAACCATTTTCATTCATTGTTAATATCATGCATCATTATCTTTTATTATTAAATATATTTATAATTAGGTTTATGTTAGATGAGTAAATTATGAAATGTTTAGTTACTTGTAAAGTTATAAATGATGTGGATTAGGTAGACGGGTTTAAACATGGCAATTGTCATGTCGGCTTGTTAGCCTAGTTAACATGGCTACTTAAACGATGTCCGAGAGTCACGGGTGAATTGTTTCCTAAATTTATGTATATGTATGTATTAGTGGACATGTATAATATTGGATGGTTCCACTGGTGACACAATGAGACTTTAGTAGTCCATTAGTGATTCAAATTCACCGTTAAAAAAAATCGTGTCATTGCCTTATTGACCGTTTTTGACCCAAGGCTGTTTACTTAACAGGCCCTGCAATAAATCACAAAATATGATGTTATCATGAGTAACAGGTGCAATAAATCGCAAAATATAATGTTATCATGATTGTCATGTGATAATCGAAGATTCCAAAAAATGAAAAAGAAACCTTTGGGCTCAGCAATCATTTATAAAACTAAGTCTTAGTATCAGATCCAACAAAAGTCACCCAGGCCCATAGGTAACAAGGGGGCTAAGCAAGTTAGCTTTTAGGAATGGATTAAATTTTGTAATATTTTTATTTTATTTTTAACTGGCTTAGAATCTAGTGTTTTACACGTGTTGTATAATATTAATTTTATACGATAAGTAATATAGTTATATCTATAAACTATCCCGTGATTACACGAGTTAAATAAATATAATGTAATCGATTAACACATACATGCGTCAAGATATGTTAAATAATGAATCCGATGGTAGAACCAATGAAATATTAGATAATTATTAAATAAGTGAAATAATAAAAGAAATAATAAATAAATAAATAAGAGAGATCCGAAAGTTTGTGATTTAATATTATTTTCTTATTTTTGTACCCTATTAATATTAAATAATAATAATATTAAAAAAATAGATAATTAAATCTAATTTAAATGAGAATAAAAATTATATATTTGCCTTGTTCTACAAAGAGAAAAAAAACTTCTTCTATCTCATAGAAAACACAAATTATATATTATTATTAATTCAAAGTTTGATAAAAATTATAAGGGAAATTTTTTTTATCTCCTACTGAGAAAGGAGAAAATACAAATTATATATTATATATTAATTCAAAATTTGATAAAAATTATAAGAAAAAAACTTCTATCTCCTGCTGAGAAGGAGAAAATACAAATTATATATTATTATTAATTCAAAGTTTGATAAAAAATATTATTCTTATCTAAATTATATTTAGTTAAACTATTGTTTAATAGAAATAAATTAAAAAAATAAGATGAGAAGACATTAGAGATTGACCCGTATTAAAAAAAAGATTTTTATTTATTAGCATAGAAAGATTTTGAGTCAAATATTCTATTATTAAGATTATTCAAATATATGAATTATTTTATAAGCCTCTCTAAAGATGATTTCAATTTTATTTAAACAAATTCAACCAAAAAAAAAGTGGGAGAAGGAACAAATCTTGAAAAGGTGAGGAAGTTAATTTGTAATAACTAATAATCTTGTGGTATAGCAAGGAACACATGAGCTATTTGATCGGCCAATAGGGGGCTAGTCCCCTTGATAGAGATATTGTCTTTTAAAGGGGAGTTTTTAAATTCAAACCTCTGTATAGGTGATTAATTTTGAATTATTATTGTAATAGATTAACAACATGCATTGTCATTAAAAAAATGATCATGGTTGTAGTAATGACAATGTTTTTATGTTTTTTCTAGAATATATTGTATTAGTATGTAAGATCCGAACACTTTCAGATCTTTGATTACACATATAAATACCACACACACCCATATAGAGAGGGAGAGATTAGATATATTACATTACAATTCATTGTCATATTCAGATCCAGGTTAGAAGTAGTTAAGTTGTCGACAAGATATGTGTGTAGTGCTTTTTAAAGTAATAGTAATAGTAACAATAATAATAATCTTATCTTACTATTAAAATAAAGTAAACTTTAGGGGGGGACATGTGTCATATTTTTCAGTTCTTCTCATGCTTTTTCTCTCACTCATTTTGTCCGGGTTTCACTTTGGGTAGAAAAACATAAAAAACCTCTTTATCACTTGTTGGATTTTATTAATAAAGGGTAACTTTGTAGAATAGTAACCAAGTTTTAAACGTGTTTTAATTAGGTCACTCAAGTTTCAAAAGTGTTCTAATCAGGTCATTCAACATTCATTTTTTATTAAAATTAAGGGTTTTTTCATCCATTTCATAGGTAACTGTGGTGATGTGAATTTTTGTTTCTTTTTTCCCTTTCATTTGATGCTAACGTCCAGTGATGACGTGGATTTTAACTTGTTTTTTCAATTTTTAATGTAATTAAAGTGTTTTTATTTTTAATAAATAAAATTTCATATATTAATATAATCCGACCCTAGCATCTTATGCTTCATTTTTCTCTTGACACATGGAAAAAAGGACATGACTCGATTTGAATGTTAAGTTATCTAATTGGGACAAAAACGATACGAGTGACCTAATTAGAACACTTTTGAAACTTAGTTACTATTCTGTGATATTTTCCCTATTAATAATATATATGCGTTTTATTGTTAGAAAACTTTGATTATTAATTTGATAATAGCTTTATAGTACAAACTAAGCTAGCATATAACTTAATCTAAATTCCATCTTTAAAATTTTATTCGTTCTGGCTCAAATACTTTTTGTCGTCCAAACAATCATTAAAACAATCGTAAAAATTGGTATTAAATTGGGCGAAGGGCATCCTAGGATCCAAATTCAGCTTGCTTTGTCTGCGTCATATCTAGTACAATGTGATCTGGCCACCGAATACACATGTATGCCGTGTCATATTCTATAGTTATATCCTTGTTAATTGTAACATTTGTGTAAATCGGGTTTTGAAAATCCGCCCCAGTTTATCAATCAAAATGTATTTATTTACGTCGTTCGGTTATTAGTTTATTGTTTACAATATTACTTATATATAATGATGAAAAGCAATGTTAAAAATAATAATAATAAATACATAAATAAATAAAGTTTAAATAATTTATGTAATAAATTAAATAAATATAATAAACCAACTAAATAGTAAATACTTATAATAATTCAAAAGGCTTAATAAAGCAAATCAGTATTTAAAAAAAATGGGTGAACCGGGAATCGAACCTGGGTTCCCCGGATGCACACACACCACCAACACCACTGGACTACACGCACTCGTTGTATCTGATTCCGCATAACAACATATATATCTACACATACACTCGGGCGGGAAAACCTGCAGATAACCAGAATCCTCGCAACGCGCCTTTCCTTTTTCATTTGAACTTTCCGACAATTGGCTTGCCGTTATTCTTGGCAAACTTCAATCTAATAGCTGTCATCTCCGCAAACGAATGGCAATCATAGAACGCGGTTTCCTAAAACCGAACCCAAGCACCACTCTATAAATACCGAATGCAGCCCCCTCATCCAAAATCGCTCAGTCTTTCAATTTGTTCCTCCACTCTATAACCCTCCCCCTCTGTCGCCGGAATCCTCTTTTCGCCGGAATACAGCAGGAGCCGAAATCAGTCACCGCCGATTAAAGCAATTCGGTAGAATTTCTTGATACTTTGTTATAATATTATCTTAATTATCTCATTTAATCGTTTAAGGGAATTTGGAGAAAGGTTTTAGGCGGGTGGATGTTCTGGGTAAAAGAGTTTGAATGAAGAAGATGAAGTGGGTTACGGGTTATATGTAATTAAAATCTAAGTTTTAACCGGGTTAGACACACAGTCCAGCGGTGGACTGTGTGCAAAACACGGCCTTCACGTCCCTGGTTCGAATCCGGCTCATGACCGCTTAAATACACATAACCGTTTTTATTTTGAATGAAATATATCAGTGGCAGTATGTATACAAATGTAATTAAAACACAACAGTTATCGGGTTAGACACCCAGCCCAGTTGGTTGGGCTGGGTGCAAAACACCACCAAGGTCTCGGGTTAGAAACCCTTGATGCGCGTCCGGTTCGATCCAGTATAACCTTTTTAAACTTAACTAAGTTTGAATAAACCTAAAATGTGTATAAGAATAATTAAAATCCAGAATCTTACGGGTTAGACACTTAGCTCAGTTGGAAGAGCTGCGTGCACACGAACGAGAGGTCGCGAGTTCGAGCCTCACACGCGCATACGAGTTCCACTGTTCGGCCGGCCTGACAGACATTGTCAGACTGATAATTTTTATTTATTTATTATTTTATTTAATTATTTATTTATTTATTTATTCTATAGTTATATTAAAAGAAAACTTTATTAAAAATACCTAAATTACAAGGGTTAAAATATTAATAAAAAAAATCACAAAAATAAACTTAAAAATCTAAACAAAGGTTTTTAATAAAAAAGTTAGCTTATTTATTTATCAAGTTATCGCGTTTTTATTTTAGGTTAGTACTCTTTCGTCGGTCAAATTCTCAACTCATGCGCACTCATCATCAACCAAGAATACGCACCCACTGTGAGTGAATCTCTACAAATTCCCCGTTTTAATCACGTTTTGGGGTGTATCATGTGTCGTATCATTCCTTTATTTTATTTAAACACTTGTGCTTATATCATTTCGTGATCAAATGTGTATTGCTTGTAGTGTGGTTTATATGTGGATTCATTTTATCATTTCAGTGCACTAATTTCATTAGGCCCATCAGTTCCTCGTGGGATACGGGTTGAGCATCAGGTGCCTCATTAGATCGGCTCCGTTTGATTGAGCCTTGATCTCAGATACATCATCATTCATGTCATATATTCATTCAATGTGGTTTGTGATTGGTTACATATATGTATTTGCTCACATGTGATTTATGCACAATTTTCTTTAAATAAACATAATAAGCAATTATTTAAATGTTTTATCAAGGTTCACTCGCCAACTTTTGTTAACCCAAAATTTCCTCTGTTTTACACATGATACAGGTGATCAAGTTGAGGAAAGAAACACTTAGGATGGGCTAGAAGAATAAACAAGTTATTTCGTTGGAACAAACATTTAGATTTTTATTGTGTTTGTATGAAATTTTTGTTGGATATTTAAATTTTAAATTTGAATTTAATAAATATGAAACTTCTTAGTAAATATCACGAGCTTTGGTGATAACCCAATCATGCCCCGACTTTTATTCCGCTGCGGGTCGGGGTGTGACAGATTGGTATCAGAGCTTGTGACTATAGGGATATAGGATAGATTATTAGACCTTTAGAGCCTATACTATAGTTGACTAGATTTAAATTGTTTATGTGTTACATGCAAAATTCATGATGTTTATATGTTTCATGTTTATATTCACACACAACATTATGCAAACATTCTCATAAGTACATGTTAATATGCAATGCTCATCATAGATTATACCCTCATATCATATCATATCATATCATATCATATCATATCATATCATATCATATCATATCATATCATATCTATGAAAGCACACACCTCACAATTTCACAATTTCCGTTATTTCTTTTCGAAGATTTTTGCAATGTTTTCATATTTTTCAATTCACATCAAAGTGAGTTTTCACGACGGGCGTGTAGTAACTGGAAGGGTTCGAGTACCGGTAGTCGGAACGTCCTGTCTAGGCTTGACATTCGTATAAATCCAAAATAAAGGACCAGTTTGCCTACCTGGGGACTAACGATGAGAGTACGAAGGACCTATTAGGCCAAAGCATGCTATACCAAACGTCGTGTGAACTAACCCCACTTTGAGCTGTCATTGTGTCCACACCTGGACGCCCTCCGACCATACATCTCGCAATCATGTTTTACGCTTTTCATTCGGGTGGTCCGAGTGTTAAACCGCCGACACCAATGTGAATCCTACCAAGCCCAATAGTCATGGGGGCCCACATGACTACACAGGCAATGGTATGGGGACATTTGGAGGCCCAAACATGAGCAAACCCAAGACATCCTATGGATGTAGTTAAATTATTTTCAGTTATGTTGTTTTCATTCTTTTTACGACACATGACACCTAGGAAATTCTTGAACTCACAATCTTCCTACATATATTCCTGTAGATGTCGGCTAGGCAATTACGTGGAGGTAGACGGTCAGGAACGTTAAACGAACGCTCGGCCACGCAATTGCTAAACAAATGGCCGCAGTGCTTTCTGACATCGTGCTACAAGTTCAGCAAGCCCTCACCGCTAATCCCATCAACCCTCCCAACCAAGAAGATCAAAGCGTCGTCAACTCTCCTCCCAGAACCCCCAAATGCACCTACAAACACTTCAAGTCTCGCGATACCCCAAAATATGAAGGGACTGAAGGTGTCACCGCTCTCCTTCACTGGTTTGAGGAGATGGAAAACACCTTTCTCAATTGCGACTGTCCACAGGACCGTTACGCGACTGGAAGATTGTTTGAGGTAGCCCTTACCTGGTGGAACACGGAAAAGGGTAAGCGAGGTGTTGAAGATGCCATGGCCTTAACATGGGAAGAGTTAAGGGAAATCATGACGAGACGCTTCTGTCCAAGAAGCGAAATCAAAGAGCTAGAAGACGAGTTTCACGCATTGAAACAAAAGGAAGGAGACCACACTTCATACAATAAGAGATTTCTCGAGTTGAACCAGATGGTCCTCAATCTGTTCACCCATTATACCGCCTAATTGAACACTACATTCGAGGCCTTCCCTCGAAAATCCAAGATTCGGTTTTAAGCACTTCGCCTGCAACACACGAAGCCGCAATGGAGTTAGCTACGGAACTCACTGAAAATCGCATCCGAAATGGCAAATTTAAAGATGAGAAGAAGAAAACACCCATTGAGACCCCAATTCCAAACCACTCAGGTTCATCCTCGAAGTTTGCTGGTAAGAGGAAGCGAAATGGCAAGAACTTTGCTATCACCCAAACCAACCCTCCCATCACTGCTGCTCCAATCACGCAAGTCACCCCTCCAGCCGCACCATTCAAAAGGCCATACACTGGCCCACACCCAAAGTGTAACCGTTGCCAATACCATCACCCTCCTGAAAACCCTTGCCAACATTGCACAAGTTGTGGCCGTGCGGGTCACACCATCCAAACCTGCCGTACCCTTCAGCGATCGAACCGCAGTCAACCTCCAACCCAAACCCAAAATCAAATGGTGGGCCAAGCCCAACAACCTTTACTTCTACCACCTGCACAACTTGCAGCCCAACTTTACTACCAACCCAACTACCCCATGATGCAATCCATGCGAGCCTGTTTCAATTGTGGGGACCCAAACCACTTCAGGAACACTTGCCCACGCCTGGTGAACATCATCCATGCCCAAGCTCAAGCAAACCCGGTAAACCAAGCTAACCAAGCTCCTCCACCTGCTAGGGGAAGAGCTTTCAATATCAACCCCAACCAAGCCAGGGCTGACAATAATGTGGTCAACGGTACGTTTCTCATTAATGGTAGTTATGCATCCATATTATTCGATACTGGTGCGGATAAGAGCTTTGTGTCTTTAGAATTCGAATCTATCCTCGACCAACCTCGTGATAATCTCGTTGAATCTCTGACGGTGGAAATTACTGACGGAAAACCCACTTCATTAAATTCTATTATACGCGATTTTATTCTCACCCTAAATGATCACGATTTTTCAATTGATCTCATTCCTATGAAATTGGGAAGTTTCGATGTTATCATCGGCATGGACTGGCTCAGCCAGCATCATGCTGAAGTGGTGTGCCATGAAAAGTTCATTCGTATTCCTCTCGCCGACGGTCAGACACTACGTATCTTTGGGGAAACTCCTTCGAAAGGGCTCAAATTGATGTCCTGCCTTCAAGCCCGAAGTTATCTTTGCAAGAATTACGTCGCATTTCTAGCTCACGTCGTCAAGAAGGAAGGCAAGGAGAGGAAGCTCGAAGATATTCCAATTGTGAAAGAATTCCCGCAAGTTTTTCCCGACGACGTTTCTGGACTTCCTCATGTGAGAGAAGTCGAATTTCGAATCGATCTTGTGCTTGGCGCTACACCGGTCACAAAATCTCCTTATAGGTTAGCCCCATCCGAGATGCAGGAGTTGGCCAGTCAACTGCAAGAGCTGACTGACAAAGGATTCATACGTCCTAGCTCATCGCCTTGGGGTGCGCCTGTTCTTTTTGTGAAGAAGAAAGATGGAACGTTTCGCATGTGCATTGATTATAGAGAACTCAACAAGTTGACGATTAAGAATCGCTATCCACTGCCTCGTATTGATGACCTTCTAGACCAACTTCAAGGCGCCACCTGTTTTTCCAAAATCGACCTTCGTTCTGGTTATCATCAGCTTAGAGTGCGCGAAGAAGATATTCCAAAAACTGCCTTCCGAACTCGTTATGGTCATTTCGAGTTCATGGTTATGCCCTTCGGTTTAACCAACGCCCCCGCTGTCTTCATGGATTTAATGAATAGGGTATGCAAACCCTATCTCGACCGTTTCGTCATAGTCTTCATCGACGACATTCTTATCTACTCCAAGTCAAAATCTGATCATGAGCGACACCTCGACTCACTCTTACACTCTTAAGGACTGAAAAACTTTACGCTAAGTTCTCAAAAAGTGAATTCTGGTTAAGAGAGGTACAATTCCTTAGTCATGTCGTCAATGACAAAGGGATTCATGTCGATCCTTCAATAATCAAGGCAGTACAAGAATGGCAAGCGCCACATACCCCTACCGAAGTTAGGTCATTTCTTGGCTTGGCTGGTTACTACCGACGCTTCATTGCCAATTTTTCCCGTATCGCCGTTCCGCTCACAGCCTTGACCCACAAGGGAAAACCCTTTATTTGGGGACCTAAGCAAGAGGAGGCCTTCCAAACTTTAAAGAAAAAGCTTTGTGACGCACCTATCCTTACACTCCCTCAGGGTTGCGATGACTTTGTGGTTTATTACGACGCATCAGGGCAAGGTCTAGGCTGTGTATTGATGCAAAGAGGAAAGGTGATAGCCTATGCCTCTAGGCAACTCAAAATCCATGAGAAAAATTACACCACCCACGACCTGGAACTTAGAGCCGTTGTGTTCGCTCTCAAGATATGGAGACATTATCTTTACGGTACCAAGTGTGAAATATACACTGACCACAAGAGCCTCCAGCATATCTTCAACCAAAAAGAGTTGAATATGAGGCAACGAAGATGGGTCGAACTGCTCAACGATTACGACTGCGAGATTCGGTATCATCCTGGCAAGGCAAACGTGGTGGCTGATGCGCTCAGTCGAAAGGGATATGCTAACTCTATTCGTCTCCTATGTTCGAAAATCATAACCGATATCAAGGATCGAATCCGGGCAGCTCAACATATCTCTGTAACGGAAAATGACATACGCGATGAGCTGTCATGTGGAGCTGAACTCAAAATTGAAACCAAATCCGACGGTATTCTATATTATTTAAACCGCATATGGATTTCCGATCGCGACAACCTACGTGATTTCCTCATGAATGAGACACACAAGACACGATACTCTCTACACCTAGGAGCCGATAAGATGTATCAAGACCTACGATACACCTACTGGTGGCCTGGCATGAAAAAGGATATCGCCGCTTTTGTTTCCAAGTGCCTTACATGTTCCAAAGTGAAAGCTGAACATCAAAGACCTTCAGGACTTCTAGTCCAACCCGAAATACCTGTATGGAAGTGGGAAAACATAACCATGGACTTCATTATCGGGTTACCTCGCACCTCCAGTGGGTATGACACCATATGGGTAATCATTGATCGTCTTACAAAATCAGCTCACTTCATTCCGATCCGCGAGGACTTCAAGAACGAGAAGTTAGCTCGTATCTACATCAGCGAGATCGTAAGCTGTCACGGTGTACCGTTAAGCATCATTTCAGACCGTGATGGCCGTTTCACTTCCCGCACATGGCGAGCCGTACAAACTGCTTTGGGTACACGCTTAGATCTTAGTACCGCCTTTCACCCTCAAACTGATGGTCAATCTGAACGCACCATCCATACCCTTGAAGACATGCTTCGAGCATGTGTCATAGACTTCAAAGGGAACTGGGACGCTAATCTACCGTTAGTCGAGTTTTCGTACAACAATAGCGATAGTTCAAGTATCGTCATGGCTCCTTTCGAAGCTTTATATGGTCGTAAATGCCGATCTCAGTATGTTGGCACGAAATTGGTGAAGCGCAAATCACCGGACCTGAATTGATTCAAGAAACAACCGACGAAATCCTTCAAATTCGAAACAATCTTCTAGCGGCTCAAAGTCGTCAAAAGAGTTACGCTGACAAACGACGAAATCCCTTGGAGTTTTGTGTTGGTGATCAAGTACTTTTGAAAGTATCACCATGGAAGGGAGTGGTTCGTTTTGGCCAAAAGGGCAAGCTAGCACCACGCTACGTAGGACCTTTCAAGATACTCGAAAGAGTAGGACCTGTAGCCTACAAGCTTGACCTACCAGAAGAACTCAACAGAATACATCCCACGTTCCACGTATCAAACTTGAAAAAGCGTCTCGCCGACGAAAACCTCCATATTCCTCTAGAAGACATTCAAGTCGATGAATCAATGCACTTCGTTGAAAGACCAGTAGAAATCATGGATTTCGGTGAGAAGCGCTTGAGGCGAAGTCGTATTCCAATCGTCAGGGTACGTTGGGTGTCAAAGCGCGGACGAAATTTTTAAAAGTAGGGGATACCGTAACATTTGTGTAAATCGGGTTTCGAAAACCCGCCCCAATTTATCAATCAAAGCGTATTTATTTACGTCGTTCGGTTATTAATTTATTGTTTACAATATTACTTATATATAATGATGAAAAGCAATGTTAAAAAAAATAATAAATACATAAATAAATAAAGTTTAAAGAATTTATGTAATAAAATAAATAAAATAAACCAACTAAATGATAAATACTTATAATAATTCAAAAGGCTTAATAAAGAAAACCAGTATTTAAAAAAATGGGTGAACCGGGAATCGAACCCGGGTTCCCCCGGATGCACACACACCACTAACACCACTGGACTACACGCACTCGTTGTATCTGATTCCGCATAACAACATACATATCTACACATACACTCGGGCGGGAAAACCTGCAGATAACCAGAATCCTCGCAACGCGCCTTTCCTTTTCATTTGAACTTTCCGACAATTGGCTTGCGGCTATTCTTGGCAAACTTCAATCTAATAGCTGTCATGTCCGCAAACAATTGGTAATCATAGAACGCGGTTTCCTAAAACCGAACCCAAGCACCACTCTATAAATACCTAATGCAGCCCCCTCATCCAAAATCACTCAGTCTTTCAATTTGTTCCTCCACTCTATAACCCTCCCCCTCTGTCGCCAGAATCCTCTATTCGCCGGAAGTCCCTGTTCGCCGGAATACAGCAGGAGCCGAAATTAGTCACCGTCGATTAAAGCAATTCGGTAGAATTTCTTGATACTTTGTTATAATATTATCTTAATTATCTCATTTAATCGTTTAAGGGAATTTGGAGAAAGGTTTTAGGCGGGTGGATGTTCTGGGTAAAAGAGTTTGAATGAAGAAGATGAAGTGGGTTACGGGTTATATGTAATTAAAATCTAAGTTTTAACCGGGTTAGACACACAGTCCAGCGGTGGACTGTGTGCAAAACACGGCCTTCACGTCCCTGGTTCGAATCCGGCTCATGACCGCATAAATACACATAACCGTTTTTATTTTGAATGAAATATATCAGTGGCAGTATGTATACAAATGTAATTAAAACACAACAGTTATCGGGTTAGACACCCAGCCCAGTTGGTTGGGCTGGGTGCAAAACACCACCAAGGTCCCGGGTTCGAAACCCTTGATGCGCGTCCGGTTCGATCCAGTATAACCTTTTTAAACTTAACTAAATTTGAATAAACCTAAAATGTGTATAAGAATAATTAAAATCCAGAATCTTACGGGTTAGACACTTAGCTCAGTTGGAAGAGCTGCGTGCACACGAACGAGAGGTCGCGAGTTCGAGCCTCACACGCGCATACGAGTTCCACTGTTCGGCCGGCCTGACATTCGGGTGGCGCAAGTGTTAACAGGCCAACACCAATGTGAACCTTACCAGAGCCCAGTAGTCATGGGGGCCCACATGACTACCAAGGCCAAGTAAGGGGACATATGGGAGCCCAAACATGAGCAAAGCCTAAGACATCCTATGGATGTAGCAAATTTATTTTCTTCATTTGTTTTGTGAATGTTCATTTCTAAATACGACACATGACACCTAAAACGTCAAACTCATACTCTCGATACGTATTCCTTGTAGATGTCTTCTAGTCACTCTCGTAGAGGTAGGAGATCAGGAAAATTCCGCGAGCGCATGGCTGCCCAAATCGCTCAACAAATGGCCGCCGTAATACCCAACATCGTAGTTCAAGTCCAACAAGCCCTTGTCGCCAATCCAATCACCCCAACCAATTTAGAAGGACAAAATGTAACATTTGTCAAAAACGGGTTTTCCAAACCCGCTTCGTTTGTAATCGAATATCAAGTTATATATGTTTCGTTGCGTATTTATGTTTATTTTTAATTTTAAGCGATGCATAATTAATAAACAAATTAGAATTTAAAAACTATAATTAATAAAAAGTGAAAATAAAATAAAGAAAAAAGAAAACCGGCTGCCGGGATTCGAACCCGGGTCAGCTGGGTGAGTCAAAGCCTTAACTCGCGCACATATAACCACTCCGCCACTTGATCTTTTTGTGAATTCTAGGAAACAATTAAATCATATCTATAACCGAGAATCAACCTGTTGCGCCAACTGAAACCGATATCGGCTTTCAAACCGTCCAAGACGTTTGAGTGCTCGCGGAATCTTGATCATAACCGATAAACCGACTTTTTAAATCAATTCAGTCGTTAATGAACTTGAATTCAGGTGATGTTTGGTTTTTATAACCGAAAACATTCATTTCTGGAATTACTTCAACAAAACCCTCATCTCGCGATTCAATTACATTCCCAGAGCTTCTAATTTCATGTTTACTCTATTTTCTGGTCGTCGGAATTACTTTCTGATCATCGCCGGAATTCTCTGCAAGTCGCCGGAAAACCGAGACTCACCTCAAAACGGTAAATAACTCGACTCTTTCCTTCCATTCCATTGATAGACCATTACTAACATCAATCCATCACCCAGAATCAATCCCAGGCGACGTTATCGGATAATCAACTCTCGCCGGAAAACTTCTGAAAATTCCTATTTTCGCTGTGAAACGGTATAGTCATTCAAACCTTCTGAAAACTCTTGTTTAGTACTTCAATTCCACAATTAGCTAATCAAAACTGTTAATTTGTTCGCTCAGTCGAAGTTCATAAAAACAGAGCCGACGACTTCGCCGGAGTTCTGAGAAAGATCATCATTCCGGTATGTTCATTCCCAAAACTTTTCCTATCCGTTACATATAAATCATTAGTACGTCTGTTAATCGAATTAAGCAAGAAACAGTTGATTAATCATTGTCTGTGAATTGAACGAAGAAGATAAAGTCTATTATGATTATAAGATTAATTAAAATCGGTATTATAACCGGGTTAGACACACAGTCCAGCGGTGGACTGTGTGCAAACAATACGCATACGTCCCGAGTTCGATCCTTGACACACGCACATTCTCTGTAATTAAAATGTTCCTTTTTAAACTGAACCGGATCCATTCGCAATTAGATGTTAAGTATAATAAAAATCAGTATATTAACCAAGTTAGACACACAGTCCAGCGGTGGACAGTGTGCAACATTAAATCACGGGTCCCGGGTTCGAGACCTGTTGACGGCACCGGTTCGATAATTAAAATCTTTTTTAAAAATAAATGAATTTTGAATAAATTAAAACAGTATATAAATATAATTAAAAACAGAAATATTTCGGGTTAGACACGTAGCTCAGTTGGTAGAGCTGCGTGCACGTGTACGGGAGGTCTCGGGTTCGAGCCTTACCCGGCGCACACATGAACCGGTCAAACAGTCAACAGTCACGGTCAATGGTCAAAGGTCAACGCAAAAGTCAACATTTTTATATATTTTTATCTATTTATTTAATTTAAAAATCAATTAAAAATACTTAAAAATAATGTTTTTAAAGATAGAAAATAACCTTAAAACTCACAAAAATATATCTAAAAATCTTATTAAAATTATTAATAAAATCCACTCTTTTACCATACCTTTCGTTGTTATTTAGGTTAGTTAATTCTCGTCGATCAATCCTCCAAACTCGTGCGCATTTCACCATCTTCAACCGAACGCACCCAATGTGAGTGAATCTCTACAAATTCCCCGTTTTAATCACGTTTTTGGGGTGTATCACGTGTCTTACCATTTATTATACTTTAAACATTGTGCATACATCATATCCATGAACAAATGTGTATTCAACTTGTATCAACTGTTTGTGTGGTTATTGTTTAGATTTAATTTATCATTTTCAGTACATACATTATCATAGGCCGCCGCTCCCCATTACATTATGAGCGTTGAGCTGTTCCCCATTACATTATGAGCGTGAACCGGGCGTTGCCAACATACGATCGGCTCCGTTTGATTGAGCCTTGATCGCACAGACATTCATCATAGGCCGTCCGTTCCCCATTACATTATGAGCGTGAACGTGACGTTGCCAACATATACAGTTTCATTCATGTTATATATTCATGCAAGTTGATATGTTATTGTATGTTATTATTTGGGGTTTGGGTTATTGTTATTGTTTGATTATTTACATTTGCTCACATATGACTATTGCACAATTTCTCCATGATAAAGATAACAAGAAATCAATAATAAATGTTTATCTAACAAGGTTCACTCGCCAACTTATGTTGACCCAAAACCCCCATTTTTACACATGATACAGGTGATTCAGCCGCAGCAAGAAACACATAGGATTGGCTTAGAAGAATAAACTGGTTTAGAGCTTGGATTGTTTAGTTGATTATTTTTCCTTTTGTATTTGTATGAACATGTTTGGACTATTGAGGATGTAATTTTTACTTAAATAAATATGAAACATATTAGTAAATATCATGAGCTTTAGTGATAACCCAATTATGCCCCGACTCTTATTCCGCTGCGGGTCGGGGTGTGACACAAAATGTCGCCAACCCTCCTCTCAACACCACTAAATGCACCTTCAAGCATTTCAAATCCTGCGATCCTCCAAAATACGAAGGGACTGAAGGTGTCACCGCTCTCCTCCATTGGTTTGAGGAGATGGAAAACACTTTTCTCAATTGCGACTGCCCCGATGATCGCAAGGTGCAATATGCTACCGGTCGTTTGTTCGGAGTAGCACTTACATGGTGGAATACAGAGAAGGGCAAGCGAGGTGCTGAGG
The DNA here is from genome assembly GCA_947069175.1 of Scalesia atractyloides. Lineage (NCBI taxonomy): Eukaryota > Viridiplantae > Streptophyta > Magnoliopsida > Asterales > Asteraceae > Scalesia > Scalesia atractyloides. Next base: position 12,436,387 of record CAMTDV010000023.1, on the reverse strand, counting down.
ATGCTATGACTTTGACTTGGAAGAGTTGAGGGAGATCATGACAAGATGTTTCTGTCCAAGAAGCGAAATCAAGAAATTAGAAGATGAGTTCTACTCTTTGAAACAAAAGGAGGGCGACCACACCACATACAACAAGAGATTCTTTGAGTTGAATCAGATGGTCCCCAACTTGTTCACTCCCCTCTACCGTTTGATCGAGCACTACATTCGAGGTCTTCCTTCAAAATTCAAGACCCTGTAATAAGTACCACACCTGCAACTTTGGAAGCAGCAATGGAGTTAGCTACAGAGCTCACCGAAAACCGCATACGGAATGAAGACTTCAAGGAGGAGAAGAAGAAGGATAAAGCATCAACCGAAACCTCAAACCCACCCAGACCAAATCCTCTTCTCAACCCACTTCTAAGAGAAAACGAGCTGGGCAAAATTTCGCTGTCACCCAAGGCAATCAACCAGCTCCACAAGCCGTACCCCTCCAAGCTATCCCAATCACTCAAGTAGCACCCAACTCTACTTACCCAAATAAGAAACCTTACATAGGACCTCATCCTCAATGCAACACCTGTTTTTATCACCATCCATCTACCGTACCTTGTCGACTGTGTGCTAATTGTGGGCGTTATGGTCATTTGAGCAAAACTTGCCGTACCCTCAAAACCAAGCTTTACCCCCTACCCAAAACATGATCCAATCATATCAACAACCCCAATACCCCATGTTTCCACATGTTCGAGCTTGCTTTAATTGTGGGGACCCTACCCATTTTAGAAACACGTGCCCTCGATTGGTTAACATCATAAATGCCCAAGCTCAAGCAAACCCAGTTAACCAAGCAAATCAAGAAAACCCAGCACTACCACCAGCAAGAGGAAGAGCTTACAACATCAACGCCAATCCTGTTGAAGATAATAACGGCCCAAACGAACAACCCAACTAGCCTTCCATCACCAAGAGTCAAGACTCAACTCCAACCATCTAGTTCTTAATGTTTTCTCAATCTTTGTGTATCCCTGTTATAATTTGGGAATTTACGTATCCAAGAATTTTAATGCAAATTGATATTACTGTTTTATTTCATATCTTTACTCATTGATTTAATCTTCATATCATCATACATCACGACGTATCTCGAAGTTGGGTCGTGTCTCACTTTTTCATAGACTGACCCCATCATCATAGCAAACGAGAGAGGTATTGTCGTCATTCAGTCATGTATCCTTTCAGATTTGAGACTCAAGCTTTGGTTGTTGTGTTTGTTTATGTTTTAGAGTCACATAGAACTAATCATAACTTACTGACAAAGCCAATGAAAATTTGACAAGAATATGGTGGATACGGCGCTGGTACTTCCTATATATAAGTATTCTTGTCAAAGGATCAAAAGCATTATCAGGCGGTTATGAGAAGTTCCGTGTAGGTTTTAATATTGACATAGTTGAAGTTTTTGTTTTATGATATAACCTTATCTTTTCGAACGTATTAATTCTCTCAAAACTCTTATGCATGAGATCATACCTAGTCAATCAACTCTGTTTATCCATGTTTCGCATTTTTATACTTTAGGCATCCAAAAGCGATTCCTTCAAACCTTACTAGGAACGTTACCGCCTTAAATCCAAACATCATACCTCTCCTTTCTGCTAAAGAGACATTTCAGATTTCAGTCAGTAAGCGTTGAGAGTAAAATAAAGGACCCGAGTTACGTGGGAACATGAAGACTCAATGGCGAGAAATACCACATCTTTTTCCTGTTACAGCTACTACTTAAAGTTCGAGACGAAATTTCTAAAACTAGGGGATACTGTAACATTCTTCGTAAAACGGGTTCCAAAAACCCGCTCCGTTTAAAATTCAAGAATCTATTAAATGTTTCGCTTCGCATTATTCATTTATATATTGTGTTAGTTAATTTTCATGGTTGATAAATAAACTAGGTAGGTAATATATTAAAAAAAACCAATAAATAAAAGTCAAAATAATTAATAATAATAATAATAATAATAATAATAATAATAATAAAATAACAAAAAAAGGGGTGTGGACTACGGGTTTCGAACCCGGTCCTTACCCACACCAAACACATTCTACACCACTACTCTGCACACACTGTGGTAACTGAATTTGTAAATAAATAACTTTTATAGTAGATCTAAGAGCAAAAAAAAACCCGCAAGTTCATCAATCAGACCCGTAACTGCGGAACAATTTGGAGCTTAATTATCTCGCAAAACCGACAATCCTATTTTTGTACCGGAAGCTTAAATCAAGTAAAACATAACCGAAACGAAATCATTGAGATCGAAAATCAAACCCGAAACCGAATCAGATGATTGCTCTTTACTCAGCCTATAAATACCTGTTGTAATTCCGTTCCAAACTCATCCAAATCTTCCCTAGAAACCTCCTGCTTAACTCTCAATCTTCTCTCTATTTCATCGGAAAACTCGATCTGCACTCGCCGGAGCTGGTCGTCGGAAAACCGAACACCGTTCTTCACATTGGTATGAATCACTAAACTCCTCCTATATTACGTTTATATTCATTTAGAATCCATCAGTAAGATCAGATTGATTCAAAAAGTATGTTAGCCGAGTTCCGGTTCAGAGTTAAAACCAATGAAGAAGACGAGTTTCAGTCAGTTTATAAAAGAAATAAGAAGTTGGTATTAATCGGGTTAGACACCCAGCCCAACTGGTTGGGCTGGGTGTACATCAATGCAGAGATCCAGTGTTCGAGTTGTACACTGCATGGTTCGTTGATTTTTAAAAAAAATCTTTTTAATTAAATTAAATCTGAATAAATCTAAACAGTGGATAAGTAAAATAAAAATCAAGAATCTAACGGGTTAGACACGTAGCTCAGTTGGAAGAGCTGCGTGCAAGCAACCAAGAGGTCACGAGTTCGAGTCCGAACACGCGCGCCTAAAATCTATTAAAAACCGGCCAGACCCCCTTACTGTCAGGTCTGACAGTATATTTTTGTTTATATTTTTTTTTTGTTTTATTTTACTTTCATTTAAATAATTTGAATTACCTATACACCTTTCCAATAAAGATTAATTAAATAAATACTTAGCAATACAAGTTCAAAAGTGTATAAAAACTACAAAAAAATTAACCTAACAAAAATGTTTAAGTAAAAATATTAATTTGTATATTTATTGAATATTATCATTTTAGTTTAGTATTCGTTCGTCGAACGAATCCTCAATTCGTGCGCATTCAATATCATCAAGACGCACCCACTGTGAGTAAATTCTTTAAAATTCCCCTTTTTATTCATGTTTTGGGTGTATCATGTTGTCATTTATTTATATCTTTTATTCAAACACTTGTGCTATTACCATTATATGATCGTACATGTGATGTAAATGTTGTTTGTTGTATTGCGTGTTTACATTTTATCAAGTTGCGTGCAAATCATTCATTAAGCCCATCAGTTCCTCGTTGGAGACGGGTTGAGCATCAGGTGCCTCATTAGATCGGCTCCATTTGATTGAGCCTTGATCTCATTGTTCGTCATTTGATATGTATGTGTGTGCATTAATTGATATCATGTGTTTTGTGGTTTAATTTACATATACGTATACTCATATTTGGTTATGCACATTTTCATTCAAATAACCAATATAATTAATTCTTTCAAATATTTAAATAAGATTCACTCGCAATTTTTGTTGACCAAAACCTTATTTTTACACATGATACAGGTGGACATGTTGAAGCAATGAACATATAGGAAATTGCCTTAGAAGAAAAAATAAAGAAGTCATGAAAAATGTATTTGAACATGTTGTGCTTGTATGTTTATTGTAATTTCTTCTTTAAATAGAAATAATAAAATGAAACTTTATAGTAAATGTCATGAGCTTTGATAAAAACCCAATCATGCCCCGACTACCATTTCCGCTGCGGGTCAGGGTGTGACACATTTCATTAGGCCCATCAGTTCCTCGTGGGATACGGATTGAGCATCAGGTGCCTCATTAGATCGGCTCCGTTTGATTGAGCCTTGATCTCAGATACATCATCATTCATGTCATATATTCATTCAATATGGTTTGTGATTGGTTACATATATGTATTTGCTCACATGTGATTTATGCACAATTTTCTTTAAATAAACATAATAAGCAATTATTTAAATGTTTTATCAAGGTTCACTCGCCAACTTTATTGACCCAAAATTTCCTATGTTTTACACATGATACAGGTGATCAAGTTGAGGAAAGAAACACTTAGGATGGGCTAGAAGAATAAACAAGTTATTTCGTTGGAACAAACATTTAGATTTTTATTGTGTTTGTATGAAATTTTTGTTGGATATTTAAATTTTAAATTTGAAATTTAATAAATATAAACTTCTTAGTAAATATCACGAGCTTTGTGATAACCCAATCATGCCCCGACTTTTATTTCTCTGCGGGTCGGGGTGTGAAATTAATAATTTCCACTTGTCTAATAAACCATGTTCAAGTTTTCCTAGTCATGCTTTTCTAATTAAGTAACGTTTGTTTAAAAAAATGTTAAAAATTTAGGTTAACTTCAATGATTTTTTAAGTACAAAAAGTTTATTTTTAAGCACCGATGTTCAATGAGTGGGTCGAGTCGAATCAACGTCACTTCAACCATAAGCTTATTGCAATGCGAGTTGAACTGACGAGGGTTCTTGATCTTATTCAAGCTAGAAATTGAAACAGTATTCGATTTGCATTCAGGCTTGCGGAACTCGTTCTTTTATTATATAATTTGAAGATTTGTGTGTTTTATACAAATATTAAGTAACAAGTTAAAAATAACCCTCAAATAATTAAAGTCTTAAAACGTGGAATACCAAACTATTAACATACACATAAATATTAAGTGTTGACAATTAATCCGAGCGACCTACTATGGAGGAATTCCGCTTGAATGCTTATAAGAGCCAAACAAGCTTGAACAGAGTTATCAGCGAGCTTTTAGCACACCAATTACAAACAAGTGACAAGCCACAAGCAATGTTGAATCCTTGTGTGCACGATCGATCCTCGTTTGACAATAAGTCTTGGTCCTATCTATAGGATGATAAAAAAAATCCGAAAGGCGTTATTATTAATTAATATTTATAGAAATACAATGATAATAGTTGCAACTAGAACTAATATAATCATAACTCATAGTAACAATACATGTAACTACTGTAAGTCGTATTTAAATAATGTAACCAGCACATGATGGTTGAGTATTAAACTTTAAGTATCTTAAGCCCTAAAACTTTTTTTTAAAGGTATAGATTATTCGCACGGCCACCCCAAAAACAGCGCATAAAAACCCGAACAGAAACAACATACATCAAAACAAAATTACACCACATCTCCTAGCTAACATTATAATTCTTGGTTCTATTCCTATACCATGAGTGCTCAATCGATTTAATATCTTGGATGATCCTCTTCACTTTGACTTTCACATCTCTTTTCGTTCCCCGCTTTCTATAGGCACCAACAAGACACCATGATAATACCTTTCGACGCAACTTTCCTGCCGCCCAATGCCCGAGTAATTGTGTAATTCAACTACTTCTTTAACCGAAAAACCATAGATTTATGATCTTGATTTATGAATTATTCCACGTATCTATAATCATTATGGTGAAAAATTTCGGTTATATTTAATCAAATTCAAATCTCAGGATAATAGAAAGTAGTATTATGTGGATGCATTATTAAGCATGTTGAAAGGAATCATATTGGTTATGATGTTATGATGATTTCATGGTTTCATCAATTTTAGAATCTAACTTATTTTTTTATTGAAAAAACTAATATACTCTTATATACTTTTACTGGCTTACAACTTCGTGTAATACACGGGTTAAAATACTAAAAATATATAAATCATAAATTTATATATAATATTTATAAGTGAAATGATTTATTACATAAAAATAGTAAAACAAAAAGAAAAGTAAAATATTCTGCTATCCAAATATAATTTCTAAGTTTTCACTTCTTTGTTGACTTACAATAATCTAAGGTGTTAATCTAATCGAATATCGAAGTTTTGAATTGCTCAAATCATTTTTTGAATATTTATTTTTTTTGCTTGAATTAGAATTCGATTAAGAACCAGCCAATTCGTATTCGAATTAAAATCCAGTTCGAATTTGATTAAAAATTCGAAGTTGAATCGAATTCGGATAAATTCGAGTAAATTCGTTTTGATTCAAGTTTAGTTAAAATTTGTAATAAATTCGTTTAAGTTATGAGCTTTGTAATGAGAGTTTGTTAATGGGCTATTTTAATACTTAGAATAAATTTAGAGATTACTTTATACTATACCCAATACAAATTCTATATATACTATATATAAAAATAATAAATGAATATGTATAGTTTTAATTCGAATTTCGAATCGAATTTAAAAGTTTTAAATTCGTATCGATTTACTGGACTCAAATTGAATCAAATTCGAATTCTTGATAATCGAAACGAATTCTTGATAATCCAATGAATTAAATCGAATTTTGAATTTTTCGAATTCGAAAAGAAATCTGAACACCTCTACTATAATCCCTCTTATTATATATGAACGTAAACGCTAACACTAAAAAATAAAAATAATGATGATAAAACTGTTAGTGGTTTTAAAAATAAATTGTAAGTTGAAGTTGTGAAAAATGATACGTAGTTAAGTTCTACTATTTATATTAATAATATATAATAAATACTTTGATATAAAGTATTGTTTTAGGGAATAAGGATAATGAGAAAAAAAGATACGAATCTCATTATAGTATAAAAGTATAACATATTTAAAAAAAATCATACTATAAATAAAATTTGCATTTATTTTTTTTAGATTAAAACTTTGAGTGTCAAGACAACTTGTTCAATTAGTAATTGGCATTTAAATATTGAAATTAAATTTATAAATACTTTGATATAAATATTGTTTTAGGGAATAAGGATAATGAGAAAAGATACAAATCTCATCATAGTAATAAAAATATAACATATTAAAAAAGACATACTATAAATAAAATTTGCATTTAAAAAAGTTTAAAATTATAACTTTGAGTGTTAAGTCATCCTCTTTAATTAGTAGTCCGCAATTAAATATTAAATTATTTTTTTATAATATAATATAACCTCTTTGTTTAGCATGATGATAAGTTACTTAAAATGACTAAATTTACGTTTAATGCGTAATAGTTAATGTTATTAGGAAGTTCAATCATCTTGTAGAGTGAAATTTTTGATATACATGCATATATATAGACCTGTATGTTACTTAAATGATTAAAATTAAGTTTAATGCTTCATAGTTATAGGAAATTTAACCAATTTTAGGGTGAATTTTATTGATGCACATGTTTGTATATAGACCCGTATACAAATATATCTTTTTTGTGTTATTATTAAGTTTGAATTTAATAGTAATACGTATAATGAAAAGTTCAAAAACATCATAATCTTTTTTTTTATCTAACTTTATTAAGGGGTACATAAAAATCATTCAACCAGTGCAATAATGTTTATATGTTTATTAAATTGAATTTAATAATATAATGTATAATGAAAAGTTTAAAAACATATTTCAAACAACATAATAACATTTATTATATTTATTGGTTTTGTAATATCATTTACAATTTGTATAATATATATACGTAATAGTTTCAAAAAGTTTTCAATGTTACCAAAAATATTATATATTATTTCTATTGATATATATAATATATAATATAATATTAAAATTATGAGAAAAGATTTGATGTTGAAGATAAGGGGATAAGTGATATCTATATAATTAATTATTAATAAAAAAATTAAAATAAAATATTTGAGGTTGAAGAAGAAAATGACATATGACATAAATTAAATATAAAATTGTGAGGTTGTGAGAAAATGCCATATGATATTAATTGGAGTTTTTTTATTAATATTTAGATTAGATACGTTTATTTTGCAGGATTTAAATATTAATCTTATAGACAGAGAAAGACACCTCACTATCATATCAAATTTCTTTCTGACTTTGTATCAATTAATCTAAAATATTGTTTTTATTTATCTATTTTTTTAAATCTGATGATTAAAAACATTACGAGTTTTGATTAAGAGGTAAGTTTTCATTACACTATAATAATATGTGATGTATTTTCTTTAATCATAATCATTTGATAGTTGCGATATCCTTTTCACACGCCCATGCTTCATTCATCATACCAAGAAAAAACATATAGTGGTTAACAGTTACATTTTTTTAACCGAGTAATTATTATTGTTTTACTTTTTTAATGACACTTGCATAGTTGCATGGGTGTTGACAGATAGTAACAACGAGGACTTGTATATTCTCAAAAGCCTTAGGAAGTGTATACAATAAAAATGGTTTTATTATTGATTTGTTTCACTCTATATTTTCAATACGTGTCCCTATTTGGATTGTTTTAAAAACCGGTTCAAATCAGCCAGTTGTACCGATTAAATCGTCCAGTACATCTGATTGAACAGCTCAATACACCTAGTTAAACCTTTTATGAGTCAAATTTGGTATAATATAAAAACCAAATTTTAAAACATTGACAATAACACTATTAAACAATACGTTCTATCATTTTCTTTTCAGATATGAGAGACAAACTCAATGACACACACCTAATTATATTAAGTGCTTTCACATTCGTTGGTGAAATATACATTATCATACACCAGTTATTTGGTATAATACTTGTATCATAAAACGACAGGACAATACACCTACAAAATATAATTAGCTTTTAGAAATAGGATAATCTTTTTTTTTTTCTTTTTCTTTCCTTGTGATTATTTAAATAAAGATGGTTAAAGCAGATGAAAATATGGTTTTGTCTCTTATGTTACAGATTCAAAAATTTGGTATGAAATTATGTGACGAAATCATATGTAATACTTGATTATTTGTTTGATTATGATTATTGGTAGGAGTTGGTTGTAAAAGTTGTCAATTTGTAAGGGTGGAAGAGACACTCTCCAAATAGGAAGTGGCAAACTTTTTTTAACCAATGATATCATGATTCACTCACACTCACCCTATTTTGCACTCAATCACTGGATGCTCAATTGAGAGAGGTAAACAATTTAAAAAAAAAAGATGTGTGATTGGTTAGAAGGGGTTGGGGACCACCATTAACCCACTCTCTCCTCTCAATCTTCTCTTCCCACATTCGGTGACTAGTCACCGTAATAAGGTCACCGAAGAGATTCACCACTCACCGATTTGAAACTTACGGCACGTTGCCGATCAGCAAACAAAGTCACCGCGTGATGCCCCTTCTACCCTAATAACACAAAATATGATTTTAACCTAACACAAAACAGATTGACATGAAACCACCATGAAGTTTACATAAAATTGAATACGAAAAAGATTGGATCTGGTAAGGTCAACTTGGGGAGGACACATGTTTGACTTTATGAATACATCAAATAACTAGTTAATGAGAGTTAATTTAACATAACCAGTTGCTAGTATCCAATGTCTAAATACTAGAGGTTCTAGCTCACACATATTGTTATTTTTATTGTTCAACCATAGATAAATAAAAAAAAAAAAAAAAGGTAGTGGAGGATCCAACCCAAGTTTGTTTTTTTTAAACCTTCTTGCACAAACCCTAATATTTTATACCTCCGTTGTCAGTCAGTTAAATGCCTCGAATTCATCACTCCTCTTCTCATAACTGTCACAAGATTCCAATTACACTTATACAGAACCTTCGATTTCAATCTCACACCTCTTCTGCTTCTTCTAGATCTGAACTTTAGTTGTGCACAAATAGACCAAATTGACGTTATGGACGCTCAAAAGGTGGAATCAACCGTTACGAGACCGGATCAGGCCTTCAATTTGGATCCAGATGTCTCTGTTTCGTCTCCGGTCACTCGCCAGAAAGCTGCCGCTGCTAAGCAGTTGATTGAGAATCATTACAAGAATTATCTTCAAGGATTGCAGGATCGGAAAGAGAGGTAGTTTAATTTCAAGTTTTGTATTGTTTAGTGTTGGTTATGAACTTATGATCGTGAATTGTTGAGTATAGGAGACGAGCGTTACAGAGGAGGGCGGCTGAGGCGAAAGTTTCGAGTGAGGAAGAAGAGCAGTTGTTGAGGAATTTGGAGAAGAAAGAGACGGAATATATGAGATTGCAGAGGCATAAGATCGGGATTGATGATTTTGAGCTTTTGACATTGATTGGTAAAGGTGCTTTTGGTGAGGTATAATTTATAAACCCTGATTCGTTGAATAATATCGTATGGAATTGTGGTTAACTGTTATGGAATGTGTTAGTTTTTGTTCTGGTGGTGTTAGTGAAACTGAATTATGATGGTATTGATTTGTTTTGAGGTGGATCAGCAACTTTTAAAGATGTATATGCTTGTCGGATCTAGTCAATGAACCGAAGCGTTGTGTATGTAATCATTTGCTAGAACTTAATCTGATCATGTTCTAATTGTATGATGCAGGTCAGATTATGTCGTGCTAAAACTAGCGGAGAAGTCTTTGCGATGAAAAAGCTGAAGAAATCTGATATGCTTAGTCGTGGGCAGGTATAGTTGTTAGAATGATGTGATCTATGTGCTTTTGTATGAGGATGCTTAATATTAGATCAAGATAACAGCGATTACCGCCAATGGTTTAAATCTATCAGAATCATAGCGTTGTATTTACCTAAGATTTTGTGTTTTAAAGGTTGAAAGGGTGTGGTGTATAGGTTAGGATCTTAGAGATTCATTGTTTGATGGCTTCTAATCTTTTGTCTGCTTAGGTTGAACATGTTCGATCTGAGAGGAATTTGCTTGTGGAGGTTGATAGTCGATGCATTGTAAAACTATTTTATTCTTTTCAAGACGCTGATTATTTGTACCTTATAATGGAATATTTACCTGGTGGTGACATCATGACGTTACTGATGAGAGAAGATATTCTTTCTGAGGATGTTGCTCGATTTTATATGGCTGAAAGTATCTTGGCCATTCATTCTATTCACCAGCATAACTACATACACAGGTATTTTATTATATTTATTGATAAAACAAAATTTACTCGCTTCAAGTGAATTTACATTGAAGCATGTGCTCAACTCACTTGTAGGGACATTAAACCAGATAACCTGATACTGGACCGAAACGGGCATCTAAAGTTGTCTGATTTTGGCTTGTGTAAGCCCATTGAAAGTAAATTTTCATCAATATTCTTGAACGAGGAAGATTATGAAAATCAGGGGCCCCTAAACGACACTGACGGGCAGCAAGTTCCTTGGTTGATGCCAAAAGAAAAATTACAACAGTGGAAACGTAATCGACGTGCCTTGGTATTACTTTCTTGACATTTTGAAAAACAAATTGCTTTTATTTATATTTTTCCATGTGCTTATTGTTAACAAACTTTGTTTTGTAGGCGTTTTCTACTGTTGGGACTCTTGATTATATGGCACCTGAAGTGCTGCTGAAAAAAGGATATGGAATGGAGTGTGACTGGTGGTCACTGGGGGCGATCATGTATGAAATGCTTATTGGTTATCCCCCGTTTTGTTCTGATGATCCTAGGATGACGTGTCGCAAGATCATAAACTGGAGGACATGTTTGAAATTCCCTGAGGAACCAAAAATTTCAAATGAGGCTAGGGATCTCATCTGTCATTTGCTATGCGATGTGGAATCAAGGTTGGGTACTGGTGGAGTCGAAGAAATAAAGGTAGGTAGACTATAAAATAATTAAATACTGGAAACTTCAGCACTTTTGAAGTTTTTACATCTGTTACTAATGTATGTTCTTTTAGGCACACCCATGGTTTAAAGGGGTGAAGTGGGATATGCTTTATGAAATGGAAGCTGCGTATAAACCCGTTGTCACTGGAGAACTTGATACTCAGAATTTTGAAAAGTTCCCTGAAGTAAGTACTTTAATTTCTGATGAATTTTTGATAATTATTTGAAAGAAAGGTTGAGAAGGGTGTTAGTAAATTGTGGAACTAGTTTAAGAAAAAACAGACAACCTTTCTCAAGCTCTGTTATTAATCACAAATTCAAATTAGGTGGAAGATCCGCAGTCAGCTGTACCAAGAGTGGGACCCTGGAGAAAGGTAATAGTCATTGTTTTCATCAATTAGGTGTAATGTATATAATAAAGATAGCATTGAGTTTTCTTATGCGCTCATAATGTATCTCATTGGTTTTGGTGTTAATTTTATATCTTTACGTGTGAACTTGCAGATGTTAACGTCAAAAGACTCCAATTTCATAGGATATACCTTCAAGAAATCGGATATGTTAAAATCAGTTGGAACTTCAGGTATGCTTCTGGAGCAGTTTTAGTTTTAGTTTCTACTCAAATCAAACTATGGTTGACCCAAATCTTGAATATATACAACCTTTTGATTATAAGTTCAGTATACGGCTACATATATTATCTTTATAATGTATATGCTTAATTATATAATTAAATACTTTGATCAAATGAAAGAAGCATAGCTTTTGACTGATCATTGTTATGCAGGCATAGATATGAGGGCAAATGGACCTTCCAAACCCCCATCATTGGTGTCCTTGTTTGGTATGTTGATTTTACCACGTGATTTGTTTTCTTGACACTTATTGTGACATTGATCATCTCATGAAAATATACTTGTTTTAACATAACAATGAAATGGTATATGAATATTTCTAATTGTTGCCATCCTATTTCAGGCCATATGGATCTGAAAGCAACTCCATTACCCGAGGAGGAGCATGAGCAGGAACACAAAAGTTGACTTTAGTCCTGGTCAAATCGTCACAGTCTTTCAAGCAAGCATTAAGATCTCACATACGCCTGTTTTCACGTCTCATGAGTGTTTACTGTAAAAATACAATGATTTGAGAAGATCAATCTTAATACAATTTTGAATTTCATAATTTACTTCACAAACTGCTATAGTACAGCTTCAATGATGTTTTCTCTAGTGGGATACAATTTGGAATGATCTTGGTTAACACATGAATATAAATCCCCGTATAGATTTGTACCTCTGGTTTTTGCAAGCTTAATGGCATTGTTTTTGTTTGTTTATGCTTGCTTACGTATCATGGGTTGTACAAGTGCATAGAAACCATTAGACAATGACATGGTGTCGAATCCCTTAAGATCTGGGCCTGGGCCACCTATGGAGATTCGTCTAAGTCCAAGTTTCACCTTTGAGATCACTACAAAAAGGAACACCGTTAGCCTCGCCACGGAGGACCCACGGGGGGGGGGGGGGGGGTCCGTGACTAAGCTCCGGCGTGAGAATAAGAAAACTTGCCGAATGATAAACAGAGCTTTGGACACGATAAATCGGTCAGAATAAATGGTGTGGGTTTCTTATTATGACTTCTTAGAGAATGTTGTTGTGAGAGTAAATGCAGATGGTGTTTTTAGGGTTGTCGTTGCTTACCTTTTGTTGATCTTCTTCTTGGCTTATATGGGGGTATGCACTTATTAGGCGGGACCCACCATTATGGAGATCCAGTGGGCAAACCTCTGGGCGAAAGGAATGTCCGGGTCAAGCCAGTCCCTTGTCTCCTATCTTGGATCTAAAGAGATCTACTCATTAAATAGTAGTCATCTTCTCTAAGTAACCTCGCCACCTTGGTCTTCATTCCCCTTTCGCGCAATAAACGCTGCTGAGGAGTCCTGTCACCGGTCATTCTTACAGGAACAGTAACCTGTCATGAGAGCCATGATCTCTTTTGGGTCCTCTTCGTAGCCCACAGTGTTGGTTTCTTTGTCAGTCATGGCCCAACTTGCATATACTGATAGTGGGCTGACTGGTTTTGGAAATGAGAGCCCAGATGAGGAGCCCAGTTAGGGGCCCTCGTCGTCACATGGTAAGCCCGAAAGAAAGAAAGAAATAAGTTGATTCAGTTGGCATTGACATAATAGTAAAAAGGTGAAGAAGATATAAATGAAGCTTTTGATGCAAGTTGTCTGTAACGACCATTATACGGAGCTCCAAATTACTAGAACCTAAATCTATAAACCTTTGCGGCTTTGCTACAAGGATCCACAAGTTTAGTGCCAGGACTCGAGTAAAAGTGTAAGGAGAAGGCATACCTGGTTCATATTGATCCTAGGGATGGGCATGTATGTACTCAATGGGCTAGGCCTAAGTTGAAAATATCATCATTAAGTCTCCTAGTCTAGTATGATGTAGTCTTTGCTATGTTATGTCAGTGAATAATCCTATGCTAGCTGTTAGTTTCAAGCAATGTTGCCAAAAATAAGTAGCATAAGCATCATTTGGTTTAAAACCGGAACGTTTGATGGGGTAGTTCGAAGCTTCAAGTGTAAATCCGAACCTCCAAAAAGCAGTTGTTGTGCTAATTGAGAGTACGAAGAGCGTTTAGTGTTGTGCATAACTGAAAACAACTGATAAAGATTGGTTGGAGTGTATTTGTAACGTCCAACGAGCATGTGGTTTGAAATCTATAACAAGTTATGTAAGTTTGGCAACTGGAACGACTACAAGTACAATCCGGACATTTTTGTCCGAAGGATTATGATATTCTATTTTATAGATAAATAAATGGTTTTTACTATCTTGAATTATTATTATTGTTAATGCTACTATTACTATTACTTTACTATCATCTAACAAAAGGGATGAGGGGAATAGTGCTGTCTCACACTTCCCCATTGGCCTGGAAAATTCACGTTTTTGTCCCTATTTAAAATTACGTCCTTGCCATCGGTTGCCTGACACTTTCTCATTGGCCCTGACAAATTACGATTTTGCATCCATTTTAAAATAACAATATTGCCAACGTTGAAGTTTTTTTTTTCAAAACTATGGTAGTGTTTTGTTGTAATTGGTTGCGTCGATTAATTTTTATTCGTACTATGCTGTTGTCTGGCACCCGCTCATTGGTCCTGACAAATTGCATTTTGCCCTTAGTTCCAAGTTACAATCTTACAATCGTTTTAGTCTTTTATTTTTTCAAAATTGTGGTAGTTTTTTGTTTTACTTTGTTTACTTTCATGTTGTGATCAGTATATAGAAATAAACAAAACACAAACATACATACTATCAAACTGAAAAATATTCAGGTTAGCACATGAGACGGTGCAGAGGACATAAAACTAGTAAAATAGTATTATATCTTGTAGTATATTTTTCCTTATGAAAGAAGTAATACAAAGTTGTTAGGGCCACAAGCCTCCAATCTTAGAAGTAAGAGAGCCGCTGATATATTGAAAGTAAAGACAAATAAATATCTAGTACAAGAATAATAAAAATCAACGGCAGAAAAATATCTGATAACCGACATGGCTCTAAGATGACGTGGCTCCATATCACGTGTAAAAGCATCTGACAGCTGGCACTTTTTATTCCTCTTATACGCACTTTTTCTCCAAAAATATCCAATCCAAATTCTCTCTATGAAACAAGATCTTTATTGTGATATACAAGATAACGTTTCTTCTTCTTCTTCTTTCTTCTTCTGCTGCAACAGTAACGGTGACGGTAACGGAGATGACCGGTAACGATGTGTTGGTGAATGATTTTGTGGAGCAAGAGGAGAGTTCAATTATGGTACTTTAGTTGGTCTTTGTTTAAACTATTTGTTTATTTTTATATGATGTTAGATTTATGTTTAATTGTGTTATGATCTGTTTGTTTTGGTTTGATTTACCGGTGTGATTGTGATTTAAGGTGTGTCTTTAGGTTTTTTTTTAATGTTTTATCGTTGTTTTGTATTGAATGATGAGTTATTATTGGTATTTTGTTAGGTTTTTGAATCGGAGTGTTATATTATGCAAATTAACATCTCTTACGGTGTGTTTGGATGATATATTTCTACGGTTTGTGTTGAATTTGGAGAAATTAAATTAAACTAGTTTTGAATCTCGAATTTGGAAACTTGTGAGGTTTTTAACAGTTGTGTTTGTTTTTGAACCTAAATACCTAATGATTTATGTTGTAGGCAAAGTGTTCTGTGTTGATGTATGAGAAGTTTGTGGTATTTTGGGTTAAATAATAGTTTTTATATTCTTCTAAAAGGAGGATTTGTGACACATTAGGCAAATCCTACACATCGTATGGCACCACACACCGCCTCATTTTAGGCGCATTGGCTGTGGATAGAGAATGACTGACTCTTAAGATAAGTGTGTGGAAGTAATTTAAGGATGGGTGACATAGAGAAGTCTTCGCTCCGACAATTAAAAGCAAATCCGTGAGCTACTTGTGGGCCTAGAGGCGAGAGCATAGTATTTGTTGGTTGGTATGAGGGGCCGGATGTTACATGATTACTCATCAAGTAGAGTAGTTTTTACATGATGGATAAAAGGTTATTTGCACTTGACAATCCTTAAGATCACATAGTACAATATTATTATACATCAAATCGGAAGTATCGTGGAACCACCAATTACAATCTTATGCGATATAATTTGTTATTACCATTTTTTAACTTGTATGTATTGTTTTCTCATACGAGGTGCTAACTATAATTTACTGTATCAGGACTCGCGCAAAGATGAATCATCAAAGTGGACCGATGAGAAACACAGTTTATATCTGAAGTCGATAGAAGCATCATTCGTCGACCAGTTGTATAACTCTTTGGATATGCAAACATACTCCTCTGATGCAATCTCTACTGGGAAAAACCAACCCGACACCTGCATTCCTTCCGGCCAGGTTTATAATCTGATGAAACCTATCTATACACTGCATCAAAAGCTTTTTTGTTTGTTTCTAACCTTTGGATACAACTTATTTGCCAGTTTAAGGTTCTTCAGCGCGGCTGTTGGTCAAAGAAATGCTTCAAGAGAGAAAAATCACACCTGAAAGATGCCGATAGACCCCAGGTTTCTCCATGCAATCATTGGATCCAGCATTTCACAAATGGGTCCCTCAAAAGACAAACTTCAACGCAATATCTTGTAACTGACTCTCGGTTGCATCACGAGACGGGTTGTAGCAATAAAGGTACTTTTAAGCTACTTACATTTTGTAAACTAGTATGTTTTCTTTTATAGTCTGTATTAACATTCCATTATTGCAGAGGGGACAGATCAAAATTTTGTTGAAGACGCAACGTGCAGCAGAAAAAGGACGAGAACTTCAAAAATCGCTCACTCAAACAATGATCAGGTAATTTGCAATGTCGATTTATATGAAGATTTGTACTTTTATGTTTATGGAATTCATATTCTTTTTTGTTTGCTTATTTAGAATCTATTTACATTCAGGTTGTTCCCCGTTGCACTTTGGATGCACCTGAAATCGCGGATAGTTATGTTTGTTCAAAAAAGAACACAAAATGAGGCGTTCCAGGATCCAGATGACTATTTATATGTTCTTAACCTGGGGTTATGAAGTGTTAACCCATGACTCTTAAAAGATTTTGTAGTGAAGAAATTGGATGTGATTTCTAGTGTGTGATGATGGTGCTGAAAACGCATAGTAAAGAACTAAGGTTTAGATTGTATGATAATGAGAAGGTGAATGAAAACTTTTGAGACGTGATGATGTGCTCGGACATGGAAAATCAAGATAGGTTGATCGTCGATTGGTTCACTCAATATTTTTTGTTGTGATCAGTTGGTAGCTCAGGTGTCCACTCTTGTTACTAGTGCATTCGTTCGTTAGTTCATTACTTTGTTGTTTAATTGATATCTATGTCATCCCAGCTTGTTAGTTCATTAAATGACTCGTAAAATTGTAACATGTGTTTGGTTATTAGCTAGTATACAAGGGTATGCGTGTGTGTCTGCAAGGTTAAGGTAACCTAGAGGCAACAGTAAGGGTACCAAAATTTTATTTATTTATATAATATTGAAAGACAATTGTTTTTATCTGTGGAGCATGTTTCTGTTCACCATTTACTCTAAGATGCTGACGTGACAGACACACATGACATGTCGTATCGCCTCTATCACAGCACATGACATGTATAAGTTGTGTTCGTGTATGTCACTTTGATTGCCCAAGACGAGGTTGGTAATTAGAACATCTATATAGATTATATGTTTATGTATAAAAAATGGTAACTTCAATTAACAGAATAAAAATTAAACAATTACGTGAGTACTTTTTATCTTTCTATAAATTGAACAATTACGTGAGTAATTTTTATCTTTCTATACGGTTTGCTGTTAAAATGTTTAACGATGAAGAAATGTATGCATATATTACATTGTTGGGAAATATTTTTGGTTAGTTGCACCTTCTAATAAAAACTGAATAACTACATGAGTAATTATTTTTGTGGTGCTTATGTGACAATTATGGACGCCTAGGTGGAAGCATGGCTCCATGGAGGACCTGTCCGGTTTAGTGTTTGGATTTTCGAACTTTAAGCGGATGGAAAATGGTGGACCCATGTGACATATATAATATTTATATTCTAAAAAGTGTAAGAACTCACCAGGAAGACATCATGTGTCAAAGGAAACTAAAAATGGGGATAACATGTGGAAAAAATAACCTAGATAAACACCATGTGTATTTTCTATGACACCATCTTATAATTTATCTTCCTATAGGTTTAGAATAAAAATCAATGTGCTAGCCTTATCTTTTTAACCCATAGAAACGCGTGTCGTTACTGTTACGAAACCATCATATTTATTGAAACCATCATATTTACTTCCATTTTATAACTTTAACCCATATGTCTATATTTTATCGTGCACAAATTCACCTTTCACATATTAATATTCCTTTTTTTTTTTGTTGGTTGTTTCTATAATATTTTTGTTTTTTTTTTATTTTGGGTAATTTCAATAATATTTCTTTTTATTTTTTTTTGTTGGTAATTTCAAGTAGAACCAAAAATCAATGAAAATGTATGCCGTATATTAAACTCGTAAATTAAACGGAGAACCTGTTTTCATTCCCAAACATTCTCTACTAACCGATCAAAATACATACGAATCCTCCTTTGTTAATTCATTCTTCATGCCTTTATTTTCTGGACATGAATTCGATCAGATTTTGAAGGTAATCTTCAATTTATTTTAATTTTATTATTCAATTGGTTTCGTAGGCGGAGGAAATTTGAATCTGGAACTGCCATTTGTGTTCATAAAGCCGTTGAAATTAGTAGGTAAAACGTTAAATTATATGCTTTCGGGTCTCAAGCAAATTCTAAAATCAGGCTAAATTTTTGCTTTTTAAGTCATGACATATGGAAATACGATGACAAACATATTTTGTATATGATTTCTAAAATATTCTATGTTAATTCTTGTCAAAAGACTCATAACTAAATGTTAAAAAAGAAGTTAAACCCTTAATCACCTATTCAAATCTAATTCGTGAAATAAAAAAAAAACAAGCACAAAGATAAATCGCGTAGATTATTTATTTCAACACTTCCTAATACAACACTTCCTAATATGTTGACATGACCAAACCTTACAGAAAATATGTAGATAGTCGAAAAATGATATACTGTATATGTAACCAGGGCCTAAGTGGCCCCTTATGTTTTTTTATGCACTCGTGTCACCTCTGTATGGGGCTGTTCAAATTGCTAGGCGCTCGTTCGATACTCGCTTGAAAAATGCTCGGTATTTGCTCGTTTGAATTAGCTCGATTGAAAAATGCTCGGTCCGGATCGGTTCGGTTTGTAAACGAACCGAGCACGAAGCAAAGGTCCGCTCAGTTGGCTTGATTATTAATATATATATATTTATATATATATATATATATATATATATAAAATTTGTGTGTGTATCATTTTTAATGAAATTACTAGGGACCAACATCAACAATATTTGGTCAAAGATCCAAATAGAGTTATTTAAGTAATTAGAATTGAAATCCAATATCAATAGTACATTGTCCAATACTTAAATGTCCATGTGAGTAATTGAGTCAAGCGTCGATCAATACTCGATTTCTCCATCGCCACTCGCCAAGAGCCAACTCGTTAGGGTTTGCTTCAATAGGTTCATTCATTTTCAAACTTCTGGTAGAACAAGGGTATGTTTCAATCGGTTGACGATTAATCTTCCCGCTTAGTTAATCTCGAAGAACTAGTTGAGTGTTTTTGTATTCTTTGTTATTTGTTAAATTTTTACTTGTGTTCTAGTGGACGAAACATCAGGAACGGAAACTGCACTTTATTCTAATAACAAGCACTCCCGTCGTCACTTTCCTTGTTTTTTCTGTGAAGCTTGATACTCGCTCGATGTTCGTTCGAAAAATGCTCGGATCGAAAGACGCTCGCTCGACTTTGGCTCGGTTGAAAAAACGCTCGGTTCGGTTCAATCGGTTTGTAAACGAACCGAGCAAAGGTTTGATTGGTTCGGTTCGGCTGGTGAACAGCCCTACCCTGTATATATGCATCTTTGTAAGCGTGTTGCGCTAGGTTTTTTTTTTTGTGGAATGATAATGCTATAGTTTCATCCTGATTATGTGATCATATATTTTCGAGGGTTCCTCAGAGAAGCTTGATTCACACATTGACTTGTTTTAAAATTAGGTTTGATGGAAGGATTGTTGTATTGTCCATTTGTCCTCATGGATTATAGATTGCTGGCAACAAGTAGAGCTTTGTTGCCTTTTTTATTGGTTATCATTGACACTTGACAGGCACAAGGCACTTTTGCAATATTGGCACTATGGTAGATTGTAGGCAGTCAGAGGCTTTTGTATTGTAGTATGTATTATGTATTGTTAATTGTATTATTATTTTATTATTATTATTATTATTATTATTATTATTATTATTATATTATTATTATATTATTAAAATCCCAACCCTTTCCATGAATTTATCATTGATATATGATACGAAGGCCATTTTGTTTTTAGAATCCCAATATAGGAACTCGATAGAACCTAAGTATCAATGTCAAGCTTGCAAGCTAATATGAGTAAGAATTAACGTATGAATGGGTGATATTATGTGCTCATCGAGTTGGACTATGAACAACTTTAGATTAAGGACTGCGGATCAACCCTTGGGATGAAATTCATTTCTCGTAAGTTTGTAATCTCCTACAGCTATTATATGTAAGGACTTTGGATAATTTTATATCATTTCTCTTGCACAGTAAACCATATATATATATATATATATTGTATCCCAAAACAGTGAAGGTTGGCTAAAAATGAATCTTGGTACAAGTTAGACCTTTTCTGTTAGAAGAAACAGTTAGTAAAATCCAATTGCTATTAGTAACACCTATTATAAATATGAATTGGAAAATTACCTCTGCACACAAATTACAAACCATGCTCTGTGCTTGCAGTGGTTATTTTCATTGTTAATATCTGCTTCAATGCCATCGTTAGTGTCAAGTTCAAGGGCCGTCAGGCAGTTGTTTACGTTCAAGAATGGCGGTAGACAGCTAATCATATGTCCAAGAAACAAACCTAAACCGGAAAGTTATGTTCAGAATTCGGTTCTTTAAAAGCATTGCAAAAGTGGAACCTTGTTCCCCTTCATGTCAACCAGTTGCTGGTAGTCACGAGGTCGCTTCCGTGTGTTTGCAAAATACACATTTCAGTAGTTTTATTCAAAGGAGAGGCTTTCTCGGTTGGGGTGATGGAGATCAGGGGAGTACAGGTGTATCAAAAGTTCATGAGGAGAAGCATATTCTAGGGTAATATAATAAATTAATTACTATTCTTTGTTAAGGTTAGATTGTTGCTTTGTTATTTGCACGATTAGAACGGTTCTGTTTTATAGGTATTCCCCAGAACAGATGTATGCAGTGGTTGCCGCTGTTGACATGTATCAGGATTTTCTTCCTTGGTGTAGACGATCAGATATAGTTAAACGTCATGCCGATGGTTCTTTTGATGCTGAGCTGGAAATCGGTTTTAAAATTTCTTGTTGAAAGCTATGTATCTCATGTCAAATTGATCAAACCCAAATCCATAAAGGTAACAGATTTTCATTATTCTTATTTTCTTTTCAAGATTGTAAGATGTTTCTGAAGTCTTGTTCCATTTTTTCAGACAACTTCGTCACAAAGTAACCTTTTTGACCATTTAATAAACATTTGGGAGTTCCATCCGGGACCCGCTCCAGGGACGTGTGACCTCTGTTTTCTTGTGGATTTCAAGTTTCGGTCACCATTTTATTCACAGGTAAGTAGTTGACTTGTATACTTTATACGTTTCTTTTTGACCGAAGTTGTAAGTTAGTTTGATGGGTTTGTTCTATACAGATGGCATTCGTGTTCTTTAAGGAGGTGTCTTCTGACTGGTTGGTTCATTCTGTGACCGTTGTCATTTGATTTATGGGCCAGGGGTTCCAGTTATAGAACAAAGGAGATGAATTGTAGCCCGGTAAATATATCTGCTAACTAATGTTTTTCATTATACTGCTTTGTCTTGTTAGTTTGTGTAAATATTGCAGCACTAACAGTTTGTTTTCCTGTCACACAACAGGATTAGAATGTATGGTCAAATTTCTAATTTTCTTGTATCTGTATATTACTTTAATGCTAAGAAGGATATGGTTTCACATATATTTTTATGTCATCTTGTGAGTCAGTTTACCTTTATCGCAAGTTGGTTTGACATATATGTTTTACCCAACTTTTTTTAAATTATAGTTTTATTCAAATATTTAAAATAAAGATGGTTATGGTTATAATTCCTATATATATAACTACATATTCCAAAGAATGAAAAAAAAAACATATAAAAAACAACTTATGGATCACAAATCCGCTTATAAATAGACAAATCTTTTTCCCAAAAAAAAACTGGTAAATTATTTCATATAACCTAGGACTGAAAGTACACAAACAAAAAAATAGATATCACTGCACAAATAGTAGTTCAACAGAATTGAAGAACCAATATTTATTTGATTTTTCCTGTAACAAAATATGTTTTTATTCATTTATATCATTGTATCATTTATCTCTCTCTATTTTGTAAGCCCACAAAATAGGAATATTAAATGACAAAAATGAGTAATATCTTATATTGATGGAATACAAACTCTATATGTTACAATGCAGCATGGATTGAATTATATATATATAGCACCATGCAAGTTTTAACTAACTATTATCTGCAAATTCGAAGTTTAATCATATTACCAGAACGCCCTAGGCGTTTTGAGACGCAGCAGGAGCAGGTGTTGTGTACTTCTCTATAGCCGCTTTAATCCGTTCCTTATCTCGGGTAGGAAAAGCTTCCAATAACATTCCATCTTTATAGAAATGAAAGAGAGGTACTGTCTGTATAGCATATCAAAATAAACTCAAATTCTGTACAAATAATACAACAAATTTTGGGATCAAGTTTGACTTGCATTGAATATTATACCTTAATTCGAAGTCGTTCTGCTATATCTGTTTGCTCATCATATTCATCAATCACCTGCAGCATGCATCACAAGACCATTAGTTTGTGTACATAATCAGGAAGTTTGAAAGCAGATTGTTTGAGTTTGACTATCAAAAGTTAACTCAGGGCACAGTGATGAAACAACACTGTTGAGTGTTTTATAAGAAAAACAGGAATATCAAATGAACAGAACTCACCTTATGCTTTAAAAAGATGACTGCAGCTTCTTCATCACCAGACCCTTTGCACAATTTAGCAAAACCATGTTCAATGTATTTGCAACTACCACACGAAGTACGATAAAAATCGACCACAACCAATGTATTATCGTTTTTTGCTTTTTCGAGAACTGCGAGCAGTTCCTCGTCCCTTTTTATTTCTCTAACACATTCAACGGGACAGAGCTCATCATCTTCATCAGATAACTCTAGCGAGTCCCCATTAGCCGTACAGTTGACAGACTGGCAGTGGATCCCTAGCCTATGATATTGTAACACCGGACCTCTGTTATCACATGGAGTTTTCTCTTTCAAATGACATCTTCTCATGAAACTTTTATCCAGAAAAGAGGGAAATTCTGTTTTCCAGTTTTTAACTTTTGCATAGCTTAAAATAGTGTGGTGAATCATGATTCTCAGCTTCACAAATCAGTTTGATGTGCACAATTTGAAGAAAATTAGATCAGATGTTTCCAATTGTTCTTCACCCAAGTATCTAGGAAACAGGAAGGATAATGCAAGTATAAGTATATGGTAGCTAAAAAGGGGATCGAAGTTTAGGGCAAACATAGAAATTTATGTTAGAATTGATCATGACGAATGTGATGTAACATCCGACCTTCCATACTAACCAATTTTTCCGCTCTGATATCATTTATAATATGCGGCAGGGATCACCTATCCTAGTACTAGTAGTCCAACTCGAGTACGCTTAACTGTGGAGTTCTCGCATCCACAATCAATGCGTCCAAAACGTGTTGGTGATATCTGAGGCAGGGCATTCCTTATGGCTTATTGTCTCTCCTATGCACACAACATAAATATGTGAGATTTGCCACTTGATCTCGGTATCTCAATTCTTAAACTTATTTATTGTGGTAATCCGTAATCACGGATCACAAATATGATCGGTTAGTTTGTTAATGAACATGTAACCTTGCCAATATTCTCCTAAAAATGGGAAAGCTAAGCAGTCGAGTGTCACTGAGCAAGCAGCATGAAATGCGAGGATCACACAATAACAAGTGTACCTTTGTGATGAATGTAGTAGGTTGATTCAGATTGCATACAGACAGACGCAATGATCAGATTAGGGCTGAAATAGAGGCGACGGAGGAAGGTGGTGCGACGTCGGTCGGAGCAACAAACCATCGATCACCACACACTTTTGGATCTCCTATCCACCCACTACTCGCTCCATTATTCCAAATTTGAGATTTTGAATTTTGCTCACTAAACTTTTAATGTTTGTATCTGTTACCCCTTTATTTTCTTTAACTTCCAAAGTTTTCATTTTTAAGATTACGATTGTGATTTTGTGACCACTTTTTTATTTTAAAGTTTTCATTATATTTTTTCAGTTTAATATGGTTTACCCATCAAGATAGTAGTCGTTTGAAACCATTGTTTACTTGTTTCTTATGAATCTTTTAGCTTTATTTTATATATTTGGATTATTATACTGCAAAAAAGTTAGGTTTTTAGAGCCAAAGATCTTAACGAAGCAACCTACCTTACTCTTTTCAGACTCAATAGTGTTATTATAAGTAAGATTATACTAAGTATGTTTGTTATGTACTTTCATTATTTTCGCCAATTTTTGTGGAAGGTGGAAGGAAAGTATAGAAGTTTGTGGTTCATGTAGATATGTGAACTTGTAATTGAATCAAATATTCAATCATTTGTTGAGAAGATACACCCTAACCTAAAAAATATTGATAAAGGTTCAACCATTATAAATATTTCTCCATATAGTAAAATTTATTAATAAGTAAAAAGAAACTCAAATCTTTTATAAATATTTTGATACGAAAATGATACAATTTTAGATTAATTATACATCATCAAACTGAAAGTAGTCCCCATATTTTCTCGTCAAATAGCATAAAGACTTGCAATCATGGTGTTAAACAGTCGTGCTCCCACCAAAGGCCGGTAGAATTCAAACCACCCTAAATCAAACACAAACTGGTTGAACACCCTCTTTTTGTCACGTGTAATCATCCGTTGTGCTTTTCTTAGTTTATAACAATGAACCAATCATACAACAATGAGCAACGACTAATTTTGTGATTGCAAAGACCCCTTATATGATTAAAAAACAAAAGATGCATATCACATATCATTCTTCCTATCTATGTGTTTGAAATGAGATATGACTTAACGATAGTCATTGTCCAAACTCCACACGAAAAAAGAGGAACATACGTATGACTAGACTTTTATCTAGTGATGGTATGGCTTACTGCAATACACAGTAAAATACTAAAAAGTACGTACATGACTATACGTAAAATATGACTTTTAAGTTTAGAAGACAATATTTACGCAACATAAACTTTGTGACAACGTGAATCCCTAACTATAAGCATGATTGATATCTCCCAACTATAACCAAAATCAAGAAAATGACAAGAAAATCGCACCTCTTTTATACTTTAAAGTTGTAGGGTATCACCCCATCAAATGTCAATATATCATCAGCAGATCCAGTGATCCAACAAAAGGTCCAAACCCCTAATTTTGAACATTCAAATTTTCGATTTGCGCGCCTCATCGCATCTCTTCTTCCCCTTTTACCACTACTATTCAACCAGATCTCACTACCCTCTTCATCCTTCCAAAACCCTAACCCCCCAATCTAACTCAAAATGGGTGCCGCTGAAAGCCGCCGACAAGAGTTAGAAATCTCCGACTCTGAATCCGATGAAGAACAACAACAACACTCCGAATCTGATGAAGATTACGAAGAATCCAAAGACCACCAATCTCCCATCAAAACCCCACCCAAAACCCCCTCTTCAGTTGACCAAATTGAAGCTAAATTAAAAGCCCTAAAACTCAAATACCAATCCAAGAACCAGTCTGTCAAGAACCCTGTTAAGCTTTACATCTTTTCAGCCGCAAATACTGCTAATTCGAAGTGGGTTGTTGTTGATAAGCTCACTTCGTATTCTTTCGTCAAAACGACGTCGAATGGGGGTGATGAAGATGATGAGGATGAAGAGGAAGGAGATGGGGATGGGGATCTTTATTGGTTTTTGAAAGTTGGGTCGAAAGTTCGGTCAACGGTTGATCAGCAGCTACAGTTGAAGCCGATTATGGATCAGTTACGGGTCGATTTTGTGTCGAATGGTGTGTACGCTATGAAGTTTTTTAGTATTGAAGATTACAAGGGGTTTATTGAGCAGTATGAGAAGTGTTTGTTTGAAAATACTTATGGGTTCCAGTGTACGGAAGAGAATAAAGTGAAGGTTTACGGGAAAGATTTTGTAGCGTGGGCGAATCCGGAAGCTGCTGATGATTCAATGTGGGAGGATGCTGAAGATAGTTTTTCGAATAGTTCCGCTTTCAAGACTCCGGTTAGGGGAAACCATGATCTTCGAGAGGAGTTCGAGGAGGCTGCGAAAGGGGGGAGTATAAAAAGCTTGGCTTTAGGGGCGCTGGACAATAGTTTTTTGGTAAGCGATTCGGGTATTCAAGTTGTTAAGAATTTTAGTCATGGGATTCATGGGAAAGGGGTTTATGTTAATTTTGATGACGCGATGAAAGGACACGTTGAATCCACTCCTAGGAAAGCTCTTTTGATGAAAGCGGAAACGAATATGTTGTTAATGAGTCCGATGACTAGTGGAAAGCCGCACACTAGTGGGATTCATCAGTTTGATATAGAGACCGGGAAAGTTGTAACTGAATGGAAGTTTGCAAAAGATGGGACAGATATTACGATGAGGGATGTGACGAACGATAGCAAAGGAGCGCAAATGGATCCTTCTGGGTCGACTTTCTTGGGTTTGGATGATAATAGGCTTTGTAGGTGGGATATGCGGGACCGACACGGGATTGTTCAGAATCTTGCTGATGCAAACACCCCTGTGTTGAACTGGACACAAGGACATCAGTTCTCTAGAGGGACAAATTTTCAATGTTTTGCGACTACGGGTGATGGGTCAATTGTTGTCGGTTCTCTTGATGGGAAGATAAGGTTGTACTCTGTGAGTTCCATGAGACAAGCCAAGACTGCTTTTCCGGGCCTCGGGTCACCCATTACGCATGTGGATGTTACTTACGATGGGAACTGGATTTTGGGCACAACTGATACTTACTTGATTCTTATTTGCACGTTGTTTACTGATAAAGATGGGAAATCAAAGACGGGGTTTGCAGGACGTATGGGGAATAGAATCGCAGCCCCAAGGTTGTTGAAGTTGAATCCTCTTGATTCACATAGGGCTGGAATGTTTAACAAGTTCCGTGGGGCACAATTCTCTTGGGTATGTAGTGGTTTCTTTTTCTTTATTCCTATCATATGCATATTGCTTCATGTTATCGCTTCTTGCTAACATATTATAGTGATCACAAAATATGGTTCAATTATTTTTTTCGATTGATTTGTGGGAATTTTGATGAATTGAAACAGGTCACTGAAGACGGGAAGCAAGAACGCCACCTGGTCGCAACTGTGGGTAAGTTCAGTGTGATTTGGAACTTTCAGCAGGTGAAGGACGGGTCCCACGAATGCTACAGAAATCAAGTCGGTCTGAAGAGTTGCTACTGCTACAAGATAGTCCCAAAAGACGATTCAATTGTTGATAGCCGTTTTATGCATGAGAAATTTGCAGTGAGTGATTCACCTGAGGCCCCACTCGTCGTTGCTACTCCAATGAAAGTCAGTTCTTTCAGCATATCTAGCAGCAGACTTTCTTATGCTTGATTGTTGCTTCTGTTAATCTTTCTAGTTTTTTTTTTCTGAAAAACAATATGCACTTTTATCAACTTCATTGTATTTGTGTTGTTAGCAACAAGATTGTTGTAATGGACTACTAATGGTTAAGATGAACTTGAAATGCTTGCTTATCATTTGAGGTTAATATAAATTAGGTGTTATTTTTATCTTTTTGAAGTCTTTTATATAAATATGAATTAATGGTTGAGAAGCATTTGGATAAGTTGTGTCTTTCCATCACACATATGTGGATAGTAGTGGGTCCCATGTGGTTTTTTAATGCCTTCAGAGTTGCAACTGGTGGTTTGTTTGTTGGTAAGGATTTAAAAAAATGTACATTACAATTGTTAGAAGCTTTAATATACTAGCATCCCTTGTTCTTCATCTTCCATAGCAAAACACCATGCCGGAAAAAGTACAAACAGAACAGCATTCGGTACAAACAACATATCTAAATGGAGCAGCGGCGCACGACACATGAAAACCGCCATTCAAGCTCAGCAGCGGCCCACATGGCTTCCTGGGCTTGACCCGCCTCCACATCTTGATGGAACGTAAGCAGTAGTACTTGACACTGGCATTTGTAAAAAAACATGAATCTTTTTTAAAGTTTTGTGTTTTACCTGTAAAGTCTTGCTGGAGATTTCGGATTTGACCCCCTTGGACTTGGAGAGGATCCAGCTAGCTTGAAGTGGTATGTGCAGGCTGAACTGGTTCATTGTCGTTTCGCTATGGCTGGAGTGGCTGGAATTCTTTTCACTGATGTCGGTTCATTTCCTATCTGAATCATTATTGTATATATGCTAGAGGTGACAAAATGGGTGGGTCAGCCAGGTTGGGTAACGGGTATTATATTATGAAGGTCAACACGGGTCACTGTTTTGTCCCTTTTTTCTGATTATTGTTTAAGTAATTAATGTTTTAATTATGATTAAAAACAATATCATCAATCTGAAGTTTCAAAAACCTCTTAATGTTTTAGACGACTTTCAAACCCGTTAAACTCCTTTTTTTATTTGACCGGTACTGTGATCTTACCCAATTTTAAACAAACGGATTTCAGAAAGTGAGGTTCTTTATACATAAACAAAACATTTTTGTTGCAGTTGCTTCGTGTAACTGGAGTTAGCGACCTACCAGTGTGGTATGAAGCAGGTGCAACCAAGTTCGATTTTGCCAGTACTAGAACTCTCTTCATTGTTCAACTACTATTGATGGGGTATTTCAAATTTTAAAATTTTCGAAATTATCATATAAAGTGAATGATATTCAGTTTTTAGTTTCGAACTTCACTTTGTGCAGGTTCGTTGAGACCAAAAGATACATGGATTTCACTAATCCGGGTTCTCAAGCCAAGGAAGGGTCTTTTTTCGGGTTAGAAGCTGCTCTAGAAGGTTTAGAACCTGGGTAAGAATCTTTATATCATTTGTATCTATAATGACATGTACTTGTAAATTTCATTGACTTATACGTATAATCTATGATGCTTAACAGATATCCTGGTGGGCCTTTGCTAAATCCTCTTGGGCTTGCTAAAGACATAACAAATGCTCATGAGGTGGAAGCTGAAGGAGATTAAAAATGGTGTTGTTTATACCCTTTTAACATTTTTGATAATTAGGTGACAGTTATTTTAATTATGTTTTGGGACTAACTGACTGGTTATTATAGGCCGGCTTGCAATGGTGGCGATGCTTGGGATATTCGTGCAGGCTAATGTGACTCATGTGGGCCCTGTTGATAACCTAGTTAAGCACCTATCGGACCCGTGGCATGTAACCATCATTCAAACGCTTGCTGGCTCTGGTTCTTAGAGCATTTATTTGTATACTTGTGATTCATGTAGCAGGAAAATGTTGTATTATAATCTCAATTTGTTCAATGTAATTTAATGCATTGATCAAGTAAATTCGATTATAACACACAAACCATCTTAACTGTGGGTTCACCAACATCTTCATTTGATGATTAAGACTCACAAAACAGTCGATTTAGGTCACCGTTTTAAAAAGATGGAGTAAACAAGAAAACTGTATAAACAAATGGAACCATAAAAAGGAAATTGCATGCGACAGTACTAGACAAGTGAAGTATAAGTATACAATACACAACCCAAACCTGAAATTTGTTACATAACAATAGAAATACAACTTATTGTGTTCCTCATTTATGACCAAATAGAATCACAATCAAAACCAACAACATATGTTACACGTATAACACTATCGACACCTCTTCCTTCCACCATTTATCCTCTCTTATTCAACCCCGATTTCTTCCTTCTCAATAGCATAAAAATCCGAGGGAAAAACGACTTCTTCTTTTTCTTCAAACTCCTCACCTCGGGTGAAGATTCCGCCGTGTTGCTATTGCTGTTGTTATTGCTTTCAGGTAAAACCGTCTTCACAACAGGCCTCGGGTTCTGGTTTGACGAGCTAATAGGCCTCGTGTTAAAACTCTTCGCCGCTTCAAAACTTTCTCGTGGGCCCACCCCTAGTCCCGATTTCCGCCTTTGCTCGTTTTCTGCTCTCCACTTCCTCAAATCCTGTTCAGCACCCAACTTTCCTTCTTTCGCCTTTTCTGCTTTTAGTAACGCAGCATCATGCGCTTGCTTTCTTGCAGCCAGTTCTGAT
The DNA here is from genome assembly GCA_947069175.1 of Scalesia atractyloides. NCBI lineage: Eukaryota > Viridiplantae > Streptophyta > Magnoliopsida > Asterales > Asteraceae > Scalesia > Scalesia atractyloides. The sequence continues at coordinate 12,405,503 of CAMTDV010000023.1, read as the reverse complement.
GTCACTTGCTCGAGCTTACTCAAGCTCTTTAATTCCGACTCTTTCACTACGTCAATCAGTGAGATTGCTTCCGCCACACGTAGGTTTGCCGCTTCTTCCGCTTCATGGGCTTTCTTACTTAATTCATAGTATTCCTCCAAAGAAAGCGTAACTCCGGTTTCTGGTTCGTTCGCAGTCCCGTGAAGTGCGTCAATGGCCGCCAGAGCTAACTTTTCCGAAGCTTTTGCCGCCTCGATTTCCTTTTGTGCCGCAAGTAATCGGCTTGCCATTGTAATTGCTCCCGCTTTCGCTTGTTCCAATGTTTCTTTCGCTTTGTTTAGCTCTTCACGCGCTTCTTGTGCCATTGATTTCGCTTGATCCGCCTCTTGCGCCACCGTTTGTAACTGTTTCGGGAGCTCCACCATTTTTTCTCGGGCTTCCTTTTCTTTTGTTTGAACAAGCGCGATTTCAGATTTTGTTCGGTTTAGTTCGGCTTCAAGAGACACAACCACCACCGCCGCCATCCCTTCTCGCTGCCTAATGGCGGCAAGTGCGGCTTTCTCTTTCTCTAACTCGGTTTTTAACGAACTTGTGGCCATTTTTAAATAATCGATCTCTTCTGTTGCTTTCGTAATGTTTTGTTTCACCTCTTCAACATTGTTCTTCGCTGATTGTATTTCGTTATCAGGATTGTTAACATCTTCTTGACTCAACCTTGACTCCTTGTAAGCCGCTAATTCAGTTTTCAAGTCGTTAAGCAAAGCTGTAGCGGCATCGAGTTTCGATTTCAGATCTTCAACCGAGCCGATCTGGTGGTTGACCTTTTCAATTTCTTCTTGCGCTTGTTTCAACTCTCGCTCCCAGTTTAACGCATCTTGCTCACGTGCCATTGCGGCTCCGATTCGATGTTCTTCAGCCTCTAAATGAGCAGCATGTGTTGACTCTAACGACTCTTTCGTCATCATGAGTTCGATAGTTAGGTTTTCCACCTTTTTCTCGACTTCTTTAGACGCAGATGCCGCTTCCCGAGCTTTTTTAACCGCTATATCCTTTTCGGAAACCAATACGTCATATTCTTTACGGAGATTTTCAAGCTCGTTTTTTACGGTGGCCAGCTCGGAAACCGCAGCTGCGTGTCTCGCTTGGGCAACCTCCAGCTGTGCCTTGGCGGCAACGCTAGAATCATCAGCGATCCCTTGCTCCATTTCTTCGACTCGTAGTTTGACTAACTCAGAGTCCTGTTTGGCTTCATTTTCTTCGGTTTGTGCTCTCTTGAGGTTCAGTTTTAACTCTTCTATGAGCCGTTTAGTGCTGTCTAACTCCTTTAATACTTGCTGTTTCGCTTCTTCGGCTGCTTCGGAATTTTTCTTCAGCAACGGAATCTCCTCGTTTGTTTTCTGAAGTTCTTGTTCTATATACTTGCATTTCTGCACTGCCACCCAAAAATATCTAAAATACCTTTCAAAATAAAATATAACATAGCAGGTTTTGAGGTTGAAGAAGATTATACCTCGGCGGTTTGGGCTTTGTGGGCTTTCCAGTCAACAATGCCACCGAACTTCGAAACAGCTTCTTTAACGGATTCGAAAGGTGAAGCGGTATCGATATCACCTATTCTTGAGCTCGTGTTCTTGGGACTAACCGTCTCCACACGATTGCCGTTACTTTCAAGAGTAGCATCGTTTGGTTTTTGTGCAGATGTTTCTGATGGAGTTGGTGATAACGCTGCTTCTTGAACAAGTAAATTGCTTTTCAGACTATCATCATCGGGTTTTGTTTTTACAGGTGTAGAGAGATCCTCAGAGGGAAGATTAGATGGTTTTGGGTCAATGGAGGTTTTTTGTTCGGTTTCAGGTTCATCAGTTACTGGTATTGGTGCACCTGAAACCGGTTTATCATTGGTGAATTTGTAGAAGCTTCACCATTTGTAGTCGTACCCTCTCCAAGAACTTTTGCTTCATCCATTATAGAAAGATCAGGTCTGAAAATTTCATTAACAAGGTAAATATAATTTAGCATAAAGTAAAAGAGATAAAAGTAGTCAACAGATAAAATGAGCATAAACTAATACAACAAATAACATCTTTCTTCATCTTCAATCTTCTTCCTTATCCACCTTTTTTTTAAGATAACCGATTAGTAAGAATATCAAACAATAAAACAAATGAAACTCCCAAACGGAATATGTGGCAAGCATCTAATATCACTACATGCATATTGCTCAACTATAGGATTTAACGGGTGGGTCTAGAAGGGCGAGCGGGTCATCAAGCTCCCTGATTTTGCAGGGTTGCAAAGGAAATTATCACCCACAGGCTGCAAAAGGGGCTTTTCCCCTCAAACATTACAAAAAGTAAACTACACGAATGGAGAAACTGATGTTCTTTCACCAACCATCACTATAATTTTCCAGCAAGACACCCCCCCTTGATATACTCCTAAAATCCACTTATTACCCACTCTATGGGACCTGATGAACACCTGGTGCCACTAGTACAAGAGGTTATCCTGCATAGCTAACCAGCTCATGTTCTTGTAAACCAATTGAGAATTTTAACTTTCAAAATCATTCTACATCCCTAATTAATTACAAATTCATATGATTCAAGTATTTCTAAGGTCTACAAGCTATCATATCATAATTTATATGACAAATAGAAACAAAAAATAAAGAAGAAAATATTCAAAAAGCAAACAATCCCTTATCCAATTCGAAAGAAAGTGAAAACGAGAGACGACCTACCAGTAAACCTCAGAGTCAAACCAGATGGTCGATGCTCCTCCCAATAAGTGGATTAAATCAACGATTAGAGCTTCAAAATAACTGTTTAACGAAAACCTTGATAAAGCTAAACGATGATAATTGAAGTAAAGAGATTGAAAAAGAAAGAGAAATTAAAGGAACATACGCGTGGAGCCTACCGAACAACGAATTTATCTGTAAACAATCACCTTTGTTTATTGAATTCAATCTATGACGGGAGGATTGTAAGAATAGGAAAATGTGTGATGATTATGAAGACAACACAAACAGGTAATCCGACTTTTCCAAAGGAATCCGATAATTAGTTATACAAATTTTATTTATTTATTTTTCGGATGGTGAGAGCTACACGTTGTCGAAAAGTCGCCGCCACATACCCATTTCCCACGCTCCCTCGTGCCAATATTTGGACCTTTTTTTTTTCTCATTTTCGTCACCCAATGTTTTTTACTTTTATAGACAGTAGGGTTTGGGTTGAGGTGTACAAATCGTTTTTTTTAATTATCGGTACGGTTTTTATGATGGGCAAAAAAACCGGTTATTGAATAACTGTTTCAGTTATTAACCTTTTTTTGTGGAAAATACTAACCGTAGTAACGTTCTGTAACCGATTACAAAAAAACGGTTATTTTAATTACTGGTGAAAAACCGGTTTAAAAACCGGAAAGAAACCGGCTAAAAAATTGGTTGAAAAACCGGTTGACTGAATATGCACTTTTTTTAAATTTTTTAATAATTATTTTTTTATTGCTAAAAATGAAGTTTTTTAATATAAAAAGTTAACTACGAAAATCTAAAATTTAAATTATAATATGATTAACTTTTGAAACAAACGATTGGTACATAACGGTGAAAGTACGAACGATAATCGTAACAGATGAAGTGCGTAAACTTAAAATATTAATCCGCAAGAACGTCCACTAATATGTATCTTTTTAGCGGGACTACAATAGAAATAATATATCTTGAGCCTCATTTAGTCTTCTTCGCTCGAACCCGAAGTTTAACTATTGCGAAGGAATTCATCCAATGCGGCTTCTTCGTCGGTCATTGGGATTGTCAATTCGGCTTGGACCTCGTCCTCTTACACTTCGCCTTCGTATTCCAATTCATCCTCGAGTGTGCGTATGTGTTGACATCTCTCCGCCGCATCCAAGTAATCTTTCAAGCAAATCGACATCTCAACGCCTTTGGTGTTAGTCGAGTCCTCTTTATCGAAATCACCCTGCCACTAATAGAAAAAAACACTTTTCGAAGCTACCGTGGAAAGCTTGGACCGTTAGTAAATCTCGGGCCATTGTGGCTAAGGTCGGAAATTGATCTTTCTTACTTTTCCACCAAGCCAACAAATCAAAATTTTAAATTCTTGTGAAGTCATCGTTTGTAGAAAGTTCGACCCACCATACCGACCAAGTTCGCTATTAGTTGTTTTACCACGGTCATTTGACTCGACTCATGAAACAATTGGTTATAAACATACAAATCTTGATCTTCCATACTTGAAGAACCTTCGCCGAAAGCGGCATTTCTCATTGACTCGTGAATGTGTACGTGGTTGCACCATATTTTGTTACATAAACGTCAAACATTTTTAAAGTTGATTGTTGAAACGAATTTTTGCGGCTTCACAAAAGTTAGGGTCTTGTTCGGTGTTTAAATTCAACTCGTTGCAATTTTTTCAATCAAAGACCTTGGTTCTAAAAACATTAAAGCAAGGGTTTAAAGCGGCGGCACAAGTGAAAACCGCGGGTAGTTCGCTAAAATATTTTCTTAGTTTTTCCTTCATTGGTTCCACCATATCACAATATGGCCTACCTCTAACCGACATCTTGTTTAATTTTAAACACATTTTAAACAAATTGTGAAGCACCAATGAATTTGTAGGATAATAAACCCCCGATAAAGTTTTTGTTGATGTTTTGAAAACTTGAAGCAATTGTGTAACCGTTTCAATAGTAACAAGGGTTTAGGTTCAACGTCAGCTGCTTTATCTTGGGTTGGCGTTGGGTATAGCGTTACCCCTTAGCAAGGGGATTGTGTTTGGCGGGGGGCTGGGGTGTACACCTAATTTTTGAGTATTACCTTGTGGATCCCACCCTCGCCATGTGTCAAGTAACAACCTAAGCTTCTCCACACCCCATAGTTCTATAACTAGCAATTTTTTTCCTTCGTATTTACAAAACTAATATAAAGCCATCAAAATCCTATACGGGAATTTTAGACATTTGGGGTATACACGTTCATGTATATTGTATAAATTAGTGGAATTCCTCGCCTGCTTGTGGGGCGCGAAACCAAATATTTCTCAGTGTAATAGCACATACGCTTTTGTTTCGGTTACTTGTACTTGCTATTCATAACCAATCTCAATAAGATACCATGGAAACGTAGATAGAAACACCATCGTCAAAGGAAAAAGCATTTATAAACTATAAAGTTGAAGAGTAGTAGCGTAAACTGAGTTAAGGAAAAAATAGGTAAAGTTAAAGGATGTTAAATTTAATATTATAAGCAAGAAAAGGCAAAACTTTGCCCTTCGTGAGTTTCGAACCCGGTTCACTTTTAGCATAAATCAACCACTCCACCATACACCATTTTAATACTATTTCTTTCAACTATACTAACATTAAAAACGAAGCAACTAAAAAGTAATAAAGGACTGTATCCTTTTTTCACCATTAACAATAGTTTCTTGCTCTTTTTCACCAATAACAATGGTTCAGTATTCTCAGTCATTTTAAAACATAACCTTTTATTACTACTATAAAACATTACATTTATCAACTCGTGTAATACACAGAACTATAACCTGGTTTGCTTATAATGCATTAACACTTCAGCACATGCGCCATTTAATACAAGAGTTTGCTTGCTTTCAATTGTTTAAATATATTAAGTTAAAATTCATAAAGAAAAATAATATAAAAATAAAGCAAGCGGCCTCTTTTGAGCAATTGCTGATTATTACTATTTCCTAGTATGGTTAATGTATTTGTAGTTTAAATTTAAATGTAAATTAAATTAAATATATTATTAAAATTCATAAAGAAAACAAAATAAAAATAAAGCACGCCGCCTCTTTTGACCAATTGCTGATTTATAGTATGGTTAATGTATTTGTAGGTTAATTACATCTTACGTATTGTATGTTTTGTAATTAGGCATTAAGTATATATAATCACGCACTATTATAATTGTTATAGAACATGCACAATATTTACATATCACGTACATAATCACGTAGAGCATGTATAAATACATGCTATCTTTTTGCCATTTAGACCTATTTTACATACTTGCTAATTTTGATTTTGCCACCACGTAATCTTAACCATTGAATTAATGTAATTAATGACACAAAATGCATCCTATCGAAATAAGGTTTTTTACATGATCGTCCCCTTATATATGTGTGTATTGTGTAGTAGGGGTGTGCAAATCGTAGATGAACCTGAACACGACCTGAACCATCCAAACCCGAAAATTAACCCGAACACAACCCGAACCGAAAATCATATCATACATATGAACCAAAATAGTTGCGAGTTAGACCAGAACACGACTTGTTCAACCTGAATTTTTTATTTTATATTTTTTTCCGCAAATTAATATATTGAAATTAAAATTACTAAAAAAACACAAATGCATATAATACAATTACATTTAAATTAGAAACTCTTACTGAATTTCTTTTTAAAATTATAATTATGGTATAAAATACACACTCAATTTAATTAATGACAAAAGATATTGTAAAAAAATATAATACAATATAAATGGGTTAAACTGGTCAACCCGCTAAACCGACCGGGTTGACATGAACCTGACCCGTTTAGTTAAATGGGTTTGCGGGGTTCAACCTGAAACTGAACTCGCTTAGACTAAGCCCAAACCCACAAATTCCGTGTTAGGTTGGTGTCAGTTTTTTTGGGTTTGTCAGAAATTCACCCCACTATTCATGATTATTGCAGCGGCGTTCAAGTCGAGGGAGGATCACAGGAAGCAGATGGAACTGGAAGAAGCGCGTGAAGCTGGGCTTGCACCTGCAGAGGTTGATGAAGATGGAAACTAGATCAACCCACACATTCCTCGGTATATGTCATCTGCTCCTTGGTATCTCAATGAGGAAAGACCGAGTTTAAAACATCAACGGAAATGGAAACCTGATCCAAATAACAAAAACTGTTGGTACAATAGAGGAGCGAAAACATTTCAAGCTGACAGGTACAGAAAGGGTGCATGTGAAAACGGTGGAGCCATTACACACACTAGCAAAACCTGCATGGAAAGACCCCGCAAGGTTGGAGCATAAATGACAGGTCGAGACTATTGAAGCTGATGAGAAGGTCGAGACTATTGAGCTCGATTATGATGGAAAACGGGACCGGGAATGGGTATGATGCAGCGTCGTATGCTCATGTGATTGATCGATATGAAGCTCGAGATGAAGTATTTAAAAGAGTAGCAGTTGAAAAAGCTTGAAGAAAAGAACAATAGTGATGATGAAGACGATGAAGATGGTTTAAAGGTAGATGAAGCGAAAGTTGATGAAAGCAAGCAGATGGATTTTGCTAAGGTCGAGAAACGTGTGCGTACTACTGGCGGTGGGTCCACAAGCAGTATTCGAGAAGATACAGCAAAATACCTTGATGTGAATTCCGCTCATTATGACCTGAAATCGCGATCCATGCGTGGGGATCCGCTGCCAGATATGGATCCGAATGAGAAATTTTATGGTGGGGATAGTGAAAATAGAGAAAGTGGTGAAGCTTTGGAGTTTAAGCAGATGAATGTACATGTTTGGGAAGTTTTTGACAAGGGGAATGATGTGCACATGCAAGCTGCTCCTTCACAAGCTGAATTGTTGAACAAAAGTTATAGGATTAACAAAAAAATGTTGAGATCGAAAGCGAAGGAGGCGATTTTGGACAAGTATGGGAATGCGGCTGCTGAAGACGCGCTTCCAAGAGAGCTGTTATTGGGTCAGGAGGAGAAGTTAGTATGACTGTGCTGTGCTGGCAGGGTTATTGAGAAGGTAAGTTGATTAGTTTATTACAAGTAGTTGTTAAATTGTTTTGCTTAGAAATCTTCATGTTGATGCATTTGTGGGTGTTAGTCTGGTAAAATGGATTTTGATATAAATTTGAGAATACTCTTTGATTTGTAAAATGCACATATTATGGTTTAGCCAAAGATCTTGATGATTGCTAGTGATTCGTGTAGGAGGAATGAAGAGAGAGATGAACGGAAGCGCAAATAGAATGCTAACTGTAATGATCATGTGACAGCCGAAGACATGACGATAACGCTATTTTACCTTTTTATTAGAAAAAAATAGATTCAATAACCTTAGCAATTCCCACTGTTCCTTTCTTAGTTTGACTAGATGTTAATGGTTAATTTGAGTCGATTGTATTGATGTCACCTTGCACTTGCACATATTAGCTTTTTTACTTAAGGGTACTCAGGGAGTAGTACTCGGGCTCTCAGTTTTTATCGGCTTCAACATTTGGTTTGTAAAATTACTTTCTACTACCCGATGAAGTCAATGAAGAAAGCCGTTCACAAACATGAAAATGGGTAAAAATGAATTGTGTCCGACACAACCCCAAAGTAGGTATCTTTTTAAGAAAATAATATTAGTCATCGGGACTATTAAGTTATTATATTGTTGAATTATAGTTTCTAATTTAAGCGTTCCTTTTTTTTTCTAGGTTTCCTTTTAATTAACTTGTATTGGTACATTTGATGGTAATTATTGCACTTTAAAAGTAAAGATAATTCTTTGATGGTACATAATCCATCGTAAAGTTATATTTTACAATTTTGTTTTTAAAAGTTATATTTTACAATTTTGTTTTTAAAAGTTATATTTTACAATTTTGTTTTAAGTTTTAAAAAATTACCACTCAGTCGTGGTTGATGGTTAACGAAAGATGATGATTGGATTACTTTTAGACACCACGTTTACAATAGTGTGTACGTTGTTACATGCTTTACTTTAGTTAAAATGAATAACAAATAAAGGCTTGTAGCGAGAGGGTTTAAAGGTGTTTTTTTCACATGTGGTTGAGGATTCTAGTGCTATAATTGACTTTGGTATAGATTTAAAAATAAGCTTAGTGGATATTTAAGTTAGCCATTAAAAAAATAATAAATTATCACCAACTCTCTCTACACACATACACAATTTTTAACACACTTCATTACCAAACTAGAACCTTTAAACCACCCACAACCTTAAGAGAAAACGCATAGCCCTCCAAACCCATTTACAACGTATTTGCGTTTATTTTCAAGGTGGGTGCATAGATTGATTATCAATAAGTGACAAGAGAATGGGCAATGACTAGTGGTTACCATTGTGGATGAGGAAAAATAGTAAGTGCCTAAGCAGTGTTATAATGTTCTTGTGTTGCGACTTGCGAGAAGAGAGAAGAAACTCGTACATATTGTATTTTGTGGTTTCAAAACATAATCTGTTTTGAATTCTGAGCCCATGTAAATCGAGCATTTTATAAGCTTTATGTGCTTATTATAGCCGAAGAAGACAATTTTTTTCTTCGGTGGTCGGAATATCGCTGGAGAAGATGAGTTGAAGAAAACATGGTGTAAACGTGTTAGTGGAGGTAAAAGCACATTGTGTACAACTGAAGTTTTACTCTATAATTTGGGCAAGATTATGAAAATGCCCTTTGTTAAGATTACAATTTTATCTCCTTAGGGGTGAATATTGATCCTACCAAACCTCATACATATGTTTTTTTTCTTTTAAAACTGACATTTTAAAAAAGGCTAAAAGTAGCACTTCAAAACTGTTTGTGTTGGTCTTGATTGTGTCAGTTACTAGTTTTAAACTTGTTTTGTGCTAGTTTTGTATGTGTTGGCTTCAATATTATATGTGCTTATTTCGAACCTGTTTGTGATGGTTTTGTTTGCTCTAGTCCGCACATCAACATAATCAACTAAAATTGTTAATTATGTTTGTTAGCATAAATTGTAAGATACATATACAATTAGCACATCAATTATGATAAGTACAACCATGTTTGTGTAATCAACACATATACTTTAAGTTAAAGCTTCACATATACACTTTTTTTAAAGACCTAGAAAATATGGATATTCTAACTCACTGTTTTAGAATTGTTATGTTAAACGACTTACCCTTAGCGAGAGTTATTAACTTATGTCATATACTCATGTGTCAAACTCTAATTAATTCTCACAGTTTTTTTTAAATATGTTCTAATTAGTTCTCACCGTTTTTATAAAAAATGATGGCTATATATGATCTATTCTTATCTTATCTTTATCACAGTTTTTATAAAAAGTGTGTCTGTATATGAACTAGGTCTTATCTTTATTATTATTTTATTTTTTAATTTTACTTTAACAACTCATTCAATCTAAGTCTAGTCTAATAATTAGTGATAACTTGTTCGTATGTTGGATATTTAGTGTAATTTGAGATTGCGTGTGACGTTTAAATAAGAGTGCACGCTTATTTGAATGTCATCGGGACTAACGGGGATCCAAGGGGCAGCGCCCCCTTGGCGGGGGTCCGGGAGCAGCGCTCCTGGGAGCAGGGTCCAAGGGGCGGCAGCCCCTGGCTGGGGTCGAGCTGAATTTCGGGCTAAAAAATGCATCAGAAATTGAATTTCGTGCTAAATATGCACTTTTGGAAACTTAAGGGACTAAAGTGTTTTTGTTCAAAATTGAAACTGCAAGCAGTTGTGAAAAACAGAAAAAACGCTCCCAAATTTTTTAGAGAAAACCCTGGACGAATTTTGATTGGAAACGAATCCCCAAAATCTCACAATCAAAAATTGCCATACAAAAATCTAGAATTTTTCTGATTTTATCCGATCAAAGATTGGTAGCCACTCCAATTGTTTGATCTGATAGTGATTACACGACTTCAGATTTATACAAGCAATTTCGAATTATTCCAACACTATACTCGTCCCGGTGGAAAGACATATTAATGGTATAATGTCATAATTATTGTATTGTTTATATTCTACACAAAACATTATTTGTTTAAAATAAAAATTGTGCGTCTGTCTTACGTAGAATATATGATATGCCTAAAAACAATTAAAGTTGCATGCCCGGGTAAGGACGTCATAATACATATAAAATTTGAATTATGTACCATATTCATCAAGAGATGTGATCGTAGTCATACGAGGATACAATATATTGACCTCTAGCAGTTCTAAAAAAATCGGTGTCAATGCACATTATAAATTAAGATATACTTTAAATTTCAAACCAATTTAATTAATGAACTCCGCAATATGTATACATAAAAAATAAAACAAATTGACTTGATTGATATAATCCATCCAACCCAGTTTTCAATCTATATCTTTGGGCTTTTGGGAATCGGGACTATTGGGAGTAAATTGATCACAATATCAGAGCCATTGATCATTGACCAGGACGTCATCTCTGGAAATACATTCTGCAACACTTGGCACCACAATGTAGGGTGACTCCCTGAAATGGTGGGGGAGTGGGGCTCATGAACCGCCATGGAAAAACTGCATGAAATTGCCCCAAAAGCAGTTAGTACTTAAGTTATGCAATCCTTCGCACCACATTTATGGCATTATGATGCGGGATTTGGAATTTAAATGAAGGGTCTACTACTTCATTTGCTAATGTGACTTCAGAGTAGAGATTAAAGTAGAAGCAACATTATACTTGGATGGTTTTAAAGGGGAGAGATTTAAAGTCCTTATGCTGGGGCTAAATAAGCAAATTTTACTCCAAATATTTTTTTTTATCATGACTTTCAACTGATACAAAGTCCTTGTATTACCCACTCTTTGTGTGAACTTTTTGTTTGACCCGTTTCTTTTAAAGCTATCTTGTTTTTTACTTCAAAGGTTGACCCATAAGAGATTTAACATAGCCCTATCCACCAATCCATAAGCAAATGAATCGGATTTGTATCTCTAATTACTATTCATAATCATGTCAATTCATGCTACCTAGTGGTGATATATTGATTTATTTATACAAAATACCTAAAATTCACCAACCATGTTTTGCAAGGTAAGACGAGTAATGCAATTCTCCCATGCACCTAAACCAATCTCAACTTCAGTAATGATCCCGTCCTAGAAAAAAGAAATTATGGGTAAACGGTGTACTTGGTAAACTTTGCATGTGAGGGATCAATATAGATAAGACCGAATAAAGGGCTTAACATATAATCAGGTTGAGTGGGTCAATTAGGTCAAAATTTAACCAAAACGTATTAACCAACGTTTTATTTTTAAAATTAAATTGCCATTGCAATAATATAGTTTAATTTCTTAATTATATACAGCTCGCTATTTTTATTTGTTAAATTCAAAAACCAAAAAACAAAATGTGTGTGCGAGTCAACCCGGCCCATTTTGACCTGTTAACCAACCGACCCAGTGTGCTAATAGACTAACTTGTAACAGCATCAATGTAAAAAATACATACTTGTTCCCAGCAGGAAAGTAATATAGAAAACGGACATGTATTGCACCAAGAACGATACACAATTTGTTCACTGCCTCATCATTAGGCATACTTGTCCGTTTAGAAAGGTAAAAAAGTTAACTTATAATGAATTCAAGAATGAAAAAATATCTTAAATGGATATGAAGACAAGTTACCACATTTATCTCAATGATACGCCACAAGTAAACCAACATCGAGAATAAGCTTTCAAGGGATTTAGAAGCTACATGCACAGAAAAACACGAATTAATTTAAATCTTCTGAAAAACTAAAAAGAATAATATTATTGTATGGATACTAACAAAATGCATAACCGCATGAAACTGCCCTACAAGCAGGTCCAAAAGGAATCCGCCAAAAACCTACTACTAAACTGCCAAGAAACCTCTCCTTCTAAAAGGTTTTTATGAATTACAAGAGTTAGGTTTTAATCTCACATTCATGTAATGATAAGAATTGCATATTGTTCCTATTAAGTTTAGTAGAAACAATAACAATATATAATTACGTGCATGTACCCAAGAAGCTGATTATCCGGACCCACAAAACTATCCAATTCAAGGAGTGGGCAAATGGTTATATTAAACCCGAACCGATCAACATTTATCACGATTACGATAACGCCATCATCCATTTGTTCTTTATCTTATAAACTTAATTCGATTTAGGGTTCATTCTTCTTTTACATCGCGATTTCAATTCGACCTCCACCTGCTACAGTTTCCCTCAATAGTTCATCATGGCGACAGCATCAGGTACGTATTATCTAATTTTCTTCTCAAATCTCTTTACCTTACATCTATCCTTCATAAATTGATTCGTTTACGATCCTTTATTGTTCGAATTAGCTCGTTATGCTACAGTTATTATGCACTATTAACACACTTTTAATTCCAATTCACACTGCTCGTAATCGGATCTCGTGTTTGTGACGAGATTCGTTTGCCCTAAAATTTTGTGTGTTAATGAATTAAAATAAAACTGTACGGATACAGCTTGATGTACGTAGATATCAAAACACGAAAACAAGAAGTGATATCAGAAGCTAAATTAGATACAAAGATATAGATATTAATTTCAACTTAGGGTTGTACAATTGCATAGGGTTTTGATAGATCCATACGGTTGGGGCTTGGTATTCGAGGGCGAACGGTTATTAGTTCCATAAATCCGCAATTTACGGACCGTATTTAGTGACGTGTTCTGTTCGCCTGAATGTGTGCATTTAATCTTTCTTTTTTGGCGCAATTGACTTATCGAAATGCTTATTTCAGTGGCGTTCAAGTCCCGAGAGGATCACAGGAAGCAGATGGAGCTGGAAGAAGCACGTAAAGCTGGGCTTGCACCTGCGGAGGTTGATGAAGATGGAAAAGAAATCAATCCGCATATTCCTCAGTATATGTCATCTGCTCCGTGGTATCTCAATGCAGAAAGACCGAGTTTGAAGCATCAAAGGAAATGGAAATCGGATCCAAATTACACAAAATCGTGGTATGATAGAGGGGCGAAAATATTCCAAGCTGATAAGTACAGGAAGGGTGCGTGTGAAAACTGTGGAGCCATGACACACACTAGTAAAGCCTGCATGGAAAGGCCCCGCAAGCTTGGTGCCAAATGGACTAGTAAAAATATAGCACCTGATGAGAAGATTGAGACTTTTGAGCTCGATTATGATGGAAAGCGGGACCGGTGGAATGGGTATGATGCAGCGTCGTATGCTCATGTGATTGATCGATATGAAGCTCGAGATGAAGCCCGGAAAAAGTATTTAAAAGAGCAGCAGTTGAAAAAGCTTGAAGAAAAGAACAATACTGAAGCTGCTGAAGAAGGCAGTGATGATGAAGATAATGAAGACGGTTTAAAGGTTGATGAAGCCAAGGTTGATGAAAGCAAGCAGATGGATTTCGCTAAAGTCGAGAAACGTGTCCGTACCACTGGTGGTGGGTCCACAGGAACTGTGAGGAATCTTCGTATTCGAGAAGATACAGCGAAATACCTTCTTAATCTCGACGTTAATTCCGCTCATTATGATCCGAAAACCCGATCCATGCGTGAGGATCCGCTTCCGGATATGGATCCGAATGAGAAGTTTTATGCTGGTGATAATCAAAATAGAGTCAGTGGTCAAGCTTTGGAGTTTAAGCAGCTGAATATACACGCTTGGGAAGCATTTGACAAGGGGAATGATGTGCACATGCAAGCTGCTCCGTCACAAGCTGAACTGTTGTTCAAAAATTTCCAAATTAACAAAGAGAAGTTGAAATCTAAAGTTAAGGAGACGATTTTGGAAGAATATGGAAATGCAGCTGCTGAAGACCCACTTCCAAGAGAGCTATTATTGGGTCAAAGTGAGAGAGAAGTTGAGTATGATCGCGCCGGTAGGGTTATTAAGGGACAAGAAATGGCCCTTCCTAAGAGCAAATATGAAGAGGATGTTTACATTAATAACCACACAACCGTTTGGGGTTCATGGTGGAAAGATCATCAATGGGGTTATAGATGCTGCAAGCAGTTTGTTAGAAACAGTTACTGTACGGGAGCTGCTGGAATCGAGGCTGCTGAGGCTGCAGCAGACCTAATGAAGGCTAACATTGCCCGTAAAGAGGCCACTGAAGGTTTGACATCTCATCTTTTGCTGTTCTTTGTTCTAAGTTTGATGATTTTATTCTGTAATAACATGATTTTGTCGTATCAGATGCAGTTGCTCCAACAGAAGAGAAGCAGCCTGCCACTTGGGGAACAGACATACCCAATGACTTGGTTCTGGATCAAGAGAAACTTGCTGAAGCACTTAAGAAGGTAACTTTATCAGTTTGTGCCATTTTTTAGAACTATCCAACATGAGATGTCAAAAATATTTTGTTTTTAGATTCTCATGTTCGATGCATTTGTGTTGGTCTGTTACAATGTATGTTGATATAAGTTCGTGATTTTTTTTTTGATTACGTATAATGGTTTAGCTCATTGCTAAAGGTCTTGATGATTGCTTGTGATTTGTGTAGGAGGACAAGAGGAGGAAAGAAGAGAAAGATGAACGGAAACGCAAATATAATGTTAAGTGGAATGATGAAGTGACAGCTGAAGACATGGAGGCATACAGGATGAAGAGGGTTCATCATGATGATCCAATGAAGGATTTTCTGAACTAACTCCCATCTATGATTGGTGCTGCATGTTCTTATCTTTATGCTTCTTATTACATATGTTTGGGAAGGTGAGAATACTGTTTAAAACCTTTAATATCTGGATAATGGAAGTTTGTTGGTTGTGTCAGTTTCATATTTTGTGTTTGCTTGGGTATCAATGGTTGTAATGTATCCTTTTGGCTCGATGGTCCTTTCTAGCTATATGTTGGTAAATCTGCAAGTTTATGTATATTTCATATGTATTTTTCTAGTCACTTGACTAACACCAAACTCGACTTTTAATTATTTGACTAAACAAGAATTCAAATATTTTATCCATCTGTTAAGATATTTGATAAAAAGGAACGACTATCAAATTTCTGAGCGTATATCCCTGGCAGTAAAAGTAGTGTGGCTGGTATGTTGCATGTCAAATATCATCAAGTCTGAGATGGTTATTGGGAGCTTTTTTTTTTTTTCTTTTTGGATTTTCTTTTCTGTCATAGGCATTTTTTGTTTTATTTTATCATTCTCAAGCACATACACGTTGTTTTCTTAGTGACAATGTGCACTTTCATTATCATTTGTTCTTTAAATAGTTAATACGAGTCCTCAGGAGAGATGCCTCTCCATGGTCTTAAAAGGGAAAGGTTAAAATTCACATCCTCTGAAATACATGTATCGATAGTTAATAATACATGTATCGATAGTTAATAGAAGTAAATTAGGCTTAGAAGCCTTTCTAAAAAACACAAATTAATACGATTTAGCCTCATATATGCTAAGGTCTATTTGATTCCAATATTTTCGAATTTTTAGTAAACTAGGTTTTATTATATGCTTGGTGTTTCTAATTTCTGAAATGAAAGCTAGGGTATCTAGCACAAACAGAGAACTTTGGGTGTATGTTATGTTTAATTTTATAAGATGATGAATGATAAAATAGATTTTTTGGAAATTCTAGGGCAAATTGCGTGAAGTATGTATTTGCCAAATGTTTTCTTTGCTGTTCAATGGTAAAGGAAAACCTTTAAACACCTTGAGATGTGATGTATTGGGTTCAAGTCCCACATACGACAAAAATAATAGAAATTTGCCGTTAGGAAAAATATTCTCAACGAAATCGTTTTTATGTTAGGTGCTATTAGTCAATTCATGCACTACACACACATGTAGAATAATATTCCTTTACAAACGTAGGAACAATAATCCGTGCATGAGTTCTTATTCCTTGGCTATTTGAATTACCCTCTAATATTATTAAAGTCTTAATATATCCAAATGATATGATTTTTTTAAAACAAATTTACTCTTATAAATGAACACACTCTTAGTTTTAGTCTTGCTAAGGTTATAGGTATCTTGTGTACACCGTGACATACCTCATATCAAATGTGTCATTGGTGCTATGGTGTAGGGAGATTAAGAAGACATAATTAAAGTAAAAATCAACATAGGATATTGTAAATCGAGTACTTCAATTACTCAAGCAAACCATGGATTATGGTTTAAAGTGCAACCATTATGCTTATGATATATGCAAGTTGGATAAGTTACATAAAAAAAGGCTACAAATAGTAAGTTATACTTCATAAGACGAAAGACTTGTCCTTTTTTTCTTTTATATATAATATAGTTGTTGAATAATGATATATATAAATTCCGGAGCTCAATGATGAGTATATGATGCTTAAGTGTGTGATGGATTGTAAGGTCAAAGGTGTCCTCATGTTTGTTACACAATGCCATCTTTTGACCCTTAGAAGTTCGTTAAATATAGTTACCTACTTAGGGATTACTAGATTTTTGCGATAGGTCGTGTGTTGCTGTGGCGACGCCTTAATTGTTTATAGGTGACAACACGTTATGAGTGTTAATAATATCAGGGTGCAACTTTATATAGGCTTGGAGGTGCTCCGGCCCCCACTGATTTTTCGCTCGTAGTGTTAATTTTACCGAAAATTTCGGAACTTTTGTAGTGTAAAGTATTGGATTTTAAAAGTCCAGCCCAACTGATTTGGATTTGAGGATACGCCCCACTGACTTTTCGTTCAAGCTCGCCACTGAACAATATGAAAACGCATATTTCAACGTACTCGATCTAACTCAGTATAACCTATATAAGGGTTGCGGTTACAAAAGAAATGGAATCGAACCTGGATTGGTTCGTTTGGTGAGGGTTCCACCTAACCACTTACCTTTGCATCAAGACCTAGTGACGTCAAAATGTACAGTAACTCGAATTTATTCAGTCGAATTAAAACTTATTATATTTGACCAAAATCGTTTTCGAACACAGTTTACATCAACACGTTAACCAATGAAAACGTACGTAAAAATAAGCATGAAAACATATTATATTTGACCAGAACGTTTCCGAAAAAAATATGTCGAAACGTGAATTTTTATCATTTGCATTGAAACGCGAATTAATACCAACACGTATGTCAAAACGTAGACCAACTAAAAACATATATAAAAATAAGCATGAAAGCGCATTATATTTGACCCGACTCGTTTTCTAAAAAAAATACGTCGAAACATGAATTTATACCGATATGTACATAAAAATAAGCTCGTGAGAAAATAATTTTTTTTCCTTTAAGCTAAAGAATGAAAATACGGGGGTAAATCTAAAAAGTTAGAATTTAAGGGGGATGAAAATGACATTCTATAAAGTTTTTAAAAAGTGTAAAGCGTGTAAATGTTAATTTCAAAAGTTGAGGGCTGTATTTGTTGATGGGAAATGCCAGTGGCCTTTGCCTTTAAAAGTATATACAACTAAGTTTATGACTCATAGGCCCATCTTAAGTTTTAGAGAAAATTGTGAATTTTGTAAATTTTGTAAATTATCTTTATATCAAATTTAATACGTTGTGTTTTACCTTTAAAATTGATGGTATTTGTGTTTCCAAATCTTTCACGTGACGTCTGTTGGGCCTAATTTAGTTTTTTTTTTTTTTTCTGTTAAATGGGATCTGTGCATGTCACACGAGGGTGGATCCATCTTTTCCACTACCCTCTCCATTTTCCCCCAAATTAAATAACCCAAACCCTAGTTCATTTACCACCCTGAATTTCCCCTTCTCTGTCCCAGTTGGCACCACCACCGGAAACCTACCACCACCATCAGACCGTTTACAAACACTTACCCTTTCTCTTTGTTGAGAATTTAAGAAGATTGAATCTTGTTGGTTTTGTTTAGATCAACATTGATTGGTGAGATTATGGGATAAAAGATTGCGATAAAGTACAGGAGTGGGAAAGAGGGCTAAGATGGGTAATCAACTATCATGTCCTTTATGTGATGGCGGATGTGGATGAAAGTGGTGAGTGATGGTGAAGTTGTGGTGGTGAACAGGTGGGGCCTAGTTATGGTGGTGGAGATAAACGCCTGGTGGTAATGAACCGGTAAAGAGAGAGAGAGTGTAAAGTTATACATATATATTATTTTAAACCTTTTTAAGTATTTTTTTTAATAGAATTGTGGGGTATTTAAGTTATTTATACAATAGTTCCTGGAAATGTGAAATGACAAAAATGTCCTCACGTGCAAGCTACACGATCAGATTAAATAGAAAAATCTTAAATGGGTTAGAGCTAAAGGACATAAGGTGTAGCATTTGGAAAGATTAAGTATGAAACTCATCAATTTTAAAGGCAAATGACACCGTCTGAAATTTAATACAAAGATAAAGGACAAATTTCTGGCGGTGTCATTTACTGCTACAACCTTGATTGACCATCAATTTTAAAGGAAAATTACTCGGTTGTTCATATTATTACTTGTTTAATCATGTTTACTACTATAACCTTGATTGACCACCGTTTGTTCGAGG
This sequence comes from Scalesia atractyloides, assembly GCA_947069175.1. Taxonomy (NCBI): domain Eukaryota; kingdom Viridiplantae; phylum Streptophyta; class Magnoliopsida; order Asterales; family Asteraceae; genus Scalesia; species Scalesia atractyloides. The sequence continues at coordinate 12,386,289 of CAMTDV010000023.1, read as the reverse complement.
CTTCCTGTTTTGTTTTCTTGCTACATGCTCTAATGACATGATTTATTCCTAGAATCCACGGTTGCTCCCAGAACCATTGCAACCATATGTTCCAGAGATCCGATGCCCTTGTTATTAGGACAAAAATGTTTCTTGTCAAAGAATCATAGCCATCGCAACTTTCCTGTTTAGTGCCGAAGTACCATAACTTTTGGAGTACATGTTATCTGCTAGAGTAGGATTTCTCCGTGTTCCTTGTCCATAAGCTGTTGTTTACTGCTATGATCAGGGCTTAATTGCTTATGTTTCGACTCCCGTTTCAAATTACTATTTCTGGTCCGGTTTACGGTCGGAGTACAATCCTAGGTTTCTGATCATGTTCAAATTCTAAATTCTAGGCTACAAGAACAATTCAAGATGCAAAATGATCAAGTTGGTCATGGTTAAAATATATGCTCCAAATTGAAAGGGTTGTTAAATATAGTTACTTAATTATTTTTATTAGGATTCGTTAGCTTAGAGCTTGTGTACCCAAGTTAAGTTTTATTTAGGGTTTCTAGTTTCTTTCCTATTTATTGGGGTTCTCCTCCATTGTAAGTTGCAAATTAAGATATATTTATTCCGGCATCTTTTACAAACTTTAACCAAATTAATTGTTATGTACATGCCAACCACTACCACATGCCACCGCACCTACAAAGTCCTGGAATCATTGAAGTTTGTTTCGTGGTTGTGGGATTGTAGCATTGCATTTTTTTTTCGTTATTTTTGGATGTTTAAAATAGATAACAATCTTTATTGTAATTTGGGTATTAGAAAAATATTGCACAGGTCTCATTCATATAGAAAGTTATACGTGAGATTATGTATGAAATATATATCGTGAAAATAAGTTTACGTAAATGTTTACTTAAAAGAAATTAAAGGCATATGGGATATAATTATACATGGCCAAGACCCTTTAAACCCATTAAGATAATTTGTCAAAGGAAATTGTTGTTGATATTTTGTTCATCATGGTTGTGGTATATGATATGTTCGTTTCACATGTTATTATAAGTTTTCTAAGTTGGTCGTGGTTTCTCGTCATTTATCAACTTGGCTATTCCTTGATCATAACAAGGTCAAGTTTCGTTATTGGGTTCCGAATGGGTTTACAAGGTCTTTTGCATAATCTAGTTCTTATTGGACTAGAAACATAGCCAAACACTTATTATTGAGATTAAATATTTATCAATCTATATGAAATTATTTCAAAGTAAATATACATTTAATATCTATATGAAATGCATGTTTTCCAAGTGGTTGTTACAAAGACACTGATATTGAAGGTCAAGGTAAGCATATAAACTTTTCAAAATGGGGATATACATCAGATTGTTTTCTTCGTAATTATACAAGTCTTCCTTATTCAATACTATTCTTGTTAATTACGAAATGATTGTGAGTTCTTGGTTTTATCTTTCAATATGGCGGTTGACGTGATCATATTTGTTGATAACATAAATCTTTTAAGTGGAAAATGCTATGTTTAGCATAATTCAAGTTTGGGGTACATTGTTGAAAGTGTTGCAAGGCATTGGCGTTGAGGTTCTTTCTGATCCTCACCGATAAGAAAATAAGGACAAACTTTGGTGATCTTTATTAGAAGATAGACTAGTAAATGGTGATCTCTATCGCTTCAAAGAGAAGTTTGTGAAAAGTATTTCTTGGTTAAAATCAATGAATAAACGTTTGATAAATTGGTTTATATTTACGACGACAACTATACATCCTTATTTATGTGAGAATATCTCTCTTATCTCAAATCCATTTCTGTTGTATAATTTGTAAACTTTCAACAAGAAACATTTCACTAAAAATCAATGTTTTCACAACCGGACCGGTTGAACCGTTTCACTGTTCAGTTGTGTTACGTTGATTTGTTAATTAAAAATAGCAGATGGTTCCTATAGTTAGCGGTTGTGCCGGATTGGCCAATGACCACGGGTGGATCAGATTGCTATGGATTTAAGCAATGGATTTATCGTTGGCATTGTTGTTGGATGTTGATCCAACGAATTTAACAATAACAAATCAATGGTTTTGTTGTCAGAATTGTTGTTGGTTGTTGCTCGAACGGATTTAACGAATATAATTAGTGGATTTGTAATTGTATTGATTGAATGAATTTAATAAAGAAAAAAATGAAACACAGTAAAGAGAGAAGTGTTAATAAGATGAGGGCTATAAATTTTGGTTTACCATCTTGAAATGTTTAACATATACTATGGTTTAAGATGATTCAAAAAGGCCCCTTCATTATTTAAATTATTGTCATAAGTGTTTTACTACTTCAGTCCACGCTCTTTAGTTTTTGTCAGCTTTAATAACTTACGCTCATTCAATTTTAACACTAAATATTCATTCAATGGATATTGTGAAATGAAACAAAAACAAATTAATCTTTATATCTTAATTAAAATTATAAACTCACACCAAAACATATTTATATTTATATTTTGCTTTAACTTAGAAGTGTATCATATAGTTTTTATTTTTTTCATTAGTTATGTAATTCGGTTCTTAAGCCCAATTTGATCGGTCCAACAACTTCGACAAGTGGCATGTGGAGACCACTTTGACGTCTGATCCTGTTACGAAAACATTACTAACAATCAAATAAGTTACATAAAAAGTTGCAACATTATGATCTTAAAAAGCTTTCCTCAAAAGGAATAATCAACCATATTTAATCATCCCCATTTTTACTTTCCAAAACCATCTTGTAACCTTAAAGAAACACCCATACACACACACACACACACACACACACACACAAAACACACATATATATATAATATATATATATATATATATTATATATATATATATATATATATATATATATATATATATATAATAACATCAAATTACCAAGTAACATGAGGAAAAGATGCAAACAACTAATATGATAACTTGACAATTTTTCAAGAAACATGCGTAAAATAGTCAAAATGCTCACACAAAATTTTAGACCATAATTCAAGTAGTTCTTGTTGGTTGGATATCCAAAATAAGCACTAAACATATTGAAAACGACATATAATTCATGTAGTAAGCTGTTACTTTTGTACATCAACATGCACATATTATTATCCACAACACCAAATCTGCCAACTAGATCTTTTCTAATCATCAAACAAAAAGTCATCGATTGCAAAGTTTAGTGGTGTTGTGAGGTATATGAATCTGCTAAAAAAAATAGTTATAATGTCATTGGAGTAGCTCATACATGAAAGGAATACTTTCTTCGTACTTAGAAATGAATACATTCATAGGCTAGTTAATTAGATTTAATATCTAAACATCAAGACCCCCCTAAGAAGAGTTCACATTCATTAAAACAATTATTATTTTGGTGGTCCTTTGATGATACTCAGGTTTGATACCACTTCTTTCTTTACATATTCATCACCTATATAAGCTTTTATATCTTGTATAACCTAGTTCGAAAAAGTATTTTTTACTTGCTTAAATTGACTTCAAATTAAGCTCAGGCTTAATTCAAAAAAAATAATAAATAAATAAAATCAAGAATTTGCACCATGGCTTTCATTCTAGCATTTTTACATAGTTGAGGTTCACTCAATCAACATTATATAGTCATTTAGTTGCAATGTATGCTCCTTGACAAGTTTGGGAAAAACAATCAAGTATTTGACCTTGCTTTATGTTTTAGCATTCAACAAATGAACTTGTGAAGCTAAAATAAGAGTTAAATGCTTGGTTGGCCCCTGTGGTTTGTGAAAATTTCAGACTTGGTCCCAGTGGTTCATTAATTACACGCTTGGTCCTAATAGTTGTCATTTTTGCACTCGGGTGGTCCTTATCACTAACCTATGTTAAGTTTTTCAGTTAAATACGTGCAAAATTACTAACTTGCCCCTAAACAAATAAAAAAAAAGAAAAAGAACTGAACCCCCTTTATCTTCTTCATCCTCTCCCCCCTCTCTCTCTAAATCCACCACCCACCTCCACCGTCAGCCCATCACCACCACCACCGCCACCTTCGACCCACCACCACCTCCTCCACCGCCTCCTTCAACCCATCACCACCACCTCCACCGTCAACCGACAATCACAGAGTAGCCATCAATTCACCAACCGACATACTTCTTCCAACCAAATCCACTTCTCATTTCAATTTCTCCCGGGCATTCTCTCTCCACCGTCGCCGGAGTTCCCCACTCATTCTTCAGATCCACCTACAATCATGAAGAAACTGAGAAGTTTCTACATGCATTTAAAACATCCACACACAATCAAGAAGAAATGGATATATCCAGTAGCAGTAGCTTTAACTGTTACTTTAGTGGTGGTCGATTGACGGTGGAGGTGGTGGTGATGGCTTGAAGGAGGCGGTGGAGGAGGTGGTGGTGGGTTGAAGGTGGCGGCGTGGTGGTGATGGGCTGACGGTGGAGGTGGGTTTTTAGAGAGAGAGAGGGGGGGGAGGATGAAGAAGATAAAGGGGGTTCAGTTCTTTTTTTTTTTTTATTTGTTTAGGGGCAAGTTAGTAATTATGCACGTATTTAACTGAAAAATTTAACATAGGTTAGTAATAAAGACCACCCGAGTGCAAAAATTACAACTATTAGGACCAAGCGTTTAATTAGTGAACCACTGGGACCAAGTCTGAAATTTTCACAAACCACAGGGACCGACCAAGCATTTAACTCCTAAAATAAAAACAAAGAACATACTAGTGCTCTTTAGAACATACATCCGACTATTGTGTTTAGGCATAACACCTTTTGAAGGATGAGAAGCTTGGATAAAAATATGTTTAAAGTAAATTAAATGAGAATAGCTCGCTCCATTTCTCTTTTATTTAAGATGGTTAAACTAATCTAAACCTGAAGAACCATGCATTCATGCTATTCATATGATCCATATCCAAAAGAATTCCTTCCTTGATGATTAGAGCAAGTAGGTGTGTTTCTACTGGTTTTTAAAACAAAACACATAACGATCGTAAATATTAAAAAGTTACAAAATATCCATCCATTTTAACCTTTCTACAAAGAAGACTTAGTTGCAAATCATACACCTTTGTCAAACACGTTTCTAGTTAGCGTACAACTTCACTTTTTTGCAGATTTTTAATAAAAAGAAATAGCCTTCCGTGATCAACAATCTAATTAAAAGAACCATCAACATAAACTATCATACATCTTTTCAAAATAAGAACATATTGACCAGGGTGAAACATAAAAAAGTTACCGAAAAAATGACCAACATACACACAAAAAATATTAATAATTGTCCTTTTTGATTGAGCAAGTTTGGTTTTTTAATCAAGTTAACATTGTATCAAAAACTAAACATTTTCCTATTTGATTAAGCAAATTCCTTTATGAAATATATACAGAACTAGTTTTGAGTAGAGAACAAAAAAGTTAAATTTTCTTATTTAGAATAAAGACTAGCTTTTTTTGCTATATGAACTAATTATATGAGTATTGCAAAGATATATATTATAAAATAGCTTGCATAATGTCCCATTTTCAATTAATGAAATCATTATAAGTTAAGTGAATTAGATAAACATCCTAATCATTTTTAGTTAGTTTAGTTATTTAGTCTGTAACGCCCAACTTATTTTCATGACCGAAAAACTATAAAATTTTGAACTTTTGGAAACATAACCCAAAATTCCCATTATGCCATTGTAAATTAGTTCGACAAACATGACTGCAAAATATTTTAACAACATATCTTAAACCTAGTAATTATTTAAACTAATTCATCTACTTACAAAAGGGACTTTTTAAAATACATTTACAAACCCAAGAGTATTTTGACCCGTTTGCCTTTAATACATGCGGAAGCGTAAGGGAGCAAAAGATGTGTTCGTTCCAAGCGAGGCGCATCATCAAATAGGAGTTTTACCTAAACACCACAACAAAGTTGATTAACATTTCATTCAATAATTATAACTTTACTACAAACAATTTATAAAACTAACATCCTCAAAGTTGTGACCCGTTTGAATAGGTCTCATATGAACCATTCTTTTATACCTTCTCATTCATACCCGGTTGACCCGTTAACAACGAGTAAACACGAACTCATTCTTTTCACCATTCATTCTCATCCGGTTGACTCGTTCTCAATGAGTCAACGTGAACACATTCTTTTTATCGTTCATTATCATCACGCTAACAGTTCCATTTTTAAATGAAAATTTGCATTTTCCACTCGTTCTTCATCAATAACTTCGACTCATCCGACCCATTCACAATGATCAACACATAACCATTTCGTCATTTTGAGTTTCATTCACTTGACTCATTTACTACTAGTCATTACTTATCTTTTTCTTTATCTTGCTATTCATACCTTTATGACCCGTTCATAATGGGTCTTCATACATACTTCACATTCTTTGATATTTCGACACATTGCGTACACCATATTCTAAACTATAGTTACCATTTCTTAAACAATATATTAAGAGACAAACATCATAATTTGCAACAAGATAAAGAGAAGTTCACATGAACTTACCGTGGTCTTGCGCTACTTGTGTCTTGGAATGACTCGTGCTTTCTTCTTTCTTTGTTCCTATACATTACAACTTCACATATTTAGCCATCATACAATTTCATTACTTATACATTTTTCATTGCACATTATGGTGTTAGTTAACCATATACACTTCCATTATCATCATAATACCAATCTAGCAAGCATACGAATCAAATCACAATTTAATTCAATTAGAGCATTTCATCGAACACGTGGTGTGCGTATCATCAATTAAGCATAATGTACAAGTAAATTAAGCATAATTTCCCACTTCATCCATACATTTATTGTAACATCTGATGAAAAACGGGTTCTAAAACCCGCTCCGTTTTTGTAATTTAAACATACGCATGATGTTTGTTATGCATATATGATGAAAGTATAAAATTTACTATATTATTATTAGCATTTAATAATAAATAAAGCAATAGAGTTAAAATAATAATGTAATAAATAAAAATAAGTAATAAAAAAATCATATATATAAATAAGTAAATAAATCAACAAAAGTGTACACCACGGGTATCGAACCCGGGTCACCACCCAGTTAACACACACTACACACCGCTACAACACCCGCACAACAATGAAAGAACCGTATCCATTAATCATTTATGTATTCGTCCCACTAATCCATATTCAAAAGAAGGCTGTAACAGCCGTACGTAATCTCCAGCAATCATCATGAATTCATACTTCTCTGCAAGAAAACGAATGCAACCGTTTTCAAATTAAGTAATAGACTTAATTATCGAGTCAACAACCTCCAAAAAACGGTTATACAATTATTGCGGCATTTAAATTTTGACCGAAACCTATGAAACCGGAAATTCAATCAAGCCATTGTTTACTCTATAAATAGCAATCCTAGCACCTTAGTTGAACTCGCTCACACTCTCAACACCACTCTAAACTCTCAGAAGGATCCTTTGCGTTCGAAGCACACTTCGCCGGAAACATCACCGGAGATCACACCTGTTCGGTATAATCATCTCGAATCTTTCTCGTTTTATTTATGTTATTGTCAGTCGAAGTAAAACAAATCCAATAAGCAATAACAGATTGATAATCGGGTTATGTCAAAACTGGTTTTTGTTATGAAGAAGATGAAGTTTAAAAAGTATATTAGTATAATTAAAAATGGGTTTTAAACTGGGTTAGACACACAGTCCAGTGGTGGACTGTGTGCAATATAAACAAGCACACCCGGGTTCGAGTCTTATGCGTGTCCGACTTTCTGAAAATAAAAATCATTTTTTTATATACCTAATCAGATCACCTTTCAACTTGAATATAAATTTAATGTAAATCAGTGTTTAATCAGGTCAGACACACAGCCCAACTTGTTGGGCTATGTGCACGTGAACTGTGGGTCACGGGTTCGAAACTTGTTGTTGTAACCGATTTTGGGCAGTTAATAAATCTTTTTATTAAAAACAAAATAAGGTTTAAGATCACTAGTATATATATGTAATTAAAATCAGAGTTATTTCGGGTTAGACACGTAGCTCAGTTGGTAGAGCTGTGTGCACGTATACGAGAGGTCACAAGTTCGAACCACACACGAAGCCAAAAAATTATATGCGATCCGACCGGTCAGACAGTTAGACCTGACAAGGTCTATATTTTTTTATTATTATTTTCTTTATTATTTTAATTAAAATCATTTAAAAATAGCTAAAAAAGACTTTTTAAGTTTAAAAACTGTAATAAATATCACAAAAATAGATCTAAAAATCTAATAAAAAGCATTCATCTAAAATATTAATTTCAAATAAAAATTATATATTTACCGAATTATTACGTGGCTATTTAGGTTAGTTTCTCTCGTTTGTTAAATCCAAAATCGTGTGCTTTCATCATCAATCCAAGAAAAACACACCCACTGTGAGTGAATTCTTACAAACTTCCCCTTTTTATTCATGTTTTGGGGTGTATCATGTGTCATTTTATTTAACTTATTTATTTAAACACTTATGCTATTACCAGTATATGAACTAACGTGTTATGTGATATTTGGTTTATTGTTATTTGTGGTATTACTTTCTCAGCGCAGCCAAGCTGTCACTAGGCCCATCAGCTCCTCGTCAGATACGAGTTGAGCATTGCGTGCCTCATTAGATCGGCTCCGTTTGATTGAGCCTTGATCTCACAGCTCATTATTCATTATCTCATTTGTGTGCAAACATTCATATTAGGCTCATCAGTTCCTCGTTGGAGACAAGTTGAGCATCGCGTGCTTCATTAGATCAGCTCCGTTTAATCGAGCCTTGATCTCACAGTTCATCATTTATCATGCTTGTGTGTGCTTGCTAGATAATTATGTGGTTTGTGGATTGTATACATATACGTATGCTCATATTTGGTTCATGCACATATTTTATTAAATTAATTAATATACTATTTCTTTCAAATGATTAAATAAGATTCACTCGCCAACTTTTGTTGACCAAAATCTCTATTTTTTACACATGATACAGGTGGAAAGGTTGAAACAAGGAACACACAGGAATTTGCTTTAGAAGAAAAATAAAGAGTTTATGAATGTTGTGTTTAGAACATGTTGTGTTTGTATGTTTGTTGTTAAATTGGAAATAATAAATATGAAACTTTGTTATAGTAAATCTCATGAGCTTTGATGAAAACCCAAACATGCCCCAACTACCATTTTCGCTGCGGGTCAGGGTGTGACAGATTGGTATCAGAGCTTTTGACTATAGGGATATAGGATAGGTTATTAGACCCTTAGAGCCTATACTATAGTCGATTAGATTTTAATTGCTTACGTGCTATTTGGTTATATGCAAACTCATGATATTTACTTGTTTACAATTATTTCACATACAAATGCATGCAAGCACTCCCACTATCATATGGTTTGGTGTGATATTTAATGTGTTATACATATTGTCAAACATAACATGCCTACACATATACGCATCATGCACATTTCAATTCTCACATATTTAAAACATTTTCATGCTTTCTTTCTCAAAGTTTTGTGATGTTTTTCATTTTTCAATCTCATCAAAGTGAGTTCTACGACGGGCATGTAGTAACTGGAAGTGTACAAGCACCGGTAGTCGATACGTCCTGTCTAGGTTGGCATTCGTATAAATCCAATATAACTGACCAGATTGCCTACCTGGGGACTAACGATGAGAGTACGAAGGACCTATTAGGCCAAAGCGTGCCACACCAAACGTCGTGTGAACTAACCCTACTTTGAGTTGTCACTATGTCTACACCTGGACACCCTCCGACCTTATATCTCGCAATCATGTTTTACGATTTTCATTCAGGTGGCGCGAATGTTAAACAGGACAACACCAATGTGAACCCTAAGAGCCCAGTAGTTATGGGGGCCCACATGACTACCTAGGCCAAGTATGGGGGACATATGGCGGCCCAAAAATAAGCAAAGCCCAAGACATCCTATGGATGTAGTAAATTTGTTTCTTTCCCATCTGTTTTGTGGATATTAATCTTTTATACGACTCATGGCACCTAAAACGTCAAACTCATAATCTCGTTACGCATTTCCTGTAGATGTCTTCTAGACACTCTCGTAGAGGTAGGAGATCAGAAAGATCCAGCGAGCGCATGGCTGCTCAAATAGCCCAACAAATGGCCGTTGTGATTCCCGACATTGTAGTTCAAGTCCAACAAGTCCTTGCCGCTAATCCTATCACCCCAATCAACCAAGAAGGTCAAAATGTTGTCAATCCTCCCCCAAACACCACCAAGTGCACCTACAAGCATTTCAACTCATGTGACCCTCCAAAGTACGAAGGAACTGAAGGGGTCACTGCTCTTCTTCGTTGGTTCAAAGAGATGGAGAGTACCTTCCTCAATTGTGACTGTCCCAAGGATCGTAAGGTTCGTTATGCTACTGGTCGTTTATTTGGGGTAGCATTAACTTGGTGGATGCCCAAAAAGGCAGAAGAGGCGCCGAAGCCGCAGTAGCCCTAACTTGGGAAGAACTTCGAGAACTCATGACTGTAACATCCGTAAAAAAAACGTATTTACCAAACCCGCTCCGTTTATTAACCGAACAATCAGTTAATATTTCGTTGCGTATTTAATGCTCAAATAAATTTTAAACGATACATAATTAATAAGTATATTGGAATATATAATTTATATTTGAAAATTCATTAAAAATAATGAAATAAAAATATATTGCTGCTGCCGGGTTTCGAACCCGGGTCAGCCAGGATTCCAAAGCCTTAACACACACGCGCTTAACCACTCCGCCACTTTGGGTTTTTGTTAAGATACCGAAACAATTAATTGAAATAATGAATCTCGGAAATCAAATCCAGTCAAGTCGCGCCCAAAATCGCAGTCGTCGGAAATCCCGACGATTTCGCCGAGATTGGACGGTTTCTTCTAATTTAACCGAAGCAATTACCTCAACATCAGTTATAACCGATGTCCAGTCCGCGACACAAGTCATAACCGCCGGAAAAATCATTGACCGACGAATCAAGACGGTAAATGGACCAAATTCGTCAATGTTCTGCCCTATAAATACACCCTCTAACTTCTGTTAACCTTTTCGCTCACAATCACACCCTTTCTCGACGTAATTTCACTCGCCGGAAATTTTCTGCAACTCGCCGGAAAACCGAAACCCTTCACCTCTGTGCCTTACTCTAAAAACAGAACACCTAGAGCCCATACCGAAGCCACCCACACTCACCTCAAGCTTCCTGAAGACCCTCTGCCGCAAAACACACGTCGCCGAAATAACCTGCTATCATCGGAGTTGCGCCGACGAAACAGAGGAGCTCTGTTCGGTATATCTTACACTTAATCTCTCTCGTTTTTATTAAACTCACATGTAGCTAATCACAACACACTAAAGAAACTGATTATTTTTGTCAAAACAGTCGGACATCGATTCTGGTTAAGCTTAACGAAGAAGATGAAGTTTTCGGTATTATATATGTTTAATTTAAATTAATTTATATCTCGGGTTAGACACACAGTCCAGCGGTGGACTGTGTGCAAATAAACACGCATACGTCCTGAGTTCGATTCTTGACACACGCACTTTCACAGAAATAAAATGCCTTTTTTTTAGACCGAACCGGGTTAATTTCAGTAAGATGTTAAGTATAATAAAAAAAAGATTATTTACCAAGTTGGACACACAGTCCAGCGGTGGACTGTGTGCCAAACTAACCCACAGTCCCAGGTTCGAGACCTGTGGCGAGCACCGAGCCGATGCATTAAAATCGTTTTTAAAATAAATGATTTTCGGATTAATTCAATTAGTATATAAATATAATTAAAAACAGAAATATTTCGGGTTAGACACGTAGCTCAGTTGGTAGAGCTACGTGCACGCGAACGGGAGGTCTCGGGTTCGAGTCCTGCCCGGCGCATACATTTACACAATAAAACCGGTCAACAGGTCAACGGTCAATAAGTTAACGGTCAAAAAGTCAACATTTTTTATTATTTTTATTTATTTATTTTATTTAAAAATCAATTAAAATATACTTAAAAATAACATTTTTAAAGTTAGAAAATAGCTTTAAACTCACAAAAACATATCCAATAATCCTACTAAAATTGATTAATAGAATCAGCTTATTTACCGAACCATTATGTTATTATCTAGGTTAGTTTCACTCGTGGTTAAATCAAACTTCGTGCGCATTCAACATCATCAACCGAACGCACCCACTGTGAGTGAATCTTACAACTCCCCTTTTTAATTACACGTTTTGGGGTGTGTCATGTGTCACTAAAATTAACTCGTTTATTTAAACTTGTGCCATACCATATTGTGATCTAAACTTAGAGTGTAAATATTGTTTGTAGTTATGTCTTTCATATTGTCAAGTTGTATGCAAATCATTCATTAGGCCCATCAGTTCGTAGAACAACGCGTGCCTCAAAACTCATTCATTAGGCCCATCAGTTCCTCGTGAGAGACGGGTTGAGCAACGCGTGCCTCAAAACAATTTATTATTGTATGTGTGTGCATTATCTGATATTAAGTGTTTTATGAATATGTTTACATCTATATTTACTCATATGTGGTTGTGCACTTTATTTTATAATCAATTCAATAAACTTGTTCAAATGCTTTTCATAGGATTCACTCGCCAACTTTTTGTTGATCCAAAAACCATTTTTACACATGATACAGGTGAACAGGATGAAGCAAGGAAAACATAGGAAATGCCTTAGAAGAAAACAATGAAGTCTAGAATGATGTTTAGGACATGATGAAATTAAGATTGTATGTTTCCCTTTAAATTGTAATAATGAATATGAAACGTTATAATAAATGTCATGAGCTTTGATGATAACCCAATCATGCCCCGATCACCTTTTCCGCTGCGGGTCGGGGTGAGACAATGACAAGACGCTTCTTCCCAAGAAGCGGAATTAAAAAGTTAGAGGATGAGTTCTATTTCTTAAAGCGAAAAGAAGGAGATCACGTAACCTACAACAAGAGGTTCCTCGAGTTGAATCAAATGGTTCCAAATTTGTTCACTCCTCTTTACCGTCTGATTGAGCACTACATTAGGGTCTTCCTTCGACGATTCAGGACCCTGTGATGAGTACTACACCTGCAACCTTGGAAGCAGCGATTGAGCTAGCTACAGAGCTCATCGAAAATCACATTAGCAATGGGGATTTCAATGATGAGAAGAAGAAAGATAAAACACCAACCGATACCTCAAACCCAACCCAAACTGAATCCTCTTCCCAACTCACTACCAAGAGAAAGCGAGACAGGGCAAAATTTTGCTGTCACTCAAACTAGTCAACCAGCTCCACAAGCCTTGCCCCTCCAAGCTATTCCAAACACTCAAGTGGCACCCAACTCAGCATACCCAAATAAGAGACCTTACACTGGTCTTCACCCTCAATGCAACACCTGCTTTTATCACCATCAACCCACCATACTCTGCCGACTGTGTGCTAATTCTGAGCGTTATGGTCATCTGAGTAAAACTTGTCGTACTCCTCAAAACAAGTTTCACCCCTACCCAAAACGTGATCCAACCTTATCAACAACCTTGGTGATCCTACCCACTATAGAAACACGTGCCCTAGGTTGGTTAATATCATTAACGCCCAAGCTCAAGCGAACCCAGTTAATCAAGGAAATCAAGCAAACCCAACACCTACACCAGCAAGAGGAAGAGCTTACAACATCAACGCCAATCCAGTCGAAGTCAACAACGGTGTAAACGAGCAACCCAACTAGTCTTCCATCGCAAAGAATCAAGCCTCCGCTCCAACCGTTTACTCTTAACGTTTTCTATCAATTTCATTCCTTATTTAATTAATCTAAGATATCTTTGTTTTCAATTTGGAATTTATGTGTCAAAATTTTAATGCGAATAACGCAATTTATATCACGTGTTGACAAGTTGTTTCATTACATATCTCTATTCACTGTGTAAACTTCATGTCATCATACATTACGACGAACCTTATCTCATCATTTAAAGAAGTTGGGTGGTGTCTCACTTTTTCATAGACTAACCACTTCATCATAACACACGAGAGAGGTATCATCGTCATTCTTACTCAAGCTTTGGCTGTTGTGTTTTGGATTGTGTTTTGTAGATTTTAGGACGAGTCACATAGAACTGATCATGACTTACTGACAAAGCCAATGAAAATTTGACAAGGATATGGTGGATACGCCGCTGGTACTTCCTATATATAAGTATTCTTGTCAAAGGATCAAAAGCATTGTTAGAAGGTTATGAGAAGTTCCGTGTAGGTAGTGTGGATTTTAATTTGGATAACATCATGGTTGAAGATTCTGTTTTGTGATATAACTTATCGACGCATCAATTTTCTCAAAACTCTTATGCATGAGACCATATCCAGTCAATCAACTCTATGTATCAACGCTTCTCATCTCAGGCATCAAAAAGCGATTCCTGTAGCAGAGTATTCAACCCTTACTAGGAACGTTACCGCCTCAATTGAAATTTTAAACATCACACTCACCTAGTTATGTAAACCTTTAGCATCAAATCCAAACATCACACCCTCTTTTTACTGTTAAAAGATAATCAGATTTAAGAATCGATGCATTTCGTAGAATACCCTCACCTCTTTCAAGACAAACTACCACTACTTAAATTTCGGGACGAAATTTCTAAAAGTAGGGGATACTGTAACATCTGACGAAAAACTGGTTCTAAAACCCGCTCCGTTTTTGTAATTTAAACATACGCATGATGTTTGTTATGCATATATGATGAAAGTATAAAATTTACTATATTATTATTAGCATTTAATAATAAATAAAGCAATAGAGTTAAAATAATAATTTAATAAATAAAAATAAGTAATAAAAAATAATATATATAAATAAGTAAATAAATCAACAAAAGTGTAGAACAAGGGTATCGAACCCGGGTCACCACCCAGTTAACACACACTACACACCGCTACAACACCCGCACAACATTGAAAAAAATTGTATCCATTAATCATTTATGTATTCGTCCCATTAATCCAGATTCAAAAGAAGGCTGTAACAGTCGTACGTAATCTCCGGCAATCATCATGAATTCATACATCTCTGCAAGAAAAAGAATGTAACCGTTTTCAAATTAAGTACTAGACTTAATTATCGAGTCAACAACCTCCAAAAAAGGTTATACAATTATTGCGGCATTTAAATTTTGACCGAAACCTATGAAACCGAAAATTCAATCAAGCCATTGTCTACTCTATAAATAGCAATCCTAGCACCTTAGTTGAACTCGCTCACACTCTCAACACCACTCTAAACTCTCAGAAGGATCCTTTGCATTCAAAGCACACTTCGCCGGAAACATCACCGGAGATCACACCTGTTCGGTATAATCATCTCGAATCTTTCTCGTTTTATTTATGTTATTTTCAGTCGAAGTAAAACAAATCCAACAAGCAATATCAGATTGATAATCGGGTTATGTCAAAACTGGTTTTTGTTATGAAGAAGATGAAGTTTAAAAAGTATATTAGTATAATTAAAAATGGGTTTTAAACCGGGCTAGACACACAGTCCAGTGGTGGACTGTGTGCAATATAAACAAGCACACTCGGGTTCGAGTCTTATGCGTGTCCGACTTTCTGAAATAAAAATCATTTTTTATATACCTAATCAGATCACCTTTCAACTTGAATATAAATTTAATGTAAATCAGTGTTTAATCAGGTCAAACACACAGCCCAACTGGTTGGGCTGTGTGCACGTGAACTGTAGGTCACGGGTTCGAAACGTGTTGTTGTAACCGGTTTTTTGCAGTTAATAAATATTTTTATTAAAAACAAAATAAGGTTTAAGATAACTAGTATATATATGTATTTAAAATCAGAGTTATTTCGGGTTAGACACGTATCTCAGTTGGTAGAGCTGTGTGCACGTATACGAGAGGTCACAAGTTCGAACCACACACGAAGCCAAAAAATTATACGCGATTCCGACCGGTCAGACGGTTAGACCTGACAAGGTCTATATTTTTTTATTATTATTTTCTTTATTATTTTAATTAAAATCATTTAAAAATACTTAAAAAAAGACTTTTTAAGTTTAAAAACTGTAATAAATATCACAAAAATAGATCTAAAAATCTAATAAAAAGCATTCATCTAAAATATTATTTTCAAAATAAAAATTATATATTTACCGAATTATTACGTGTCTATTTAGGTTAGTTTCTCTCGTTGGTTAAATCCAAAATCGTGTGCTTTCGTCATCAATCCAAGAAAAACGCACCCACTGTGAGTGAATTCTTACAAACTTCCCTTTTTTTTAATGTTTTGGGGTGTATCATGTGTCATTTTATTTAACTTATTTATTTAAACACTTATGCTATTACCAGTATATGAACTAACGTGTTATGTGATATTTGGTTTATTGTTATTTGTGGTATTACTTTCTCAGTGCAGCCAAGCTGTCACTAGGCCCATCAGCTCCTCGTCAGATACGAGTTGAGCATCGCGTGCCTCATTAGATCGGCTCCGTTTGATTGAGCCTTAATCTCACAGCTCATTATTCATTATCTCATTTGTGTGCAAACATTCATATAGGCCCATAGTTTCTCGTTGGAGACAAGTTGAGCATCGCGTGCCTCATTAGATCGACTCCGTTTGATTGAGCCTTGATCTCACAGTTCATCATTTATCATGCTTGTGTGTGCTTGCTAAATGATTATGTGGTTTGTGGATTGTATACATATACGTATGCTCATATTTGGTTCATGCACATTTTTTATTAAATTAATTAATATACTATTTCTTTCAAATGATTAAATAAGATTCACTCGCCAACTTTTGTTGACCCAAATCTCTATTTTTTTACACATGATCCAGGTGGACAGGTTGAAGCAAGGAACACATAGGAATTTGCTTTAGAAGAAAAATAAAGAGTTTATGACTGCTGTGTTTAGAACATGTTGTGTTTGTATGTTTGTTGTTAAATTGGAAATAATAAATATGAAACTTTATTATAGTAAATGTCATGAGCTTTGATGTAACCCAAACATGTCCTGACTACCATTTCCGCTGCGGGTCAGGGTGTGACATTTATATAACGATTCTTTACCTCAAAAGTCATCACCATAACCATATATCTTCTGTTCTATACTAATTTCTCAACAGTGTATCTATGACCAATTACTTCAAACATTAGCATTACACTAATTGCACATAATCCTCACTAAACTTGATCATTCTATAGCATACAAGTGGGTTTTACCCAAAAATAATTAATAAATTCAATATTTAGCACATTATAACTTCTATATATTGACATTAACTAGGATTCATGTTCAATTTCATAAAACATTCACATTATATACATAACCCATTTCATCAAGCATCACTAGAACATAAAATTCGACTTACTTGGTGTTAGGAACACTTAAATGATCATGAATATTAGTCCATGCATACACTTAAACTTCATCTTGCCTTATGAGGTTGTTGATTTGTGATGTTATAGGGTTTTTCTTCTTCTTCTTGCTCTAGTCGACACACAAACACACCCATCTGATATATGTGTCTTGAATTTTAATTTTTATGTTTTATTTATTTACTTTCCCACTTATCCAAGTTTGGTCCCTCTAGTTTGATGTTTATGTTATTATGGCTAAACGTATCCCTTTAGTTATATTTTAACTAAGATTATATTTCTACTTGCACACCCACGCCCACATATATATAATTTTTTGGGGTGTTACAAGTCTACCCCCCTTAAAGGAGGTTTCGTCTCCGAAACCTAATTACGTACCAAATAATTCCTGGTAGTATTCTCGCATTTCATCTTCCATTTCCTAGGTGAGATCCGAGCCCTTTCGATGTTGCCATTGGACCAAAACTTGTCTAATGGTCTTGTTGCGTAGGTGTTTAACTTTAAAGTCTTTTATAGCCACCGGTCGTTTGATATAATTCATTCTTTTATCCAGTTTGATATCATTGAGGTACACATAAGAGGTTTCGTCTACGAGGCACTTTCTTAGTTGTGACACATGAAAAATGTTGTGTATTTCATCCAACGCCGGTGGTAATTCCAGCTGGTATGCTACTTCTCCAATACGAGCTTTAACTTTAAAATTCCCAATGTAACAGGGATCGAGCTTTCCTCGTTTATGGAACCGAATTACTCCTTTCCATGGTGAAACCTTTAACAACACATGATCCCCTACTTGAAACTCAATGGGTCGTCTTCTTCGATCTGCATAGGCTTTCTGTCGGTCTTGAGCCGCCTTCAATCAGGCCCGAACGATCTCGATCTTTTCATTACTTTTAGCCACTACGTCATTGGGCGCGATATCTCTTTGACCTACCTCCCCCCAACATACAGGGGTTCTACATTTTCTCCCATACAACATCTCGTATGGTGCCATTTGAATGCTATTATGGTAGTTATTATTATATGCGAATTCAACTAATGGCAAATGGTCATCCCAGTTTCCTCCAAAATCCAAGACACAAGCTCTCAACATATCCACTAGGGTCTGAATAGTTTTTTCTGATTGTCCATCCGTTTGGGTGGTAAGCTGTACTAAAATGCAGTTTTGTCCCCATTTGTTCATGGAATTTCTGCCAGAAACGTGATGTGAATCTAGTGTCTCGATCTGAGACAATGGAGACGGGTACCCCATGACGAGCTACTATTTCATTTGTAAAAATCTTTGCCATCCTGGTTGACCAATAGGTCTCTCGAAT
The DNA here is from genome assembly GCA_947069175.1 of Scalesia atractyloides. Taxonomy (NCBI): domain Eukaryota; kingdom Viridiplantae; phylum Streptophyta; class Magnoliopsida; order Asterales; family Asteraceae; genus Scalesia; species Scalesia atractyloides. The sequence continues at coordinate 12,367,530 of CAMTDV010000023.1, read as the reverse complement.
GGGTAGGAAGTGGGCAATCTTGGTAAGTCGATCCACATCTACCCATATGGCTATGACATCCGTGTAAATCGGGTTTCGAAAGCCTGCTCCTTTTTGTTTCAATAAAAGAATTTTTTTGTTTATGTGTTTAGTTATTTATTTATATAATGATTAAATTTAATGTTTAAAAATAAGTTAATAAATAAAGTTTAAAGATATAATCCAATAATTTATAAAACAAAACAATTAATTAATAATATTTATAATAGTTCTAAAAGATAATAAAATAACTAAAGAAAAACGGTTTTTTTCATAAAAAGAGGGTGAACCGGGATCGAACCCGGGTTCCCCGGTTACACACACACAACAAACACCACTGCGATACACACACTAGATGTGTTGAAGTGGGATTATAAATACACTAATATTAATACTTAGATGAACCTGCAATCGGCTGTAAATCTCCTCGCCGGAGATTTCGGCAATCCACGCGTAGTTACAAGGAATCGACAACTGTTCCGACTATATTAGGTAAACACCCGGATGTGATTGAATTGGCAATCAATCCGAGCCAACCTTCCAAAACTGAGCTCGATTTTCCCCTCTATAAATACCGAATACAACCCCTCATCCAAAATCGCTCAGTCTTACAATTCGTTCCTCCACTCAGTAACTCCCCTCTGTCGCTGGAATCCTCTGTTCGCCGGAATTCCCTGTTCATCGGAATACAGCAAGAGCCGGAATCAGTCACCGCTGGTTCAATCAATTCGGTAGAACTTATTGATATCTTGTTATATTATTATCTTAATTATTATCTCATTTAATTGTGTAAGGGATTTGGAGAATGGTTTTAGGCGGGTGAATTTTCTGGGTAAAAGAGTTTGAATGAAGAAGATGAAGTGCAGGGGTATTTATATATATTTTACAAATTGGGTTACAACCGGGTTAAGCACCCAGCCCAACTGGTTGGGCCGGGTGCAAACCAAACAAATGACCACCGGTTCGAAACTCTCCTCACACACCGGCCAGACACTTTAAATCCCTTTTTAAAATATATTAACTAGTATATAAGTATATTAAAAATGCATGTATAGCCTGGTTAGACACCCAGCCCAGTTGGTCAGGCTGGGTGCATCACACCTTCAAGACTCGGGTTCGAGTCCCCTGGTTATCACCGGTTCGACCCAATATAATCGTTTTTAAATTTAATTAAAATTTAATAAATCTAATAAGTGTATAAGTATAATAAAATCTAGATTATTCGGGTTAAACACGTAGCTCAGTTTGAAGAGCTACGTGCACGCAACCGTGAGGTCTCGAGTTCGAATCTGTACACATGCATGCTTACCACACCCATTGAACCGGTCTGACACCTGTCAGACTGTCGTTTTTTGTTATTATTTTATTTTTCTTTTTTTTTTATTTTAGTTTATTTCTATTTTATCCTATTTTGTTTTTACTTTTCTTTTATCATTTCTGTAACATCCGTCAAAAAACGGATTTACCAAACCCGCTCCGTTTATCAACCGAACAGTCAGTCAAAATTTTCGTTTCGAATTAAATGTCCAAAACATTTTTAAACGATCCGTAATCAATTATTATACGCGAATATATATTTAGTTTTTGAAAAACTGTCAAAAATCGCAAAATAAAAATTAAATACATCTGCCGGGTTTCGAACCCGGGTCTGTACCGAGTCACTAAGTGACTTAACACCTCACACACAAACCACTGCGCCGCTTGTTATGTTTGATGAATATTAGAATCAGTTAATTGATATAGTGACTTTACAAATTCAAAACCGGCGCCCAATCGTTTCAGTCGTCGGAATCCCGGATTTTCCGCGAATCTTAACTACGATTTACGTTATAACGTAAACCTTTAATCACATATCGGTTATAACCGATGTTTGAAGTCCGCGACCAAATTCAAAACCGCCGGAAAACTTGAATTGATGAACCCAGCCCAAAACCAGACCAAATACATCTTGTTTCTCCTATAAATTGACCCACAATCGTCTGCAAACCTTTTCGCTAAAAAATCACATCTTTTCACGGCGTAATTTTTCTCGCCGGAAGTTCCCTGCTCATCGCCGGAAAACCGACTTTCTTATTTCTGAACTTCACTGAATCCCCTAAACCTTTACCGAAGTTACCAATACTCTTTCCAAGATTTCCGGAGACTTGTTGCTGCCAGACACCCGTAGCCGGAGTTGGATTCTGTCGCCGGAGTTCTGCCGGAAAACAGAGGATCCAGTCGGTATAATCTCCGCTCAGTTTCTTTTCCTTTTTCACTTTTATCTTACCGAAATAAACTGTAAAACACTAATGAAACTTGATCAAAAGCTCGAACCAGTCAGGCCCGATTTCTGGTTATTCGTTCAGTGAAGAAGATGAAGACTTGTTATCATATAAGTTTAATTAAAATCATGAAATTAATCGGGTTAGACACACAGTCCAGCGGTGGACTGTGTGCACATATAAAACGCAAAACGTCTCGAGTTCGATTCCCGTTTCACACACGTTGCCTTAATAAAAATCAAGTTTTGTTTAACTGAACCGGATCGCCTTAGTTATATGTTAAGTATATTGATAACCAGAATAATAACCAAGTTAGACACACAGTCCAGCGGTGGACTGTGCGTTTGTTTATATCACTGGTCACGAGTTCGAGTCCGGTCTTCAGCACCGACTCGGACAATTATCTTTTCTTTTTAAATAAGACAGAAAAGGAAATAACTAAATTGTCTTTAAGTATAATAAAAATCAAGTTATATAACATGTTGAACACACAGTCCAGCGGTGGACTGTGTGTTATATTAACCCACAGGTCCCGGGTTCGAGACCTGTGGTGTGCATGACCGTTTCGATTAAATTGTTTTTAAAATAAAAATGATTTTCGGTTTAATCTAATTAGTGTATATATATAATTAAAATCGGATATATAACGGGTTAGACACGTAGCTCAGTTGGTAGAGCTGCGTGCACGCGTACGAGAGGTCTCGGGTTCGAGCCTCACTCAGCGCACAATAAACTGTCAACGAACCGGTCAACGGTCAGGTCAACGGTCAACCGGCCGGTCAACGGTCAGAAAAATAATATTTTTTATTTATTTTTATTTAATTATTTTAATTAAAAATCAATTATAAATACTTAAAAATAACATTTTTAAGATTAGAAAATAGTTTCAAACTCACAAAAATACACCCAACAATCCTACTAAAATAGTTTAATAAAATCCGTTTACTCACCAAACCATAATGCGATTTATCTAGGTTAAATCTCACTCGTGGTTAAAACCACTTCGCGTGCATTCATCATCATCAACCGAACGCACCCACTGTGAGTGAATCTTACAATTCCCCCTTTTAAATTACACGTTTTGGGGTGTGTCATGTGTTATGAATTAATTAATTTATTTATTTAAACTTGTGCCATACCACATCATGACTTAATCTTAGATTGATTTATTGTTGTGATTTATTTTCCGTTTGTCAAATTACATGAAACTCATACAATAAGCCCATCAGTTCCTCGTGGGAAACGAGTAGAACATCGCGTGCTTCAATTCAAATTCATTATTGTTCATGTGTGTTTTCATTGAGTTTATATTGTTTGTAGTTGTGTTATTCATATTATCATGTTTATGCAATTCATTCATCAGGCCCCTCAGTTCCTCGTGAGAGACGAGTTGAGCATCGCGTGCCTTTAATTGTTCCATTATTGTTCATGAGTGTTTTCATTTAACATCTTATGATTATTGATCAAGTTACATCTAATTTTACTCATGTTTGGTTGTGCACATTTTTCATAATCAATTTAAATAAATTGTTCAAATGTTTTCCATAGGATTCACTCGCCAACATTATGTTGATCCAAAAACCTTTTTACACATGATACAGGTGAACAGGTTGAAGCAAGGATAGCATAGGATATGCCTTAGAAGAGAACAAAGGAGTTAGATTGTTAGTTAGATCATGTTGTAGCAATCATTGTAAACTTTCATTTAATTTGTATTAATGAATATGAAACATTTAATAAATGTCATGAGCTTTGATGATAACCCAATCATGCCCCGATCACCTTATCCGCTGCGGGTCGGGGTGTGACAGATTGGTATCAGAGCCATGACTATAGGGATATAGGATAGGTTATTAGACCCTTAGAGCCTATACTATAGTCTGCCTAAAATAGTAAATTGATTAAGTGGTTACATACAAACTTGTGATATTTATTTGTTTCATATTTGTTTACATTTCAGTCAAACATACATGCTCATATACATGTTCATTATACATATATACATATTCATTATACATATATCGATGTTCATGTGTTCAATTTATTTTCATACTCTCGTTATCCAAAGATTTTATGCAATTTTCAATTCTCATCAAAGTAAGTTCTGCGACGGGCATGTAGTAACTGGAAGGGTACAAGTACCGGTAGTCGGAACGTCCTGTCTAGGCTGGCATTCGTATAAATCCAATATAACGGACCAGTTTGCCTACCTGGGGACCAACGATGAGAGTACGAAGGACCTATTAGGCCAAAGCATGCCACACCAAACGTCGTTCGAACTAACCCTACTTTGAGGTGTCACCGTGTCTACACCTGGACACATTCCAAACATCACACGTTGTATACATATTTCTCGATTTTCACCGGGTTTTGTGTACGCAACCAGGCAGAAACCGTGCGAACCATATGAAAAACCGGTAATTCATGGGGGCCCACATGATTACATAAGGTAAAGTATGGCGGCACGACGGGCCTAACAGCGAGCAAAGCCCAAGACATCCTATGGATGTAGTATTTTTGTATAATTATTTTATGAATGTTCATTCTTGAATGCGACCCACGATCTCAAAAGCATCCAACTCATACCCTTTTCATGTATTCATTGTAGATGTCTTCTAACCTCGCCCGTAGGAAGATGAGAGCAGGAAAAGCCCGCGAACGCATGGCTACCTTAATCGCTCAACAAATGGCTGCTGTAATACCCAATATTGTAATCCAAGTTCAACAAGCACTTACCAATAATCCTGTCAATCAAGCAAACCAAAACATTTTCAACTCTTCCCCAAATACCACTAAATGCACCTACAAGCATTTCAAATCATGCGACCCTCCGAAATATAAAGGGACTGAAGGTGTCACCGCACTCCTCCATTGGGTTGAAGAAATGGAGAATACTTTTCTAAATTGCGATTGCCCTGATGATCGCAAAGTGCGTTATGCTACCGGTCGACTATATGGGATAGCACTTACTTGGTGGAACACAGAGAAGGCAAAACGAGGTGTTGAAGATGCTATGTCCCTAACTTGGAATGAATTGAAGGAAATCATGACCAGACGATTTTGTCCAAGGAGCGAAATCAAGAAGCTAGAAGATGAATTTTACTCATTGAAGCAAGTGGAAGGAGACCACACCACCTACAACAAAAGGTTCCTTGAATTACATCAAATGGTTCCCAACATGTTTACTCCCCTCTACCGTTTGATCGAGCACTACATTCGTGGTCTTCCGTCAAAGATTCAAGACCCTGTGATAAGTACCAAGCCTGCAACTTTGGAAGCAGCAATGGAGCTAGCAACAGAGCTCACCGAGAACCGAATCCGAAACAAAGACTTCAAGGAGGAGAAGAAGAAGGATAAAGAATCGACTGAAACCCCCGAATCCCCTTCTCAAACCGAATCCCCTTCTCAAACCGAATCCCCTTCTCAACCCGAATCCCCTTCTCAACCCAAACCTAAGAAAAGAAGAGTCAGGCGACTTTTCGCTGCGACCCAACGAAATCAACCCGTTTTTCACGCTATACCCATCCGAGCTGTCCCAATCACCCAAGAGGCACCTAACTCAGCTTACCCAAATAAGAAACCATATCTTGGACCTCACCCTCGATGCAACAACTGTTTTTATCACCATCCCTTTACTTTACCTTGCCGGCTATGTACAACTTGTGGACGTTATGGTCATTTGAGCAATGTTTGTCGCACCTTTCAAGACCAAACCTTTTCCCCTACTCAAAACATGGCCCAAACTTATCACCAACCCCAACACCCCATATTCCCATATGCTCGAGCTTGCTTCAATTGTGGCGACCCTACCCACTTTAGAAACACATGCCCTCAATTGGTAAACGTTATCAACACTCAAGCCCAATCAAACCCAGTTAACCAAGTAAACCAAGAAAACCCAACCACTATGCCGACAGCAAGAGGAAGAGTCTTTAATATCAACGCCAACCCTGTCGAAGATAATGACGGCCCAAACGAAGATACTCAGCTAGTCCTGTTCGCCGAAGATCCAGATTCAACTCCTATTGTTTAGTCTTTCTTTATCACATGTGTAGACTGTTAGAGAAATCATTGGATATTATATATTATATATTGTTTTCAGTATACGATTTTGCCGAGGCCGCAGCTCCCCATCCATCGAGGTTGAGTTTGATCCCCATTTTATTATGGGTTGATCAGGGTGTGCCCGCACGATCGGCTCCGTTTGTTGAGCCTTGATCGGTTACGTAATATTTATTCTCATTTCAGTACATGCAATATGCTCGGCTCCGTTTGATTGAGCCTTGAGTACACAGATTTATTTACATTTCCAGTTCATGCAATACGCTCGGCTCCGTTTGATTGAGCCTTGAGTGCACAGTTCAATTTACGTTTCAAGTTCATGCAATACGTTCGGCTCCGTTTGATTGAGCCTTGAGCGCACATACAATTTCATTATCAGTATCTTGTGGTTGTGGTGTTTGTAGTAGAGTCGCATCGAACTAACCATAACTTTCGGATAAAGTCAACGAAAATTTGACAAGGATATGGTGGATACGCCGATGGTACTTCCTATATATAAGTATTCTTGTCAAATGATCGGAGGCATTATCAGGCGGTTATGAGAGGTTCCATGCATAGGCTGTTTGTGTGGTTAAGTTATTCATATTCAGTACATGCAATATGTTCGGCTCCGTTTGATTGAGCCTTGAGCACACAATTTCAATTTCAGTACATTCAATATGCTCGGCTCCGTTTGATTGAGCCTTGAGCACACAATTTCAATTTCAGTACATTCAATATGTTCGGCTCCGTTTGATTGAGCCTTGAGCACACAATTTCATTTTCAGTACATGCAATACGATCGGCTCCGTTCGATTGAGCCTTGATCGCACAGATATGTTTCATTTCAGTAATTTATGTTTGTTGTATTGATTGTAGAGTTATAGGACTAATCATAATTCACTGTTAAAACCAATGAAAATTTGACAAGAATATGGTGGATACGCCGCTGGTACTTCCTATATATAAGTATTCTTGTCAAAGGATCAGAGGCATTAACGGATGGTTATGAGAAGTTCTATGTAGGATTTATTAGTTTCTTGGTAACCAATCATAACTTGTGGATAAAACTAATGAAAATTTGGCAAGAATATGGTGGATACGCCACTGGTACTTCCTATATATAAGTATTCTTGCCAAAGGATCAGAGGCATTATCAGGCGGTTATGAGAAGTTCCAGGTAGGATTTATTTTTGCCTTGGTTGGAATTTGTGATACATTTATATCATCATGTTATTTAAAGAGATTGGATTGTGTTCCATTTCTACATAAATTAACCTCTCCATCATAACAAACGAGAGAGGAACTTCCATCATTCAAACATATATGGATTCAAATATTTGCTGTTGTGTTTATTCATGTTCAAATATTCGCTGATGTGTCTATTCATGTTCGAATATTGGCTATTGTGTTTATTCATTCGCTGATGTGTTTATTAATGTTCAAATACTTGCTGTTGTGTTTATTCATGTTCAAATATTTGCTGATGTGTTCATTCATGTTCGAATATTTGCTGTTATGTTTATTCATGTTCAAATATTTGCTGATGTGTTCATTCATGTTTGGATATCAGCTGTTGTGTTTTTATTTATGTTCCATGTAGATTGTAGTGTTAGAAGTTTTGCCTTAGGATATAACCATATTTTTCCCAAACGTATCTAAACTCTTATGTATGATATCATTTTTAGAGAATCATTTCCTGATTATCAATATTCATACAGTAGGCAACAAAAAGCGATTCCTGAATAGGGTACTTAACCTTTACAAGGAACGTTACCGCCTCGAACAAAAACTTAAACCTTCATTTTTCTGAGCATACAACTGTCAAACAAAACGTCATCATCCTTTTTAGTCAAAATATATCATTATTCAAATTTCGGGACGAAATTTCTAAAAAGCAGGGGATACTGTAACATCCGTCAAAAAACGGATTTACCAAACCCGCTCCGTTTATCAACCGAACAGTCAGTCAAAATTTTCGTTTCGAATTAAATGTCCAAAACATTTTTAAACGATCCGTAATCAATTATTATACGCGAATATATATTTAGTTTTTGAAAAACTGTCAAAAATCGCAAAATAAAAATTAAATACATCTGCCGGGTTTCGAACCCGGGTCTGTACCGAGTCACTAAGTGACTTAACACCTCACACACAAACCACTGCGCCGCTTGTTATGTTTGATGAATATTAGAATCAGTTAATTGATATAGTGACTTTACAAATTCAAAACCGGCGCCCAATCGTTTCAGTCGTCGGAATCCCGGATTTTCCGCGAATCTTAACTACGATTTACGTTATAACGTAAACCTTTAATCACATATCGGTTATAACCGATGTTTGAAGTCCGCGACCAAATTCAAAACCGCCGGAAAACTTGAATTGATGAACCCAGCCCAAAACCAGACCAAATACATCTTGTTTCTCCTATAAATTGACCCACAATCGTCTGCAAACCTTTTCGCTAAAAAATCACATCTTTTCACGGCGTAATTTTTCTCGCCGGAAGTTCCCTGCTCATCGCCGGAAAACCGACTTTCTTATTTCTGAACTTCACTGAATCCCCTAAACCTTTACCGAAGTTACCAATACTCTTTCCAAGATTTCCGGAGACTTGTTGCTGCCAGACACCCGTAGCCGGAGTTGGATTCTGTCGCCGGAGTTCTGCCGGAAAACAGAGGATCCAGTCGGTATAATCTCCGCTCAGTTTCTTTTCCTTTTTCACTTTTATCTTACCGAAATAAACTGTAAAACACTAATGAAACTTGATCAAAAGCTCGAACCAGTCAGGCCCGATTTCTGGTTATTCGTTCAGTGAAGAAGATGAAGACTTGTTATCATATAAGTTTAATTAAAATCATGAAATTAATCGGGTTAGACACACAGTCCAGCGGTGGACTGTGTGCACATATAAAACGCAAAACGTCTCGAGTTCGATTCCCGTTTCACACACGTTGCCTTAATAAAAATCAAGTTTTTGTTTAACTGAACCGGATCGCCTTAGTTATATGTTAAGTATATTGATAACCAGAATAATAACCAAGTTAGACACACAGTCCAGCGGTGGACTGTGCGTTTGTTTATATCACTGGTCACGAGTTCGAGTCCGGTCTTCAGCACCGACTCGGACAATTATCTTTTCTTTTTAAATAAGACAGAAAAGGAAATAACTAAATTGTCTTTAAGTATAATAAAAATCAAGTTATATAACATGTTGAACACACAGTCCAGCGGTGGACTGTGTGTTATATTAACCCACAGGTCCCGGGTTCGAGACCTGTGGTGTGCATGACCGTTTCGATTAAATTGTTTTTAAAATAAAAATGATTTTCGGTTTAATCTAATTAGTGTATATATATAATTAAAATCGGATATATAACGGGTTAGACACGTAGCTCAGTTGGTAGAGCTGCGTGCACGCGTACGAGAGGTCTCGGGTTCGAGCCTCACTCAGCGCACAATAAACTGTCAACGAACCGGTCAACGGTCAGGTCAACGGTCAACCGGCCGGTCAACGGTCAGAAAAATAATATTTTTTATTTATTTTTATTTAATTATTTTAATTAAAAATCAATTATAAATACTTAAAAATAACATTTTTAAGATTAGAAAATAGTTTCAAACTCACAAAAATACACCCAACAATCCTACTAAAATAGTTTAATAAAATCCGTTTACTCACCAAACCATAATGCGATTTATCTAGGTTAAATCTCACTCGTGGTTAAAACCACTTCGCGTGCATTCATCATCATCAACCGAACGCACCCACTGTGAGTGAATCTTACAATTCCCCCTTTTAAATTACACGTTTTGGGGTGTGTCATGTGTTATGAATTAATTAATTTATTTATTTAAACTTGTGCCATACCACATCATGACTTAATCTTAGATTGATTTATTGTTGTGATTTATTTTCCGTTTGTCAAATTACATGAAACTCATACAATAAGCCCATCAGTTCCTCGTGGGAAACGAGTAGAACATCGCGTGCTTCAATTCAAATTCATTATTGTTCATGTGTGTTTTCATTGAGTTTATATTGTTTGTAGTTGTGTTATTCATATTATCATGTTTATGCAATTCATTCATCAGGCCCCTCAGTTCCTCGTGAGAGACGAGTTGAGCATCGCGTGCCTTTAATTGTTCCATTATTGTTCATGAGTGTTTTCATTTAACATCTTATGATTATTGATCAAGTTACATCTAATTTTACTCATGTTTGGTTGTGCACATTTTTCATAATCAATTTAAATAAATTGTTCAAATGTTTTCCATAGGATTCACTCGCCAACATTATGTTGATCCAAAAACCTTTTTACACATGATACAGGTGAACAGGTTGAAGCAAGGATAGCATAGGATATGCCTTAGAAGAGAACAAAGGAGTTAGATTGTTAGTTAGATCATGTTGTAGCAATCATTGTAAACTTTCATTTAATTTGTATTAATGAATATGAAACATTTAATAAATGTCATGAGCTTTGATGATAACCCAATCATGCCCCGATCACCTTATCCGCTGCGGGTCGGGGTGTGACAATTTCAATGTTTTATTAAAAAGGGTTTATATTAAAAAAAACACATAATTATAAGGGTTTTAACATATAAATAAAACTCACAAAAATAATCTAAAAACTTAAACAAAAGATTTTAACCTATATAATAGCTTATTTATTTACGAACTATCGCGTTATTATTTTTAGGTTAGTATTTCTTCGTCGGTTAAATCCACAACTCGTGCGCTCTCGTGACCAAACGTGTATTGTTTGTTATGTGGTTTATATGTGGATACATTTTATCATTTCAGTGCAATCATTTTATTAGACCCATCAGTTCCTCGTGGGATACGGGTTGAGCATCAGATGCCTTATTAGATCGGCTCCGTTTGATTGAGCCTTGATCTCACATGCATCATCCATTATGTCATATGTTCATACAATGTGGTTTGTGATTTGTTACATATATACATTTGTTCACATGTGATTTATGCACAATCTTATTTAAACAACAATAAAATTCATTTATTTAAATGTTTTATCAAGGTTCACTCGCCAACTTTTGTTGACCCAAATTTCTTCTGTTTTACGCATGATACACGTGATCAAGTTGAGGAAAGAAACACCTAGGGTGGCCTTAGAAGAATAATCAAGTTATTTCGTTGGAACATCGTTTGTTTATTGTTTGTGCTTGTATGAAATTTTGTGTTGGATATTTGAATTTAATTTGGATTTAATAAATATGAAACTGGTTGGTAAATATCATGAGCTTTGGTGATAACCCAATCATGCCCCGACTTTTATTCCGCTGCGGGTCGGGTGTGACATTGGCATCGTGCCCTTTTCAAGTTTTGGGTAGTTTAGTCACCAAGTCCATTGTCACGTCTTCCCATTTCCATATCGGAATTTCCAAAGGTTGTAACTTACCGTACGGTTTCTCATGTTCTGCCTTCACTTGTGAACATGTTAAACATTTAGCAACATATTTAACAATATCTCATTTATTCCGGCCACCAGTAATTCTTCTTCAAATCTCAATACATTTTCTTTGTTCCTGTATGTATCGAGTACCTTGACTTATGTGCTTCTTCGAGTAACATTGCTTTTACTTCGCATAACCAAGGAATCCATATTCGTCAAAACCAAGTTTTGATTCCGGTTGCATTCTCTTCTAATTTATCCGCAATTCCTTTCGTTCTTTCCTTTTTAGGATCATCAGTGTTTAATGACTTGGTTTGTGCTTCCCGTATCATCTCAAGGAGATGTGGCGTAACAATCATTTTCATAGACTTTACTCGAATCGGAGGTGGATGTTCCTTTCGGCTAAGGGCATCCGCCACCACATTGGCTTTGCCCGGATGGTAAAGAATCTCACAATCGTAATCCTTAATCAGTTTTAACCACCTCCGTTGTCTCATGTTGAGATCTTTTTGCTTGAAGAAATGCTTGAGACTTTTATGGTCCGAATATATCGTGCACTTTGTTCCATATAGATAATGTCGCCAAAGTTTTAAAGCGAACACCACAGCGGCCAATTCTAAGTCATGCTTTGGGTAATTTTCCTCATGTGGTTTAAGTTGTCTTGAGGCGTATGCTATAACTTTACCTCGCTACATTAAAACACTTCCTAACCCTAGACGTGAGGCGTCCGTGTACACAATTAAATCTTCCGTCCCTTTAGGTAGAGTTAACACCGGTGAATTTGATAATTTCTCCTTCAGAGTTTGAAATGCTTTTTCTTGTTCAGGCCCCCATACAAACTTCTCATTCTTCTTTGTTAACTTAGTCATGGGTAAGGCTAATTTGGAGAAATCTTGAATAAATCTTCAGTAATAGCTCGCTAATCCTAGAAATCTTCTTACTTCATTCGGATTCTTTGGAGGAATCCATTTCATGACTGCTTCTACCTTTGACGGATCCACTAGAACACCATCTTTGTTAATCATGTGGCCGAGAAATTGCACTTCTCTTAGCCAAAAGGCACACTTAGAGAACTTCGCATATAACTTTTCCTTATGGAGAATTCCTAATACTTCACGTAAATGGATTGCATGATCGGCCTTGCTTCGGGAATACACTAAGATGTCATCTATAAATACTATTACAGATATATCTAGCATGGGTCGGCATACCCGATTCATAAGGTCTATAAACGCAGCCGGCGCATTAGTTAGCCCAAAAGACATTACTAGGAACTCGTAATGTCCATATCGAGTTCTGAACGCGGTTTTTGCCAAATCTTCTTTACGTACTCTCAGTTGGTGGTATCCCGAACGCAAGTCAATCTTTGAGAACCAACTCGCCCCTTGCAATTGGTCGAAGAGGTCATCAATTCGAGGTAAAGGATATCGATTTTTAACTGTTAACTTGTTTAATTCTCGATAGTCGATGCACATGCGCATCGATCCATCCTTCTTTTTTACGAATAACACGGGGCTCCCCAAGGTGACATGCTCGGGCATATGAAACCTTTATCGAGCAATTCTTGTATCTGGGTCATTAACTCCCGCATTTCAGCAGGAGCCAATCTATAGGGAGCCTTAGCCACCGGTTTAGCACCTGGATTTAATTCGATATGAAACTCTACGTCTCGTTCGGGTGGGAGACCCGGTAATTCATCCGGAAACACATCCGGATACTCACTTACAACTTCAACATCACCAAATTTTGGTGTGTCCTTAATGGTATCTACTATGTAAACTAAAAACGACTTGCCTCCATTTTGTAGATACTTGGATGCCTCTACTATGGCACATAGCTTCATTTCGAACTTTCTTTCCCCGTAAACGCTTACCCATTTCCCATTCAATGACAATACTCGTATAGTCTTGGTTTCACATTGAATTTCTGCATGGTATCAGGATAACCAGTCCATGCCCACTATAACTTTGAACTCTCCCAATACCATAGGCACAAGATCTATTTCAAATTCCTCGTCTTCTATAACAATTTTACATCCCTTACCTATTTCATTCAATAAGTAGTTCTTGCTATCAGCTACTTCTACTTCTAAAGGTATAGTCATTCGTTCAATTTTAAAGGAGGGATAGCTTAAAAGTTCATGTGATACAAATGACCTACTTGCCCCAGAATCGAACAACACATTTGTAGGTATTAAATTAATTAAGAAAATACCTGACACAACATTCGGGAGTGCCTTAGCTTCTTCGGTGGTAATTTGAAACATTCTTCCTTTAGCTTTCGGGGCAATGTCCTTCTTCCCATCTCTACTTCCTTTTTCCTTCAGTTTTGGGCAATCTGCCTTGACATGACCTGGTGAGAAACAGTTGAAACAAGTTCTGGTCGTGTTTGGGCATTTGTAATAAGGGTGCCCTTCTTGTCCGCAGTTGTAGCATCCTTTCTTGCCCAACAAACATTCTCCCGAATGAAGCTTTCCACAAATCTTACATCGAGGAATTCCACTTTTTATGTTATCCTTCTTGTTGTAACCGTGAACTTTCAATTTCTTGGACGGACTCGGATTACCACCCCTTTCTATCGTCCTCTTTTCCCCTCGTTCTATTTGACGCTTAAGTTCAATTTCTCGCTCCCTTGCCCAATTGATCAGTTCATTTAAGGTCTCACACTTCGAGGGAGTGATAAACTCCCTAAATTCTGCCCTTAACATGTCGTGATATCGATTTATCTTCATTCTTTCGGTCTCATGAGGTCTTGACAAAATTTTAATTTGTCAAGAAACACATTCGTAATTTCATCGATAGTCTCCTTGTCTTGTCGAAGACGTAAGAACTCCTCTTGAATCCGATCAACTGCGGATTGCGGGCAATGGAACTTTAAGAAAGGTTCCTTAAACTCATGCCATGTTAGCTCTTGGAGCTTCTCTTCTCCTAATTCCTTGCATTGAGCATCCCACCAATCCTTTGCTTGTAGTTGGAGTTGACTCGTTGCAAACATTACTTGGTCCTCCTTCTCGCACCTACTTCTTATAAACACGGCCTCCATGTTGGAAATCCATCTTTGGCATAAGATAGGATCAATCTTTCCATCATACGTTGTAGGGTTACAAGCCATGAAATCCCTATATGTGCATCTACGAGTCCCCTTTTTATTTTGCACCCCGCTTATCCATTCTTTCAGCTCTTCAATTTTGCTAGTCATGATAGCTTCTACTGTCTCCAAGACACGGCTTCTACCTCTTGAGCTAACTGAGGAAGATTGGCTTGCATAGCTTTTGCAACCTCTTCTGAGATTTTCTCATTTATCGCTTCTTGACGTGCCAAAACGTTATCGTTCAAATCTAAATCTCCTTCCATTTACATTGGTAATATTTTACTTTCGTTAGGATATTCATTCATTCACTTTGTTATGATTTCTCGTAACAACTGTTACTATCATTCATACTTGGAATGTTCATTTCATAAAATGATCAAAAATGATTCTGAATAATCTACGCGTTCTCATTGATTCAAAAGACTATTCTTCCATACACTCCCATTCCTTCTTTCGGAGCGTTACATTCTCCGCTTGCCTTATTATGGTTCATTTAACATTCACACAACTTCTTGTAGTTAATTTTACTTTTCAGGTTCTTAATGGGTTACGGATTGTGTTTTAGAGGATTTGAAACTTGCGTTGCGAAAAGAAAGCGTGTTCAGCTTATGAGGGGCGTCGGCGACGCACCCCGGTTTGTAGCGTCGGGCATTAACTTGCGTAGACAGTGGGTTAAGCCGTCGGAAGTTAGTGGCAGCTTCGGCGACGCCCATACTGGCCGTCGGCGACGCCCCATCAGTACTGCAGACGCTGTTTTATCTTATTTCAGCTCCTGCAACCCGTTTTACACACTATGTTCCAACCCAAGTTGATTTAAAAGGTCCGTAACATCCCTAACACTCTGTAATCATCCCATACATTATCCCATCATACATTTATACTTAGCACATAAAAGACACTTACATTGAACGATGCCACGGAACGAACACATTTGCGCATGAATCTCCGGTTTGAGTTCAAGCACTCCAACTCATGCTTGAATCCCTCAAACCTAGGCTCTGATACCAACTTGTAACGCCCAACTTATTTTCATGACCGAAAAAATATAAAATTTTAAACTTTTGGAAACATAACCCAAAATTCCCATTATGCCCTTGTAAATTAGTTCGACAAACTTGACTGCAAAATATTTTAACAACATATCTTAAACCTACTAATTACTTAAACTAATTCATCTACTTACAAAAGGGACTTTTTAAAATAAGTTCATCATTTACAAACCCAAGAGTATTTTGACCCGTTTGCCTTTAATGCATGCGGAAGCGTAAGGGAGCAAAAGATGTGTTCGTTCCAAGCGAGGCGCATCATCAAATAGGATTTTTATCTAAACACCACAACAAAGTTGATTAACATTTCATTCAATAATTATAACTTTACTACAAACAATTTATAAAACTAACATCCTCAAAGTTGTGACCCGTTTGAATAGGTCTCATATGAACCATTCTTTTATACCTTCTCATTCATACCCGGTTGACCCGTTAACAACGAGTAAACATGAACTCATTCTTTTCACCATTCATTCTCATCCGGTTGACCCATTCTCAATGAGTCAACGTGAACACATTCTTTTTATCTTTTATTATCATCACGCTAACAGTTCCATTTTTAAATAAAAATTTGCATTTTCCACTCGTTCTTCATCAATAACCTCGACTCATCCGACCCATTCACAATGGATCAACACATAACCATTTCGTCATTTTGAGTTTCATTCACTTGACTCGTTTACTACTAGTCATTACTTATCTTTTTCTTTATCTTGCTATTCATACCTTTATGACCCGTTCATAATGGGTCTTCATACATACTTCACATTCTTTGATATTTCGACACATTGAGTACACCATATTCTAAACTATAGTTACCATTTCTTAAACATATATTAAGAGACAAACATCATAATTTGCAATAAGATAAGGAGAAGTTCACATGAACTTACCGTGGTCTTGCGCTACTTGTGTCTTGGAATGACTCGTGCTTTCTTCTTTCTTTGTTCCTATACATTACAACTTCACATATTTAGCCATCATACAATTTCATTACTTATACATTTTTCATTGCACATTATGGTGTTAGTTAACCATATACACTTCCATTATCATCATAATACCAATCTAGCAAGCATACGAATCAAATCACAATTTAATTCAATTAGAGCATTTCATCGAACACGTGGTGTGTGTATCATCAATTAAGCATAATGTACAAGTAAAATTTAAGCATAATTTCCCATTTCATCCATACATTTATATAACGATTCTTAACCTCAAAAGTCATCACCATAACCATATATCTTCTGTTCTATACTAATTTCTCAACAGTGTATCTATGACCAATTACTTCAAACATTAGCATTACACTAATTACACATAATCCTCACTAACTTGATCATTCTATAGCATACAAGTGGGTTTTACCTCAAAATTATTATACATTCAATATTTAGCACATTATAACTTCTATATGTTGACATTAACTAGGATTCATGTTCAATTTCATAAAACATTCACATTATATACATAACCCATCAAACATCACTAGAACATAAAATTCGACTTACTTGGTGTTAGGAACACTTAAATGATCATGAATCTTAGTTCATGCATACACTTAAACTTCATCTTGCCTTATGATTTTGTTGATTTGTGATGTTATAGGGTTTTTCTTCTTCTTCTTGCTCTAGTCGACACACACACACCCACCTGATATATGTGTCTTGAGTTTTAATTTTTATGTTTTATTTATTTACTTCCCACTTATCAAGTTTGGTCCCTCTAGTTTGATGTTTATGTTATTATGGCTAAACGTATCCCTTTAGTTAAATTTTAACTAAGTTTATATTTCTACTTGCACACCCGCGCCCACATATATATAATTTTTTGGGGTGTTACATAGTCACATAAAACCAAGGACCGGGCCACTTTCCAATACTAAACATGCTCCTATTGCCCTAATCAAGGCAGGCCGGTCCCTGATCTTAAGCAATTCCCTATTGCCTTAATCAAAGCGGGTTGTTTCTCATTACTAAAATAAAGAACATACTAGTGCCCTTTAGAACATACATTCTACTGTTGTGTTTAGACAGAACTTGTTGAGGATGAGAAGCAAAGCACATTTACTTGAATAAAAAAGAAAGAAAATAACGTCGATATTAATTTAGTGTTGAAGGATGAGAAGCAAAGCACATTTACTTGAATAAAAAAGAAAGAAAATAATGTCCATATTAATTTTAAGATTTATAAACTTAATATTAAATGAGAATAGCTCGCTCCATTCGCTTTTATTTGAGATGGTTAAACTAGCCTAAGCTTGAAGCAACATCCAATCATACCATTCATATGATCCATATCCAAAATGATTCCTTCTTTGATGATTAGTGCAAGTAGGTGTGTTT
Source organism: Scalesia atractyloides (assembly GCA_947069175.1). Classification (NCBI taxonomy): domain Eukaryota; kingdom Viridiplantae; phylum Streptophyta; class Magnoliopsida; order Asterales; family Asteraceae; genus Scalesia; species Scalesia atractyloides. Next base: position 12,349,303 of record CAMTDV010000023.1, on the reverse strand, counting down.
CTGCTGGTTTTTAAAAGCAAAACACGTAACAAACGTAAATTCTAAAAAAAAATACAAAATATCTATCCATTTTAACCTTTCTACAAAGAAGATCGAGTTGCAAATCTTAATCTTTTTTGTAAAACATCGTCTAAAATTATGTTTTAGATCTACTTACTTCGGAGGCAAGTAAGAAAAACTAACCTTTGGCAACATGTTTCTTTTAAGCATACTAGCTACCATTTTGCAGGGTTTTAATGAAGAGAAATGTCAGCCTTTTGTGATCAACATTCTAATTAAAAAACCATCAATATAAACTATAATATATCTTTCAACATAAGAAATGGGTGAAACATAAAAAGATACATCAAACAAATGACCAACATACAAACAAAAAGAATTAAGAATAATCCCTTTTTAAAAAAAATTGAGCAAGTTGGCTTTTTAAGGAAGTTAACATTGTATAAAAAACTAAACATTTTCCTATTTGATTGAGCAAATTCCTTAATGAATTATATACAAAACTAGTTTGGAGTCGAGAACAAAAAAGTTAACTTTTCTTATTTAGAACAAAGACTAGCTTTTTGTGCTAAATGAACTAATTGTATGAGTATAGCAAATATATATGTTATAAAATAGCTTGCATAATTGTGTAGCACCTCGCAAAATTCGTATTCGGTAATAAACCGACACGTGTAAATGCCCTTAGAAAATCCTCAAATGAGTTAGCCACTCAACTCCTTAAACGAATCCAAAAAAAATATTTTTTTAAAACCTGACAATAGCTTACGGTCCAGACTTTCTAGTTAGAAATTTTAACTAACCATAAGCTACGATCTGGCAACCGTAGCTTACGGCGAGTCACTAGAACTTCATTTTTACACCATTTTAACTTTCAACTATTAACCCTAAGGCCCCTAGACTTTATTATTACATTTTCATTGCATATCTAAGTCATTTTTCGACCCGAATGACTCCCGGTTAAAGTGATATCTTGTGATTCACCATTCTTGAGTATCACACATCGTCACTGAACTTTAAACCTTACTAGCTTGGGTGATTTAACCCATTAAATCATAAGTATTCATATCTTTCACATTTAAGCTAGTAAACGCTTATAAGTCGTAAGAACACCTAGTGTGACACCCATTAATGTTTGGTTACTCGTACTCTTCTTCAATACATCTCGTATTGAATGAAAAGATCAAGTTGTATCATTATGTCATTGGATATAAGTCAATGGACAATTCATGACAATCCACAAAACTATTCTTGAGGGACTAAAAGTGTCAAAACCCAAAATTCTGTCAAGATGCTACCTCTCCTGCAAAATGCCACACTCTTGTAGTTCTTGACACCTTGCTAGACACTTGTGATGATCCTAGAACACCTCTAACACCTGACTTCATCTTCACACACCCTCTTGCACTATAAATAGCAACTTAAACTCACTCTTTTCCTTGCTCATTCACTCTTCTCCTCTCTTATTACTCTCTTGGAAGTTCCTGACCATTTAGGAGCTTCCCTTTGAGTTCTAAGTTTTCCTTAGATCACTTGTAAGTGCTCCATCTCTGCTTTTTCTTTTTATATGCTTTTAATAGCCAAAAGTTAAGCATTTTTGACAAATGTCTTGACTTTCGGTTAAGACCATTATGGTCCATCCATTGTTTTGAAATGAACATGGCTAAGTGATCCTAATTAGGAAGGTATTAACCCCTTAAAGGGGGCACCTCCTAAAGATCACGTTTACTAGACCAATTGACGGGTCAAATTTTATGTTTTAAAAAGTCAAACGGGTCAGATTTCATAAATGTTATAATCTGAGTTTATATATGTTATAAACATGTTTTTGACACTTAAACAAGTTGGTAATAATTATTATAACATGTGGGAACATGTTCGATCCGTCAATTTCAGTCCTAGAGTCGGTTCGCAACTGAAAGTCGCGAAGTTTGACTTCTGCTTTGACTTTCGATTCTGACCCGACTTAGATTAGTTAACTTCTGTATTAAGGTCACATTATGATCGTAATGCAATGTAGCATAACTCTCTGAGGTTATATTACATGATCATAATCACAATTTGAGTTTATGCACAAGTTCCGTAAAATGTCAAAATTTGACTAAAATACCATTTTTACATAAAACAAGGTTTAAATCAACAACGAACTTACAAATGAATTACCTACTGATATGTTATGTAATTAATTTATGAGTATTCTAATCATAAACTGATTTTAGTATAATATCGTAAACTATACTTTTAAATGACCAAAATGCCCTTTCGGTGCATAGTTTGGTCTTAAACAATAAACCAAAACCCTATTTGTGTTATCTTACTGATAATATATCACAAATTAAGTACTTTTTTCCAGAATATTTATGATCATAACATCAGAATACACGCAAGTTCCTTTTATACGACATATAATTACAAAACGCCCTTATGAGGCATAATTCCGTTTCAAAACCTTTTCGGGCATGTAAGTTGATATCCTACTGATATTACAACTTATTTAAAGTATAATGACATTTAGAACTTGTTCATTACTCATCCGGTTACCCGATATCGCTTATATGCATATGGTTAAGCATATGTAACTAGTTTACGAAAATTAACCGAAACGGGTTTAACCTTATCATTTTAATCTCAAATTCCAGAATGTTAATTGTTTACCCATATTATACAAGTCTTAAGTACTTGTTGGGTTTAAACTACATTCTATCCGGTCATCGCTTAATCTAGCGTATCGTACCGTTTTTGATCCATTACGCTAGTCGGTCTAAGTCTATGACTTAAATTAAGACCGTTAGCAATTAATTGGTTAGCTTATGCCATAATCCAGACTAGAGCCTTCCAGTAAATGCTATCTGCACTTATTTCGTTTTGAATACGGCTGGAATATTAAATCTTGCATTATATCAAGACTAGCTCAGGTAAATACTCTTGACTTATTTTCCCTATACGGGCTTGGGTTACGGTAAATTATTACCACTTGGTCGGAAATGGGATCAATCGAATGCCAGATTGTGGCTAGCAAATCCGCATATTCGTTTTAATCAGTTTTGTTTGATAACTTAAACAATGGGGGTTAACGACTGTGTCCTGGATATCCTTGGCTCATTACATTAGTTAATGGCCACGACCAAACCACGGGGTGTAGGCATACAGCCGACATATGCGAATGCTAAATTATTTTTACCCACAAGTTGGGGAAACTCCTTCGTGGGTTCATAAGTGGTGTGTACGTTAATCATGTCTCGGTCTCTGTACTAGGCCCCACATGTATTGACAAACATGTAAAGCTGTTAACAAGGTTACAACGCTGACTTTCCCAAGTTATAAAAGATTTGTGGCTTGTGCACTTAAATCTAAATTTTAAAATGTTTTCAAAATGAGTCAGCCGGGTGTATTTACCAGCAAAAGATGACGTATTTTCAAAAGACTAAGATGCAGGTACAATACGAAATAGGCTGGAAGCTGCTCGGTGGTGATATAAGAGGATCTTGCAAATCCTTAGATCTGCCCAAAGTCTGATATACATTTTTGTACATTTTACGATCCGCGCTGTGGATCTTTCATTACAAGCCGTCTGTATATTATTTTTCGTACTTTGAACATTTGGTTTGTAATAGTAATTTAACTCTAAGACTTTCCGCTGTGCTGTGTTTAATTGACTATGATGATATCAACTTACGTCACGATATTCCCCACCCGGCCCACCGGTGTTTGGTTGAAAATACGAGGTGTGACAATAATGTCCCATTTTCAATTAATAAAACCATCATTATTGAGTGAATTAGATAAACGCCCCAATCATTGTAGTTAGTTTAAGTTTTTTAGTCACACAAAACTGAGGACCGAACCATTTTCCAATACTAAACATGTTCCTATTGCCCCAATCAAGATGGGCTGGACTTCGGTCCTAAGCAATTCCCTATTGCTACACAATTAAAGCTTAGTGGTTCTCATTATTAAAATTAAAGAACATACTAGGGCCCTTTAGAACATACATCTAACTGATGTGTTTGGCCAAACTCGTTGAAAGATGAGAAACAAAGCACAGTTGCTTGAACAAAATAAAGAATTATGTCTACCATAATTTTAATATTTTAAACTTTTAAGTATATTATATGAGAATAGCTCGATCCATTTCACTTATTTATGAGATGGTTAAACTAGCCTAAACTTGAAGCACCATGCATATATGGAATTCATATGATTCATATCCAACACCAATTCCTTCCTTGGCAATCAAGGCGGGTCGGTCCCAGCCCTAAGCAAATCCCTACTGCCCAATAAGCAGCTTGTTTCTCATTACTAAATATATTCCTACTGATGCAATCAAGTAGGTCATGTTCCCATTACTAGACATGTTCATATTGACCAAATCAAGACTGTTGCTAAATCATAAAAGAAAGCAATTACACAGCTAAACCGAAGGAAATGTTAATGAGAGAAGTTAAATACCCCATCTTAAAAGGATATCAACCAGGGACAAACTCTAAAAAACTAAAAAGAAAGGTAAACTATTTAAAATATCAACTCAAGCTATGATATCATAATATAATTCAACTCTTCATTCTTAATTATAAAAACCTCTCTTTTCAACCAATTAGGCTTTCAAATATGGTGCAAGAGTCAAAATAATTTATACTAAACATAAATAAAAAGGAAATTTCATTTAATTGTACTTAAAGTTTAAGACACTTTAACTTTGATTGTTTATATTTCAAAAACACAGATGTTCCATAATATTGAATGTAAGTATGTAATATTTAATCTCTTATATCAATCAATATTGCCTATTTTTTCGACAAGAAGCTTGTATAAATGTTTTTTTGTATATTTTAGTTGGGATCTACTAGAAGTCACCCATTTCCACCTAAACCCGTTTAACTATGGATTAGCTCTTTCATTTGGATCTAATCCAGCTAAAATGTGTCGGGTTAAAGCTTATGTAATTTCTTCGTAAAGTACCATTTTTAGTAATTAAAACCACCATAACTTAATTGAAATTATATATATAACCTAGTTATCCATTCTCAATTTAAGTTTTTAGACACACAACATCTAGGGGAAGGACCAAGCCAGTTCCCATTACTAAAGAGGTACATATTGCCCCAATCAACACATGTTGGTTCACGGTTGCTATTTCCCTAAGTAATTGTGAACCGATTCCCATAATAAACAAGTTCCTGCTGCCCCATTCAAGTTGGGCAGGTTCCTGTTATTGAACATGTTCCTATTTAACTAATTAAGGCGGACCGGTTGCCATTTCTAAACATGTTCTTATCTACCCAATCAAGGAGGCACCATTCTCATTATTAAACGTGTTGTTATTGACTCAATCAAAGCAATTGCCAAGGCTGCATTGAAGATAGTAAACTATGGAAAATATGGATTCAAGTGGGAGAAGTTAAATACCTCTAATCATAAAAGTGTATAAACGAGGGTTAAAAGTGTGTAAGCTGGTATTCAAAACCAACTCATCCTTCTTGTTAAAAAGCACATTTAACACCTAATTAGGTTTTAAATAAGATGCAAAATTATAATAGTTCTTATCGTACATAAAATAAAAAAACTTTCATGTAAAAGTATTTAAAGTTTTAAGCCGCTTTAACTTTGTTCAAACAAAAGATTAATGTATTAGAGAGAATGTAACATCCAACCTATAGACCAATCAATATTATCCAATATACTAAGGAGCCTTAATATATATATAAATATATATATATATATATATATATATATATATGTATATATATATATATTGTTCGTATTCGGGGGTGGACATATCAAAGAGGTTACCCATTTCAACTAAAACACACTTAACTATAGATAAGCCATTTCATCCACATCAAATGCGTAGGCACTATAAGTTATGGCTTAACTTGCATAAAGCCCAACTTTCAATAATTAAAACCACCATCACTGTGAATTCTATACACAACATAAAAATTATAATTAGTTTAATGTTTTTAGCAACATAGCACTAGGTTCTTAGTGCCGCAATCAAGGCAGACTAGTACCCATTACTCAACAAGTTTTTGTTGCCCCAATTAAGGCGACCAGTTTTCCAATTAGGCTAAGGGGTGTGGGGAAGGGGAGGGTTTGGGGAAACTGATGTGGCTTCGGTACCCTCAGGGAACACCGCCCCCACCCTAAATCGGTGCACACAACAATTCCCCCAAACTCCTCGAGCTCCAATATTTGAACGTTTGAATGTTAGGTTGTGCAACGGTAGTTTAAAAAAAATTCCTAATTAATCTATAAATAACCATTTTTAGCCATTTTAAAATAAACCCTCTTGCAATCTCTCAACCAATTCACATTTTACAAATATTATGGATCCGAGTAGATCGAATATGTTTAAGTTTGATGGTTTTAGTCAAACACCGAACGTGGCAAATTCAACTCCAACAGCAACAACTAGCTATACAAATGCAAATGCAATCACAATCGACCCAAATGCCATGGGTCCAAGCGTCACCCAAACCCGAGCACGCTTTCGTTTCTTTAGGCGTAGACGATGATTTTATATCCGAACAACAACCACAAACCACGAAAAGCAAGAAAAGAAAAACGACACAAGGAGACACAACTGGAAAGACACCAAGAATTCCTTGGACGCCAATCGAGTTGGAAGCGCTTGCACGAGCGTGATGTAACATTTCAATAGATCCGATTAAGGGTACTTTATTATACTTACGCATTCTTAATTATTTAATTTTATTTTTTAAACAATGTATTATATATATATATATATATATATTGTATTTTATTTTAAAAATAATACTTAATAAATTTTTTATTTCTAATTAAATTATATTGTGTAGGTAATAGTAAAAAAAAGGTGATGGATTTTGGAACAAAGTTACGAAACAATTTCATTTTAATGCAACGCGAACCATATCGACTTTTCCATTCTGTTAGTTCTAAATATAGAGAGATGAACACAAAAATTGGATTGTTTGCTGGTTACTATCAACAAGCATGGAACCATCGTCCATGTGGTGCAAATGATGAAAGTTTTTTGTCGACGACTATTGAAAAATACACCAAGAAATATAGGACGTTTCCATACATGATGTCGTATGAGATGTTGAAAAAATGTGATAAGTGGAAAGTGGTGCCTAATGAGGTATCAGAAGCTAAAAGATCTAAAACGAGCGAATTGGGGAGTTATAGTGCTAGTGCTTATGATGCACAATGTACTATCAATATAAAGATGATCTCGAGTTCAAAGATGAAATTTCTACTCCTGAATCAGAGCGGCCAATTGAAAGTGACTGTGCCAAAAAAGCAGAGGCTTCAAAGGCTTCGGTTCGAAGGGATCGGCGTCAAGCGACTTATAAAAAATTGATGCAGTTCCTCTCAACCTCAACGAGTTTAAGGATTCAAGCGGAGAGGTACAAAAAGAGAGAAAAGGAAGACGTCGTGACGAGGGAAATAGAGAGGTTGTAGTTGGATAGGAAACGACTCGAATTGAAACTACAAAAACACGAGATTGAAGAGTTCCAAATCATGAGAATCGACGTCGATAGCCTACTAGAACGAGACCGTGCGGTGGTGTTAAAAGTGAAAGACAAGATTGTGTCGAAATGGCTAGGAGGAAATGTACCCTAGTAGTATTTTTATTTAAATTATGATATTTTTTATTTTTTAAATCTCAATAATGAAAACTTTTTTTTTTTTTTTTTTTTTTTTTGTGTTTTAGTATAAAAGAAAAAGAAAACCAGAATGGAAGGAGGGAGGGGGAGCACACCCTTGGATGGAGAAAAGGGGATGTGATGGAATGGGAAAATGAGGTGACTTTGAGATGGAGGATAAGAGAAATGAGGGAATGAGGAAACACACCCTACAACCTTACTAAACAGGATTATATTGCCCAAATCAAGGTGGGAATATTCCCTTTATTAAATCGGTTTCTACTGACACACTCAAGGCAATTAAGGGGTTTGTTTCGGCTACATCTTAATGGTATACCCTTTTTGCTAATGATGCAAGTGAAAGAAGTCAAATACCCCACGTCTTAAAAATTGTATAAACTACTATTTTATTACAGGGAACGTAACATCCAACCTCTCTTACTAATCAATATTATCCACTTTCTCCATAAAGACCTCATTTATAATTTTTATTTGTATCCAAGTGGAGATATGGAGGAGCTCACCATTTCTATTTCTACAAAATAAGCTTAAATGTAGAATAGTCCTTTCAACCACATCCAATATCCTCCAAAATACGTTACCGTTATTTGAGATTAGACATTTTGTATGAGCCCAACTTCACATCTTTGCTTAAGGTGTTACAAACATTGTGGTTTGTTGGCTTTCGAGTTGAACTCTAAAATACTACACGTCACATGTTCAAGGTTTAGTAGGATTCACGGCAAATCCCCGACCGTTTATAAATTCATAGTCCTCGACAAAGTTCACCCACCACTATAAAGGTGATATACACTGCTTTTCATGATGTTCCAACTTCTAGAGCTAAGCTATCGCCAAGTAAATACCATATTACTTGTCTACATGACTTTTTAATTTGTGCATAACAATTTCCATAAACATTTTGATTCAGATTGGCAATCAACATGGAGCCTCGATGATAATGTTCCCCCACGTGGCCGCTACAGTTAGAGAACTAAGATTGGGGCAATTCATTTACAATTGTGGTTGTTGACAGGATATGAAATCTTGCGTTTGTGATGATATCACTTTATAGTTGTTTCGGATTGTGCGGGAAGTGGCGAATGTGACTTTCCAAAAGGTAGCCCATCGTGAAATTACTCACATTCAGTCGTACTTAACCGTGGATGAGAGTGCAAATCCACTAATGCGAGCCAAGTCTCTTTAAGCTTGTATCAAATCATTTTTACTATATGCAAATCCTAGAATTTTTACTTAAGAGCATGTGCTGTGGCAATGTGATAGGGCGTGAAGCCCTGCCACGTAGACATGGGGAACATGCAACACTGCCCCCTAGGGTGCTAAAGGGGGCAGTGATTCGCAGAGTTGCGGCAGGTTGTGACCGTTGGGTGGTGTGCAAAGTAGCCGTTGGATGATATAAGAGCATCAAGTGGATTTCTGACCAGAAAGATTCACCATCACACAGTTTCATACAACAGGGTCAACAGAAGCTAAATTAAAACAGAAACAAACTATGTTGTACAGACCAGTTCGGTTCCGATGTCTACAATCTCAACTCAACGGCTATATTTGATGTTCAATAACCAACAATCCAATATGCAAAAATAAGAACTTTTTCCCGGTATTCTCATTATCCTCTAGATGGTAATTCGTAACCAGTAACAAAATCCTGAATAGAATGGTAACATACATGTTTTTATAAACTTTTCTATCTAAAAGTTTGATGCGTTTGAAAAAACCTACCTCTTGTTTTGCAAGACGACCGACAAAAGTTACATATGGGCACGTTTATGGTTATGAAGTTTTATGCTTTATGCGTTTACAACTTCCTGCAAGTGTTGCGAGTGACTTTTACCAGGGGAATGAATATCAAATCTTCCCAACCTGAATTTTTTTCACTCATCTGCAACCCAAAACGTAAATGTTAATTTAGTTGAGGATCAAATTATATATCGAGAAATGAATTGGGGTACATTTACCTCCATTTTTTTCAGCACATCTTCCAGACTTCCGACCTGTAAGATAAAAAAAAGCACTCAGTACACAATATATAGTTTAAGATGTTGTGAATGAACTTCCGAAGAGAAGTAAAAAGGTTTGCAATACCATAATATGTTGAGAAATTGCGGGTCCTCTAGGTCCTCGTGGAACCGTTAACAATTCTTTCTCAATATCCTCCTGATTTTGCAACATGATTCGGGTTTAAATCAGTAAAGCATATTAATTGAGATCTCCAGATGAGGGATGCTAAAAGGAAATTCAAATACAAACCTTTCGAAAATATATAGGGCAATAACGTTTGTTTTTCTTCTTTATAACCAAGAGGTCCAACTGTGCAAAGAAATAACATCATGACACATAAGTATTTTGTATAAAGAAAAAACTTAGATCTGGGATCATTGAAACAACGAGCAAATCCCTAATCAGCTGTGGACATGAAAGATGCTAGACTCCTAAGAGACACCCGACCTTAAATACCCTCTAACGCGTTGCGGGAGAAATCACATTCAAGATGAAAACGACAATACTGGTTGGTATGAGTGATTACTGATTAGATGTTACAGTGTTATACTAAAACTGCTTGTATATATGAAAGTAGCCCTGATTTTGCATTCATCAATTAGACTTCTTGATTGAACATTGAGCATACTTTACTAAATGCAGAAGTTATAAATTACAACTTACATTCAAGAACTAATTTCCATACCTGAAAAACCGGGAGTCCATCGAACCCACTCTTGGTAGCCGAAGCTCTCAGCTATCAAAACCACAATATCACATTAACAACCACTCAAAACTACAACACGAATACGTACATAATCACACACAAATCCCAACCTCCATTGCATTCTTGAGCTGAACAGGATCAGGCAAAAACCTAAATGCAATTCCTTCAACCTTCAACATATAAACCTAAACACACAAAAAAAAAAACACTTTCACAACAAAAAAATACTAAAAAAAATCAATTCCAAATATTTAATTTGTGTCCTAAATTAAAAAACCATCACCTGATCAAGCGCAATCGGTACAACCTTAGCTCGCCCTCTCAACTCCCCTTTCCTCAACCTAACCTACAAATTTACACACACATATACAAATCAACACACACCAACTCAACCTCGCGCGTGAGAGCGCGTGCACGCACACAAACACTCAATTCTACCTGCGCTAGAAACGCCTCAGCATCCTCTTGACGAAAACATAACAATCCAATCGACTTGAGTCCGTTAGGATCCGAAATCAGCACAAACTCGTTATCAGAATTGCTAACAGTATACAACTCCGTTCCAGAGAGCGTTTTGGACACATTGGCGGTGCTTAGGCCACGTCAAACGCGTGTTTCCTGCCGCGAAGACTGTTGTTGTTGTTGTCTTGCTGGTGATTAGAGAGTGAAGCAAACGGTATTGATGAAGGTAAATTGTTACGTTGAAATTGGAAGAGTTTTGTGGTGAGTTCGCGGCGGGTTTGGTCGATGCGGGTGGTGATGCCGGAGCTCTGGCGGAGGAGGTGGTTGTGGAAGAAGGTGAAGGGATTGGGGTTTGGTGACTCCATTGCCGAGGAGAAAAGGGGAGAGTGAACAACAGAGGTAGTTGCTGGTGTTCCCCTATATTAAATTGGGCCTGACTAGTTCGGCCCAGATAGTTTGGGCTTGATGTATGGTATATGTTACTATGTTTGAATGTTTTTTTTTCATCATTATTTTTCTTTGTTGTTGATATTTTAGAGAATTCGGATGAAAAGAGTAAGGTTTGATTTGTTTGTAAAAGTAGAGAATGTGATGGAAAGTGTAGGAGTATAGTGGTGGGGTTTGCTGTGTCATGTGTGGGATTTCGGTTAAGGCTGATATTGGTTCGATTTTGATATGGCGCGGGTATGCTAACGGTGTTCTAGTATAGTTTGTGATATCAAATTTCAAAGAATACTGGACGAATAATAATACTGGTACTCATGTCGATATTGATATAACTTTGTTTTCAACAAAATCAATGACGAAATGCTAAGGAAAATGAAAAGACATGGGTGTTCAGTTTTTTTTTAAGTTAACAAATATATAAATTATTAAAGAAAAATTAAATTAAGTTAAACAAAAACTAAAAAGTTTAGTTAACAAATATAAATTTGTAAAGAAAATTTAAATTAAACAAAAACTGAAAAGTTTAAAATGATATTAATTTAGGGTATAATGGTGAAACTGAAACTAAAAAACATTTCTTAAATAAAGTTACTATGTATAGTACACACAAATTAACAAGTATACTAATAAACGGGACACTAATATTTATAATATGTAATTTAAAATACGTTTATATCATTTATAATGCCTATAATGTATGAAAATCTTACAAAGGAAAGTCTGATGAGATTAAAACCTAGTGAAGAAAAAAAAGTAGTAAAACGTATAATACTTCCTTCCCTGTATATTCTTCGAGTGTCAAATTTTGATCAAATTTCTATAAATGTTTTGTCGGGAATAATTTTGCAAATAAGTCCGTCAAATCGTCACTTCACTTGATTTGACAAACATCGTTATTTCACTTGATTTGACAAACATAGTATCCATCGTTTGAATGTGTTACAAGAAAAAAATCAACATGTATGTGCCATTCATTATATAACTAGTGGGATCCATTGCAATCCCTAACGAGGATTTGGTCGGTCTTAGTTTGGTTCATATCGATATTGGAATTTAGTTGTTATCACTTCGGTTTGTAATGATATTGCTACTAGCCATGACAATCGAAAGAAAAAAAAAACAATATGTCTAAAATGATATCGATGCGTGATTTATATTGTAATGGTATGTTTGGAAACTAAAAACAACAATAAAAAAAAAGAAATTAAAAAAATACAAAAAACCAAAAAAAAACAATAATTTCAGTCCATATCAGTTCGGTACGATACCGTTACCCGGTACATTAACAGAAAAATTACGTTGAAGGGTATTTTGACATGTGCTTACATTGACCGAGAACCATAAAGACGAAAATTGTTAGTAGTAGTAATGTTGTTTGGACGGTATCATTTCGTACTTCAGTTCCTCACGATAGTGACACTCGCTATAGATTACGATATAAAGAACATATTCTATTGCAAATATAACGCCATTTTTAACGAAATTTATATTTGAGAAAGAATACCGGTACCAGTGTTGTTCGAAAGATATCGGTGCGGTTCGTCACGGTAAAGAATTAAAAAAATCTATTATATTTGACCCGATCGATTTTGTATAGAACTTTTTATCAAAGTGTTGATAAAACATAAACACGCCGGAACGTTGTATTCGGAATTTTATAACACACTATATTATATTATTAGAATAACGAAAAAGGGTAAACGACATCAATTTATACAAAAAACTAAATTATAAGGTAACTTTGATTACATGTACATTTGTGGTATGATAATTTGTACATTACTATTTACAACTAGATTTAAGTAAAAGTTATATCAAAGTATAGATAAAAATATACACGAACTTTATAAACATCATATTTTAAAGAGTAAATTGCACAAAACGTCCTTTAAGTTTCACCAATCTTGCTGGTTTCAACCTTAATCTTTAAAGTTGCCAAAACCAGCCTTTAAGATTAATTTTGTTGCAGGTTTCATCCTTTATCACTAACCCAGTTACTAATCCATGTTAAATGGCCTCACATGCATAGCATGTGAGGGTAAAACCGTCTTTTCATCTCTCTCTCTATCTTCTCTCTCTAAATATAAATCTAGTTCAAAACCTGCTTCTCCTCCACCATAAACCTGCTTCTCATCAACGCCACCGAACTTCCACCGGAAGACTACTTCGACTACATCATCTTCGGCGGAGGCACCGCCGGATGTCCGTTAGCAGCCACACTATCATTCAACCACCGCGTATTACTTCTCGAAAGAGGCGGTGTACCGTACACAAACCCTAACGTCATGAAACAAGAAGGTTTTATTCAAACACTCCGTCAAATCGACAATTATTACTCACCTGCACAAGCTTTCAGTTCCGATGAAGGTGTTCCGAACGCCAGAGGCCGGATATTAGGTGTAACATTTGTCAAAAACGGGTTTTCCAAACCCGCTTCGTTTGTAATCGAATATCAAGTTATAAATGTTCGTTGCGTAATTATGTTGAGTTTAATTTTGAACGATGCATAATTAATAAACAAAATAGAATATAAAAGCTATAATTGATAAAAAGTAAAAATAAAATAAATAAAATGAAAAACAGGCTGCCGGGACTCGAACCCGGGTCAGTCGGAAAGGCTCAACGACTTAACACGCACACTTATAACCACTCCGCCACTTGATGTTTTCTGTTAGTTCTAGGAATCAATTAAATCTTATGTTCAACCATGAATCAACCGGTTTACGCCAACTGTAACCGTAATCGGTTTCCAAACGTCCAAAAACGTTTGAGTGTTCGTGGTTTTCTGACAATAACCGATGCACCGACACCTTCAATCAATTTAGTCTTGAATGGACTTGAATTCATGTGGTGATCGGTTTTAATAACCGAAAATCTGCACTTCCTGAATTACTCCAACCATAGCCCCTCTGCGACTCAAACTTATCCGCAGAACCTTCAATTTCACTTTCGCTCTACTTTCAGTTCGTCGGAAAAACTTTTTGAACTCGCCGGACTTTCGCCGGAAAACCGTGTCTTCCATCAAATCAGTAAGTCTCTCAATTCTTTCATCGTCTATCAGTTGTTAAGTTTTTGCTAACTCAAACCCTTCAATCAGAATCAGTTTCAGACGACGATATCGGATAATTAACTCCGCCGGAAAACTTCTCAAAGTTCCAAATTCTCGCTGTGAAACGGTATAGCCTTTTAAACCTTCTGGTAATTCTTGTTCAGTGCTTCAATTCCGCATCTAGCTAATCAAAATTGTTCATCTGTCCGCTCAGACGAAATCCGTAAAAACAGAGCCGACGACTTCGCCGGAATTCTGAGATAAATCGTTCTTCCGGTATGTTTACTTCCAAAATCTTCTCTGCCATTTCATTTTAGTCATTTGAATGTTTGTCAATCGAATTAAACAAGAAACAGTAGAGTAATCGTAGTCTGTGATTTTGTAACGAAGAAGACAAAGTTAGGTTGTTTATAAGTTTTATATAAATTGGATATTATCTCAGGTTAGACACACAGTCCAGCGGTGGACTGTGTGCGCACATATATCACACGCCGGGAGTTCGATCCTTGACACACACGTATGCTCTGTAATAAAGATGTTTTCTTTTTCTAACTGAACCGGATTAACTCACTGAAGTTGTTAAGTATAATAAAAATCGGTATATTAACCAGGTTAGACACACAGTCCAGCGGTGGACTGTGTGCAACACTAACCCACAGGTCCCGGGTTCGAGACCTGTTGCACACTCCGGTTTGATGATTAAAACCCTTTTTAAAAAATAAAAGAATTTTGAATAAACTAAAATAGTATATAAATATAATTAAAAACAGAATTATTTCGAGTTAGACACGTAGCTCAGTTGGTAGAGCTGCGTGCACGCGTACGGGAGGTCTCGGGTTCGAGCCTTACCCGGCGCACACTTACACTTTAGCAAACCGGTCAAACAGTCAACAGTCCCGGTCAACGTTCAATGGTCAACGCAAAAGTCAACATTTTTTTATATTTTTATTTATTTAATTAGTTTAAAAATCAATTAAAAATACTTAAAAATAATGTTTTTAAAGATAGATAATAGCCTTAAACTCACAAAAATATATATAAAAATCTTATTAAAATTATTAATAAAATCCATTCATTTACCATACTTCCCGTTATTATTTAGGTTAGTTAAGTCTCGTCGATCAATCCTCCAAACTCGTGCGCATTTCATCATCTTCAGCCGAACGCACCCAATGTGAGTGAATCTCTACAAATTCCCCGTTTTTAATCACGTTTTTTGGGTGTATCATGTGTCTTACCATTTATTATATTTAAAACATTGTGCATACATCATATCCATTAACAAATGTGTATTCAACTTGTATCAACTGTTTGTGTGGTTATTGTTTAAATTTAATTTATCATTTTCAGTACATACATTATCATAGGCCGCCGCTCCCCATTACATTACGAGCGTTGAGCTGTTCCCCATTACATTATGAGCGTGAACCGGGCGTTGCCAACATACTGTCGGCTCCGTTTGATTGAGCCGTGATCGCACAGACATTCATCATAGGCCGTCCGTTCCCCATTACATTATGAGCGTGAACGTGACGTTGCCAACATATACAGTTTCATTCATGTTATATATTCGTGCAAGTTGATATGTTATTGTATGTTATTGTTTGTGGTTGTTATTGTTATTGTTTGATTATTTACATTTGCTCACATATGACTATTGCACAATTTTTCCATGATAAAGATAACAAGAAATCAATAATAAATGTTTATCTAACAAGGTTCACTCGCCAACTTATGTTGACCCAAAAACCCCTATTTTTACACATGATACAGGTGATCCAGCTGCAACAAGAAACACATAGGATTGGCTTAGAAGAATAAACTGGTTTAGAGCTTGGATTGTTTAGTTGATTATTTTTCTTTGTATTTGTATGAACATGTTTGGAATATTGAGAATGTAATTTTGACTTTAATAAATATGAAACATATTAGTAAATATCATGAGCTTTGGTGATAACCCAATTATGCCCCGACTCTTATTCCGCTGCGGGTCGAGGTGTGACATTAGTCGGAAGTAGCGCGATTAACGCCGGATTTTACAGCCGAGCGGATGACGAGTTTTATTACCGCTCCAGGATTAATTACTCACCTGCACAAGCTTTCGTCTTGGGGGATTCTGGTGGTGAATGATTTGGAGTTTGTAGGGGAGTTTTTGTATGATAACCGCGAAATGGTATATCGTTTTTGTCTCCGAGTTTACTGGAGCATTCTCTCATACAGGTGGTGGGCATTACTGAGTCCGGTGCTTATCTTGAAGCGTCGTCTACTGTTCGCCCTTATCATTCGCCTGTTCACTCGGGTTTCCGACGGCCTCACTCGGCTCAGTGGTATTTTAGTGTAGCTCACATCATGGAGAAGATAATCGGGCCGTTATCAGCTGGATCACTCCGGTTGGCATCTACAGAAATCACAACGAATCCGGCTGTAAGTTTCAACTACTTTAGTAATCCAGTGGATTTGGAGAGGTGTGTGAATGGAACGCGTAAAATCGCGGATTTGCTTAGGACCCAGGCCATGTCTGGTTTTAGATTTTGGAACTGGCCTCGTGGGGAGTTTAGGTTTGTGGGTGCGCGATTACCAGCGAACCTATCGAGTGATGAGGAGATGGGTGAGTTTTGCAGGCGTACAGTGAACACGATATGGCATTACCATGGTGGATGCTTAGTGGAGAAAGTGGTGGATTCTGAATTGAGGGTGATTGTTTGTTCTTCCGGTGAATCGGTACACTTTCCGGTGAGCTTTTCGGCGAGCAAGTTCAACCGGAGAAGCAATTGAACTGAGATCTCTTCATCTCAATTTCAATAGCGATTGATCTGAACTGAAATCGGAGTTAAAAATTGGGGAAAAGACGGTTTTACCCTCACATGCTATGCATATGAGGCCATTTAACATGGATTAGTAACTGGGTTAGTGATAAAGGATGAAATCTGCAACAAAATTAATCTTAAAGGCTGGTTTTGACAACTTTTAAAGATTAAGGTTGAAACCAGCAAGATTGGTGAAACTTAAAGGACGTTTTGTGCAATTTACTCTATTTTAAAGTTATAAAAGAAAAACAAAATATATAAATTTCATTATACATATAAAATAAAAAAAAAAAAGAGTACCGGTGTTCATTGAACAGTAATTATACACACAATACCCTATTAGCAAATAGTATGTTAGATAATATTGTAACTTACAATTGTGTTGTCGCTTAGAGTGACAAAGACAAAAGTCTTTAGAGACATTAGGTCTCAGATTTATTCTAGGAAATTGTATATATACGGGTACAGTTTAAGAGTGGGATAGAATTATCGTTGATTTTTTTTTAATCTAACTTAAGATATACATGTCATGTATTTATACAATAAGTTGTATGTTTCCTTCATGTGACAACTACGGTACTTATATTAAAGATATATTTGACCGAGCATATATGCTTTCGTAAAAATTACCCAAGAATGATAGGTAAGCAGACAACAAGCTACGCCACAACCCCTTTTGAATAGCAAATCCCTGCATATAAACTAATATTGCATATAAAATTATGATAAAAACAATCATATAATATTTATATTTAATTAAAAGTTATAACTATAAGTGTGTGTATATATATACTAGCAGGATGCCTGCACGATGTAGCGGAAGCGACACATCACACTGCGTTACTTGTTTTGATAGTTTTTTTATTAATGGAATATTTATCGTAGCATTATTGTGATAGATATACATCAAAAGTGAAGTAATCCATTTCATTGTGTTGTGAATGGTTCAGTTATTATCCTCAACCGAAGCCGAAACCAAAGTCATAAGTTAGTCTAGTTTATTAACCAATCGATTTATGCCTTATTATTTGGTTAGATTGACGGTTTTCGGTTTGGTTCATTTAGTTTCAGTTAATAGTAAAAACCAAACTTGGGCTAAAACTTTTGGTTAGAAATATATGAAACTGTGGTATAAAACATGAAATGAAAGTATAAAATGGAGATATAAAATATGAAATATATGAAAAGGGGTATAAAAGCTAGAAATATATGAAAAAATGAATGATTTCATTTAGTTCAGCTAATTTTGGTTAAACAAGAGTACAAAAAATTGACAACCGATTTTTGGTTAATTCGGTTTTCAGTTTCCGGTTAATTCAGTTTTTCGTTGATTTTGGTTCGGTTTCCTTTGTTTTTGGTTTGGTTTAGGTTAACAATTTAGTTATTGCTCACCGATAACCGGTTTTGGTTAATAACCACGGCCCGAATAATCCTGCAGGGTAGTAACCGCCAGGCAGCTATGGGGCTAAGCTAGCTTGGGGAGGGAGAACCCTCCCGCGGTCAGGGGTACCGTGCATTTACCCTTTTTTTTCAATAGGTGCGCGCGCGATGCAACTGGAAACACAGACATTGCCACGGTGTGTATTGTTCGGTTGGTTAGATTATTAGCCCCAACCGAAATCGAGGCCATCGATTTGTCTATTTTATTAACCAATCCGTTTTCAGTTAATTGGTTTGGTTATTTCAGTTAGATTAACGGTGTTTGGTTTGATTCATTTAATTTTGGTTAATGGACAAAACCAAACTTGGGCTAAACTTTTGATTATAAATACATGAAATTTAGATATAAATACATGAAATGGATGTATAGGCATATGAAATGAAGGTATAAATACATAAAATGAGGGTATGAATATGAAATACATGAACTAAAGGTATAAAAGCTAGAAATACATGAAAATATAAATGATTCAGTTCAATTAATTTTGGCTAAACGAGGGTACACATAAATAGATAACCGTTTTTAGTTAATTCGAGTTTCGGTTAATCAATTTTTAATTAACTCAATTTTTGGTTGATTTCGGTTTGGTTCCGGTTAACGATTAAGTTATTACTCACCCTTAGACGCTGTTAATATGGTGTAATATATATATATATATAGGGTGAGGTTATTGTGAGAAAATTTAAAAGTGTGAGAAGGATAAGAAAGAATCTAAACCATTAGATATTTAATCTAATGGTTGAGATCATAGTGGCAATTCTGTAAATAATGTTGACTATTAAACTAACTAATTTTCTAGATTAAGAGTATAAAGGTAAATTTAATATTTTTAAATTAAGAAACTAACATTAATACACATGCAAAGTTCCCCCTTCTTTTTTAAATATCAATAACTTTTTATACGTAATTTTTTTTTAAAAAAAAATACACCATAATAACGAGTGTTTTTTTTATCTTTAATATGAGTACCATATTGATATACTTATGTAGAGTTATTTCTATTTTTATATATTTAGGGTGTTATTTCTGTTTTGATTCTAATTAAAGTGTTGACTGATGTTATATTATTTTGTTATTTCTGTTATATTCAATGTTAGGGTGTTTCTTTATAAGATGTGTGCCTTTAATATAATTGTTGTAGTGTTTTTATAGTTATGGTTTTATTTTTGTTATATTTCTGTTCTTTATAAGATGTATGCCTTCAATATACATGATGTGGTGTTTTTATGAGTTACGGTGTTTTTATGAGTTATATTTATGTTCTTTATAAGATGTATACCTTCAATATACATGCTGTGGTGTTTTTATGAGTTAGGGTGTTATTTCAAATTCGAAAATCTCTACAATAACTGCCAAAAATCGGTTGCATATATTCATTCCATAATTAGATTTTTTAGTTAAATTACACTTATACCCTTAAACTACCAAAATAAAAAGGGACACATGTCACCTCCATAATCTTTCTTATCCTTCTCACACTTTTAAATTTTCTCACATAACCTCTACACACACACACACACACACACACATATATATATATATATGTCACACCCCGGTTTTCCAACCCAAATCCATACACCGGTGGACCCGGGTGAGGAGTATTGTGACGTCAGTTGATAACATCATAGTCAATTAAACACGACACAGTGGAAGTCTTGGAGTAAAATTACTATTACAAACCGAATGTTCGAAAATACAAAATAATATACAGGCTCGTAATAGAAGATCCATAGGCGGATCATAAATTGTACATGGAAAGAATATAAAACAGACTTTGGACAGATCTAGGATTTGCAAGATCCTCTATCACTATCGAGCACTTCCAGCCTATTTTCGTATTGTACCTACAGTTTATTCTTTTAAAAATACATCAGCTTTCGCTTGTAAATACACCCAACTGACTCATTTTGAACATATTTCAAAAATGTTTTAAGTGCGTATCAGCACAAAATCTTTTTATAACTTGGGAAAGTTAACCGTCCAACCTTGTTAACAGATTTACATGTTTGTCCATACATACAGGACCCGGTACGGAGACCGAGACATGATTAACGTACACACCACTTTGGACTCACGAAGGAGTCAATTCCTCCCAACCTTGTGGGAATGCATTGTTGAGCGTCTATCGAGTGTATGCCTACACCCGTGCTAAGGTCGTGGCCATTTCTATTGTAATGAGCCAATGATATGCAGGACACGGTAGTAACCCCCGATGTTTAAGTTTTCAAACCAAACTTATTAAAACAGAATATGTGGATTTACTAGCCACAATCCGCTATTTGATTGATCCCATTTCCGACCAAGCGGTAATAATTTACCGTAACCCAAGCCCGTATAGGGGAAATAAGTCGAGAGTATTTACCTGAGCTAGTCTTCTTTTAATTTTTAATAACTCAGTCGTACACAAAAGTACTAAGTGCAAATAGCATTTACTGGCAAGTCTCTAGTCTGGATTATGGCATAAACTAACCAATTAAATACTAACGGTCTTATTTAAGTCATAGACTTAGACCGACTAGCGTACTTGATCAAAACGTATGACGCTAGATTAAACGATGATTGGATAGAATGTAGTTTAATCCAACAAGTACCTTGACTTGTATAATACGGATAAACTATAAACATTCTGGATTTTGAGATTTAAATGACAAGGTTATACCCGTTTTGGTTAAATTCCGTAAACTAGTTACGTATAATTAACCGTACGCTTATAAGCGATAATGAGTAACTGGATAAGTCATGGACAAGTTCCATATGCCATTATATTTTAAATAAGTTAAAATATCAGTAGGATATCAACTTATATGCCCGTTAAGGTTTTAAAACGAAACTATGCCTCATAAGGGTATTTCGGTAATTTCATATCATATAAAAGAAACTTGAGTATAATTTAATGTTATAATTATAAGTATTCTGGAAAAATAATTTATTTATGGTATAATATCAGTATGATACCAATTATATGTGTAATTTATCTTTTATGACCAAAGTATGCACCGAAGGGGCATTCTGGTCATTTTACACAAAGTTTATAAATTTTTAGGATTCTGAGTTTATAACATGTACCTACTGTAAATATGTTTAAAATAAGTTTTAAAATCAGTAGGTAACAAGTCTTGGTCAATTAATATGTTTTAAAACTATACTATGCGCCGAAACGGCGCTTATGTCGTAAATGATGTTTTATGCGATGTTTAATGAAAACTGACATTAGGTTCAGATTAAAATGTCTTAGATATGTTATTTTATATAACATATTAGTAGGTAAAAGATTTACCTGTAAAAGATTTGATTAAAACCATTTTATGAGCCACAGGGGCTAAAATCGTCATTTATCGACATAGTTTAAGTACCTGCTTGAAAACTCAGTTTATAACTTGGTTTAACATCCCAAATGATCCTGCTTAAAATATTACATCAGTAGGAAACTTATTTTCAAGTTCGTTATCATTAAAACCTTGATTTATGCCAAAAGGGCATTTTTGTCAAAAACGGCATAATTGCGGAACTTGCGCATAAACTTGGATTCTGATTATGATCATGTAATATAACCTCAGAGGGTTATTCTGCATTATATTAAGATCATAATACAACTTTAGATCAGTAGGTAACTAATTTAAATCGGGTCAGAATCGAAAGTCAAAGCAGAAGTCATACTTTGCGACTTTCGGTTGTGAACCGACCCTAGAACTGAATGACGAGCCGAACATGTTCTTACATGTTCTAATAATTATTACCAACTTGGTTAAGTGTCAAAACAGGTTTCATAACATATATAACATTAATTTAGAATATTTCCGAAAAATGGCATGTTTGACCTTTTAATATCGTAACTTTGACCCGTCAATTGGTCTAGCAAACATGATCTTCTGGAGGTGCCCTTTATAGGGATTAACACCTACCTTATTACGATCACTTAGCCATGTTCATTTCGAACAATGGCTGGACCATAATGGTCTTAACCGAAAGTCAAAGCATTTTCCGTAAAACGCTTGACTTTTGGCTATAAAAGCCTATAAACGAAAATGCACAAGGAAGGAACACTTACCAGTGATTCCCAAAGTGCAAAAGAACTATGTTGGATGCTCCTTTCAGTTAGGAACTTCCAGAGGAGGGAGAAGAGTGTATGAATGAGAAAGGTGCAAGTTGGAATGGTGAACTTGAACACCTATTTATAGTTGGAGAACTCAAAGGAGGTGATGCCAGGTGTTTAGGGGTGTAAGAGGGAGCTTACAAGTGTCCCAAAAATGTGGCATATCAGTTTGGGAAACCATAGTTTCGATTAAATGATTTTGGAGCTTTGTTTGGTAGCCAAGCAAAACTTTCTGCAGCAGAGGCTCTCTGGCGCCCCGCGAGAGACCCAGGCTTGGTCTCTCGTGGCCCGCGACCCCCTATGGCCACTTTTAAACTTTAACACTTTTAGCCCCTTAACTTCATAAAGCTTCTAAAAACCCTTTAAAACACCTTTTTTGCACATTTAGCCTTCGTAGCCAATATTTGGCGTACCCGGGATTATGCCTGACATTGTTGAGCTCTCGGTTCATTAAAAGGTCACTCAGAGGTATAAATTAATATGTTGACACTTTTAGTCCCTCCATTATCCAACTTTCATATATTTACAGAATTGAACCCTTTCGTCCAACGAATGGCACGTATGAGAGTTAGGACTTCGCAAAGGATCACTCAGAGGCTGGGCATGTTGACATTATCAGTCACTCAGAGGCCAAGTTTTAAGCATGTTGACATATCAGTCACTCAGAGGCTGTTATTTATGCATGTTGACATCGGACCGTCACTCAGAGCTGTTATTTATGCATGTTGATATCGGACTGTCACTCAGAGGCTCAGCTTGAGCATGTTGACGCCTTTAGTCCTTATTAGTCTTTAATAGACTATATTTAAAATACAACACGTGTCACTATACTATTGGACACGATTTTACAGGGTGTTACAATATATATGTATATATATATATATATATATAACGTACCAAAAAGTTATGTCCATTTACAAATTAGGGAGGAGGTTGTGTAACTACTAACACTACTAGAAAAAGAGCCTTTAATGACACAAGAACAATGACACACACTAATTTTGTAACGTGCAAATGTGTGTGTCATTAAAAAATTATCATTGTTGGTAAAATTTGAATATTTTATGACAATTATAGTTGTGTGTCATCGTTTAAATGCCATTTTAGAAAAAAATAAAACCCATTAAAACATGCGTGTCATCGTTATTTGTAATCTTAAAATTTTTATGACACTTATTTTGTGTGTCATCATTTAAATGTCAACTAAATAATAATAAAACACATTAAAATATGTGTGTGTCATCGGTGTGTATCGTTAAAACAAAAACGTTATAATTGGCGCCCTCTCAAATAATTAAATTCCTTCAAATAAATTAAACTTAAATATTTTCTTAACTCCCAAACCCCAATTCACAGAATTCCCTCTAAAACTTCGATACCACGTACCCTAAAACCGTCAGCCAGCGCATCAAAATTTTACTTCAACGAATTGAGAATCAAAATTGAACTTCAACGACGGATGCTTCACCACTACAACCGTTGGAAAACAACGAACCCTTCACCATAAATTTCATCAATTATGAGTTCTGATTGTGAGTTCTGGCTTTTTAGTGTTTGTGAATTGTGAGTTATGTTTTTTTTCGTGTTTGTGAATTGCGAGTTTTAATCTATCAATAGTTTACATCATCTACTTCAAATCTGTAGCTAGGGTTTTTGTAACGTAGATAATATCCTACAATCTATTAGTAAGGTTGAAGGTTTATTTGGGCTGACTTTGAAGGTTTATTTGTTGTAGTTTTATATATTATTTTAGGTTTGAGTTTATATAAATATAGGATCTAGTTAAAAAAAGGACAATAGTATAACACCACTATCAATACACAAGCATCTTGTAATTTGAATGTAATTTGAATTTGAATTTGAATTTTAAGGATTTAAAAAATTAATCTGTAGAATTCATCAGGGGTTGGTGTTTTTTCTTATAAATTTTGTTTTCAAGTGTCATGTTATTTTGGACGAAACATGATACTTGAAGCAAGAGACCTTGATATATATAACTCCACATGACAATTACAAAACAAATATACTATTATCATGTTTCATTGACATTTGTTCTTGCTTTGTAACAATACAACTAACCAAAACCCAAAAGATGTAACAAACTTTCATCTATAACAAATTTCATTTAATATATATTTTGTTACATGTTTAGCGGTGTAATTGTATTTTTAACGAAGTATAAGTTATACCTTGCAAAATGAGTGGGTCGGGTCGGGTGGCGCGTCAAAACGGGTTCAGGTCAAAATGGGTCAGTTGAAAAAAGGGTTGTTTTGGTTCGGTCGAAACGGTGTTCAGTTCAAAACGGGTCTGGTCAGAGCGGGTTTCGGGTCGGTTTATAAATGCTTTTTTATGAGAAATAGACATACCACTTTGATCCAAAATAACAAACATGCTTAATACAGACAAAACCTTAACTAAAATTTGGTACTGCAACCAAAATAACAAACATGCTTAATACAGACAAAACCTTAACTAAAATTTGGTACTGCACCCGGTACCATTTGCTCATCCATGATCATGGGTACCGTACGAACAACAATGGTATTGTACAACTATTTTTTGTTGGTTTTCTTCAACTTTTAATGATTCTTTTTTTAGTTTTAGGGGTAGGGATGAGATCGGTGCCAATCGATACCGAATAGGTACTAGTATCGAAAACATCGTTACGGTACCGGCATATGAAGGTAAAAACCGGTACTAGGAACGCCAAAAGTCGGTACCGAATTGACACTAAAGATCTTTCAGTTTGAGGAAATTCGGTACAAGTACCTAGTACCATTTGCTTATCTCTAACCACGGGTTTCATACGAATAACTTCATTACCGTACATTTAGTGCATATTTTAAATAACATATTTATTATTTATCTACATTATTAAAATCATAAAATGGCAATCTGTCCAGATTTTAAACTTCTTTAGATGTACAAATTTCAAAACAATGGGTACAACTCTTAAAGCTTCTAAAAACACAAGTTGCTCAACCAATAAGAATGCAATACAAGGATCACAATCCACACCGTCCAATGCATATCCCCGTCCATCCTATGATATCCCTCAAACAAAACACATGTCTATCTTCTCTCCTCCCCTTCGAGCACAACGATGACATCTGATGATGAGGAACCGGCGATGAAGAACGAACATGAGCTTCTCAGATTGAATGATTCCGACCCACAAATCAAATATCAATTTCTGGTTTTAGGTTTCCCAGTATGGTTCGGGTAAAAAAAGTAAGGTCTAATTCGTTCAATGTTTGTTTATTATAGTTTTCCAATAAACACTTTGAAAGCTTTTGAAGTTGGAGCACAATTTTGTCTTTATTATAGTCTATGCCATAATTGATCTGATTACTGTTTGGATACAATTGATTTAACTTTAACAAGTAAAACTGAATGAAGAAAGCTTTTTCTTTCCTATGTTCTTAGATACACTAATATACTAGAGATCATAACTTTAGAATTACTGCTAAGAGGAAAAAAAGGATAAAGGCTTAAACTGAATTGCTCATTTGTAGGTGAAATGGTATTACTTTCCTATAGATTTTTGTAGTAATAATATCTATAGTGTTATACGTTTTGAACTCTTGATGATTTATAATTGTAAAATGCCTATTTAATTAGCATGAGTCAAACATCTCTTTTTGGTAAATCAGATTACTTAAAAGTTGTATTTATTATTTTAGTGTTCGTAGTATACCATATTTGTTTGTCCAGTATCGGCTTCAATTTATGTTATTAATCATATAATCTGACTTCAGATGCTAGTAATTGAATGCTGATACACTTTTGAAGATCATGTTTTGTACAAAATGGAATAATGCCTAGGCGCTTTTTAATACTTAAGCAAGTGTGATGATTTGTTTGACACTAAGATTTCTCTTTTGAGTATAGGTGGAGTTCAAATTGTAAACCTGAGCGGCTGAGCTGTGAAACTATGCATTTGCAGAGAATTTTTTGAGGATTAAGTAATCTTATCTGATGCTAACAATTGAATTTATATATTTTAGTTACTTGAAAAAAACCCTCAATCAGCGTGGCGATGATACTGGAACTACCATGAAAAAGGCTTAGTGAGTTACGCTTGGTTTCTATTGAGATCATCGGATTTTTTTTTCTAAAGGAAATAGAGTTATTATATTCAAAGTCACAATCTCAGGACTTGTTAAGTTTTGTACATATGTTGCTCAACGTTGCTGAAATTAATCAAGTATATAACTAGGGGTGTAAAACGAGCCACTATGCTCGAGCTCGCCATGTTTTTATAAAGCTCGAGCTCGGCTCGCGAGTAAAACCCAACTCGGTCGAGTTTATATTTTGAAAAAAAATCCAACGAGCTAACTTTGTTTATGTCATCAAGTCGTTTTTCATGTCAAAGTCATGTATTTAAGTTATTTAATTTTGTTCTCAGGTTGGGGGAGGCAAAGTTGTATACGTGGATGCGGATATTGTGGAATACGTGAAGAGTGTTTGAGTTATTGGGCATTGTTTGTTTTTAAGTGACTATTTAGATGTTGAATTATGTACGTCAAATAATATTTTTTGTTAGTCTAAGATATTTATAACATATTTGGTGTGACTATGAAATGAATTGTCTTGGTAGACACGTATTTTGTTATGGAAGTGATTTATATATTATGTTGATTTAATTCTCTAGGGAAAAATTATAAAAAAAATAATATTTTTTAAAAACAATTACATGACACGCAATGCGTGTCATAAACGTGTGTTATTAAAATGTGTCATAAATGTGTGTCACAAATACGTGTCATTAATGTGTCATAAACACGTGTCATTAAGGTGTGTCATAAAAGGATGACACACAAGTGTATGTTATCTTCAATTAATGATATGGGCTTCATTACACTTTTTTGTGTGTCATATCTACCCTTTAATGACACGCAATGCGCGTCATAAAGGTGTTTTTTCTAGTAGTGTAACTAATTATCTATAATTTTGTTAAAGATGAAGATTTAATCACTTGACATTCCGTAGCGATTAAACATTCTGGGATAATAACTAAGTACGTTGGGATTTAACCCTTTGTGTACTAAGGCATCATCTACTTGTACCATTTAATCCACACTCAATACTGACCAAGACAACTATCGAAATGTCGACAAAATGAGTAGGCCGTCACGACGCCTCTGGATTTTTTAAAACATTATAGTTTATAAGATATGACAAGAATTCGTAAAAGAATTATAAGTTTGTTGTGGAGGGAGAGAAGTGTAACTAATTACCGACATTATGTTAAAACTTAGGGTTAAGTGTATAAGATGAGGTGCTAAAATATAAATATTGTTTAAAATACTAATTTACCCTCATTTTTGGGGTGTATTTATAAATTAATAGATAAAAAGTTCTTTGTTTTTGGTATCTTAAAATGCTCATCCTTATATATTATAAGAAGTATATATATAATTATAAATATAAATGAGTGAAAATAATTTAATATTTTAATATATAATAAACAAGCTTAGCCCACACCAACTTTAATTTTAGAAATAAGCCCTAATATAATATAAATGAGTGAAAATTTTAATATTTTAATATATAATAAAAGTTAGCGCACACCAACTTTAATTTTAGAAATAGAGCCCTAAATGAGTTAAGTTGAGCTAGAATTCTAAAATTTATGTTATAAGTAATGATTGTGAGTGGTTGTGAGTGAATGAGAGAGAAAATGTTACATTTTTCTGTAAATATACGAGAACACTATTCACCCTTTATAATTTTTTTAATATTTTTGAAATTGGTTGTGTATAGAAGAGAGAAACTAAATAATAAAAATATAAAAATATTATTTAATTGAAAATGAGAAGGAAAAAAATAGTGATTTTTAGTGTAATTACATATATAATGGATACAAAATTAATTATGAATTATCTTAAACATAATACTTTGATCCAATCGTTAGTTTCGCACTTTCGTTAGGGACAAATGCATTTTCCCGTTCTTTATTGTTTCTTTAAATAAATTTTGATCTTAGATCTCAATATGTTATCTCAGGTTTTGCACAAGTAAGAGAAAAAAATAGTGATTTTACTTTTAAGGTGTAAGTAAATCGAGCTGAGTTTGTTTGAGCTTAACTAGTAAAAAGCTCAAGTTTGAGTTTGCATAGGTTTACCTATAAAGTTGGACCTTAAGTTATTTTATGCTTTATATATAATATAAAGTTCGAACTCCACATCTTTAATATTTATTACTAATTTAAATATTCTTTATAGGTATATTAAGGGAGGGTGTTAGGGGAAACACAATAAATAAACAAACTAACTCAATACAACCTAATTCACCATTTAAATTGCGCATGGACTGCTATGATGCGTTTTTCCAGCGACTCGTCTCGCCTTAGTGCAAAAAGTGAGCGCTTTTAATAGCTATGTTTTCTTATATAATTATATAAAGTTAAATTACTGATATTTTATGTCCTCATCACAGGAAACATATAATAAATATATTGTCGAGAAATATGGAGAGGATGTCAGCTTACACCTGGAATTGATATGGAAGTGTTGTCGCAAAACTGTTGGAGGCCAAAAAAGGATAGAATGTATGGGATCGGGACTATTGCTGACTCGCGTGTCGTGATGACGAGTGCACAAGAGAGAAGTGACAACGACGGGGTTTGTGTTCTCTCTCTTTTAGTAGAAAACGTCTATATTTTAATGTGATAAAGACATTTAATAGGTAAGTTAAATGATTAGGTTATGTTGAGTTAGCTTGTTTGTAGTGTTCTATAACTATGAGTGTAATAATTTTTATTAAGTTATATTTGGTTATAATTTGTTATGATGCGTCATAACTTATTAGGTGTCAAAATGGATGTTAACGGGTTATTTTGCTTTGAATGTTATAGGTGAAATGGTTGAAGGAAAAAATGACGTAGTTGGAACAAGATAAGATAGAAAAACAGGCTATGATGGAGAAAATTGAAGAAGGTGCGAGATGTCGAAACGAATGAGAATATTCAATTACCGTTGCAAAACCCGCCACCAACTTAAGATATGTTGAAATTTATTTTGCTTTTGGATAATTTGGATCTTTATTGAGTTACGGTTGGTTATGTTTTAATTATTTTGATCTTTATCGTGTTACGGTTGGTTATTTTTGAATTATTTGGATCTTTATGTGTTGCATTTTGTTATATTTGAATAATTTGAATCTTTTAGTATGAGTTTTTAATATTTATTGTTATGTTTGAATTATTATGCTATATGATTTGAGTATTTATTTTTAGTTTGACTTTTTTTAATATTTATCAGATTTGAATACAATTTTTTATAAGGAAAAAATAGCAAATGATATAAAAAAGTTTTTTCTATCGAAAATACCAAACAAAATGCGTAGCTAAATCAACCATCTAAAATCTATAGCTATATCCGTAGAAAAATCAAATGAAATTCTTAGCTAAATTTCGTAGCAGATTCGATGGCAAAAGTTAGAAAATTTATGTAGCCAAATCCTATTAAATTCGTTGCTAAAAATTATGTAGTGAAACCGATAGCAAAAAGCTAAGCAAATTTTGTGGCTAAAAAATCCGCAAGAGGTAGCAAATTCTCGTAGCCAAACCATAGCAAGTACGTAGTTAAAAGTTATAGCAAAAATGATAGCAAAAACGTAGCAATTTTTCGTAGCCAACATTTGTAGCAAAAACCACTCCGTAGCTAAAAATATCCGTAGCTAAAAATCCATAGCGAAATTCCGTAACAACCTTTTTTGTAGCAAATCCGTGGCTAAAATAGGGACGTCGTTTGCTAAAGTTGTCACAATCATAATTTCCATCGCTAAAGTTAGTAGCAAACAAATTAGCGACGAGACTTGTAGCTACGAAACAAATCCATAGCATAATGGGTGTTTGTTACTGTCACACCCCGATCCGCAGTGGAATAAGAGTCGGGGCATAATTGGGTTATCACCAAAGCTCATGTTGTTTACTAAAATGTTTCATATTTATTAAATTCGAATTACAACTTTAAAATTCAAAACAAGTTCATACAATTACAAGGAAAAAGAAACTAAGTAAAACATTCCAAAGCCTAAACTGATTTAATCTTCTAGGCCGTCCTATAGGTTTCTTGCTTCAACTGGATCACCTGTATCATGTGTAAAAATGGGGGATTTTGGGTCAACAAAAGTTGGCGAGTGAACCTTGTTAAAACATTTGTTATTGATTTCTTGTTGTATTTAATATGGAAAAATTGTGCAATAATCATATGTGAGCAAACGTATATAAACAAACAAACACAAACCACCTTGAATGAGTATATGACATGAATGATAATGTATATGTTGGCAACGTCACGTTCCGCTCATAGGTAATGGGGAACGGACGAGCCTATGATGATGTATGTGAGATCAAGGCTCGATCAAACGGAGCCGATCGAAATGAGGCACCTGTACTCAACCCGTCTCCCACGGGGAGCTGTTGGGCCTGATGAAATGTATGTACTGAAAATGATAACTTTAAACTAAACATAATCCACACAACAACTGATACATATTGGATACACATTTGATCATGGATATGATGGATGCACAAGTGTGTAAATATAATAAATAATTAAGCGACACATGATAAACCCCAAAATGTGATTAAAACGGGGAATTGGTAGAGATTCACTCACATTGGGTGCGTTCTTTTGACGATGTTGAATGCGCACGAGTTTCGGGATTTGATCTACAAGGATAAACTAACCTAAAATAATAACGGTAAATAAGTGGATTTTATTAACAATTTTAATAGGATTTTTTTTAGATTTATTTTTGTGAGTTTAAGGTCATTTTCTAACTTTAAAAAAATATTATTTTTAAGTATTTTAATTGATTTTTAAATTAAATAAATAAATAAATAATAATAAAATTTGACTTTTTGGTTGACCGTTGACCGGCCGTTGACCGGACCGTTGACCGGTCGGACTGTGGTCTGAGTGTGCACTGAGTGAGGTTCGAACCCGGGACCTCTCGTACGCGTGCACGCAGCTCTACCAACTGAGCTACGTGTCTAACCCGAAGTATTCTATGTTTTAATTATATATATATATATATACTAATTAAGTGTTAATTTATTTGGTTTATATTAAAAGGATTTTAAATGTTTGAACCGGTTGCAGGGAAGCCGGATCGAACTCGGGTCCTTTGGTTTGTAAGCACACAGCCCAACCAGTTGGGTTGTGTGTCTTATCTGTTTAACTTACGGTTTATATTAATCTTATAAACATACTGGGACCTGTTCTGATTCAGTTTTAAAAAAATTGGTTTTAATTCGGAAAGTCGGTGCGTTTGTAAGGTTCGAACTCGTGACGTGCGCTATGTGTTTGCACACAGTCCACCGCTGGACTGTGTGTCTAACCCGGTTTAATAAGTTGTTTTAGTTATACTTATACACAATGTTTGACTTCGTCTTCTTCATTCATGAACACAGACAAACGATATCTGACTGTTCTGGTTTAAATCATTCGTCGGACATACAAGTGGTTGAAATGTAATGGATAAAAAGAGTTAAGGAATCGAATGTACCGAACAGACTGTTTTTCTCAGAATTCCGGCAATGGTCGTCGGCTCTGATTTGTGAATTCCGTCTGATTGAATCAATTAACAGTTTTGATCGATGAGTTGTGAAATTGAGTTACCAAACAAGGATTATCAGAGGGCTTAGATGTTTGTACCGATTCACAGCGTGAATTCGGAAATTTTCAGAGATTTTCCGGCGAGTGCAGATTATCCGGCAACGTCGTCTGGGACCGATTCTGGTTGAAGGATTGAAGTTAGTATAAGTCTAACAATGGATTGAAAATGAAAGAATCGAGAAATTTACCGATTTGATGTATGTCTCGGTTTTCCGGCGAAAGTCCGGCAATACAGAATATCTCCGGCGAGTGTAATTGCTTCGAGAAATTGTGCGATTTTGAGCGAAAAGATTACCAGAGACTTGGGTGTGTATTTATAGGGAAGAATCAGGATGAATTGAGTCCGAATTTGGTCTTGATTCATGGTCAAGGTTTTCTCCAGCGGTTATGACTGAGATCGCGGGATTAGACATCGGTTATAACCGATGTCGAGGTTAATACACGCGTTCAGTCAAAGGAAACCGTCGATAATTGGCGAAATCGTCGGTAATTCCGGCGACTGCGGATTGGGCGCGCTGATGACTGAATTCGATTTCGAGTTTTATTATAAAATGTTATTTGTTTTAATAGATAACACAAATGAGTCAAGTGGCGGAGTGGTTGGGTGTTGCTTGTTTCTTCCGGCTGACCCGGGTTCGAAACCCGACAGCCTCTTTTCTTTTTTATTTACTTTATTTTTACTTTTTAATAATTATAGTTTCTAAATTCTAAAATTTTTATTAATTATGTATTGTTTAAAATTGAAATTAATCATAAATACACAACGAAATTTTTATAACTTGATATTCGATTAATAAACGAAGCGGGTTTTGGATACCCGCTTTTCGACGGATGTTACAGTATCCCCTACTTTTAGAAATTTCGTCCCGAAATTTAAGTAGTATTGATAACAGGAAAAAGATGTGGGTATTTCTCGCGCATTGAGTCTTCACGTTCCCAAGTAAACTCAGGTCCTCGTTTCGACTCCCAGCGTACCCTGACAATTGGAATACGACTTCGTCTTAAACGTTTCTCTCCGAAGTCCATAATTTCTACTGGTCTTTCAATGAAATGCATAGATCCATCGACTTGAATGTCTTCTAGAGGAATATGGAGGTTTTCATCGGCGAGGCACTTCTTCAAGTTTGATTCGTGGAATGTGGGATGAATTCTGTTGAGTTCTTCTGGTAGGTCAAGCTTGTATGCTACAGGTCCTACTCTTTCGAGTATCTTGAAAGGTCCTACGTAGCGTGGTGCTAGCTTGCCCTTCTGGCCAAAACGAACCACTCCCTTCCACGGTGATACTTTTAAAAGTACTTGGTCACCAATGTTAAACTCCAAGGGCTTTCGTCGTTTGTCTGCATAACTCTTTTGACGACTTTGTGCCGCTAGAAGATTGTTTCGAATTTGATGGATCTTGTCTGTTGTTTCTTGAATTAATTCTGGACCGGTGATTTGTGCTTCTCCAATTTCGTGCCAACATATCGGTGATCGGCACTTACGACCATATAAAGCTTCGAAAGGTGCCATGCCGATACTGGAATGATAGCTGTTGTTGTATGAAAATTCAACTAATGGTAGATGAGCGTTCCAATTCCCCTTGAAGTCTATGACACATGCTCGAAGCATGTCTTCAAGAGTTTGGATGGTGCGTTTAGATTGTCCTTCAGTTTGAGGATGAAAAGCGGTACTGAGGTCCAATCGTGTACCCAAGGCGGCTTGTACGGCTTGCCATGTTCGTGAAGTGAAACGACCATCACGGTCTGAAATGATGCTTAAAGGTACACCATGACGGCTTACAATCTCGCTGATGTAGATACGAGCTAACTTCTCGTTCTTGAAGTCCTCGCGAATCGGAATAAAGTGAGCTGATTTTGTAAGACGATCAATGATTACCCATATTGTGTCATACCCACTGGAGGTGCGAGGTAACCCGGTAATGAAGTCCATGGTTATGTTTTCCCACTTCCATACAGGTATTTCATGTTGGGTTAGAAGTCCTGAAGGTCTCTGATGTTCAGCTTTTACTTTGGAACAGGTAAGGCACTTGGATACAAAAACAGCAATATCCTTTTTCATTCCAGGCCACCAGTAGGTGTATCGAAGGTCTTGATACATCTTCTCGGCTCCTGGGTGTATAGAGTATCGTGTTTTGTGCGCCTCATTCATAAGGAAATCACGAAGGTTATTGTGATCGGGAATCCTATGCGATCTAGATAGTACAGAATACCGTCGGATTTGGTTTCGATTTTAAGTTCTGCTCCACAAGACAGCTCATTGCGTACGTCGTTTTCTGTTACAGAAACATGTTGAGCTTCTCGGATTTGATCTTTGATGTCGGTTATGATTTACGAACATAGAAGACGAATGGAGTTCGCATAACCCTTTCGACTGAGCGCATCGGCCACCACGTTTGCCTTGCCAGGATGATACCGAATTTCATAGTCGTAGTCATTAAGAAGTTCGACCCATCTTCGTTGCCTCATATTCAACTCCTTTTGGTTAAAGATATGTTGGAGGCTCTTGTGGTCAGTATATATTTCACACTTGGTACCGTAGAGGTAATGTCTCCATATCTTGAGAGCGAACACAACGGCTCCAAGTTCCAGGTCGTGGGTGCTGTAGTTCTTCTCATGAACTTTGAGTTGCCTAGAAGCATAGGTTATCACTTTTCCTCTTTGCATCAGTACACAGCCTAGTCCTTGCCCTGACGCGTCGCAATAAACCACGAAGTCATCACAACCTTCAGGAAGTGTGAGGATAGGTGCGTCACAGAGTTTTTTCTTTAGAGTTTGGAAGGCTTCTTCTTGTTTAGGTCCCTATATGAAGGGTTTCCCTTTATGAGTCAAAGCCGTGAGTGGTACAGCAATACGGGAGAAATTTACAATGAAACGGCGATAGTAACCACCAAACCAAGAAATGATCTTACTTCGGTAAGGGTACGTGGCGCTTGCCATTCCTGTACTGCTTTGATCTTTGTGGGGTCGACATGTATTCCCTTGTCATTGACGACATGTCCAAGGAATTGTACCTCTTTTAACTAGAATTCGCATTTGGAGAATTTGGCGTAGAGCTTTTCATTCCTTAAGAGTGTAAGGATGAGTCGAAGGTGTTGTTCATGATCAGATTTAGACTTTGAGTAGATGAGAATGTCGTCGATGAAGACTATGACAAAGCGGTCGAGATAGGGTTTGCATACCCTATTCATTAGATCCATGAATACGGCTGGGGCGTTGGTTAATCCAAATGGCATGACCATGAATTCGTAATGACCATAACGAGTTCGGAAGGCGGTCTTTGGGACGTCTTCTTCATGTACTCTGAGTTGATGACATCCAGAACGAAGGTCGATTTTTGAAAAACAGGTGGCGCCTTGAAGTTGGTCTAGAAGGTCATCGATGCGAGGTAATGGGTAGCGGTTCTTGACCGTTAACTTGTTGAGTTCTCTGTAGTCGATACACATGCGAAACGTTCCATCTTTCTTCTTCACAAACTGAACAGGTACACCCCATGGCGATGAGCTAGGACGTATGAATCCTTTGTCAGTCAGCTCTGGCAGTTGACTGGCCAGCTCTTGCATTTCTGATGGGACTAACCTGTAAGGAGATTTTGCGACTGGTGTAGCGCCAGGTATAAGATCAATGCGGAATTCGACTTCCCTCATGGGAGGAAGTCCTGAGATGTCGTCGGGAAAGACTTGTGGGAATTCTTTCACTACAGGTATATCTTCTAGTTTCTTCTCCTTGTTCCCTTCTTGACTACGTGAGTTAGGAATGCGACATAGTTCTTGCGGAGATATTTTCGGGCTTGAAGACAGGACATCAATTTGAGTCCTTTCGAAGGGGTTTCTCCAAAGATTCGTAGGGTTTGACCGTCTGTAAGAGGAATGCGAATGAACTTTTTGCGGCATACTACTTCAGCATGATGTTGGCTGAGCCAGTCCATACCGATTATAATGTCGAAACTTCCCAACTTCATAGGAATGAGGTCAACTGGAAAATCGTGATCGTTTAAAGTGAGGGTACAATTTCGTATAATAGAGTTTAATGAGACCGGTTTTCCGTCAGCAACTTCCACCGTTATGGATTCCATGAGATTATCACGAGTTTGGTTGAGGATGGGTTCAAATTCTAAGGACACAAAACTCTTATCCGCGCCAGTATCAAATAACATGGATGCATAACTACCATTGATGAGAAACGTACCGTTAACCACGTTGTTGTCAGCCCTAGCTTGATTGGCGTTGATGTTGAAAGCTCTTCCTCTAGCAGGTGGAGGAGCTTGGTTAGCTTGGTTCACCGGATTTGATTGAGCTTGGGCATGAATGATGTTCACCAAGTGTGGACAAGTGTTTCTAAAGTGGTTTGGATCTCCACAGTTGTAACAAGCCCGCATGGGTTGCATCATGGGGTAGTGGGGTTGGTAGTAGGATTGGGCCGTATGTTGTGTAGGTGGTAGAAGTAAGGGTTGTTGGGCTTGACCCACTATCTGATGGTGGGTTTGGGTTGAGGGTTGGTTGCGGTTCATTCGCTGAAGTGTGCGACAGGTTTGGGTGGTGTGACCTGCACGGCCACATCTGGTGCAATGTTGGCAGGGGTGTTCGGGAAAGTGATGGTATTGGCAACGGTTACATTTTGGGTATGGGCTGGAGTATGGCTTTTTATATGGTGCAGCTGAGGGGACAATTTGGGTGATGGGTGCAGCAGTGATTGGGGGGTTTGTTTGTGTGACAGCAAAGTTTCTGTTGTTTCGCTTTCTTTTACCAGTAAACTTCGAGGAGGAGCCAGAATGGTTTGAAGTTTGAGCCTCAATGGGGGCTTTCTTTTTCTCCTCCTTGAATTTACCGTTTCGGATGCGATTCTCGGTAAGTTCGGTAGCTAGTTCCATTGCGGCTTCAAGTGTCGCAGGCGAAGTGCTTAGAACTGAGTCTTGAATTTTCAAGGGGAGGCCTCGAATGTAGTGTAACATCCGTCAAAAAACGGATTTACCAAACCCGCTCCGTTTATTAACCGAACAATCAGTTAAAAATTTCGTTGCGAATTTAATGCCCAAATTAATTTTAAACGATATATAATTTGTTTTTGAAAAACTGTTAAAAATAATGAAATAAAAATAAAATGGCACTGCCGGGTTTCGAACCCGGGTCAGTCAACCGGGTCAACAGCAACTTAACACTCAACTCTCCAACCACTGCGCCACTCGTATTTCTTGTTAAATATTGAGGACAATTAATTCATAATATGATTTTCGAATTCAAAATCGGCGCGCCCAATTTCAGTCGTCGGAAATCCCGGCGATCTCGCGAGATTGGACGGTTTCTTTTATTCTTAACTTAAACTTTAAACTCATCATCAGTTATAACCGACGCCTGAACCCGCGACACAAGCTATAACCGTCGGAAAGTTTTTAACCGAAGAATCAAGTCGGAAATCGGACCAAATTCATCGATGACCTGCCCTATAAATACCTCCTCGAACCTCTGCAAGCTTTTTCGCTCAAAACCGCACCCTTTCTCGGCGAAAATTTACTCGCCGGAAAATACCTGCAAATCGCCGGAAAACCGGGTTGTTCACTTCTGTGCCTTACTCTAAACACTGAACACTCAGAACTCATACCGAAGCTACCCACATTCATCTCAAGCTCGTTGAAGACCCTCTGCCGCAAGACACACGTCGCCGGAATCTTTTGCTGTCACCGGAGTTTCGCCGGAGAAACAGAGGAGTTCAGTCGGAATACCTTACGCTTAAATCTTTCATTCTTTTATATATCTCACCTGTAATTAACCTCAAAACACTGAAGAACCTGATTAAAACATCGAACCAGTCGGACTTCCGATTCTGGTTAAATTCAACGAAGAAGACGAAGTTCCAGTTGTGTATATGTATAATTAAAATAAAGTTATAACTTGGGTTAGACACACAGTCCAGTGGTGGACTGTGTGCACATTAAACACGTAAACGTCTCGAGTTCGAATCTTGTCCCACGCATGCTTGCCTTAATAAAAATGTCCTTTTTTTGTTAACCGAACCGGAGTCACCACTGTTACATGTTAAGTTTAATAATAACCGGAATAATAACCAAGTTAGACACACAGTCCAGTGGTGGACTGTGTGAATGTTTAATCACACGTCACGAGTTCGAATCCGGACTACCGCACCGGTCCGGACAATTATCCAACCTTTTTAAATAAGGCGGAACTAAATTATTTAATTGTATATAAGTATAATAAAAATCAGGTTATATAACAAGTTAAACACACAGTCCAGCGGTGGACTGTGTGTTAACCTAAACCACAGGTCCCGGGTTCGAGATCTGTGGAGCGCACCGAGTCACTGATTAAAATCTTTTTAGAAATAAGTTGATTTTCGGATTAATCTAATTAATATATAAATATAATTAAAAACAGAAATATTTCGGGTTAGACACGTAGCTCAGTTGGTAGAGCTGCGTGCACGCGTACGGGAGGTCTCGGGTTCGAGCCTCACCCAGCGCACACATACACGCATACGAACCGGTCAAACAGTCAATGGTCAACGGTCAAAAATTCAACATTTTTTTATTATTTTTATTTATTTATTTTATTTAAAAATCAATTAAAAATACTTAAAAATAACATTTTCAAGGTTAGAAAATAGCCTTAAACTCACAAAAATACACCCAACAATCCTACTAAAATGGATTAATAAAATCCGTTTACTTACCGAAACATTATGCCATTATCTAGGTTAATTCCACTCTGGTTAAAACCACTCCGCGTGCATTCAACATCATCAACCGAACGCACCCACTGTGAGTGAATCTTACAACTCCCCTTTTAATTACACGTTTTGGGGTGTGTCATGTGTCATAAAATTAACTCGTTTATTTAAACTTGTGCCATACCATATCGTGATCTAAACTTAGATTGTATACATTGCTTGTAGTTATGTATTTCATTTTGTCTATTTATATGCAATTCATTCATTAGGCCCATCAGTTCCTTGTGTGAGACGAGTTGAGCAACACGTGCCTCAAAACAAATCCATTATTGTTCGTGTGTGTATTATTGAGTTTATATTGTTTGTAGTTATGTATTTCATATTGTCAAGTTTATGCAATTCCTTCATTAGGCCCATCAGTTCCTCGTGAGAGACGAGTTGAGCAACGCGTGCCTCTAAACGATCCATTATTGTTCATGTGTGTATTGTTTAATATTAAATTGATTGGCGAATAAGTTTACATCTATTTTTACTCATGTGTGGCTGTGCACTTTATTTTATAATCAATTAAATAAACTTGTTCAAATGTTTTCCATAGGATTCACTCGCCAACTTTTTGTTGATCCAAAAACCCTTTTTACACATGATACAGGTGAACAGGATGAAGCAAGGAAAACATAGGAAATGCCTTAGAAGAAAACAAAGAAGCTTAGATTGATGTTTAGGTCATGATGTAATTATGATTGTAAATTTCCATTAAATTGTATTAATGAATATGAAACGTTAAAATAAATGTCAAGAGCTTTGATGATAACCCAATCATGCCCCGATCACCTTTTCCGCTGCGGGTCGGGGTGTGACAGATTGGTATCAGAGCCATGACTATAGGGATATAGGATAGGTTATTAGACCCTTAGAGCCTATACTATAGTTTGCCTAAATTTTAATTGTCTAGGTGGTTACATACAAACTTATGATATTTATTGTTTCATATTTGTTTATACTTACAGTCAAACATACATACTTATATACACATTCATCATACATATTTCAATGTTCATATATTAAAATCATTTTCATACTCTCGTTATTCAAAGATTTTGTTGCAATTTTCAAATCTCATCAAAGTAAGTTCTGCGACGGGCATGTAGTAACTGGAAGGGTACAAGTACCGGTAGTCGGAACGTCCTGTCTAGGTTGGCATTCGTATAAATCCAATATAACGGACCAGTTTGCCTACCTGGGGACTAACGATGAGAGTACGAAGGACCTATTAGGCCAAAGCATGCCACACCAAACGTCGTTCGAACTAACCCCACTTTGAGGTGTCACCGTGTCTACACCTGGACACATTCCGAATCTCATACGTTATATACATATTTCTCGATTTTCTCCGGGTTTTAGTGTATGTAACCAGGCTAACACATGCGAACCATATGAAAAACCCGGTATTCATGGGGGCCCACATGATTACGAAGGTGAAGTATGGCGGCATGTAGGGCCTAATGACGAGCAAAGCCCAAGACATCCTATGGATGTAGTAGATTTATTTTTCTATATTTATTTTATGAATGTTTATTTCCTAAATGCGACCCATGAACCCAAAAACATCCAACTCATACTCTTGACATGTATTCCTTGTAGATGTCTTCTAACCACGCCCGTAGGAAGATGAGAGCAGGAAAAGCCCGCGATCGCATGGCTGCCCTAATCGCTACACAAATGGCTGCCGTAATACCCATTATTGTAATCCAAGTCCAACAAGCACTTACCTCTAATCCTGTGAATCAAGAAGATCAACACGTTATCAACTCTCCCCCAAATACCACTAAATGCACCTACAAGCATTTCAAATCATGCGACCCTCCAAAATACAAAGGGACTGAAGGCGTCACCGCTCTCCTCCATTGGTTTGAAGAGATGGAGAACACTTTTCTAAATTGTGATTGCCCCGATGATCGCAAAGTACGATATGCTACCGGTCGTTTATACGGAATAGCACTTACTTGGTGGAATACAGAGAAGGCCAAACGAGGTGTTGAAGACGCTATGACTTTAACTTGGAATGAATTAAGGGAAATCATGACCAGACGATTTTGCCCAAGGAACGAAATCAAGAAATTAGAAGACGAGTTCTATTTGTTGAAGCAAAAGGAAGGCGACCACACCACGTACAACAAAAGATTCCTTGAGTTACATCAAATGGTTCCCAACATGTTCACTCCCCTCTACCGTTTGATCGAGCACTACATTCGTGGTCTTCCGTCAAAGATTCAAGACTCTGTAATAAGTACCACGCCTGCAACCTTGGAAGCAGCAATGGAGCTAGCAATAGCGCTCACCGAGAACCGAATCCGGAACAAAGATTTCAAGGAGGAGAAGAAGAAGGATAAAGCATCGACTGAAACCTCCGACTACACCCAAATCGAATCCCCTTCTCAACCCACTTCTAATAGAAAAAGAGACGGGCAACTTTTCGCTGCTGTCCAACGAAATCAACCAATTTCACACGCCATACCCATCTAAGCTATCCCAATCACTCAAGTGGCACCCAACTCAACTTACCCAAATAAGAAACCATATCTTGGACCTCACCCTCGATGCAACAACTGTTTTTATCACCATACCCTTACCTTACCTTGTCGACTATGTGCAACTTGTGGACGCTATGGTCATTTGAGCAAGATTTGCCGCACCTTTCAAAACCAAATCTCTCCCCCTACTCAAAACATGATCCAAACCTATCAACAACCCCAATACCCCATGTTCCCATATGTTCGAGCTTGTTTCAATTGTGGCGACCCTACCCACTTTAGAAACACGTGCCCTCGATTGGTTAACATCATCAACACTCAAGCTCAGTCAAACCCAGTTAACCAAGTAAACCAAGAAAACCCAATCACTAGGCCACCAGCGAGAGGAAGAGTTTTCAACATCAACGCCAATCCTGACGAAGATAATGACGGCCCAAACGAAGATACCCAACTAGTCCTCTTCAACGAAAATCCAGATTCAACTCCAATCGTTTAGTTTTGTGTTTTTCTTTATGTTTTAGAATCACATAGAACCAATCATAACTTAAGGATAAAGCCAATGAAACTTTGACAAGAATATGGTGGATACGCCGCTGGTACTTCCTATATATAAGTATTCTTGTCAAAGGATCAGAAGCATTATCTGGCGGTTATGAGAGGTTCCATGTGTAAACTGTTAGAGTAATTATTGTTTATTATTTTCAGTACATGCAATTTCATAGGCCGCCGCTCCCCATTACATTATGAGCGTTGAGCATGTTCCCCATTTCATTATGAGTGTGAACCCGGCGTG
This sequence comes from Scalesia atractyloides, assembly GCA_947069175.1. Classification (NCBI taxonomy): domain Eukaryota; kingdom Viridiplantae; phylum Streptophyta; class Magnoliopsida; order Asterales; family Asteraceae; genus Scalesia; species Scalesia atractyloides. The sequence goes on along the minus strand of CAMTDV010000023.1, from coordinate 12,307,012 downwards.
CCCACATACGATCGGCTCCGTTTGATTGAGCCTTGATCGCACAGACATTTTCATTTTCAGTACATGCAATATGATCGGCTCCATTTGATTGAGCCTTGATCGCACAGACATTTTCATTATCAGTATCTTGTGGTTGTTGTGTTTGTTGTAGAGTCACATAGAAGTAATCATAACTTGCGGATAAAGTCAATGAGAATTCGACGAGAATATGGTGGATACGCCGCTGGTACTTCCTATATATAAGTATTCTTGTCAAAGGATCGGAGGCATTATCAGGCGGTTATGAGAGGTTCCATGTATAGGCTGTTTGTGTGATATATGTTTAGATTAAATTTATTATTTTCAGTACATGCAATACGATCAGCTCCGTTTGATTGAGCCTTGATCGTACAGACATTTTCATTATCAGTATCTTGTGGTTGTTGTGTTTGTTGTAGAGTCACATAGAACTAATCATAACTTGTGGATAAAGTCAATGAAAATTTGACAAGAATATGGTGGATACGCCGCTGGTACTTCCTATATATAAGTATTCTTGTCAAAGGATCGGAGGCATTATCAGGCGGTTATGAGAGGTTCCATGTATAAGCTGTTTGTGTGATTGTTGTTTAGATTAAATTTATTATTTCAGTACATGCAATACGATCGGCTCCGCTTGATTGAGCCTTGATCGCACAGACATTTTCATTTTCAGTACATGCAATACGATCGGCTCCGTTTGATTGATCCTTGATCGCACATACATTTTTTCATTTTCAATATTTTTGTGTTTGTTGTATTGGTTGTAGAGTCACATAGGACTAATCATAATTCACTGATAAACCAATGAAAATTTGACGAGAATACGGTGGATACGCCGCTGGTACTTCCTATATATAAGTATTCTTTTCAAAGGATCATAGGCATTGTCAGACGGTTATGAAGAGTTCTATGTAGGATTTAGTAGTTTCTTGGTAACTAATCATAACTTGCGGATAAAACCAACGAAAATTTGACAAGAATATGGTGGATACGCCGCTGGTACTTCCTATATATAAGTATTCTTGCCAAAGGATCAGAGGCATTATCAGGCAGTTATGAGAAGTTCCATGTAGGATTTAGTATTGCCTTGGTTGAAATTTGTGTTACATTCATATCATCTCGCCATTTAAAGAAATTGGATTGTGTTCTATTTCTACATAAACTAACCTCTCCATTATGCAAACAAGAGAGGAACTGTCACCATTCAAACATATATGTTATCAGAATGTGGATTCAAATATTTGTTGTTGTGTTTATTTGTGTTCTATAGTCATATCATAGAACCAATCATAACTTACTGATAAAACCAATGAAAATTTGACAAGAATATGGTGGATACGCCGCTGGTACTTCCTATATATAAGTATTCTTGTCAAAGGATCAGAGGCATTGTCAGACGGTTATGAGAAGTTCTATGTAGGATTTAGTAATTTCTTGGTATATTAGTTGTGTTTATTTATGTTCTATAGTCATAGAACCAATCATAACTTACTAATAAAACCAATGAAAATTTGACAAGAATATGGTGGATACGCCGCTGGTACTTCCTATATATAAGTATTCTTGTCAAAGGTTCAGAGGTATTGTTAGACGGTTACGAGAAGTTCCATGTAGGTTGTAGTATTAGAAGTTTTGCTTTAGGATATAACCATATTGTAACATTTGTAAAATTCGGGTCTCCAAAACCCGCTCCGTTTTGTAATCAAGTACCAAGTTATAAAAATTTATGATTAATTTTGAGTTAAAACGATACATAAGTAATAAACAAACTAAACTATAAAAATTATATTTGATAAAAAGTTAAAATAAAATAAATAAAAAATATTTGAAGCTGCCGGGACTCGAACCCGGGTCAGCCAAGAAATACTTCAAACAACTTAACACTCACTTCCAAGACCACTCCGCCACAATGTGTTTTCTGTTAACTCTAGGAACACAAATGAAATTTATACACAATTCAGTTAAACCGACGGCGCCATCTGAGAAACGGTAATCGGCAAACCAATCGTCAAATCGTTGTTTAATTCACATGTTCAGCTTATAACCGATGTATGACGGTTTCTAATCAAGTTGGAATTGATTGAACTTAAAGTTTCATCATTTTCGATTTTTGAAACCGAAAGTTCATCAAAGCTCTGAATAACTCAAGCTTCAGACCATTCTCGCGATTCAGAGCTATCATATCAATACTCCATTTCAATTTCGTCGCATTTTCGGACCATCAGATTATCTGAATCAGCTCGCCGGAAAAACTCTGCAAGTCACCGGAAAACCGGGACTCACATCCACACGGTATTTCCTCCGACTCTTTTTGTTTAAATCATGTGATTAATCAGTCTCTAACACAACCCCACCATCAGAATCGATCCTAGTCAACGTTGATCGAAAATCTTATCTTCGCCGGAAAACTTCTGAAACTGCCGGAATCACACTGTGAACGGGTATGATCTCCTAAACTTCTGTTAAACCTTGTTTAAGTGACTCAACTTCATAAATAATCGATCAACGCTGTTAATTGGTTTCAACAGCCGGAGTTCACTTTCAGTACCGACGAACCTCCGCCGGATTTCAGTGAACAACATCAATCGGTATATCTTTTTTTTCCTTAAACTCTCTCCATTCTCTACTTTTAAATTAGTGTTATTGTCTAAAAATTGTATAAGTCATAAATAAATCATAACAAGTCGGAATATGCTGTCTGTGTAAATCGACGAAGAAGATGAAGACACAACATAACATAAGATTAATTAAAAACGGTATTTTAAACGGGTTAGACACATAGTCCAGCGGTGGACTGTGTGCAAATTTCACACACACGTCCCGAGTTCGATTCCTGCTACATGCACACCTTATATTATAACGCGCCTTTTTGTTTAAAAACTAAACCGGGATAACCCAGTTAGTTGTTAAGTATAATAAAAACTGAGATATTAACCGGGTTAGACACACAGTCCAGCGGTGGACTGTGTGCAACATGAACTACACGTCGCGCGTTCGAAACTCGTCACGAGCACCGGTCCGATTGAATAAAAATATTTTTGCAAATAAAGGAAATTCGGTTAAATCGAATAAGTGCATAAATATAATTAAAAACGAGATTATTTCGGGTTAGACACGTAGCTCAGTTGGTAGAGCTGCGTGCACGTGAACGGGAGGTCGCCGGTTCGAATCTCACCCGGCGCAGATCAATTCGCTGACCGAACCGGTCAACGGTCAACGGTCAACGCTAAAAAATAATATTTTTTTTATATTTTTTATTTATTTAATTTAATTAAAAATCAATTAAAAATACTTAAAAATAACATTTTTAAAGATAGAAAATAGCCTTAAACTCACAAAAATATATCTAAAAATTTCATTAAAATCCTTAATAAAATCCACTCATTTACTATATTTTTTTTCCGCCATTATTTAGGTTAGTAATTCTCGTTGTTCATTTCTCCCGACTCGTGCGCATCTCATCATCTCCATTCAAACGCACCCAATGTGAGTGAATCTTTACAAATTCCCCGTTTTAATCACGTTTTGGGGTGTATCATGTGTCTTGTTATATATATTATATTTAAACCATTGTGCATACATCATATAATGAACATGTGTATTCAGTTTGTTTCAACTGTTGTGTAGTTATTGTTAGATGCAATTTATTATTTTCAGTACATGCAATTTCATAGGCCGTCGCTCCCCATTACATTATGAGCGTTGAGCATGTTCCCCATTTCATTATGAGCGTGAACCTGGCGTGCCCACATACGATCGGCTCCGTTTGATTGAGCCTTGATCGCACAGTTTCATTTATGTTATTTATCGTATGATGTTGGTATGTTTATGTATGCTATCATATGTTATTGTATGTTATAGTTGTGATTGCTATTTGCCACTGCTTGATTATTTGCATTTGCTCATTTATGATTATGCACAATTTTTCATTGATAAACAAACCATTAATTCATTAATAAATGTTTATCAAATAAGGTTCACTCGCCAACTTATGTTGACCCAAAAACTCCCATTTTACACATGATACAGGTGAACCAGCAGCAGCTAGGAACACATAGGACCTGGATTAGAAGAATAAAACAATTTAGTATTGGGATTGTTATGTTTGGTTTATTTCCTTTGTATTGAATGAACATGTTTGGATATTTGAAAAAGTAATTTTGACTTTATTTAATATGAAACATAATAGTAAATGTCATGTGCTTTGGTGATAACCCAATTATGCCCCGACTCTTATTTCCGCTGCGGGTCGGGGTGTGACAGATTGGTATCAGAGCCATGACTATAGGGATATAGGATAGGTTATTAGACCCATAGAGCCTATACTATAGTCGATTAGAAACTTATAAGAATTTTGTGTGTTATATGCCAAATTTCATGATGTTTATATGTTTTATGTTAAATGTTACATTTGATATTGTGCAAGCATGTTCATAAGTATGTATTATCAAATAATGTCTATCATGAAATCATATGCTCATAACATATCACATCCATGAAAGCACACACCACACCATGATTGATTTTACAATGATTTTCGTGTTTTCAAATCTCATCAAAGTGAGTTCTCATGACGGGCATGTAGTAACTGGAAGGGTACCAGTACCGGTAGTCGGAACGTCCTGTCTAGGCTGGCATTCGTATAAATCCAAAATAAAGGACCAGTTTGCCTACCTGGGGACTAACGATGAGAGTACGAAGTACCTATTAGGCCAAAGCATGGTATACCAAACGTCGTGTGAGCTAATCCCACTTTGAGTTGTCATTGTGTCTACACCTGGACACGTTCCGACCAAACATCTCATGAACATATTTTGTGGTTTGCATTCGGGGGATGCGAGTGTTAAATTGCCAATACTAATGTGAATCCTACCAAGCCAATAGCCATGGGGGCCCACATGACTATGTAGGTGAAGGTATGGGGGACATTTGAGGCCCAACATGAGCGAACCCAAGACATCCTATGGATGTAGTTGCATTATTGATATTTATGTTATTTTCATTTTCTTAAAGACACATGACACCTAAAAAGACACCATAAACTCACAATCTTCTCATTTTATGATCCTGTAGATGTCGTCTAGACAGCAACGAAGGGGTAAAAGATCGGGAAGGTCTCAGGAACGTTTGGCCACTCAAATCGCGAAACAAATGGCCACGATACTGCCTGACATTGTGGTCCAAGTACAACAAGCCCTCGCTAGAAATCCTAGTAACCCTCCCCAACCACATGACCAGAACATCGACAACCCTCCTACCAGCAAGTGCTCATACAAACATTTCAAGTCTTGTGATCCTCCTAAGTTTGAAGGGACCGAGGGTGTCACTGCTCTCCTACATTGGTTCGAGGAGATGGAAAACACTTTCCTCAACTGCGATTGTCCTGAGGATCGCAAGGTTCGATACGCCACCGGGAGACTATTTGGGGTAGCTCTCACTTGGTGGAATACTGAAAAAGGGAAGAGGGGAATTGATGATGCCATGGCCTTAACTTGGGAGGAGTTAAGGGAAATTATGACTAGGCGTTTCTGTCCTAGAAGTGAAATTAAGAAGTTGGAGGATGAATTTCATGCTCTAAAGCAAAAGGAGGGTGATCACACTACTTACAACAAGAGGTTCTTGGAGTTGAACCAAATGGTTCCAAATCTATTCACTCCAACCTATCGTCTGATCGAGCATTATATTCGAGGACTTCCCTCGAAAATCCAAGATTCAGTTCTCAGCGTTTCACCGGTAACACTTGAAGCTGCCATGGAGTTGGCAACTGAACTGACCGAAAACCGAATTCGCAACGGGAAGTTCAAAGAAGAGAAGAAGAAAGCCCCTGTTGAGGGACAAACTTCAAACCACCGCATTCCTTCCTCTAAGTTTGCTAACAAGAGGAAGCGTAACACCAGGAATTTTGCAGTTACCCAAACCAACACCCCTATTCCTGTTGCACCCATTACTCAAGTCACTCCTTCACCCGCGCCATACAGAAGACCCTACACAGGCCCATTACCAAAATGTAACCGTTGTCAGTATCACCATTCCCCTGATCATCCTTGCCAATACTGCACCGGCTGCGGTCGCGCAGGACATACTGTTCAAAACTGCCGCATGCCTCAACGAACAAACCGCCACCAACCTTTAACCCAAACCCACCAACAGTTAATGGGTCAAGCACAACAACCCCTACTATTACCACCCACACAACATTTAGCCCAAACATACTACCAACCCAATTATCCTATGGGTCAACCTATGCGGGCTTGCTACAATTGCGGAGACCCAAGCCATTTCAGAAACACCTGTCCAAGGTTGGTAAACATCATTCATGCTCAGGCCCAAGCCAACCCGGTGAATCAAGCGAACCAAGCTCCTCCACCTGCAAGAGGAAGAGCTTTCAATATCAACGCTAATCAGGCTAGAGCAGACGGCAATGTGGTTAACGGTACGTTCCTTATAAATGGTAGATATGCCTCTATGTTATTTGATACTGGTGCGGATAGAAGTTTTGTGTCCTTAGAATTTGAACCTATCTTAAACCAAAATCGGGATAAGCTCATGGAATCCATAACGGTAGAAGTTGCTGATGGGAAGCCGGTTTCATTAAACTCTATTATACGCAACTGTACACTCACCTTAAACGACCACGATTTCTCAGTCGACCTTATTCCTATGAAGCTGGGAAGTTTCGACATCATAATCGGTATGGATTGGCTCAGTCAACATCAGGCGGAAGTTGTATGTCGTGAAAAATTTATTCGTATTCCTCTTTCAAACGGTCAGACTCTTCGAATCATTGGAGAAACCTCGTCGAAAGGGCTCAGCTTAATGTCTTGTCTTCAAGCTCAAAAATATCTTCGCAAGAATTATGTCGCGTTTTTAGCCCATATCATCAAGAAGGGGACCACAGAGAAGAAACTTGAAGATATTCCTGTAGTAAAAGACTTTCCACAAGTTTTTCCTGACGACATTTCAGGACTTCCTCCAGTTAGAGAAGTCGAATTCCGTATTGATCTTATACCTGGTGCTACACCAGTTGCAAAGTCTCCTTATAGGTTAGCCCCCTCTGAAATGCAAGAGCTAGCCAGTCAATTACAAGAGTTGACTGACAAGGGATTCATACGTCCTATCTCATCGCCTTGGGGTGCACCTGTCCTTTATGTAAAGAAGAAAGATGGATCGTTTCGTATGTGTATCGACTACAGAGAGCTCAACAAATTAACAATCAAGAATCGCTACCCTTTACCTCGCATTGATGATCTTCTTGACCAACTTCAAGGTGCCAATTGCTTTTCAAAAATCGACCTTCGATCTGGCTATCATCAACTTAGAGTACATGAAGAAGACGTCCCTAAGACTGCTTTCCGAACTCGTTATGGCCATTATGAATTCATGGTTATGCCGTTTGGATTAACCAACGCACTAGCTGTTTTCATGGACCTAATGAACAGAGTCTGCAAACCTTACCTTGATCGATTTGTTATAGTTTTCATCGACGATATTCTTATTTATTCAAAATCTAAAGCTGATCATGAACGTCATCTTCGACTCGTTCTTGCACTTCTAGAAAAGGAAAAGCTTTATGCCAAGTTCTCTAAATGTGAATTCTGGTTAAAAGAGGTGCAATTCCTCGGGCATGTAGTCAATGACAAAGGAATACATGTTGACCCTTCAAAGATCAAAGCAGTTCAAGAATGGCAAGCTCCACGTACACCAACTGAAGTAAGATCTTTTCTTGGACTAGCTGGCTATTATCGTCGGTTCATTTCAAACTTCTCTCGCATTGCTGTGCCACTCACGGCTTTAACCCATAAGGGAAAATCTTTCGTATGGGGACCCAAGCAAGAAGAAGCTTTTCAAACTCTTAAACAAAAACTTTGTGATGCACCAATCCTCACTCTTCCTGAAGGTTGTGATGATTTTGTAGTCTATTGCGACGCGTCAGGGCAAGGATTAGGCTGCGCTCTCATGCAAAGAGGAAAAGTCATAGCTTATGCCTCGAGACAACTCAAGACACATGAAAAGAGCTACACCACTCATGACCTAGAACTTGGAGCCCACCGAGTCACTGATTAAAATCTTTTTAGAAATAAGTTGATTTTCGGATTAATCTAATTAATATATAAATATAATTAAAAACAAAAATATTTCGGGTTAGACACGTAGCTCAGTTGGTAGAGCTGCGTGCACGCGTACGGGAGGTCTCGGGTTCGAGCCTCACCCAGCGCACACATACACGCATACGAACCAGTCAAACAGTCAATGGTCAATGGTCAACGGTCAACGGTCAAAAATTCAACATTTTTTTATTATTATTTTTTTATTTATTTTATTTAAAAATCAATTAAAAATACTTAAAAATAACATTTTTAAGGTTAGAAAATAGCCTTAAACTCACAAAAATACACCCAACAATCCTACTAAAATGGATTAATAAGATCCGTTTACTTACCGAAACATTATGCCATTATCTAGGTTAATTCCACTCGTGGTTAAAATCACTTCGCGTGCATTCAACATCATCAACCGAACGCACCCACTGTGAGTGAATCTTACAACTCCCCTTTTTAATTACACGTTTTGGGGTGTGTCATGTGTCCTAAAATTAACTCGTTTATTTAAACTTGTGCCATACCATATCGTGATCTAAACTTAGATTGTATACATTGCTTGTAGTTATGTATTTCATTTTGTCTATTTATATGCAATTCATTCATTAGGCCCATCAGTTCCTTGTGTGAGACGAGTTGAGCAACACGTGCCTCAAAACAAATCCATTATTGTTCGTGTGTGTATTATTGAGTTTATATTGTTTGTAGTTATGTATTTCATATTGTCAAGTTTATGCAATTCCTTCATTAGGCCCATCAGTTCCTCGTGAGAGACGAGTTGAGCAACGCGTGCCTCTAAACGATCCATTATTGTTCATGTGTGTATTGTTTAATATTAAATTGATTGGCGAATAAGTTTACATCTATTTTTACTCATGTGTGGTTGTGCACTTTATTTTATAATCAATTAAATAAACTTGTTCAAATGTTTTCTATAGGATTCACTCGCCAACTTTTTGTTGATCCAAAAACCCTTTTTACACATGATACAGGTGAACAGGATGAAGCAAGGAAAACATAGGAAATGCCTTAGAAGAAAACAAAGAAGATTAGATTGATGTTTAGGTCATGATGTAATTATGATTGTAAATTTCCATTAAATTGTATTAATGAATATGAAACGTTAAAATAAATGTCATAAGCTTTGATGATAACCCAATCATGCCTCGATCACCTTTTCCGCTGCGGGTCGGGGTGTGACATGTAGTGTTCAACCAAGCGGTACACTGGGGTGAACAAGTTGGGGATCATTTGGTTTAGATCGAGAAATCTTTTGTTGTAGGAAGCATGATCTCCTTCCTTCTGCTTTAACGAGTGGAATTCATCTTCTAACTTTTTGATTTCGCTTCTTGGACAGAAGCGTCTTGTCATTATTTCCCTTAACTCTTCCTATGTTAAGGCCATAGCATCTTCGACTCCTCTCTTACCCTTCTGTGTGTTCCACCAGGTCAGGGCTACCCCAAATAGTCTCCCGGTTGCGTAACGTACCTTGAGATCCTCGGGACAATCGCAATTGAGGAAGGTGTTCTCCATTTCCTCAAACCAGTGGAGGAGAGCAGTGACACCTTCGGTCCCTTCATACTTTGGGGGATCGCAAGACTTGAAATGTTTGTAGGAGCACTTTTTGGAGGGAGGGTTGTCGACGTTCTGGTTTTCTTGGTTGGGAGGGTTGATAGGATTCGCGGTGAGAGCTTGTTGGACTTGAATTACGATGTCAGGAAGCACCGCGGCCATTTGTTTTGCAATTTGGGTGGCCAAGCGTTCGTTTGACCTTCCTGACTTTCTACCTCCACGTAGTTGCCTAGCCGACATCTACAGGAACATACATAGGAAAATTTGTGAGTTTAAGGAGTCTTTTTAGGTGTCATGTGTCGTTAAGAAAAAAAATAAACATAATCATCAATAATGCAACTACATCCATAGGATGTCTTGGGTTTGCTCATGTTTGGGCCTCCAATGTCCCCCATACCATCGCCTGTATAATCATGTGGGCCCCATGACTATTGGCTTAGTAGGATTCTCATTGGTGTTGGCGGTTTAACACTCGCATCACCCGAATGAAAACCATGAAATATGTTTGCGAGATGTATGGTAGGAGGGTGTCCAGGTATAGACACAATGACAACTCAAAGTGGGGTTAGCTCACACGACGTTTGGTATAGCATGCTTTGGCCTAATAGGTCCTTCGTACTCTCATCGTTAGTCCCCAGGTAGGCAAACTGGTCCTTTATTTTGGATTTATACGAATGCCAAGCCTAGACAGGACGTTCCGACTAATGGTACTCGTACCCTTCCAGTTACTACATGCCCGTCATGAGAACTCACTTTGATGTGATTTGAAAATACAAAAATCGTTGTAAAAATCATAAGAATTGTGAGGTGTGTGCTCTCATGGATATGGTATGTTATGAGGATATGATTCATGATAAGCATTGTATAATAATATGTTTTTATGAACATGCTTGCATAACATTGAATGTAACAATAAACATAAAGCATATAAACATCATGAATTTTGCATGTAACACATAAACAATTTAAAAATTTTAATCAACTATAGTATAGGCTCTAAGGGTCTAATAACCTATCCTATATCCCTATAGTCATGGCTCTGATACCAATCTGTCACACCCCGACCCGCAGCGGAATAAGAGTCGGGGCATAATTGGGTTATCACCAAAGCTCATGTTGTTTACTAAAATGTTTCATATTTATTAAATTCGAATTACAACTTTAAAATTCAAAACAAGTTCATACAATTACAAGGAAAAAGAAACTAAGTAAAACATTCCAAAGCCTAAACTGATTTAATCTTCTAGGCCGTCCTATATGTTTCTTGCTTCAACTGGATCACCTGTATCATGTGTAAAAATGGGGGATTTTGGGTCAACAAAAGTTGGCGAGTGAACCTTGTTAAAAACATTTGTTATTGATTTCTTGTTGTATTTAATATGGAAAAATTGTGCAATAATCATATGTGAGCAAACGTATATAAACAAAAAAACACAAACCACCTTGAATGAGTATATGACATGAATGATAATGTATATGTTGGCAACGTCACGTTCCGCTCATAGGTAATGGGGAACGGACGAGCCTATGATGATGTATGTGAGATCAAGGCTCGATCAAACGGAGCCGATCGAAATGAGGCACCTGTACTCAACCCGTCTCCCACGGGGAGCTGTTGGGCCTGATGAAATGTATGTACTGAAAATGATAACATTAAACTAAACATAATCCACACAACAACTGATACATATTGGATACACATTTGATCATGGATATGATGGATGCACAAGTGTGTAAATATAATAAATAATTAAGCGACACATGATACACCCCAAAATGTGATTAAAACGGGGAATTGGTAGAGATTCACTCACATTGGGTGCGTTCTTTTGACGATGTTGAATGCGCACGAGTTTCGGGATTTGATCGACAAGGATAAACTAACCTAAAATAATAACGAAATGGTTCGGTAAATAAGTGGATTTTATTAACAATTTTAATAGGATTTTTTTAGATTTATTTTTGTGAGTTTAAGGTCATTTTCTAACTTTAAAAAAATATTATTTTTAAGTATTTTTAATTGACTTTTAAATTGAATAAATAAATAAATAATAAAATTTTTTTGACTTTTTGGTTGACCGTTGACCGTTGACCGGACCGTTGACCGGTCGGACTGTGGTCTGAGTGTGCACTGAGTGAGGTTCGAACCCGGGACCTCTCGTACGCGTGCACGCAGCTCTACCAACTGAGCTACGTGTCTAACCCGAAGTATTCTATGTTTTAATTTATATATATATATATACTAATTAAGTGTTAATTTATTTGGTTTATATTAAAAGGATTTTAAATGTTTGAACCGGTTGCAGTGAAGCCGGATCGAACTCGGGTTCTTTGGTTTGTAAGCGCACAGCCCAACCAGTTGGGCTGTGTGTCTTATCTGTTTAACTTACGGTTTATATTAATCTTATAAACATACTGGGACCTGTTCTGATTCAGTTTTAAAAAAATTGGTTTTAATTCGGAAAGTCGGTGCGTTTGTAAGGTTCGAACTCGTGACGTGCGCTATGTGTTTGCACACAGTCCACCTCTGGACTGTGTGTCTAACCCGGTTTAATAAGTTGTTTTAATTATACTTATACACAATGTTTGACTTCGTCTTCTTCATTCATGAACACAGACAAACGATATCCGACTGTTCTGGTTTAAATCATTCATCGGACATACAAGTGGTTGAAATGTAATGGATAAAAAGAGTTAAGGAATCGAATGTACCGAACAGACTGTTTTTCTCAGAATTCCGGCAATGGTCGTCGGCTCTGATTTGTGAATTCCGTCTGATTGAATCAATTAACAGTTTTGATCGATGAGTTGTGAAATTGAGTTACCAAACAAGGATTATCAGAGGGCTTAGATGTTTGTACCGATTCACAGCGTGAATTCGGAAATTTTCAGAGATTTTCCGGCGAGTGCAGATTATCCGGCAACGTCGTCTGGGACCGATTCTGGTTGAAGGATTGAAGTTAGTATAAGTCTAACAATGGATTGAAAATGAAAGAATCGAGAAATTTACCGATTTGATGTATGTCTCGGTTTTCCGGCGAAAGTCCGGCAATACAGAATATCTCCGGCGAGTGTAATTGCTTCGAGAAATTGTGCGATTTTGAGCGAAAAGATTACCAGAGACTTGGGTGTGTATTTATAGGGAAGAATCAGGATGAATTGAGTCCGAATTTGGTCTTGATTCATGGTCAAGGTTTTCTCCGGCGGTTATGACTGAGATCGCGGGATTAGACATTGGTTATAACCGATGTCGAGGTTAATACACGCGTTCAGTCAAAGGAAACCGTCGATAATTGGCGAAATCGTCGGTAATTCCGGCGACTGCGGATTGGGCGCGCTGATGACTGAATTCGATTTCGAGTTTTATTATAAATGTTATTTGTTTTAATAGATAACACAAATGAGTCAAGTGGCGGAGTGGTTGGGTGTTGCTTGTTTCTTCCGGCTGACCTGGGTTCGAAACCCGGCAGCCTCTTTCTTTTTTATTTACTTTATTTTTACTTTTTAATAATTATAGTTTCTAAATTCTAAAATGTTTATTAATTATGTATTGTTTAAAATTGAAATTAATCATAAATACGCAACGAAATTTTTATAACTTGATATTCGATTAATAAACGAAGCGGGTTTTGGAAACCCGTTTTTCGACGGATGTTACAGTTACGGATTGAGCGATAGCAAATGCCTATTTCTGTAGCAGTGACATAAATGAGCTTGCTCGAGAGGTAAGGCTTTTTCTTTAAACAAATCCGCATGCATATTGTCTAATGTATCACTTGGACAGATACCAAAAGTTTATTGATTGCGGGTCCCCGACTACGATTAATCTTAACCAAAAAAAAAACCAGCATCCTACAAGAGGACCATATCATAAGTTCCTGCTCAGATGCCCCTTACAAGTTACAAATGCCACATCTTCAAGGCATCTTACAAGTGGAAATAAAATGTGGTGAATATGCGTACCAATTCTTTATTAATTAAACTCGGACCAAGACAGAACTTTTAGTTGTTCAACTAACAATTAAGGTGAAGCAGGGTATTGTTAACTTTATTTATGCTAATCTCTATTCAAATATTCCTACCTAGCTTTAATGTATTAACAAACCATTTTTTAGGAGATCAGGTTCTTTGTATCTGTAACACAACTGTTTTTCTTAGAATCAATGATTAGTTTATGAGCAATGAATCTTTAGAGTTTCTCCTTTTACTATTGCAAGTTAAATGGAGTCTTTACAAGACCAAAACAACATATATTCTGATATCTATTTCTATTTTGTCCCTTGCGAGTTGCTGCGAATAACTTAAAAATAAAGCCAACCAAGTCATGTTTTGTGGTAAATATCTTTGAACATGATATAAACCAACTTGTTGAGTACTTGTTTGACCTGTAAGATAGTGAAATACTAAATGATTATTATTGAAGGATTATGTTACAATATATAGAAATCATAACAAAACCCTAACAACCTAATGGGCCCGTGGGCTCATACTAATCTTACAAACTATGCTATCTAATACTCCCCCGTAAACCGAGCGGGAGGAAACCAAAAGCTTGGACCGGGAAAACATAAAAACAATAATAATAAGGTAAACGATAAACGTGCTTCGACCGATTCAAGAATCCAAACTTTTGCCAACAAATCCGTAATTTGTTTGATTTAGCCATCCATAGTCTTCAATGACAGATCCCGTAATCCTACAAGTGGCGTTCATTGTGGCGGCGCAGCGGCTGTGGAGTAGAAATCTAACTAACTAGCAGTGCGGCGGACCGTGGTCCTGCAGGCGGCACTGCGGTGGACCAAAGTCCAATGAGCGGTGGAGCGAAGTCGGCGGCAATAGGAAAGAACCATGGTTCAATAAGTGGCGGACCGAAGTTGGCTGCAATGGTAGGGACTGTAGTCCAATAAGGGGCAGACCGAAGTCTGTGGCATTAAATAAAAACAAAAGAGAGTGGCGACGTGGCGGCAATAAAATGCTTGAGAAGTACGATGTATGAGTGTCGCTGAGATGGTGTCGGAGGCGGACTTAGAATGTTAGTAGGGGTAGCACCTGCTACCCCTTAACCCCGTTTCCATAGTGTAAAAATCCATCTTAACTCCGTTTCGTAGTTAAAAATACCTCTCAACTTCGTCTCCGTTATACAAAGGATACTCCTGGTCTAAAAAATAAAAAAATTAGAATAACCTTAAATTTTTGGGCTAGTTCCGACACTGAATGGTGCCGTAGCATCACAAATAAAAAATTGAGTTTTGCGGTTAGATGTTTTTTCTCTTTGTATATAAACAATTGATATAATAATTGTTATATACTCCAGTCGACGGTGGCACATGAGAAAGCAAAATATTAATATCCAAATTCACCAACAACTGTTTATTGATAAATATCCAATGATTAATATCAATCGTAGGGCAGCCAAGACGAGCACAAAATAGGAGGTGGCAAATGGCAAGTGACGTAAAAATAGGCTTCAATCGATTACGAGGCTTTATTCAACGAAAAACTAGGAAAAAAAACTAAACTATAAACGGAGACGGGACAGGGCGGCGGTGGTTGAGGCACGCCGCCCTGCCTAGGGTTTGAATTCGGTAAAGATGGCTAGTGTCTGTATTTTGGTGGTGGTGTGGCGAAGAAGAAAGTAATCAGAACCTAACGCTCTGATACCATGTAAGATAGTGAAATACTTAATGATTATTATTGAAGGATTAGGTTACAATATATAGAAATCATAACAAAACCCTAACAACCTAATGGGTTTGTGGGCACATACTAACCTAACAAACTATACTATCTAATATGACCAACCTTAACCATTGAAATCGTACTATGATAAAAGACACGAACATTTTTCAGTTGCTGATAGATTCTATATTTCTGGATCGTGTCAACTTGACACTGTCAAGCACAAGACCACCTGTTATCGAATGGTTGTAACTGAACCTAGGATCCAATGCACATGCTTCTTTATGCAAATCTAACTTTAGTTAGGGGCACTCCAACTAGAACTTTAGGGGCAGGCAGCATAATACAAATTACCTTTCCAATTTTGACTAAGATTTTAAAAAGTTGAAACCACACATCAAGTAATGAGCCACATTTTTTATAAAACCTTTTCTTTTGTATACCTCGAAAGTTTATTTTTTGTAACTACTTAGTTAAATTTTAATTATTTAACTGTATAAGTTAAAATGATTATTGAAATAATTTATTTGTTTGTGTTAGTTATAAATTTGTTATTATTTTTCCTGATAGGAGCTATGAAAAAAGTTTATTAAAAATATTTAAATGTTGTTTTTACCATCATTTGTTTTCATTAACTTGACCAATTAATTTTTATCAGACTCATAAAATGATAATTATTTGTTTGTATTAATAATATATTCGTTATTATTTTTCTGATAGGAGCTATGACTTATATTAATAGTTCATTGTTGTCTTATCGTTATTTGTTGTTTTCGTTAACTCGACCAATTTTGATCACTCATATTTTGTCCGTTAACGAGAATTTGTGAACATTTGTAAACAATTATTTAAAACTTGAATTAATAGAACTTGAATATTAGTGGTACACAGTCAATTACTGGAGGTTCAAATTTTTTTTCTACTTTATCCACTCTTCCTTCCCTCATTTCTTGAAATATAAAATATATATCTACTCTACTTCTTCCCCTGCTAATCTATTCTTTTGTTTTACTTTCCATCTCTGATGAAAGAAGATTTTAAAGTGTCAGATAAAGGTAGCGGTGGTTTTTAAACCATTTTGCATTCATACTTAATTAAAAAGAAATGCTTTAATGATTTTGTTATTTTAATTAATGTAAGGGACCTATACTAAACATATATATATATATATATAATATATATATAACATGTTTGTTAAATCATAAATTATATAATCTAAATGCTTTTTTTCTTTTTCTGAAATGCGAATATATTGCGAGAATTATTAGACAATGAGTAGAAATTTTGACCTAATAATTAAATTGATAGACATGTTACATAAAACAATATGTTATTTAATTGCGGTTTATAAATGTTGATTTTTTTAATTTCGAACTGAACCAAAAACATGTAAATAAATGATTCTTTGTTTAATTCTTTTTCTTAACATTCTGTAATTTTATTCAAAATCGAGATGTATTTCCGCTACAACGTGCGAGTCGTCTACTAGTTTTATACATAACCACCACTACTAAAAAACACATGATGGGTGGAAGATTATAAAAAAATACACCAAATTAGTGGGGATTGTTTGCATCTTGACCGCTTTCTGGAAGATGAACAAAAGAGCTCCACTGCAAGCCAGATGCCTTTACCAGGGGCACCTATCCTTAGAACCTTCATTACCAGAGTAGCTAACCATTATTTGATACTAACAAAATACTATTTAGACCACCAAAACGTAGCCGTCACAATGGTCATAGCGACGGATTTGAGTATGTGGCAAATACTTCATGTAATTTGGAGTGACCGCAACTTGTATATTTGATCTTTAATAAAAAGTTTGCCGTATCTTCTTAGAAAACGATACACCAAATGATATAATAAGTACATTAATTATGAAGAATTACCTTTTCAAAGACGTTGACAAGGCATTTATCAAAAAAACTTAAAACATCTTAGTTTGTTTGAGCCCAATTTGTTAAATTTAAGAGAGCTTAAGTTCGGCTTTTTCATGATTTACCTGTAAAGTTGGAGCTCAAGTTATTACACCTTCTATCTATAAAGTCCAAGCTTGACACCTTTAATATTTATTACTCATTTAGATATTCTTTTATGTGTATATTAAGGGAGGATGTTAACATTATATTATATACCAAAGTAACAAATTACAAAACAAGTGGCATTAACAGGGCGACAAGCGCCACTACCCCTTTTTGAATTGCAAAACCAATCCTACTAAAGACGAAACGGCCCTTTAAAGGTTGAAAGATTACTATTCACAACCTGTTGGAGCACTGTTTAAATATTCCACAGCTCTGGCTAGGGACCCAAATGTATCAAAGCGAATGGATAAACACGTGTTGATTCTCTACAACTTCTCGTGTTTACGAACCTTGCCTGATTCGCCTTAAAATTCAGCCTGCCAGCAACAAACCCATTATCCCTGAATCCAACAAGAGGACTACTCCTGTAAGTCCACACCAACGTGTTTTCCCCTACCCCACCCAAACACAAGAACTCAGCTGGCCGAGTATAACTCCCATCGAGCGGATCTGTCAGAAAGATCACCGGAGCTCCTTTTTCGCCGAAATCCCTGCCCGCTTTAGAACATCATAGAGAATATCCCTTAAATCATGTCGGTATTTAAAACAGGTACTCCTTACAATGGACAACATATTCGCCGAAAGTATCTAAACAAACTTGCGACAAACTGGGCAGGGCTCATCAACGGAAACAGAGGATCATTACCGTACTTAAGATTGCCCGGTATTACCATGCTGACATGTGTTGGCCTAGTCCTTCAAGGGGATAACTGTCAGAAAATCCTGAGAATGAGGTGCCCGAGACAATCAAACACAGCTTTCTGAGAGGATAGACTAAACTTCTCTCCCAAACACTGGACAGTTCTACTAAATAGGGCACTCGCCAAAGCATTCTGGGCTTTAGGGGGGGGGCGGTGTCCTTATTAGAGAAACCACCAAGATCAAAATTCGGAAGGGACATGTGCATGCAATCCAACGCGCACACATAATCAGAATCTAACCCAACAATACCACAGTCTCGAAGAATGTGGTCCTGTAAACTCCAAGATTGCGCCCTCGAGGCCATAAAAGCATGCGTGGATACATCCTCAGCCGAACATAAACCCAAACCCCCAAAACGGGTCGGGAGGGATGCAAGCCTCCATTGAAGATCCCCAAAAAACGGACCCCCCCGCAAACCACGATATCCTCGATAGCTCTCCGAAGGCCTTTGTAAAAAACCGAAACAGCCTCCCCAACAAATGTGGGTTGGCACGTTCTGAGGCCAAACAACAACTTAGCAACACCCATGCAAGAGCGCAGCAAGAGAAGCTCGCATTGAGGGTCCCACATTGAGGATGTTAAGGGGAACACAATAAATAAACAAAGAAACTCAAGATAAATGGTAATTAATCATGTGTGCCGGGGAAGGAAAACTTAGGGTTGTTTGTGTGGATAGAATTCAATAAAGTTGAAATCTTTATAGTGTTTTTGAAGTATCGAAATTTGGAGTCTTACTTTTAAATGATGATATATTAGTTGGAAAATGAATAAAATTGGAACACAAATAAATTCTCTAGAATTACAAGTAAAGAAATTCAAGATTCCTTCAAAATTAAGAAGAAATTAAACCAAAGGAATTGGAATCTCACACTACTCCCTCATCAACACCACCATCACCATCGTCACCACCCCATTCATAGCCGCCTCTGTTGCCGCAGTGATCATATCTGCCATCATCGCGATTACCTTTGCTAACGCCATCACCATGGTTGTCACGCATAAAAAGCTTGCTTGAGAGGTCATGCTTTTTCTTTTAACAAATCCTATGCACGCATATTCTCTAATGTATCACTTTGAAAGATACTGAAGGTCTATTGATCATGGGTCCCCGCTGCGAATAATCTTAACCAAATAAACAACAAACATCTTACAAGAGGACCGTATCATGAATTCCTGCTCAGATGCCCCAAGTTACAAATGGCACATCTTCAAGGCATCTTAAAAGTGGAAATAAAATGTAGTAACTATACTAGTTCTTTATTAATTAAATTGTTAACTTTATACCTGCTAATCTCTATCCAAATCTTCCTACCTAGCTTTAATATATTAACAAATCATTTTTTGGCATCACAACATTATTGTTTTGGAGATCAGGTTCTTTACTTTCCGTAACGAAACTGTTTTCCTTAGAATCAATGATTAATTTATGAGTAATGAATTTTAAAGTTTCTCCTTTTACTATTGCAAGTTAACTGGAGTCTTTATTAGACCAAAAAAAATATATTCTTATATCTATTTCTATTTTGTTCCTTGCGAGTTGCGAATAACTTAAAAATGAAGCAAACCACCGGCACAGTCACGTTTTGTGGTAAATGTCTTTGGAAATGATACAAACCAACTTGTTGAGTACTCATTTGACCAGCCTCAACCATTGAAGCTCTACTATTGGAATAAAAGACGCGAACATGTTTCAGGTGCTGATGGATTCTATATATCTGGATCGTGTCAAGTACAAGACCATCGGTTATGGAATGGTTGTAACTGAACCTAGGATCCAATGCACATACTTAAAATAGGGGCATGCTTCTTTATGCAAGTCTAACCTTTTTTAGGGGTACTCCAACTAGAACTTTGGGGGCATGCAGAACAATACAAATTACCCTTTCAATTTTGACTAAGATTCTAAAAAGTTGAAACCATATATACATCAACAAGTGATGAGCAACATTCTTTGTAAAACTTCCTTCTTCTCTTTACATCAAAAGTTATTTTTTGTAACTACTTAGTTTAATTTTAATTATTTAACTGTTTAAGTTAGAAAGATTATTCAAATAATTTATTGTTTGTGTTATTTATAAATTTATTATTATTTTTCTGATAGGAGCTATGAAAAAAGTTTATATTAAAAATAGTTAAATGTTGTTTTACCATCATTTGTTTTTATTAACTTGACCAACTTTCATCAGACTCATAAAATGATTATTGAAATAATTATTTTTTTCGTTCAAATTATATGTTTGCTATTATTTTTCTGATAGGCTATGGAAAAAGTTTATATGAAATAGTTCAAAGTTGTTTTATCATCGTTATTCTCGTTAATTCTAGACCAATTATGACCAGACTCATATTTTACCCGTTTAACGATAATTTATGAATCTTATACAATCAATAATCTTATACATTAATAACTAACCACTACTAAAAAGATACAAGATGTGTGGAAGATTATAAAAAATACACCAAATTAGTGGGGATTGTTTGCATCTTGACCGCTTTTTGGAAGATTATAAAAAGAGCTCTACTGCAAACCAGGAGCACCTATCCATACCCTTAGAACCTTCATTACTAGAATAGCTAACCATTATTTTGTACTAACAAAATACTATTTAATTGTAGGAGCGACCCCAACTTGTATATTTGATAAGTACACTTCATTTAATTTGTAGGAGTGACCCCATCTTGTATATTTGATTTTTTAATAAAAAGTTTGCCGTATCTTCTTAGAAAACTATATATCAAATGATATAATAATAAGTACATTAATTATGAAGAATCACCTTTTCAAAGACGTTGACAAGGCATTTATCAAAAACGATTCTGCATACCATTAAGCGAGGTTTAATTATTAGGTACGAAGCTAGATAAATAAACGTATAGAAATACTATTCTTTTACTACGTACACGTGTTATGTATTTCACGTTTTATTGTTAAATTTTGAGTGTGAAACTTGAAGCTTAGTGTTTTATAAACTGATGTTTTTTTTATTACGTAGATGATTTATGTAAAACCCTGAGGATGATTAAGCAAGAGTTGGATTAATATAAGTTATATGTGAAATTAGTACAACTTAGGTTGGATAAAGTCTTCCCAGCTCCATGGACAATATACATTTTCCTGATACGGGGCAAAACCGGTAACGATATTTCTGTGTTTCCCAGAGAATTTCCCCGATCCCCTTTCCCCGTTCACCCCTTTTCCTTCTTTGGTTTCCCCCCAAAACGGTCATAAATCCCAGACAATGGTGGTTTCCCCTTCCATCTCCACCTCATCCCCAATTCC
Source organism: Scalesia atractyloides (assembly GCA_947069175.1). Taxonomy (NCBI): domain Eukaryota; kingdom Viridiplantae; phylum Streptophyta; class Magnoliopsida; order Asterales; family Asteraceae; genus Scalesia; species Scalesia atractyloides. The sequence continues at coordinate 12,285,575 of CAMTDV010000023.1, read as the reverse complement.
CAAAGGACCCCATTTCCCTTTCCCTACTGTCTCCGTCCGACCTTATAGCCTAGAGTAAACTGTAATTTTTGTTCCTAAGATATGCTTCAAAAATCAGGTTTTATTCAAATTGAGACCTTTGATATTCTTGGTGTATGTTGTTTCAGAAACACTTCTAATCGATTCACTATCCTTGTTTGATTTTTTTCTTTAATAAAATGACTAAATTACTAAAATACCTTTATTTATTAAAAACAATAAATCAATAAATAAAGTAAAACAAATCTTAGACCACAACCCGCTATAGTCAAGTTAATACTAAATCTCTAGAGTTTCGACACGTTGATCTAGTGGTTAGTCACTTGGTTTCTCTTCTTAAGTTCCCAGGTTCAACTTCCACTAGCATCACTACGAAGAACATTGGTGGTGGCAATGAAGTTTAGGACTAGGCCTCTCTGGAGGTCGCCAGTTTAAAACCGAGTCGAACCTGGTTTTACCGCAGGGGGCCTTTGGGCGGACAGGGCGAGTATACATCCAATTATGACCGTTATGGAGGATGTAATGCATTTGCTCGATTTAGGGCATCCCATGATGCTTATCCGATGATTTAGTTGCCCGTTCAAAAAAAAAAAAAAACTAAATCTCTAGAGTTCTATAGTTAAGTTAACTAGGTTTAAAGAATTTCGCGCGTTGCGGCGAATTTCTTTTGTTATTTAGTTTGTGTTTACATGTGTTTTGAAATCACTATGGCGTGTTGAGAACGGAAACGCTGACAAGAATAAAACGAAAATGTAGAAAAGAACACGAAAAGATAACGGAAAGAAAATCAACCAAAAAAGTTGTACAGTAACAATGTTGTTCGTATGAAAACTGTGGCCAGAGATAAGCTAATGGTTCTGGGTATTGATATGCGGATATAAACACGTTGTATTTTGAATAGTTTTGAGTCGGTTTTACGCATTTGAATGTGATATTCGTGACGATATATGTGCTTATAAGGTGTTGGGTTTTCAGGGTCAAGATGGGAACTGTAGCGGGAAAAGTTAAAGAAGGAAGACCCTGCGCCACGCAGGGGATGTATTGGAAAATGTCACGACGTGTGACATTAGTTTAATTGAAGTCGATTTAGTTCTTTGCCGCGCCACGCGAGAGGAGTCAAGGACTCTCCGGCGACGCGCCGGAGTGGTCAATTACGTGAAAAAGTATAAATTGAAAAAGATTTGTGTTTTTGGCATCCAGTTCTTTCCCAGCCGCCAGAGACGAACCAATAGGCTATTTTAGGCGATTTCTTCAGTATTCTTTCATCTTTCAAGCTATTCTTTCATGTCTGATCAACTTCCGATGACAATTGAAGTTGCGATGACTTCTATGCGTGGCTAAAACGCTTGTGGCTTCTGCCCGGATGAGCGATTACTTTTTTTTCATTAAACTTTGTTTACGGATTCTTTTTAATTGGTAAAGCTTGACTACTTGTGTTGAATTCTGGTAAATGTTTTTTATATTTGAATTATTTGTAGTTTATCAAGCGTATTAGTGATATACTTGCATCATTAGCGGGTTGGTAAATTGGTGGGTAATTGATATAAACAAACAGATTATTAGGTTGTATGGTGAATCTTAAAAACTATCCCTAATAATTAGTCAAATTCATTAACTCCAAAGCCATGTCTATGTGGTGTTTTGAATCGGTAAACAAGTTTTTGTGTTAAACGGGTAATCGGGATTCCAGGTGGAAGTTACTTCTTCTCATCTTGATCATAACCTTCTTAATTAGTTTTTGTGTTTTTGCAATCAAATTCATCAAACCCCCTATTAGATAATTTTAGTTCTTAGTTAAAACCTTCTACACTGACCCAATTTCCCCATGGATACGGATACCCTACTTACACTATCTACGTAGTTTAATTAGGTTTCTGCATGACCCTTACGACAATCATCAAAATGGCGCCGTTGTCGGGGAATTCGTGCGCTTAGTGTTAGTTTACAATTAGTTGTTTTTCTTATTTTCAAAAAAAAAAAAAATCATAAAAAACCCAAAATTAGTTCTTTTTGTTATTGTTGTTTTATTCAGTATTACGCACAGTTTTCTTGTTTACTTTGTTCAGCTGATTTCTAGTTGCATGCATACCAGGTTTTTAGGAAAGTCATCACCACTTGTATTTGACCTCGAAATATAAAAGACTGCTAGACAGAACTTACTTCTTCGTTCAGCGTTGAATGGAAAAGCGATAGTTTCAACCATGAATCCTCCAGAAAATCAATTGGACCCGGATCAGCAACCACCACATCAAGAGCCACTTTCCGATATGCCACCACCTCCGTTTATAACTGACCCGCAAAATTAAACTCAAACCCAAAATCAACAAACTCCACCCATAGCACCACCACAACAATATATAACCACCCAATAAGTTCCAAGCCCAATTGGCGATTTTCGTTTGGTTAGTGGACCGTATTACCTGTTAGAAAGCCGATTACCACCACAGCCTAATTCGTTGCAGGCTGTGAATTGCCCGAGTCAAGTGCCAAACCCGAACCATTCGGGTGTTATGTTTGACCAAGAGGAAAACCGGGCTAGAGCCAAGGATTGGGACGACGAGTATGGAGATTAAGAAGATTTGGGGGGTGAATGATGGGTACTTTGGTTATCGGGGTGGTCCGCAAAATTTGGCGTTTAACCGTAATCAGCAAGCATATCCACCGAGATAGCCGCATGGGGGAGATGGCTACCAAACTCCACCCAGGTTCATCGGGGACCGGCCATGCCTCGTCCAAGGTAATGAGACCCTCGATTTCCGGATCTAAATATCCGAGGAGTCGAGAGTCATTTTCAACCGCAGATTGCTAAATATGCGACACCGATTGTGATGCCAGTTGCACAAGGTAATGGGGACCGTTCTTTTGAAGCAAAACTGCATATTCTGAACATGCTACCTACCTTTCACAGGACGGGTGTTGAGGAGCCATACGCACATATTGCAGATTTTGAGGCGGTGTGTAGTATGATTGGTGGACACGGGTTCACTACGGATCAGGTGAAGTTGGTGTTATTTCAGCTTTCACTGAAGGATGCAGCTAGAGATTGGTTTACATTTTTTCCATATGCTAGTATCATACATGGCAAGAATTGAGCAACAATTTTTGGAAGAATATTATACTCCGCAAAGAACCAAATCGGGAGGACCGCAATTAGAGAATTCCAACAGTTACCGGGTGAGATACTTTATGAGTCATGGAAATGGTTCAATCAGTTGATCTGAAATCGTCCTTACCATGGCATTCAAAGATTGGAGTTCATCACTGCATTCCATGACAGGATTTCGAATGAAGATAGAAGAGATACAAAAACCACTACTAGGGGTACCTTTTTGAGAAATCATGTTGATGTGGATTGGGATTATTTGGAGATTGTAGCCGCGGATTCAAAGAGACAAGCATAGTTGGATAGAAACAAAAAGTATCCGGTTGTGGCACCAACTAGTACGGGCACCTCCAATGTGAGAGTTTCCCAGTTGGAAAGAGAAAAGGGGGCATTGGAACGCCAGTTAGCAAAATTTAAGGGCATTGGAGGAAGAGATGCATTACATGCGGGAAAATTAAAGAAACTATCAGCAAAACCAAGAGCAAGGCAAATCGAACAATCTAAACGAAGGATTCAATAGAGAGATTATGGAGATACTCAAAACAAATTAGAAAAGACCAAGAGTTGCAATCAAAGTCTCACCAAGCATTGGAAAAGCAAGTTACTCAGCTGGCGACCGAGGTGGCACAAGGGAGGAAAGAATCCAGCCGATTGCCTAGTGACACTACGAAGTACTGTAACACCCTGTAAAATCGTGTCCAATAGTATAGTGACACGTGTTATATTTTTTTTTAGTCTATTAAAGACTAACAAGGACTAGAAGCGTCAACATGCTCAAACTAAGTCTCTGAGTGATCATCTGATGTCAACATGCATAAACTGAGCCCCAGAGTGACCATTGGTGTCAACATATTTAAAATATAGCCCATGAGTGTCCATTAGTGTCAACATGCTTAAAACATAGCCTCTGAGTGACCATTAGTGTCGATATGCTAAAACTTGGCCTATGAGTGACGTTGTGTCAACATGCCCAGCCTCTGAGTGACATCAGGGTCAACATGCTTATACTGGGCCTCTGAGTGATCGTTTACGAAGTCCTAACTCTCACATGTCCCATTTTTTGGACGAGAGGGATTAAATCCGTAATTATATGAAAGTTGGTTGATAGAGGGATTAAAAATGTGACCTTTTAACGAACCGAGAGCTCAACAATGTCCGGGCATAATCCCGGGTATGCCAAGTATTGGCTGCGGAGGGCTACAAGTGCTAAAAAGGTGTTTTAGGAAGTTTTAAGGGTGTTTAATAAGTTGAGGTGCTAAAAGTGACAAACTTCAATTCTGTCCATGGGGCGCTCGCGGGGCGCGAGAGGCGTGTATCTGCAGAAAATTAACTTGCATCCACACAAAGTGCCAAAAACCATTTGTTTCGAAATCAGGGACTTTTAATCAGCTATGCCACGTTTTAGGACACTTGTAAGCTCCCTCTTACACCCCTTAGCACATGGCATCACCTCCTTCAAGCTCTTCAACTATAAAAAGGTGCCAAAGTTCACCATTTGAACTTGCACATTTCTCATTTTCAACTCTTCTCCCTCCTCTGGAAGTTCCTAACTGAAAGGAGCATCCAACTTAGTTCTATTTCACTCTAGGAACCTCTTATAAGTGTTCCTTCCTTGTGCATTTTCGTTTATAGGCTTATATAGCCAAAAGTCAAGCGTTTTACGGAAAACGCTTTGACTTTCGGTTAAGACCATTATGGTCCAGCCATTGTTCGTAATGAACATGGCTAAATGGTCGTAATAAGGTAGGTGTTAATCCATGTAAAGGACACCTCCTGAAGATCACGTTTGCTAGACCAATTGACCGGTCAAAGCTATGATATTAAAAAGTCAAACTCCCCATTTTTCAGAAAAATCATAAATTGATCTTATATATGTTATGAAACCTGTTTTGACACTTAAACAAGTTGGTAATAATTATTAGAACATGTAAGAACATGTTCGGCTCGTCAATTTCAGTTCTAGGGTCGGTTCGCAACCGAAAGTCGCGAAGTTTGACTTCTGCTTTGACTTTCGATTCTGACCCGATTTAGATTAGTTAGCTACTGATCTAAAGTTGCATTACGATCGTAAAATAATGTAGCATAACCCTCTGAGGTTATATTACATGATCATAATCAGAATCCGAGTTTATGTGCAAGTTTCGTAATTATGCCATTTTTGACTAAAATGCCCTTTTTGCATAAATCAAGGTTTTAATGATAATGAACTTGAAAATAAGTGTCCTACTGATATAATATTATAAGTAGGATTATTTGGGATGTTAAACCAGATTATAAACTGAGTTTACAAGCAGGTCCTTGAATTATGTCGATAAATGACAATTTAGCCATTTTGGCTCATAAAATGGTTTTAATCAAATCTTTTCAAGGTAAATCATTTACCTACTGATATATTATACTAAATAGCATATCTAAAACATTTTAATCTGACCTTAACATCAGTTTTCGTAAACATCGCATTAGACGTCATTTTACGACATAAGCGCTGTTTCGGCGCATAGTATGGTTTTAAACCATATTAATTGACCAAGACTTGTTACCTACTGATTTTAAAACTTATTTTAAACGTATTTACAGTAGGTACATGTTATAAACTCAGAATCCTAAATAATTTATAAACTATGTGTAAAATGACCAAAATGCCCCTTCGGTGCATAGTTTGGTCATAAAAGATAAATTACACATATAATTGATATCCTAATGATAGTATATTATAAATTAAATATTTTTCCAGAATAATTATAGCTATAACATTAAATTATATTCAAGTTCCTTTTATACGGTATGAAATTAGCGAAACGCCCTTATGAGACATAGTTTTAATTTAAAACCATAACGGGCATATAAGTTGATATCCTATTGATTTTATAACTAAATTAAAGTATAATGGCATATAGAACTTGTCCATGACTTATCCAGTTACCCGATATCGCTTATATGCATACGGTTAGGTATTTGTAACTAGTTTACGAAAATTTAACCGAAACGGGTTTAACCTTATCATTTTAATCTCAAAATCCAGAATGTTAATTGTTTACCCGTATTATGCAAGTCAAAATACTTGTCGGGTTTAAACTACATTCTATCCAATCATCGTTTAATCAAGCGTTATACGTTTTGATCATGTACATTACTCGGTCTAAGTATATGACTTAAATAAAGACTGTTAGTATTTAATTGGTTAGGTTATGCCATAATCCAGACTAGAGCCTTCCGGTAAATGCTATCTGCACTTAATTCATTTTGGATACGGCCGAGATATTAAATCTTGCATATTTAAATCAAGACTAACTCAGGTAAATACTCTTGACTTATTTTCCCTATACGGGCTTGGGACACGGTAAATTATTACCGTTTGGTTGGAAATGGGACTAATCAATGCCGATTAGTGGCTAGTAAATCCTCATATTCTGTTTTAATCAGTTTTGTTTGATAACTTAAACATCGGGGTTAACTACCGTGTCCTGGATATCCTCGGCTCATTACATTAGATAATGGCCACGACCTTAGCGCGAGGTGTAGGCATACACCTGACAGACGCTCAAATGCAACTACCCACACTTGTTGGGGATAACTCCTTCTTGAGTTCATAAGTGGTGTGTACGTTAATCATATCTCGGTTTTTGTACTGGGCCCTGTATGTATGGACAAACATGCGAATCTGTTAACAAGGTTGCAAGGTCAACTTTCCCAAGTTATAAAAGATTTTGTTCCTTGTGCACCTAAAATCATTTTCAAATGTTTTCAAAATGAGTCAGTCGGGTGTATTTACCAGCGAAAGCTGACGTATTTCAAAAGACTAAGTTGCAGATACAATACGAAATAGGCTGGAAGTTGCTCGGTAGAGATATAAGAGGATCTTGCAAATCCTTAGATCTGCCCAAAGTCTGTTATACATTTTTGTACATTTTACGATCCGCCTGTGGATCTTTCGTTACAAGCCATCTGTATATTATTATTTCGTACTTTGAACATTTCGGTTTGTAATAGTAATTTTACTCCAAGACTTCCGCTGTGCCGTGTTTAACTGACAATGATGTTATCAACTGACATCACGATACTCCCTACCCGGGCCCACCGGTGAATGGATTTGGGTTGAAAAACCGGGGTGTGACAAGTACCCACAACATCAAGGAAGCTCATCCAACGCTAGAGTTAATCAGGTTAGTATTATTTGTTCTAGTTAGGTCTATGATAATATGGTCGGGTCTCCTCCACAATTTGTTGAGGGTGTTGTGGAGGAGGTAGATGAGGAAAATGAGTCTGATGCGGATCCGAAACTGGTTAGCCCTAAAAAGAATAAAAAAGTGAATTTTCAAGAAAAAGATATGAGGGTAATAGAGATTGAACCTGTCGAAACTAAGGAGAAGAGTACGAAGGGTAATACCGTCCCATTCCCTAAAGCGTTAATCAATCCGGAAACAAAAGTTGTTAACAAACGGGGCCCACAACAAGATGAGATGTGGGAAGTTTTTAAACAGGTCAGAATAAATCTCCCGTTACTTGACGCGATCAAACAGGTTCCGGCATATGCAAAATACTTGAAAGGGCTTTGCACCCAAAAACGGCATAATAAATTTCCAAAAAAGATAACTTCAACCACAAATGTCCTTGTCGTTTTATCGGCTGTTCTTCCACCGAAGCTCCGAGATCCAGGTGCTCCTCTAATCCCCATTCAAGTGGGTGACTTCAAAATGAGTCGAGCCTTGCTGGATTTGGGAGCAAGTGTCAGTATCTTACCGGAAAGTTTATATGATCAATATGACTTTGGACCATTGAAACAGGCCGACACCACCGTGGTGTTGGCCGATTTGACGTTAAAACTATCCCGGGGATCTTGTGCGATGTCATTGTCAAGGTTGAAGAGTTTTTTATCCGGTTGACTTTTTGGTTTTAGATTATATTCAAATTGAAAACACTAAACAACCTAATGTCGTACTTTTGTTAGACCAATTTTAGCAACTGGTAATGCACTAATTGATTATAAAACGGTACGGTCGACTTCATGTTTGGAATCCGTAAGGTCCGATTAAATGCTTTTTATCGTGCATCTGATTCTCTAGTTAATGATGAATGCTTTATGGCAGACATTATTGGCGGGTGCTATCCCCAAGAAAGTAGGGAAGACACTATAGAGACGTGTTTTGTTTATGACAGGGACTTAGCAGAAGTGGAAGTGGAATTGGAACATGCGGAAGAAGAGTTGGAGGTGATGGCGGTTAGGGATTTGAAGCCGACTTGGACACATCAAGTTGAGAATTTACCGGATCACATTGATACTCATTTGAAGCTGTCCCTCAAATCAACTCCACAAGTTGAGCTGAAGACATTACTTACGCATTTGAAGTATGCTTTGTTGGGGACAACAACACCCTACTGGTAATTATTGCATCAAATTTGTTGCCGGAACAGAAAAAATCATTGATAGAGGTGTTGGTAGCCAACCGGGCCGAGATTGGGTGGAATATTGCTGATCTCAAGGGGACCAGCCCATCCATTGTCATGCATAAGATCATCTCCGAAGAGGGAGCAAAACTGGCTAAAGATGCACAATGAAGACTGAACCCGAACATGTGGGAGATTGTGAAGAAAATAATCTTGAAGTGGTTGGATGCGGGACTTCTATCCCATATTGGACTGTACGTGGGTAAGTCCGACACAGACGGTGCCAAAGAAGGCGGGCATCCAAATGTTATAGGTGAGGATGGTAAGGAAGTCACCACCACCCGGCCGGTAACCGAGTAGAAAATTTGCATAGATTGAGGAAACTGAAGGCAACAGCATCAAAGGTTCATTTCCCTCTTCACTTTATGATTAAATTGTGGAAAAGTTCGCCAGTCAGAAATTTTAATGTTTCTTAGATGGTTATTCAGATTATAATCATATTGCTATTCATCCTGATGATCAACAAAAGACCACATTTACCTGTCCTTACGGCACTTTCGCATTTAGGCGAATGTCATTCGGAATGTGTAATGCCCCGACCACCTTGCAAAGGTGTATGATGATTGTCTTTTCAGATATGGTCGGGCAGTCTATGGAGATCTTGATGGATGATTTTTCGATCTTTGACGCATCTTTTGAGGCATGTTTAGAACAACTGTCACGAGTACTAAAAAGATATGTCAAAACAAATCGTGTTGGGACATGTTGTTTCGAGCAAGGGGATTGAGGTGGATCACACGAAAATTCAAGTAATTTCAACTTTACCACCACCCACAAGTGTTAAAGGCGTTCGTTCCTTTCTTGGACACGACGGTTTTACAGACGGTTCATAAAGAAATTTTCAGTTATCACTAATCCATTGTGTAACCTTTTGTTAAAGATGTCACTTTTGTCTTTGATAAACATTGTAAAAAATATTTTGAAACATTAAAACAAAAGTTGGTCGAAGCACCCATTTTACAATCCCCTGACTGGTCACTTCCTTTTGAAATAATGTGCGATGTTAGTGACTAAGCAGTAGGTGCAGTTTTGGGACATAGAGTGGACAAGAAGCCGGTGGCGATTTATTATGCGAGCAAGACTCTTTCGGATGCTCAGATGAATTACACCACCACTGAGAAAGAGTTGCTTGCTGTTGTCTATGCTTTAGACAAGATTCGGTCTTATATTTGTGGTAGCAACGTTATTGTTTATTCTAACCACACTTCAGTCAGGTATCTTATGGAGAAAAAAGGATGCAAAGTCGAGGCTGATTAGATGAATCCTCTTACTGTAGGAATTTGATCTTGAGATCAGTGATAAGAAGGGAAGTGAGAATGTTGTAGCGGATCACTTATCACGAGTGGTACATGAGATGGAGGGTGCCGAGCAAGATATTTTGGAAACTTTTCCAGATGAGCAATTACTAACTATTGATACTCAACCATGCTTTGCTAACTTTGCTAATTTTGCTCATTCAGGTATAACTCCGGAGCATTGGTCGAGACCTATAAAGGCACATTTTCTCTTACAGGCGAAACATTACATATGGGATGAACCGGATTTGTTCAAAGTTTGAGCAGATTAGATTATTTGAAAGTGTGTGGACGATGAAGAAATCCCATCCGTTCTCTCCATGGAGCATGAGTCCGCGTGTGGAGGACATTTAAGCAGGTAGAAAATGACACGTACAGTGCTACCGTGTGGGCTATATTGGCCTACAGTGTTCAAGGATGCGTTTGAATATGCTAAAAATTGCTTACGATGCAAACAAATGGGTAGCATTACGAAGCCGGATAAGATGCCCATGCAGCCAATCCTTGTTGTCGATCTTTCTACGTATGGGGAATTGACTTTATGGCACATTCCTGAATTCATTTGGTAATCTATACATTTTAATGGCAATGGACTATGTGTCTAAATGGGTTAAGGCCATTGCCACTAAAACCAATGACCACAAGGTTGTTTGCAAGTTCGTTCAATCGAACATTTTTTTTCTAGATTTGGTATCCCTCGTGTGATCATAAGTGATGGGGGGGGGGGGTCTCACTTCAAAACTTTAACTTTGGAAAACTCCTTAAGAGATGTCACACCCCGACCCGCAGCGGAAATAAGAGTCGGGGCATAATTGGGTTATCACCAAAGCACATGACATTTACTATTATGTTTCATAATTAATAAAGTCAAAGTTACATTTTCAAACATCCAAACATGTTCATTCAATACAAAGGAAATAACCAAACATAACAATCCCAATACTAAATCGTTTTATTCTTCTAATCCAGGTCCTATGTGTTCCTAGCTGCTGCTGCTGGTTCACCTGTATCATGTGTAAAATGGGAGTTTTTGGGTCAACATAAGTTGGCGAGTGAATCTTATTAGATAAACATTTATTAATGAATATTGTGCATAATCATAAATGAGCAAATGTAAGTAATCAAGCAATGGCAAAAAGCAGTTACAATTATAACATACAATAACACTTGATTGCATACATGAACATTCCAATATCATACGTTAAATAACATAAATGAACTGTGCGATCAAGGCTCAATCAAGCGGAGCCGATCGTATTGCATGTACTGAAAATGTAAAATGAACTGTGCGATCAAGGCTCAATCAAACGGAGCCGATCGTATTGCATGTACTGAAAATGTAAAATGAACCGTGCGATCAAGGCTCAATCAAACGGAGCCGATCGTATGCGGGCACGCCAGGTTCAACCGCATAATAAAATGGGGAACATGCTCAACGCTCATAAATGGGGAGCGGCGGCCTCGGCAATTGCATGTACTGAAATAATAAATTTCATCCAATAATAACTACTTAACAGCAACAAACTAAATACACATGTTCATGATATGATGTATGCACAATGGTTTAGTTATAATATGTATATAAACAAAGACACATGATACACCCCAAAAACGTGACTAAAACGGGGAATTTGTAAGATTCACTCACATTGGGTGCGTCGGATTGGAGATGGTGAGGTGCGCACGATTTAGATGAGCGGATCAACGAGGAATACTAACCTAAATATAATGGAAAAATATATTAAATGGATAGATTTTATTAAGGATTTTAATGAAACTTTTAGATATATTTTTGTGAGTTTATGGCTATTTTCTATCTTTAAAAATGTTATTTTAAGTATTTTTAATTGATTTTTAAATTAAATTAAATAAATAAAATATAAAAAAAATATATTTTTTAGCGTTGACCGTTGACCGTTGACCGTTGACCGGTTCGGTCAGCGAATAAATCTGCACCGGGTGGGATTCGAACCGGCGATCTCCCGTTCGCGTGCACGCAGCTCTACCAACTGAGCTACGTGTCTAACCCGAAATAAACTCGTTTTTAATTATATTTATACACTTATTTGAATTAACCGAATTTCCTTTATTTGCAAAAACATTTTAATTCAATCGGACCGGTGCTCGTGACGGGTTTCGAACGCGCGACGTGTAGTTCATGTTGCACACAGTCCACCGCTGGACTGTGTGTCTAACCCGGTTATTATCTCGGTTTTTATTATACTTAACAACTATCTGTTTTAACCCGGTTTAGTTCTTGATCAAAAAGGCATGTTATTACACAAGGCGTGCGTGTAGCAGGGATCGAACTCGGGACGTGTATAGTTTTTGTTTGCACACAGTCCACCGCTGGACTGTGTGTCTAACCCATTTAAAATTCCGATTTTAATTAATCTTAAGTCATTACTGAATTCGTCTTCTTCATTACGAATGCAGACATCAATCAACAATCCGTTTCGTGATTAAATTAGTTAATAATCATGATGTCTAGTTTGAATGCATTAAACCGAACAGTTTGGGGAAAGAAGATACCGAACAGGTTGTCTTCTTCAGAGAGTCCGGCGAAAACTTGTCGGCTCTGTTTTTGAAACCTTCGGCTGAGAGAATCTATTAACAGGTTTAAGGGATTAGATATGAAATTGAACTAGTGAGTATTGATTATCAGTACGTTGGAATGTGCATACCGGTAGTTAACGAGTTTCCGGTAATTCCAGAAGTTTTCCGGCGAAGATAAGATTTCCGATAAACGTTGACCAGGATAGATTCTGATGGTGGAGTTGTGTTAGAGACTGATTAATCACATGATTTAAACATAAAGAGTCGGAGGAAATACCGTGTGGATGTGAGTCCCGGTTTTCCATGACTTGCAGAGTTTTTCCGGCGAGCTGATTCAGATGATCTGATGGTCCGAAAATGCGACGAAATTGAAATGGAGTATTGATATGATAGTTCTGAATCGCGAGAATGGTCTGAAGCTTGAGTTAAATCAGAACTTTGATGAACTTTCGGTTTCAAAAACCGAAAATGATGAGACTTAAAGTTCAATCAATTTTAACTTGATTAGAAACCGTCATACATCGGTTATAAGCTGAACAAGTGAATTAAACAACGATTTGACGATTGGTTTGCCGATTACCGTTTTTCAGATGGCGCCATCGGTTTAACTGAGTTTGTGTATAAGTTTCATTTGTGTTCCTAGAGTTAACAGAAAACACATTGTGGCGGAGTGGTTTAGGGAATGAGTGTTAAGTTGTTGCAGCGTCTTGGCTGACCCGGGTTCGACTCCCGGCAGCTTCATTATTTTTTTATTTATTTTATTTTAACTTTTTATCAAATATAATTTTTATAGTTTAGTTTATTTATTAATTATGTATCGTTTTAACTCAAAATAATCATAAATATTTAATGTAACTTTTATAATCTGGTACTTGATTACAAAACGGAGCGGGTTTTGGAGACCCGATTTTTACAAATGTTACAGTATCCCCTACTTTTAGGAATTTCGTCCCGAAATTTAAGTAGTTGAAGTAGTAGGAAAAAGATGCGGGTATTTTTCACGCATTGAGTCCTCACGTTCCCAAGTAAACTCAGGTCCCCGTTTCGACTCCCAGCGTACCCTAACAATTGGAATGCGACTTTGTCGAAGACGCTTCTCCCCGAAGTCAATGATCTCCACTGGTCTTTCAATAAAATGCATAGATTCATCAATCTGAATATCTTCCAGCGGAATATGGAGATTCTCATCAGCGAGGCACTTCTTCAAGTTCGACACGTGGAATGTGGGATGAATCCTGTTGAGTTCTTCTGGTAGGTCAAGCTTGTATGCTACAGGACCTACTCTTTCGAGTATCTTGAAAGGTCCTACGTGACGTGGTGCTAGCTTCCCTTTTGACCAAAACGAACTACTCCCTTCCACGGTGATACTTTTAAAAGCACATGATCACCAATGTTAAACTCTAAGGGCTTCCGTCGTTTATCTGCATAACTCTTTTGACGACTTTGAGCTGCTAGAAGATTGTTTCGAATTTGATGAATCTTGTCTGTGGTTTCTTGGATCAATTCTGGACCAGTAATTTGTGCTTCCCCAATTTCGTGCCAACATACAGGAGATCGGCACTTACGACCATATAAGGCTTCAAAAGGTGCCATGCCGATGCTCGAATGATAGCTGTTGTTGTACGAGAATTCAACTAATGGTAGGTGGGCGTCCCAATTTCCCATGAAGTCTATTACACATGCTCTAAGCATATCCTCAAGAGTTTGAATGGTGCGCTCAGACTGTCCATCAGTTTGAGGATGATAGGCGGTACTGAGATCTAATCGTGTGCCCATAGCGGATTGTACTGCTTGCCATGTTCGTGAGGTGAAACGACCATCACGATCCGAAATAATACTTAATGGTACCCCATGCCGGCTCACGATTTCGTTGATATAAATACGTGCAAGCTTTTCGTTCTTGAAATCTTCGCGGATAGGAATAAAGTGAGCTGATTTTGTAAGTCGGTCTATAATCACCCATATAGTGTCATACCCACCAGAAGTGCGAGGTAACCCGGTAATGAAATCCATGGTTATATTTTCCCACTTCCATACAGGTATTTCCGGTTGGACTAGAAGTCCTGAGGGTCTTTGGTGTTCAGCCTTCACCTTGGAACATGTGAGACACTTGGAAACAAAAACGGCAATATCCTTCTTCATTCCAGGCCACCAATAGGTGTATCGTAGGTCTTGATACATCTTATCGGCTCCTGGGTGTATAGAATATCGCGTTTTGTGGGCTTCATTCATAAGAGTTTCATGAAGATTGTTGTGGTTAGGGATCCAGATACGATCTAGGTAATACAGAATACCGTCTGATTTAGTTTCAAGTTTCAGCTCGGCTCCACAGGACATCTCTTTCGTACATCTTCTTCTGTTATTGAAACGTGTTGAGCTTCACGAATTTGATCTTTAATGTCGGTTATAATTTGCGAACATAGAAGATGAATGGAGTTCGCATAACCCTTTCGACTAAGTGCATCAGCCACCACATTTGCTTTACCAGGGTGGTATCTAATTTCACAGTCGTAATCATTCAGGAGTTCGACCCATCTTCGTTGCCTCATATTTAACTCTTTTTGATTGAAGATATGTTGAAGACTCTTGTGGTCAGTATATATTTCACACTTAGTACCATAGAGATAATGTCTCCATATCTTAAGAGCGAATACAACGGCTCCAAGTTCGAGGTCATGAGTGGTGTAGTTCTTTTCATGTGTCTTGAGTTGTCTCGAGGCATAAGCTATGACTTTTCCTCTTTGCATGAGAACGCAACCTAATCCTTGCCCTGACGCGTCGCAATAGACTACGAAATCATCACAACCTTCGTGAAGAGTGAGGATTGGTGCATCACAAAGTTTTTGTTTAAGAGTTTGAAAAGCTTCTTCTTGCTTGGGTCCCCATACGAAAGGTTTTCCCTTATGGGTTAAAGCCGTGAGTGGCACAGCAATGCGAGAGAAGTTTGAAATGAACCGACGATAATAGCCAGCTAATCCAAGAAAAGATCTTACTTTAGTTGGTGTACGTGGAGCTTGCCATTCTTGAACTGCTTTGATCTTGGAAGGGTCAACATGTATTCCTTTGTCATTGACTACATGCCCGAGGAATTGCACCTCTTTTAACCAGAATTCACATTTAGAGAACTTGGCATAAAGCTTTTCCTTTTCTAGAAGTGCAAGAACGAGTCGAAGATGACGCTCATGATCAGCTTTAGATTTTGAATCAATAAGAATATCGTCGATGAAAACTATAACAAATCGATCAAGGTAAGGTTTGCAGACTCTGTTCATTAGGTCCATGAAGACAGCTGGTGCGTTGGTTAATCCAAAAGGCATAACCATGAATTCATAGTGGCCATAACGAGTTCGAAAAGCAGTCTTAGGGACGTCTTCTTCATGTACTCTAAGCTGATGATTGCCAGATCGAAGATCGATTTTTGAAAAGCAGCTGGCACCTTGTAGTTGGTCAAGAAGATCGTCAATGCGAGGTAAAGGATAGCGATTTTTGATGGTTAACTTGTTGAGCTCTCTGTAGTCGATGCACATACGAAAAGATCCATCTTTCTTCTTTACAAAAAGGACAGGTGCACCCCAAGGCGATGAGCTAGGACGTATGAATTCCTTGTCAGTCAACTCTTGCAATTGACTGGCTAGCTCTTGCATTTCAGAGGGGGCTAACCTATATGGAGACTTTGCAACTGGTGTAGCACCAGGTATAAGGTCAATACGGAATTCGACATCTCTGATTGGAGGAAGTCCTGAAATGTCGTCAGGAAAAACTTGTGGAAAATCTTTTACTACAGGAATGTCTTCAAGTTTCTTCTCTGTGGTCCCCTTCTTGATGATATGGGCTAAAAACGCGACATAATTCTTGCGAAGATATTTTTGAGCTTGAAGACAAGACATTAAGCTGAGCCCTTTAGACGAGGTTTCTCCAATGATTCGAAGAGTCTGACCGTTTGAAAGAGGAATACGAATAAATTTTTCACGACATACAACTAACGCCTGATGTTGACTGAGCCAATCCATACCGATTATGATGTCAAAACTTCCCAGCTTCATAGGAATAAGGTCGACTGAGAAATCGTGGTCGTTTAAGGTGAGTGTACAATTACGTAATATAGAGTCTAATGAAAGTGGTTTCCCGTCTGCAACTTCTACCGTTATGGATTCCATGAGCTTATCTCGATTTTTGCTTAAGATAGGTTCAAATTCTAATGACACAAAACTTCTATCCGCACCAGTATCAAATAACACAGAGGCATATCTACCATTTATAAGAAACGTACCGTTGACCACATTGCCGTCAGCTCTGGCCTGGTTCGCGTTAATATTGAAAGCTCTTCCTCTTGCAGGTGGAGGAGCTTGGTTCGCTTGATTCACTGGGTTGGCTTGGGCCTGAGCATGAATAATATTAACCAGCCTTGGACATGTGTTTCTGAAATGACTTGGGTCGCCGCAATTGAAACAAGCCCGCATAGGTTGGCCCATAGGATAATTGGGTTGATAGTATGTTTGGGCTAGATGTTGGGTGGGTGGAAATGGTAGTTGTTGTTGTGCTTGACCCATTAACTGTTGGTGGGTTTGGGTTAAAGGTTGGTGTTGGTTTGTTCGTTGAGGCATGCGGCAGTTTTGAACAGTATGTCCTGCACGACCGCAGCCGGTGCAGTATTGGCAAGGATGATCAGGGGAGTGGTGATACTGACAACGGTTACATTTTGGTAATGGGCCTGTGTAGGGTCTTTTGTATGGTGCGGGTGAAGGAGTGACTTGAGTAATGGGTGCAGCAGGAATAGGGGTGTTGGTTTGGGTAACTGCAAAATTCCTGGTGTTACGCTTCCTTTTGTTAGCAAACTTAGAGGAAGGAATGGGGTGGTTTGAGGTTTGTCCCTCAACAGAGGCTTTCTTCTTCTCTTCTTTGAACTTTCCATTGCGAATTCGTTTTCGGTCAGTTCAGTTGCCAACTCCATGGCAGCTTCAAGTGCTACCGGTGAAACGCTGAGAACTGAATCTTGGATTTTCGAGGGAAGTCCTCGAATATAATGCTCGATCAGACGATAGGTTGGTGTGAACAGATTTGGAACCATTTGGTTCTACTCCAAAAACCTCTTGTTGTAGGTAGTGTGATCACCCTCCTTTTGCTTTAAGGCATGAAATTCATCCTCCAACTTCTTAATTTCACTTCTCGGACAGAAACGCCTAGTCATGATTTCCCTTAACTCCTCCCAAGTTAAGGCCATCGCATCTTCAGTTCCCCTCTTCCCTTTCTCAGTATTCCACCAAGTAAGAGCTACACCAAGTAGTCTCCCGATGGCGTAACGAACCTTGTGATCCTCAGGACAATCGCAGTTTAGGAAGGTGTTTTCCATCTCCTCGAACCAATGTAGGAGAGCAGTGACACCCTCGGTCCCTTCGAATTTTGGAGGATCACAGGACTTAAAATGTTTGTAAGAGCACTTGTTGGTAGGAGGGTTGTCGATGTTCTGGTCCTGTTGTTGAGGAGGGTTAGTAGGATTTGTAGCAAGGGCTTGTTGTACTTGTACCACGATGTCAGGCAATATCGTGGCCATTTGTTTCGCGATATGAGTGGCCAAACGTTCCTGAGACTTTCCCGATCTTTTACCCCTTCGATGCTGTCTAGACGACATCTACAGGATCATAAAATGAGAAGATTGTGAGTTTATGGTGTCTTTTTAGGTGTCATGTGTCTTTAAGAAAATGAAAATAACATAAATATCAATAATGCAACTACATCCATAGGATGTCTTGGGTTCGCTCATGTTGGGCCTCAAATGTCCCCCATACCTTCACCTACATAGTCATGTGGGCCCCCATGGCTATTGGCTTGGTAGGATTCACATTAGTATTGGCAATTTAACACTCGCATCCCCCGAATGCAAACCACAAAATATGTTCATGAGATGTTTGGTCGGAACGTGTCCAGGTGTAGACACAATGACAACTCAAAGTGGGGTTAGCTCACACGACGTTTGGTATAGCATGCTTTGGCCTAATAGGTCCTTCGTACTCTCATCGTTAGTTCCCAGGTAGGCAAACTGGTCCTTTATTTTGGATTTATACGAATGCCAAGCCTAGACAGGACGTTCCGACTACCGGAACTTGTACCCTTCCAGTTACTACATGCCCGTCATGAGAACTCACTTTGATGTGATTTGAAGATGGTGAGGTGCGCACGATTTAGATGAGCGGATCAACGAGGAATACTAACCTAAATATAATGGAAAAATATATTAAATGGATGGATTTTATTAAGGATTTTAATGAAATTTTTAGATATATTTTTGTGAGTTTATGGCTATTTTCTATCTTTAAAAATGTTATTTTAAGTATTTTTAATTGATTTTTAAATTAAATTAAATAAATAAAAATATAAAAAAAATATATTTTTTAGCGTTGACCGTTGACCGGTTCGGTCAGCGAATAAATCTGCGCCGGGTGGGATTCGAACCGGCGATCTCCCGTTCGCGTGCACGCAGCTCTACCAACTGAGCTACGTGTCTAACCCGAAATAAACTCGTTTTTAATTATATTTATACACTTATTTGAATTAACCGAATTTCCTTTATTTGCAAAAACATTTTAATTCAATCGGACCTGTGCTCGTGACGGGTTTCGAACGCGCGACGTGTAGTTCATGTTGCACACAGTCCACCGCTGGACTGTGTGTCTAACCCGGTTATTATCTCGGTTTTTATTATACTTAACAACTTTCTATTTTAACCCGGTTTAGTTCTTGATCAAAAAGGCATGTTATTACACAAGGCGTGCGTGTAGCAGGGATCGAACTCCGGACGTGTATAGTTTTTGTTTGCACACAGTCCACCGCTGGACTGTGTGTCTAACCCGTTTAAAATTCCGATTTTAGTTAATCTTAAGTCATTACTGAACTCGTCTTCTTCATTACGAATGCAGACATCAATCAACAATCCGTTTCGTGATTAAATTAGTTAATAATCATGATGTCTAGTTTGAATGCATTAAACCGAACAGTTTGGGGAAAGAAGATACCGAACAGGTTGTCTTCTTTAGAGAGTCCGGCGAAAACTTTTCGGCTCTGTTTTTGAAACCTTCGGCTGAGAGAATCTATTAACAGGTTTAAGGGATTAGATATGAAATTGAACTAGTGAGTATTGATTATCAGTACGTTGGAATGTGCATACCGGTAGTTAACGAGTTTCCGGTAATTCCAGAAGTTTTCCGGCGAAGATAAGATTTCCGATAAACGTTGACCAGGATCGATTCTGATGGTGGAGTTGTGTTAGAGACTGATTAATCACATGATTTAAACAGAAAGAGTCGGAGGAAATACCGTGTGGATGTGAGTCCCGGTTTTCCGGTGACTTGCAGAGTTTTTTCGGCGAGCTGATTCAGATGATCTGATGGTCCGAAAATGCGACGAAATTGAAATGGAGTATTGATATGATAGTTCTGAATCGCGAGAATGGTCTGAAGCTTGAGTTAAATCAGAACTTTGATGAACTTTCGGTTTCAAAAACCGAAAATGATGAGACTTAAAGTTCAATCAATTTTAACTTGATTAGAAACCGTCATACATCGGTTATAAGCTGAACAAGTGAATTAAACAACGATTTGACTATTGGTTTGCCGATTACCGTTTTTCAGATGGCGCCATCGGTTTAACTGAGTTTGTGTATAAGTTTCATTTGTGTTCCTAGAGTTAACAGAAAACACATTGTGGCGGAGTGGTTTAGGGAATGAGTGTTAAGTTGTTGCAGCGTCTTGGCTGACCCGGGTTCGACTCCCGGCAGCTTCATTATTTTTTTATTTATTTTATTTTAACTTTTTATCAAATATAATTTTTATAGTTTAGTTTATTTATTAATTATGTATGTTTTAACTCAAAATAATCATAAATATTTAATGTAACTTTTATAATCTGGTACTTGATTACAAAACGGAGCGGGTTTTGGAGACCCGATTTTTACAAATGTTACAAGAGATATGGTGTTGACCATCGAATTGCCACTCCGTATCATCCTCAAACGAGTGGACAAGTCAAAGTTTCTCATCTGCAAATCAAAGAATTTTTACAAAAAAACTGTACGAGCCGACCGCAAGGATTGGTCCATTAAACTTGATGATGCTTTGTGGGTGTATCGTACGGCTTACAAAACGCCAATTGTAACTACACCGTATCGGTTGGTCTATGGGAAAGGATGTCACTTACTAGAGGAAATCGCACACCGTGCGCTGTGGGCAGTTAAACAGGTTAACGTTGATTATGATACTGCAGGTAAGGAGAGGCAGTTGGCATTGGGAGAACTTGAAGAAATAAGGAATGAAGCTTATAAGTGTGTTGTGGCGTATAAGGATAAGATGAAGAAGGTGCTTGCTACAAAGATTAGGCCAAAAGTGTTTGAAGTCGGACAACTGGTTTGGTTATATAACTCAAGATTGAAATTGTTTCCTGGGAAGCTAAAGAGCAAATGGACAGGACCCTATCGTGTGACCAAAGTTGGGAAGCATGAGGATGTTGAGATTGAAGACTTTGATGATCATATCCGTCAGATGGTAAACAGTCACCGACTGAAACCGTATTTGAATGCTCCAGAGATTAATGGACTCGAGAAGAATGTGGAGGTACTTTACATGCGCACCTTGTGTGCAGAGATTGAGTAGACTCACAGGTATGATCTGGTTGAAGATCTAAAACTTAGCGCTCATAAGAGGTAGCCTAAGGTTGTTAATTTTTGTTTTTGTTTTTCGTTTTCTATTTTTTCTTGTGAGTCTATCGGTTCGAGTTTCAAGTGTGGGGAAGCTGTTGGGTGTTTTACTAAGTTCTGGTGCAATTGAGGTCAATGCACAGTTGTTTTGGGGGGGGGGGGGTAGGGTAATGTACCAAATGAGTTTGACAATGTTTCGGTGGAAAATTTCAAAAAATAAGCGTTTTGGGGGGTTTTATCGGTTGTTTTCGGAGTAATTTGGGTATATGAGAGAGACCGAAGAATGAAAATCATGAAAAGAACACCTCCATGTATGTTTTTGTGAAATTATGACATAAAAACACGTTTAGGGGTTTTGGGAGGTTAAAATTATGAAAAAGAGGAAAAAAATTCTAAGGCATGTATCCAAAAGTTTTGCAAAACCTGTTGGAAAATGGGTTCCCAGGCGCCACGCGAGGGAATTAGGTTACCTGTCGCGACGCGCCTGAGAGCTCTAGTCAACGAATCAAAATAGCACACCCCCGCACCACGCGGGGGTTCTCGAGTTAATTGTCGCGACGCCCGACGGATACTCAGCGGAATTTGGGTTTAAACGCATTCAGACCTGTCTGGTTCACCCAATTCTTGTTCTTCTCTCACTTTCTTCTTCTCCATACGAATCCTAACCGATGACCATCTCTAACTCACCACAATCCATCTACTTTCTACCATAAATCTTCATCCTAAACCCTCATTCATCTCCATTACATCCCTTTTCGACCACCACCACCACAACCGCCGCCGTCGCACCACCCATCTCCGGTCAAGCACCAAATTGATCAAAGTTTTTGACTAATCTCAAGTTGTCATCGTGATTCAGGTATGAAAGCTTTTATTTTTCTTGGGAAGTTAAAAGCAAATGGACAGGACTTATCGTGTGACCAAAGTTGGGAAGCATGGGGATGTGGAGATGGAAGACTTTGATAATCATATCCGTTAGATGGTAAACGGTCATAGACTAAAACCATATTTGAATGCTCGAGAGATTAATGGACCCGAGAAGAATGTGGATGTGCTTTACGTGTGCACCTTGTGTGTAGAGACTGAGTAAACTTACATGTACGATCTGGCTGAAGATCTAAACTTAGTGCTCTTAGGAGGCAGCCTAAGGTAGTTAATTTTGTTTGGGAAACTTGTCACACCCCGACCCGCAGCGGAATAAGAGTCGGGGCATAATTGGGTTATCACCAAAGCTCATGATATTTACTAATATGTTTCATATTTATTAAATTCAAAATTACATCCTCAATATTCCAAACATGTTCATACAATTACAAAGAAAGATAATCAACTAAACAATCCAAAGTCTAAACCGGTTTATTCTTCTAAGCCATCCTATATGTTTCTTGCTGCAGCTGGATCACCTGTATCATGTGTAAAAATGGGGGTTTTTGGGTCAACATAAGTTGGCGAGTGAACCTTGTTAGAAAACATTTATTATTGATTTCTTGTTATATTTATTATGGAAAATTGTGCAATAATCATATGTGAGCAAACGTGAATAATCATACAATAACAATAACCATAACAAACAATAACATACAACAACAAACCAACTTGCATGAATATATAACATGAATGATACTGTATATGTTGGCAACGTCACGTTCACGCTCATAAGTAATGGGGAACGGACGGCCTATGATAAATGTCTGTGCGATCAAGGCTCAATCAAACGGAGCCGATCGTATGTTGGCAACGCCTCGTTCACGCTCATAGGTAATGGGGAACAGCTCAACGCTCATATGTAATGGGGAGCGGCGGCCTATGCTAATGTATGTACTGAAAATGATAAATTTAATCTAAACAATAACCACACAAACAGTTGATACATATTGAATACACTTTTGATCATGGACATGATGGATGCACAATTGTTTAAATGTAAATAATGATAAGACACATGATACACCCCAAAAACGTGATTAAAACGGGGAATTTGTAGAGATTCACTCACATTGGGTGCGTTTGGTTGAAGATGATGAATGCGCACGAGTTTAGAGGGTTGATCGACGAGGATTAACTAACCTAAATAATAACGAAAGGTATGGTAGATAAGTGAATTTTATTAATAATTTTAATAGGATTTTTAGATATATTTTTGTGAGTTTAAGGCTATTTTCTAACTTTAAAAACATTAGTTTTAAGTATTTTTAATTGATTTTTAAATTAAATAAATAAAAAAAAATATAAAAAAAAATGTTGACATTTTTTGACTTTGACCGTTGACCGTGACTGTTGACTTGTTGACCGGTTCGGTCGTTTATATTGTTGCACTGAGTGAGGTTCGAACTTGTGACCTCCCGACGCGTGCACGCAGCTCTACCAACTGAGCTACGTGTCTAACCCAAAATATTTCTGTTTTTAATTATATTTATATACTATTTTAATTTATTCAAAATTCATTTATTTTTAAAAAGGATTTTAATCATTGAACCGGTGTGCATAACAGGTCTTGAACCCGGGACCTGTGGTTTAGTGTTGCACACAGTCCACCGCTAGGCTGTGTGTCTAACCTGGTTAATATACTGATTTTTATTAAACTTAACATCTCTCTGTGAGTTGATCCGGTTCAGTTAAAAAGGAAACATCTTTATTACAGAGAATGAGATTGCGTCAAGGATCGAACTCGCGACGTGTGATAAATGTTTGCACACAGTCCACCGCTGGACTGTGTGTCTAACCCGGTTTAATATCTCGTTTTAATTATACTTATACAATAGTTCAACTTCATCTTCTTCGTTCAAAGATACAGACAACGATTATTCAACTGTTCTAGTTATATTCGATTGTCAAACATATAATTGATTAAAATGAAATGGACAGGGAAAGGTTTTGGGAACGAACATACCGGAAAAGTGATCTTTCTCAGAACTCCGGCGAAGTCGTCGGCTCTGTTTTTCTGAACTTCGTCTGAGCGGACCAATTAACAGTTTTGATTAGCCAGATGTGGAATTGAAGTACTAAACGAAAGTTATCAGAAGGTTTAAAAGATTATACCGTTTCACAGCGCAATCTAGAATTTTCAGAAGTTTTCCGGCGAGTGCTGATTATCCGATATCGTCGCCTGGAACTGATTCTGATTGAAGGGTTTGAGTTAGCAAAAGCCTAACAACTGATAGAAGACGGAAGAACTGAGAAACTTACCGTTTTGATGGAAGACACGGTTTTCCGGTGAAAGTCCGGCGAGTTCAAAAAGCGATTCCGACGATCAGAAATTTGAGTAAAAGTGAAATTAGAGGTTCTATGAATGTTACTGAGTCGCGAGATGATGATTTTGTTGAAGTAAATCAGGAAGTGAATGTTTTTGGTTATAAAAACCGAACATCACATGAATTCAAGTTCATTAACGTCTGAATTGATTAAGAATGTCGGTTTATCGGTTATAATCAAGAATCCGCGAGCACTCAACAGTCCTTGGACGTTTGATAGCCGATAACGGTTTCAGTTTGGCGCAAACAGATTGATTCATGGTTGAAGTTATGTTTTAATTGTTTCCTAGAATTCACAAAGACATCATGTGGCGGAGTGGTGATGTGTGTGAGTTAAGTTGCTAGGCTTCCCGGCTGACCCGGGTTCGAATCCCGGCAGCCTGTTTTTCTTTTTATTTATTTTATTTTTACTTTTTAACAATTATAGCTTATAAATTCAAATTTGTTTATTAATTATGTATCGTTTAAAATTATAATAAGTCATAAATACGCAACGAACTTTTTATAACTTGATATCCGATTACAAACGAAGCGGGTTTGGAAAACCCGTTTTTCGACAAATGTTACAGTATTCCCTACTTTTAGAAATTTCGTCCCGAAATTTAAGTAGTAGTGGTAACAGGAAAAAGATGCGGGTATTTTTCGTGCATTGAGTCTTCACGTTCCCAAGTAAACTCAGGTCCCCGTTTCGACTCCCAGCGTACCCTAACAATTGGAATACGACTCCGTCTTAAACGTTTTTCTCCGAAGTCCATGATCTCTACTGGTCTTTCAATGAAGTGCATAGATTCATCGATCTGAATATCTTCCAGGGGAATATGGAGGTTTTCATCGGCGAGGCACTTATTCAAGTTTGATACGTGGAATGTGGGGTGAATTCTGTTGAGTTCTTCAGGTAGATCAAGCCTGTATGCTACAGGTCCTACTCTTTCGAGTATCTTGAAAGGTCCTACGTAGCGTGGTGCTAGCTTGCCCTTCTGGCCAAAACGAACTACTCCCTTCCACGGTGATACTTCTAAAAGTACATGATCACCAATGTTAAACTCCAAAGGCTTCCGTCGTTTATCTGCATAACTCTTTTGACGACTTTGAGCCGCTAGAAGATTGTTTCGAATTTGATGGATATTGTCTGTGGTTTCTTGAATCAACTCTGGACCGGTGATTTGAGCTTCCCCAATTTCGTGCCAACATACTGGAGATCGGCACTTACGACCATATAAGGCTTCGAAAGGTGCCATGCCGATACTTGAATGATAGCTGTTGTTGTACGAAAATTCAACTAATGGTAGATGAGCGTCCCAATTTCCCTTGAAGTCTATGACACATGCTCGAAGCATATCTTCAAGAGTTTGAATGGTGCGTTCAGATTGTCCATCAGTTTTAGGATGATAAGCGGTACTGAGGTCTAATCGTGTACCCAAAGCGGCTTGTACGGCTTGCCATGTTCGTGAAGTGAAACGACCATCACGATCTAAAATAATGCTTAACGGTACACCATGACGGCTTACGATTTCGCTGATGTATATACGAGCTAACTTCTCGTTCTTGAAATCTTCGCGGGTCGGAATAAAGTGAGCTGATTTTGTAAGACGATCAATGATTACCCATATAGTGTCATACCCACCAGAAGTGCGAGGTAACCCGGTAATGAAGTCCATGGTTATGTTTTCCCACTTCCATACAGGTATTTCAGGTTGGACCAGAAGTCCTGAGGGTCTTTGATGTTCAGCTTTTACTTTGGAACATGTAAGGCACTTGGAAACAAAAACAGCAATATCCTTTTTCATTCCAGGCCACCAGTAGGTGTATCGAAGGTCTTGATACATCTTGTCGGCTCCTGGGTGTATAGAGTATCGTGTTTTGTGCGCCTCATTCATAAGGAATTCACGAAGGTTGTTGTGGTCAGGAATCCATATGCGATCTAGATAGTACAGAATACCGTCGGATTTAGTTTCAATTTTAAGTTCAGCTCCACAGGACAGCTCCTTTCGTACGTCGTCTTCCGTTACTGAAACATGTTGGGCTTCTCGAATTTGATCTTTGATGTCGGTTATGATTTGCGAACATAGAAGACGAATGGAGTTCGCATAACCCTTTCGACTGAGTGCATCGGCCACCACATTTGCCTTGCCAGGATGATACCGAATTTCACAATCGTAGTCATTAAGAAGTTCGACCCATCTCCGTTGCCTCATGTTTAACTCCTTTTGGTTGAAGATATGTTGAAGACTCTTGTGGCCAGTGTATATTTCACACTTAGTACCGTAGAGGTAATGTCTCCATATCTTAAGAGCGAACACAACGGCTCCCAGTTCTAGGTCGTGGGTGGTGTAGTTCTTCTCATGAGTTTTGAGTTGTCTAGAAGCATAAGCTATCACCTTTCCTCTTTGCATTAGAACACAGCCTAGTCCTTGCCCTGACGCGTCGCAATAAACCACGAAGTCATCACAACCTTCAGGAAGAGTGAGAATAGGTGCGTCACAGAGTTTTTGTTTAAGGGTTTGGAAGGCTTCTTCTTGTTTGGGTCCCCATATGAAGGGTTTTCCTTTATGTGTTAGAGCCGTGAGTGGTACAGCGATGCGGGAGAAATTTGAAATGAAACGGCGATAATAACCAGCCAAACCAAGGAATGATCTTACTTCGGTTGGTGTACGTGGCGCTTGCCATTCTAGTACTGCTTTGATCTTTGAGGGGTCGACATGTATTCCCTTGTCATTGACGACATGTCCAAGGAATTGTACCTCTTTTAACCAGAATTCGCATTTGGAGAATTTGGCGTAGAGCTTTTCATTCCCTAAGAGTGTAAGGATGAGTCGAAGGTGTCGTTCATGATCAGACTTAGACTTTGAGTAAATGAGGATGTCGTCGATGAAGACTATAACAAAGCGATCGAGATAGGGTTTGCAGACTCTGTTCATTAGATCCATGAAGACAGCTGGAGGTTGGTTAGACCAAATGGCATGACCATGAATTCATAATGACCCTAACGAGTTCGGAAGGCGGTCTTTGGGACGTCTTCTTCATGTACTCTGAGTTGATGATAACCAGAACGAAGGTCGATTTTTGAAAAACTGCTGGCACCTTGAAGTTGGTCAAGAAGATCATCGATGCAAGGTAATGGGTAGCGGTTCTTGACCGTTAACTTGTTGAGTTCTCTGTAGTCGATGCACATGCGAAACGTCCCATCTTTCTTCTTCACAAAAAGGACAGGTGCACCCCAAGGCGAGGAGCTAGGACGTATGAATCCTTTGTCAGTCAGCTCTTGCAATTGACTGGCTAGCTCTTGCATTTCGGATGGGGCTAACCTATAAGGAGATTTTGAAACTGGCGTAGCTCCAGGTATGAGATCAATGCGGAATTCGACTTCTCTCACGGGAGGAAGTCCTGAAATGTCGTCAGGAAAAACTTGTGGAAAATCTTTTACTACTGGGATGTCTTCAAGTTTCTTCTCCTTGGTTCCCTTTTTGATGACATGAGTTAGAAATGCGACATAATTCTTGCGGAGAAAATTTCGGGCTTGAAGACAGGACATTAACTTGAGCCCTTTCGAAGGGGTTTCTCCAAAGATTCGCAGAGTCTGACCGTTTGTAAGAGGAATGCGTATAAACTTTTCGCGGCATACAACTTCAGCATGATGATGGCTGAGCCAGTCCATACCAATTATAATGTCAAAGCTTCCCAACTTCATAGGTATGAGGTCAACTGGAAAATCGTGATCGTTTAAGGTGAGAGTGCAATTGCGTATAATAGAGTCTAATGAGACCGTTTTTCCGTCAGCAACTTCCACCGTTATGGATTCCATGAGTTTATCACGAGTTTGGTTGAGGATGGGTTCGAATTCTAAGGACACAAAAATTTTATCCGCACCAGTATCAAATAACATGGATGCATAACTACCATTGATGAGAAACGTACCGTTAACCACATTGTTGTCGGCCCTAGCTTGATTGGCGTTGATGTTGAAAGCTCTTCCTCTAGCAGGTGGAGGAGCTTGGTTAGCTTGATTCACCGGATTTGCTTGAGCTTGAGCATGTATAATGTTCACCAAGCGTGGACAAGTGTTTCTAAAATGGTTTGGGTCACCACAATTGTAACAAGCCTGCATAGGTTGCACCATGGGATAGTTGGGTTGGTAGTAGGATTGGGCTATATGTTGGGTAGGTGGTAGTAGTAGAGGTTGTTGGGCTTGACCCACTATCTGATGGTGGGTTTGGGTTGAGGGCTGGTGGCGGTTCGTTCGCTGAGGTATGCGACAGGTTTGAATGGTGTGACCTGCGGGACCACAACCGGTACAATGTTGGCAGGGATGACCAGGAAAGTGATGGTATTGGCAATGGTTGCATTTTGGGTATGGGCCGGAGTATGGCCTTTTATATGGTGCAGGTGGGGGGCAACTTGGGTGATGGGTGCAGCAGGGATGGGGAAATTTGTTTGTGTGACAGCAAAGTTTTTGGTGTTACGTTTCCTCTTGTTAGCAAACTTTGAGGAGGAGGTGGAATGGTTTGAAGTTTGGCCCTCAACGGGGGCTTTCTTTTTCTCATCTTTAAATTTACCGTTGCGAATTCGATTCTCGGTAAGCTCGGTAGCTAGTTCCATAGCAGCTTCAAGTGTTGCAGGCGAAGTGCTGAGAACTGAGTCTTGAATTTTCGAGGGAAGGCCTCGAATATAATGTTCGACTAAGCGGTAAACTGGGGTGAACAAGTTAGGGACCATTTGGTTCAACTCTAAAAAACTCTTGTTGTAGGAAGTATGATCTCCCTCCTTTTGCTTCAACGAATGAAATTCATGACAGAAGCGTCTCGTCATGATTTCCCTTAACTCCTCCCACGTTAAGGCCATTGCATCTTCGATTCCTCTCTTACCCTTTTCAGTATTCCACCAGGTAAGAGCTACCCCAAATAGCCTCCCGGTTGCGTAACGTACCTTGCGATCCTCGGGACAATCGCAGTTGAGGAAGGTGTTTTCCATTTCCTCAAACCAGTGGAGGAGAGCAGTGACACCTTCGGTCCCTTCAAATTTCAGAGGATTGTTGGGATTTGCGGCGAGAGCTTGTTGGACTTGAACTACAATATCAGGAAGCAGCGCGGCCATTTGTTTTGCGATTTGGGTGGCCAAGCGTTCGTTTGACCTTCCTGATCTTCTACTCCCTCGTTGTTGCCTAGCCGACATCTACAGGAATATACATAAGAAGATTGTGAGTTTATGGAGTCTTGTTAGGTGTCATGTGTCTTAAAAAAAATAAAAATAACATAAACATCAATAATGCAACTACATCCATAGGATGTCTTGGGTTTGCTCATGTTGGGCCTCAAATGTCCCCCATACCTTCACCTGTATAGTCATGTGGGCCCCCATGGCTATTGGCTTAGTAGGATTCACATTGGTATTGGCGGTTTAACACTCGCATCACCCGAATGAAAACCATGAAATATGTTTACGAGATGTATGGTCGGAAGGTGTCCAGGTGTAGACACAATGACAACTCAAAGTGGGGTTAGCTCACACGACGTTTGGTATAGCATGCTTTGGCCTAATAGGTCCTTCGTACTCTCATCGTTAGTCCCCAGGTAGGCAAACTGGTCCTTTATTTTGGATTTATACGAATGCCAAGCCTAGACAGGACGTTCCGACTACCGGAACTTGTACCCTTCCAGTTACTACATGCCCGTCATGAGAACTCACTTTGATGTGATTTGAAAATACAAAAATCATTGCAAAAAAAAAAAAAATCATGGAAATGATGTGATGTGTGCTTTCATGGATATGATATGTTATGAGAATATGATTCATGATAGGCATTGTATAATAATATGTATTATGAACATGCTTGCATAACATTGAATGTAACATTAAACATATAAACATCATGAATTTCGCATGTAACACACAAAAATTTTTAAAAATTCTAATCAACTATAGTATAGGCTCTAAGGGTCTAATAACCTATCCTATATCCCTATAGTCATGGCTCTGATACCAATCTGTCACACCCCGACCCACAGCGGAATAAGAGTCGGGGCATAATTGGGTTATCACCAAAGCTCATGATATTTACTAATATGTTTCATATTTATTAAATTCAAAATTACATCCTCAATATTCCAAACATGTTCATACAATTACAAAGAAAGATAATCAACTAAACAATCCAAAGTCTAAACCGGTTTATTCTTCTAAGCCATCCTATATGTTTCTTGCTGCAGCTGG
The DNA here is from genome assembly GCA_947069175.1 of Scalesia atractyloides. NCBI lineage: Eukaryota > Viridiplantae > Streptophyta > Magnoliopsida > Asterales > Asteraceae > Scalesia > Scalesia atractyloides. The sequence continues at coordinate 12,255,014 of CAMTDV010000023.1, read as the reverse complement.
ATCACCTGTATCATGTGTAAAAATGGGGGTTTTTGGGTCAACATAAGTTGGCGAGTGAACCTTGTTAGAAAACATTTATTATTGATTTCTTGTTATATTTATTATGGAAAATTGTGCAATAATCATATGTGAGCAAACGTGAATAATCATACAATAACAATAACCATAACAAACAATAACATACAACAACAAACCAACTTGCATGAATATATAACATGAATGATACTGTATATGTTGGCAACGTCACGTTCACGCTCATAAGTAATGGGGAACGGACGGCCTATGATAAATGTCTGTGCGATCAAGGCTCAATCAAACGGAGCCGATCGTATGTTGGCAACGCCTCGTTCACGCTCATAGGTAATGGGGAACAGCTCAACGCTCATATGTAATGGGGAGCGGCGGCCTATGATAATGTATGTACTGAAAATGATAAATTTAATCTAAACAATAACCACACAAACAGTTGATACATATTGAATACACTTTTGATCATGGACATGATGGATGCACAATTGTTTAAATGTAAATAATGATAAGACACATGATACACCCAAAAACGTGATTAAAACGGGGAATTTGTAGAGATTCACTCACATTGGGTGCGTTTGGTTGAAGATGATGAATGCGCACGAGTTTAGAGGGTTGATCGACGAGGATTAACTAACCTAAATAATAACGAAAGGTATGGTAGATAAGTGAATTTTATTAGTAATTTTAATAGGATTTTTAGATATATTTTTGTGAGTTTAAGGCTATTTTCTAACTTTAAAAACATTAGTTTTAAGTATTTTTAATTGATTTTTAAATTAAATAAATAAAAAAAAATATAAAAAAAATGTTGACATTTTTTGACTTTGACCGTTGACCGTGACTGTTGACTTGTTGACCGGTTCGGTCGTTTATATTGTTGCACTGAGTGAGGTTCGAACTTGTGACCTCCCGACGCGTGCACGCAGCTCTACCAACTGAGCTACGTGTCTAACCCAAAATATTTCTGTTTTTAATTATATTTATATACTATTTTAATTTATTCAAAATTCATTTATTTTTAGAAAGGATTTTAATCATTGAACCGGTGTGCATAACAGGTCTTGAACCCGGGACCTGTGGTTTAGTGTTGCACATAGTCCACCGCTAGGCTGTGTGTCTAACCTGGTTAATATACTGATTTTTATTAAACTTAACATCTCTCTGTGAGTTGATCCGGTTCAGTTAAAAAGGAAACATCTTTATTACAGAGAATGAGATTGCGTCAAGGATCGAACTCGCGACGTGTGATAAATGTTTGCACACAGTCCACCGCTGGACTGTGTGTCTAACCCGGTTTAATAGCTCGTTTTAATTATACTTATACAATAGTTCAACTTCATCTTCTTCGTTCAAAGATACAGACAACGATTATTCAACTGTTCTAGTTATATTCGATTGTCAAACATATAATTGATTAAAATGAAATGGACAGGGAAAGGTTTTGGGAACGAACATACCGGAAAAGTGATCTTTCTCAGAACTCCGGCGAAGTCGTCGGCTCTGTTTTTCTGAACTTCGTCTGAGCGGATCAATTAACAGTTTTGATTAGCCAGATGTGGAATTGAAGTACTAAACGAAAGTTATCAGAAGGTTTAAAAGATTATACGTTTCACAGCGCAATCTAGAATTTTTAGAAGTTTTCCGGCGAGTGCTGATTATCCGATATCGTCGCCTGGAACTGATTCTGATTGAAGGGTTTGAGTTAGCAAAAGTCTAACAACTGATAGAAGACGGAAGAACTGAGAAACTTACCGTTTTGATGGAAGACACGGTTTTCCGGTGAAAGTCCGGCGAGTTCAAAAAGCGATTCCGACGATCAGAAATTTGAGTAAAAGTGAAATTAGAGGTTTTATGAATGTTACTGAGTCGCGAGATGATGATTTTGTTGAAGTAAATCAGGAAGTGAATGTTTTTGGTTATAAAAACCGAACATCACATGAATTCAAGTTCATTAACGTCTGAATTGATTAAGAATGTCGGTTTATCGGTTATAATCAAGAATCCGCGAGCACTCAACAGTCCTTGGACGTTTGATAGCCGATAACGGTTTCAGTTTGGCGCAAACAGATTGATTCATGGTTGAAGTTATGTTTTAATGTTTCCTAGATTTCACAAAGACATCATGTGGCGGAGTGGTTGGATGTGTGTGAGTTAAGTTGCTAGGCTTCCCGGCTGATCCGGGTTCGAATCCCGGCAGCCTGTTTTTCTTTTTATTTATTTTATTTTTACTTTTTAACAATTATAGCTTATAAATTCAAATTTGTTTATTAATTATGTATCGTTTAAAATTATAATAAGTCATAAATACGTAACGGAATTTTTATAACTTGATATCCGATTACAAACGAAGCGGGTTTGGAAAACCCGTTTTTCGACAAATGTTACAAAACTAGTGTCTAGTTTGTGTCGTAGTTAGTGTTTTGTCGTTTTATTTGAATTTTTTTTTTAAAATTAAAAATCCAAAAAATTGAAAAATTGAAAAATTGAAAAATTGAAAATTTCACGTAAAAGTTTTTGCACAAAAATAGAAGATGATAGGTATAATGAGATCGTTGGCTTTCGATTACTATATATATATATATATGAGATAATTGACAATCGAACACACGTCTAACTTAGGATATGTGGGTAGGCCAGTTGGTCGACAGGTTTCTTAGGATTGATATAATACACTAAAAAATATTATGATTCTTGTGGGTTCTCGCCTTAAGAGCTATAACAAAACTTAAACTGTAAAGGGTACCGTTATAAATAACAAGCTTATAAGTATTCCGGTTAAATGGCACATCGGTTTCTATTTCTGAAAATAAATCTGAAACTAGGTGGCGCCCGGAAAAAAATATTCCATCCATCCATTGAGCTAGCTGTGTATTGACGAAGCCTATGGTATTGCCACTAGGATGGTGACTCGGGTGTTACGTATCCTCTAGGTGGAGTTAGAAAAAAATGAAAAATGTGTGAAGCTTATAGCATTAACCACTGGGATGGTGACTTGGATAGGGTATGTCCACCAAGCTGATCGTAAGCAAAGCATATCAAAGCTCATAACATCATCCATTATCCATCATAAATTTAATCGGAATTACATAAGAGTTTTTTATATAAGAAGGTAGATAATTATCTTTTAACCTCATCAGCTTGAAACGGGACTAAGTAGCGTTGTGGTCTTTTGAGTGTGGGAACCATAGAGGAATAATTCACATAAACTTAACGGATCATGATTAAGGGCTTTGAAACCGACGATTGGGTTTAGGTGGATCATATACCCGCAATCTTGGTAAACGTGTTATTAGATTTGTTTTAATAAAATAACCGGATAGATTGGAAGCCAATGAATTTGATTGTGATTCTATTGCAAATGATTTTTTCGGGGACGAAAAAAGATAAGTGTGGGGATGTGATGTGCGGATATAAAAACGTTGTATTTTGTATAGTTTTGTGTCGGTTTTACGCATTTGAATGTGATTATTCGTGTCGATATATGTACTTATAAGGTGTTGGGTTTTTCAGAATAAACGGAGTATAAACATGATGAAAAGATCGTAAGAGCAGGAAAATGGGGTTGACGGGTCAAGATGGGAACTGTAGCCGGAAAAGTTAAAGAAGGAAGCCCCGCGCCACGCGGGGGATGTATTGGAATGTGTCGCGACGCGTGATATTGGTTTAATTGAAGTCGGTTTGGTTCTTTGCCGCGCCACGCGAGAGGAGTCAAGGACTCTCCCGCGACGCGCAGGAGAGGTCAATTACGGGAAAAAGTATAAATTGAAGAAGATTTGTGTTTTTGGCATCTAGTTCTTTCCCAGCCGTCAGAGACGAGCCAGCAGGCGATTTTAGGCGATTTCTTCACTATTCTTTCATGATCGATCACCTTTCGACGACAACTGAAGCTACGATGACTTCTATGCGCGGCTAAAACGCTGAGGCTTCTGTCCGGATGAATGATTACTTTGTTTTTCATTAAACTTTGTTTGCATATTCTTTTTAACTGGTAAAGCTTGACTACTTGTGTTGAATTCTTGGTAAACGTTTTTTTATATTTGAATTATTTGTCGTTTATCAAGTACATTGGCAATATACTTGTATCGTTAGCGGGTTGGTAAATTGGTGGGTCGTTGATACAAACAAACGAGTATTAGGTTGTATGGTGAATCTTAAAAAGTATCCCTAATAATTAATCAAATTCATTAACTCCAAGACCATGTCTATGTGGTGTTTTGAATCAGTAAACAAGTTTTTGTGTTAAACGGGTAATCGGGATTCCGGGTGGAAGTTACTTCTTCTCATTTTGATCACAACCTTCTTAATTAGTTTTTGTGTTTTTGCAATCAAATTCATCAAACTCCCAATTAGATAATTTTAGTTATTAGTTAAAACCTTCTACACTAACTACAAATACCCGGTTGATACGATACCCTACTTACGTTGTCCATGTAGTTTAATTAGTTTTTTGCATGATCCTTATGACAATCATCAGGTATCGGTATAGAATTTCCCGAACCGAAAGATCTTAATTACCAATTCGGTATCGACTTTTGGCGGTCCAGGTACTTGTTCACTACCGGTTTTACCTTCATATACCGGTACCATAACCCGTATTTTCTGTACAAGTACCAATCCCGTATCGGTTAGCACCGAGCTCATCCCTACATCTGAAACTAAAAAATGAAATAATTAAAAGTTGAAAAAATCAACAAAAAAAAGTTGTACGATACAATTGTTGTTCGTACGGTACCCTGATTAGGGATGAGCAAATGGTACCGGTTAGTAGCACCGAATTTCCTGAACTAAAAGATTTCCGGTATCAATTCGGCACTAACTTTTGACATTTTCTATAAAGGTTGGTGACGGTGTTTTTCCTTCATGTACGATACCGAACATGACCGTACTAGTATTTTTGATACCAGTACCGGTTCGATATCGGTTGACACCAAACTTATCCCAACCTTTAATAGTAAGAAAAATCATTAAAATTAAAAAGTAAAGAAAGTAACTATTTTATAATATTAAAATAATAAAATATAAAAAATTATATATATTCGTTTAACATTAAAATTACTATTCACTAACTTCTATTAAATATATATATATATATATATATATATATATATATATATAACATATTTGTTTATTATTATAATAAAAATAAAAATGATGTTATGTTTATGTAAACTATAAAAAAGCAAATTACATGATAAAACTAATAACAGTTTCTAAAAGATAGCGGTAAGTTGTTATAAATAAATCTATTACAACAAAAATGTATATCACTTTCTTAAGATATCTGAATAGTATCATTATTGTTTGATATAAAATAACTTCTTTTAAAGCTTATGAATCACATTCTAATTCTAAATGGAAGTGGGGTAGGCCCGCATTCAAAATTCGATACCAACATAATCAAGAGAAGACTCAATGAATCAAAGACTAGATATTTGTTTAAAAGTTGAAGAATATAAAGTTCAAACAAAATACCTTAATATAAGAACATAATACGATTCCGTATGCCCTATATGTTGAGCCACTCAGCATTTCAAACCACTTTCGGCATAAATCGCCAATTGCTAATAACACAAAGGTTTCCTGTCATCGATCTTTCTTTAAACATGGGAAAAGTGTGGCGTGTTAGACAGGTCGAAGTTTCCTTGACGGAAAAAACAATTAGAGGGTCCGATAAGAAGATTTGATACCGATGGAGACGGCAAGATTAGTCGAAACGAACTGAGGGTAGGTTTGAAGGGTCTTGGATTACGTTTTGCAGGCTTTAGAGCGGGTTGCGCAGTGCGTTGTGTTGATGCTGATGGAGATGGTTTTATCAGCGACGATGAGATCAACCAGCTTGCCAAATATGTTTTCAAGTGGGGCATTACTATCACTTAAGAGCTTCCGTACGGACTTTATTAAATGTATGAAAGCATACTTGTTTTTTGTTTCCGTGTGGCTTTCATGTTGCTAAGTTGTATTTAGGTCAAGTTTGAACTTGCAACCATCTTCATATTGTACAATCGGGTACAAGAAGAATGAGTTGTATGGCTAGTATTGTAAATTATAACGTGTAAGTAATATTACTAACCTAACTGCTTTTACTAAATTTCTCAAGAGTGGTAAAAATATTTGATTTTACAAGTCTGGGATTTATACAAACCTGCCAAACGGCCCACCGGCCGCTGAGAAACCCACCGTCATCACCTCCGGCCGCCAGAAACCCACCAGGGTTCCTCAGTCAACCACATGTACCACCAAAACTTTTCCTAATTTAATGTCTTCTTCAATATATGTGACATTTTCAGATTACATATCACCTAATTTATCAAATAATAATCGCTTTATGATACAATATATTTTACTTTCGTGCTATTGTTTCATCTCTTGTAAAAACAAGTGATTATTTATTGTGATGACTTAATTATAGCAAAACTAGGTTTAAGGACATGTACAAGCTAGGACTTTTATATATTAAAATTGTGTTAAGGGACTTTTTGATGAAAAATGAAACATAATTGGTGTTTTGTTATATTAACACTGTATATACACAACTAGGTTATACACTCGTGTATTATACGGCGTTCTATTATAAAAAATACAATACTATTATGTGTACAAAATTTTTAATAATCTTCGTAATAAACTATATAATCATGTAATGTTTAAAGAAAAATTACAAAACTAAAGTAATTTTATCATCTATAATGATAAAAGATATAAGCCCAATTCAAATTCACATAAAAATTCCATATATTCATCATCCATGTATTCTTTTAGTGGTCATCTAATATAAAAGTGACTCGATAATAACATTCGTTTTTTTATCTAATATAAAAGTATTAAGCCTCTCACGCTGCCAGTGCTAACAATCACCAACATCGAAAAAGTTTGTAAAACAAAAGAAATAAAAAACGAAAAAAATAACACCGAATGAAAAATAGACAAAAACGTAAAACATAACAAACAAACTAAGTTGATCTAGGACTCGCACGTTGCGACAATGCCGCTAAATGAAAAAATAGACGTAAAAAAGTTTAACCACACGCGTAAATTATGGCGTTGTACCTTAGCCTTAGAAATTTGTAAATCAAATTTGGTAATTAATATATGTGTTGTAAGGTTAGGTTCATTACAAAACTAGTAAAAACTTGAAACCCATGACCCAACTAAACAATTTTTATTTCTTTTAGTTATAAATTAGTATTGTTGAAATAAAAAAAAATTAAAAAATATATATAGATTGATGACATATGTATGGCTTTTGAAAATAAACATATGAGGTATATGTAACTCGCGATCTATATATATTATTTTATTTTTTTAATTTTTATAAATAATATGATATATATAAAGCAGGAAAATTATATATATATATATATATATATATATATATATATATATATATATATATATATATATAATAAAGAAGAAAAAAATAAAAACAAAATCTTATTTAGAAGTCGTTTCCTAAGAATATTTGTACTGTTAAGATATATAAAGAAGGAGAATATAAATAATATGAATATATATATAAAAGGAAAAAATAAAAACAAAATCTTATCTAGAAGTGGTTTCCTAAGTATATTTTTACTGTTAAGAAAACATGGTGATCTCTATTGACTTATCCTTTTACACTAACCATTATATAAATTAAAGTACCAACTAAATAGAAATTAATTATTCAAAATAAATATAAAGTAAGTCGTGTTCCATATATATCCTTCCAAGAATTTATGAACATAATTAATTTTGTAATCACATCTTATATATTGCAATTACATGAATTTTAAAATTAACTTTCTGTCATATTTTGTTTAAGAGGTATACATATTTTCACGTTTAAATCTAAATTTTGATTTTGTTTACTTTTAATCACATATTTTTAAACATGGGATCATACAAAAATATAATATTTGAATAAAAGTACAATTTTAACTGTTGAGATAATTATATAATTATGGATTATACGTTAATAATAATTATTAAACTAAGTATTTAAGATTAAAGGATGATAATGTCATTTGTCATTAATTGAACTCTTTTATTAGAATTTAGATTAATAATTAATAAGCATTAGCGAAACCCTCTAGAATAACACATTTTCGTATGTAGCATAGTGTTACCTTAAAAGTATTAGATAGTATGATATTAGAGTTTATTAGTTTAATATAGGCTCATGGCCCATTAAGTTGTTAGGGTTATGATTTCTATATATTGTAACTAAATCCTTCAATATTAATTCATTTGCTTTTTTAACGTTTTACATGATATCAGAGTCTTAGGGTTCTGTTTACCTTTCACTTCTCTGTCACGCCACCACAAAAATAAAAACCCTAGCTGTCGCCACCGAGTGCAAACAGTAGACCGGGTAGCGTGCAGCCACCACCACCGCCTTGTCCCACTTTCATTATCGATTGAAGACTCAAGCCACTTATTCATTTCGGGAACCACTCATAGCCGAAGTACCATGCATAAAAGAACATATTCCTTATTTATCGTTGTGAAGTTGTCTTGATTATTCAATAACCAAACATTGGTTATTGTGTTTTGACTATTGTTTGTTGATTGCTACATGCATTGAACAACAACAAGGAATTGATTGTGATTGTGTGATCGCCTCACTTGTTGATAATTAGGTTCCCTGCAACGGGCTGCCTTTTTTAGACGCCGCGGCTGATGAAGACTTCATCAAGCCTCTCCTTGCCACCATGACGATGCCGCTCTCTTTTGTTTTTATTTATTGCCACCAACTAGTTTGCCGCTTGTTGGACTATGGTCCCTACTATCGTAGCCATCTTCGGTCTGTCGCTTATTGAGCCACAATTCCTTCCTGTTGTCGTCGATTATGGTCCGTCGCTCATTGAACTTCGGTCCACTGCTGCACCGCTCGAACTATGATATGCCGTCGCTGTAGCACCTCCAAAATACTAATTTTGACTATTTCGTTATTTTGGTATTTAGCTTGGAGTTATGTAACCGGTCATTAAACTTAACCTAGTTAATTGTGGTTACCTAATAATAAGAAGATATTCAAGGGGATGTCCAAACAAGGTAACTATCCAGCCTAAGGGACTAAAATTGGACATGATAGAAAGTTGATTTTGTAAAAAGAGGAAAAAAATAAATAAAACACTAGTGATGCTGTGTGTGTGTCGATTTTGGGGAGAGAGGGATATAACTCTCTCTAGTTCAACCCATCAAGAAATCTAGCAAAAATCAAGGTGAAATTTAGCAATCCTTTCGCATGTTTGAAGATTCCAAACCTCTAACATCATCAAAACACAAGGTATGTGGTAGAATCTCATATGATGAGTTTTGAAATTTACGGGTTTATGAAAGATGAGAGTCTAGTGTGAAACCTTAGTAATCGAATGCAAATTGATTTTGTAATAGTGTTATAATCATCAAGTTTGCTAGTATATGTGAAGTACTTGAACCATTTAGAGATTTGATTACGTGTTCATACATGTGATAAAGTGGGCTTTTAACCAAGGAATGAACTCTTGTATGATTTAATTGATGAATTGCCTTGATAATTGAAATTTTGTGTTAGCTAGATGTTAAGGAACGTATTAATTTGTTGAGTTGCAAAAACATGGTAATTTTTGTTGGCAAATTAAGTTAATATGATAGCTTAATAATAATGCCCACCAAGTGTTCCATATAATGATTAAGTGAGTTTTTATTGAAGTAAAAATCATGTTGCAGCCTTGTTTTTAAAAATTCTAAGTAAATTACTCGAGGACCCAATAAGGTTGAGGCTTATATGGTTGGAAAGGTCTTTGAGATGACTTCAGCTCACTTTTAGAAAGGAAGAACTGATTCGTAAGTTAAACAGGTCAAAATTTAAGATTTGGCAGCTACGTAGTTTTCTTAGCATGCTGTAAGAGTATTAGTAATATGTTTAATATATAAAAGTTATACAAATAAAATGTTTGTTTATGCTTTTGAGCTGGCTTGATCTCGTTTATTAAACGAGCCCCAATAAAAGCTCAAGCTCGAGATCACTTAAGCTCGACTGGATTCGAGTTTTTAACAAGCAGATATCGAGTAGCTCACGAGCGGCTCGACTTGTTTAGTTGGAAAATGAATTCTCTCGAATTATAAGTAAAGAAATTAAAGATTCCTTCAAAATTGTGAAGGAATTAAACCAAAGGAATTGGAATCTCACTCTTAGCTCCCTCATCAACACCACCATAATCACTATGAACTCGTCACCACCCCTATCATAGCCGCCTCTGTGATCATATTTGCCATCGTAACGACTGCCTTTGCTAACGCTATCACTATGGTCGTCACTTTTATGAGCTTGCTCGAGAGGTCAGGCTTTTTCTTTAAAAAATCCTATGCATGCATATTGTCTTATGTATCAGTTGTATTGATATCAAAAGTTTATTGACCACGGGTCCCAGCTGCGAATAATCTCAACCAAATAAAAACCAGCATCTTACAAGAGGCACATCTTCAAGACATCTTATAAGTGGAAATAAAATGTTGTGAATATGCGTACCAGTTCTTTATTAATTAAATTGTTAACTTTATACCTGCTAATCTCTATCCAAATCTTCCTACCTAGCTTTAATGTATTAACAAACCATTTTTTTTGGCATCACAGCAATATTCTTTTGGAGATCAGGTTCTTTACTTTTCGTAAAGAAACTGTTTTTCTTAGAATCAATGATTAATTTATGAGTAATGAATTTTTAAAGATTCTCCTTTTACTATTGCAAGTTAATTGGAGTCTTTACAAGACCAAAAAACAATATATTCTGATATCTATTTCTATTTTGTCCCTTGCGAGTTGTGAATAATTTAAAAATAGAGCATACCACCGGCTAAGTCATGTTTTATGGTATATATATCTTTGAAAATGATATAAACCAACTTGTTGAGCCTCAACCATTGAAGCTCTACTATTGGAATAAAAGGACGCAAACATTTTTTAGTTGCTGATAGATTCTATATATTTCTGGACCGTGTCAAGCACAAGACCACCGGTCATCGAATGGTTTTAACTGAACCTAGGTTCCAATATACACATACTTAAAATAGGGGCATGCATGCTTCTTTATGCAAGTCTAACTTTAGTTAGGGGCACTCCTACTAGAACTTTAGGGGCAGGCAGCATAACACAAATTACCTTTCCAATTTTGACTAAGATTTTAAAAAGTTGAAACCATACATCAACAGTGATGCACAACATTCTTTGTAAAACTTTTTTCTTTTGTTTACATCGAAATTCGAAAGTTACGTACTTAGTTTAATTTTTTATTATTTAAATGTTTAACCAAGTTAAATGATTATTTAAATAATTTATTTGTTTGTGTTATTTATTTGTTATTACCTTTCTGTTAGGAGCTATGAAAAAAGTTTATATTAAACAGTTCAATGTTATTATATTATAATATGTTGTTTTTGTTAACCCAACCCGTTTTGATCAAACTCATATTTTGCCATAACCAGAATTTCTGAATCCATCACTTCTTACGTATACAATCATGAATAACGAACCACTACTAAAAAGACACAAGATGTGAGGACGATTATAAAAACTAAAAAGACACCAAATTAGTGGGCTATTTGCATCTTGACCGCTTTTTGGAAGATTATAGAAAGGCTACGACAAACCAAATATCTTTACCAGGTGCTTGGAACCTTTATTACTATAATAGTTAACCATTATTTATTACTAAAAAACTATTAACGAAGACCGAAATATATCCGTCGCAAAGCTATGGCGACGGATATGAGTATGTGGCAAGTACAGTACTTCAATAATTTGTAGCAGCGACTCCAACTTGTATATTTGATCTTTTAATGAAAAGTTTGCCGTATCTTCTAAGAAAACTATATAACAAATGATAAGTATAATTTTGAAGAATTACCTTTTTCAAAGATGTTGACAAGGCTTTTATCGGCCGGTTCTATAGTGTATAAAAGTAAGACAGCTGCTTAGGTTCTCCAACTCCAAGGGCTCCCAAAATTCTTCTAAGATTTGATGAGTTGCGGTTGAAGGAATAGCCCTGATATATCATTTAAGAGATGGTCATACTCCGTTTTTCATATATGTATGCAAAAATGTTCATTTGCTTTTGATTATATCATGACTTCATCAAGTTAAACATTGAATGTTGGTTGATTTTTCAAGATTTTATGAAGTTGATTAGTTAGATACTATAATTGTGTTTATGTGCTATGCATATATACTATTTTTTAATTAATCCAGTCAACAAAACTTCTTAGTTTGTTGTTGTCGGTTCCAAGTCCAGATAAAAGAGAAAGATTTATATAAAAAAAAAAACTCTAAAAAGGCCCCTTTCATCTAGTCTTTCTACCTTCTCTCCCACATCAAGTACTTCTTTACTTCTACTTTTTAGTTCGCTTAGGGCCTTCAAAAAAGTTAGACCAACCTCGCTTTTATCATATAAAAAAAACAAGTGCTACTAAGCGCTTCCTCTCTTAGGAAGCTAGAAAAATAAACAATGTATAAACATACTATATGTATCACACCACTCCAAGGGCCGTAAGTGAAGCTTTGATGAATGCAAGCGTGATGTAGTTCACGCCGCAAAGAGAAAGATACTGACGTGATGAATGTGAATTATTTTGGAGGGACCAATAAAAGAATTTCAATTGGTAGTTACTTTTTATTCACCTAATCAATTTTTTACACTTCATCCCATTTTTTAAAGTTTTTTAATTTATATAATATAAATAGTATTTTAATAATTGGTAGATAGTGAAAATTAGTGCAACCATTACATCTACAATAACAAAAAGTGAGAGATTGATCCGGTGATATAGCAGTTAAAAAAATATAAAACCATCCTACAACAGAAAGCCTAAGTTTTGAGTGCAAAACCTCATGGTTTAGTGTTTTTTAAAATACAAAGTCAAATGTTTTATAAACTGATTCTCTTTCTTACGTAGATGACCTATGTAAATTATGAGAATGATTAAGCAAGAGTTGGGTTGATGTAAGTTAATTGTGAAAATAGCACAACTTCTTAGAGTAAACTGCAGTTTTTATCTCTAAGATTTGATCTAAAAATCAGGATTCATTCAAACTAAAAGCCTTTAACTCTCTCGATGCTTGTTGTTTCAAAGTTATAATCACTTTTAATCCAATTTACCAACTCTTATTGATTTGTTCTGTTACTTCTAATGAAATGATCAAAATACCATAATTTATAAAAATAATATGTAAAAAATAAAATAAAATAAATCCTTGAACACGACAACTATCTCTCTCTTTCTCCCCATCCTTTCTACCATAACACCACTAATACGCCACCACCACTCCCTCTATTCGAGCCAAATGAATCTTTGATGGTTTGACTAAATTAACACCGCCACCGCCTATATTCCAGCACTCCAACATCAACCCCTGAGAACTACAAACAAAATCAAGTGATCACCAAACAATTTGGTTCTAATTTGGGGTGATTTTTTTGTTGGTGCATATTGTGTGACAACAACTTACTAGATAGGTTATTTTATCTAATCATGTAATCATCATAATAGCGTGTTTTATTATATGCTAGCTTAATATAATTTGGGAGAACTTATGAGTTGGGAGGACTTAGGCAGTGAACAATCTTGTGATAAGTTCGTTCAAGGCCCAAGCCTAAGCCCAAATGAAGTGTAATACCCGTATTTTTTCTATATCTTTTATTTATCATCATCATCATCATCATTATAGGTCCTGAAACGGATCTTAAACACAAGGATTTCTTGTTTCTAATCGTGTAACAAGTACGGAATCCGAGTTACACCACAAACCAAGCAAGAGTATGAATCAACAACACAAGATATTCACGTTTAAATGCTCATAATATATTGATTCGGATAGAGTTTAGTTACGATAATACACAAGAAATGCTCTCAACACTCTATCCTCACACACACTATGTTTTTGTTCTCTTAATTTCAAGGGACAATGTTTGATATTTATACTAACACAACAACATATTCAAGCGACAGGGACAAGCTCCAAACGAGACACCATGTTCAAATGATAGTGTTATCGTTTGGAGTCTATATCACACGATAGAGACTTGTAGTTGGCTCCTTTAAACTATAGAAATAACCATGTGTATCTTTTAACATATTTAGGTTACTTGATCTTCATGTCACATGGATCTTGTTATTTGAGTCAAACGGCAGAACAGTCACTAGCAGCATCCACAAAATGCATCCAACAACAACAAAAACAACAACAATTATTATTATTATTATTATTATTATTATTATTATTATTATTTTATTATTAGATTTTTTTAAACATAATCAATCAATAATGTGACCTCTAGATTTTTTTAACAACATACATCATACATAATAATGACAACATCATACATACATACATACATGCATACATACATCATACATACATACATACATACTTTATAAGTCGAGTACGTTTACATCTTAACAACTTATTTAATTTTTTTATAACAACTTATTCAATCTTAGTTTCGGCTTTCAAACAAAAAATGCATCCATTGTGACCTAATTACCTCTTAATTTCTTTGTCTTACACAAAATCGATTCATTTTGACCTAATTACCTCTTAATTTTGTTTCATCAACAAAATTTGCGGCAAATTTGATCTATTTACCTCTTAATTTCGTCTTCCTAACGAAGATTGCATCAAGTTTGTCCTAATTACTTCTTAATTTTGTTTTTCTAACAAAAATTGCATCAGCTTAAACCTAATTGCCTTTAGTTTTTTTTCTAACGAAATTGCTCAGGTTTGACCTAAGTGCCTCTTAATTTCGTTTTCCTAACACAAAATTGCATCAGTTATGACTTAATTACCTCTTAATTTCGTTTTTCTAACACAAATTGCATCAATTTTGACTCATTACCTCTTTATCATTTTTTAAACAAAAATTGCATTAACTTTTGACCTAATTGTTATCGATATGTGAGATTTCAGCGTGATTTTTGAGATTTTGTTGTATTCCGACTTGATATTATTTGTTAACCATAGATTAGTTCAACATTAACCAACGTAACATCGGATGCCTGGAAAGTTGAGTATCAGTAAAATTAAGTTCAAAGCGTTCGATTTAGGAGGTCATCAGATTGCTAAAAGAGCCTGGAAGGATTAT
This sequence comes from Scalesia atractyloides, assembly GCA_947069175.1. NCBI lineage: Eukaryota > Viridiplantae > Streptophyta > Magnoliopsida > Asterales > Asteraceae > Scalesia > Scalesia atractyloides. The sequence goes on along the minus strand of CAMTDV010000023.1, from coordinate 12,239,883 downwards.
TATGCAAAGGTATATAATAATTTTCATATTGACTTTGAAGTTTTTGCTTGATTCCGGTTGATTTAAGTATTTATAGTTATATATGTTCATGTATATGCGTTAGATTGAGTTTTATGATGCAAATTGCAATCCATGTTTAGCAGCTCAAAGTTTTCTTTCATTTAATCTAGTGATTGTGAATCAGATAATGTTATACTTTGTTTTTGTTCGATTTGTTCAGTTCGACTTGATGGATCCTGAGTTACAGTTTATAATGCAATACTATATGTTCTACCCATCTCTGAAATTAAGATGTAATTTGGTTATATTCGTTTTTCATTTCTAGGTTACCCTCTCTGTGGATTCGTTTATATATTTGTGCAAATCATATCAATGCATTGATGATATTCGCTCAAATCTTTTGTTCTAAGTTACCACTCTCTGTAGATTCGTTTATATATTTGTGCAAATCATGTCAATGCATTGATGATATTCGTGTTGAAATAAAGAAAATATTCAATTGGATCAGTGAGATTTGCCCTCTTCACATCATATCCCGTATTGTAGGGTCAAAATATATGGTTTCGATTCTCCAAATGTTTACAGCCATTGACAATGTTGTTTCTTTATTTAAAACCATTGTATAAGTAAGGGTTTCATCCCCCTAAAAATATAATCAAAGTACACATTCAATACCAATACAATTCTCTCTTAATATGATGGTATCAGAGCAGGTTTGCTCATCATTTACCATTTGATTTCAGCCTATTTTTTAATCGATTCAATCCAAACCAAGCCACCATGTCCGAAGACAACAGCTCGGCATATTTGCAACTTCAACTTGCAAATCTGTTAAGAACTGGACTGAATGTTCAGTCTCAAAATCCAAAACTCTCCGATAATCTTCAAATCAATCTCAAACTCAACAGTCAAAACTACGCACTATGGACCCGAATGATTCGAGTCGCCATAGGCGGAAAATCCAAAACCTTGTTATCACACCTGACCTCAGATCCTCCAGATCAAAACAACAAAGAATATGAGCAATGGGAACAAGAAGATTTAATTGTCTTCTCATGGCTCATACAAAATATTGAACCCACCATCGTAGTTAACCGAACCGAGTATCCCACTGCGAAAATGCTATGGGATGCTCTCGTGGTCACTTACAGCAGTGGAAGAGACAAGTTGCAGACCTTTAATCTTCATGTCAAGGCTAACGATATCAAGCAAAACGATAGCTCCCTTGAAAATTTCTGGATCACTTTATAGGGGATATGGGGAGAAATCGATAGAATCGATCCAAATCTCATGAAATGCCCAGAAGATATCAAGACATACTCAAAAATCAGGTCAGAACAAAAACTTCTTCAATTTCTGAATGCCCTGATCGAAGATATGATCCTATTAAGAGGGAAATTCTTCGATTAGAACCCCTCCCAACTGCAGAAGCGGCATACGCAACTGTCCGTAAGGAAGCCGCTCACCAGAATATTGTGGGAGCAACTTCTACTAGTATACAGGACATCGGAGCCGGATTAAGTGTCAATGAACCAGAGGGAGTAGGGTTAGCGATAAAGAGCTATCTCTGATTTGAAGGAAAAAAACCCGGATCATCAAACAAAGAAGATAAATCACACCATAAATGCACTCATTGTGGGATAACTAAGCATACAAAGGAACAATGTTTCCGGCTCGTCGGTTACTCAGAGTGGTGGACCGATGGCCACAAAAGAACATCAGGACTGCTAGAACAGATCTGGGCAGAACCTCTGCAACAGTGGGCAACGGTGGAGCCGTCAACACTGGCGATGACAAGCAAAACCCTACTGGATTTGGGGGTATGGCGGCGGCAGTGTGTAATGAAGAAGAAGATGATGTGTTTTCATGTCACGAAAAGTATTGGGTTTGAGAGAGAAATCTCAAAAACCCACCCCTGTCTAAAATCTAATTCCAATTTACCCCTTGATGATTCAAACATGACCAACTTTAATAACTTTATTAAAAGGGGTTTCATGAATTGCAAAAAACACCCTGATCTCCATGGTTTAGCTTTAATGGTCCAAAAAGGTAATAAAAATAATGAACAATCATGGATATTTGATTGTGGGGCTACTGATACTATGAGTAATGAAGTATCAGATTTTATTACGTCAATGTAGGTCCACTTGTAGTGGTGTTAAACCAGCTCCTTGTTCATGTGACACACACACAAGTGCGGAATCCAAGTGTGCATGCAACCAAAGCAAAGTAAAGAACACGGGTAACCAAGATTCACTATCTTGATTAATGATTGAGAACAAGTACAAACATATACACACAATGCTCTTATGACTCAAACAAACTTGCTGTGTTCTTGTGTCTTCGTCTTCAGAGGTAACAATCTCTCTAGTGAGTCTGGTGAGCTAGTCAGTCTAACTCTCACACGCGAGTCAACTAGTTCACTGAGCCACAACCAACTAAGAGGTACATGTCTGCTTATATAGTGTCTGTCTAGTTTCGTACGAAATACGAGTCTAGACATTCTGAACACAATATTTCACAAGAGACACTACTCAGAATTGGTGCATGGCCGCTGTTTCGTACGAAATACATGTTTCGTACGAAACCATTCAGTGATTCGCACGAAACCTCTATTTCGTACGAATTCTCTGATTTGCATAGAATCCTCTGAATAGGAGAACATGTGTAGACTTGACGTTTCCAAGACTTATCAGTATGCACACATGCAACTGATTAACACAGACAAGCTAAGATGTCATACTAGATCAAGATAGAAGGATATCTCGATCTATTCGAAATGACCAAACCTATACAGACACTTGAGCAAAGATCGTACAATTACAATTGTAATAAAAACAAGCGACAGACACAAAACTGTATCAACAAACTCTCCCTTAGATGTTGCTTGGTCTTCGGTCTTGGTCGGTCTTTGGTCTTCAGATTTTGGTCTTCACATAGAATGGTTTGGAGTATCAACAAACTCCCCTGAAGATCTGCTATTCATTGATAGATCTGCTATCCAATGATTAGAGCATCAGGTCTTCAACTTCTAAGAAACTTCAAATCTTTCTTGTTTCCTCTTCTGATTTGTTAGATTTCTTCATGAATTGCAAAAAACACCCTGATCTCCATGGTTTAGCTTTAATGGTCCAAAAAGGTAATAAAAATAATGAACAATCATGGATATTTGATTGTGGGGCTACTGATACTATGAGTAACGAAGTATCAGATTTTATTACGTCAATGTAGGTCCACCTGCGGTGGTGTTAAACCAGCTCCTTGTTCATGTGACACACACACAAGTGCGGAGTCCAAGTGTGCATGCAACCAAAGCAAAGTAAAGAACACGGGGTAACCAAGATTCACTATCTTGATTAATGATTGAGAACAAGTACAAACATATACACACAATGCTCTTATGACTCAAACAAACTTGCTGTGTTCTTGTGTCTTCGTCTTCAGAGGTAACAATCTCTCTAGTGAGTCTGGTGAGCTAGTCAGTCTAACTCTCACACGCGAGTCAACTAGTTCACTGAGCCACAACCAACTAAGAGGTACATGTCTGCTTATATAGTGTCTGTCTAGTTTCGTACGAAATACGAGTCTAGACATACTGAACACAATATTTCACAAGAGACACTACTCAGAATTGGTGCGTGGCCGCTGTTTCGTACGAAATACATGTTTCGTACGAAACCATTCAGTGATTCGCACGAAACCTCTGTTTCATACGAATTCTCTGATTTGCACAGAATCCTCTGAATAGGAGAACGTGTGTAGACTTGACGTTTCCAAGACTATCAGTATGCACACATGCAACTGATTAACACAGACAAGCTAAGATGTCATACTAGATCAAGATAGAAGGATATCTCGATCTATTCGAAACGACCAAACCTATACAAACACTTGAGCAAAGATCTTACAATTACAACTGTAATTAAGAACAAGCGACAGACACAAAACTGTATCAACAAACTCTCCATTGGATGTTGCTTTCGGTCTTCGGTCTTTGGTCTTCAGATTTTGGTCTTCACATAGAATGGTTTGGAGTATCAACAAACTCCCCCTGAAGATCTGCTATTCTTTGATAGATCTGCTATCCAATGATTAGAGCATCAGGTCTTCGAACTTCTAAGAACTTCAAATCTTTCTTGTTTCCTCTTCTGACTTGTTAGATTTCTTCGTTGCTAGTCCTTGTTCATGTTCTTTTGTATCAATCTGTACTCAATAAACAAATATAATTAGAACACAACTTTCTCAGGGAATACACAGAGAGACTTATCATAAATTCTTCGTATGATTGTATTCCTGAACGAGATACACACACTCGTATCCAACAGCAGATTTGAGAAAAACAAGTGGCCAGGTCAAATCAAATGACTAGGTTCATTCGTATGAGATATACACACTCAAACGAATTTCAGATTTTGGATTTCTTTGATGGATTACTTGTTGCAAGATATTACTTTATGAAGTTGTGATATCAAACAAATGGTTTTCTGGCGTATCTTGGTAGAAACTTTCGAGTATCAACTTTGGCTAACTTTCAAAAAGTAACTACATGAGCAACTAAATAAACTAGACATAAAATCAAAATATACAGATAAACTATATATTTATTGAACAATCTTTTTCGAGTTTCAAGGTAAAGGAATCATACCAGCATTTTAATCTCTGTCAAAGATGGTATTTGGTTTTCAAAATTTAACAGATAAGTATTCAACTATGATTAACAATCAGTATTGTTGTCCACGTAAGCTCAACTTATCAGATGTAATCATGATTAGAAGATATGATTAAGGTATGGATTTATACTTACTAGCCGGTGTTCAACCACATCACGACACATTCCCGTATCAAGATATGCACGAGAGAAAATCTTACCGGTGAATATACTGCTTTATCATCTGTTTTGACGTATATGAATGATGTGAGATACTCACTTATTTTTTATTTAAAAACAAGTCCTTTGTGATCTAATCACTTATTGATGAGGAACTTGATTTTCATATGCATGAGGGCACAGGAGTAAGTCCGTGAATAGGTTAGTACCATCGTACCGACAAAGAGACCAACTTAGCTCCCGCATAAAGCTGTGATATTTTATCACTTATTTTGGGGATGTGATATTTTTATCACTTATTTGATGGTTGAATGCAGTATGTACACGTATGTATGATATCAGGAAGTTCTAGACTTACGCCACCGTTATTTTTCGGCAAAAGATTCAACCATGATACCCAGATGATAAGCCAGCATAAAGACCGTATATCTCAGAACCTCGGCACTCTATCAAACGAAATTTCGGTACCAAGACCATATGCCAATGAATGGTTCCCACCTGGCGTTCTGTCTGTTAGGTTTATATCAACCTGCACATTTTAGTCTGATTGTGAGCCTACCGATACATCATAAGTAAAGCTACTATCAATCTACTTTCTATGCTTTTAACCATTTTTGACAGATTTACCGGTGAATTTTCATCATCTTCATCTTATCCAAGAAACTCATTTTTGATTTTTCTAATGTTTTTGTATTTTTCTGAAATTTTCTCCCCCTTAAACAAAGAAGGTAAATAAAAGACATATTTTTGTATTTTCTTAAACTTACTCCCTCTAAAATATAAAACTGAAAATCGTTTTGTACTTTTAGATTTTTAGAAAAGTATTTACGAAAATAGTTAGCCATGGTTGAGTTACTCGGGTTTCACCTTGATGCAATTGACCAAAAGTAGATAATCAAAACGTGATTTATCAAAGGCTTTGGTAAAAAGGTTGGCACGTTGGTGATCTGTGTGGATTTTAACAACATCGATAAGTCTCTTTTCATAACAATCTCGTATGAAATGATACTTAATCTCAATGTGTTTTGTTTTTGAGTGCTGTACAGATTCCGAGTGATCTGTAAAGCTGCTTCATTATCAACAAAAATAGGAGTAGTAAGAAATTCAAAACCGTAGTCGCGCATTTGCTGTTGAATCCATAGAACTTGAGAGCAGCAACTAGAAGCTGAAATATACTCAGCCTTACATGTTGATGTAGCTACACAAGTCTGCTTTTTGCATTGCCACGTGACTAGGTGATTTCCCAAGAACTGACATCCTGCTGTTGTTGACTTTGCATCGATTTTGCATCCGCCATGATCAGAATCACTGAATGCTGTCAGATCAAAGTTATCATCCTTAGGGTACCACAGACCAGTGTCAGGACGACCCTTTAGATAACGAAAGATCCTTTTCACAGCCATCAAATGAGAAACCTTCGGACTAGATTGGTAGCGTGCCAGAAGGCATGTTGGGTACATTATGTCGGGTCTTGAGGCAGTATGATACATGAGAGATCCGATCATTGCACGATAGAGAGATGGTTCTACATGTTCACCCATTCCGTCTGGAGTAATCCCATGATTTTGAGCTAATGGAGTTCCCAAAGGTTTTGAGTCATCCATCTGAAATCTCTTGAGAATATCTCCGACGTACTTGGTTTGATGGATAAAAATCCCTTCCTTTGATTGCTGAACCTGCAAACCTAAAAAGAAAGTCATTTCTCCCATAGCGCTCATCTCAAACTTCTCCTGCATAACCCGTTCGAATTATTTGCACATTCGAGTGTTAGTCGACCCAAATATAATATCATCAACATAAACCTGTACTAGTAGCAAATCCTTGTCCTGTTCCTTGATGAAGAGAGTACATTCGATCAGGCCTCGTCGAAAACCATTCTTCAACAGATAGGTAGACAACGTTTCATACCAAGCTCTCAGAGCTTGATGAAGACCATATAACGCCTTGTTGAGAAGCCAAACCTTGTCAGGATGGAGTGGATCTTCAAAACCTCGCGGTTGCTTAACATATACTTCCTCTTCTACCACACCATGAAGAAATGCACTCTTCACATCCATCTGATAAACGGTGAACTTCTTGAAGGACGCATAAGCCAAAAAGATTCTTATGGCCTCAAGTCGTGCAACCGGTGCATAAAATTCATTGTAATCAATGCCTTCGACTAATTAAAACCTTGAACAACCAATCGCGCTTTGTTTCTCACAAAAACACCTCGGTCATCCTTCTTGCACTTGTACACCCATCGTGTACCAATCTTCTTGTAGCCGTCAGGCCTGTCAACCAATTTCCAGACGCCTAACTTCTGAAACTGCTAAAGTTTTCCTGCATGGCTTCAACCCACGAGTCTTCTTTCATTGCCTCCTTCCAAGATTTTGGTTCTACTTGGCACACATAGCAGGCAAAAGACCAATCATTCAGACCACCAGATTCCCTGATTTCCAAATACAATCCAACATTCTGGTTGTTTCGTAGCTGATTACGAGTCTGCACACCACTCTGGACATCTCCAATAATATTCTGCTGAGGATGGATATTATGAATACGAGTTTCTGGCACATCAGGAACTCGAGAATTTATACCCAAATTGTTGATATTCAGATCAACAGTTAAATCGAGAGCTGGATTTGATGACATTGTAGATGCCTGACCTTCAGTGTTCCTTGAGGTTGAATATTTGACGTATCATTTGAAAATCCAGGAACCGCACCCGAGGTAGCTTCATTTGCATCATGAAACTCATCATCTTCTGATAAAACATTATCAGCGTCTTCGACTTCCTCATTTTGAACAAGATTGTTAACCGAAGTCGACACTTGAGGGTTAACAATAATTGGTCGAACTAATGATGAGTCTACTGCAGTATCACTTTCCAATAACATCTGAGCAGCAGCTGTTGCATCATCAAAAGTTGGCAGATTAAAGGAGTGAAACAGCCCATCATAGTTAAACATCCAAGGAGCACCCGGAGCTCTTACAGCTTCTGTATATCTCCGAACCTTGACTTCACCCCATTCTTCAATCTTCTTCGAAGACAAATTCCATACCCGGAAATTTGGAGTAGCATATCCAAGAAAGAAACCTTCGATAGCCTTGGGACCAAACTTTCCATGTGGGTCGATCATAGTGCATAGAGCTCCAAAAGGTTATAAGAAAGAAATATCCGGTTTCCTTTTATGTAATAGCTCAAAGCATGTCTTCCCATGTCTCTTCACCGTCAGAACTCTATTCATCGTGTAGCATGCAGTAGCAACAACTTTCCCCAAAATTGAACAGGAAGTTCTGATTCTACTAACATGGTTCTTGCAGTTTCAATAAGAGTTCTATTCTTCCTCTCAGCAACACCATTTTGTTGTGGAGTGTATTGAGAACTGTACTCATGCAGAATACCCTTTGAGGAACAGTAATCATCCATAACTTAATTCTTGAATTCGATGCCATTGTCGCTTCTGATTCTCCTTACTTTCAGATTGTACAAGTTTTCTAACAGAGTCAGGAGATTCTTGAGGATAGTAGGAACTTCACTCTTATGTGCCAGCATGTTTACCCATGAGAATCTGGAATAGTCATCAGTAGCTACCAGACAATAAGAATCACCAAAGGTAGTCTTGTGTTTCATAGGTCCAAATAAGTCCATATGAAGACGTTCTAGTGGCATATTCACAGTGTTGATCTTCTTCACGGGATGGGATTTTCTCGCGTGCTTCCCTTTCTGGCATGATACACAAACGTCTTGAAGATGAAAGTTCTTCACTGGTACACCATTCACTAGATTGTTCTTCACCAAATAGTTCATTTTTCTCAGGTGAATGTGTATACGTCTGTGCCAGGAGATTGATTCCTTCTCGGTGGCTTTAGAGACAAAACATGTGACTTGTGCAGATATTGTAATAGCTTGGCTTGTAACATCCGTCAAAAACCGGATTTACCAAACCCGCTTCGTTTATTAACCGAACAACCAGTTAAAAATTTCGTTGCGTATTTAATGCTCAAATTAATTTTAAACGATACATAATCAATAAGTATATTAGAATATAAAATTTATATTTGAAAATGTATTAAAAATAATGAAATAAAAATATATTGCTGATGCCGGGTTTCGAACCCGGGTCAGCCGGAATCCACAAGCCTTAACTTCCATCCATCCAACCACTCCGCCACTTGTGTTCTTTAGCAATATATCAAAACAATTAATTCAAATATCACAATCTCGAATTCAAACTGACGCTCCCAAATCGCAGTCGTCGGAAATCCCGACGATTTCGCCAATAATTGACGGTTTCTTCTGATTTAACCGAAGCATTAACCTCAACATCGGTTATAACCGATGTCCAGTCCGCGACATCAGTCATAACCGCCGGAGAAATTATTGACCGACAAATCAAGACGGTAAACGGACCCAATTCATCGATGTTCTTCCCTATAAATACACCCACAAGCCTCTGTTAACCTTTTCGCTCACAATCACACAAACTCTCGACGTAATTTCACTCGCCGGAAAATCTCTGCAAGTCACCGGAAAACCGAGATTTCATCTACACGGTAAATACCTCGACTCTTTCCGTTTCAATCCAATGTTAGACTGTTACTAACTTCAATCCAACCATCAGAATCAATCCCAGATGACGTAGCCGGAATATTTCAACTCTCGCCGGAAAACTTCTGAAATTTTCTGATCTCACGCTGTGAATCGGTATAACCCTTCAAACTTCTGTTAATCCTTGTTTAAGTACCTCAATTTCATAACTAATCGAACAAGACTGTTAATTGATTCTAACAGCCGAAGTTCACAAACAGAGCCGACGAACCTTTGCCGGAGTTCTGAGAACGACGACCTGTTCCGGTACTTTCTTTCCCCAAACCCTCTCCGTTCATCACTTTTCAATTGCTCATAATATTCATTAAACGAATTAAACAAGAAACAGTTGCTTTGACCGATGTCTGTGTTTTGAACGAAGAAGACGAAGTTTAGTTATGTTATAAGATTAATTAAAAACAGTTTTATGAATGGGTTAGACACACAGTCCAGCGGTGGACTGTGTGCAAACAATACATTCACGTCCCGAGTTCGATTCTTGACACACGCACCTTCGCAGTAATAAAATGTCTTCTTTTTAAAACTGAACCGTGTTAACTCCGTAAGATGTTAAGTATAATAAAAACCAGAATAATTACCAAGTTAGACACACAGTCTAGTGGTGGACTGTGTGCCAAACTAAACCACAGGTCCCGGGTTCGAGACCTGTGGCGAGCACCGAGAAGATACATTAAATCGTTTTTAAAATAAGTGATTTTCGGATTAATGTAATTAGTATATAAATATAATTAAAAACAGAAATATTTCGGGTTAGACACGTAGCTCAGTTGGTAGAGCTGCGTGCACGCGTACGAGAGGTCACGGGTTCGAGTCTCACCCAGCGCACACATATAACCGACCGAACCGGTCAACGGTCAACGGTCAACAAGTCAACGGTCAAAAAGTCAACATTTTTTTTATATTTTATTTATTTATTTTATTTAAAAATCAATTAAAAATACTTAAAAATAACATTTTTAAAGTTAGAAAATAGCCTTAAACTCACAAAAATATATCCAATAATCCTACTAAAAATTGATTAATAAAATTCGCTTATTTACCGAACCATTATGTTATTATCTAGGTTAGTTTCACTCGTGGTTAAATCCAACTTCGTGCGCATTCAACATCATCAACCGAACGCACCCAATGTGAGTGAATCTTACAACTCCCCTTTTAATTACACGCTTTGGGGTGTATCATGTGTCACTAAAACTAATTCGTTTATTCAAACTCGTGCCATACCATATTATGACTTAAACCTAGAATGTAAATATTGTTTGTAGTTATGTATTTCATATTGTCAAGTTGTATGCAAATCATTCATTAGGCCCATCAGTTCGTAGAACAACGCGTGCCTCAAAACTCATTCATTAGGCCCATCAGTTCCTCGTGGGAGACGGGTTGAGCAACGCGTGCCTCAAAACAATCTATTATTGTATGTGTGTGCATTATTTAATAATTAAGTGTTTTGTGAATAAGTTTACATCTGTATTTACTCATATGTGGTTATGCACTTTATTTTATAATCAATTCAATAAACTTGTTCAAATGTTTTTCATAGGATTCACTCGCCAACTTTTGTTGATCCAAAAACCATTTTTACACATGATACAGGTGAACAGGATGAAGCATGGAAAACATAGGAAATGCCTTAGAAGAAAATAATGAAGTCTAGAATGATGTGTAGAACATGATGTAATTATGATTGTATGTTTCCCTTTAAATTGTAATAATAAATATGAAACGTTATAATAAATGTCATGAGCTTTGATGATAACCCAATCATGCCCCGATCACCTTTTCCGCTGCGGGTCGGGGTGTGACACATATCAAGAATATACAAATCATTAACTTTTGGAGCCGACAGGAGAATCCATTCCTTGGGGATCTTGAATCCAGGCTTCAGCACATAACATCCGGTATCATCAAAATGTACCATGAACTTCTTGTTGCAGATTTGAGAAACGCTAAGAAGATTGTGATCAATTTGCCGCACATAGTTGATCTTGTCGAAGCTCACAACACCATTGGAGACCATTCCTTCTCCAGTGATGTATCCACCTTTGTTACCAACAAAAGCAACGTAACCACCCCTTATTCTTTTCACATCATATAGGAGCCGTAAGTCGCCCGTCATGTGCCTTGATGCTCCACTTTCAACAATCCAATGACTGTTTACAGTTCCTTCTGGAACACCCTGCATATTGCACAAACAAGATTAGTTTGAGATGGGGACCCAAGCCTTAGTGGTCTTGGGTCGTCCTTTGTCATCGAGAAATGTAATCTCAATGTCTTGATGATTATCAAACTGAGAAACTCCTTTTGAACCATTACCGGTCTTCTGTTTCCAAGATCCTTGTTTATTACTAGATTTACTATTATTTACAGTTTTAACAGTGTCTGGTTTTATTGACTTTGAAGATCTATGATCCTTTTTCGAAGAAACGATTTTAAAGCTTTCTCAACTGCTTTAACTTATTTATGTTTTTGTTTCTCTTTTTGATCCTTAATGATTCGTTTATCTTGAGTCGAAGAAACAGATTTACGTTTGCAAGTTGGTTCATGAGGGGTTTTCTCTATACATCTTGATTTGGCTTGATTTTGACAATCCTTTATAATGTCGCCAAATTCTCCACATTTGAAACATGTTCTCCTTTCAACAAAACTAGGAGATCGTGTTTCTAGGCTTGATGTTGAACTTGTTGATTTGGAGGTACTGGGTTCATTACATCCATCAGTACGTTGGGTGTAATTGTTTTGACTATTTCTTTTCAAAATCTTAACTTTCTTTACAAAATCAACATTAGATTTTCCTTGAAAAGTTTCGACTTTATCGGTACCTTTAGAACTTACAAATTTAAAAGTTTTAGCCTTTTTCTGGTAACGAGAGCCTTTTGCTTCAACCTTCGGTTGAGAGGTTGTGGGCTTTTCAACTCGTTTCCATTATTTTTCCTTTGAAGCGGATAATGGTTGTGTCTTGGTGGGCTTTTTCTTCTCTAAAGGTTTGGTTTTGAAATTTTCAAACACCTGATCTATAGAGATTGGATTTACGTTTTTAATTGGAAAATCTTTGTTTGAATAGATTTTCTTATCTCCAACCAAAGTATACAACACATTATTTACTTCTTGTGTAGACACACTTGTCTTCACAGATTTCTTAGGAACAGTCTCTTGATTCTCAACAGATTGAGTACTAGAAGTAGTAAACAATTCTACTCTTTTCCTTTCATCAAGATGCTGATCTTGATCATCATTTCTTGATTCATCATCTGTTGTATTATCCTCTTCTTCATCAAATGATGAAATTTCTGGCTTGCTTGGTTCTTGAGAGGAATTGCCTAGTTTGAACCCTAACTCTGCTGCGAATTCCTCAGGATTCAAAGGTACAGAGGGTTCAAAATGAGGCATCTCCTCTTCATCAGGCATTTTGGTATAGTTGTGTTTCATTGGGGGTGGACACGAATTATACCCTATGCATTGAGCATCTCCCTTTAGTTTTTGAACTTCAATGATATAATCATGCACATATTGGGAGTTAAAATAACTTTCCAATTTGCGTTTGATCGAATCATATTCGCATTTGGCGATGGCTAACTCTTTCTTTGTTTCTTCTAGGAGATTAATGTAGTTATTAATTCCTGTCTGTTTATTCAAAACTGTTTTTGTCAATTCAGAAATACTTTTCTTAAGGGTTTCTATTACAGATTTTATTCTTTTTCATTTCTAGTTAGCGCCAAGTTCGCCTCTTTGTATTTTGATAGTTCAACAACTAAATTCTGATTATGACTGTTGACGGTTTCATATTTTATTTTCAACTCAACACAGTCATTGCAAACAGTAGGAGGGTCAGAATTTACCTGTTTTGAAGAACCTTCAACATTTGCCATAAAGGCAGTATGATGAGGAAAAACTGCACCATCTGTAGAGAGTGCCTCTGTCTCTTTTACCGCAGCGTCTGCATTACCCGTCATACATCCCTTTTCACTTTTCAACAACACAGCTTTTCTTAGCAACTTTTCAACCTCAGCATCACTTCCTTTCTTCTCACTACAATCAGATCCATAACCATCTGAACTTGAAAATTCTTCATCAGAACTACCAGCATCCCCAGATATATCATCATTATTTGGAGTGTTGATGCTGTGATCATGCTTGATTTGATCCATGATCCTTGCATAGCATGCTGTTCTTCCGTTGTTCTCAGTTCCCAACTGTACTGACCAATCGCATCCTTCATCAGACTGAACTACCATAGCTCTGTGCGTGTTTAAGGTCCTGATTGATTGGTGTTGTTAGAGTTGCCAACAACTACTATTCTTCTTTCATTGTTGTACTGTGCTGTGTTGGATAGTTGAGACTGATTATGATAGGGGTTGTGATTTCCTTCCTTGCTAGGTCTTGTGCATTCCCGCTTAAAGTGACCTCTTTCTCCACAGTTGAAGCAAGTAACGGCGGTTTTGTCAAAGCCGTATTTGGTATCCTTCTTGCTTTCCAAACTGGTTCTACCCATTCTTCTCATATAATCCTTCGCTCTTCTCATAGTGCTTGCAAATGCCCACTTGATGTCCATCAGCTCCATTTCATCTCGGTCAATTTGTTCGTAGTCTTCGTTCATCAAATTGATGTTCGCGATTTGACCTGCAACTAAACCACAATACGCACTGACCATGGTATTTAGAAGTTCCGCATGTTCCTGTGCAACTTCTACATTGATTTTGGAGAGATTTCACGTGTTAAGTTCGACAGTGTTGGGATTTGCCGATTAACTGTTGCTTCCATAGAAAGCTTGTTGAGGAGCTTGCTGTGGAGCTTTCTGCGCTAAGTCCCTTGGCTGTGGAAGGAAGGCTTTCGGATCAAAAGTCTGTCCATAGGCTTGATTACTCGAACCTGTAGACTGAATTGATTGAACTGGTTGGGGTAGAAACGGGTTCACGTTTGACACAAACGCGGTCTGCAGCTTTGATTGCTGACTTGAGCTTGTACCTGCATTTATACCTCTAAAATACATTTCAGGGTTTTGTGGAATTCCGTAGCTCTTCTTCATTCTTGTTCTTCAGTTTCTGCACATATTCATAAATACTAATTGAGTCCAAAACACTTGTATGTTTTAAAAGAATCAATAAATTGACCCCATTTTGGTGGTAAAGCATCAGCAAATCACATCACAATTTCCTGTGGTGCTGCTAACACTTTACACGAGTACATTTTGCTGAGAAGATGATAAAACCGAGTGGTCATATCATTCAAGATTTCGTTCTCCATGAACATGATGTAACATCCGTCAAAAACGGATTTACCAAACCCGCTCCGTTTAGCAACCGATCAGTCAGTCAAAAATTTCGTTGCGAATTAAATGCCCAAAATAATTTTAAACGATACGTAATCGATTATTATACGGGAATATATATTTAGTTTTTGAAAAACTGTTTAAAAACGCAAAATAAAAAAATATAGGTTCTGCCGGGTTTCGAACCCGGGTCTGAACCGGTTCAACATCAGACTTATCGCACATCACACAAACCACTGCGCCACTTGTTTTGTTTGTTATATATTGAAATCATTTAATTCATAAAGTGACGTTACGAATTCAAAATCGGCGCCCATTAGTTCAGTCGTCGGAATCCCGGAAATCTCGCGAGTTTTTAACACCATTTTCAGTTATAACGTAAATTATTATTAGAACATCGGTTATAACCGACGTTTGAGTCCGCGACACTTTCTATAACCGCCGGAGTTTTTATAACCGACGAATCCAGTCGGAAATCAGACCAAATACATCTCGATTTTCCCCTATAAATTCACCCTCAACCCATTGCAAACCTTTTCGCTCAAAACCACACCTTTTCTCGGCGTAATTCCACTCGCCGGAATTTTTCGGTTTGTCGCCGGATAACCGGGTTCCCCATTGCCGAGCCTTACTGAGCCCCTGAGCTTATACCGGAGATACCCACACCCTTTGTAAGCTTCCTGGAGACTCGCTGCTACAAGAAAACTCATCGCCGGAGGTGATCTCTGTCGCCGGAGTTCTGCCGGAAAACAGAGGAAAGCGAGTCGGTATACCTCACGCTTATTTTTCCTTCTCTTTACTTATATCTCATCTATAATTAACCTAAAACACTAAAGAAAACGATTAAGACTTTGAATCAGTCGATTTCTGAATTCTGGTTATATCTTGATGAAGAAGACGATGACCGCTATAACATATAAGTATAATATAAATCAAGAAATTACTCGGGTTAGACACACAGTCCAGCGGTGGACTGTGTGCACGTTAAACATGCAAAGGTCTCGAGTTCGAATCCCGTTTCACACACGCTGCCTTAATAAAAATAATTTTTTTTTGTTTAACTGAACCGGAGTCGCCACTGGTATATGTTAAGTATATTAATAACCGGAATAATAACCAAGTTAGACACACAGTCCAGCGGTGGACTGTGTGTTTGTTTATATCACAGGTCACGAGTTCGAGTCCGGTCTTCTGCACCGACTCGGACAATTATCTATTCTTTTTAAATAAGGCAGAAAAGGAAATCACTAATTTGTATTTAAGTATAATAAAAATCGAATTATATAACATGTTAAACACACAGTCCAGCGGTGGACTGTGTGTTAGTTTAAGCCACAGGTCCCGGGTTCGAGACCTGTGGAGTGCACGTCCGAATTGATTTAAACTGTTTTTAAAATAAAATGATTTTCGGTTTAAACTAATTAATATATATATATAATTAAAATCAGATATATAACGGGTTAGACACGTAGCTCAGTTGGTAGAGCTGCGTGCACGCGTACGGGAGGTCTCGGGTTCGAGCCTCACTCAGCGCACTTGTATTCCGAATCGAACCGGTCAACGGTCAGGTCAACGGTCAACGGGCAGGTCAACGGTCAGAAAAAAATCAATTTTTTTTATTATTTTAATTAAAAATCAATTAAAAATACTTAAAAATAACATTTTTAAGGTTAGAAAATAGCCTTAAACTCACAAAAATACACCCAACAATTCTATTAAAATAGATTAATAAAATCCGTCTACTTACCAAACCATAATGCGATTTATCTAGGTTAAACTCACTCGTGGCTAAAACCACTTCGCGTGCATTCAACATCATCAACCGAACGCACCCACTGTGAGTGAATCTTACAACTCCCCCTTTTAAATTACACGTTTTGGGGTGTGTCATGTGTTATGAAAATAAATAACTTATTTATTTAAACTTGTGCCATACCACATCATGACCTAAACTTAGATTGTTTATATTGTTGTGATTACTTATTTCCTTTTGTCAAAATATATGAAACTCATTCATTAGGCCCCTCAGTTCCTCGTGAGAGACGAGTTGAGCATCGCGTGCCTCTAAATGTTCCATTATTGTTCATGTGTGTATCATTGAGTTTGTATTGTTTGTAGTTGTGTCATTTATGTTATCATGTTCATGCAATTCATTCATTAGGCCCCTCAGTTCCTCGTGAGAGACGAGTTGAGCATCGCGTGCCTCTAAATGTTCCATTATTGTTCATGTGTGTTTCACTTAATATCTTATGATTGTTAATTAAGTTTATGTCTATTTTTACTCATGTTTGGATGTGCACATATTTCATAATCAATTTAAATAAATTTGTTCAAATGTTTTCCATAGGGTTCACTCGCCAACATTATGTTGATCCAAAACCTTTTTACACATGATACAGGTGAACAGGTTGAAGCAAGGAAAACATAGGATATGCCTTAGAAGAGAACAAAGAAGTTTAGATTGTTAGTTAGAACAGTTGTAACCTTTATTGTAAACTTCCATTTAATTTGTATTAAAGAATATGAAACGCATAATAAATGTCATGAGCTTTGATGATAACCCAATCATGCCCCGATCACCTTTTCCGCTGCGGGTCGGGGTGTGACACATGAAACCTTCAAACTCTTTCTTGAGCAGATCATGCCGAATCTTCCTAGTAGCAGCGTTACCTTCACCTCTTGCTTCCAAAGTGTCCCACAAATTTTTCGTTGTAGTACAATACACAAACTGATGATAAATGTCTTTATGCAGAGCTTGTGTGAGGATAGCAAATGCCTTTTTCTCTAGATCGTAAGCTTTCTTGTCACTTTCGACTAGATTGGCCAAAGTGGTTGGATTTGATCCAGCTTCTTCAAGTGCTTCATTGTAGGGGGTAGTGAAACACGTCCACAATTTTGTGTTCTGTCTAAGAACGTATGTATGAAAACGACTTTTCCAAGAAGGATAATCGTTCATATGATTTAGCTTGGGCGGACGGTTGTTACTCCCTGTTTCACTTTCGCTCATTAAAGAGTTTGGATGCTTTGATTTTGATTTGCAACACACGTCCATTGATTTGCAGAGATCATTGCTGTATGTTGTGGCATCAAAGATTTTACCCATGATGTTGCGGAGCTTTGCGAAGACTCCTGATTTGAGACTCCTGATTTGAGCTTGAACAACTCCAAGCCCACGGGTTAGAACTCATTATATTTTCTTGTTTAATGAAAATTTAAAGGTTTTAAAATTTCAAAATTATAATTACCGTTAAAAAATTCACAGGTTTTGAAAATATGACAAATTCTTAAAATCACAAAGCTTTGAAAAACGCGAAAAACAAACAATTCTGTTTCGTGCGAGGCACCTGTTTCGTGCGAAACACTGATGTTTCATGCGAAATGGTTGTTTCGTGCGTGTCAAGATGATTCGCACGAAATAATTCAGTCGCACCAAATGTTTAGTTCAACGTTTTTCAGAGGAATCTTTTCAGAAATGGTTTGGTGATAAATTTCCTTTCTTGTGTAGACCTGCTTTTTCGAAAATACCTGTTGTCTTACCCAGTTTTAGTTAAAACATAGATTTTTAACAGTTCACAATCCAAGTCCAGATCCAAGTCAAAAATGTCAAACCTACCAAACTAATCAGATTCAAATTTTTGCAGATTTCTTCTTCAAGGGTGTTCTTCAGAAAATTTTACCATAAAATTTTCTGCATGCAATAGATTTTAACCAATTTTTAAGTTATTTAACTATCCAAAACTTATGTTTTCTGCTGGAGATTCAAGACTAGGCAGGAGATAAAGGCAATCGAAGATCAACTTCGGGTTACTTTATCCTAGTTGGTGGAAAGATGACTCGGTTACTTTAACCAAAAAAGTAGTGGCCCTTTCAATTAAGAAGCTGAATTCAGAGGAATAGCAAGAGGATTAACAAAATTTTGTGGGTACGAAGGCTACTAACGGAAATAGGGTACCCTCCACAGGAATCAAGTGAAATAATAAGTGATAATAAAGCGGCTATTCAGATTTCAGAGAATCCATTCAACATGATCGAATGAAACACATAGAGGTTGACCGACATTTTATCAAAGAGAAGTTGGAGGCAAAGATCATCACTCTACCGTTTGTTCGATCAGAAGACCAACTCGATGATGTTTTAACAAAAGCTGTCAACGAACAAGTTCTACACAAGTGTTTAGACAAGCTGAATTTTGGAAATCCCACAATTCAACTTGAGGGGGCGTGTTGAAATAAAGAAAATGTTTAAGGGGATCAGCGAGATTTGCCCTCTTCACGTCATATCCCGTGATTGTAGGGTCAAAATATATGGTTTCCATTCTCCAAACGTTTACATCCATTTATAGTGTTGTTTCCTTATTTAAAACCATTGTATAAGTAAAGGGTTTCATCCCCCTAAAAATATAATCGAAGTACACATTCAATACCATTACAATTCTCTCTTAATATGAATTCGCTCAAATCTTCTGTTGTTTGTTTATCAATTTGCTCTGTAACTATGAATTTCTAATCTTGAAATAGAAATAGCAACTTCCATGGGCATGGTGAATAGATCTTGTAACTTTCGTTGTAAAAAAAGGTATGTAATTACTACTATAACACTTTTAAATAACACTATTTCAATAACATCCACAATCTAAAATAGTGAAAATCAATTCATTAATTGTAATTCGTGTCAGATTTTACATTGAAACAACTCATTGGCCTGATACCTACGTCAATTGGGTCATTGAAGGACCTCAGGGTCATGGATTTGGGGAAGAACCAACTATCCGGGTCGATTCATTCTGAAATCACTCTGTAGATTCGTTTATATATTTATTTGTAACACAACCTTGGTTCTGCGATACAGGTGATGGTAATGATAAGAAAATGAAGAAATGTCATCTGAAACTAATTTAGAAGCAGTAGCTTTAGAGGTACTGCATGCTTCTAGCAAAAAGTTTTCTAAACTATAATATCTTATTGTTTATGTTGGTGTTGTTGCAAATAAGTGGGTCATCATGTTTTTGGTTTATTCATTGATGCATGTGAAAAACGGAGGAGTAATTGAAATTTCTCCAACTCTCAGACTTTCGAATTGCCTCTATGTTCCTGAATTGTCACATAAACTCCTATCAATAAGTCATGTAACCAAGGAGTTAAACTGCTCAGTTCTTATGCAACCTACTTTCTGTATTTTACAGGATATCAGGATGGGAGCGATAATTGGGCGTGGCACTGAAAGATAAGGGCTATATTACCTGGATGAGGTGACTCAAAGAGGTACTGCAATGCTCTCCCATGGAACAACAGAACGTGAAGCTTGGCTATGGCATAGAAGATTGGGACTCCATCTACGGGTTATTTAAATATTTTATTTCCTGGTTTATTTCCTTCCAATTATAAGACACATTGTGAGACTTATGTGTTAGCTAAAAGCCACCGAAAAACCTTTAAACCGAATAACACAAGGATTGACTCTCCTTTTTCATTAATTCACTCACATGTTTGGGCCCAGCCCTAGTTACGGGGGGGGGGGGGGGGGGCAAAAACTTTTGTTTTTTTGTGATATTTGTTGATGATTGTACATGAATGACATGGGTGTATTTATTAAAAAATAAATCCTAAGTCCTTGACAAATTCACAATTTTTTACGATATGGTCCAAACCAAATTTCATAAAGGCATTCAAATTTTCAGATCAGATAATGGAGGGGAGTTTTTTATGCCAATATGAAACATTTTTCCAAACCAAAGGCATAATCCATCAAACCACTTGCGCTTATACTCTAGAACAAAATGGTGTTGCGGAACGAAAGAACCGCATATTGTTAGAAATAACTGGGCCCTCCTGATAGAGTCACATACTCCAAAATTTTATTGGCCAGAAGCCCTTGCTACTGCAGCTTATCTTATTAATCGTCTTCCCACTCAAATTCTAAAAACAAAAACACCGTTACAAGTCATTTCAGCAACCACTAAACCTCCCTCTATTCTTACACTTGAACCTCGAATCTTTGGGTGTACTGTCTTTGTCCACATACCTAAGCCGAATAGAGATAAACTCGATGCCTGTGCCAAAAAATGTATCTTTGTTGGGTATGGAGTTAACCAAAAAGGATACCGATGTTACAATCCAAAGACTCAGCATATGTTTACCACTATGAACTGTGATTTTCTTGAAACTGAGTATTATTATACCTCCGCAAATAATGAAGAGAAAGAATGCTCCGACACACTAAGTTGGTTGAGATATGTAACAAATGCAGAAGAAAGAAGCTACAGTACCCAAAATGAGTCCCCCTCTCCACACAAAGGGAAGAACCAAACATCAGTGCCACCTAAGAAGTGTCACACCCCGACCCGCAACGGAATAAGAGTCGGGGCATAATTGGGTTATCACCAAAGCTCATGATGTTTACTAATATGTTTCATATTTATTAAATTCAAAATTACATCATCAATATTCCAAAAAGTTCATACAATTACAAAGAAAAGTAATACATAAACAATCCAAAGTCTAAACCGATTTAATCTTCTAAGCCATCCTATATGTTTCTTGCTGCAACTGGATCACCTGTATCATGCGTAAAAATGGAGGTTTTTGGGTCAACAAAAGTTGGCGAGTGAACCTTGTTAGAAAACATTTATTATTGATTTCTTGTTATAAAGCAAACGTAAATAATCATACAATAACATACAATAACAAACAATAACATCAATAACAACACCTTGCATGAATATATGACATGAATGACAATGTATATGTTGGCAACGTCACGTTCACGCTCATAGGTAATGGGGAACGGTTCCGCTCATAGGTAATGGGGAACAGACGGCCTATGATGAAATGTATGTGCGATCAAGGCTCAATCAAACGGAGCGGATCGTATGTTGGCAACGCCTCGTTCACGCTCATAGGTAATGGGGAACGGCTCACGCTCATAGGTAATGGGGAGCGGCGGCCTATGATAATGTATGTACCGAAAATGATAAATTTAATCTAAACATTAACCACGCATACAATTGATACAAAATGAATACACGTTTGATCATTGATATGATGGATGCACAATTGTTTAAATGAAATAAATAATATGACACATGATACACCCAAAAAACGTGATTAAAACGGGAATTTGTAGAGATTCACTCACATTGGGTGGTTCGTTTGATGATGTTGAATGCGCACGAGTTTAGAGGATTGATCGACAAGGATTAACTAACCTAAATAATAACGAAAAGGTACGGTAAATAAGTGGATTTTATTAATAATTTTAATAGGATTTTTAGATATATTTTTGTGAGTTTAAGACTATTTTCTAACTTTAAAAACATTATTTTTAAGTATTTTTAATTGATTTTTAAATTAAATAAATAAATAAAAATATAAAAAAAAGTGTTGACTTTTTGGGTTGACCGTTGACTATTGACTTTGACTTGTTGACCGGTTCGGTCGTGTATTCGTTTGCGCTGAGTGAGGTTCGAACTTGTGACCTCCCGTACGCGTGCACGCAGCTCTACCAACTGAGCTACGTGTCTAACCCGAAATATTTCTGTTTTTAATTATATTTATTTACTATTTAATTTATTCCAAAATTCATTTATTTTAAAAAAGGATTTTAATTCTATCGAACCGGCGTGCATAACAGGTCTCGAACCCGGGACCTGTTGATTAACGTTGCACACAGTCCACCGCTGGACTGTGTGTCTAACCTGGTTAAAACACTTGTTTTTATTTCTCTTATATACTAACTGGAAGTTTCCATATTTGGGTTTTATAAAAAGTCTGAATATTGTGACGAATCGGAACAAGGACAGACTCGAACCCGGGACTCTATGATTCAAATGCACACAGTCCACCGCTGGACTGTGTGTCTAACCCGAGATATAACCCGATTTATATTAAGTATATACACAATCTAAACTTCATCTTCTTCGTTAATAACACAGACCACGATTTAATCTACTGTTCTTGTTCAATTCAATTAACGGACATATAATTGATTAAAATGAAATGGACAGGGAAGGTTTTGGGAATGAACATACGGAAGATGATCTTTTTTAGAACTCCGGCGAAGTCGTCGGCTCTGTTTTATGAACTCCGTCTGAACGGGCCAATTAATAGTTTTGATTAACCAAATTGTGAAATTGAATGACTAAACAAGAGTTATCAGAAGGTTTCAATGATTATACCGTTTCACAGCGCAATTTAGGAATTTTCAGAAAACTTCCGTCGAGTGTTGATTATCCGATATCGTCGTCTGGGATTGATTCTGATTGAAAGGTTTGAGTTAGCAAAAGTCTAACAACAGATAGAAGATGAAAGAATTGAGAAATTTACCGTTTTGATGAAAGACACGGTTTTCCGGCGAAAGTCCGGCGAGTTCAGAAAGCGATTCCGACGATCAGAAATTAGAGTAAAAGTGAAATTAGAGGTTCTGTGAGTGTTTTTGAGTCGTGAGATGATGATATTGATAGAGTAATTCAGGAAGTAAAAGATTTCGGTTTCTAACTCCCAAACTCATATGAATCGAAACAATTAAAGACTGAATTGATTAAGAACGTCGGTCGTAATGATTTCATCGGTTATAACCAGTAATATCAACACTCAAACGTCTGGAAAGTTGAATGCCGATTACCGGTTTCAGTTTTGGCGCAAACAGATCGATTCACGGGTGAACTTATGTTTTATTTGTTTCCTAGATTTCACAAAGACATCAAGTGGCGGAGTGGTTAATTGTTTGGTGATTAAGTCTTCCGGCTGACCCGGGTTCAAACCCGGCAGCCCATTTTTATTTTTAATTGCTTGATTTTTATTTTTTAACAATTTTAATTTCCATATTCTAAAATGTTTATTAGTTATGTATTGTTTAAAATTAAAATAAGCATTAAATGAGCAACAAAAATTTGAAACTGATTATTCGATTAATAAACGAAGCGGGTTTGGAAAACCCGTTTTTCGACGGATGTTACAGTATCCCCTACTTTTAGAAATTTCGTCCCGAAATTTAAGTAGTAGTGGTAACAGGAAAAAGATGCGGGTATTTTTTGCGCATTGAGTCTTCACGTTCCCAAGTAAACTCAGGTCCCCGTTTCGACTCCCAGCGTACCCTAACAATTGGAATACGACTCCGTCTTAAACGTTTTTCTCCGAAGTCCATGATCTCTACTGGTCTTTCAATGAAGTGCATAGATTCATCGATCTGAATATCTTCCAGGGGAATATGGAGGTTTTCATCGGCGAGACACTTCTTTAAGTTTGATACGTGGAATGTGGGGTGAATTCTGTTGACTTCTTCTGGTAGATCAAGCTTGTATGCTACAGGTCCTACTCTTTCGAGTATCTTGAAAGGTCCTACGTAGCGTGGTGCTAGCTTGCCCTTCTGGCCAAAACGAACTACTCCCTTCCACCGTGATACTTTTAAAAGTACATGATCACCAATGTTAAACTCCAAAGGCTTTCGTCGTTTATCTGCATAACTCTTTTGACGACTTTGTGCCGCTAGAAGGTTGTTTCGAATTTGATGGATCTTGTCTGTGGTTTCTTGAATCAATTCTGGACCGGTGATTTGAGCTTCCCCAATTTCGTGCCAACATACTGGGGATCGGCACTTACGACCATATAAAGCTTCGAAAGGTGCCATGCCGATACTTGAATGATAGCTGTTGTTGTACGAAAATTCAACTAATGGTAGATGAGCGTCCCAATTTCCCTTGAAGTCTATGACACATGCTCGAAGCATATCTTCAAGATTTGGATGGTGCGTTCAGATTGTCCATCAGTTTGAGGATGATAAGCGGTACTGAGGTTTAATCGTGTACCCAAAGCGGCTTGTACGGCTTGCCATGTTCGTGAAGTGAAATGACCATCACGATCTGAAATAATGCTTAACGGTACACCATGACGGCTTACGATCTCGCTGATCTAGATACGAGCTAACTTCTCATTCTTGAAGTCCTCGCGAATCGGAATGAAGTGAGCTGATTTTGTAAGACGATCAATGATTACCCATATAGTGATCTAGTTCCATAGCAGCTTCGAGTGTTGCAGGCGAAGTGCTTAGAACTGAGTCTTGAACTTTCGAGGGAAGGCCTCGAATATAGTGTTCGACTAAGCGGTATACTGGGGTGAACAAGTTGGGGACCATTTGGTTCAACTCTAAAAACCGTTTGTTGTAGGAAGTATGATCTCCTTCCTTCTGCTTTAACAAGTGAAATTCATCCTCTAACTTTTTGATCTCGCTTCTTGGACAGAAGCGTCTCGTCATGATTTCCCTTAACTCCTCCCACGTTAAGGCCATTGCATCTTTGATTCCTCTCTTACCCTTTTCAGTATTCCACCAGGTAAGAGCTACTCCAAATAGCCTCCCGGTTGCGTAACATACCTTGCGATCCTCGGGACAATCGCAATTGAGGAAGGTGTTTTCCATTTCCTCAAACCAGTGGAGGAGAGCAGTGACACCTTCGGTCCCTTCAAATTTCGGGGGATCGCAAGACTTGAAATGTTTGTATGAGCACTTTTTGGAGGGAGGGTTGTCAACATTCTGGTCTTCTTGCTGGGGAGGATTGATGGGATTTGCGGCGAGAGCTTGTTGGACTTGAACTACGATGTCAGGAAGCACCGCGGCCATTTGTTTTGCGATTTGGGTGGCCAAGCGTTCGTTTGACCTTCCTGACCTTCTACCCTCACGTTGCTGCCTAGCCGACATCTACAGGAACATACATAAAAAGATTGTGAGTTTAAGGAGTCTTTTTAGGTGTCATGTGTCTTAAAAAAAATAAAAATAACATAAATATCAATAATGCAACTACATCCATAGGATGTCTTGGGTTTGCTCATGTTTGGGCCTCCAATGTCCCCCATACCATCACCTGTATAGTCATGTGGGCCCCCATGACTATTGGCTTGGTAGGATTTACATTGGTGTTGGCGGTTTAACACTTGCATCACCCGAATGAAAACCATGAAATATGTTTGCGAGATGTATGGTCGGAGGGTGTCCAGGTGTAGACACGATGACAACTCAAAGTGGGGTTAGCTCACACGACGTTTGGTATAGCATGCTTTGGCCTAATAGGTCTTTCGTACTCTCATCGTTAGTCCCCAGGTAGGCAAACTGGTCCTTTATTTTGGATTTATACGAATGCCAAGCCTAGACAGGACGTTCCGACTACCGATACTTGTACCCTTCCAGTTACTACATGCCTGTCATGAGAACTCACTTTGATGTGATTTGAAAATACAAAAATCGTTGCAAAAGTCATGGAAATTGTGTGGTGTGTGCTCTCATGGATATGATATGTTATGAGAATATGATTCATGATAGGCATTGTATAATAATATGTACTTATGAACATGCTTGCATAACATTGAATGTAACAATAAACATAAAGCATATAAACATCATGAATTTTGCATGTAACACACAAATAATTTAAAAATTCTAATCAACTATAGTATAGGCTCTAAGGGTCTAATAACCTATCCTATATCCCTATAGTCATGGCTCTGATACCAATCTGTCACACCCCCACCCGCAGCGGAATAAGAGTCGGGGCATAATTGGGTTATCACCAAAGCTCATGATGTTTACTAATATGTTTCATATTTATTAAATTCAAAATTACATCATCAATATTCTAAACAAGTTCATACAATTACAAAGAAAAGTAACTACATAAGCAATCCAAAGTCTAAACCGATTTATTCTTCTAAGCCATCCTATATGTTTCTTGCTGCAACTGGATCACCTGTATCATGTGTAAAAATGGAGGTTTTTGGGTCAACAAAAGTTGGCGAGTGAACCTTGTTAGAAAACATTTATTATTGATTTCTTGTTATAAAGCAAACGTAAATAATCATACAATAACATACAATAACAAACAATAACAAACCACCTTGCATGAATATATGACATAAATGACAATGTATATGTTGGCAACGTCACGTTCACGCTCATAGGTAATGGGGAACGGTTCCGCTCATAGGTAATGGGGAACAGACGGCCTATGATGAAATGTATGTGCGATCAAGGCTCAATCAAACGGAGCCGATCGTATGTTGGCAACGCCTCGTTCACGCTCATAGGTAATGGGGAACGGCTCACGCTCATAGGTAATGGGGAGCGACGGCCTATGATAATGTATGTACTGAAAATGATAAATTTAATCTAAACATTAACCACGCATACAGTTGATACAAAATGAATACACGTTTGATCATTGATATGATTGATGCACAATTGTTTAAATGAAATAAATAATATGACACATGATACACCCAAAAAACGTGATTAAAACGGGGAATTTGTAGAGATTCACTCACATTGGGTGCGTTCGTTTGATGATGTTGAATGCGCACGAGTTTAGAGGATTGATCGACGAGGATTAACTAACCTAAATAATAACGAAAAGGTACGGTAAATAAGTGGATTTTATTAATAATTTTAATAGGATTTTTAGATATATTTTTGTGAGTTTAAGACTATTTTCTAACTTTAAAAACATTATTTTTAAGTATTTTTAATTGATTTTTAAATTAAATAAATAAATAAAAATATAAAAAAAGTGTTGACTTTTTTGGGTTGACCGTTGACTATTGACTTTGACTTGTTGACCGGTTCGGTCGTGTATTCGTTTGCGCTGAGTGAGGTTCTAACTTGTGACCTCCCGTACGCGTGCACGCAGCTCTACCAACTGAGCTACATGTCTAACCCGAAATATTTCTGTTTTTAATTATATTTATATACTATTTAATTTATTCCAAAATTCATTTATTTTAAAAAAGGATTTTAATTCTATCGAACCGGCGTGCATAACAGGTCTCGAACCCGGGACCTGTTGATTAACGTTGCACACAGTCCACCGCTGGACTGTGTATCTAACCTGGTTAAAACACTTGTTTTTATTTCTCTTATATACTAACTGGAAGTTTCCATATTTGGGTTTTATAAAAAGTCTGAATATTGTGACGAATCGGAACAAGGACAGACTCGAACCCGGGACTCTATGATTCAAATGCACACAGTCCACCGCTGGACTGTGTGTCTAACCCGAGATATAACCCGATTTATATTAAGTATATACACAATCTAAACTTCATCTTCTTCGTTAACACCACAGACCACGATTTAATCTACTGTTCTTGTTCAATTCAATTAACGGACATATAATTGATTAAAATGAAATGGACAGGGAAGGTTTTGGGAATGAACATACCGGAAGATGATCTTCTCAGAACTCCGGCGAAGTCGTCGGCTCTGTTTATGAACTCCGTCTGAACGGGCCAATTAATAGTTTTGATTAACCAAATTGTGAAATTGAATGACTAAACAAGAGTTATCAGAAGGTTTAAATGATTATACCGTTTCACAGCGCAATTTAGGAATTTTCAGAAAACATCCGGCGAGTGTTGATTATCCGATATCGTCGTCTGGGATTGATTCTGATTGAAAGGTTTGAGTTAGCAAAAGTCTAACAACAGATAGAAGATGAAAGAATTGAGAAATTTACCGTTTTGATGAAAGACACGGTTTTCCGGCGAAAGTCCGGCGAGTTCAGAAAGCGATTCCGACGATCAGAAATTAGAGTAAAAGTGAAATTAGAGGTTCTGTGAGTGTTTTTGAGTCTCGAGATGATGATATTGATAGAGTAATTCAGGAAGTAAAAGATTTCAGATTCTAACTCCCAAACTCATATGAATCGAAACAATTAAAGATTGAATTGATTAAGAACGTCGGTCGTAATGATTTCATTGGTTATAACCAGTAATATCAACACTCAAACGTCTGGAAAGTTGAAAGCCGATTACCGGTTTCAGTTTTGGCGCAAACAGATCGATTCACGGGTGAACTTATGTTTTATTTGTTTCCTAGATTTCACAAAGACATCAAGTGGCGGAGTGGTTAATTGTTTGGTGATTAAGTCTTCCGGCTGACCCGGGTTCGAAACCCGGCAGCCCACATTTATTTTTAATTGCTTTATTTTTATTTTTTAACAATTTTAATTTCCATATTCTAAAATGTTTATTAGTTATGTATTGTTTAAAATTAAAATAAGCATTAAATGAGCAACAAAAATTTGAAACTGATTATTCGATTAATAAACGAAGCGGGTTTGGAAAACCCGTTTTTCGACGGATGTTGCAAGAAGTTGCTCCCAACCTGACGTCAGAGGTATGTAATACTCAGCCAAATCCTTTTGTTGAAGTTCCTGAAAATATTACTAATGAAACTCTAGAACAAGATAATAGTGTTCAGGAACATGAAAATCAACAGGAAAAGCTTCCTACACCAGAAGACACATCGGGGAGATATGTATTGCCACCAAGGACAAATCGGGGAATTCCACCTAAAAGATATTCTCCGGAAAAACAGTCTCGAGGAGGTAAATACTCTATGGCCAACATAGCCAAAGGAAACCTGACCAGGGAGGCCGAGGCCTTCTCCTCATCTTTATATGCCGAAGAAATTCCCACCAATATGGAACAAGCCTTGCAATCCAAACACTGGAAAGATGCAATGGAAGATAAGATGAAAGCTTTAAGGAAAAATAACACATGGGAAAAATGTGTTTCGCCATCAGGAAAGAAAACAGTCGGGTGTCGTTGGGTTTTTACAATTAAATACAAACCTGACGGATCAATTGAAAGATATAAAGCCAAATTAGTAGCCAAAGGCTACACCCAAACATATGGGATTGATTACTCTGAAACATTTTCCCCG
Organism: Scalesia atractyloides; assembly: GCA_947069175.1. NCBI lineage: Eukaryota > Viridiplantae > Streptophyta > Magnoliopsida > Asterales > Asteraceae > Scalesia > Scalesia atractyloides. The sequence goes on along the minus strand of CAMTDV010000023.1, from coordinate 12,210,489 downwards.
GTTGCAAAGATTAATACGATTAGAGTTCTTTTCTCCATAGCAGCAAATAAAGAATGGCCACTTCATCAGTTTGATGTAAAAAATGCTTTTCTACATGGAGAGCTTGAAGAAGAAGTGTATATGGAAGCTCCGCCAGGATTTACCAAAGGTTTTAAAGAGCGGGAGGTGTGTCTTCTGAAAAAATCTCTTTATGGGTTGAAACAGTCCCCCAGAGCATGGTTCGGCCGATTCACTTTAGCCATGAAAAACTATGGGTTCACACAAAGTAACTCTGATCACACACTGTTTCTCAAACAGGGAACAATCTCATAACCTGTTTAATAATCTATGTTGATGACATGATTATTACATGAAATGACCATGAAGAAATATCCAGACTAAGGAAGAACTTGTTCGAGGAATTTGAAATGAAAGACCTTGGGAGACTTAAATATTTTCTGGGGATTGAGGTTCTAAGATCAAAACAAGGAATCTTCATGTGCCAAAAGAAGTACATTCTTGACTTACTAGCAGAGGTTGGTATGATTGATTGTAAACCAGCAAGCACTCCTATGATTGTAAATCAGAAGCTTTATATGGAAGAAAAAGCAGAATTAGCGGATAAAGAGAGATATCAACGAATGGTGTGGAAGTTAATATATCTCTCACACACTCGGCCTGATATAGCATATGCTGTTGGAGTAGTCAGTCAGTTTATGCATCAACCCAAGAATGCTCATATGGATGCAGTCCTAAGAATTATACGATTTCTCAAAGGTACTGCTGGTCATGGAGTCTTATTCAAATCCAATGGGCATCTAGAGACCAGACCGTATACCGATGCAGACTGGGCAGGAGATAAAGGCAATCGAAGATCAACTTCGGGTTACTTTATCCTAGTTGGTGGAATCTCGTTACGTGGAGAAGCAAAAAAACAAAAGTAGTGGCTCTTTCAATTGCAGAAGCTGAATTCAGAGGAATAGCAAGAGGATTAACAGAACTTTTGTGGGTACGAAGGCTACTAACGGAAATAGGGTACCCTCCACAGGAATCAAGTGAAATAATAAGTGATAATAAAGCGGCTATTCAGATTTCAGAGAATCCAGTTCAACATGATCGAATGAAACACATAGAGGTTGACCGACATTTGATCAAAGAGAAGTTGGAGGCAAAGATCATCACTCTACCGTTTGTTCGATCAGAAGACCAACTCGATGATGTTTTAACAAAAGCTGTCAACGAACAAGTTCTACACAAGTGTTTAGACAAGCTGAATTTTGGAAATCCCACAATTCAACTTGAGGGGGCGTGTTGAAATAAAGAAAATATTCAAGGGGATCAGCGAGATTTGCCCTCTTCACGTCATATCCCGTGATTGTAGGGTCAAAATATATGGTTTCCATTCTCCAAATGTTTACATCCATTGACAGTGTTGTTTCCTTATTTAAAACCATTGTATAAGTAAAGGGTTTCATCCCTCTAAAAATATAATCGAAGTACACATTCAATACCATTACAATTCTCTCTTAATATGAATTCGCTCAAATCTTCTGTTGTTTGTTTATCAATTTGCTCTGTAACTATGAATTTCTAATCTTGAAATAGAAATAGCAACTTCCATGGGCATGGTGAATGGATCTTGTAACTTTCGTTGTAAAAAAAGGTATGTAATTACTACTTATAACACTTTTAAATAAAACTATTGCAATAACATCCACAATCTAAAATAGTGAAAATCAATTCATTAATTGTAATTCGTGTAGGATTTTACATTGAAACAAACTCATTGGCCTGATACCTACGTCAATTGGGTCATTGAAGGACCTGAGGGTCATGGATTTGGGGAAGAACCAACTATCCGGGTCGATGCATTCTGAAATCACTCTGTAGATTCGTTTGTATATTTATTTGTAACACAACCTTGGTTCTGCGATACAGGTGATGGTAATGATAAGAAAATGAAGAAATGTCATCTGAAACTAATTTAGAAGCACTAGCTTTAGAGGTACTGCATGCTTCTAGCAAAAAGTTTTCTAAACTATAATATCTTATTGTTTATGTTGGTGTTGTTGCAAATAAGTGGGTCATCATGTTTTTGGTTTATTCATTGATGTTGATACAAAGGCCTCTTCTTGTTTAGGAAGATGTAAAGATGCTAAGGAAATTCCAGATCTAAGTTGCCATGAAGATGTATAATGACGTGTTGGCGTGGAGACCTTAATGCCAAAATGCCCTAGTACCAAACACGTTAGAACAAAATTTGATCTTCTTTCGCTGACATCTTAAACAGTGTTATTGTTACAAAAATTGCAAGTTACTTTGCAATATTAGGGGTGTAAACAAGTCGATCTATTCGCGAGCTTGATCAGCTCGTTTTGAGCTGGGCTTAAATGAACTTGAGCCCGAGGCTAAAATTAAGTTTGTTTAATAAGCGAGCACAAACTTCACTTATCAAGCTTGAGGCGGCCACGAGCCTAACCGATGTCATTATTTATATATTTAATTAATATAATAAATATATATTTAATTAAATCATTTTCATTTCCATATTTATTGATCAGTTGATTTCATTTTGCATCACTTTTATCTGATTTCTTAGCATTTATATGCTTTTTTTGTTATTTGTCCAACGCTGTTAATATAATAATTTCCTTTTCAATTCTATATTCTACATTTGTACGTGTAATAAGAAGCGGTTGACCATTTGTTTCTATTCTACAGGCCGGTAAGGAGAAGTATGATATTATGGATAACTTTACCATTAACAACAGGGATAGTCAAGAAGCATAGGGCTCCAAATTGGATAGCATGAGTGTAAAAGGATCATATAACATTTACCTTTTTTTAGTTTGAATGTATGGATTTATATGAATTAATTTGGGTTATTTGATGTTTTGATTTCAATGTTTATTATGAGGAACTTGGATTTTTATTATGATTTTGAAATTTCATATTACATTTGCAAAGAAATTGAATGGTAGCAAATAGATATAAAAAATGAAATGGCGGCAAAAAAAGTTGCAAAGCGGTAGCAAATGTGACAAAAGGTAGCAAACATGTGACAAATGGTAGCAAAACGGTCGCAAAAAGCAAAAGTAGTGGCAGCAAAATGGTGACAAAAAGCAAAAGCAGTAGCAAAAGGGTAGCAAAAAGGTGGAAAACTTATGGTAGCAAAACGATGGCAAAAAGCGGTCGCAAAATGGTGGCAAACAGACGGTAGCAAAATGGTCTCAAAAATAGAATGGTAGCACGGTGGCAATAGGGCAATTGCCACTGAGCTTTTCTCACCGAGTTTTTGGTGGCAAAATGGTACTTGCCACCGTTTTGCGACCGAAATGTGGTAGCAAAAACCCTATTCTCTAGTAGTGTTAGTATCATTATTGTTTAATAGAAAACAAATTCTGTTTAAAGCTTATGATAGAAAACAAATTCTTTTAAAGCTTATGAATTACACTTTAGTATTGAATCGAAGTGGGGTGCCCCCACATCCAAAATTCGTTACCAAAATAGTCAAGAGAAGACTCAGATGATTCAAAGACTAGATATTTGGTTAAAAGTTAAAGATATTAATTCTATTGATACAAAATACGTAATATAAGAACCTAATACGATTCCATATGCCCATACATTGTGCATATATATGTGTATACATATGTTGAGCCTCTTAAGCATCTCAAACCACTTTCAGCATTAACCGCAATTGATATCAACATAAAGGCTAATTCCTGTCACCGATCTTTCTTTAAAAATGCGAGGGTGGTTCCAACTTAGACCAGCGGAACTTCCCGTGACGGAAGAACAAATAGAGGGTCTGATCAGAAGATTTGATGCTGATAAAGATGGCAAGATTAGTCGGAAGGAACTGAGGGTAGGCTTGAAGGGTCTTGGATTACGTTTTGCAGGCTTAAGAGCTGGTCGCGCAGTGCGTTATGCTGATGCTGATGGAGATGGTTATATCAGCGATGATGAGATCAACGAGCTTGCCAAATATGTTTCCAAGTTGGGCATTTCTATCACTTAATTGTGTGCTTCCGTGTGCTTTTATGCTGCTAAGTTGTATTTAGGTCAAGTGTGAACTTGCAACCGTCTTCATATTGTATTATCGGGTACAAGAAGAATGAGTTGTATAGCTCGTATTGTAATTAAATTATAATGGATAAGCAATATTACTAGCCTAACTTCTTCTTTTACTAAGTTTCTTAATAGTGGTAAAAATATTTGATTTTTCAAGTTGGGATTTAGACTAAATTTCAATTTACGTCTTTTATGTTTAAACGTTATTTCAGACGGTGTTCTTTAAATACTAAAACTACACTGTCTATCCTTTAAGTTAAGACTATTATACTATGGGCTCACGAGCTTAGTTAGATTTCTAGGGTTACTCGTAATCCCTATATATTGTAACCTACTCATTCAATAATAATCAATTAAGCTTTTTACCATTCTTATATGGTATCAGAGCCAACCTACGCTCTATACCCTCTCCGCTGCATCAAACACAAATAACAAAACCCTAGCCGTCACCACTTGAGAAAAACCCTAGACAGGGCGGCGTGCCGCCGCTGTCGCCCTGTCCGATCTCTGTTCATTTTCCGTTATTTTTTTTTCAGTTTCGTATTTAAATGTCTTTGGTTCTAGTTTCACCAGCTTTCTTACGGTCTCTTACCACATAGATGATGCTACGACTCATCTTGTTGATTTCACATCTCCGTCAAGCCGCCCCTTGCCGCTGCCGCTCATTAGACTACGGTCTTCCACCGCGTCGCCTGCAGGATTATGATCCGCCGCCACGCCGCCATCAGCCGCCGCTACACTGTGGTATTGGTTGCCTCTTATAGGATTATGAGATCATTCAAAATTGTGGATCGAAGATTATTGATTGAAGCTTGCAAGATTATCGAATTTTGACCAAAATCGAAGACAGTTTTTTAGGGTTTATTATTGTTTTTATTTTCAGTCTAAGCTTCTAGTTCCATCCCTACGACTGCAGGGGAGTATTAGACTATGGGCCCACGAGCTCAGTTAGGTTTCCAGGGTTACTCGTAATCCCTATATATTGTAACATACTCATTCAATAATAATCAATTAAGCTTTTTACCATTCTTACATGGTATCAGCGATATATAGGGATTACGAGTAACCCTAGAAACCTAACTGAGATCGTGGGCCATAATCTAATAAAGACATGTGAGAATTGAGGACTGGTGGTAAATATCAGCGATGTCCTTTAAATACTAAAATAACAAATAGTCAGAATTGAGCACCGGTGATAATGAGAAAATGCGAGATTATTAAAAGTCAGTTTACCTAAAATATTTATAAAAAGATCACAAGTGTTTAGTCATCATACACATAATACGTTGTTTACAAATAGTATGTTACATGATTCTCTAACTTACAATTGTGGTTGTTCTCAGAGGCGAAACCTCTTGAGATATAACTTATGGAGAGTTCTCATATTCTATTCTAGTCAATTCTAAAGAAATATAACTTACGGAGACCTCATATTCTATTCTAGGCAATTCTAATATAGATATGGGTTGTATTTTAAGAGTAGGATAGAGTTAGTGTTGAAAATAAATAAATAATTTTTTAACTTGAGATACACATATCATGAATTTTACAATAAAGTTGGATGTTCCCTGTATATAAACTAACATTGCATATAAAAATTATGATAAAAAATCATATAATATTTATGCTTAAAAAAGTTATAACTATACGTATACATAAATAATTATAAATATGGATAAATAAATTAATATAATATAATATAAATGATAAAAATAGCTTTGGGTAGGTGGTAGAGGCTTGGGGTATACTTTCACATTCCTCAAGCTCTAAGGCTTTAGGGTATACTTCACATTCCTCAACTCTACCATTCTAGCTTTGATTAGGTGGTAGAGGCTCTTGCCTCTTGGGGAGAAGACGACGGTTCAATCCCTGGCGCAGGGTAGATTATGTATTATTTAGTGTAAATTAAGAATATGGTTATTGTAAAATTCGCCGTTCAAAAAAAAAAAAAAAAACCCTTCCACAACTCTACCTAAATGTTACATCAGTTACTTTTCCTTATTTCACTTTACCTCACCTCAAGGAAATGGTTTAATCTCATTATTCTACCTAACCCTATTTTTAGTGGTTTTTAGTTTAAAAAAGAAAAAAAATAATAATTCAATCTCTTAATGTCTCGTTAACATTTAACAAATAACTCATTTAAAGCCCCTTAACACTAGTTGGGAATGGTCTGCAACACCAGTTAATATGACATGTCCACCTTTGACGCCCCAGATGTTAGGGTATACCTCAAAGCCTAAAAATTAAGCTCTAATACATGTTTAGAAAATTAGACATACTTAAATATGACACTTTGATCCAATCGTTAGTTAGTTTCACCCTTTCGGTAGGGATAAAGGCATCTTCCCTCATCAAGACAACCATCACCATGGCTGCCTCTGTTGCCGCTTTGATCATAACTGTCATCCTGCCTTTGCTAACGCTATCACCATGGTCATCACATATATGAGCTTGCTCGAGAGGTTAGACTTTTTCTTTAAACAAATCCTATGCGCGCGTATTGTCTAATGTATCACTTGATAGATACCGAAAGTTTATTGATCATGGGTCCTCAACTGCGAATAATCTCAACCAAATAAATAATCGGCATCCTACAAGAGGACCATATCATAAATTCCTGCTCAGATGCCCCTTACAAGTTACAAATGTCACATCTTCAAGGCATCTTACAAGTGGAAATAAAATGTGGTGACTATGTGTACCAGTTCTTTATTAATTAAATTGTTAACTTTATACCTTCTAATCTCTATCCAAATCTTCCTACCTAGCTGTAATGTATTAACAAACCATTTTTTGGCATCAGAACATTATTGTTTTGGAGATCAGGTTCTTTATTTTCCGTCGAAACTGTTTTTCTTAGAATCAATGATTAATTTATGACTAATGAATCTTTAAAGTTCCCCCTTTTACTGTTGCAACCTTTATAAGACCAAAACAACAATAATCAGATATCTATTTAATTTTGTCCCTTGCAAGTAGATAGAATAACTTAAAAATAAAGCAAACCGCCGGCCAAGTCACGTTTTATGATAAATATAATTGAAAATGATATCAACCAACTTATTGAGTACTCGTTTGACCAGACCAGCCTCAACCATTGTAGCTCTACTAAAAGACACGAACATTTAACTTTCAGTTGCTGATAGATTCTCTATTTATCGTGTCAAGCACACGACCACCAGCTACCGAATGGTTATGCACATACTTAAAATAGAGGCATGCTTCTTTATGCAAGTCTAACTTCAATTAAGGGCACTCCAAGTCTAACTTTGGGGGCATGCAGGATAATACAAATTACCCTTTCATATCTGACTAGGATTTTAAAAAGTTGTAACCATACATCAACAAGTGATGAGCAACATTCTTTGTAAAACTTTTTTCTTCTGTTTAGATCGGAACTCGAAAGTTTAATTTTTATTATTTAAATGTTTAACTAAGTTAAAATGATTATTGAAATAATTTACTTGTTTGTGTGAGTTATTTGTTTGTTATTATATTTTTCTGATAGGAGCTATGGAAAAACTTCATATTAAATAGTTCAATGTTATTTTATCACATATGTTGTTTTCGTTAACTCGGCTCATTTTGATTAAACTCATCTTATTTTATATATATGCAGTTTTCCTTAACTCGTCCCATTTTGTTTAGACTCATATTTTGTCCCTTAGTGAGAATTTCTGAATCCATCATCAATAATCTTATACATGAACAGCGAACCACTACTAAAAAGACACAAGATGTGTTGAAGATTGTAAAATGTAACGAGCCACTACGAAAAGACACAAGATGTATGGAAGATTATAAAAAGACACCAAATTAGTAACAAGAGCTCTACTGCAAACCAAATGTCTTTACCAGGTGCACCTATCCAACCTTCATTACTAGAATAGCAAACCATTATTTAATACTTAAAAGATACTATTTACGACGACCTAAACATATTTGTCACAAAGGGCTTTAGCGACGGATTTGAGTATATGGCAAATACTTCATTTAGTTTGTAGGAGTGACTTCACCTTACTTTTTTTATCTTTTAATGAAAAGAATGGCGTATCTATTTAGAAAACTATATATGAAATGACAAGTACAACTATGAAGAATTACCTTTTTCAATTTTGTAGGAGTGACTCCACCTTGTTTTTATTAGAACGATGATATGCATACACCCTTGTTTTATTTTCACACTCTCTATGTGCTACTCTTTGGGCAAATAGCAGCATCTAGGTTTAATCGGCAGACAAATCTGATGATGCACTTTGGCCAAAGTGCAGCGTAGGGGAGTGTGGAATCCTATATGCTGCTCTTTGGTCACAAAGCAGCGTTTAGGCCTTTTACCCAACAAAAGCAGAAGTGACAGTTGACAAACAGTTGACAAGCTGACAAGGCACAGTGTCACGAGGACCTATATGCTTCGTTTTGGGCTAAGAGCAGTGCATTGGGTACGTCGTTGTCTCTTAAAAACAGACAGACCAAGCATATGGGTTTTCTAAATTCTTCACATACAATTTTTTGGATGATGAAATTCAGTTTGATTGAGTGAATTTCATTAAAAGTTTAATTTTTAGAGATAAAGAAAGAGTTCAAAATTAAAGGTCTAAAGTTGAAAGTTGATACTCTATGTATTCCTCTATACGTTGAGTACATTGAATGTACAGAAATGGCTATAACAGAGTTTCTCGAGATTCATGTTTGTTTCTTCATATATCTTCATGGTGATTAAAGTATACTTTGGTGGTTTTGATCGAAAATGAAGTCGTGTTATCGAAGATTTGACTATTCGGGCCTAATCAATATCAAAAGTTGGAATTTTGAAGATAATAGTTAGTTTTGAAATTTTAGTTCGATTTCTCATTTGGTTCGATTTACGATCGCTCTTGTTTCAGTGTTAAACTCCGCAAAATCCATCATGAGATGTTAAATTGGGGATTATTTGATGATTTTTAAGAAATTTGGAATTTTTTGATGAAATAAAAGAAGATTGAGGAAATGATGATAGATTCATGCTTTGGATGATGAAATTCAGTTTGATTAAGTTAATTTCATTAAAAGTTAAATTTTTAGAGAAAAAGAAAGAGTTCAAAATTAAAGGTCTAAAGTTGGTTTGATTCTCATTTGGTTCGATTTACTATCGCTCTTGATTCAGTGTTGAACTCCGCAAAATCCGTCACGAAATGTTAAATTTGGGATTATTTGAAGATTTTTAAGAAATTTAGAATTTTTGATGAAATAAAGAAGGTTGAAGAAATGATGATAGATTCATGCTTTGGATGATGAAATTCAGTTTGATTGAGTGAATTTCATTAAAAGTTAAATTTTTAGAGACAAAGAAAGAGTTCAAAATTAAAGGTCTAAAGTTGGTTTTATTCACATTTGATTCGATTTACTATCGCTCTTGATTCAGTGTTGAACTCCGCAAAATCCGTCATGAGATGTTAAATTGGGGATTATTTGAAGATTTTAGAAATTTGGAATTTTTGATGAATAAGAAGATGAAAATGTGATAGATTATGCTTTGGATGATGAAAATTCAGTTTGATTGATGTGAATTTCATTAAAAGTTAAATTTTTAGAGACAAAGAAAGATTATTTATTGAAGATTCATGTTTGTTTCTTCATATATCTTCATGGTGATTAGAGTATACTTTGATGGTTTTTGATCGAAAATCGAAGTTGTTTTAGATTCATGTTTGTTTCTTCATATATCTTCATGGTGATTAGAGTATACTTTGATGGTGTTTGATCGAAAATCGAAGTTGTGTTATTGAAGATTTGACTATTTGGGCCAAATCAATATCAAAAGTTGGATTTTTGAAGAGAATTGTTAGTTTTGAAATTTTGGTTTGATTTCTCATTTGGTTCGATTTACTATCGCTCTTGATTCGGTGTTAAACTCCGCAAAATACGCCACGAGATGTTAAATTGGGGATTATTTGAAGATTTTTAAGAAATTTGGAATTTTTTGATGAAATAAAAGAAGATTGAAGAAATGATGATAAATTCATGCTTTGGATGATGAACTTCAGTTTGATTAAGTGAATTTCATTAAAAGTTCAATTTTTAGAGAAAAAGAAAGAGTTCAAAATTAAAGGTCTAAAGTTGGTTTGATTCACATTTGATTCGATTTACTATCGCTCTTGATTCAGTGTTGAACTCCGCAAAATCCGTCATGAGATGTTAAATTGAGGATTATTTGAAGATTTTTAAGAAATTTGGAATTTTTTGATGAAATAAAAGAAGATTGAAAAAATGATGATAGATTCATGCTTTGGATGATGAAATTCAGTTTGATTGAGTGAATTTCATTAAAAGTTAAATTTTTAGAGACAAAGAAAGATTATTTATTGAAGATTCATGTTTGTTTCTTCATATATCTTCATGGTGATTAGAGTATACTTTGATGGTTTTTGATCGAAAATCGAAGTTGTGTTATTGAAGATTTGACTATTTGGGCCTAATCAATATCAAAAGTTGGAATTTTGAAGAGAATTGTTAGTTTTGAAATTTTAGTTCGATTTCTCATTTGGTTCGATTTACTATCGCTCTTGATTTAGTGTTAAACTCTGCAAAATCCGCCACGAGATGTTAAATTGGGGAAAGATTTTTAAGAAATTTGGAATTTTTTGATGAAATAAAAGAAGATTCAAGAAATGATGATAGATTCATGCTTTGGATAATGAAATTCAGTTTGATTGAGTGAATTTCATTAAAAGTTTAATTTTTAGAGACAAAGAAAGAATTCAAAATTAAAGGTCTAAAGTTGATTTGATTCTCATTTGGTTCGATTTACTATCGTTCTTGATTCAGTATTAAACTCCGCAAAATCCATCATGAGATGTTAAATTGGGGATTATTTGATGATTTTTAAGAAATTTGGAATTTTTTGATGAAATAAAAGAAGATTGAAGAAATGATAATAGATTCATGCTTTGGATGATGAAATTCAGTTTGATTGAGTGAATTTCATTAAAAGTTTAATTTTTAGAGATAAAGAAAGAGTTCAAAATTAAAGGTCTAAAGTTGAAAGTTGATACTCTATGTATTCCTCTCTACGTTGAGTACATTGAATGTACAGAGATGTCTATAACATAGTTTCTCGAGATTCATGTTTGTTTCTTCATATATCTTCATGGTGATTAGAGTATACTTTGTGGTTTTTGATCGAAAATCGAAGCTGTGTTATTGAAGATTTGACTATTTGGGTCAAATCAATATCAAAGTTGGGTTTTTGAAGAGAATCGTTAGTTTTGAAATTTTGGTTCAATTTCTCATTTGGTTCGATTTACTATCGCTCTTGATTTAGTGTTAAACTCCGCAAAATCCGCCACGAGATGTTAAATAGGGGATTTTTTGAAGATTTTTAAGAAATTTGGAATTTTTGATGAAATAAAAGAAGATTGAAGAAATGATGATAAATTCATGCTTTGGATGATGAAATTCAGTTTGATTAAGTGAATTTCATTAAAAGTTCAATTTTTAGAGAAAAAGAAAGAGTTCAAAATTAAAGGTCTAAAGTTGGTTTGATTCTCATTTGATTCGATTTTACTATCGCTCTTGATTCAGTGTTGAACTCCGCAAAATCCATCATGAGATGTTAAATTGGGGATTATTTGAAGATTTTTAAGAAATTTGGAATTTTTTGATGAAATAAAAGAAGATTGAAAAAATGATGATAGATTCATGCTTTGGATGATGAAATTCAGTTTGATCGAGTGAATTTCATTAAAAGTTAAATTTTTAGAGACAAAGAAAGATTATTTATTGAAGATTCATGTTGTTTCATATATCTTCAAAGTGATTATAGTATACTTTGGTGGTTTTGATCGAAAATCGAAGTTGTGTTATTGAAGATTTGACTATTTGGTCCTAATCAATTTCAAAAGTTGGAATTTTGAAGAGAATTGTTAGTTTTAAATTTTGGTTCGATTTCTCATTTGGTTCGATTTACTATCGCTCTTGATTCAGTGTTAAACTCTGCGAAATCCGCCACGAGATGTTAAATTGGGTATTATTTGAAGATTTTTAAGAAATTTGGAATTTTTTGATGAAATAAAAGAAGATTGAAGAAATGATGATAGATTCATGCTTTGGATGATGAAATTCAGTTTATTGAGTGAATTTCATTAAAAGTTAAATTTTTAGAGACAAAGAAACAATTCAAAATTAAAGGTCTAAAGTTGGTTTGATTCTCATTTGGTTCGATTTACTATCGTTTTTGATTCAGTGTTAAACTCGCAAAATCCATCATGAGATGTTAAATTGGGGATTATTTGATGATTTTTAAGAAATTTGGAATTTTTTGATGAAATAAAAGAAGATTGAAGAAATGATAATAGATTCATGCTTTGATGACGAAATTCAGTTTGATTGAGTGAATTTCATTAAAAGTTTAATTTTTAGAGATAAAGAAGGAGTTCAAAATTAAAGGTCTAAAGTTGAAAGTTGATACTCTATGTATTCCTCTATACGTTGAGTACATTGAATGTACAGAAATGGCTATAACATAGAAATAGTTTCTCGAGATTCATGTTTGTTTCTTCATATATCTTCATGGTGATTAGAGTATACTTTGTGGTTTTTGATCGAAAATCGAAGCTGTGTTATTGAAGATTTGACTATTTGGGCCAAATCAATATCAAAAGTTTGATTTTTGAAGAGAATTGTTAGTTTTGAAATTTTGGTTCCATTTCTCATTTGGTTCGATTTACTATCGCTCTTGATTCAATGTTAAACTCCGCAAAATCCGCCACGAGATGTTAAATTGGGGATTATTTGAAGATTTTTAAGAAATTTGGAATTTTTTGATGAAATAAAAGAAGATTGAAGAAAGGATGATAAATTCATGTTTTGGATGATGAAATTCAGTTTGATTAAGTGAATTTCATTAAAAGTTCAATTTTTAGAGAAAAAGAAAGAGTTCAAAATTAAAGGTCTAAAGTTGGTTTGATTCTCATTTGATTCGATTTACTATCGCTCTTGATTCAGTGTTGAACTCCGCAAAATCCGTCATGAGATGTTAAATTGGGGATTATTTGAAGATTTTTAAGAAATTTGGAATTTTTTGATGAAAATAAAAGAAGATTGAAAAAATGATGATAGATTCATGCTTTGGATGATGAAATTCAGTTTGATTGAGTGAATTTCATTAAAAGTTATATTTTTAGAGACAAAGAAAGATTATTTATTGCATATATCTTCATGGTGATTAGAGTATACTTTGGTGGTTTTTGATCGAAAATCGAAGTTGAGTTATTGAAGATTTGTTTATTTGGGCCTAATCAATATAAAAAGTTGGAATTTTGAAGAGAATTGTTAGTTTTGAAATTTTGGTTCGATTTCTCATTTGGTTCGATTTACTATCGCTCCTGATTCAGTGTTTAAACTCTGCAAAATCCGCCACGAGATGTTAAATTGGGGACTATTTGAAGATTTTTAAGAAATTTGGAATTTTTTTGATGAAATAAAAGAAGATTGAAGAAATGATGATAGATTCATGCTTTGGATGATGAAATTCAGTTTGATTGAGTGAATTTCATTAAAAGTTAAATTTTTAGAGACAGAAAGAATTCAAAATTAAAGGTCTATAGTTGGTTTGATTCTCATTTGGTTCGATTTACTATCGTTCTTGATTCAGTGTTAAACTCCGCAAATCCATCATGAATGTTAAATTGGGGATTATTTGATGATTTTTGAGAAATTTGGAATTTTTTGATGAAATAAAAGAAGATTGAAGAAATGATGATAGATTCATTCTTTGGATGATGAAATTCAGTTTAATTAAGTGAATTTCATTAAAAGTTTAATTTTTAGAGATAAAGAAAGAGTTCAAAATTAAAGGTCTAAAGTTGAAAGTTGATACTCTATGTATTCCTCTATACGTTGAGTACATTGAATGTACAGAAATGGCTATAACAGAGTTTCTCGAGATTCTTGTTTGTTTCTTCATATATCTTCATGGTGATTAGAGTATACTTTGGTGGTTTTTGATCGAAAATGAAGTCGTGTTATTGAAGATTTGACTATTTGGGCCTAATCAATATCAAAAGTTGGAATTTTGAAGATAATTGTTAGTATTGAAATTTTAGTTCGATTTCTCATTTGGTTCGATTTACTATCGCTCTTGATTCAGTGTTGAACTCCGCAAAATCCGTCATGAGATGTTAAATTGGGGATTATTTGAATATTTTTAAGAAATTTGGAATTTTTTTTGATAAAATAAAAGAAGATTGAAGAAATGATGATAGATTCATGCTTTGGATGATGAAATTCAGTTTGATTGAGTGAATTTTATTAAAAGTTAAATTTTTAGATACAAAGAAAGAGTTCAAAATTAAAGGTTTAAAGTTGGTTTGATTCTCATTTGGTTCGATTTACTATCGCTCTTGATTCAGTGTTGAACTCTGCAAAATCCATCATGAGATGTTAAATTGGGGATTATTTTAAGATTTTTAAGAAATTTGAAATTTTTTGATGAAATAAAAGAAGATTGAAGAAATGATGATAGATTCATGCTTTGGATGAAGAAATTCAGTTTGATTGAGTGAATTTCATTAAAAGTTTAATTTTTAGAGATAAAGATAGAGTTCAAAATTAAAGGTCTAAAGTTGAAAGTTGATACTCTATGTATATTGAATGTACAGAAATGGCTATAACATAGTTTCTCGAGATTCATGTTTGTTTCTTCATATATCTTCATGGTGTTTAGAGTATACTTTGTTGGTTTTTGATCAAAAATTGAAGTCGTGTTATCAAAGATTTGACTATTCGGGCCTAATCAATATCAAAAGTTGGAATTTTGAAGATAATTGTTAGTTTTGAAATTTTAGTTCGATTTCTCATTTGGTTCGATTTACTATCTCTCTTGATACAGTGTTAAACTCCGCAAATTCCGTAATGAGCTGTTAAATTGGGGATTATTTGAATATTTTTAAGAAATTTGGAATTTTTTTGATGAAATAAAAGAAGATTGAAGAAATGATGATAAATTCATGCTTTGGATGATGAACTTCAGTTTTATTAAGTGAATTTCATTAAAAGTTCAATTTTTAGAGAAAAAGAAAGAGTTCAAAATTAAAGGTCTAAAGTTGGTTTGATTCTCATTTGGTTCGATTTGAACTCCGCAAAATCCATCATGAGACGTTAAATTGGGGATTATTTGAAAATTTTTAAGAAATTTGGAATTTTTTGATGAAATAAAAGAAGATTGAAGAAATGATGATAGATTGATGAAATTCAGTTTGATTGAGTGAATTTCATTAAAAGTTTAATTTTAGAGATAAAGAAAGAGTTCAAAATTAAAGGTCTAAAGTTGAAAGTTGATACTCTATGTATTCCTCTACACGTTGAGTACATTGAATGTACAGAAATGGCTATAACAGAGTTTCTCGAGATTCATGTTTGTTTCTTCATATATCTTCATGGTGATTAGAGTATACTTTGGTGGTTTTTGATCGAAAATTGAAGTTGTGTTATCAAAGATTTGACTATTCGGGCCTAATCAATATCAAAAGTTGGAATTTTGAAGATAATTGTTAGTTTTGAAATTTATTTCGATTTCTCATTTGGTTCGATTTACTATCGCTCTTGATTCAGTGTTGAACTCCGCAAAATCCGTCATGAGATGTTAAATTGGGGATTATTTTAAGATTTTTAAGAAATTTGGAATTT
The DNA here is from genome assembly GCA_947069175.1 of Scalesia atractyloides. Taxonomy (NCBI): domain Eukaryota; kingdom Viridiplantae; phylum Streptophyta; class Magnoliopsida; order Asterales; family Asteraceae; genus Scalesia; species Scalesia atractyloides. Next base: position 12,194,769 of record CAMTDV010000023.1, on the reverse strand, counting down.
TTTGACGAAATAAAAGAAGATTGAAGAAATTATGATAGATTCAAGCTTTGGATGATGAAATTCAGTTTGATTGAGTGAATTTCGTTAAAAGTTTAATTTTTAGAGATAAAGAAAGAGTTCAAAATTAAAGGTCTAAAGTTGAAAGTTGATACTCTATGTATTCCTCTATACGTTGAGTACATTGAATGTACAGAAATGGCTATAACAGAGTTTCTCGAGATTCATGTTTGTTTCTTCATATATCTTCATGGTGATTAGAGTATACTTTGGTTGTTTTTGATCGAAAATTGAAGTCGTGTTATCAAAGATTTGACTATTCGGGCCTAATCAATATCAAAAGTTGGAATTTTGAAGATAATTGTTAGTTTTGAAATTTTATTTCGATTTCTCATTTGGTTCGATTTACTATCGATCTTGATTCAGTGTTGAACTCCGCAAAATCCGTTATAAGATGTTAAATTGGGGATTATTTTAATATTTTTTAGAAATTTGGAATATTTTTGATGAAATAAAAGAAGATTGAAGAAATGTTGATAGATTCATGCTTTGGATGATGAAATTCAGTTTGATTGAGTGAATTTCATTAAAAGTTAAAATTTTTAGAGAAAAAGAAAGAGTTCAAAATTAAAGGTCTAAAGTTGGTTTGATTCTCATTTGGTTCGATTTACTATCGCTCTTGATTCAGTGTTGAACTCTGCAAAATCCGTCATGAGATGTTAAATTCGGGATTAATTAAAGATTTTTAAGAAATTTGGAATTTTTTGATGAAATAAAACAAGACTGAAGAAATGATGATAGATTCATGCTTTGGATGATGAAATTTAGTTAGATTTAGTGAATTTCATTAAAAGTTAAATTTTTAGAGACAAAGAAAGAGTATTTATTGAAGATTCATGTTTGTTTCTTCATATATGTTCATGGTGATTAAAGTATACTTTGGTGGTTTTTGATCGAAAATCGAAGTTGTGTTATTGAAGATTTGACTATTTGGGCCTAATCAATATCTAAAGTTGAAAGTTGATACTCTGTGTATTCCTCTATACGTTGAGTACATTGAATGTACAGATATGGCTATAACAGAATTTCTCGAGATTCATGTTTGTTTCTTCATATATCTGCATGGTGATTAGAGTATACTTTGGTGGTTTTTGATCGAAAATAGAAGTTGTGTTATTGAAGATTTGACTATTTGGGCCTAATCAATATCAAAATTTAGAATTTTGAAGAGAATTATCAGTTTTGAAATTTTGCAAATAAAAGGGGGACATAAAGCTTGAATGATTATTTCTTTGCAAAGTGCTCGCTAGTGATCAAGGTCATGTTTAAGATAATACATGATTAAGTTATGGTTTGATTTCTCATTTGGGGTTCATTTAGAACTTATAGACAACCTCATTGGTTTCTCACTGTGTGTGATGATAAATTAGGTAGGTTTTATCAAGAATGAAGATCGTATTAAAGATTGTTGAATAAATGAAGATCACTAATAAGCTTGTGTTTGTCATTTTATCAAGTGTGTTCGTGGTAAAGTTGATTATTCATTGTGCGATAAGAGGAAGACTGAACCTTTATCATTTGTCAATTAAATTAGAAACTTCCTTGTGTTTCTAATTTAATTAGGAGGTGCTTCCCTTGAGAAGGAGCTCTGAAATAAAAGACTTCGGGATTTCGATTGATTCATAAAGATATTAGAGAAACTCAAACACATCTGGTTTATGACAAAGATCAAATTAAGGGATTATGGTTTTTGCACACTATCTAAAGTTCACATGACTAATACAACATAAGTTTGGTAAACCAGAATGATGCAGATTTGATATTTGTTGATGCGTATATATTAGGAGGTAGTTATTATTTAGAGGGGAGAACTACAATGAAAGCCGATGTATTTGTTAATTTTCATAAAGGCCAAGCATAATTGATCATGGACTGATAATGTAAGCATTAGTCTAGGGGGAGTCTTATTATTTCACATGAGACTGATGTTGTAAAGATTGAAGATCAGAGTGTAATACCAGATGATCAAGTCTTACCAGAAAAGACCAATCAAGGGGAACTTGGTTTATACATGACTTATGACTAATTTTTATTAGTGTTTGTTAGATTTGATTGCAACAATCAATGGGGAGTTCGTTGATGTTGATTTATTATTATGAATTCTATATCATTTTTTATTGTTAGTTGCGTACTGATAGGTCAAGCGATGTGGTAAGAGAATTTAGTTGGTTTTAATAATAAATTTGCTTAAGGTGTACTGGAGGCGGCTAGTTACACCTTATACTTACTTGTAACTACAAATAGGACATGTTGGGTTCATTTGTAGTTGAGAGTGTTAGATGTGAGATACCATGTTGTTGATATGGAACAAATGCAATGAATTTGCCTCCATTATCTGTAAATAATGAGATAAGAGAGGCATGAAAAAAAATTTCCACCATTGTTTTAAAAATTGGGAACAATGTTGCGGCATCCGATTTTCGCTTCATTGGATAAAGCCAAATATATTTTGAAAAAATAATCAACAAAGATAACATAATAGTTATAACCATCATTTAACGTTTGAACGGGACCCTAGACATCCGAATACTCAAGTGGTTTGTTTACTTTGAATGAATTTGCACCAAACAGGGAGTTTATGACTTTTATTAATGGAACAAGCATCACCATTAAAAGTAAGTTTGGACAGTTATTTGAATTAAGTCCTAAATTTGTAAACAACAATTTAAAAACTTTGATTGACGGGTGTCCAAACTTGTGACCCCATTAGAGAAACGAGTCAGCTGACGCGATATGGGAAATTTCTACGGAAACTTTGTTAGGACGTCACAGTTTTGCAACTAAAACTAGATTATGACATAATCGTGGGACAAATAAAACATTATATAAAGGTAAGGAACGAGAGTGAGTGGGCAATGTGTTGTGACCAATGTGAGTTATAGAGAGGCTTTTACTATTCCATAACACGATTTCATCGGGTCCCCCGTATTTGGATAGGGTGTGTAGAGTGATGCACTTTCGAGAGCAGTATGATCTGAGGCACCTATATAAAACATCCATGATGGGGATGGTGGGGTTGGCCTAGCCGCTGAAGTGTTAATGATCCGGCTTGAAGTCGAGTTCATAGAAATGCTAATGTTATTTTCCTTGAGGAACGAGCCAGCTTCCTGTATTCTTAAGTATTGTGGCCGAGAATAGAACAATATTGACAAAATATGAGTTTCGATTAGCCCGAGGAGTGTAGTTGTTCCAGCCTTGCTGTGTTTGAGGTCTTGCGGAGCAAGAACTGTCGCTACTAAATTTGTTCAGGCCGCAAGTTTCCGGGCCGGTTTGCCATGTGGTCGAGAGGAGTACCTTTGGGTAGTTTTAGTTGTGACTATAGAAGAGGCTGATTGTGCTTCAAGTAGAGACCTTTCATGATTGACAAGCTTGTCAAAGAGATCCGCAAAAGTGATGGAGGTGTCTCGCATCTTGAGTGCAGCAGCAATGTTTCTACATTCATCACCAAGTTGGTTGGCAATATGCACAATAAGATCCTCACCAGTAATCGGATTTTGGGCCAAGGCTAGTTCATCAATAATGGTTTTCATATCATGAAGAAAGTCGACCATGGATCTCGAACATTTAGGATTTTTGGCAAGGCGAGACTTTAAGGAGACTATGTGAGATCGGGAGTTAATTTCCCGCATACAATTTTTCAAAGGCTTGACGAGAGGTGCCGGCAGATGCGACAATATGTTGAATCGACTGGAGCAGCTTCCAAGGATTGCGCCAAGGATAATCTAGTCTTGGTAAAACCATACAATGTAATTGGGGTTGGGTTTTGAGGCATGAGAGGGGAGGTTAGTTTAATTGGAAAGTGCGTGTGAAAGGTGATTTCTACTATTTTGTTTGGGCATGGTGAATAGAGGGTGTGAACAGGGGGTGCAGGTGGACGATGGATCGGAAAACAAATGGCTCAATGGAGTTTCAAGGCTCTTGATACCATAAAGAGATTTGAATGATTGATATTTTATTCACAATATTTATGGGTCATATATCGGCAATTTACAACAAGGTAACGAGCATTACAGGAGATGACAGTGAAGCTATTTTAGGATACAATCTTTGACAATAATTACAATTATAATTTTAATATAATTTCCCTCTTTAGTAGTTTGTGTTGACCTATTGAGTTTATGATCTCCAATATTTATAAACACCTTATGAAAAACTTCTCAACGGTCCACCATAAAAAAAAAAGAAAAAAAAACCTAGAATCCACTGTAACCTTACAATGGCTTCTTCCACGCAAACCAATTGTAGAGATAGGGCAACATGGAATATAAAATTCTCCATTTAACCGTAAACCTACTCGTATCTAACGTATGTGTACGTTTATGCTGACTCTAGAACAAATTTTCCTACACTTGTAGAATTTTCAAATAAACTTAGCTTGTGAGTTTCCATTTAATTCTCTTTTATGTATAATCTTTAGTTTGCACACAAAACTAATTATTATACTACTAAGTTGGTATATGCTTAATATTTAAATATTACATATAAATTTAGTCCATCACAACAAGTGTGCACGAAAACAACAATTCAATATATTACACAATTGCACAGAACATCCAAACAACAACACGTACTTAATACCTAACACTAGCTATGGTTAGGGAACTCGTCCCAGTATCACCTTTCAACCTATTGGTTGTGGATTGACCGTCCATGGTCTATGCAAGCTGAATTAGTCAAACTTTGTTTTTATGTCAATAAGAGCACACACATACTTGGACGTTCAGGATACAATTTCCTGTGTAAACAGAACTTATGGTTAGCCAAAACTGAAGTTGCACACAGATCTTATAGAAAATAAATTATATATATATATTTTATAAAACAATTCAAGTAATAAAAGTTGTACGTATTTATTTTTCAGCTGACTAATACCTTCCCCTTATATAAGATAAGTTTGGTGTTAATAACATAATCATTTAACTAAATCCCCCCTTGGTTGGAGGCTTGGTTTCTCCGGTGGAGACCCAAATTCAATCCCCAATTGTGTCATTTTTGATGGATTAAGACAATGAAGATTTGAGCTAGGCCTTGAGGCTGTCAGCTCGAATATCTAGCCCACCTGGGTTTTCGTCCTACCGTGTGTTACGCCAGAGAGTTCTGCTCTTGTGTGGCACAACGACTGTCAGTGGCAGCCGGCTATATGGTTTCCCGAGGGAACGCCTAAGCCAGACTCTAAAGGCAGCGTGGACCTGATTAAAACAAAATAGTCTTACTGGAGTGGGACGACGAGGTTCTCCTCACCGTCCATAAACAAAATAATGAAAAAATAATTTCACTGATGGACTTTGTTTCACGTAAATATCAAACAAACGTTTTGACACTTTACCAACCTAACATTCTTTCATTTTAATATAAACAACCGGATAACATAGAATCTGTTCAAATGCTAATTAATTAGTGTTTTTTAAAGTGGAAACTTAGTTTTTAGTGTGGTTTAGGTCAAGTCGCAGTGACTCCAAATCTCCAGTCTTGAAATACCAAAGAGATTTCAGATGGAAACTATATGTCTTTATATTGTTTCAATTTTTATTTAAGTAATCATTCCATCAATACTTCAACTCACATTTAAGCTAGCATAATCCTTCATATTTCGCTCTCGCGCACATATGTACAGTTTATATAAGATATATCTAGTTCTACGTTTTAATTGTTTTCCAAATTAGAAGTGAAGAAAAGAAGATGTTATTGAGCCAAATTGTATTATTCATAAGCATTTATTTGTAAAGGCTATTGATCCAATATCTATCCTTCCAAGTGGAGCAGAATAACTAGAGCAAATAAAAAAGTAAGATTCTGCCTTTGCTTCGGCTTGGGGTGGGGCAGTTCTATTTTATAAAATGTACCTTTCGAAAAACAAGCAGAATAAGTAGAAAAGCATATGATTCTAGAATCACTATCCTCGCATTCCTCTTTTGGGCCTCAATTATTGAAGTTCTATTGTTGGAATCATGATATAGATAGACTAATAACCAATACATAACCGACAGATTTTTCAGTTAATTGAGTAGTCTATTTTTCCCAGTTAGTTGAGTATGTTGCTTTTATGAAGCTTGTAACCGATTGAATTATTCTCGATATGGGGCTGTGATGCAGCGGCAGAAGATGGGATAGATTTCCCGGTAGTAATTTTGACTGTAAAACATGAGCCGCTCAAAAATGGGGACTAGAAAGAAAAATTTCACAAATAAATTCCGACTCTTAAACCATTTTTTAATAAAGGAAAATTACTAGAATAGAAAAAGTGACCTTAAAAGTTAACGGAATACATATGCTATTCAATCCTTGGCACATCGACGGAACTTAAACATTTAAATTAAGGCCAAATACATTAGAAATTAAATTACAAGTCTTATATAAAAAACCAAATAGAGATAATATTTTACAAAGCCAATGGGCTAAATTATACACTTCGAAAGATAAAATTAGGACGGGGCGAGACCCCTCCTCGCCCCAATGAAGTTCTGCCCATGCCTTGGCAAAACAGACAAAAACAAAAAAAGCCAATCGATCAGGAGATGCTAAATGGTATCTGCGAGTTTCTATTAATCTTTCTGTTCTTTCATCAAGAAATTCAAATATGTCAACATAATCTTTTGTGCTTTTTTTAGTAACTTACGTTAGTATAAAAACAAAACATCTAACATATGCAATCGGTTTCAAAATTTCATTTACAAAATGTCTCACAATTTTGTACAAAAATACCAAGTAGAAGGGTTTTTATATGCAAAACAAAAGGAGGCAGTTTTACGAAAAAAACAAAAAATAAGTTGGTTTCTTCTCGTGTTTTATGTTATCAATCCATGTTTAATCAATTATGTTATGCACGTCTTTTTTTAAATAAGCCACGTAAGTAAAAAAAACAAGAAATGTAACCAGTGCAACCGGTTTCAAGTTTTTATTTTTAGAAAATGTTCACATTATGTTAAAAAGTAGCAATAAAAAGGACTTTAATATGTAAAAAAAAAGTGGGGAGACTTGTAACAATAAACACAGTTTTGTTTTGTTTTTTAAACATTCCGATAAACTTTTTAATAAAAAACGGAGTTTGTTTTGAAAAAACAAGATGGTAAAGACTTGGAAAGCAACATAACACCAGTTACTATATGGCCCACATTCACATACTTTTGGCACACGTGTAATTATTTTTGGTTTTGCAAATTGTAAAGTTTACATTCTTCTTTGAATGTGTGTATAAATTGGATGATTACTAGCAACATAAACCACATCCATCATTCCAATACAACTCTTCCTTCCTCTTGAGAGAATGCCCAGAAAAGGTTGGACTAATTGGAGACGACTCGAAGCCTCCTTACCAGAACACCAGATGAAGAGTATTTTCAAAGCATTCGACACCAACGGAGATGGAAAGCTCAGTCGGAAAGAATTAAAGGTGTGCTTGAAAAAGTTTGGCCTACATTTCGCGGGCTTCAGAGCTTGGGACACAATCAGTCATATTGATGCTAATGGAGATGGTATGATCAGCGAGGACGAGATAGATGAGCTCATTAAATATGCTTTCAAGTGGGGACTTATTGTCACTCCGTAGAGTGAACCTACAAGAATCCATAAATATTAAGGATGCATGCAACTGTTATCATTTTCCATGGTGGTTTTCTTAAAGTGGTCATGTTAACTGTTTTCGTTTTCCATGGTGGTTTTCTTAAAGAGGTCATGTTTGAGTACGTTTGTGAAGTTACAAACGTCTTTGTGTAAGATAATTAGGATGTAGTACACCCTGTTGAAGGCCAGTGTGATTTATCTAATATTTATCTTGCTAGTTTCCGTTCAACTAAAGAACATTTTTTATTTGTTTTTTAGTTAAACCTTTCTTGCTTTTCCAATTGAATAGATGCTTTATTGTACAGTTATTCAAACCTATTTTCACAATACATTAATATTAACTGTAATTCACAAATTGATAAATTCCAGTGTTCTGATACTATCAAAAGAAAAGATACGTGGCATTATTATGGATAACTGAGAATACTATCAATGAATATATTTCTGTATCAATACTATCTTTGAATATATTTGTGTATCTAGCCTCTTTGTCATTTAAATATATGAAAATAGAGTTTTTATACCTTTTCTTAAATCTTCTCCATCTGTTTCTTTTTCTTGAATTTATTCCAAAATCATCTAATACTTCCTGTCCTTCATCTTTCCCTCTATCTTCAACCGATAATGTCTTCTCCCTCATCATATTCAACAGCTCCTATTTCACAAACCACTTCTCTCCAAAAACAATGACAATTAACTATATTTTTCCTTGTTTTTAAAAACACGCCGGCTGCGATAACATGTTATGTTGCAACTAATCCAAGAGCGACAAATGTGAATGGAAAATACTTTGTCTATATCAGTGAAGCTTCACCAGTCAGACTCAGTATAATGCTTAACATTCAGAGGCAAATATCTGAACCATTCAAACATGTGCTAGCGAAACAAACAGTCTGAACCATTAATAGCTAAACAAACGACCCTAAGTTTATGTAATTTAATTAATATTTATATAGGTTTTCTAAGTTGTAATTTCTTTTTTAATTTTTCACGTATGGTCATTTTTGGGGGCCCAACAAAGTTGTCCGATACCATTCCAAAGACTAGCCTCACAATGTATACTAACTAGGTTATGTGTCGCCCGTGTTGCGGGGCGTTTAAACCAAATATTTTTTAGTTTAATAATATATATGTCTTTATTTCGGTTACTTATACATACTATTTATAACACCATCTCAAAAAAAAGATACATTGAGTAAATCAATTAAACCAAAACACTACCATATTATGCTTAAAAATAACTAAAACGATGGCAAACATGTAATTTAGAGCTAGGGGCAAAACAATAATTTGTCAGGACCAATTAGCGAGTGCTAAGCAACTGTTTGCACGAATAAAAACTACATAGAGTTAACCAAGTAAAATAAAACATTATCATAGTTTTGCCAAAAAACGATGTCAAGATTGCAATATTGAACTGGGGTAAAATCGTAAATTGAAATGAAGGCAAAATCATATTTTGAATTGAGGGTAAAACTATATTTTTAATTTGAACTGTGGGCAAAATCGTAGTTTTTAACTGAGGGCAAAATCACAATTTTTAGTTGGAGGCAAAATCAATATTTTATTTTGAACTGTGGACGAAATTATTAATTTAAACAGGGATAAAATCGTAATTTGGTAGGACTCTAGCTGGGGGCAAAAGCATAATTATATTTTAAAATGGGAACAAAATCGAAATTTTTAAGTGAGGCAAAAATTGTAATTTTAAACTAAGAGTAAAATCAAATTTATATTTTTAACTGACAGTAAAATTGTAGTTTTAAACTAAAGATAAAATTGTAATTTAAAAAGTTATAAATAACTATTATATTAAAAAAAAGTTGGTTGCGGGCATTTTTGGCCAACCACAACACAAAACTATTCCCCGTAAGGGAAACGTATATGTAGTAAATAAATAAATAAATGAAGTGAGTTTGTCCAGCTTTATTCACGTGGGTTTTGGACGAGCAAATACCTAGGATGCACTGGGACGGGTACGGGGTACGGGTACGGGGACGGGCACGGGAAACGGCAAAACTAGAAAATTTAAGAAGCGGGGACGGGACGGGTACGGGAAAAAAAACATATAAAAAAATAAATATATATCAAAGATAATGTAACACAAAAACTCAAATTAGTTATATATTGATGTAAAGCTAAAAAATTCCATATCTTACTAATCTAATCAAACGTTAACATGCAAATCGCTTTCAAGTTCCGGTTCATCTAATGAAAGATCAGCAAACTCCAAATATCCTACATCTTCCATCGAGTCAAAAGCATCTCCACCCACATCCCACATATTTACAACATCGTTAGGCGCCCTAGACAAAAGCCGAAGATTGTTGTGGACGTAAACCAAGTCTTGAGCACGACTTGTAGTCAATTTGTTCCTCCTAAGCGAGTGGATAAATGCATAGGTGCTCCAATTTCGCTCAGCACATGAAGACGAACTAGGTTGTCCAAGTAATTTAAAAGCTAAACTTTGGAGAAGAGGGGTTTGAGCACCAAAGTTAGCCCACCATGACTTGGGTTCCATAGTATCCATCTTTGTAATACATGTTAAATCTTCAAAAGGACCAACCTTCATTGAAAACAAAGCATACTCATCCTTGACTCTATCATGCTCATCATCATTAGGAAACAATCTCTTAAAACAAGTCCGCCTCTGTTGTGAAATTTCTCCATCCCTATGAGGAGGGACTCTTTCACTATTCTCAAGTAACCATGCGTCACTATAATATCTACAACATTTAAAAGTAAAAATATAAATACATAATAGAAACCAATCATGTAATTTTAAATCATATACCTTGGATTTAAAGAGTGTGCTAAACAATGTAGAGGAGTGTTATTCTTCGTCCACCGAGCCACTAAAACTTGATACACAACATCATAAAAGATACTACGAGTAGATAAGGGACGTTTTTCTTTCTTGTAGATCTCGGCCTTCACCTTCTCAATCATTGAATCCCACATCTCATACACGGAATGAAGACATGGTTTGTCGGTGTCACAAACTCTGATCATATCATATATTGGTTTAGTAAAACTAAGAATGTATGATACTTTATCCCACCAATCGTCATCCAAAATCTTCTCTTTAACAGAGTTAGCTTTCACCGTGTCATCCTCTCTATAAGAAGCCCATTCATCATTTATGACCATAGCTTGTAGACCCTGTTTGACAAGTTTGAATCTCTTAAGCATCACAACAATTGAAGCAAAACGAGTATCAGCAACCGAAAGCAATTTAAGAGGAGTAAACTTGCTTAAAATAGATAGTCTCATGTTATGGTTCATGATAAAGTTTTTTATTGCAACCGCATCCATGTGAACTTCTGCTATCCATTTGCATTCATCATATGTTAGTTGATTGGTTTCCACACTCTTTGGGGAACATATATTCTTCAATGCTAGATTAAGGGTATGTACCACGCATGGTGTCCAGTAGATGTTAGTAAACTCACTCATGACAATCTCTCCAGCCGCCTTGCAAACTGATGCATTGTCGGTGATGATTTGCACAACATTTTCATGACCAATCTCGTTGATAACTTTTTTCATCAGATTAGCAATAAAAAAATTATCTTTGATTTCTCCAAAACAATTAACCGCCTTTAGAAATAAAGGTCCATTAGTTGAGGTAGCCATGAAGTTGATTAAAGGCTTTCGTGTAGGATCTGTCCAACCATCACTGACAATAGACACACCTTTCTCTTTCCATGATAACCTAATCGGTTCCAATAACTTGTGCACATTCTCCTTTTCCTTTTGTAGCATGGTTGTTCTAAGCCTATTATAGTTATGAGGTACATGAATTCAAACCTCTAGCTTCAGCTAAAGCATGGTTGTTCTAAGCCTATTATAGCTAAAGGATTATCACCAACTGTTGCTGGTGATGTTTTGCCAAATACACCCTTGATCACTAACATTATGGGAACTTTTAGTTCAATTTTTAAAGCAGCCTTGGGTTGGTAGAAAAAAATGAGTAGTCTCAGCTAAGACCTAGCTAACATGTGGCTGCAATGTAGAATTTTAACTTGGTCATAGTTGAGACTAATTTTTTTTATATAAATAACCTAGATCACTAACATTTGAAAGTCACCATCAAAGGTTGTTCTAGTTTCTACCATTACCTATCAATAAAATTTTGTACCTAGCACTTTGCTAGTGCAATTTTGTTTGTTCTGTTGCGGTGATAGAATAAAATATAACTTTGCTATAAAAAAACACGAAAGATCTATAATAAATCTATAAATTTATAATCTATAAATTATAATAAAAAACCATCTTTGGACAAATAGTTTCTTTTAAGCCATTAATCGGCACGTGTCATTATTATATTCTTTATTTTTTGCTTTAGAAGGAAAAAATAAGAGTTTTTTTACTCTTCTTTTCTCACAAACTTTAAAGTAGTTAGATTTTTCTTTTTTAGCATAACGTTTCCTTTTAAATGTGATTGCACATAAAAAAATCTTAATAAATACATTGACCTTTTAAAATATAATCTATAATTATAACTAATATAAGCAGACTTCTAAAAATTATCATATATATATTTTACGAAATCATTATAGTTTAAATTGTCTTTTTTGTTTAAATAAATTAATATAATTATTATTACCTTTGTGTATTGTTATTATTATTTTTTAATGAAATTTTGAATGATGACTAAACACTATTTCCATATATAAAATGTTTGCATATCTTATAAATAAACAATAATTTAATGTTTAGCAAATGACACTACTAGAAAATACACATATCTTGACACACGAACAATGACACACACTCATTTCATAATATTCAGAAGCGTGTGTTAACAAAAAAATGTCAATGGTTTACAAAATTCCCTAAATTTATGACACCCTTTTTATGTGTCACATTTTTAGGGTCATAAAAGCAAAATAAGACCTTTTTATGACATTTCAAAGCGTGTATCAAGAAAAAATTGTTGACATGTAATAACAAGTAAAAGACAATTACATACATTGGATATTTGAAATCACTTGCCAAATCAAGTTTCAAGACTCCAAGAGCCCTAATTGGTACGTACTTATGTGTGCTTTATAGTTATCATTTCCCTATCAATGATTTGCATCATATCATTTGTAACAGAATGAGATTTCAAGTAAAAATTCTCCTTCTTTCTCACTAGATTTTGTATAAGATCTTTGTTTGCCATCAAAAGAGATATCTTTCTGCAAAGTGCGATATACACATTAACCTATACTAATCACCAAACATATAATTATAATACATACAAGATTCTAATATCCTATTCTTAGCTTTGTCTAACAGTCAAATTGTTATAAAAAGGAAACATAATAGGGACCAAGAACATATGCAAGTGCTCCAATATATATATATATAATTTGATGATTACTAGCAACATAAACAACATCCATCTCTCTAATACAACTTTTCTTTCCCCTCGATATTTCATAGAGAATGGGCAGAAAGGGTTGGACTTGGAGACGACTCGAAGCATCCTTGCCAGAAAACTAGATGAAGAGTATTTTCAAAGCATTTGACACCAACGGAGACGGTAAACTTAGTCGGAAAGAATTAAAGGTATGCTTGAAAAAAATTGGCCTAAATTTCGCAGGCTTCAGAGCTTGGCATGCAATCAGTCATATCGATGCTAATGGTGATGGTATGATCGGCGAGGATGAGATAAAAGAGCTCATTAAATATGCTTCCAAGTGGGGAATTATAGTCACTCCGTAGAGTGAAATTACAATAGATCATTGATGTTAAGAATCCATGCAACTGGTTTCATTTTCCATAGTAGGTTTTCTTAAAGAGGTCATGTTTGAGTACGATTGTGAACTTGCAAACGTCTGTATGTATGATAATTAGGATGCAGTACACCTGTTGAAGACCACTGTGATCTATCTAATGTTTATCTTGCTAGTTTTTGTTCTACTAAAGAACTATTCTTTTTTTTTTCAGTTAATCCTTTCGTGCTTTTCAATTGAACTGGTTCTTTAGTGTACAACTATTCAAAACCTATTTGCACAATATGTAAATGACAAATTGATAAATTCCAATTTTATGATAGTCTCCAAAAGAGAAGATACCTCACATTATTAAGGATAATTGAGAATAAAGTTCATTGGATTTTTTTTAAGTGAGGGAAATTAATTAATATAGTGCAGGGTGCACTATTATCTTCTTATTAGATATTTTAATACCTAAAAGCATAAAGTCACGCCTGCTGCATGGGCACCCCATTTGGTCAATATGGATATACAACACGAAGAAACTAAGATTATATCACATTTGGTAGAGGCATACAAGCCTCTTAAAGATAGGATCAAGGTTCAAATTTAGGCTAAGGTGATTAATTTAGGTTTATTGAAGTAATAGGATAGGATTAAGCGTTGCCATTAAAAGAATAACACTTTTGTGTCGTTCCAATCATTTGACATACACTAAAAACAAAAAAAGGACAAAGTAACTGTTAGAACAATGGTACCCAGGGGTCGATTGCTTCTTGTCTTGCGGTGATATAATCGAATCACAATAAACACACACCTGATACAATTGAGCGGTGAAATTGAGATTGGGAACAATTAACTGAAATTCAATCAATAATACAACAGATATTGTATTGCTTAAAACAATCAACATTAGAAGGTTTTACATAGCGACTTATATATGATTTGAAACGGTGTGTTGGATGCATCCCGACGTTTGGTGATTCTCGGTTATAACAAACCCCTAGACGACATCCAATCTACTATCGTTCAATCCTATTAACAGTGCCAAAACTTACGTGCCTAATTTACTAGATGCCTCATGGCCCAAATACATAATATATTGTTTTAACATATAAAAAGTTAAAAGTAAAATGCAATAGCCGATTTATGCAACTGATACAACACTAAAGTTTAATAGTAACCCAAAGCTAGGGAAGAATGGTAAACTGGCACGTCTCATTCAATCTTTACAAACGATGAATTAGGGAATTACGTTTAATACAGGTGTTTTACATAAATTCCAATATTTTCACATTGTTTCAATATTTGTGATTATCTATATAATCCCCATCCATATGTGAACATAGAATTAGCAAATCTACAAAAAATCTCATGAATGTGACATAGAAGCATTCTATAAAATTACACACACAAGGCGATATAATGAAACCAAGAATGTTGGCTTATCGAAGATCATATCCACCAAGGTACAATGATATCCACCAAAGTACGACACGTACTTTTCTTACGAAATACCATTTTATTGTGGCGTGTACAAAGTAAAGGAGAATTGTTCACTAAATAAATTAACAATTTATTAATTCAACAAGAAACGAGTTGCAATACTGAATTAGAAAAAGAAGTTGCAAACATATTACAAACACGAATAAACAAATATGATAGTTGGCTAAGGGTTACTGTTCAACAGAGCTCCCTTTGAAAAGACTTCGGGTCACCCAAGTGAACTCGTTTGTCTTCTAGGGTACAACAATGTAAGCAGATTGTACTGAGAGATTAACCTAGTACCTGAAAATACACCTGAAACGAGAGCACGTAGGGTTATAAAGTTAGGAAAATCGTCACAGTATTTGTGAGGTACTTGATACATGTAACTCTTTGTTGTATCTAAAGAAAACTCGTATACCCTGTAATCACACACGATTATGCACTAAGTATATAAGTTTTGAACTTATTTGAACTTTTCTAAATATGTTATTTAGTAATCTTGGTATGCATGCAACATATATAATCGCCGTTCTTAAATTTAGTATGAATGAGTATGCTTGACATTAAAACTTTTATCACTTAAAACATTTAAGAGTGACCTCAACATATATAATCGCCGTTCTTAAATTTGAGTTGATCATTGTCATTGTTTCATTTTCATTGTGATACGCGATTAGTTGATGACATATGGCTTGTTAAGTCTTGCCAATTGAAACTGCATTTTCTTTTGCCAATGTTTGAAACCGGATATGTTCTAGTTAACTATTATGCAGGCTTCAAATTCTTAGGTTATATAACTTGCTAACTCGATTTAAGATTTTTGTTTACAATTGTGACAACTTTAAATACAGGCAAACATCCGTACCAACCCAAATGTCAATCACACTGTAATCTTACGTTTTAGACTTGATTTTTATTAGATGGGTCGCCATACGCATAGAAATGCGTATTCGAGTCGTATTTTGATTTTTTTGAATTCTAGAAATTACCAAGTGTCGCAAATAGATAAAACTGGCACACATGATTGTTGGTGATAACTCTCTAAATACTTGGGAAATCACTCTATAATATTATTATGTATAATACTAAATATACATTTAGATATATATTTTTTATTATTTGAACTATTTGACGCGTAAATTAAAAATTATATTTGCGACACACTGTTAGCGTGAAACGAATACAAGCGCATAAAAATATTTTTATACACTCGACACATTCACATTTTTATTACAGATCTATTTTATATTATATTAAAAATGAGTAACTAGTGGGTTTAATTAAGCAGGTATTTTATACACCGACCGGACCCAAATTCAAACTCAACCTGCCAAAAAAAAAAAACAAAACAAAACATGATGAGACCAACCCTATGCCATCACCACCACTCCCCAAGAGATTTGATTTTCGAACTCCTCCCATGCTTGAAGGATTTTCTTGATTATATGAGATTTGTGGAAACTTTTTTTTTCATATAACATTCTTATTAAAGTGAATCTCACACCCTCAAATTTTTACATGTGGAGTTTTATCGCGATAGGTGCGAACGACCAGTATCAAGCCACTAATCAATGTTGAACCACTATTAAAGATATCAAAATGTATCACCATCAACACGATTAGTGGTCTAAAGTTTAACGTCCAAGAAAAAAAAAGAATATAGTTTAACCAACAGTGGAAGCAAACAGTTTTAAAAAAAAAATATTCAAACGATGTTTACAACCATAATTTTTTTTAACCAATTCAAATAGTTAACGCAGCCATGACACTCCTCCAATGCAAGCTCCCACTCTGTACCTAACGACCTGCAAAGCATGTAATAGCATGTCAACATAAAGTTGGCGAGTTCACGGTTTTTCAGTATTATTTTTTTAAAAAAACATAGGTTGTTAAATTAATTAATTATAAAACATGTCATGGGAGCTACCCCATCTTTAAGCTACTAAACTATGTGGTACCGAAACTGTGACTATGTAAGTTGTTTGTGCCCCAAGTCAATGTCTATCGTCATTGACCAGTTGTCAAGGCATAAAAGTTCACGCCCGTCCTCCCAGGTACGGTGTGAGATTTGTCGAACCTAATAGCGCTATCAACTAATATCCCATTCGCCAGGCCCCGGCGATTAATCGGTATAATGTGTGGGGACTTTCAGATAGAAGTCGTTTAGTCCGCTAATGAGATGCAATATAAACAGCATTTAACAGTATTCCATCCCCAGGTATACTAGGCAATCACATACCCAGGAAAGTGAGGTTCCCAACCACCGGGAATACATGCTTTAAATAAAGGTGTGAACTCACCTTTGTTTGCTCGGTAAGAAATAAAGTGCTAATAGCAGCGAAGACGATCAACCGTGTCCTAAGATAGTTATCATGTATTTTATTAGAGTGAATTCATGCAACCTTTACATTCCTACACGAAATCTAGCATTTTGCAAATTTTATCATAAAATACTATTTAACATGCATGTATCTATCACGACATTACTTAGCAACCACACAAGTGTCACAAAATATTTAAAATACTCTTTAATAAAAATTCAGCAATATAGTGCATTTTCAGACAGTTTTTATAGTGTTATCCAGAATAGTTCATGTATAGGAATATTCCCAAAAAAATACAGGACGTGTCAATAGCAGCATAGACTATTGTGTAAGAATTTGGTGACCAAGCTCCTTACCGATTTTCCGTGAAAAATCTTGCGCCAAACAGTGATCAGATTCGTCACTTTCTGACGGCAGCTAACGGAAAAATTCGTTTAAAAATCCTCGGTTGTCAGATCGACATAATTCTAGTTGGAGGTTCGCACAGACATCTATGGACATCTACAGTATAAATTTCCTTGTCTAACAGTAAATATTTACCCAGTTACGACTGAAGACATAACACGTAAAATTTGCAGAAAAACGCAGCTTTAAGTGCTGAAACGAAATAATTTATTTAAAATAGCAAACGACGTCCAAAAATCATGATTCCAGCGCTATTAAAGCGTATTTCGAAATAGCACGTAATAGACTCAATAAAATCAAATTTTCGTTAAGTTATGACCCGGTTACAGCCGGTTAAATTCGGCTGTAACTATTTGACAGCTTACTGTTTTCGTTACCTGATCCCGCAAACTATGGACTAGCGAACCCGTAACCCTTAAATATTAATCCCAGTTGGTCATAAGTCATTTGTATCAGATTTATCATGCTCAAAAAAATCAAGTTCATTAATTATACCAAACCCTAAACAACTTACTAGTGTCTAAGCATAACTACGCGCTAATACGATTTTATCATAATCGATCTTCATGCATTCTAAATCACATATAACTATGATCATCACTGAAACATTAAAACTCAGCCTTGATCACAGAACTTTAACGATCAAATTCATGTATAAACACTTGTATTTATAACAAAAAACACAATCGAGTTACCTAGCGATGAACGGAATTCGATCTAGCCAAAAAGAAATTTGTTGCTTGAAGCTTGAAGCTCCTTATTTGCGCAAACAGAAGGGAGGCAGAGGGAGAGAGAGATCGCAGGCAGGTTTTATGTAGGTTAGGGTTTCTGTTGTATGTAAGCATGCAAAATACGTACAAATAAAATAGAGATGGGGCGGTTTAGGGATTAGTTGTGGGCTGAAGTCATTAAAGGCCCAAATGGAAGTTTATATTATTTGCCATTGAGCTGCAAGTGGCCGCAAACGTTGGAACAAGGAGTTATGGTAGCATTGAGATTTATTGTTGCATTCAATTAATCATATATATAGATATATACATATATATACATATATATATATATATATTAACTCAACTAATAACAATAAGTGTACAATTAATCATCACTAATATAACATATATATTAAACAAGTTATGGCTCGGGCCTCATAAGTTTCGAGTTACGTGAGTTATGATATGGTTTAAACGGTTCGGGTCGGTCCATCACGATATGGATAAAATATAAGTATATGATTTGAGTAATGAAAGTGAAACAAATGGGGTTTACCTCAAAGTTACGGGTTGTCAGATCATCCCCAAGTTGAAAGAAATTTCGTCCCGAAATTTGCAAACAGTCGCTGAAGAAGCTAGTGTGGTTGAACATTCTCGCGGGGTGTCACAGTTGAAAGAAATTTCGTCCCATAATGTATGACAGATGTATTTAGGCTGACCACCCCACCCGTGTTTAGTCGTGCTAACCTCGATCGGAAATCGAGCTGTTGATGTTATCCATATTGGTTCGGTGTTTTGCGATAGAACATCAAGAGGGGTTGAACAAGAGAATGGGTAGATTTTAATCACGGGTCTCATGGTAATGCAAAACTGTTTAGTGATTGTTTTGATTAACATCACAGGTGCATATTTTAAAAGTCTCGTTTTCCAAACGTAAATTTATTGGTAAACATTTTGGTAGACGTATTGGCAAGTATTTGGTAAGTATTTTAGCAAACGATTTATAAAACATTTTGGCAACCTTTTTGCCAAACTTTTTGGTGATGTTTTGTGGATATTTTCATATTGTGACACGTACTTTAAAACGCATAAACCTGTGAACTCGTCAACTTTTGTTGGCGTTTTAAGCATGCTTTTATCTGGTTTGAAAAGGTGGAACATCAGGATTGGAGATCCTAGAGATTGCATAGATGAAAAGGTGTTCTATCTTAAATGTCTTAGTCGAACTTATCCGCTGCGCTGCATTGATACTGATTCTAACGACCAACCCGGTTTGGCAGGGTGTGATAACGATCGCTCAAATTCATATTATGTCTTTAGGTTACTCTAATGCGAGTAAACTATGTTATTAAAGCAACTTCGCCCTCACGGTATTTCTGACTTGTGTGCTTTGGGTGTATGGTGAATAGTCTTCCAAGATAAAAATCAAGCAATATTTATGATCAATATTAGTCAACTCTTCACGTAGAGGTGATGACCCACACGAATGAGTAAGTTCTGCAAGGATTTCGAGATACGTGAACTTTACTTCTATAAAAATAACAAAAGTGCATTTGTTTCGGGTAACAAAAAGGAAGAGATCTGGCAGAAGTGTTTCTATGTGATTTTCGTAGCAAAACTCGAGGTTGTATTTACATGCCTTGAACCCATATGAATAGTCATCCAACCGAATTGAACTATCAACCAATTAAACCATCGTGACTATTGGGTTTCTGTGTGGAGCATGCCATTTGCAAAATGTGACATCAAAACGCCTCATTACACTCATCGCTCACCATACATGCGAAAGCATACAATGCACCCTTTTGAGCCACAACTTGTTCCTTGTTGCTAAAGAAGTAATTGTGCTACAACAATTTTATATATAAACCCTCACGAGGTTTATCTTCCCCCTCATATGTGGGATACAAATTTTTCATCTTTTTTTTCAATTTATCAAGAAACTTTTTTCCCTTTTGAGTATAATTCATGATATTTCTAACCCGTACCAATATTTTCGCCCCATGACAAACTGCCTATTAACACAAGGTGCGAGTCATCCATGTACTGCTGATAAAATGACTTGTTTTGATTCTTTGTATTTGTAACTACTCGTTAGAACCTTTTGTAAGTCTTCCCTCATGATATGTGTTCTTTGAGAATTTCCTAAAAATTTTGTTTTGAGAAGAGTAGAAAAATAACAAATAAAAGAAGACAAATCAGTAAATCCAATATCTAAAATCACTTGCAAAACAAAGCATCAAGAATCTAAGAGACCTATTTGTTACTGATTTGTGTTTCATTGCATGAGTCATGATTATTTCCCAGCCAATGGATAGCATCATATCATTTGTGACAAAATGAAATTTCTCTTGCCAATTGTCATTTTGCCATTAAATAAACATGTCTTTCTCATAGTGTGATACACATTGTCATACGACTATAACTACCAAACATATATATATATATATATATATATATATATAATATAAATAAATAATTAATAAATACAATTCAATACATCTGGTTCTTATATGTGTATAAATTTGATGATTACAAGGAACATAAACAACATCCATCTTGCAAATACAACTCTTCCATCCCATTAATACTTTTTAGAGAATGAGTAAGGGTTGGTGTTGGCAACGGGTCGAAGCGACCTTTCCAGAAAACCAGATGAAGAGCATTTTTAGAGCATTCGACACCAACGGTGATGGCAAACTTAGTCGGAAAGAACTAAAGGTGTGCTTCAAAAGTTTTGGCCTACGTTTCGCAGGCTTCAGAGCCTGGCGTGCAATCCGTCGTCTTGATGCTAATGGTGATGGTATGATTGGCGAGGACGAGCTAGATGAGCTCATTAAATATGTTTCAGTGGGGAATTATAGTCACGCCATAGAGTGAAATCACAAGAATCCATACATATATATAGGTTGCATGCAACTGTTTTCGTTTTCCATGTTGGTTTTCTTAAATAGGTTATGTTAATTTGAGTACAATTGTGAACTTACAAACGTCTTTATGTAAGATCATTAGGAACTAGTATTATACCCTGTTGAAGACCACTGTGATCTATCGAATATATATCAGTTAAAACCTATTTTCACCCATATATTAACATTATTGGTAAATGACAAACGGATAAATTACTATTTTTATGATAGTATCAAAGAGAGAAGATACGTTACATTATCATAGATGACTCAGAATAAAGTTCATTAGATTCTTGTTAAGTGAGGGACATATATCAGGATGCAATGTTATCTTTGCATAAATATATTCAAAACTCAAAAGCATAAATTCAAACCTACTACAAAAGCACTCCACTAGGCCACAATGTATGTGACATTAATAAGTAATATTATATGTCTTTTAGAAATTTAAGCTTATATACTTTTGGGTAGTTCCAATCAAGGGCATAGCACGTAAAAACAAAAAGAACTAAGTAATTAATAGCTAGGGAATAAAGGTAATTTGTGTTGCACGCCCTATCAATTATTAAAAGGAAAGAGTTCGGTAATTATGTTTGATACATATTATATTAAACAAATTCCCTTTCTATATGTGAATTTAGAATCATAGGAGATCTACAAATATCTCATGAATGAGACAGTAGAAGCATCCTATTAAGATACACAAAATGAAGCCAAAACGCAAGATGGATATGACCGAGATAACTTCCATTGAACCATTTGCAGTCCATAATTGATTACTTAGTACCATAAGCCTTTGATCAAGCTCTGAACTCGAACTTAATTATTTGGAAGCTGAAGCAAATGTATTACTTGCAAAAATAAAATAAAAAACTAAGAGCATGTATTGCCGATAACACCTTATAGTTTGACATTTTAATTTAAAAGAAACTAGGGAGATCAAAACCATGAAAAAAAGTTTTGAGAATACATATAAACATACATACGGTTGTATTAGCGATTTTCAAACATCATTTGGATTAATTGGTCATGATCATAAGGAATGGTGTTGCAATACTAGCTAGGTTGTTAAATTCTTGAAACACCTTTGACAAGGGTTAGATAGTTCCATTCAGTAATCTTTCTTTTCCTTTAACCACTAGTACAGGAGAATGTATGAGTCGATGGGATTGTTAATCTCATGGCAATTCTCTTATATGTTCAGCAGATGGATTGAAAATTCTGATGTTGAGGAGGTTGCACGTGGTTGATCACTATATAAAAAACAAGAAGAGAACAGTTAATAGCAAAGAACAAAATAATCTAGGACATAAAGTAAATTATTAAGAAGCAAGCTCATTAGATAGTACTGACTAACTAACAACAAACATTTCTTTTAACCAACATCGTCACTCAGCAACGATTGCTGATGCCAGAAACTGACTTACGCTTTAGTTCAAATATCTTTAAGCATAAAAAAAATTCAAGATTTGTTAATTTATAGCGTCTTCAATAGTTGATTTAGAGATGTTTTTGAGGGGATATGGTATGATACGGAGTAGAGAGGCATGATGCAGAGGTGAAAGAAGAGAGTATGGGTTTGTAGAATGGTGCCTCAAACGGGTTATGTATGAGAGAGAGAGAATGAATGTGTGTGTTTTTATTGTGGTTTCGGGGTCTTTAGAGAGACAACTAAGGCACTCGTCCATGCAATGACGGATGCAAAGTATTTTATAGGGGGTGCAAAAAAATAGTCGAGTCAGGTCAAAATAAGTTGGTTAAAAATAAGTCAGGTCAAAACAAACAAAATAAAAGAAATAACACTTGTTTACTTAACAATAATGTAAAACTATTAATATTCATTACTCCATGATATGATGAATTTGACATATTTTGATTAAACTCAATTGTATATAGAAAATAAGAAAAACAAATATGAATCACATAATCCAACCATATTACTCATCTATATAATTTAATTAATCTATATAATTTAATTAGTTATGATTGATATCTAACAATTTTAATTTGTAACAAGTAATACCTAATATGATATAAAAATAGTGAATTCCTTGGTCGTTTAAAGTTGAAATAAAACTAATAGGTTTTAAATGTAAATTTACTTCAAATAAAGGGACTAATATAAACTCTGATTTAAAACTTGTAATAAACGAGTCGACAAAATTTGGTAATTACCAAAATCTCTCTGTCTCTCTCTAACTTCATCAATTTTCTCTATTGAAGCTTGACATCTCCATTAGATTTCTCCATTAAAACATCACATCTCAACTAAAATTCTTGTTTTCTTCTCTGTATCTTAACGCCTCAGGTGCCTTTCATGTATTTGTTAAGGTGTCTCCTTAAAAACAACTTAAAAATCAACAGCTGGTGCCTACTTACATGGATCTCAGCCGATGCCTTGGCACCTCCTGACTAACATGTAGATCCGCCCTGTGTTCATGTACACTAAGTTATTAGACCTATTATTATTAGTGTCGGTGCAACGTGTCCATCTTTTTTACGTCTGAATATAAACTTTATTCAAATATAGCTACGTCTAGATATAAATTTTACTCAAAACCGAGTTGTAAGTAGTATCGTACTAGTAGTCAAAGCACAAACACACTTGCCATTAAAGCTACCTTAGCATTTAACTTTTTTTGGTTGTTTTCTTTTTGTTATTATAATAATACAATATAATGCTTTATAAAATTTTGAATATACCATTCCCTCGTACTTATTTTTATCCACCTTTCAATAAAACTTATACTCAAAATCGAATGAGTCAAATATGCTTGATTTTTTTCGTTCTTTACGGTTATGAACCATATGAACCAAACGGATACCGTTCAAACAACAACATTCGTTTTTGTGGTTTTCTCGAGGTTACAGTATACATTTCGTTGAGAACAGAGTTGTATTCGTAATAGTGTATATTGGTGTAATACCGATAAACTATTGAAAGTCCCTGATCAACATTCGTTTTATATTGGTCTCTGATTTTCTCCCACAAGAATCCGATATCCTTTATATCTTCAAACAACCTAGCGATTGAAAGTCTCTGATCAAGAAGACAAGCTCGTTGTGAGCCTTCCAAATTCTCTAACATGCTAAAAGTAATTAGACCAGGCGTTGACCTACTGCCAAATAAGGGTGGATGCGTACCATGAGGCAAAAATGTAACCAATGTCAACAAAATATGCATCGTGTGATAGAATTAAAATAAACATAACTTGTGGAATTCTTTCACGTGATACAACCGGAATTTGGTTTTGATTGGTATCAGTTTGGTTTGTTACGATACCAGCATTCAGTATATCAACCAAATAAATTAATAAAGTCGTTGTGCGAAAAGAGAATTCGGTGTATACACAAAACATGGAAGTTATCTACCAATTTGGTATTGGTAGTATAATAAAAGAGATAGCGACTTGTATAAAAACAGAATAACAATGAAAATGAATATTGATATCAGTACTAGTACTAATGTTGTGAAATATAACCATGTACAAAGATTTTCTAGAATAGTTTATAAACGCAAGTTATTAAAGAAAAACTAAATTTAAATACCATAAATCAAAATTTATTGAAAATAACTCTGCGGCTAAACTTCTTTCTAGAGAGACTCTTTAAATACAAGCTTATTTTTGTCTACCGGTCAGGTTTGTTACATCCGATACAATACCAGAATTCAGTATAACCGAAAGAGAAATGCCTAAGAGGATACCCACAAATGTTTTACATCGATCAAAAACCCTAAAAACCAATAACAGCACTAGTACCGAAAAGCGTTATATCGAATGTAATATCGATAAAACGATAAAACGAATTTTGATCAGAGACTTTCAATAGTTTATATTGTGTAATATCAGAGACTTTCGTTGAGAACCATTAAATCTTTAGATTTGAATGATTGGTGTAATATCGATCTTTCGAGCTTGTGGTTTATTGTTCTCTTGACCTTTTTATCTTGCTCCTCGCTAGTCTTTTTTTATAATATTGTCGTCTTAAAAATACTAAAAATAAGTATTAAATAACAAGAAAAGAAGAAAAAAGTATATCTGAAATTACTTGCACAATCAATTTTAACTATTTATTTTTTGCTAATGAGCTAGTGCAAGAGTGGTAAGGGGAAGACCTGGTTTTCTAAGTGACTCAGGTTCGACTCTTTCCCTCCCCATTAGTTTCCGCGGCACCTGTTGATGTTGATGATGGGAGACTAGGAGGTGATCGCTAGTTCGATTCTTGAACTAAACGGATTTTACCTAACCGCAATATCATGGCTTCAGGCAAGTTTCCATGGGTTTCAGCCCTAGATGAGGGTTTTCTTTGGTTTGGAAGTGAGTATATCTCGATGAATTTTACCAGTAGGCCATTTAGATGATTCGTTCATCGTTAGAAAAAAAACTCAAAAAATCAAGCATAAATCTGTTTGGTACTTAATGGTTTGCGTTTCATTGCGTGAGATATCATTTCCCTTGGCCCTAGCAATGAATAGCATCATATCATTTGTGATGGAATGAAATTTCTATAGCCAATTGTCATTTTCTCGCTGGATTATTTTCACTACAAGAAACCATGGTTTTAGCGGCGACACCATTAGCGGCAACGGGCCAAGTGTCGCCGCTATTGGTCAATCCGTGTCCCGGGCCCTCAGACCAAACCCCAGCCGTTGATCATTTTCCAGATCTGACGGTTGGGGATTCAACAGGCAATAGCGGCGACAAATATTAGACCGTTAGCTGCGACGACGTCTCCGCTAAAGGTCCCTAAACCACAATAAACCTTAGCCACAAAATGTTATCCAGGTTCAACCAGTAGCGGCGACGGTAGTACCAATAGGCGGCGATAGGGTGTCGCCGGTAATGGTCTTAACGTACAGACCCAATATCAGCGAATTACTTCCCTCCTTCTTCATTTTTCCCTCGACAAAACGCCTGAGCTTCGTCGGAGACACCCATCTTTTGCCCAAATCGGTTACTTTAACTCTATGTATGTTAAATTTCTTCTCTACATTTGTAATATACATGTTATAGGCTTTAATTTTTGCTCGTTTTTGTGTATTTTTGTGTTTGTGGAATATAACTCAGATCACCACCACTCTTCTCCGGTCACCACCATCATTTCTCCGGCACCACCTCTTCTTCCGCGGTCTTCGTATCCTTGAAACTTTAAAAAAAGGTTAGTTTTATATGTATTTTTTTTAAGTTTAGAAATTGTATAATTTTTTGTTTAGGTACGTAAATGTGTATGTAAGGATGAATGTTTGTATGTAAAATGTATAATGTAGGTGTGTTTGGTAAAAAATTGTTATATGGAAATCTATGTATTTGTTGATGTAGGTGTATGTAAGGATGAATGTTTGTATGTAAAATGTATAATGTAAGTGTGTTTGGTGAAAATGTGTATATGGAAATCTTGTATTTGTTGATGTAGGTGTGTGTAAGCATGTATGTGTGTATGTAAGTCTATGAATGAATGTATCAAGTTGTATGTTAGTATGTAGGTGTATGTAAATGATGAACAATTGTGCATCTAAATGTTTGCAATTAGTGAAAAATGTTTATGCTAGTATGTATGTTTATATAAAGTATGTAAATGTGTATGTAATGATAACATTGTATTAAATTCATTTGTGTTTTTTGTTCAAAAGTATTTGTGTTTAAGTAGTATAAGGTATGTTTGTTTATAATATTAAGTGTTGGTAGTATAAATTATGTTTAAGTTTCATGATTTCTATGTTTATGGTTATGTTTGAAAAAAATATGTTTAACTTGATAATTTCTATGTTTATGTTTAGGTTTGAGAAAAAAAAATATTTAACTTATAATTTGAATGTTTATATGTAGGTTTGAAAAAAAAAAGTTTAACTTTGATAACACTTGTTGAAATATTTATCTGAATATGAGTTACACTTGTTGTACTTATCATTAATTTCTATTAGATACACATGCTGTAACATTTGCAACTTTTTAGGAATCATGATTTCGGTACTGTTGATATTTGCTTATTTGATGGCTGATCTGGCCCCATGGGGACATGGGGGAGACGGCGCCGGTGATCCACCGCCTCCAAATCATTTTTTTAGAGGCACCACGAGCTTGATGGTAAGTCTTTTAATTATTTATGTTTTAATTATTTTTTTAGTTGTTATGTTTCATATATTATAAATATTGTTACTAATTATTTATGTTTTAATTGCAGCTGATCCCCCGAAGAGGGTTAGGGGGAAAGCCAAAAACCAAAAACTCTGTCGTATGGTTAAGGCGGGGGGGGGGGGCGTATCCCTAACATTTGAAAGGGATGTCACGTTTACCCCCGTTGGCGAAGGAAGAGATATGTTTTCAAGAGAGGCCGGTTCATTTATGTGGCGGTCCATCCGTTCGATAAAGTTGGATGGATAATGTGGCACAACCGTACAAGGAAGCGCTCATGAACCACTTGAAGGTAAATAAGTTATATGCATATAATTTGCCGTCGTTTAAAGGCCGTTTGCAGCGTTTCACGGGTCGTTAGACTTAATTTATAATAATATTTTACCTTTTTTTATTAAATTTGTAGGAAATGTTTAACTTTGACGAAGTTGAACAGGATCTACAAGCAAAAAACTTAAAGGGTGGAATCAAGAGTTTGCTTATGAAGAGGTACTCTGTCACACCCCGACCCGCAGCGAAAAGGTGATCGGGGCATGATTGGGTTATCATCAAAGCTCATGACATTTATTATAATGTTTCATATTATTATTATTTCAATTTAAAAGAGATCATACAATCATATCAAGTAAATACAACATGTTCTATTCATCCTTCTAAACTTCATTATTTTTCTTCTAATGCAATTCCCTATGTTTTCCATGCTTCATCCTGTTCACCTGTATCATATGTAAAAATGGTTTTTGGATCAACAAAAGTTGGCGAGTGAACCTTGTTAGAAAACATTTATTATTTATTTCTTATTTTTTTATATGGAAAAATTGTGCATTATTCATATATGGACAAACGCAAATAAACATACAATAACCACAATTAGCATACCAAAAACAAACCATTAGTATACGATATCAAGCAACAACAAACAATAATATACATTAACAACAATTAGAATACAATAACATATCAACTTGCATGAATATATAACATGAATGAAACTGTGCGATCAAGGCTCAATCAAACGGAGCCGATCGTATTGCATGTACTGAAAATGATAAAAGTCTGTGCAATCAAGCCTCAATCAAACGAAGCCGATCGTATGTTGGCACGCCAGGTTTACGCTCATAATGTAATGGGGAACATGCTCAACGCTCATAATGTAATGGGGAGCGACGGCCTATGAAATTGCATGTACTGAAAATAATAAATTAAATCTAACCAATAACCACACAAACAGTTTACACAAGCTGGATACACATTTATTCATGATATGATGTATGCACAATGATATAAATATAATAAATAGTAAGACATATGATACACCCAAAAACGTGATTTAAACGGGGAATTTGTAGAGATTCATTCACAGTGGGTGCATTCGGTGAATGATGATGATTGCGCACGAGTTTAGAGGATTGATCGACGAGGAATAACTAACCTAATTAATAATGAAAAAGTAAGGTAAATAAATGGATTTTATTAACAACTTTAATAGAATTTTTGGATATATTTTTGTGAGTTTTAGGCTATTTTCTAACTTTAAAAATGTTATTTTTAAGTATTTTTAATTGATTTTTAAATAAAATAAATAAATAAAAAAAATAAAAAATGTTGACTTTTTGACCGTTGACCTGTTGACCGTTGACCGTTGACTTGTTGACCGGTTTTATTGTGTAAGTGTATGCGCCGGGTGAGGCTCGAACCCGAGACCTCCCGTTCGCGTGCACGCAGCTCTACCACCTGAGCTACGTGTCTAACCCGAAATAATTCTGTTTTTAATTATATTTATATACTAACTCAGTTTATTCAAAATTCTTTTATTTTCAATAATGTTTTAAATCATCGGACCGGTGTCGTCAACAGGTCTCGAACCCGGGACCTGTGACTTAATGTTACACACAGTCCACCGCTGGACTGTGTGTCTAACTTGGTTAAAATACAGATTTTTATTATACTTAACATCTAACGGAGTTAACCCGGTTCAGTTTAAAAAAAAGGACATTTTATTACTGCGAAGGTGCGTGTGTCAAGAATCGAACTCGGGACGTGTACGTATTTGTTTGCACACAGTCCACCGCTAGATTGTGTGTCTAACCCGTTAATAAAACTGATTTTAATTAATCTTATAACATAACTGAACTCGTCTTCTTCGTTCAAAACACGGACATCGGTCAAAGCAACTGTTACTTGATTAATTCGGTTAATGAACAAAATGAACAATTGAAAAGTATTGAATCGAAGAGTTTGGGGAAAGAAAATACCGAACAGATCGTCTTCTTCAGAAAATCCGGCGAAGCTTGTCGGCTCTGTTCTGGTGACCTTCGGCTGTTAGAGTCAATTAGCAGTTTGGAGGGATTAGATGTGAAATTGAACTAATGAGTAATGATTATCAGTATGTTTGAATGATCATACCGGTCAACAGCGGGTTTCCGAAAAATCCAGAAGTTTCCGGTGAAAACAGAAAGTCCGGCAATGTCGTCTGAGGTTGATTCTGAGCGATGAAATGGTGTTAGAATTCGTCTTATAATGGAATGAAACAGAAACATGGAGGTAATTACCGTGTAGATGAAAGTCCCGGTTTTCCGGCGACTTGCAGAGAATTCCGGCGAGTGAAATTTCTTGCGACAGAGTTTCTTCAGAGGTTTAAGGTGAGTGGGAGTGATGTCAGTATGAGTCCTATGATCTTATTTTTGGGTAAAAAGAAAGGATGGATTGAATTCGGTTTTCCGGCGAAACTTTCCGGTTAATTTACAGAGAATTCCGGTGACTTCCGGCGAAGTTTTTCTGAGCGAAATGATGAGTGTAAGTTGAATAGATTCGTGAAATTAACTGATGAACAAGGTATAATCCTGGATTTGAATTGTATTTTCGGTTTCAATAGAAATTTAAGGCAATGAATGAAATTGATGGTTTTATTTCGGTTATAACCGATATGGTTGTAAATGCGTCCGTTATGACAAAAGAAAAACGTCAATAATTGACGAATTCGTCGGGATTTCCGGCGAGAGCGGATTTAGGCGCGCTGAGTAACTGGGTTTTGATTTCCAGATTGATTTATGTATTAATTGTTTCAATATGTTAACAAACAACACAAGTGGCGGAGCGAGCGCGTGTGAGTTAAGGTTGTGCTGACTCTCGGCTGACCCGGTTCGAGTCCCGGCTTCAGCATATTATTTTTAATTCACTATTTTTAGTACATTTTCAAAAATAAATTTTATATTCTAATATACTTATTAATTATGTATCGTTTAAAATTAATTTGGGCATTAAATATGCAACGAAATTTTTAACTGGTTATTCGGTTAATAAACGAAGCGGGTTTGGTAAATCCGGTTTTTTGACGGATGTTACATACTCTGACCGCAAACACGATGCAAAAAAATTATTTGAGCAACACGGAGGGTACCAGGATGTTGAACAAGCAAGGGCATACCATCCCGTTGATATGCCCTATGATAACTGGTTGAAAGCCGTCGACGGATTTTTAAACGAAAAATATATCAAACGATGCGAGGCCAACAAGGTGTGTCCGCGCGAAACAACAATTCCCATTCCGCGGGGGGGACGGCATCATACGGTAGCACAGCCTACAAAAATGTAATGTTTTATATATGTGTTTGTGTAAGCTTTTGTTTATTTAATATCTAATCTAAGTTTAATGTTCAACAGGATATAGATTGGGTACCTACGTACGCAAAAACCCACCAGGATAATGAGGGGCATTGGGTTGACCCGGTTGCCGAACAGAACTTCGTAAGTATTTCTTTTAAGTATATTTTTCTATAACAAACAAATATATATATATATATATATATATATATATATATATATATATATATTTAATCATCTTCGTAATATACAGTGGAACTTACAACAGGCCACAAATGAGTGGTACATTGATGGTCCTCCACTTGCCCCATTTCAGGAAGCCTTGGGAGAGCGGAGAGGATGGTACCGGGGGATGGGGCATAAACCTTCAAATACGCTCCCGAACTTGTCGGCTTCCCAACTTGAGACTCAAGAACCCTTTTCTGAGGTAAACTACACAATTTATAAAATGATAAACGAACGCGTATTTCCTTGTTAAATATATGTTGGTAGCGTCCGCTAATATGCTAAGATACGTTTTGATATTTATTATTGTATGGATTTGTTGACAACCTATTCCAAAGCCCGGCTTTCCTGAATCGACTTGACAGCTACTTAAGTTCAAAAGGAAAAGAACCGGCAGACGACGACGATAACCCTTATTTCGATAACGAAGAAGAGGATGATGAAGATTAGGATGATTTCGAAGTATGGGTAGTTATTTTTAACGTTTTTACGCATGTAGGATGATAATGTAGGACGTAACTGTTGTTTGAAACTGTATTACGTTTTGTATATGGTTTTGGTGTTTAATATATTTGAATGTAGCTGTATTCAGGTTGCGTTTTGAAACAGGTTGCGTTTTTCGACCCGAAACAGGTTCGGTAGCTGTATATAGCTGCTGTATTAAAAAAAATTGACTTTTAGCGGCGACACATGTCGCGGCTATTGATTGTCCGCCAAAACCACTAAAGACAAAATAGGGCAATAGTGGCGACGGTAACCTTTAGCGGCGACACGAAGAGCGTCCCAGCAATAGCGGCGACGCTTTAGCGGCCACGTATCGCCGCTAAAAGTCGATAAAAGGGACTAATAGCGGCGACAACGGTCGCCACTAAAATAGTGATTTCTTGTAGTGTTTAGAGATCTCTTTGCATAAAAAAAATATCACTCTTTTCTCATAGTGTGATACACAAATTATACTATACCAAGTACCTAACATATATATTAATATATACAAACTGATATATACAAGATTCTAATTTCCTATTCTTAGCTTTGTTTAACAGCCGACTAAACAAAACTAAGAAATATAGGGACCAAGAACGTTAGAAAAAGTGAATGTTCTCTAATTATATATATATATATATATATATATATATATATATATATATATAATATATATATATATATATATATATATATATAATTTGTGTGTATAAATTTGATGAGTACTAGCAGCATAATCAGCATCCAACTTTCCAATAGAGCTCTTCTTTCCCCGTAATATTTCATAGAGAATGAGAAAAGGTTGGTCTGGGAGACGGCTCGAAGGGACCTTGCCAGATAACCAGATGAGCGGTATCTTTAGAGCACTCGACACCAATGGAGATGGAAAGCTCAGTCTCAAGGAACTAAAGGTGGGCTTGAAAAGTTTTGGCCTGCGTTTCGCAGGCGTCAGAGCTAAGTGTGCAATCCGTCATGTTGACGCTAATGGTGATGGTATGATCGGCGAGGACGAGATAGATGATCTCACTAAATATGCTTCCAAGTGGAGAATATAGTCACTCCTCAATTCGAGTGAAATTACGAGGTCCAAAGATAAACATAGGATATTAGGATGCATGCAATTGTTTTTAATTTCCATGCTGGTTCTATTGAGGTCGTGTTTGAGTACTATTGTGACTTTATAAACGTCTTTATGTAAGAAAGTCAGGAACTACACCTCTGTGATCTTAGATATCTAATATATGTTGTTTGCTGTTCAACTAAAGAACTTCTATTTTTTTCTCAGATATAGCTTTCTTGTTTGTCAACTAACACGTGATTTATTGACAACTATATATTCAAAACCTATTTGCACAATATATATATATTAATATCAATGGTATTGACAACAAGGGCGGACCTACCTTATTGGTAGGGGTAGCCTCCGCTACCACTTAGCGCTCCGGCAGTAATGTAAATTTTGAAAAAATTTGACGTTTTTTGATTCGTTATCCTTTTTTTTAAAACGTTACTCCTGTGAAAGTTTTCTAGATCCGCCACTGAATGACAAATTGATAAATTCCAATTTCGGATATTATCAAGAGAGAAGGTGCGTTGCATTATTATGGATAACTCAAAATAAAATTAATCAGATTTTTTTGAGTGAGGGAAATTTGAATTTTAGACACTTAGGAAACTAAGATTATATCCCCATTTTATAAATTTAATATGTATCTCACTTTTGGGTAGTACCAATCATGGGATGACACTTAAAAACATTAAAGGACAAAGTAACTCAAAGCTAGGGAATGAATAAAGGTAAATATGTGGCATGCTCCATTCAATCATAAACCCTGTACTTCATTGCATGCTAACTCAACTCTTTTTGAGCCACCCTTAATAAGAGCTCCAAAGATAACGTTTTTATTATTATGGACAGAAGAAAATTCAAGAGGGTTGTTATATTGGCACACCACCTTAATTTTTCAGACACTGTCTAGCTGCTAAATCATACAATCCGTACGGCATGATATAAGTAGTAAGTCTCCACCCCTGTCACCTTAGTCAAGTCATATATGTGGTTCTTATGGAAGCATACCCACCAACAAATATGACCCATTATGACTATGCAACTCGTATTCTAGCCTTGAAATGTATGTCAGATTAGATTTTTCTTTAGGCTACTGATACACTGTTGATAGGATTTTCAGACACCAGTAACATGTTATACGAATTATATTGCATGATACAGGTCGTATGACATGCCAGTTGTGTCGGTCTTTATCGGATACACTCACATAGGTTGTATCATCTCTTGTTTGGGTAAATATATTAGTTTTCTTAATAGAACAGAAGGAAACTTTTAACTTCTCTTATCACCAAATTAGTTTTAACACAGAATTTTTTTATTAAAAAGTTAAAACTTTCTTTCATATATAAGAAAATTTGTATATATACACACACGAGACTTGTCTTAGTTTATACGGCTGATATGTGAGTGTAAACAATGACCAACACAAATGACATATAATATGATCCGTATATGGTGTTTGAAAATTTTTCTCCGTAATGTATGTATATCCGCAATTTATTTAGCTGTGTCAAATCTGATTAATGAACATACAAGCATATATGTTGATTATATATTCTTCATGGAGGAAACATGCTTGTCACTCATCTTAACAATAACATAATTGTTGTTTTAAAAAGGCGGCCACATAAAATACGTATGGTGTAAAAAAAACTAAAAACTAGTTAGCTACCTAGTAGTAAGGAAACAAAATTTGCATGCTTCCTAGTACAATAAAAGTTATCAACAGTATTATATTATATTATGTGTACAAACAAAATGCAGTGATATTTACACTGAAACATTATAATTTGTTGAAAAAATCCGTTGAATTAATCAATGAATGTCATGTGACATCCACTAACTGATCATATATTTTTTTTCTTTTGACTATGTTTCATTAGAATATATATAGGATGATTCAAATATAAACACAATTGTTAGATTTAGATCCGTTGTTTTTTTTGTCTTTAATCTTGAAAAATTCGGTTGAACCAACAATAGATGTCATGTGACATCTACTAACTTTCTATATATATTTTTTTTAACTGTGTTTCTGTCACACCCGGATTTCCAACCCAAATCCATACACTGGTGGACCCGAGTGTGGAGTATCGTGACGTCAGTTGATAATATCATTGTCAATTAGACACGGCACATCGGAAGTCTTGGAGTAAAAATTACTATTACAAACCAAATGTTCGAAATACAAAATAATATACAGGCTTGTAATAGAAGATCCACCGGCGGATCATAATTGTACAAAGAAAGAATATAAAACAGACTTTGGGCAGATCTAGGATTTGCAAGATCCTCTATCACTACCGAGCACTTCCAGCCTATTTCGTATTGTACCTGCAAGCTTAGTCTTTTGAAAATACGTCAGCGAAAGCTGGTAAATACACCCAACTGACTCATTTTGAAAACATTTCAAAAATGTTTTAAGTGCGTATCAGGAAAAATCTTTTATAACTTGGGAAAGTTGACCGTCCAACCTTGTTAACAGATTTACATGTTTGTCCATACATACAAGGCCCGGTACGGAGACCAATACATGATTAACGTACACACCACTTTTGACTCACGAAGGAGTCAATTCTTCCCAACCTTGTGGGTATGCATTTTGAGCGTGTATCGGGTGTATGCCTACACTCGCGCTAAGGTCGTGGCCATTTCTATTGTAATGAGCCGAGGATATACAGGACACAGAAGTTAACCCCTGATGTTTAAGTTATCAAACAAATATGATTAAAATAGAATATGCGGATTTACTAGCCATAATCCGGCATTCGATTGATTCCATTTCCGACCAAGCGGTAATAATTTACCGTAACCCAAGCCCGTATAGGGGAAATAAGTCGAGAATATTTACCTGAGGTAGTCTTCTTTTAATTTTAATAACTCGGCCGTACAGAAAAGTACTAAGTGTAGATAGCATTTACTGGCAAGTCTCTAGTCTGGATTATGACATAAACTAACCAATTAAATACTAACGGTCTTATTTAAGTAATAGACTTAGACCATGTAGTGTACAGGATCAATACGTATAACGCTTGATTAAACGGTGATCGAATAGAATATAGTTTAAGCCCAACAAGTACCTTGACTTGTGTAATATGGATAAACTATAAACATTCTGGATTTTGAAACTTAAATGGGTTAATTTCCGTAAACTAGTTACATATACTTAACCGTACGCATATCAGCGATACGGGTAACCGGATAAGTAATGGACAAGTTCTATATGCCATTATATTTTAAATAAGTTTTAATATCAGTAGGATATCAACTTTTATACCCGTTATAGTTTTAAAATGAAACTATGCCATATAAGGGCTTTTTGGAAATTTTATACCTTATAAAAAGAAGTTGAATATAATTTATTGTTATAACTATAAGTATTCTTGAAAAATAACTTATTTATGATATAACACCAGTAAGATATTAATTATATGTGTAATTTATCTTTTATGACCAAACTATGCACCTAAGGGGCATTTTGGTCATTTTACACATAGTTTATAAATTATTTGGGATTCTGAGTTTATATCTTGTACTTACTGTAAAAATATTTAAAATAAGTTTTAAAATCAGTAGGTAACAAATCTTGAATGATAAATATGGTTTAAAACCATATTATGTGTCGATACGACGCTTGTGTCGTAAAATTACGATTTGTGCTATGTTTAATGAAGATTGATGTTAAGATCAGGTTTATATGTCTTAGATATGTTATATTATATAACATATCAGTAGGTAAAAGATTTACCTTGAAAAGATTTTATTAAAACCATTTTTGAGCCACAAGGGCTTTATCGTCATTTATCGACATAATACAAGGGCCTGTTTGTAAACCCAGTTTATAATCTGGTTTAACATCTCAAATAATCCTACTTATAATATTACATCAGTAGGAAAATTATTTTTAAGTTCATTATCACTTAAACCTTGTTTTATGTAAAAAGGGCATTCTAGTAAAAAATGGCATAATTACGGAACTTGCGCATAAATTCAGATTCTGATTATGATCATGTAATATAACCTCAGAGGGTTATGCTACATTATATTACGATCATAATGCAACTTTAGATCAGTAGCTAACTAATCTAAATCGGGTCAGAATCGAAAGTCAAAGAAGAAGTCAAACTTCGCGACTTTCGGTTGCGAACCGACCCTGAACTGAAATTGACGAGCCGAACATGTTCTTACATGTTCTAATAATTATTACCAACTTGTTTAAGTGTCAAAGCAGGTTTCATAACATATATAAGATCAAATTATAATTTTTTCGAAAAATGGCCTGTTTGACTTTTTAATATCATCACTTTGACCCGTCGATTGGTCTAGCAAACGTGATCTTCAGGAGGTTCCCTTTATAGGGACTAACACCTACCTTATTACGATCACTTAGCCATGTTCGTTATGAACAATGGCTGGACCATAATGGTCTTAACCGAAAGTCAAGGCATTTTTTTGAAAAACGCTTGACTTTTGGCTATAGAAGCCTATAAACGAAAATGCAAGAGGAAGGAACACTTACAAGAGGTTCCTAGAATGCAATAGAACTAAGTTGGATGCTCCTTTCAGTTAAGAACTTCCAGAGGAGGAGAAGAGTTATGAATAAGAAAGGTGTAAGTTCAAATGGTGATCCTTGGCACCTATTTATAGCTGGAGACTTGAAGGAGGTGATGCCAGGTGTGAAGGGGTGTAAGAGGGAGCTTACAAGTGTCCTAAAACGTGGCATAGCAGTTTGGGAATCCATAGTTTTTGGCAACATGTCTGGAGGCTTGAAGGGGGTGATACAGGCCTCTCGCGCCCCGTGAGAGGCCAAGGCCTTGCCTCTTGCGCCTCGCGAGCGTCCGATGTTAGTTTTCAAATTTGCCACATTTAGCCCCTCAACTTATTAATCACCCTTAAAACCTCCTAAAACACCCTTTTAGCATAGTTAGCCCTCCGTAGCCAATATTTGGCGTACCCGGGATTATGCCCGGACATTGTCGAGCTCTCGGTTCGTTAAAAGGTCACTCAGAGGTATAAATTAACATGTTGACACTTTTAACCCCTTCATTATCCAGCTTTACCATATTTATAGAATTGAACCCGCTCGTCCAACAAATGAGACATTGAGAGTTAGGACTTCGTAAAGGATCACTCAGATGTCCATTCTAAGCATGTTAACTTCGATGTCACTCAGAGGCTGGGCATGTTGGCATATCAGTCACCCAAAGTGGGTAGGGTCGCCACAATTGAAACAAGTTCGAACATATGGGAACATGGGGTATTGGGGTTGTTGATAGGTTTGGATCATGTTTTGAGTAGGGGGAGAGATTTGGTTTTGAGAGGTGCGGCAAGCCTTGCTCAAATGACCATAGCGTCCACAATTCGCACATAGTCGACAAGGTAAGGTAGATGGATGGTGATAAAAACAGGTGTTACATCGAGGGTGAGGTCCAAGGTATGGTTTCTTATTTGGGTAAGTTGAGTTGGGTGCTACTTGAGTGATGGGAATAGCTTGGATGGGTATGGCTTGTGAAATTGGTTGATTACGTTGGGTGACAGCGAAAAGTTGCCCATCTCGTTTTCTCTGAAAAATGGGTTGAGAAGGGGATTCGGTTTGGGTGGAGTTTGAAGTTTCAGTTCATGCTTTATCCTTCTTCTTCTCCTCCTTGAAGTCTTTATTCCGGATGCGGTTCTCGGTGAGCTCTGTAGCTAACTCCATTGCGGCTTCCAAGGTTACAGGTGTGGTACTTATTACAGAGTCTTGAATTTTTTACGGAAGACCTCGAATGTAGTGCTCGATCAAACGGTAGAGGGGAGTGAACAAGTTGGGAACCATTTGATTTAACTCGAGGAATCTTTTGTTGTATGTGGTGTGGTCGCCTTCCTTTTGCTTCAACGAATAGAACTCATCCTCTAATTTCTTGATTTCGCTCCTTGGGCAAAACCGTCTTGTCATGATTTCCTTCAACTCTTCCCAAGTCAAAGTCATAGCATCTTCAACACCTCGTTTGGCCTTCTCTGTATTCCACCAAGTAAGTGTTATTCCATATAAACGACCAGTAGCATATCGCACTTTGCGATCATCGGGGCAATCGCAATTTAGAAAAGTGTTCTCCATTTCTTCAAACCAATGGAGGAGAGCGGTGACACCTTCAGTCCCTTCGTATTTTGGAGGGTCGCAGGATTTGAAATGCTTGAAGGTGCATTTAGTGGTATTTGAGTGAGGGTTGATAACATTTTGATCTTCTTGATTGACGGGATTAGCGGTAAGGGCTTGTTGGACTTGAACTACAATGTTGGGTATTACGGCAGCCATTTGTTGAGTGATTTGGGCAGCCATGCGCTCGCGGGCTTTTCCTGCTCTCATCTTTCTACGAGCGAGACTAGAAGACATCTACAAGGAATACATATCAAGAGTATGAGTTGGATGTTTTAGGGATCATGTGTCGTATTTAGGATGAACATTCATAAAATAAATATCGAATAATAAATCTACTACATCCATAGGATGTCTTGGGCTTTGCTCGTAATTGGGCCTTGCATGCCGCCATACTTCACCTTCGTAATCATGTGGGCCCCCATGAATACCGGGTTTTTCATATGGTTCGCATGTGTTAGCCTGGTTAAGTACACTAAAACCCGGAGAAAATCGAGAAATATGTAACGTATGATATTCGGAATGTGTCCAGGTGTGGACACGGTGACACCTCAAAGTGGGGTTAGTTCGAATGACGTTTGGTGTGGCATGCTTTGGCCTAATAGGTCCTTCGTACTCTCATCGTTAGTCCCCAGGTAGGCAAACTGGTCCGTTATATTGGATTTATACGAATGCCAACCTAGACAGGACGTTCCGACTACCGGTACTTGTACCCTTACAGTTACTACATGCCCGTCGCAGAACTCACTTTGATAAGATTTGAAAAATGAAAAATGCGACAAAATCTTTGAATAACGAAAGTATGAAGATGATTTGAATATGTGAACATTGAAATATGTATGATGAATGTGTATGTAAGTATGTATGTTTGACTGTAAGTATAAACAAATATGAAACAAATAAATATCATAAGTTTGCATGTAACAACATACACAATTTAAAATCTAGTCAACTATAGTATAGGCTCTAAGGGTCTAATAACCTATCTTATATCCCTATAGTCATGGCTCTGATACCAATCTGTCACACCCCGACCCGCAGCGGAAAAGGTGATCGGGGCATGATTGGGTTATCATTAAAGCTCATGACATTTATTATAACGTTTCATATTTATTATTACAATTTAAAGGGAAACATACAATCATAATTACATCATGTCCTAC
Source organism: Scalesia atractyloides (assembly GCA_947069175.1). Lineage (NCBI taxonomy): Eukaryota > Viridiplantae > Streptophyta > Magnoliopsida > Asterales > Asteraceae > Scalesia > Scalesia atractyloides. The sequence continues at coordinate 12,154,795 of CAMTDV010000023.1, read as the reverse complement.
ACATCATTCTAGACTTCATTATTTTCTTCTAAGGCATTTCCTATGTTTTCCTTGCTTCATCCTGTTCACCTGTATCATGTGTAAAATGGTTTTTGGATCAACAAAAAGTTGGCGAGTGAATCCTATGAAAATATTTGAACAAGTTTATTGAATTGATTATAAAATAAGGTGCATAACCACATATGATTAAATATAGATGTAAACATATTCACAAAACACTTAATATCAGATAATACACACACATACAATAATAAATTGTTTTGAGGCACGCGTTGCTCAACCCGTCTCTCACGAGGAACTGATGGGCCTAATGAATGAGTTTTAAGGCACGCGTTGTTCTACGAACTGATGGGCCTAATGAATGATTTGCATACAACTTGACAATATGTAATTCATAACTACAAACAATATTTACATTCTAAGTTTAAATCATAATATGGTATGGCACGAGTTTAAACAAAACGAATTAATTTTAGTGACACATGACACACCCCAAAACGCGTAATTAAAAAGGGGAGTTGTAAGATTCACTCACATTGGGTGCGTTCGGTTGATGATGTTGAATGCGCACGAAGTTGGATTTAACCACGAGTGAAACTAACCTAGATAATAACATAATGGTTCGGTAAATATGCGGATTTTATTAATCAATTTTAGTATGATTATTGGATATATTTTTGTGAGTTTAAGACTATTTTCTAACTTTAAAAATGTTATTTTTAAGTATTTTTAATTTAAATAAATAAATAAAAGTAATAAAAAAATGTTTATTTTTGACTGTTGACCATTGACTTGTTTGACCGTTGACTTGTTGACTTGTTGACCGGTTCGGTCGTGTATGTGATATGCGCTGGGTGAGACTCGAACCGGTGACCTCCCGTACGCGTGCACGCAGCTCTACCAACTGAGCTACGTGTCTAACCCGAAATATTTCTGTTTTTAATTATATTTATATACTAATTAGATTAATCCGAAAATCATTTATTTAAAAACGATTTAATTGCATGACTCGGTGTTCGCCACAGGTCTCGAACCCGGGACCTGTGGTTTAGGTTGACACACAGTCCACCGCTGGACTGTGTGTCTAACTTGGTAAATAATCTGGTTTTTATTATACTTATATACTAACTAGATAAATTCATTTCTGTCCTTATATAAAAAGTTTGATAATTGCCAGAACCGGTGCGGTAGTCTGGACTCGAACCCGCGACGTATGATTTAAACGCGCACACAGTCCACCACTGGACTGTGTGTCTATCTTGGTTATTATTCCGGTTTTCATTAAACTTAAAACCTATTTGCGAGTGAATCCGGTTCAGTTTAAAAAAGGAACATTTTTATTAAGGCGAGTGTGCGTGTGACAAGAATCGAACTCAGGGCGTATGCGTGTTTATTTGCACACAGTCCACCGCTGGACTGTGTGTCTAACCCGAGATATAACTTGATTTAAATTATATATATATATTACTGAAAACTTCATCTTCTTCGTTAAGCTTAATCCAGAACCAATGTCCGACTGGTTCGACGATTTAATCAAGTTCGTTAGTGTGTTGTGATTAATTACATATGAGATTAATAAAAAGAATGAGAGAGATTAGGTATAAGATATACCGACAGAGATCCCCTGTTTCGCCGGCGAGTTTCCGATTACAGCAGGTTATTCCGGCGACGTGTGTCTTGCGGCAGAGGGTCTTCAGGAAGCTTGAGGTGAGTGTGGGTGGCTTCGGTATGAGCTCTAGGTGTTCTGTTTTTAGAGTAAGGCACAGAGGTGAAGGGGTTCGGTTTTCCGGCGAGTTGCAGAAAGTTTCCGGCTAGTGAAATTACGTCGAGAATGGGTGTGATTGTGAGCGAAAAGGCTATCAGAGGTTAGAGGGTGCATTTATAGGAAAGAATCGAGATGCATGTGGTCTGATTTCAGTCTTGATTCGTCGGTCAATAAGTTTTCCAGCGGTTATGACCAAAGTCGCGGACTTGACATCGGTTATAACCGATGTTAAGGTTAATGCTGCGGTTAAATCAGAAGAAACCGTCCAATCTCGGCGAAATCGTCGGGATTTTCGACTACTGCGATTGGGCGCGTCAGTTTGAATTCGAGATTTATGTTATGTATTAATTGTTTCAATATGAACACAAACAACACAAGTGGCGGAGTGGTTGAGCGTGTGGGAGTTAAGACTTGGCTTATAACTGGTTGACCCGGGTTCGAAACCCGGCTTCAGCCTTTTATTTTTATTTCATTATTTTTAATACTTTTTCAAATGTAACTTTTATATTCTAATATATTTATTAATTATGTATCGTTTAAAATTAATTTGGGCATTAAATACGCAACGAAATTTTTAACTGATTGTTCGGTTAATAAACGGAACGGGTTTGGTAAATCCGGTTTTTGACGGATGTTACAATATATATATATATATATATATATATATATATATATATATATATATATATATATATATATATATTGGGAAATTCAACTATAAACACAAATGTCAGATTTAGATCTATGGTTGATTCCCGGTGTGGATATTTTCCTTAATTGTTTTGGGTATTTATTCACAATTTTATGTGGTAATTCTTATTCTTACATCCAACAAATATGATCCTACAAATATGAAGGACTATGATGGACTTTAACAGTAATTTTTATAATTGGTCCATTTTATATATTTTAACATTTTTTATTTAATTGATTTTTTTAAATGATTGTTATAATAGAATTTATTTTTTAGTTTTCTATTATTTTATTTATTTTTCTATATAATTATTGTAATATTTTATTGTTATAATTCGTTAGGAGTAGATTTTATAAAATTCCAAGTATATTATTAGGATGTAGTTATATTGTCTACGTCTAGAGATATTTTTTATTTAAAACCGAGTTGTACATAGTAATGTAAAATGATGTGGTTTACCCTTTTCGTTATTTAAGCAATTTAATACGTGTTATAATGTCCACTTTATATATTTTAACACTTTTTATTTAAATGATTTTTTAAATGATTGTTATAATAGAATTTATTTTTAGTTTTCTATCATTTTATTTATTTTTCTATATAATTATTGTAATATTTTATTGTTATAATTCATTAGAAATAGATTTTATAAAATTCCAAGTATATCATTAGGATGTAGTTATGTATATCTACGTCTAGACATAACTTTTACTTAGAACCAAGTTGTACATAGTAATGTAAAGTGATGTGGTTTACCCTTTTCGTTATTTAAGCAATTTAATATGTGTTATAGTTGTTTACCCTATTCGTTAGTTGAGTAATATAATATGACGTTTAATAAAATCTTGAATATACCATTCCAGTGTGTTTACTTTTATCTATGATTCGATAAAATTTTTATTTGAACAGACATCGATACGGGTGTTGTATTCGATTTTATGGTTTTCTCGACATGGTGACACAAAATTCGTTAAGTTTTTTATATAGTTACACTGTTTACCTTTTATTATTTGAGTAACATAAGATAAAATTTAGAGTACACCATTGTGAAATGCTTATTTTTATCTACGTCAATAAAAAAATTTAATCTAACAAGTAAATATAGTTGATTTTTTTGTTTTGTACTGTGACGAATCTAACCAATATTGTTCTAACTATATCGATAGGAGTACCTTATTCATTTTTATGGTTTTCTCGATATTACGGTATAAAAGTGATTAAAAATAAAGTTGCATTGGCAGTAGAGTATTTTTAGACCCGTATGTTACAGGGAGTTCCAGTGACTGAACCAACGCTTCGCCTGAACAACATCGGTACCGGTATTTGTTGCTATAGTTTTCGATCATTGTAAAACACGTGCTGATATCCGTTTGGGTGTGTATCTTTTGGTTGTTATACCGAGTTCAAGTATTGTACCAATACTTTAACGAACAGATGTGATACCGACTGAAAGCCCGCCGCGAAGCGTGGGGAATACCACTAGTTATTATACATATATTAAGAATCTATGTCTGCCCATCATAGCCTCTTTCTAACGTTGGGTACTATGGGCTCACGCCCTTTCACTCCGTATCATTATCATGTCATAAAGCAATTGTCGCCTCACTGATAAATCATCACCCGCTTTCTTCACTAACACTTACTATAGTTTCACTCACTTTCACGTCCTACTAAAATATTAGTAAAATATAAGAAAAGTAACTAAAAAAGGAAATTATCTCTTGGTTGACAGGCGAACTACACAAACCCTCCTATACATCGTGGCTTTCTCCCCGCTTGCCCCTCTCCCTCCCTCCACCACGCCTCCTACTTCGGTGTTTCCCTGCTTAGCCACGCCGCCCTCCTTGCTAGGTGAAAGGGTTGTGGTTCCATAGTAACCAGCCTAACTTGTCTTTTGCTTTTTTTTATTTACTTCACAAGCTATTTGTAACTTTTTGTTTCGTTTTTTTACTTTTTAGTTATAGATTTATTATTAATATAAAGAATAATGAATTTTAATAATCTTAACTATTAGTCGTTGGGCGGGCAACAGTCCCAACTTAAAAAATAACCAACGATGGTCCCACATTTTCATAAATTGTAAACTAATGAACCTTTACTAAACCGAAAACAATTTTGTTAGTAAAATTCCATTCGTTCACAATATGTGAAAAGTGAGACCACCACTAGTTATTTTTGAAGTTAGAATCGTTGCCGGCCAACGGCTAATAGTTTGGATTATTAAAATCCATTATTCCTTATTATAATTGGTTTTAGTATATTTAGTTTTTCTTGTAAGACTTTTAGGATGCGTTGTTTAGTTAATTTTTTAGTATACCGTTATGAGCTCTTTATTACATATCGATATAAAATTATTTAAAACCAAGTTGTAAATAATAGTTTACAAATGATCGAAGCACACACATGTTATCAAAGCTTCCTTACAGTTTACTTTTTAATATAAGGTAACGATATTTTTTTCTTTTCGTGATTCTAATAATATACATTGTAATGTGCATATTTTTTACTTGCATTTCGATAGATGTTTTATACAAAATTCAAACGGGTCAAATATAATTGTTTTTTTACTCTTTACAGTGATGAATTGAACTATTATTGTCTTGATAACACTGGTACCCATATTCATTCACATTTTGTTGATGTTCCAGTATATATAATTTCATTGAAAACGAAGTTGTATTCGCGGGTACCGTGCCGTACCAAATCAATGCTCTTCGAACAATGTCAATGCTGATCGTTTTATCTATTTCGTTTGCTATACTGAATGCAGATTTCATACGCATACTACAACAAACTAAACTAATACCGATCAAAATCCCACCTCGAAGCGCGGTAAATACGGCTACTTTAAAACAAGTATCATTTTTAAAATATTGAAGGCTTCTTTTCATTTGGATTTAAAAAAATATCCTCCTTTTCCTTTGATAAAGTTAGTCTAAAACATTGGCATATTTAGAAATGTATCTAACTAGTGGGATGAACTCACGGTTGCTAGGAAAACGACGATTCAATTGGTATAAATTCGTTATGGTTGGCATATGCATTTATCATTTATAAAACTCCATTAAATTGTTTATTGAAGTAAACACTGAATGATTTCAACACAAATTATCAATTGTTGAATTGTAATTATACAAATTAATAAAGATTTATTAAAAAGAAGCTTTTCTAAAAGTACAGTTTTTAACTAATTAGTTAACCAAGCACGATCGAGTTAGTTAAATCATTAATAATATGTGTATTCATAAGATTTGTTGGGCTCTAAAAACAAATTAAAAAACATGGGCTTCAATGTACCCAGTTGTAATCCAACCCAAGAATAAAATAAAGAAATATTCAGGTGACTTCCAAAGGAAAAAAAAAGAAAAAAGAAAGAAAGAGTAAGAATCTGCGTAGGCGGGTCCCAAACCTAACCACCGGAGCAATATCACATTCTTGTTTCAATATCCAACTCGATACCAAAAAATTTACCAATCGCTGATGAAAAAAAATAAAAAATAGATGTGACTTGGCATCCACTCAATGGCTAGGTACATTTTAACATAGGAGCACTATTAAAATTTCCTTTTATTAATAAATAGTAGATATAGATTATAATATTAGTTAAGATGATGAGTATAAAGATGCATGGGTGGTGTAAATGAATCAAAGATATTTTCAACTTGCAAGTTAATTCTTTATGCTCATCTAAGACTTAAACAAATTCTTATCATGATATCATTAAACCTTTTCAAGACATGCACATCATGTCCTTAATAAATTAGGACCTAGCCATCTTTAACACGTGCAGATTGAAAAGTATTTAATACTTATAATACTTTCTAAATAAATAAATAAAATTAACGTCAAATGGCATTAGGGCTGTTTACGAACCGAAGCGAACCGAGACGAGCTAGGGCAAAACTCAGGCTTGGCTCGATTATAACCCGAGCTGGCTCGGCTCGGATTTGAAACCGAGCTGGAAATCTAAGCTCGGGCTCGACTTGGTTTTAAACCGAGCTGGCTCGGCTTGGTTTGACTCTATTTTGAAAAGAAAAAATAATACATAGCTATCAAAATTTAGTAAGCTAAAATATTATTCACTAATTCAAAAGAACATGTCCAAAATAAGCTCAATCTAATACATTATAAGCCAAAATCAAGTTTAACAAACAAAATACGTTCTTAATTTCCATGAAATACAATATAAGTTCATTAGCATGGTAACCTTTAAATGTGATATAGATATCAAATTACACTCCTAATCACATATAAAAAATAATAAGTTTTTGTGATATATTATAATGTACATAAAAATAAAATATATTAAAAGTAAAATAATCCGAGCTAAGCCGAGCCAAACCGAGCCAATTCGGCTCGTTACAAGCCGAGCCAAGCTAGACTCACTTTCTAACCGAGTCGAGCCGGCTCGACTCACTTTCATACCGAGCCACATCGAGCGAGCTTTTTCTGAACTAGATCCGAACGAGTTTCAAGCAAGCTCCGAACCGCAGCTTTTTGTACAGCACTAAATGGCATAAATCTACCCCATAGTTTTTGTTGATGGTATTATATGTTTAAGTCACTTGTACGAAGAAACAGAAAGGAATTAACCTAATTAAAATATATAGAGTACTTAAACTGAAATATATATTAAGACTTATTAAAATGACGAGGGAGAGATATATCAATGGTTAAGCAATGGAAGCATTCTACGAGAGTAGGTTAAGGGGAAAAAATATGAGAATCGCCCATTTTGATTCCAAGCCAACTAAACGCACTTAACTGCTACCAAATAACAATTTATAAACATGCAAAAATCTTTTTAGAGTATAACAAATGCTGTTATAAAAATGTAAAAAGAGTTTGTTTATATTTAGAAAATGTATAGGTCATTTGTCGCAACGACTCATTTTAAACCTTAAGAAGCGCGACTTCATAATTCTATTTTTGTAAGCATAAATATCTAAGAAATGAATACAACATGGATTGAGTTATCCTACACAATCCATCTTAGTTATAGGAAGGGTGCAAAGAGATAATGTATCGCTAAATATAATAGAATATCGAGCAAAATATAACATAATGACGAACAATATAACACAATGCTAAGGAAAAAGAAAACAATAAGTCGCAAAGAAAAAGACACAACGACGAAAAATACACAATGCCAAATAAAAGACACGATGATATGAAAAAAAATTAAAATAAAAAAGTTAAAAATCCAAAAGCGAAAACCCAAATTCTTTGATGGTAGACTTTGACGAAAGTTCTCCAATGCCTCTAAAATGAGTTCAGGCGGAGTCCGTTTAATACCATTGCTACGACTTCCTAGTCTTAAGAGACTATGTATTTAAACACAACCCTACGTATAAAGCTAGTTTGTTGGAATGATTTTATTGTGATCTTACTGGATAAGTAGGGGTTTTTCATTTCATTGAGATTATCTCCCAGTTTAAGATTAATATGACTAGCTGACTAGCCAAAAATATAAAAAAAGGGAGTTAGTATTCATATATTATTTCTCTTTATCTCTCTATATATACATAGATATATATTAGAGAGAAAATAAAGTGAAAAAAGATATGTAAATAAGATTTAGGAATGTAAAGAGTAGTAAAATGCATAACAAAAATAGCTAAGTGGAGATTTGGCTTAAAAAAGAATGTTAAAGGTGGAACAAAATCACAAATGATCAAGATGGGTATTGTTGAAAGGAAAGTTGATAAGATTTTGAATGTTAAACCATTAAATCAAATCCCTTTTACAGTGAAAACCTTATTTTGTAGGCATTGTCAAATTTTGAGATATTAAATTTAATAGCCTACACACTAGACACGAATATTATGACCAAATAAACTCACGAATTAATCAATTAACGTGTTTTACAATCACAAACATAATAAATCAATAAAATTCTAATTTTTGGTCGACTGTCAGGTGGCGTCTTATAACAATATCCTGACCTGTTATGCTGTACTCATCTATATTTTACTGCTTTATAACTCCGAATAGATCAAAAATTAACTTAAATTCTTTACTAGTCTGCTTTAAACCCAATTTTATTAGCTCTATATTAGAGTCTCTTTAAATGACTCACATTCTTTATACGAGAAAAGTAGTAGTATTATTATTATTATTATTATTATTATTATTATTATTATTATTATTATTATTATTATTATTATTATTATTATTATTATTATTATTATTATATGTTGATATCAACTTAAATTTAGACATCTCATTCGTTACATTACACATCATCCATCACACACTTCCAATAAATTTCATAAGAAGACAAACCTTTACGAATACAGTAAGTAAGACGTATGAAACATCATCGTATACTTGTATCTATCTATCTATGTAACATAATTGAAAGGATAAACTTAACATCCAAGCAAGATTGTTATATTAATCACCTAGAATCTTTTCGTAGCTTATACCAATATACAAGACGCTTTTTAATTACATTTATCCTTCTTTCTAATCTATTGCGTTGCAACACTATTGGCTTACATGCCACATTAGTATGCGGCTAGGGTTACATTGACATTGCAGTGTGCGCCACAATTTATTTGGCAATGCACCACGTCACTATTATTAAGTCGCATACCATACTTTTATTTAGCTACGCACCACATTAGAATGTTCAAGTCAAAACTCTAGACTATATGTTCATTACACGTATAAACACTCATTGACCTGCTCAGGTGTATCATCCGGACTCCGCATCCCATATATATAAATGATTAAAACTTTCTAACATGACCAAGCATTTTCCTGGATATTGCATCATGTTTAAAGTATTCACCATTAGGTAAAACCTACCGTAAAAACCCACGAGCTAACAAGGACCGTCATACGACAAAAACAAATGATTAGTCTAGCATAATGCAGCTTAGCTTAAATCACACCAGACTGTGGGGACTTGTAGAGGTACTCTCCTAAATGCACCATAACCTAATATAATAAGTCCAGTCTTAGCAAGCCCAAGTTGGAGGTGGCCCATTACGATTAAACTCACAAGGCTTCTATAGATATGGGCTACATCACACGGGACTGCGGGGACTTATAGGAGTACTCTCCCAAATGGACCAAAACCCAATATAATAAGTCCAATCTTAACAAGCCCAAGTTAAATGTGGCCCATTAGGGTTAAACTTACAAGACTTCTATAATAGAAGTCACCACCTCAGTAACTTGTCTTTTTCCCCAAACTCCCTCTATACATACAACCATACTTTCAATCGCATACACACCGATATCAATGGTGGATCCAATACTAAATTGAGCATTGAAGGGTGGTTCGGAGACTCCGGTCTCCGACCTCTTCTAACATGTTTTCTAGTTATGCGGATCAGAGAGGAAATGGAGTAGTCAAGGCGTGTTCATCTTCATCTTTATTGTTTTGGTGCATCCGCACCGATTCTTGAGATCGGGCTTTGTTTCTTCAATAATGATTGTTCATTGATCAATGTAACCTTCAAATATTTTTAAATTCTATCTATTGATTTTTAGTGATTGTTCATGATCAATGTAACCTTCAAATATTTTTAAATTTTATTCAATCTATTGATTGTTAGCAAGTTTTACTTCAGAGCTTATGGATGATAGTTATTCTTGCAACTTCCTTATGTTAGGTAAACTTTCTAAATCTATTTACAAATATTTAAGATCTTCTCAAAATGCTGCTACTTAATTAACTCTCTTCATTGTTTGCATGTTTTATTACTATTCCTAGATCGATTTGGTCCATATCTAGTTCATCTTAAAAGTGAATGCAACGCGTTTTCATCCCTTATTTCATGTAAATTTCATTTTTTTTTCTTCATCAACATCTCTAAATCTCTTTTTAAATTGCTGTGACTTGATTCAATCTCTTCAAATTTTCATCAAATTACATGATGGATTTAAACTGGTTCTTGCTGCTTAAGATGTGAGAATAAGAACATACACCACACACTTGTGATGGACCTGAAACAAGCTCATCCATGACTGATATGAACGCCAAGAACTTACACAGTAGTCTATGTTCTTTGAGGCACTAGCAAAACCCACTAATTGTTTTTTGCAATTGATGTCTTATGTACACGATTCAGCACAAATATCGACTTATGTTCATCCTACGACGAATTATGAACATAACACCACAACAATAATAAACCCATTACTCATCATAAACCACACAATTAACATCTTATTCTTTATTTTCTTCATGAATATAGAATAGCAATAATAAGCCCATTAATAATATTACATTTGTTGTAACTTTTTAAAATTAAAAAACAAGTTTAGGGTTTCTTATTTTCACATCTTACGTATAGAAAATGAAATCAATCACATTGCCAAAATTATTTAGTCATTATCTTTCAAGTTGTATTGGCTTGCCAACAGAATGTCAACATTATTTAGTCCCCTTAATTTAAAAAAAATTAGTTCATACTTTCATTTACTAACAGATTAAGAGTACTAGGTAGGAGATTAAGAGTATTAGGTAGGGATGAAATCAGTACAGTAGTCTTAGTGGTATCAAATTTGCATAAATTAGGTACCGAATACCATACAAATACTATGGTACAGTACTGGTACGCTTAAGGGTATGTACCACTTTGGTTTTCTTAACACTCGTACGGATATCCAATAAGTAAAATTGGTACGAGTACGAATACAGAACAACTATCAAATAAGGTAAAATCAGTACGAGTACAAATACAATACAATGCAGGTCCCATATAGTTAAAATCTATTAAACCTCTAGAAATTCCATATATTCAAAAAAAAAAAGATATGCTTAAAAAACCCTCTTGAGATTCTATATACAATTAAGTACCGGTACCACTTTTTACCCTTAGTTGTACCGATACCAAAAGTACTGTATATCGAAATCAATAAAACTTGGTACCAATCGAATAGTCAAATTCGATATGGGTATAGATATTTGGGAAAAAATCACATCCCTAATGTTAGGGACTCGGGGTTTTGAAAAATGTTGACAGACCCGAATTTAGTTTATAAATATTGAAATGAGAATACATAGCAAAGAGATACAATTTGACTTTTGAGGTTTAGCTTCAAAATTATAATAGGAAGTTATAATTTTTTTATGTAAAATTTGACAACATTTATACTTTATCATGAATTTAAAATATGTACGATACTCATTAGTGACCTATCTTGTTGGTGGGCCCATATATCCTCAATTAGATAAAAATATGACCCAATGTTTAGCTTCCAAATTCTTATAAAAATTAATAATCCTTATTGTAAAAAATTAAAAATAAACCTATATTCTTTAAGATACACAAAATTTGGAAACAATTTCTTTTACATTTTTTAATTTGTAAAAATGAAAATTGGGGTCTAACAACATTATTTCAAATCTCTTTTAAGTCCTTAATACTCTTAGTTTATTAGTAGATGAAAGTATGAACTCTTTTTTGTATAATACATTTAAAGATTCTTGGTTTGATTATGGTTCGTCTATATAATCAGTTTAGTTCTTCATTCATTACAGGATTAAAGAATCGACAAAGGACGCATGTAAACATATATTTTCATTCTATGAGAGGATCTTATACCGAAGATAGCTTCTAGTGCATATGTGTTGGAGCTTAATTGCATGCAAAGAACTAGTTCGCGGTTTCAATGTCTAATCAGGGAGTATATTACATCGAGATTTAACATAATGCAAAATGTATGTCCTCTTGGCACATAACACAGTTTCGTAACAACAATCAAAATGTCTAACAACAATCAAAATGTCGGATGGATTAGGGAGTCAAAGAAGAAGATGGACACAATTTATGTTCAACCTCGAAGATTTCGGGATAGATTTAAGCTGTGAGATTATTCATCTAGTTTCCATCTGGAGATCCATTTTGGTTTTCGGTTGACCAATAAGGGGGACGCACCATGGGTTTTTTTTACTTTGGAATCTCCTTAGTAATTGATAGTTCATGATTTTATTCCTAAACACCATAACAATGAATGATAATGAAGTGTATATCGGGTTAAGATTATCTAAAGACAATAAAGATGCTCATCATTACTTGATATCGTATGTGTACTGTCACGGTCCAGGTATACGCCATTTTGTCCATCAGACGCGGCTAAGAAATCAACATATTCGATGGTTTTAACCGATTATACTCTCGTTAACAATATAATGGATGAATAGTCTAGGTAATATAATGCCATGTTCATTCCATCGGCAATGCCACCTGCAACCTATTTTAGGACATTCAAAGCCGACCGCTTCGTCTATATATCCCAAGACTACTCTATTCTCCATGATGATGCTATTTCTAGGTTATTGCACCACTATCACTACCGGGTCAACTGCCACACTAGGTAAGGATGTATAGTTGTTACGAAGGGTACCAAATGGGGTCCAAATCAGGGAGTTTTTGGAGCTTGACTTAATTGAAAGAGTACTGTTATTTCACGTAAAACCCAGGAGGATCAATGTCAGTTTATTTATGAAGCACCACATGATATCCTCCCCCAAGTAGCCTTGCCCCTAAGAATGTTTCTACAAAGGGGTGATAGAAGAATTATTTATCAATCTATCAATGACAATAGGCCTAGTGCAAGGTCTCAACCCGAACCATGGCTATTGAAGGCATGCAACTATACGGTACAACACGGAACCAAAAGTATGGACATCAACAATATATCAAAATCTAATGCCCGGTAACATTGCGAGTTCAGTTTTTCATACGAGGTTAGGGGCCATGCTTCGTTAGTGGACTTTGTTGGTATTGTTCTTTGTTTAGCAATTGTTCCTTTTTATGGTTTTTTTTTGCATCTTTATAGTGTTTAATACAAGAAGACTAAATTATTCGCAGAAAACTTGAAAACGTGAATTTTAAGTTATAGATCCTTGGATATTTTATGTTAGTGGGTGTAACATGGTTATGTAACATTTTATGTTACTGTTGTAGCAGTTCTTCATATTGGAAACCTAGAGGACATGAGCCGGAAGGGTTTAAACCAAGTTTATTAGTACAACTCTATAATTTTTCTTTCGACGTTGTCGGTAAATTTTTTATAGTTATAATACACATACAGTCATAGTTTTCTTATTTGCACAAGATCTTAAAAGTACTATAAAATTTCTTTAAATTTACGAATAGTTGTTTTTATGTATTAACATATTTTTTATTCTTCGATGGTACTGATCTCATCCATACTTGAGTGACTTAAGAAAGACAAAATAAAAATATTTAAATGAAGGTCCGGACCGACCCGAGACCGAATCCAATAAGACGAAAAATGAGGTCCGAGTACTGGAACGAAATATGTGTGTTCTGCCTTGGTCTAGGTCTGGTTTGGGTCGATTCATTGGTTGTCTTGTGTTGGCTCACAGCATAGTCACTTGGTGGGTGATGATTATATCTCAAAGATTGGACAGATCCGATACGGGAATTAAATAAGGTGTAAAAAACGTAAGAGAGAAAGAAAATAAAGAACCAGGATGAGACCAATTTTTGTGGCCCTAGTTGGTCACATTCTAGTCCAAGTGGTTTTTTGGTTTTCTCGGGCCAGCCTGTGGTTTAGTTTTTTAACCTAAGTAGTTTGGTCAACTCTTGTCAAAACTGATTTGAGAAAAAAAAGATTTGGTTATTAACTGGTTCAAGAGTTTCAATCCAAACCTATGAAACCTGTTCTAATTTGAGGAAAAAAATTTGTTTATTAACTTGTTCCGGAGTTTCAAAATCCAAACCTATGGAACCTGTTCTAATTTGAGGAAAAAAAATTTGTTTATTAACTTGTTCCGGAGTTTCACAATCTAAACCTATGGAACCGGTTCGACTAATGTGAAACCGCTAAAAAGTTGGTTTTGTTTTTATTTAACTTTTTATATAAAATATATAAATACTAAATAAATAAAATAAACTCAATAAATTTCATATTTTCTTTATCAGTGAATTACGAAATTCGTCCTTTAAATCTATACCAATTTTCAGTAGTTGTCATTTCTTAAAAATAATATTATTATAAATATCTAATATATTTAATTTGTCCTTTAAATTTATACCAAATTTTAATAGTTATGTTTTTTAAAATTAATGTTAGAAAATGTCCAATATATTTAAAACTCTTGCATAATACATCATTTTCACTAACAAGGGTCAACTTTCAATCCTATCATGAGGATAGTTTTCTAATTTTATCCATTTTAATAATAATAATAATAATAATAATAATAATAATAATAATAATAATTACTATTTAAGTAAATAAACACATATCAGTATATCGCTTTCTTTTCTAATTTTACCCATTTTGATGATGATGATTTAAGTAGATGAATACATATCTGTCACACCCTGGATTTCCAATCTAAATTCATACACCGGTGGGCTTGGGTGGAGAGTATCGTGACGTCAGTTGATAACATCATAGTCAATTAAACATGGCACAGCGAAAGTCTTGGAGTAAAATAACTATTACAAACCAAATGTTCGAAATACAAAATAATATACAGGCTCGTAATAGAAGATCCACATGCAGATCATAAAATGTACAATGAAAGAATATAAAACAGACTTTAGGGCAGATCTAAGGATTTGCAAAATCCTCTTATTTCACTACCGGGCAACTTCCAGCCTATTTCGTATTGTACCTGCAAGCTTAATCTTTTTGAAAATACGTCAGCTTTCGCTGGTAAATACACCCGACTGACTCATTTTGAAAACGTTTTAGAAATTAGATTTAAGTGCACAAGGCACAAATCTTTTATAGCTTGGGAAAGTTACTTTGTAACCTTGTTAACAGTTCACATGTTTGTCCATACATACAGGGCCCAGTACAGAGACCGAGACATGATTAAATACACACCACTTAAAACTCACGGAGGAGTTATCCCCAACGTCTTGGGTAATTTGCATTTGAGCGTCTGTCAGGTGTATGCCTACACCCCGCGATAAGGTTGTGGCCATTATCTAATGTAATGAGCCGAGGATATCCAGGACATGGTAATTTATCCCCCGATGTTTAAGTTATCAAACAAAACTGATTAAAACGGAATATGCGGATTTACTAGCCACAATCCAACATTCGATTGATCCCATTTCCGGCCAAGCGGTAATAATTTACCGTATCTCAAGCCCGTATAGGGAAAATAAGGCAAGAGTATTTACCTGAGTTAGTCTTGATTTAAAAATGCAAGATTTAATATCTCAGCCGTATCCAAAATGATCTAAGTGCAGATAGCATTTACCGGAAGGCTCTAGTCTGGATTATGGCATAAGCTAACCAATAAATACTAATAGTCTTATTTAAGTCATAGACTTAGACCGAGTAGTGTACAAGATCAAAACGTATAACGCTTGATTAAACGATGATCGGATAGAATGTCGTTTAAACCCAACAAGTACTTTGAATTGTACAAAATGGGTAAACAATTAACATTCTGTATTTTGAGTTTAAAATGATAAGGTTAAACCCGCTTCGATTAATTTTCGTAAACTAGTTACATATACTTAACCGTACGTATATTAGCGATATCGGGAAACCTGATGAGTCATGGGCAAGTTCTATATGTCATTATACTTTAATTAAGTTGTAATATCAGTAGGATATCAATTTATATACCCGTTAGGATTTTAAAATGAAACTATGCCTCATAAGGGCATTTCGGTAATTTCAAACTGTATAAAAGGAACTTGAATATAATTAAATGTTATAATTAAAATTGTTCTGGAAAAATAATTTATTTATGATATAATATCAGTAGGATATCAATTATATGTGTAATTTATCTTTTATGACCAAACTATGCACCGAAGGGGCATTTTGGTTATTTTACACATAGTTTATAAATTATTTGGGTTCTGAGTTCATATCTTATATCTACTATAAAAATAGTTAAAATAAGTTTTAAATCAGTAGATAACAAGTCTTGGTTGATAAATATGGTTTAAAAACAATATTATGCGCCGAAACGACGCTTATGTCGTAAAATGACGATTTATACGATGTTTAACGAAAATCGATGTTAAGGTCAGATTAAAATGTCTTAGATATGTTATTTAAAATAACATATCAATAGGTAAAAGATTTACCTTAAAAAGATATGATTAAAACCATTTTATAAGCCATAAGTGCTTTATCGTCATATATCGACATATTACAAGAACTTATTCATAAATGTCACACCCCGACCCGCAGCGGAATAAGAGTCGGGGCATAATTGGGTTATCACCAAAGCTCATGATATTTACTAATATGTTTCATATTTATTAAAGTCAAAGTTACATTCCCAATAATCCAAACATGTCCATACAATACAAAGAAAATAACCAAACAAAACAATTCCAAGCTCTAAATCATTTTATTCTTCTAGGCCAGTCCTATGTATTTCTTGCTGCAGCTGGTTCACCTGTATCATGTGTAAAAATGAGGGTTTTTGGGTCAACATAAGTTGGCGAGTGAACCTTATTAGATAAACATTTATTATTGATTTTCTTGTTAGTTTATCAATGAAAAATTGTGCATAATCATAAATGAGCAAATGTAAATAATCAAACAGCAGCAATAGCAATCACAACTATAACATACAATAACATATGATAGCATACATTAACATACCAACATCATACAATAAATAACATGAATGAAACTGTGTGATCAAGGCTCAATCAAGCGGAGCCGATTGTATTGCATGTACTGAAAACGATAAATGTCTGTGCGATCAAGGCTCAATCAAACGGAGCCGATCGTATGTTGGCACGCCAAGTTCACGCTCATAATGTAATGGGGAACTTGCTCAACGCTCATAATGTAATGGGGAGCGGCGGCCTATGAAATTGCATATACTGAAAAATGATAAATTAAATCTAACAATAACCACACAAATAGTTGAAACAAGCTGAATACACTTTTGTTCATGACATGATGTATGCACAATGATTTAAATATAATAAATAGCAAGACACATGATACACCCCAAAAACGTGATTAAAACGGGGAATTTGTAAAGGTTCACTCACATTGGGTGCGTTTGATTTGAGATGTTGAGATGCGCACGAGTTGTAAGAGCGGAACAACGAGAATTAACAACCTAAATAATAACGGAAAATATAGTAAATGAGTGGATTTTATTAAGGATTTTAATAGAATTTTTAGATATATTTTTGCGAGTTTAAGGCTATTTCCTATCTTTAAAAACATTATTTTTAAGTATTTTTAATTGATTTTTAAATTAAATTAAATAATTAAAAATATAAAAATATGTTGACTTTTTGGGTTGACCGTTGACTTTTTGACTTTGACTGTTTGACCGGTTTATTGTGTAATTGAAAGCGTAGGGTGAGGCTCGAACCCGAGACCTCCCGTACGCGTGCACGCAGCTCTACCAACTGAGCTACGTGTCTAACCCGAAATATTTATGTTTTTAATTATATTTATATACTAATTAGATTAATCCGAAAATCATTTATTTTAAAAAGATTTTAACGTAACGACTCGGTGCACTCCACAGGTCTCGAACCCGGGACCTGTGGTTTAGTTTGGCACACAGTCCACCGCTGGACTGTGTGTCTAACTTGGTAAATATCCTAGTTTTTATTATACTTAACATATAACGGAGTTAACCCGGTTCAGTTTTAAACAAAAAGGCATTTTATTACTGCGAAGGTGCGTGTGTCAAGAATCGAACTCGGGACGTATGCGTGTTTTTGTTCGCACACAGTCCACCGCTGGACTGTGTGTCTAACCCGTTCAAAATACCAATTTTAATTATCCTTATAATGTTATCACAGTTCATCTTCTTCGTTAGTTTTTACAGGCAGTAGATTACACCATTATATCTTGTTTAATTCGATTGATAAACATTGTACGGACTAATATGAAATGGCAGAGACGATAATTAGAAGTAAACATACCGGTGAACGATTTATTTCAGAATTCCGGCAAGGCGTCGGTCTCTGTTTTTATGAACTTCAACTGAGCATGACAATTAACCGTTTTGATTAGCTAATCGTGGAATGAAGTGATAAACAAACGTAATAGAGTGTTTGAATGTCCTTACCGATTCACAGATGAAAATAAAGATTTCCAGAAATTTTCCGGCGAACTGGAATTATCCGATAGCAGCGTCTGAATTTGATTTCAATTGAAAGGTTCGAGTTAGAAATAGCTTAACAATTGATAGACTACGACGGTATTGAAAGACTTACCGTTTTGGTGAAGAATACGGTTTTCCGGCGGACTTGCAGAAATTTTCCGGCGAGTAAAATAAACTTTTCTGATGAACTGAAAGTATGACGAAAGTGAAATGGCAGGTTTGTGGAATGTTTCTGAGTCGCGAGAAAGATCTTTGATTGAAGTAATTCAGATTATGGGATATCTTCGGTTATAAAACCGATCATCATCAGAATTTAAGTCAATTCAAGTCTGAATTGATTAGAATCGTCGGTGCATCGGTTATAAACCAGAATTCGCGATTATTCAAACGTTTTAGACGGTTGAATAGCCGATTACGGTTTTCAGTTGGCCCAACCGGTTAATCTATGTTTGTTTATAAGATTTATTTGTTTCCTAGAGTTGACAGAAAACAAACAAGTGGCGGAGTGGTTATGCGTGTGAGTGTTAAGTCTTTGGGGTTCACAACCTGGCTGACCCGGGTTCGAGTCCCGGCAACCCATTTTATTTTTAGTTACTTTATTTATACTTTTTATCAATTATAACTTTTATGGTTTAGTTTGTTTATTAATTATGTATCATTAAAAATTAAAATAAACATAAATAGGCAACGTCACATTTATAACTTGATATTCGATTACAAACGGAGCGGGTTTGGTAAAACCCGTTTTCGACAAATGTTACAATAAACTCAGTTTATAATCTGATTTAACATCCCAAATAATCCTACTTATAATATTCATCAGTAGGAAGCTTATTTTCAAGTTCATTATCTTTTAAACCTTATTTTATGCAAAAAGAGCATTTTAGTCAAAATGGCATAATTACGGAATTTGTGCATAAACTTAGATTCTGGTTATGATCATGTAATATAAGCTCAGAGGGTTATGCTAAATTATATTACGATCATAATGCAACTTTAGATCAGTAGCTAACTAATCTAAATCGAGTCAGAATCGAAAGTCAAAGCAGAAGTCAAACTTTAGCGACTTTCGGTTGCGAACCGACCCTTTGAACTGAAATTGACGAGCCGAACATGTTCTCACATGTTCTAATAATTATTACCAACTTGTTTAAGTGTCAAAACAGGTTTCATAACATATAAAGATTAATTCATGATTTTTCCGAAAATTGGCCTGTATGACTTTTTAATATCATAACTTTTGACCCGTCAATTGGTCCAGCAAACGTGATCTTCAGGAGGTTCCCTTTTACAGGGACTAACACCTACCTTATTACGATCACTTAGCCATGTTCATTACGAACAATGGCTGGACCATAATGGTCTTAACCGAAAGTCAAGGCGTTTTCAGTGAAACGCTTGACTTTTGGCTATAAAAGCCTATAAACGAAAATGCATGAGGAAGGAAAACTTACAAGAGGTTCCTAGGATGCAAGAGACTAAGTTGGATGCTCCTTTTAGTTAGGAACTTCCAGAGGAGGGAGAAGAGTTGAAAATGAGAAAGGTGCAAGTTCAATGGTTAAACCTTTGCACCTATTTATAGTTGGAGAGCTTAAATGAGTTGATGCCAGGTGTTAAGAGGGGTAAGAGGGAGCTTACAAGTGTCCCAAAATGTAGTAGAGCAGTTTGGGAATCCATAGTTTCGAGTTAATTGGTTTTTGGTACTTTATGTGGTGGCCAAGGCAATTTTTCTGCAAATATCGCCCTCTGGCGGGCCGCAGAGGCACAGGTCTTGCCTCTCACGCCCCTATTCCAGTTTCAAAGTTTGCCACATTTAGCCCCTCAACTTATTAAATCCCTTTAAACCTACCTAAAACACTTTTTTAGCATTTTTAGCCCTTCGTAGCCAATACTTGGCGTACCCGGGATTATGCTCGGACATTGTCGAGCTCTCGGTTCGTTAAAAGGTTACTCAGAGGTATAAATTAACACGTTGACACTTTTAACCCCTCCATTATCCAACTTTTATAAAATTACGGATTTAATCCCTCTCGTCCACAAATGGAACATATGAGAGTTAGGACTTCGTAAAAGATCACTCAGAGGCTCATTATACGCATGTTGACTCTGATGTCACTTAGAGGCTGGGCACGTTGACACAACGTTCACTCAGAGGCCAAGTTTTAACATGTTGACATTAATGGTCACTAAGAGGCTATGTTTTTAAGCATGTTGACACTAATGGTAACTCAGATGTTATATTTTAAGCATGTTGACACTTATGGTCACTCAGAGTCTTAGTTCATGCATGTTGACATTAGAAGATCACCCAGAGACTTAGTTTGAACATATTGACACTTTTAGTCCCTATTAGTCTTTAATAGACTAAAAATAAAAATTTAACACATGTCGCTATATTATTGGACACGATTTTTTACAGGGTGTTACAATATCGCTTTTAACCTAACTCCCATCACCCTTTGTATTCTTTTTTAAACTTTTCAGACCCACCACCACACGAGGATCGCTGAGAACCACCATCATCACCACCACTTCATCTTCATCTAAACCCTTCATCTTAGCCAGATCTATCGTGAACAACCACCAACATTTTCTTCGATGGGTTTGCTTTAGCAAACCAGACCACCAGATCTATTTGCTTCGATTTTTCAGCGATCAACTCTAGTAGTACAGAACTCCACCGTATTTCTCATAGGTTATTAGGGGTTAGGGCCCAGCTTGCAAAAGACGATGTGTAAGTATGTAACTCCTCCTTAATATATTTCAATGTAATATTAGAGAATACTATCTTCTATTTAACAAATGAGAAATTTTCATCTAACTTTTGTTGGAATGATGTTTTTTAAGAATAAAAGCCCGGGTAACTCAATTGCAAAAGACGATCCCAACCCTCGTGATCGCATACAACATGAGGTAGTCCAAGCTCACCATCTCCAGTTCCAGGGAAAACCCGTCGCTCGAAAGCCACTATGGTAATATCCGAACTTAAGACCCTTGACCTTCTGCCCAAATCTTCATTTCCTATCCAATGCCAGTTAGTTATTGAAAAGTCAATAAATATAGAATTAGGGTTTACATTGGTAAATACCTAACTATTGTGAATAATATGTAATTAAATGAACTTGGTGGAATTACAATAAACTTAATCTTGGATAAGGTTGTAAAAAATAAGGTCGGCTTTTAGAAAGGGAAAAGAAAATGGAGGCTTCTAGGTGGGGCTCTAAGGTGCGAACCAAGAGTGAGCAAGCAAGAAAGAAAGAAATCCATGAGATTTGAGGCACAATTTGACCAATACAAATAAATTTTCAGCATCCTAAGGTGATTGAGATAAGATGTTATTAAGCGCCTTTAACAAAAAGTGATATTTTGTAAAAGTTTGGTTTATACCCATTAACTATTGTTGGAAACTAACTATAATCACAACTAGAACTGATTTTGATGACAATTTAAGGTTTTATTACAAAATGTGATCATTTTTACTAGAATTGACATGGATCATTAAGTTTGTAATTAGTAGGATAAATTGGCTCTAATGATCTAAAATGTATCTGTAAGTGTTTTTAAACTTATAATTTGGTATGGGACACGATAAAATTTATTTTAGATAGTCTATTTTATAGTAAAGTGCACCATTAGTCTATATGATTTTCTAAAATTTTGGATTTTGTTTATAGTTTTTAAAAGTATTAAGATGGTCCTAAAAGTTTACATTTTATAACGTATTTAGTCCTCATTTTTTGCTAAAAATACATAGATGGTCATTGTGGCTTGTATTTTGTAACACATTTAGTCTCTAACATAAACCTCCTAAAACCTTTAGTTTGTTTGCGGAGGACTAAATGCATTACATAGTTCAAACCACATGGATGATCCGTGTACTTTTGGAAAACTAGTGACCAAATCCAAAAGAGTAAACTGCAATTTTACACCCTAATGTTTATACCATATTTTCAAAAAAGATTAATTTTACACCCTAATGTCTTTTCCAAATTGCATCAATCTTTGACCTGGCCTTTAACACTGTCTAAGTCAACCGTTAGTGACTAACAGTCAAGGGGTATAATGTAATTTCTTTCGCTTTACTTAGTCACCTCAATAACCCACCTTCCACTATCTACCCCGATTCTCTTTTACACCCTAGCCTTCACACGCACACTTCCGGTTTCTCTTTCACTTTCGGTACATCACAGGCGACAAACTATTCTGACCTCAAAACCCTTCAAGTCTTCTTCTCTGGTGAAACCATGCCTCTCAGAACGATGATTACCAACCTTCTCTAAGCCATAAAAGGTATTTCAAACCCTGTTCAGTCGTTAAGGCTATGGCATTTTGCAAAAACAGTCAATCATTGTGTTATTTTAGCATCTAATGATAGGCTTTACCTAGAGTTTTCAATCGTTGTTCATGTCGGATCAATGAAAACAAGAGTTTTAAGTTTACTGTTCGTGTAAACAAGGTTTACAGTTAAGTCGGACCGATGGGTTTTAATACTGAAATCAAAAGTGTTCATCAACTATAGGTGTGTTTTGTAACTGAAATCGATGTGCTCAAGATATGTGTTCATTAACTTATTTAAGTGATTTGTTCATTAAATGTCGCCGATGTTCTTATAGATATTGAGGTAAAACAAGCTCCAAATAATTAAGTTATCTCTTCGGCTCTTCCTTAATTGAAACGATTATGTACCATGACCATGCCTTCTATCTTGTGAACCTCGAGTAGAACCGAACAATTAATGTTGAGGTATTTGACATTTTGTTATTTTTCATCTCATGGGTATATGCATTTATGTTATCCAGGTTTATGGAGAAATCTCATTTTGTTGAGCATGTGGCTCATCAAACACATGCAATTGCGTTTTTAACATTCAGCACATGCACGTTGAAACTGGGATTCAAACCTTGGTGGACGTAGCTCTCATACAAAACATAAATAGATAAATAAATAATAAAATAACCAAACAAAAAAACAACATTATTTGAGAGAAATTTTTTCTTTTACTTTTTACTATTAATATTTTAAACATTATACTATTAAAAACAATTACAACTAAAATAACTAACGCAACTTTGACTTGCAGCGCATTGGTTATCGTTGATAATTGAAAATAAATCGAATTTTTTGGTTGTTATTATTGTAACATGTAACTTTTTACAAATATATGTCACAAACATATGTAACCTGCTGTCACAAATAAGCCTATAAAGGGTTGTTTGTTTAGTTTTTATTAGGGCTCTTAATGGTTCAGACCTCTTACTGGTTTAACACTTAATGGTTCAGACTGTTTGTTTGTGAGCAAATGTCTTAACGGTTCAGACAATTTTCTCTGGATGGTTAAGCATTATACTAAGTCTGAATGGTTAAAGACCTATAATCTGAATTAGTCAGACATTTGCCTCTGAACAGTTGCATTATACTGGCTCTTAATGGTTCTGATCTCTTACTGATTCAGCACTTAATGATTCAGACCTCTTACTGGTTCAACACTTAACTATTTTGAAATTGCCAAACAACCTCTAAGTTTTACTTTGTGGTAAAAACAAATGCCGAACGTAACTTTGAGTTAAAAAAACGGTGCGCTAAAGTTGGAACAAACTGAACATCAATCATATCGAGAATCAAATTAAAGACCAAGAACACATATTTGATCACATCTTTAATCATGTAGTAGTTTGGAAACGAACTTCCAAATTTGGAATGCATGATCTAAATTTGGAATATGAAGATGATGACAAGATTTGATTCTTCTAGATGAAAAGCTTTTTTTTTTTTGCTGCTATTGATGTTATAGCTACCAAATTGACCCTTTAAACAAAACAAAAAAATGTATATAATAAAGGTTACTAATAATATGGAAATTATTATACCTTTTAAAAAGGTATATGAAAATTATTATAAGTATACAATAATGTTTAGAGTAACAAGTGTGTTCATCTCATATAGTTATATAGTCTAATTTAGTTTCTTATAATATAGTATTATCATTTTTGCGTAATTTAATTTCTTATGATATAGTATTTAACATTTTTGAAGTTTTGGATAATTCACAGAAAATTAAATTATGTATTCTCAATCAAATAATCAATCCATATATTCCAAAACTTCGTATTAACAACGTTAATAATATTCAAGATTAGCGCCATCTATAACTTTTCAAAGAGTATCCAATCATAATCGATTGCATGGGCCCTTGATTCTAATTGAAAAATCGAATAACAATTCTAAAAGTATTAAGGATATGATATAATCATAGAGGCATATAGTTAGGGCTGTGTAGACAAACCAAATGAACACGATCAGTACTTTGTTCGTATTTGTTTGTTAAGAAATACATGTGTTCACGAATTGTTCATGAACACTTACCGAACAAAATTTTATGTTTGTGTTCGTTTGTTAAAGAAATGAACTTGTTCGTGTTTGTTTGTGTTTGTTTGAGGAACAAACGAACACGAATGTTGGATGAACACAAATTTGGATGAACACAAATGAGCACAAACTAATGTTCAAAAACACAAATGGAAACAAATAAACACAAACAAACGTTCGTGAACAAAATATAATACACTGATACTTAATAAATATTTTATTTGTCAAAGTTTTGAAGTATTAAAATAAAATATAAAAACAAAAAAACACCAATGAACTATCGAACACAAATAAACACGCAACTTAATAAATATTTTATTTGTCAAAGTTTTAAGAAATACATGTGTTCACGAACGTTCATGAACATATATGAACGAACACGACCTATGTTTATGTTCATTCATTTAACTAAAGGACGAAATTTTTTGTTTGTATTCATGTTCATTCATTTAACTAAACGAATCAACCCAACGCTAACCTGGAGTGAAAAAGCTGATGTTGAAGGACAACCCACACCCGACAATCTAAAACACAAAATGAAAACTTTTGTTGATTTTACCGTTGGTTTGGTTTACACAAAAAAAAAGGCATAACTAAATCATTGTTTTCTCAATTGGTTGGGTTTCTTTTCATTTTCCTATCCACCACTACATTTTTGGGTATGTGTTCACATCATCTTGTGGATTGGTTTCATTTCTAGCTATTTTTTGTGTTGGGTAATGAGAATTTAACTGGGTTTCTAGAGTCAGGTTTCTAAGCTGGAGTATTATCTCTATCTTGTGGGATAGAGATAAAGTTTGTTATTATCTTACCTTTCTTAGATGTTACCAATAGTTTTGCTACGAGTTAGATTTTACTTAATACATTTGTTTTTTAATGATGTTTAATGAGCATATTTACCTAATCGAACTTAACTTTAAGTTAAATCATTCATAAAACAATTTGTTTGCTATAGAAAGCAGGGAAAATATGAATGGCAAAAAAACCAAAACCCGACAAACTATCCAAAACGCAAAACATTTGGAATCGCGACTGATCATCAAATATATTAAGAAATTTCTAACAGGTTCACATATCATACCCCTTTTATTGAGTAATTAATATGATACTTTCATGGGCAGCAAAAGAATAAAACACATAAGAGTAATTAATATGATACTTTCATGGGCAGCAAAAGAATAAAACACATAAATGCAAAAAGGTCTGATGAAGAGTAGCAGTGATCAGAAATATAAAGGAAAAAATCTTCGGATGGCCAGAATTCTGTTTTGGCTAGATAACCGACCATAATAGCTGTTGAAAATGTCGATTCTACCAGAATGTTTATAAGTGGGTCAAATTGTATTAACTTGCTCAACAATAATATACAAGAAGGGGCATCGTCAATGTTTTCAGAACTGGACCGGAAGTTGAACCGGTCGCCTTACCGGTTCACCGATTCGAAGAACCAGAAAGTGTCGTAAATATTATAAAAATTAATAGGGTTAAATCTGAAGAATAATAAAAAACCCGGTCAAACCCCTTTATAAACCGGTTCGACCGACCGGTTTTCGGGTCCAACCGCCGGGTCACCGGTCAACCTCCTGTTGAATGTAATTCTGGTCCGATACAATGCCTATACGACCAGCCAGTACAATCCGGTTTTCAAAACGCTGGCAATCCTCATGTAGGAGCCATCATACTAAGAGGAATAAAATGCACCACACATAGCCACATGGGACCTTACTAATTATATTATTTCTCTAAAACTATGTGATTATCAACAACTGTTTATTATAAACACACGGATTTTATATATGTACCCGCACGTGTGAATTGAATTCTTTACACCAACATGTATTAACTAATAGCTCCATAGGTTACTTTTAGTCCTAAACTAAAAAAACATAATACAATAAAAAAATTAAGTTTAAAGTAAGAGCGAACCTAACTTTAAAATTAAGGTACATTGCACAAACCTCATCCTTTTAAGAATTCAAGCTTTTCGGCTATTAAAAAAACAATGAGAAACCACTATATAAATCCCACAATGGATGTATTAGCTTAGTATATATTTATAGAAAAATCCTTGAGAGATCTCAACAATTTAGTTCATATTTTCTACAGAAAAATGGCATTCAAAACCACTTCTTTGAACCACAATATCTCCGATGACGGCCGAAGAGAACTCACAATAAAAGAGTTCAAGAGATGGTTGATGAGATTCGACACTGATAAAGACGGCTGGATCAGCAAATCAGAGCTCCGGCAGATTGTTAAGGCCACCGGAAGTTAGTTTTCCGGCTTGAAAGGCAGAGAGGGAATCAAGTCTGCTGACAAGAACGGAAACGGATATGTCGATGAGTGCGAGATTGAAAATCTAATCCAGTTTGCTCAGAAGGAATTGGGTGTTAGAATCATACCGTATTAACATACGCAGTTGTAAACCAATATCTCTTTATTTTTTGTGTAAATAACATGAGTTCTGAAACTTATATGATTCCATCTGTATTTTGAATTTGCGTTAATGATTTGCTACTTGAATTGTTCTATTTCTGTACGGTTCTAACTGGGCTAGAATAAAAGTGTGTAATTACATTGGCATGAATATCTTCGGTTAGTCGACGGTTGGGGGTGGAAGTTTCCAGAAGTTCCATGAGTTGTAATCCTCCTGCTGATGAAACATGAAAAACGGAACATAAAGAAAAACTATCGTAAAAAGTTTTATTAAGCTGAAGAATTTTATACCTCTTCATGCACAGATACTGGCGGAAAAATTCCATTGACGAGAGCGTGGAGTGAAGCGTATGATTTTGAGTCGATGCAACGGTTTATAACAACCTCACCCTATAAAGGTTTTAAACACAAGAACAACATAACCTCTGATCAACGTATTTAACCAACTTTAAAAACATCATAAGCAGTGATTGAGGTTAGCTAAAACCTTAGGATTTATGATGAATATTTTTCCCTTTGGTATTCCGACTTTCAGGTAACTAAACTCGTCGGTGTCTCGGTTTCCAAAACCAGCATAAAACGGATTCCTATCGGGTGGAAAACAAGCCTTGATATCCTGGGATACAAACGTTTGGAGTGTTACGAGCCTCGTTTTGTCATCAAATACAAAGAATCGTAGAAAATATACGGAGGTCAAACATTGTAATTTTCATGGTACAGAGTAATACACTATGCGTAACAGGTAACTAACTAGAAACTAACCTCCAAGCAAGCAATTTTGAATTCATGTGGAGCTCTTCTTATAACTGCACAAGGGTAGTAAAGTAATTTCAAAGGAAAACGCTCAAAATACTAATAACTACATGTACAAAAAACTGAGATATATTAATCTGTTACCTTCACGGAAAAGAGAAGGAAAAAGCCCGTCAGGGGAAATAACTACAGGCCCATCTGGCAAAGCCTTCCCGTCCTACAAATTAATTTATAAGCGGCTAGTGAGCATGGAAACAATATATCAATAGAATAGTTGCCTTTTAGGAAAGAAAACAGAGAGTTAAACCGCTGAAGGTACCTGCGTAAGGTTGAACAAGAACTGCCTAGTGATGGAGGCCTGAGAAATTGACCGAGCGCTTAAATAAAGCATTTGATATCCATTTTCCTACAACATACAATCAAGAAGATGTTCATGTGAAAGTCATTCCACTAATAGTCAAATAAATATGTATCAAGTCACAGGTTAAAATTTGCATAGGGGGTAGCAAGAATATATAAATGCAAAAGATGAAACAAAATGGGCCCAACGTACCACAATTGCCGAAAATAGATGTGTTACACCAATATGTGACCAATCTCTTCCAACCAAAGGCATGAATTGTCCAAGAACATCGGATCTGTAAGACATGTTACTTTTAAGTTTTTCATATTACCGGAAAACTTCGTGCGGAGAACCTATAGACTTGGTGATACACTTGCTAATTGGCATTAATGCATCATGCAGTATCGATGCTCAAGTTTCTATGTGAGTGTGTTATTTGAAATTGATTGAATGTGCAAGTGATAATAACTATTACTCATTGACTAAATATAAACAAAATAAGCTACGTGCGTCCTTTATAAATCTTCAAGAAGAAAAAGAATCTTACTTGGTAATCGTTCCATCAACATCCGAGATCACAATGCGAGTATCCCAACTCCACAAATAAATTCTAGCGTCCACCTGAGATGTGTGTATGTCAATATAACCCAAACGATAAACAACAAAATGCAAAACGACGCATTAACAAATAAGACAAACCAAAAATAACCTTCTGAGACCCGAGAACCGATGTTGAAAATGTGAACGTTACTGTATTTTGCCCTTCTGCTAGATTCAAAGAAGCTAGCTGCTCAGGAGTTGGAGTAAGTTCTCGTGTATGTGTCTTATCAGATTTCGGTGAAGGCCATTCTTTTTCAGCATCCGGTTCTTGTCCACTTTCAATATCATAAACTTTTGTACTACTGTCGGGAACGTTTTTACTCGCCAATCTTCTAAACGGCCACAGACTCCAGCTTCCGCCAGCACCGTCAACTATATCAGAAGGATCACCTACAAATAGGTTTTCACTATAAATTTCAAATCTTGACATAACAAAATATCTATAACTAATATGAATTCACATAAAGATCCAATGCTACCATCTTTAAGATCCTTCGATAAGTCATCTGCACTTTGTCGTAATTCTTTCTCTATTAATTCTTTTTTGAACCTTGAAGCATCTTCCCTGAGTAAATCCCAATTCGATCTTAACCTACCAACAGGAGAGTAAAATTCCAATTCATCTTGATTATCTGGAATCGGATCATTAAATAGAAAAATGTTCGGCAGAGATTTTGCCTTCCGACCAATTTCCGCTTTCGGAATTTCACGACTTTCAGGAATCTCCAAATTACTCGAACACCTTCTAAGATTTCCTTTTGGTTCAAGTTCACCTTTCGAGCGTTCTCGATAGGTTCTGACTCTAAGTAGACCAGGACCATGCATCACAGCTGTTGACTCACTCCCTACCTGTTTGACTTCTTGCTCTATCATGCTGATGTTCGGTTTTGAATCATCAAGATCGCCAAAAATCAGCTGTTCGTCAACAAATGGTTCCGATAATTGAATCTCAACATTTGTCTCCAATGGAGGTCTGATTTCATTCGTTTCATCTACTTCCTTTGCAAGATTATCTTCCACATTTTGACACAAAGGTACCGCAACAGAAGCGCAAGGAACAACTTCTATGGCTGCGTCTTCTTGATTAGACGCACCTTCTGCATAGCTTTCGGGTACAATTTCTAAAGACCCTTGGCCTGTTATCAATCCCACTTCGGGTTCATTAGCATCATCCAACTGAGTTCTTGAACAATCTTCAAAAGCACCATCTTCTTCATCATGGTTATTAACACCGTTAACATCATCTGCTGCTATAGTTTCTTCAACCTTCATTGAAGGCACCTCGTGATCAACCCCCGAATTCTCTGACTCATTTGCAAAGTGTTGTTCGTGCAAAACCACACTCGTCTCCAATCTTCCACCAGTAATATCCCCATTATCGTTTATTGATTCTTGACTTCTTGAAGGATGATTCGTTAACCACCTCGTTTCCAATAGATCAGCGGCAATTTCAGCCCTTTCCAATTGTGTCATCCTACCTTCATTTGAATCATCCTCTTCTTTTGTCAAAGTATGTTCTTTCAAAGATCTTCTCCCTAAAACAAACCCTAAAATTCTAGACCCTTTAGAGTTAGTTCTTGAAAAAGCCGCACCGTCAATTCCATCACCAACCGAATTACAGTTATCAAAGTCACAATCCATACTTTTCGACTTAACCGGAAGCTTATCTCGCTCTTTTCCATTTACAACCTCACAAAAAGACGAATTCGAGGAAATTCCTTCAACTACCTCCTCCGAATCAACCTCTCGGAGAAAATACGCCTCCCCTCGGGGATCCAAATACATACTAAAATCCGCATCAACCCCATTAACATTAACGTCAACGACTCTTTCTTTCGCCTTCAACACCCCTTGAAACTTCCCAAACCTAACATACCAAGGAGACGACTTCAAGCTACCGTCTTCTTGCTGCACCACAACTATATCAACCGCCCCGCCAAAAGGATGAAACGGGCCAGAAACCGTGTACACCCCTTGTGTGATATAGCTGCCTAGCCTCCCTACAGCATACATCTTCCCCTAAACTAACTAAAATCACATCACCAATTTAAACAAATATAACAGTTGCATCCAGGAAGATTAACCCGATATCACAAACTCCTCAAACCAATTGGGAACCAAACCAAGCTAACTAAGATCAAATTCCCAAAATACCCAATTTATTACCAACACGAAATGTTAATATTATTCAAGACTCTAACAAATTGTAATTGCAATCAAAGATGGATTCTTGACTACGAAACTTTATCGAATTTCAAACAAATAAAGAAAATAAAGAAGGAACGAACATGAAACAATCAAAGATTTGATCGATTGGTCCATCTTCACCGCCATTGTTTTTCCCCGAATGTCCGTTCATGTTGTTCTTAATTCCATAAACTGGTGGATTACAATTGACGTGAGGGAAACAATTAAGAAACCCTCTTGTGTTGTGTTGTGTTCGGTTCGAAAGATTGTATGAAGGCGGAAACGTTGTTTTATTAATTGGGTGTGTTATCGGTTGAATGAATATTGTCAGATGAATCGAAGAGAACAGAACAGAACATAACATAGTTAATGATGGAGATTTGAGTTCGGTGTGCATGTTTAAGCCTTTTAGTTATTTTTTTTATTTTATTATTATTATTTTTTTTGATTTTTCAAAAACATTAGTTAATGATATTATTTTCTTTTAGTTTTTTGCTTGGTTCATTCTCTTAACGAGAGAATGGAATGTGTTTATGCTTTTCTTCCGTATCGACACTTCTTTGCATTGTTTATTTTTTTTATGTATTATGGAATTTTTTTTAATTACTAAACTAGCATACCTTAAGGATCGAACCCCTAATCTCAACTATCCTAAACTCTATCTGACTCACCAACATCACTTGGCACACCGTGAGAATTTCACAAATCCTAAACTCTATCTAACTCACCAACACCTCTTGGCTATTTCCAAGTAGATGATTAATACATTTCTTCATATAAACATTTCATGCGTTAGTAGGCATGTAAGTTTTAAGATACGTAATCACAACTCGCATATCTATTTGTAGCTAGTAAAAACACCTGCGCTATTCAACGGGGTTTTGGTTGATATCGATTCGCTTTGGTACAAGATCGATTCTCGATACAGCAACCAAAAGAAACACACAAAAGAAGATACAAAACCGTTTTTTTTTTGCATCGATTGAATATCATAAAAAGAAATTTACATCAGAGATAATCGTTATTGGACGTTAAACCGCAGAAAAATTTAATGTCTTCCAAACTAAAAAATGTTTCAGAAGTATTCATTTAAGAAATAATACTAAGAAAAGTCTTTATAGTTCAAAGAACGACAAAACCAAAAACAACAATATAAAAAGAAAGGATGTTTGATTTAAATAACTTAATTTTCATCAATATGACTGATAACAATCCCAACTTACAAATTGAAGCACGTTACTCCTGACTTTTAACTTATTTTTCTTTGACACGCCCAAACTAACTGAACCCTAACCCAATTAGTTTTTTTGTAGATGTGGCACTTGTTTACTGACGTGGTATCTGACGTGACATTTTTGCTGATATGGCATCTAATGTGGTGCTTATTTTAGTGATGTGGCATCTGATATGGCGTTTATTTAGTGACGTGGCATCTGATGTGGCACATGTTTAGTGAAGTGACATCTGACGTCATCTTACCGGGTTATGGTTCAGTCAGCTTGGGAGTGCCAGCGAAATATAAATTGATAGTTGGAAGTGGCGAAGTACAATTCGTACGTTGGAAGTGTTATCAATATAATTCACACAAATTTATCATTTGCATTCTATGAGAATCGACTTGTCTGGTTAGGGGGCATTTTCATGCGGTTCACACATAATTTTTAAATCGTTATTTTTCTCTATTTCCTGCAAGTGTTTCATGTATTTATCATCTCTTTTTAGTTTTTATTCCACCAACATCTTGTGTCGTTCTCTATTCTTCTCCAATTCCAACATTTTGCAGACTTAAATTCGATCATGGCATCCACCCAACCTTCTTTCCCTTCGCTTGTTGACAACTCGACCTTTTTCTTTTGTTGCAACCTTGTTGGTGTTGTGTCCTCAGTTGGGTCGTTATTTAAATTGATGTCGAGAATGTTGCTTGATAACCCATTCGTTGAGGTTGTGAAATTTCCCGACTCGGATGTTTGATCGTTTTTTTGGAATGACCAAGCATACCCGTTAGGCCATCAAGATCCATCAATGGACTACGAATCCATTTGGAATGAGTCCTCGCAATCTCCCACACCGGCAATTGGGAAAACGCTTTCTTTGCGTAGAGTCTTGTGTATTCGATTAGGGCATCCTTGATGATATTCGCCTCATTCGATCCACTTGGTCAAATGCGAAACTAATATATGGTAAAAAAAAGTAATTAATATCTAGAATTTTATCAAGAATACTATAACAAACTAATATAATTAAAAAAATAAAGGATTAATAATATACCTTTTTACGTAGCATGCATTGAATTGACTCATATTTTTATTCAAAGCCATCCAGTTCCGCCTGATTTGATCCATGTATTGAGTAGGTATATTTATAGCATGCATTGAATTGACTCATATTTTTATTCAAAGCCATCCAGTTTCGCGTGATTTGATCCATGTATTGAATAGGTATATTTTTATTTTCAAAAATGTGCGATAACTCATTTCCGAAAGTGTTCTTTTGCTGTTGATTTCCTTTTTGTCCTAAAAATAAGAAAGATTTAACCAGGCCTACCTCTTACTCCTGCGTCGAATTTTGACGCTCCCCGTGTTAGCTTGTTTTTTGCCCCGTCTTCCACGAGTAGCTTGCCCTTGTATTTCTTGTTCTTCATCTTCATCATCTTGTGGCTCTTCTTGTTCGTAGTCTCTGTCTGGATCGGTATTACGAACCGGTCAATAATTCGCTCGTTCACCAGGTCAAGAGATAAAGTAAAATGACAAGTTGCAACGTGGGTTGGTATGTTGAAACGAGAGAAGTATTGCAGATATTATTGAAACAGTTGGGTTGGAAACCATTGAGTCGGTATAGGTATTGGTTCGTCTTGTAAACGAAACCTATCGGGTTCGCCTAAATTAGCACAAACCTTTGCCCTATATTTTTTTCTTCGTAGCGGACGCTCTTTTGCTTGAAAATTCCATTTCGTAATAATTTATTTGAAATGTGGGTGTTGTGTTGTGATTATTTGAGTGATGAAGTGTGCGTAAAAATGTAAAGATTGGAATTATTTATAGGGGTTAAATCTGGAATTTTTAAACTTTGAATGGTTATATGACCATTTGAAAACAATCATAATCATCTTATCCTTTTTCCCACGGCCTGAGATGTGCATCACGACCAACATCATCACCACCGTGAAAACACTGCCTGCGGTGATGTTTTACAACCTTAATGGGCTTCACGATCGTGAAAACCCAGGTGCCTCATGTACCTTCATGTGAGTGGTGATATGTTAGGCTTTACCAGTTTTTTTCCCTTTCTATAGTCATATTGCACTTATCAATGGTTAGCAGATAGTCAGTATTGATTAGGGATTAGTAGAACTTTGGTGTTCTAATGGGATTATTATAATTTTGAGTGATGTTCTTCTCATATATGTAAGTAAACTAGTTTGTACATGGATGCACATTACATATCAAACACATATATACATGATTACGCCAATTGAATGAGGATGTTATAATCTTATTAGGAGGTTTGCGAATAACGTACCAACTTGCATGAGTACATATGATGGCTTTCTTGACTTACCACATGACAAGAGCACTGATGGTGGGACAAAAATATCATCTACATGATACGCTTGCAACACATTTTTTGAACACACATAACCATCCAATCTGTAACACCCGACATTATTTCTATCAAATTAAACCGCGAGACGTGTCTGAAACTCTGCCCTGGGTTAACTTGTTAAAAGTAAGGGACTAAAGTTGTCAATAGATCAAAGATACAAGTTCAGGGAGGGACAGAAATTGATATTCGGAGAATTTATCTTTTACGAACTGTAAGCCTATGTATGGCTTTCCTATACGGTTGGTGAAGTGGGTTGCAGCTATAACCCTATATTGCCTTGTTAGTAGTCCCTAGTTTTGCTCCTTGCAGACCATAAGCCATTGTCCGGCTTCCCATTACCGTTCGTAAGTTCTTTTTGGCCAGTTGCTTTTGATTAATTCAAATCTTGCTTGGTTTGACTTTATCTTTTGACCCGTTTCTTTCAAGTCCCTAGATTTATTGGTTTTTCTATTCCAAGCACATGGCTTTTTAGTTTTAGTTAAGGTATGTTGTTGTACCTTGAATTTCGTCAATTGGTTTTGATTACAGTCGAATTCTCCAAGATCCGAAACTTAGTTTGTTGATGCAAATTGGGTTACGAACCATAAGCCAGAACCACCGCATGGATCTATATGATCTGAAAGACTGAACTTTGACCATTTGTTGACCCATTTTGGGTAATTTGGACCGTAAGGCAATTGTTGTCATACCTTACGGCTCGTAAAAGGCTAACGAATCCGTAAAAGGCTGTTTTCATCCAATACCTTAAAGTTTGGGTAGCGGAACATAAGGCCCAACCTTAGCCACTCTTACGGTCCGTAAGGGACATAATTAAATCGGTTACAAGAATTGGTTAACATACTATAAGGCATAACCTATATATCGCACATGATACAGAAAGAACCCCTTGTTCGAATTCAAACATTCAATCTAACAAACGTGTTTTCCAAACCCAACTATTAATGATCTCGTCTTCAACGACATTTAACGAATGGTCGATAACGATTCTTGTAGATATATGTTCCATCCACTTTGTGACTATAGAACCAACTTGGATTTCGTACGTTGTGAGCTTATAATACTTTGATTTGGTTGTGTGACTTCAGTATAACAGGTAAGTACATTAGTTGTTTTGAAAACTTGAGATGCTAATATAAAACCTCTTGGTTATTTGACTATTTGATTTACTTCAGTATGGTTGTAACAAACATTTTGAGATAATTATTATGTGTATGCTGGTGCCTTGTTATACACATTATTATAATTATGGTCACAATTATGTGGTAGGCATACACCAACAATTGGGCGTGAAGTGTTAAATTAATCATTTGATCTAACATTAGACTAAACTCAAATATGTGACAGATTGTGATTATGGTAAATCAAGATACTTATCTAATGATCATTTAAATATTTTATAAATGAGTCCGTTAATTCTATTTATCAGTGAAAATTAACGTATTTAAAGAAAAACTCATAGGTGATGCCCCTTTATTGTAGACTAAGTTGATTCGACTCGAGTTCTTTGGAACTTGTGACTCCTAAGAGTAGGCCCTATGATGTCGCTAAGCCGTATTCATGCTTTCAATAAACCTTTTGGCTTTGTATTAGAAATTGATTTAATGTTTCAACTTTATGGGTTTTATTGTATAAACACGTAATTTCATTTAATAAATACACTTTCTTTCGCTGCAATACTAATAATTTGTGACGCTACCTAACATTCGGGTCCACCGGAAAGTCGGGGTGTAACACAATCTAACTAGCATACCTTCCTAACGGTTTGTGTTACATCACCATACGTTGAACATGATGTTATGTTGCACGTTCACTTAAGGTGAGAACGCTTACAAGTTCTATTCATAATA
This sequence comes from Scalesia atractyloides, assembly GCA_947069175.1. NCBI lineage: Eukaryota > Viridiplantae > Streptophyta > Magnoliopsida > Asterales > Asteraceae > Scalesia > Scalesia atractyloides. Next base: position 12,118,144 of record CAMTDV010000023.1, on the reverse strand, counting down.
ATTTAGTGGTTGATGTTAACAATATAATGCAACACTCGATTTAGCATTTCTTTCAAACTCCTAATAAGTTGTAAGAATCAATCCCAAAAGTATAATTCATGTACGGGTAAAAAGATTAAAAGGAGGTTATCGATTATAAACAGTATTACGGTACATCAATCGTGCATGTGTGTAATCCATTGCCAACTCTTTGGGTTGATATTTCTGGAAAGCAAATGAAGATTAAAACGAAATAAAAGTGGACCCAATCCTTGAACGAGAGAAACATAAACATGTATGTGAAACCCAACCCAACAATATTGGAATCTAGATTTTACTTTTAAATTTTGATTCCGATTTAAGTGTTCAGATTTTAAAAGTTCACACAAATGGTCCCAAGATACCAAATTTACAAAGTGTTCTTAAATACTTGTGATATTTATTTAAACGGCATACAATTACTAGTTAGTATGTTAGTATCACAAAATTAGTATTAAAATTCTCTTGTCTAAATTAGAATCAGATTCTCCAAGATAAACAAATATTTGTTATATAATCTTCAAATTGAAACAAAAATAGAAAATAATTACTCAATTATTGAGAAATCAGAAAAAGGTTACGAACACTCTCTTTGGTGGGCCAACTTTGGCGAATCATTTTCACCATCATTACCTTTTTATCTTCAACTTTAAAACTTCTGCTTAATGATTAGTTTAAGATTACAATTTTTCTTTGGCTTTTATGTTGTAGAATTAATCGTTGTAAATCGACAAATATAAAAAGTATTTTGTGATGTGATGCTATATTTATGTTTGTATTAATAAATAATAAACCTATCAGTCATATAATTACTATGTATATACAAATCTTTTTTTCTCACATTTTAACTTCTAATAAAAGATTCCAAATAATGTCATATGTTATTCTCTTATTCAATCTTTAAAATTTTATTTATATTTGTTTGATATAATTTACTTATATTTATCTATATTTTTATCTTTATCTAAGATTTTAAAACTAATAATTAACCAGGTTTAACTAGCGGTGAAAGATTTATAACCCCAACTTATTCCACACAATTTAACTAACAACATAATTCGTTGTACACATCAAGATAATGATGTATACGAATAATAGTTAATTATTGTGAAATTTAATCTTTTGTGGACAATGGAAACATGTAAAATTTGTTTTTTTTTTTTCAAAAAAAGAATATATATATATATGTATATATATATATATAGTATATATATATATATATAGTGGCGGATCTAGAAAACTTTCATAGGGGTAACATTTTAAAAGAAAGAGGTAACGAAATTGAAAAAATGTCAAAATTTTCCAAAATTTACACTACCGCTGGAGCGCCAACTCCGCTACCTCGTATACAATGGTACATCCGCCCCTGTGTGTGTATATATATATATTATATATAATGAGAGAAGTTACATATTTACTAATAGTAATTTGAACATTACGCATTATATGAATTCAATTCTCCGCTTTAAACACATATTTCAAGACAATTAATTTTCATATGAAATGAATTTAAATTCAAGAATATATTTGTACGACAATAACTTATCAATGCATCCTAATGAAAGAATTAATAACCTAACCAAACTACTATAGAAAATTAAAAAAAAATTACTTACTTATTAACAATATTGTTGAAGAACAAATTGTGTCTATCAGATACAAGAAATTTTATGAAAAAGTAATGAGAAGAGAATAAGCACAGGATGGGAAAAGAGTAGTTAGTTTTCCTATAAATAGCATTGTGGCAATAATATGAAACTAAAGGAAATTATGAAACTAAAAAAGGATATTTTATTTTATTTTATTTTCTTGATAATAACAATTTAATTTGACTGGAAATATGAATATGAATGTGAATAATATAGTGGCTCCACAAACACATGACGTTAGTCGTTTATTGGTAATACAGCAAATTGCTTTTTTTCAACAAGAAAATTTAGGACCTCCACCTCCTGTGGATATTGGTTGAAGCCACCCTTTAAACTTTGATATATCGTGAATGAAAACAATATTGCATTAGAATATAATATCGTATCTACTAGAAGTTCATATAAAAAAATATTTTCTGAATATCAAAAACTGACTGACATGGGTTCTGCCTATATTAATATCTTTAGTGGCCAACACAAATCCAGAAACCTTATGTTTTATATCCAATTTAATATACAATCTGATTTGTTTTATTGTTTATGTTCATGTATACAACCAGAACACATATAATGATACGTTTTAAATTATAAAATCACTTGTACATAAGAATATATATATATATACAAGAATTAAGAAGAATACTGATTCTGCTATGAATATTGAATAAAAAGGGGCAATTTTTTTGAATATTTAGTAACTTTAAGGTTGAACTTTATCTTCAACGGCAATTGAATTCTTACAATGAGCAATAGCAGCTTGAATGGCAGCTTGTAATTCTTCCATGGTGCTATCACTAGTTGTGCTTTTGGCTGGACTTACAGTTCCTGAAGCAAGAAGTATCCCACTATTGGTCGGAGAAGTTCTCATGGACACCGGAGCTGAATGCTTCCCTCTTTTCCTGTCACTTCTATTCATCTCCACCGGCAGACTACTTCTGGAGCTCACCAAGTTCCCGGAGAAGGAATGCGGCTGCCGGTTAAACTCAGTATTCGGTCCCTTCGCCTTTGTAAATGACATAAAAGGTCTCACCATTTTCATGTACCTTTTGATGAGTTGAGCCACTTCTAGTTTGAGCTTTTTCTTGGAGTTGTTGTGTCTTTGTTGATCTTGGTTTTCATGGTCTATTTCTCTTTCATCAAGTGATCCTTTTTTCCACTTGGGTCGGCTAAAGATTGAGAAGGATTTCGACTTTGGTCTTGTTTAGAGTCACATTGTTGTTGGGTAGATTGAATTCAGAGAAGGTGTTCCGGTGGTGGTAGTGAAAACTAGTGTTTCCAATAGGGTTGTTTTGATCTTTTAAAATGTCTTTCATGGGGAGGGTAAAACTGTCCATTGAGTTTGTTGAAGAGCGAGGGGATATAGGAAGATGAGAGAGAAGGTGGAGAGGGAGGAGGTGACCATGGAAGAAGATGTCATCGGCCGGAGAAAGGTCAATGGCGGTCAATGGTTCGGGTGGTGGTGTGAAGCTACGGTGGTGGTCGCTGTGGTTGTCATTGTCATTATCAATATAAGTGTTGTATTTGTGACCATCTTGTGTAGATTTTTGTGGTGGATTAGGGTTGAGAGAAATGGTGAATGAGAACTCATGGGTAGGAGATTGCGATGCCGATGGTGGCGATGCCGTGGCGGTTTGTGGTGGAGATGGATTTTGGATAGTTTCTTGTAGTGTTGTTGCTTCTAGCTTCTTCATGTAAGTTTGATGATCATTTTGTAGTTTATGATCTCTCATGTTTACAACTTCCATGCTTATAGTTTTAGTGTTGAGTGGATGATCACTTGCACCAAAGAGATAAGAGAGAGAGAGAGAGAGAGAGGTGTTGGCAGAGAGAATGAGAACAAGTCTAGTTAGGTGCAGAATACTTCAGTCTTTTGTCCATATAAGAAAGGGTGGTGGTGGATTGAAGACCATGAGACACAAGGATCTAATCAAAATTGATTTTTTTTTTTAAATATTGTGTCCTTTTCAATTTTACAGCTATAACAAAAAAGAAAAGTTCATGATAACAATGAGAAACAATAATGTTTTTTTTAAAGGTGACTTTTAATATGTACATGGACTATTGGTCGTCGGGTTCCCATCAAGGATGGTTACCCGTCAGCCCAGCATTCGCAGACGTGATGTTCTATCGGGCCCCGACTGCCGCTCTGACTGACCTTCGCCCGGAAACCATACTGTCCTCACACGAGAGCCTCGCTGGGGTAACAGTTGGGTAAATGGGTTGCCCTCCGGATCGAACCATGCCTTGGTAGGAAATGATCCATCCTTGGGACGTCCCGCACCTTTTGCCCAAGCCGGGAAATGTGATCAAGATTCTCTAAACTATCTTCCTAATCGTCATTTGTAAATGATTAGCAATAAGTAATGTCCTTACAAAAGTTAACATTTTTTTTCAAATATTAACTAGAAGGACTATTATTGTAATATAAATTTAGAACAATGTAACATAATTTAATTGATGCTCTATTTACAAAACTCAGATTAGTTCAAAATTAGGGTTTATGCATTCTCACTTTGGGTTTTTGTTAAATTAGTTATGAATTTATGATCTTAGATCATCCGTAATGGTTAATATTCTCTAAGGGTTATTTTTCGGCACATCAAATATGCAATGGTTAGTGCTCCTTAATACCCTTTCAATCATTATTTTGCCAATTTTTTTCTCCTCATTTGGAGTTATACTAAAAACGTCTGATCCTCTTCATGCCCATATAACGCACATAGAGAACATGTTGGGAGCGTTATCAAACCATTTCTTACCTCTTTAATGCCTACTCATGGTCTTAAGACAATTTTATTACGTCTTTAAAGTTTAAAGCCAATATTAAATGCGTATAATAAGGATTTAAGGTCAAATTTGTCCTGTTCATTTTGATGGGAATATTTTTTGAGAGAAATTTTCATTCTACACATGATAATTTCAATAGTTTCATAATTAGGTTATTGAATCCACATTTTTTTTCGTATCTTAGTTACATGGTCGGTGTAAAACACTCAATTTCTAAAATGTACACAAAATTTTGTATTCCAAAGGTTGATCTTGCTATAATAATTGTATCCTTTTATCACATATCATAGCCAAAAAGTCTTCTAATGAAAAGTAGAGTAATAATAATAGTTTGAAGAGGCCAAATTAATGTCGTTGACATGTTTTATCTTAATAATTTGCAGATGTTATGCTAATTTGACGTAAAAAATCAAATTACCAATGTTAGTATGGAGTTTTTTTTAAACGCCAACTAAATCACCGTATAAACATCTTGTGATGCTCTTAATTAAGCAAATGCACCCCTCTTCCATAACGGTTAGAGTTGGATGTGTAACATTCATCGAAAAACGGGTTTCAAAACCCGCTTCGTTTATCAATCAAATATTCAGTTATAAGTTTCGTTGCGTATTTATGGTTCATATTAATTTCAAACAATACATAACTAATAAACATTTTTAGAATTTTAAACCATAATTAATAAATAATAAAAATGAGTAAATAAAAAAATAAAATAGGGCAGCCGGTTTCGAACCCGGGTCACCCACAAAGACAAACACGCAACACACCACTCCGCCACACACTTCCTTTGTGACAAATACTGAAACAATAACATTTAAAGTAAAACCCGAAAGTCAAATCCGGTAAACAACGCGCCAGAACTCGCAATCACCGGAGAAAACATAAACTCCGCGAATTTGGTGTTTCTCCTTTGACCGAAACGGATAAACTGATTTCGACATCAGTTATAACCGATGCCGGCACTCAACTCCAGTCATAACCGTCGGAAAATCATTGACCGCGGACTTTGATCTTAATTCAAACTCAAATCAGATGATATTCCTTATAAATACTCACTCAAACATCTGGTAACCCTTTCGCACAGAACCGCACACTCTTTCGAAGCTTTAATCCTTCCAGAGCATGTCGCGGAGTTCCTCTGCACTCACCGGAGTATCCCGGAATCACTGAACATAAAACCGCAGTTGTCTTCCGACGGTATAATTGTCTAAACCTCCCTGCTATCTCTTGATTTATACTTTAATTGTTCAAACCAATAATCGAAACTGTTAAACAGTTCACTCAGCCGGAATCCGCAAATCAGAGCCGACGAAATCTTGCCGGAAAATCTGAAGAAAACACTAGGTGTTGGTACATCTTATTCCTTAATCTACCTTCTCTATTCCAATTCAATCAATTATAAGTGTTGTTGATCGATTAAACAGAACAGTCGGATTTCACTGTTCTGTGTTCTTGTAAACGAAGAAGATGAAGTCGAATATATGTATTAATATAATTAAAACCGGATATTCAAACGGGTTAGACACACAGTCCATAGGTGGACTTTGTGCAAATACAATATGCACGTCCCGAGTTCGAATCGCACATGTTACCGACTTTCAGAAATAAAACCAACATTTTTAGAACTTAATCAGATCAAGTCACAGAATGTTTATAAGAGGAATATAATTCAGTAGTTAAGCAGATTAGACACACAGCCCAACTGGTTGGGCTGTGCGCACTCGAACCGAACGTCCCGAGTTCGACTCCGGGTCTCTGAAGCCGGTTCGGCCATATTAAATCATTTTTTATATAAACTAAATAAGGTTAAAGTTAATTAGTATATATATATATAATTAAAACAGAGAATATTTCGGGTTAGACACGTAGCTCAGTTGGTAGAGCTGCGTGCACGTATACGAGAGGTCCCGAGTTCGAACCTCACTCAGCGCATAGAAAACACAGTCTGACCGGTCAGACCCGGTCAACGGTCAACGGTCAAAAAGTCAACTTTTTTTTTATTTCTTTTTATTTATTTATTTAATTGAAAAATCATTAAAAATACTTAAAAATAAGATTCTTAAAGTTAGAAAATTTCCTTAAACTCACAAAAATAAATCTAACAAACCCATTAAGAGCACTAATTAAAAATATTAATCTCAAATAAAATTTATTTATTTACCGAATCATTTCGTTATTATTTTAGGTTAGTTTCTCCCTCGTCGGTTGAGTCATAATATTCGTGCGCATTCATCGCCATCAAGAAACGCATCCACTGTGAGTGAATCTCTACCAATTCCCCGTTTTAAACATGTTTTGGGGTGTATCATGTGTCTTATAATCCTTTTATTTTATTTAAACACTTGTGCATACATCATATGCGTGATCAAATGTGTATCAAATGTGTATCAATTGTTGTGTGAATTATATGTAGATTGGATTTATCATTTTCAGTGCACGCATTTCATTAGGCCCATCAGTTCCCCGTGGGATACGGGTTGAGCATCAGGAGCCTCATTAGATCGGCTCCGTTTGATTGAGCCTTGATCTCACATACATCATCATTCATGTCATATACTCATCCAAAGTGGTTTGTGATTGTTTATCTATATATGTTTGCTCACATGTGATTATTGCACAAATTTTCCTTGTTAAATAAAACTAGAAATTAGTAACAATGTTTTATCAAGGTTCACTCCTCAACTTTTGTTGACCCAAAATCTCCCCCGTTTTACACATGATACAGGTGATCCAGCTGAGACAAGAAACACATAGGAAGGACTAGAAGAATAAACAAGTTTAAGCTTTGAAATTGTTATATAGTTTCATTTTTCTTGTAATTGTATGAATTTTGTTTTGGATATTTAAGTTGTAATTTGAATTTAATAAATATGAAACATCTTAGTAAACATCATGAGCTTTGGTGATAACCCAATTATGCCCCGACTTTTATTCCGATGCGGATCGGGGTGTGACAGATTGGTATCAGAGCTTATGACTATAGGGATATAGGATAGGTTATTAGACCCTTAGAGACTATACTATAGTTGATTAAATTTTAAATTGTTTATGCGTTACATACAAAATTTATGATGTTTATATGCTTTATGTTTATTTTCACACCCAATGTTATGCAAGCATGCTCACAAATATATGTTATTATGCAATGCTCATCATGAATCATATCCTCATAACATATCATATCCATGAGAGCACACACCTCACGATTCCCATGATTTTTGCAATGATTTTTGTATTTTTCAAATCACATCAAAGTGAGTTCTCATGACGGGCATGTAGTAACTGGAAGGGTACGAGTACCGGTAGTTGGAACGTCCTGTCTAGGCTTGGCATTCGTATAAATCCAAAATAAAGGACCAGTTTGCCTACCTGGGGACTAACGATGAGAGTACGAAGGACCTATTAGGCCAAAGCATGCTATACCAAACGTCGTGTGAGCTAACCCCACTTTGAGTTGTCATTGTGTCTACACCTGGACACCCTCCTACCATACATCTCGCAATCATATTTTACGATTTTCATTCGGGTGATGCGAGTGTTAATCTGCCGACACCAATGTGAATCCTACCAAGCCCAATAGTCATGGGGGCCCACATGACTACACAGGCGATGGTATGGGGGACATTGGAGGCCCAAACATGAGCAAACCCAAGACATCCTATGGATGTAGTTAAATTATTGCCAATTATGTTGTTTTTTCATTCTTTTTACGACACATGACACCTAGAAAGTTCTTAAACTCACAATCTTCCTATGTATGTTCCTGTAGATGTCGGCTAGGCAACTACGTGGAGGTAGAAAGTCAGGAAGATCAAATGAACGCTTGGCCACCAAATTGCTAAACAAATGGCCGCAGTACTTCCTGACATCGTGATTCAAGTTCAACAAGCTCTCACCGCAAATCCCATCAACCCTCCCAATCAAGAAGACCAGAGCGTCGCCAACCCTCCTTCCAAAAAGTGCTCCTACAAACACTTCAAATCTTGCGATCCCCCAAATTATGAAGGGACCTAAGGTGTTACCGCTCTCCTTCACTGGTTTGAAGAAATGGAGAACACTTTCCTCAATTGCGATTGTCCCGAGGACCGTAAGGTACGTTATGCAACTGGAAGACTGTTTGGGGAAGCCCTTACCTGGTGGAACATGGAAAAGGTAAGTGAGGAGTTGAAGATGCCATGGCCTTAACATGGGAAGAGTTAAGGGAACTCATGAAAAGACGCTTCTGTCCAACAAGCGAAATCAAAAAGCTGGCGGACGAATTCCACTCACTGAAACAAAAATAAGGAGATCACACATCCTATAATAAGAGATTTCTCGAGCTGAACCAGATGATCCCTAATTTGTTCACCCCCTTGTACCGCTTGGTTGAACATTACATTCGAGGCTCCCTCGAAAATCCAAGATTCGGTTTTAAGCACTTCACCTGCAACACTTGAAGCCGCGATGGAGTTAGCTACAGAACTCACTGAAAATCGCATTCGAAACGGCAAATTCAAAGATGAAAAGAAGAAAGCACCCATAGAGTTAAGGGAACTCATGAAAAGACGCTTCTGTCCAACAAGCGAAATCAAAAAGCTGGCGGACGAATTCCACTCACTGAAACAAAAAGAAGGAGATCACACATCCTATAATAAGAGATTTCTCGAGCTGAACCAGATGATCCCTAATTTGTTCACCCCCTTATACCGCTTGGTTGAACATTACATTCGAGGTCTCCCCTCGAAAATCCAAGATTCGGTTTTAAGCACTTCACCTGCAACACTTGAAGCCGCATGGAGTTAGCTACAGAACTCACTGAAAATCGCATTCGAAACGGCAAATTCAAAGATGAAAAGAAGAAAGCACCCATAGAGACCTCAACTACAAACCACCCAGTCTCATCCTCAAGGTTTGCTGGTAAGAGGAAACGTAATGGCAAGAATTTTGCTGTCACTCAAACCAACCCTCCTATCACTGCTGCACCAATCACCCAAATTGCTCCTTCCGCGGTACCATTCAAAAAGCAATACACCGGCCCTCACCCAAAATGCAACCGCTGTCAATACCATCACCCTCCCGAAAACCCCTGCCAACATTGCACAAGCTGTGGCCGTGCGGGTCACACCATCCAAACCTGTCGTACTCTTCAACGAATGAACCGCAATCAACCCCCAACCCAAACCCATCAATAGATAGTGGGTCAAGCCCAACAACCCTTACTTCTACCACCTGCACCACACGCAGCCCAAACTTACTACCAACCCAACTACCCCGTGATGCAACCCATACGAGCTTGTTACAACTGTGGGGACCCAAACCACTTCAGGAACACTTGTCCACGCTTGGTGAACATCATCCATGCCCAAGCTCAAGCAAACCCGGTAAACCAAGCTAACCAAGCTCCTCCACCTGCCAGAGGAAGAGCTTTTAACATCAATGCCAACCAAGCTAGGGCTGACAACAACGTGGTCAACGGTACGTTTCTCATCAATGGTAGTTATGCATCCATATTATTCGATACTGGTGCGGATAAGAGCTTTGTGTCCTTAGAATTTGAACCTAGCCTCAACCAAACTCGTGTTAATCTCATGGAATCTCTAACGGTGGAAGTTGCTGACGGAAAACCCGTTTCATTAAATTCTATTATACGCAATTGTACCCTCACTCTAAACGATCACGATTTTCCAGTTGACCTCATTTCTATGAAGTTGGGAAGTTTCGATATTATAATCGGTATGGACTGGCTCAGCCAGCATCACGCTGAAGTAGTGTGCCACGAAAAGTTCATTCGCATTCCTCTTGCAGACGGTCAGACCCTACGTATTTTTGGGGAAACCCCTTCGAAAGGACTCAAATTAATGTCCTGCCTTCAAGCCCGAAGATATCTCCGCAAGAACTATGTCGCATTCCTAACTCATGTCGTCAAAAAGGGAAACAAGGAGAAGAAACTCGAAGATATCCCAGTTGTGAAAGAATTCCCACAAGTCTTTCCCGACGACATTTCAGGACTCCCTCCTGTGAGAGACGTCGAATTCCGCATCGATCTTGTACCTGGCGCTACACCAGTCGCAAAATCTCCTTATAGGTTAGCCCCATCCGAAATGCAAGAGCTGGCCAGTCAACTGCAAGAGCTGACTGACAAAGGATTCATACGTCCTAGCTCCTCGCCTTGGGGTGCACCTGTTCTCTTTGTGAAGAAGAAAGATGGAACGTTTCGCATGTGCATTAATTATAGAGAACTCAACAAGTTAACGGTTAAAAATCTCTATCCACTACCTCGCATCGATGACCTCCTAGACCAACTTCAAGGCGCCACCTGCTTTTCAAAAATCGACCTTCGTTCTGGTTATCATCAGCTCAGAGTACATGAAGAAGATATCCCAAAGACCGCCTTCCGGACTCGTTATGGTCATTACGAATTCATGGTCATGCCATTCGATTTAACCAACGCCCCCGCTGTCTTCATGGATCTAATGAATAGGGTATGCAAACCCTACCTCGACCATTTCGTCATAGTCTTCATCGACGATATTCTTATCTACTCCAAGTCTAAATCCGATCATGAGCGACACCTTCGACTCATCCTTACACTCTTAAGGACTGAAAAGCTCTACGCTAAGTTCTCAAAATGCGAATTCTGGTTAGGAGAAGTACAATTCCTTGGACATGTCATCAATGACAAGGGAATTCATGTCGATCCTTCAAAAATCAAGGCAGTACAGGAATGGCAAGCGCTACGTACCCCTACTGAAGTAAGGTCATTTCTTGGTTGGCTGGTTACTATCGACGCTTCATTGCCAATTTTTCTCGTATTGCTGTCCCACTCACGGCCTTGACTCATAAAGGAAAACCCTTCATATGGGGACCTAAGCAAGAAGAGGCCTTCCAAACTCTAAAGCAAAAACTTTGTGACGCACCTATCCTTACACTCCCTGAATGTTACGATGACTTTGTAGTATATTGCGACGCATCGGGGCAAGGGCTAGGCTATGTATTGATGCAAAGAGGAAAAGTGATAGCTTATGCTTCTAAGCAACTCAAAGTTCATGAGAAGAATTACACCACCCACGACTTGGAACTTGAAGCCGTTGTGTTCGCTCTCAAGATATGGAGACATTACCTCTATGGTACCAAGTGTGAATTATACACTGACCACAAAAGTCTCCAACATATCTTCAACCAGAAGGAGTTGAATATGAGGCAACGAAGATGGGTCGAACTCCTCAACGACTACGACTGGGAAATTTGGTATCATCCTGGCAAGGTAAACGTGGTGGCCGATGCGCTCAGTCGAAAAGGTTATGCGAACTCCATTCGTCTTCTATGTTCGCAAATCATAACCGACATCAAAGATCGAATCCGAGCAGCTCAACATGTTTCTGTAACAGAAAATGACGTACGCGATGAGCTGTCGTGTGGAGCTGAACTAAAAATCGAAACCAAATCCGACGGTATTCTATACTATTTAAATCGCATATGGATTCCTGATCGCGATAACCTTCTGATTTCCTCATGAATGAGGCGCACAAAACACGATACTCTGTACACCCGGGAGCCGACAAGATGTATCAAGACCTACGATACACCTACTGGTGGCCTGGCATGAAAAAGGATATCGCTGTTTTTGTTTCCAAGTGCCTTACCTGTTCCAAAGTAAAAGCTGAACATCAAAGACCTTCATGATTTTCTAGTCCAACCCGAAATACCTGTATGGAAGTGGGAAAACATAACCATGGATTTCATTACCGGGTTACCTCGCACCTCAGTGGGTATGACACCATATGGGTAATAATCGATCGTCTTACAAAGTCATCTCACTTCATTCGATTCGCGAGGACTTCAAGAACGAGAAGTTAGCTCGTATCTACATCAGCGAGATCGTAAGCCGTCATGGTGTACCTTTAAGCATCATTTCAGACCGTGATGGTCGTTTCACTTCACGAACATGGCGAGCCGTACAAACCGCCATGGGTACACGATTAGACTCAGTACCGCTTTTAATCCTCAACACTGATGGTCAATCTGAACGCACCATCCAAACCTTGAAGACATGCTGCGAGCATGTGTTATAGACTTCAAAGGGAACTGGGACACTCACCTACCATTAGTGGAATTTTCATACAACAATAGCTATCATTCAAGTATCGGTATGGCTCCTTTCGAAGCTTTATATGGTCGTAAGTGCCGATCACCAGTATGTTGGCACGAAATTGGGGAAGCGCAAATCACCGGTCCGGAATTAATTCAAGAAACAACCGACAAGATCCTTCAAATTCGAAACAATCTTCTAGCGGCTCAAAGTCGTCAAAAGAGTTATGCAGACAAACGACGAAAGCCCTTGGAGTTTGACATTGGTGATCAAGTACTTTTAAAAGTATCACCGTGGAAGGGAAAGTGGTTCGTTTTGGTCAGAAGGGAAAGCTAGCACCACCTACGTAGGACCTTTCAAGATACTTGAAAGAGTAGGTCCTGTAGCATACAAGCTTGACCTACCAGAAGAGCTCAACAGAATTCAACCCACATTCCACGTATCAAACTTGAAAAAGTGCCTCGCCGATGAAAACCTCCATATTCCTCTAGAAGACATTCAAGTCGATGAATCTATGCACTTCATTGAAAGACCAGTAGAAATCATGGACTTCGGAGAGAAGCATTTAAGGCGAAGTCTATTCCAATTGTCAGGGTACGTTGGAGTCAAAACGAGGACCCGAGTTTACTTGGGAACGTGAAGACTCAATGCGCGAAAAATACCCGCATCTTTTTCCTGTTACCACTACTACTTAAATTTCGGACGAAATTTCTAAAAGTAGGGGATACTGTAACATTCGTCGAAAAACGGGTTTCAAAACCCGCTTCGTTTATCAATCAAATATTCAGTTATAAGTATCGTTGCGTATTTATGGTTCATATTAATTTCAAACAATACATAACTAATAAACATTTTTAGAATTTTAAACCATAATTAATAAATAATAAAAATAAGTAAATAAAAAAATAAAATAGGGCAGCCTGGGTTTCGAACCCGGGTCACCCACAAAGACAAACACGCAACACACCACTCGGCCACACACTTCCTTTGTGACAAATACTGAAACAAATAACATTTAAAGTAAAACCCGAAAGTCAAATCCGGTAAACAACGCGCCAGAACTCGCAATCACCGGAGAAAACATAAACTTCCGTGAATTTGGCTGTTTCTCCTTTAGACCGAAACGGATAAACTGATTTCGACATCAGTTATAACCGATGCCGGCACTCAAGTCCAGTCATAATCGTCGGAAAATCATTGACCGCGGACTTTGATCTTAATTCAAACTCAAATCAGATGATCTTCCTTATAAATACTCACTCAAACATCTGGTAACCCTTTCGCTCAGAACCGCACACTCTTTCGAAGCTTTAATCCTTCCAGAGCACGTCGCCGGAGTTCCTTTGCACTCGCCGGAGTATCGCGGAATCACTGAACATAAAACCGCAGTTGTCTTCCGACGGTATAATTGTCTAAACCTCCCTGCTATCTCTTGATTTATACTTTAATTGTTCAAACCAATAATCGAAACTGTTAAACAGTTACTCAGCCGGAATCCGCAAATCAGAGCCGACGAAATCTTGCCGGAAAATCTGAAGAAAACACTCGGTGTTGGTACATCTTATTCCTTAATCTTCCTTCTCTATTCCAATTCAATCAATTATAAGTGTTGTCGATTTAAACAGAACATTTGGATTTCACTGTTCTGTTTCTTGTAAACGAAGAAGAAGTCGAATATATGTATTAATATAATTAAAACCGGATATTCAAACGGGTTAACACACAGTCCAGCGGTGGACTGTGTGCAAATACAATACGCACGTCCCGAGTTCGAATCGCACATGTTACCGACTTTCAGAAATAAAACCAACATTTTTAGAACTTAATCAGATCAAGTCACAGAATGTTTATTTGACATCCGTCGAAAAACGGGTTTCCAAAACCCGCTTCGTTTATTAATCGAATATCCAGTTATATTTTTCGTTGCATATTTATTGCTCAAACTAATTTTAAACGATACATAATTAATACCTATATTGGAATTTAAAAACTATAATTTATAAATAATCTTAAATTGTGAGAAAAAAATAAAATGGGGACGCCGGGTTTCGAACCCGGGTCACCCACAAACTCAATCACACAACACACCGCTCCGCCACATGACTCCTTTGTGAAATTACTGAAACAAATAATACTTAAATTAAAACTCGAAATCAAAATCCGGAAACCAGCGCGCCCAATCCGCAGTCGCCGGAAAAACCGACGATTTCGCAAATCACGACCGTTTTCTTTGACTGAAACGCGTGAACTAACTTCGACATCGGTTATAACCGATGTCTAACCCCCAATTCCAGTCGTTACCGCAGGAAAAGTTTTGACCACGAATCAAGGCCAAAATTCGGACTCAATACATTCTGTTCTTCCCTATAAATACCCACCCAAACCTCTGGTAACCTTTTCGCTCAAAATCGCACAATCTCTCGAAGCTTTAGCACGTCGCCGGAGATACTCTGCATTCGCCGGACTTTCACCGGAAAACCGAGACTTACTTCAAATCGGTAAAATTCTCGACTCTTTTGTTTGCAATCCATTATTAGGCAAGTATTAACATAAATCGTTCAACCAGAATCTGTCTCAGACATCGTTGCCGGGAATTCCTGCACTCGCCGGAAAATCACTGGAAATTCCGAAGTCTCGCTGTGAATCGGTACAATTATCTAAACCCCTGATATCCCTTGTTTAGTAACTTAATTGCACAACTCATTTATCAAAATTGTTAATTGATTCACTCAAACGGAAGTCACCAATCAGAGCCGACGACTCTTGCCGGAATCTGAGAAAAACATTCTGTTCGGTACATTTTACTCCGTAACCCTCTTTATCCATTTCATTCCAATCAATTTTATGTTCGATGACCGATTTAAACAAGAACAGTCGGACATCATTTTTCTGTGTCTTTGTAAACGAAGAAGACGAAGTTGAATATGTGTATAAGTATAATTAAAAACGGATATTTGAACGGGTTAGACACACAGTCCAGCGGTGGACTGTGTGCACAAACAATGCACACATGCCGGGTTCGAATCGCACACGTTACCGAATTTCAGAATTAAAACCAACATTTTTACAACTGAATCGGATCAGGTCACCGAATGTTAATAAGTATAATTTAATCCATAAGTTAAACAGATACGACACACAGCCCAACTGGTTGGGCTGTGCGCACTCGAATCGAAGGACCCGAGTTCGACTCCGGGTCCCTACAACCGGTTCGGTAATATAAACCATTTTTAAATAAAACCAAATAAGTTTAAAACTAATTAGTATATAAATATAATTAAAGCAGAGAATATTTCGGGTTCGACACGTAGCTCAGTTGGTAGAGCTGCGTGCACGCATACGAGAGGTCCCGAGTTCGAACCTCACTCAACGCATATAATTAACATAATCCGACCGGTCAACGGTCAACGGTCAGAGTCAAAAAGTCAACATTTTTTTAACTTATTTTTTTTATTTATTTTATCAGAAAATTATTTAAAATACTTAAAAATAATATTTTTAAAGTTAGAAAATGTCCTTAAAACTCACAAAAATAAATCTAAAAATCCTATTAAGATTATGAATTAAAAGTATTAATCTCAAATAAAATCCATTTATTTACCGAACCATTTCGTTATTATTTTAGGTTAGTTTTTCTCGTCGATCAAATCCCAAAACTCGTGCGCATCCAACGTCATCAAAGAACGCACCCAACGTGAGTGAATTTCTACCAATTCCCCGTTTTAATCACATTTTGGGGTGTATCATGTGTCGTTTAATTCCTTATTAAATTTAAACACTTGTGCATCCATCATATTTGTGATCAAATGTGTATCAATTGTTGTGTGAATTATGTTTAGATTGAAGTTATCATTTTCAGTGCATACATTTCATTAGGCCCATCAGCTCCCCGTGGGATACGGGTTGAGTATCAGGTGCCTCATTCGATCGGCTCCGTTTGATTGAGCCTTGATCTCACATACATCATCATTCATGTCACTCGATCAGCTCCGTTTGATTGAGCCTTGATCTCATATACATCATCATTCATGTCATTTATTCATCCAATGTGTCACACCCCGACCCGCAGCGGAATAAGAGTCGGGGCATAATTGGGTTATCACCAAAGCTCATGATGTTTACTAATATGTTTCATATTTATTAAATTCAAATTACATCTCAAAGTTTCAAGTCAAATTCATACAATACAAGGAAAGGAAAAATTAACTAAAACAATCCAAAATCTAAATTGGTTTATTCTTCTAGGCCGCCTTATATGTTTCTTGCTTCAACTTGATCACCTGTATGATGTGTAAAAATGGGGAATTTTGGGTCAACAAAAGTTGGCGAGTGAACCTTGTTAAAAACATTTGTTATGGATTCCTTGTTGTATTTAATATGGAAAAATTGTGCAATAATCATATATGAACAAACATGTGTAAACAAACAATCACAAACCACCTTGCATGAGTATATGATATGAATGACAATGTATATGTTGGCAACGTCTCGTTCACGCTCATAGGTAATGGGGAACGGACGGCCTATGATGATGTATGTGAGATCAAGGCTCAATCAACGGACGGCCTAACTTTAAAAACATTGTTTTTAAGTATTTTTAATTGATTTTTAAATTAAATAAATAAATAAAAATATAAAAAAATGTTGGCTTTTTGACTTTGACCGTTGACTGTTGACCATGACCGTTGACCGGTGCGGTCGTGTATGAGTATGCGCTGGGTTAGACTCGAACCGGTGACCTCCCGTACGCGTGCACGCAGCTCTACCAACTGAGCTACGTGTCTAACCCGAAATATTTCTGTTTTTAATTATATTTATACACTATTTAATTTAATCCGAAATCATTTATTTAAAAAGGATTTAATTGTACCGAACCGGTGCCGTCAACAGGTCTCGAACCCGGGACCTGTGATTAGTGTTGCACACAGTCCACCGCTGGACTGTGTGTCTAACCTGGTTAATATTCTGATTTTTATTATACTTAACATCTTACTGTGAGTTAACCCGGTTCGGTTTTAAAAAAAAACATTTTTTATTTCCGAGGATTGGGTCGTGATAGGGATCGAACTCGAGACGTGTGTGTATTGTTTGCACACAGTCCACCGCTGGACTGTGTGTCTAACCCGTTTATAATACTGATTTTAATTAATCTTATAATCATAATCGACTTCGTCTTCTTCGCTCAAGAACACAGACCACGATTAATCCACTGTTTCGTGTTTAATTTGATTAACGAAAATTATCAGCGATTGAAAAGTAATGGACAGAGAGGGTTTGGGGAAAGAATGTACCGAATCAGATGTCTTTCTCAGAACTCCGGCAAGGATTCGTCGGCTCTGTTTTGTGAACTTTGTCTGTTCGGATCAATTAACAGTTTTGATTTATTAGATATGAAATTGAGTTACTAAACCATGATTAACAGGAGGTTTCGATTATCATACCGATTAACAGCGTGATTTCGGAAATTCCAGCGATTTTCCGGCGAGTACAGAATATCTGGCAACGTCATCTGGGATTGATTCTGGGTGATGGATTGATGTTAGTAATAGTCTAACAATTGATTGAAACAGAAAGAGTCGAGGTATTTACCGTGTTGATGTGAGTCTCGGTTTTCCGGCGAAAGTCCGGTGATGGCAGAAAAGTTCTGGCGAGTGAAATTGCTTCGAGAATTGGTGTGATTTTGAGCGAAAAGATTACCAGAGGCTAGGGTGTGTATTTATAGGAAAGAATATCGATGAATTGGGTCCGATTTCTGTCTTGATTCGTTGGTCAATTTTTCTCCGGCGGTTATGACTGATGTCGCGGGACTGGACATCGGTTATAACCGATGTAGGTGTTAATACGCACGCTAAGTCAAATGAAACCGACAATAATTGGCGAAGTCGTCGGGATTTCCGGCGACTGCGAAATGGGCGCGTTGTTGACTGATTTTGATATCGAGTTTTGTTATATGAATTAATTGTTTCGATATATCATCAAAAAATACAAGTGGCGGAGTGGTTTGATGTGTGTGAGTTAAGTTGCTAAGCTTTATCCGGTTGATCCGGGTTCGAATCCCGGCAGCCTGTTTTTCTTTTTATTTATTTTATTTTTAATTTTTAACAATTATAGCTTATAAATTCCAATTTGCTTATTAATTTTGTATCGTTTAAAATTATAATAAGTCATAAATAAGCAACGAATATTTAAAACTGACTATTCGATTAATAATAAACGAAGCGGGTTTTGAAAACCCGTTTTTCGACGGATGTTGCAGTATCCCCTACTTTTAGAAATTTCGTCCCGAAATTTAAGTAGTAGTGGTAACAGGAAAAAGTTGTGAACATTTCTCGCGCATTGAGTCTTCACGTTCCCAAGTAAACTCAGGTCCTCGTTTTGACTCCCAGCGTACCCTGACAATTGGAATGCGGCTTCGTCTTAAACATTTCTCTCTGAAGTCCATAATTTCTACTGGTCTTTCAATGAAATGCATAGATTCATCGACTTGAATGTCTTCTAGAGGAATATGGAGATTTTCATCGGCGAGGCACTTCTTCAAGTTCGATACGTGGAATGTGGGATGAATTCTGTTGAGTTCTTCTGGTAGGTCAAGCTTGTATGCTACAGGTCCTACTCTTTCGAGTATCTTGAAAGGTCCTACGTAGCGTGGTGCTAGCTTGCCTTTTTGGCCAAAACGAACCACTCCCTTCCACGGTGATACTTTTAAAAGTACTCTGTCACCAATGTTAAACTCCAAGGGCTTTCGTCGTTTGTCTGCATAACTCTTTTGACGACTTTGCGCCGCTAGAAGGTTGTTTCGAATTTGATGAATCTTGTCTGTTGTTTCTTGTATTAATTCTGGACCGGTGATTTGAGCTTCTCCAATTTCGTGCCAACATATTGGTGATCGGCACTTACGACCATATAAAGCTTCGAAAGGTGCCATGCCGATACTTGAATGATAGCTGTTGTTGTACGAAAATTCAACTAATGGTAGATGAGCGTCCCAATTCCCTTTGAAGTCTATGACACATGCTCGAAGCATGTCTTCAAGAATTTGAATGGTGCGTTCAGATTGTCCATCAGTTTGAGGATGATAAGCGGTACTGAGGTCTAATCGTGTACCCAAAGCGGCTTGTACGGCTTGCCATGTTCGTGAAGTGAAACGACCATCACGATCTGAAATAATGCTTAACGGTACACCATGACGGCTTACGATTTCGCTGATGTAGATACGAGCTAACTTTTCATTCTTGAAGTCCTCGCGAATCGGAATGAAGTGAGCTGATTTTGTAAGACGATCAATGATTACCCATATAGTGTCATACCCACCAGAAGTGCGAGGTAACCCAGTAATGAAGTCCATGGTTATGTTTTCCCACTTCCATACAGGTATTTCAGGTTGGACTAGAAGTGCTGAGGGTCTTTGATGTTCGGCTTTTACTTTAGAACAGGTAAGGCACTTGGAAACAAAAACAGCAATATCCTTTTTCATGCCAGGCCACCAGTAGGTATATCGAAGGTCTTGATACATCTTGTCGGCTCCTGGGTGTACAGAGTATCGTGTTTTGTGCGCCTCTTTCATAAGGATATCGCGAAGGTTATTGTGATTGGGAATCCATATGCGATCTAGATAATACAGGATACCGTCGGATTTTGTTTCGAGTTTAAGTTCTGCTCCACAAGATAACTCATTGCGTATGTCGTGTTCTGTTATGGAAACATGTTGAGCTTCTCGGATTTGATCTTTGATGTCGGTTATGATTTGCGAACATAGAAGACGAATGGAGTTCACATAACCCTTTCGACTGAGTGCATCGGCCACCACATTTGCCTTGCCAGGATGATACCGAATTTCACAGTCGTAGTCATTAAGAAGTTCGACCCATCATCGTTGCCTCATGTTCAACTCCTTTTGGTTAAAGATATGTTGGAGGCTCTTGTGGTCAGTGTATATTTCACACTTGGTACCATAGAGGTAATGTCTCCATATCTTAAGAGCGAACACAACGGCTCCAAGTTCTAGGTCGTGGGTAGTATAGTTCTTCTCATGCACTTTGAGTTGCCTAGAAGCATAGGCTATCACTTTTCCCCTTTGCATTAATACACAGCCTAGTCCTTGCCCTGATGCGTCGCAATATACTACAAAGTCATCGCAACCTTCGGGGAGTGTGAGGATAGGTGCGTCACAAAGCTTTTGCTTAAGGGTTTGGAAGGCTTCTTCTTGTTTAGGTCCCCATATGTAGGGTTTTCCTTTATGTGTCAAAGCCGTGAGTGGTACAGCGATACGAGAGAAATTTGAAATGAAACGGCGATAGTAACCAGCCAAACCAAGGAATGATCTTACTTCGGTTGGTGTACGTGGCGCTTGCCATTCTTGTACTGCTTTGATCTTTGAGGGGTCGACATGTATTCCCTTGTCATTGACGACATGTCCCAGGAATTGTACTTCTCTTAACCAGAATTCGCATTTGGAGAATTTAGCGTAGAGCTTTTCGGTTCTTAAGAGTGTGAGGATAAGTCGAAGGTGTCGTTCATGATCAGTCTTAGACTTTGAGTAAATGAGAATGTCGTCGATGAAGACTATAACAAAACGATCGAGATAGGGTTTGCAGAACTCTGTTCATTAGATCCATGAAGACAGCTGGGGCGTTGGTTAGACCAAATGGCATGACCATGAATTCATAATGACCATAACGAGTTCGGAAGGCGGTCTTTGGGACGTCTTCTTCATGCACTCTGAGTTGATGATAGCCAGAACGGAGGTCGATCTTTGAAAAACAGGTGGCACCCTGGAGTTGGTCTAGAAGATCATCGATGCGAGGTAATGGATAGCGGTTCTTGACCGTTAATTTGTTGAGTTCTCTGTAATCGATACACATGCGAAACGTTCCATCCTTCTTCTTTACAAACAGAACAGGTGCACCCCAAGGCGATGAGCTAGGACGTATGAATCCTTTGCGGCCAGTTCTTGTAATTGACTGGCCAGCTCTTGCATTTCGGATGGGGCTAACCTATAAGGAGATTTCGCGACGGGTGTAGCGCCAGGTACAAGATCAATGCGGAATTCGACTTCTCTCATCGGAGGAAGTCCTGAGATGTCGTCGGGAAAGACTTGTGGGATTCTTTCACTACAGGTATATCTTCTAGCTCTTTCTCCCTTTTTTCCCTTCTTGATGACGTGAGTTAAGAATGCGACATAGTTCTTGCGGAGATACTTTCGGGCTTGAAGGCAGGACATCAATTTGAGTCCTTTCGAAGGGGTTTCTCCAAAAATTCATAGGGTTTGACCGTCTGCGAGAGGAATGCGAATGAACTTTTCGCGGCATACCACTTCAGCCTGATGTTGGCTGAGCCAGTCCATACCGATTATAATGTCGAAACTTCCCAACTTCATAGGAATGAGGTCAACTGGAAAATCGTGATCGTTTAGAGTGAGGGTACAATTCCGTATAATGGAGTTTAATGAGACCGGTTTTCCGTCAGCAACTTCCACCGTTATGGATTCCATGAGTTTATAACGGGTTTGGTTGAGGATGGGTTCAAATTCTAAGGACACAAAACTCTTATCCGCGCCAGTATCAAATAACATGGATGCATAACTACCATTGATGAGAAACGTACCGTTAACCACGTTGTTGTTGTCACACCCCGACCCGCAGCGGAAAAGGTGATCGGGGCATGATTGGGTTTTCATCAAAGCTCATGACATTTATTATAACGTTTCATATTTATTATCACAATTTTAAAGAAGATCATACAATCATAATTACAACATGTTCTATACATCTTTCTAGACTTCATTATTTTCTTCTAAGGCATTTCCTATGTTTTCCTTGCTTCATCCTGTTCACCTGTATCATGTGTAAAAATGGTTTTTGGATCAACAAAAAGTTAGCGAGTGAATCCTATGAAAAACATTTAAACAAGTTTATTGAATTGATTATAAAATAAAGTGCATAACCACATATGAGTAAATGTAGATGTAAACTTATTCACAAAACACTTCATATTAAATAATGCACACACATACAATAATAGATTGTTTTGAGGCACGCGTTGTTCAACTCGTCTCCCACGAGGAACTGATGGGCCTAATGAATGAGTTTTGAGGCACGCGTTGTTCTACGAACTGATGGGCCTAATGAATGAGTTTTAAGGCACGCGTTGATCAACTCGTCTCCCACGAGGAACTGATGGGCCTAACAAATAATTTGCATACAACTTGACAATATGTAATACATAACTACAAACAATATTTACATTCTAAGTTTAGATCATAATATGGTATAGCACGAGTTTGAATAAACGAATTAGTTTAAGCGACACATGATACACCCCAAAACGTGTAATAAAAAGGGGAATTTGTAAGAATTCACTCACAGTGGTTCGTTTCTTGGATTGATGATGAATGCGCACGAATTCGGATTTAATCGGCAAGGGAACTAACCTAAATAACATAACGGTTCGGTAAATAAGCGGATTTTATTAATCAATTTTAGTAGGATTTTTGGATATATTTTTGTGAGTTTAAGGCTATTTTCTAACTTTAAAAACGTTATTTTTAAGTATTTTTAATTGATTTTTAAATTAAATAAATAAATAAAAATAATAAAAAATGTTGACTTTTGACGTCATGTTGACCGTTGATTGACCGGTTCGATTGTGAATATTATTGCACTGAGTGAGACTCGAACCCGTGACCTCCCGTACGCGTGCACGCAGCTCTACCAACTGAGCTACGTGTCTAACCCGAAATATTTCTGTTTTTAATTATATTTATACACTATTTAAGTTAATCCGAAAATCATTTATTTTAAAAAGGATTTAATTGTATCGAATCGGTGCTCTCCCAGGTCTCGAACCCGGGACCTGTGGTTTAGTTTGGCACACAGTCCACCGCTGGACTGTGTGTCTAACTTGGTAAATATTACGGTTTTTATTATACTTAACATCTTACTGCGTGTGGATCCGGTTCAGTTTAAAAAAAGGACATTTTTATTACAGCGAATGTGCTTGTATCAAGGATCGAACTCGGGACGTATGTGTGTTTGTTTGCACACAGTCCACGCTGGACTGTGTGTCTAACCCGTTCATAATACTGATTTTAATTAATCTTATAATCAATACGACTTCGTCTTCTTCGCTCAAAACGACAACAGTTAACCATGCTGTTACTTGTTAAATTAATTTAACGAACTTTATAAGCGATTGTAATGTATTGAACAGAAAGGGTTTGGGGAATGATTGTACCGAAACAGGTGACTTTTTCAGAAACTCCGGCAAGGATTCGTCGGCTCTGTTTTGTGAACTTCGGCTGTTAGGATCAATTAACAGTTTGGATGGATTAGATGTGAAATTGAACTACTGAGCAACGATTATCAGTAGGTTTAAATGATCATACCGGCTCACGGCGTGATTCTGGAACTTTCAGAAGTTTTCCGGCGAAAGCAGAATTTCCGACAACGTCGTCTGGGATTGATTCTGGGTGATAGATTGATGTTAGTAATGGTCTAACAATGGAATGGAATAGAAAGAGTCGAGGTATTTACCGTGATGATGTGAGTCTTGTTTTCCGGCGAAAGTCCGGTGATTGCAGAAAAATTCCGGCGAGTGAAATTGCGTCGAGAATTGGTGTGATTGTGAGCGAAAAGATTATCAGAGGCTAGAGTGTGTATTTATAGGGAAGAATATCGATGAATTGGGTCTGATTACCGTCTTGATTCGTTGTCAATAATTCTCCGGCGGTTATGACTGATGTCGCGGAGCTGGACATCGTTATAACCGATGTAAGAGTTATTATGCACGTTAAGTCACAAGAAACAGACAATAAATGGCGAAATCGTCGGGATTACCGGCGACTGCGAAATGGGCGCGTCGGTTGACTGATTTTAAAAACGAGTTTTTGTTATTTGAATTAATTATTTAATATATCATCAAAAGGCACAAGTGGCGGAGTGGTTGGGCGAGTGTGAGTTAAGTCTTTGAAGCTTTACCCGGCTGACCCGGGTTCGAAACCCGGCATCAGCATAATATTTTTATTTCGTTATTTTTAATAAATTTTCAATTATAAATTTTATATTCTACTATATTTATTAATTATGTATCGTTTAAAATTAATTTGAGCATTAATACGCAACGAAATTTTTAACTGGATGTTCGGTTGATAAACGAAGCTGGTTTGGTTAACCCGGTTTTTTACGGATGTTACAGTTGTCGGCCCTAGCTTGGTTGGCGTTGATGTTAAAAGCTCTTCCTCTAGCAGGTGGAGGAGCTTGTTAGCTTGATTCACCGGATTTGCTTGAGCTTGAGCATGTATGATGTTCACCAAGCGTGGACAAGTGTTTCTAAAGTGGTTTGGGTCTCCACAGTTGTAACAAGCCCGCATGGGTTGCATCATGGGGTAGTTGGGTTGGTAGTAGGTTTGGGCCGTATGTTGTGTAGGTGGTAGTAGTAGGGGTTGTTGGGCTTGACCCATTATTTGATGGTGGGTTTGGGTTGTGGGTTGGTTGCGGTTCATTCGCTGCAGTGAGCGGCAGGTTTGGATGGTGTGACCTGCACGGCCACAGCTGGTGCAATATTGACAAGGGGTTCGGGAGAGTGATGGTATTGGCAACGGGTGCATTTTGGGTATGGGCCGGAGTATGGCCTTTTGTATGGTGCGGGTGAGGGGGCAACTTGAGTAATGGGTGCAGCAGGGATAGGGAAATTTGTTTGGGTGACAGCAAAGTTTCTGGTATTTCGTTTCTTCTTGTTAGAAAACTTTGAGGAGGAGGTGGAATGGTTTGAAGTTTGGCCCTCAACGGGGGCTTTCTTTTTCTCCTCCTTGAATTTACCTTTTCTGATGCGATTCTCGGTAAGTTCGGTAGCTAATTCCATAGCAGCTTCGAGAGTTGCAGGGAAGTGCTGAGGACTGAGTCTTGAATTTTCGAGGGGAGGCCTCGAATGTAGTGTTCAACCAAGCGGTACACTGGGGTGAACAAGTTAGGAACCATCTGGTTCAGCTCAAGAAATCTTTTGTTGTAGGAAGTATGGTCTCCTTCCTTTTGCTTCAGCGAGTGGAATTCATCTTCCAACTTCTTGAGTTCGCTTCTTGGGCAGAAGCGTCTTGTCATTATTTCCCTTAACTCTTCCCACGTTAAGGCCATAGCGTCTTCAACTCCTCTCTTACCCTTCTCGGTGTTCCACTAGGTCAGGGCTACCCCAAATAGTCTCCCGGTTGCGTAACGTACCTTGCGATCCTCGGGACAATCGCAATTGAGGAAGGTGTTTTCCATTTCCACAAACCAGTGGAGGAGAGCGGTGACACCTTCGGTCCCTTCATACTTTGGGGGATCGCAAGACTTGAAGTGTTTGTAGGAGCACTTCTTGGAGGAAAGGTTGTCGATGTTTTGATCCTCTTGATTGGGTGGGTTGATAGGATTCGCGGTGAGAGCTTGTTGGACTTGAATTACAATATCAGGAAGCACCGCGGCCATTTGTTTTGCAATTTGAGTGGCCAAGCGTTCGTTTGACCTTCCTGACTTTCGTCCTCCACGTAGCTGCCTAGCCGACATCTACAGGAATATACATAGGAAGATGGTGTGTTTAAAGAGTCTTTAGGTGTCATGTGTCGTTTAAAATAATAAAATAACATAATCATCAATAATGCACTACATCCATAGGATGTCTTGGGTTTGCTCATGTTTGGGCCTCCAATGTCCCCCATACCATCGCCTGTATAGTCATGTGGGCCCCCATGACTATTGGCTTAGTAGGATTCACATTGTATTGGCGGTTTAACACTCGCATCACCCGAATGAAAACCATAAAATATGTTTGTGAGATGTATGGTCGGAGGGTGTCCAGGTGTAGACACAATGACAGCTCAAAGTGGGGTTAGTTCACACGACGTTTGGTATAGCATGCTTTGGCCTAATAGGTCCTTCGTACTCTCATCGTTAGTCCCCAGGTAGGCAAACTGGTCCTTTATTTTGGATTTATACGAATGCCAAGCCTAGACAGACGTTCCGACTACCGGTACTAGTACCCTTCCATTTACTACATGCCCGTCATGAGAACTCACTTGGATGTGATTTGAAAATACAAAAATCGTTGTAAAAATCATATGAATTGTGAGGTGTGTGCTCCCGTGGATATGATATGTTATGAGAATATGATTCATGATAGGCATTGTATAATAATATGTACTTATGAACATGCTTGAATAACAATGAATGTAACAATTACATAAAGCATATAAACATCATGAATTTTGCATGTAACACACAAACAATTTAAAATTCTAATCAACTATAGTATAGGCTCTAAAGGTCTAATAACCTATCCTATATCCCTATAGTCATGGCTCTGATACCAATCTGTCACACCCCGACTCGCAGCGGAATAAGAGTCGGGGCATAATTGGGTTATCACCAAAGCTCATGATGTTTACTAATATGTTTCATATTTATTAAATTCAAATTACATCTCAAAGTTTCAAGTCAAATTTATACAATACAAGGAAAGGAAAAATTAACTAAAACAATCCAAAATCTAAATAGGTTTATTCTTCTAGGCCGCCCTATATGTTTCTTGCTTCAACTTGATCACCTGTATCATGTGTAAAAATGGGGAATTTTGGGTCAACAAAAGTTGGCGAGTGAACCTTGTTAAAAACATTTGTTATGGATTCCTTGTTGTATTTAATATGCAAAAATTGTGCAATAATCATATATGAACAAACATATGTAAACAAACAATCACAAACCACCTTGCATGAGTATATGATATGAATGACAATGTATATGTTGGCAACGTCTCGTTCACGCTCATAGGTAATGGGGAACGGACGGCCTATGATGATGTATGTGAGATCAAGGCTCAATCAAACGGAGCCGATCTTATGTTGGCAACGCCTCGTTCACACTCATAGGTAATGGGGAACAGCTCACGCTCATAGGTAATGGGGAGCGGCGGCCTATGATAATGTATGTACTGAAAATGATAACTTTAATCTAAACATTAACCACACAAACAATTATATATATTGGCAACACATTTGATCATGAATATGATGGATGCACAAGTGTTTAATTGAAATAAAAAATAGCGACACATGATACACCCAAAAATGTGATTAAAACGGAGAATTGGTAGAGGTTCACTCACATTGGGTGCGTTCGTTTGAAGATGTTGAATGCGCACGAGTTTAGAGGATTGATCGACGAGGAATAACTAACCTAATTAATAACGAAAAGGTAACGTAAATAAGTGGATTTTATTAACAATTTTAATAGGATTTTTGGATATATTTTTGTGAGTTTAAGGCTATTTTCTAACTTTAAAAACATTGTTTTTAAGTATTTTTAATTGATTTTTAAATTAAATAAATAAATAAAAATATAAAAAAAATGTTGACTTTTTGACTTTGACCGTTGACTGGTTGACCGTTGACCGGTTCGGTCGTGTATGAGTATGCGCTGGGTGAGACTCGAACCGGTGACCTCCCGTACGCGTGCACGCAGCTCTACCAACTGAGCTACGTGTCTAACCCGAAATAATTCTGTTTTTAATTATATTTATACACTATTTAATTTAATCCGAAAATCATTTATTTAAAAGGATTTAATTGTACCGAACCGGTGCCGTCAACAGGTCTCGAACCCGGGACCTGTGATTAGTGTTGCACACAGTCCACCGCTGGACTGTGTGTCTAACCTGGTTAATATTCTGATTTTTATTATACTTAACATCTTACTGTGAGTTAACCCGGTTCGGT
This sequence comes from Scalesia atractyloides, assembly GCA_947069175.1. Taxonomy (NCBI): domain Eukaryota; kingdom Viridiplantae; phylum Streptophyta; class Magnoliopsida; order Asterales; family Asteraceae; genus Scalesia; species Scalesia atractyloides. The sequence continues at coordinate 12,089,883 of CAMTDV010000023.1, read as the reverse complement.
TTTAAAAAAAAAACATTTTTTATTTCCAGGATAGGGTCGTGATAGGGATCGAATCGAGATGTGTTGTATTGTTTGCACACAGTCCACCGTGGACTGTGTGTCAACCCGTTTACAATACTGATTTTAATTAATCTTATAATCATAATCGACTTCGTCTTCTTCGCTCAAGAACACAGACCACGATTAATCCACTGTTTCATGTTTAATTTGATTAACGAAAATTATCACGGATTGAAAAGTAATGGACAGAGAGGTTTGGGGAAAGAATGTACTGATCAGATGTCTTTCTCAGAACTCCGGCAAGGATTCGTCGGCTCTGTTTTGTGAACTTGTCTGTTCGGATCAATTAACAGTTTTGATTGATTAGATATGAAATTGAGTTACTAAACCATGATTAACAGGAGGTTTCAGATGATCATACCGATTAACAGCGTGATTTCGGAAATCCAGCGATTTTCCGGCAAGTACAGAATATCCGGTAACGTCGTCTGGGATTGATTCTGGGTGATGGATTGATGTTAGTAATAGTCTAACAATGGATTGAAACAGAAAGAGTCGAGGTATTTACCGTGTTGATGTGAGTCTCGGTTTTTCGGCGAAAGTCCGGTGATGGCAGAAAAGTTCCGGCGAGTGAAATTGCTTCGAGAATTGGTGTGATTTTGAGCGAAAAGATTACCAGAGGCTAGGGTGTGTATTTATAGGAAAGAATATCGATGAATTGGGTCCGATTTCTGTCTTGATTCGTTGGTCCATTTTTCTCCGGCGGTTATGACTGATGTCGCGGGACTGGACATCGGTTATAACCGATGTAGGTGTTAATACGCACGCTAAGTCAAATGAAACCGACAATAATTGGCGAAGTCGTCGGGATTTCCGGCGACTGCGAAATGGGCGCGTTGTTGACTGATTTTGATATCGAGTTTTGTTATATGAATTAATTGTTTCGATATATCATCAAAAAAACACAAGTGGCGGAGTGGTTTGATGTGTGTGAGTTAAGTTGCTAAGCTTTATCCGGTTGACCCGGGTTCGAATCCCAGCAGCCTGTTTTTCTTTTTATTTATTTTATTTTTACTTTTTAACAATTATAGCTTATAAATTCCAATTTGTTTATTAATTATGTATCGTTTAAAATTATAATAAGTCATAAATAAGCAACGAAAATTTAATACTGACTATTCGATTAATAATAAACGAAGCGGGTTTTGAAAACCCGTTTTTCGACGGATGTTACACAATGTGGTTTGTGTTTTGTTATATATATATGTTTGCTCACATGTGATTATTGCACAAATTTTCAATATTAAATACAACAAGAAATTAATAACAATGTTTTCTAAGGTTCACCCCCTTTGTTATTTTTACACATGATACAGGTGATCCAGTTGAGGCAAGAAACATATAGGAAGCCTAGAAGAATAAATCAGTTTAAGCTTGGGATTGTTTTACTTAGTTTCATTTCCTTGTAATTGTATAGATTTGATTTGAATATTTAAGTTGTAATTTGAATTTAATAAATATGAAACATTTTAGTAAACATCATGGAGCTTTGGTGATAACCCAATTATGCCCCGACTCTTATTCCGCTACGGGTCGGGGTGTGACAGTTTATAAGAGGAATATAATTCAGTAGTTAAGCAGATTAGACACACAGCCCAACTGGTTGGGCTGTGCGCACTCGAACCAAACGTCCGAGTTCGACTCCGGGTATCTGAAGCCGGTTCGGCCATATTAAATCATTTTTGATATAAACTAAATAAGGTTAAAGTTAATTAGTATATATATATAATTAAAACAGAGAATATTTCGGGTTAGACACGTAGCTCAGTGGTAGAGCTGCGTGCACGTATACGAGAGGTCCGAGTTCGAACCTCACTCAGCGCATAGAAAACACAGTCTGACCGGTCAGACCCGGTCAACGGTCAACGGTCAAAAAGTCAACTTTTTTTTATTTCTTTTTATTTATTTATTTAATTGAAAAATCATTTAAAAATACTTAAAAATAAGATTCTTAAAGTTAGAAAATTTCCTTAAACTCAAAAAATAAATCTAACAAACCCATTAAGAGCACTAATTAAAAATATTAATCTCAAATAAAATTTATTTATTTACCGAATTATTTCGTTATTATTTTAGGTTAGTTTCTCCCTCGTCGGTTGAGTCATAATATTCGTGCGCATTCATCGTCATCAAGAAACGCATCCACTGTGAGTGAATCTCTACCAATTCCCCGTTTTAAACATGTTTTGGGTGTATCATGTGTCGTATAATCCTTTTATTTTATTTAAACACTTGTGCATACATCATAACCGTGATCAAATGTGTATCAAATGTGTATCAATTGTTGTGTGAATTATATGTAGATTGGATTTAATCATTTTCAGTGCACGCATTTCATTAGGCCCATCAGTTCCCCGTGGGATACGGGTTGAGCATCAGGAGCCTCATTAGATCGGCTCCGTTTGATTGAGCCTTGATCTCATATACATCATCATTCATGTCATATACTCATCCAAAGTGGTTTGTGATTGTTTATCTATATATGTTTGCTCACATGTGATTATTGCACAAATTTTCCTTATTAAATAAAACTAGAAATTAGTAACAATGTTTTATCAAGGTTCACTCGCCAACTTTTGTTGACCCAAAATCTCCCCCGTTTTACACATGATACAGGTGATCCAGCTGAGACAAGAAACACATAGGAAGGACTAGAAGAATAAACAAGTTTAAGCTTTGGAATAGTTATATAGTTTCATTTTTCTTGTAATTGTATGAATTTTGTTTTGGATATTTAAGTTGTAATTTGAATTTAATAAATATGAAACATCTTAGTAAACATCATGAGCTTTGGTGATAACCTAATTATGCCCCGACTTTTATTCCGCTGCGGGTCGGGGTGTGACAGGATGCATACCCAAACCACCAAGCCAGCAGTTTCGGGGAAAACCGACCCACTCGAAGACCCACTATGGTAAAACCCCGTTCGGCTCGGTTTCAAACTATTAGTGTCATTAGTAATATCATTTAGTTTTAGAAAAATGGCCTTGTTAAACGCTATGATCTTTGTTCACCCTCTCCATTGATCAACATCTTCGACGACCATATTAGTTTCCATATACAAGATTGAGTGTCTTACCAGTATACATTTCATCGCTATAAACCTCTGCCTTATCACCCTATTAGTCTCCATCTTGGATGATATTGTAGACATTGTTGATACTTAGGTAGCGTTTGGTACGAAGGAATTCAAGACGAAATACAATGGATCATTCGGATAAAATGAAAATAAACATCTTTGATTATTACATGGTATCAAATAAATTATTTTATAAGGAACGAATTCCTTTCATTTTAAGAATTTTTCATTCATTGGAAAGTTGTTTTTAGTTCATTCCTTTCCCTTTAAGAAATGCAGAAAAAAAACTTTAATTATTCTTATTAATATTATTATTATTATTAAGTAGTAATTACACTCACGTGCGATGCAGACCGGATACATTGCAAACATCAAATCAATTATTCCAAGTATTATGTGATGCGTACATCATATGAAAACGTGCATTTGATGTATTCGATTTAACTCGATAGCATTGTGGCTGGCTCAAAATAGAAATTAATCAAATTTATACAATACAATCATAACGTATTTATGTGACTCTACTTATACATAGTAAACATACAAGAAAAGCAAAAACATATATAAAGGGAAAACTGACACTCCACGTGTAATCAAAAGACATATTCACATCAAGGGTTGATATTTTACCCCTAGTGCATTGTGGGGGGTCGAAAGACCCCATTTGGTTCGGAACTAAATTTACGACGAAACATATACCAACTAAAAACATATATAAAATAAGCACGGAAACGTATCATATTTGACCTAACTTGCTTCCCAAAAATAGTGTACATCGAAACGTGGAACAAATCGAACTTTATACCGACACATAAATAAAAATGCGCACATAAAAATAGTTTTTAGGTAAAGGAACGCAAGGGGTAAACTCGTAAATTAAGAACCTCGAGTAGATCATGATATTTTTACAAAGTTAAGGAATTGTATGGTGTGTGAAAAAGAAGGGAACATTTTTGTAAATGTCACAGACTTTGGAGAGGGTTATAAAATAATTAATAGGATAAGAGTTAGAATTGTAATTTTCAAAAGTTGAAGGGTTGTATTGTGGATGAAAAAAGGCAAAGGCTAAAAGTGCATCATGGTGAAACTTTTGGTGCTGGAAGTGAAAAAGCCACCTACTTTCATCTTTAAGATAATATGGATAGATAGTATTGTTGTTGTTACTGAGGCAACTATATTTTTGTCCTTTTAATAAATTGTATTTCATTACTTCGTTATTTTTTCGCCTATCAAATTATACAAAGTCATTTTTCAACATTACAATGAAATGGTAATGATCTATATTATTCTCTTATCCATTTCATTTTCCTTATCTATTCTATTCTCTTACTATTGCATTACCTGATATCAAAGAGAACCTTATTCTTTTGACCAAAGTTATGCGTAAAATCTTAATTTTTAGTTCCTTGAAATTAAAATTCCTTAAAACAAGTTTCATTCATTTCAAAAACACCGTTAAGGCATAGAATCTAATGGTCATTTTTTGTTGGGTTTTGACACGTCACCAGTACCACTTACGGTGGGATTCGTTTTCGAAGGTGGGTTTTATGCAATTGGGTTTGTGGATGAATGGCTAAAACCAATTTTATATACTTCATAATAGACCCTGATAGTTATCTTAGTGATTTGACACCTCGCCAAGTTTTACTTAGAGTATCTCTAACGTAAACAATTGGGTGGTTTTCAAATCTTCAACTCAGTATGATACATCATTTTAGATCTCTACTTTAAAAAATATATACATTTTCTTTAACTCATCATCCACAACAAGGCCTACTTTTCCCTTTATTTAATCTATATCTAATTTATTTCTTTTACAATAAATTAGTCTTTATATTTTATTTAACTCAGCATCCACTACCACACCTACTTTTCCTTTTATTTAATCTATATCCATTTATTTCTTTTACAATAAATTAGTTTTTATATTTCATATATATTTAAAATAGATAAAATTGCAAGTTTACGTCCTTTAAGTTTACATAAAATTGCATTGCACATCCTTTATGTTCAAAAGTTTCAGTGCACGTCCTTTACGTTTATTTTTTGTTCTATTGTACGTCCTTTACCACAAACCCAATTAGTTTTTAGTTTTCCTAATCACATGCCTAGCACACGTTGAACAAAATAGTCATTTTAATCCCCTAACTTTTATAACAACTCTTTCAAAACTCATATGCTACATCCACAATCAATATAAACTTCTATAAGCATGTTCTCTCAATTTATATATGTATGTGTAAGAAAATGTATATTAAATGCTTTCGAAACGAACGAATTATGGAATGTATGTTTAGCAAACATGTTTTGCAATTATTTTTTAGTACAAGATCTATTAGGAATAATCACGATGAAAATGCAACTAAAAACATTCACTTAGTTTGTAAACAAATAAATTGACCAGGTAAATCTTTATTGACAAAATAAACATGTAGACGAACAAAATAGCCAAATAAAATTCATTAAATAAATCTTTAAATTCATCAAATAGATCTTGTACACAAAAAGGCTTACGAAACATGTTTGCAGAACATGCATTTTATAATCAATTTGTTTCATATGTGTTTTCTTACAACATACATACAAATATTAATTGAGAGGACATTCTTATAGAAGTTCCTATAGATTGTCGAAGTAGCATATGGGTTCTGAAAGAATCATTATACTAATTAGGGGATTAAAATGATTATTTTGTCCACCATGTGCTAGACATGTGATTAAGTTAACTAAGAAAACTAACTAGGTTTATGGTAAAGGACGTTTACTGCAACAAAAATAAACATAAAGGACGTACACTTAAACTTTTAAACATTAAGGACATGTAATGAAATTTTATGTAAACATAAAGGACGTGCAATGCAATTTTACCTTTAAAATAACATATAACTATTCTAAAATTGCATTATATAACAAAAGTAAACTTTAAATAATAAAAAGAAAATATAGAGATATACCTATTTATTTTTGTTATTGAAAACCTTTTCTCAATGGTTTTTTTTTTCAACGACATCTTTTTCTAACGATTACTGTTTCAGTAGCTATAAATTTAACTCCTTCCAACTCATATATTTTCATTTCTCAATTGTGACAACCTAGGATTTCACGTTAAATCCTTTATCTTAAAAATATTGTCTAGAACATTCACGTTTGCACAATTAAACGTGTCAATTATTATGTGAACACTCGCGTAACGATAATTCATAGAATTCCTAACTATAACCGATTCTGTTCCTGAACGTTGGTGATTAAGCAAAATATAATTCCAGAATAATAATATTAACTTAAATGTTAAATATTATGTAACTGCAAAGTGTGTGCATTATGTGAGTTTTGTGGAAATCGCGTGTCACTATGCGTTATTTTGCGATTTTACGTTTTATAAAACTATTGAGGTTTTTAATAAAAAGAATTAATGGGGAATTTTATCAAATGGATATTTTTATATAATTAAGGACTTAGAAATCCATCTAAGAGCTCAAAGAATTGTTTAAACGCATATAGGAGATAATGGGTTTCTCTAATGGACTTAAAAATAAAATGCAAAACTGCACAATATGCGTAGTAATACACGATTCCCTAAAAAAGTTAGGTACTAATTTTATTTGTATTTTGTTAAAACAAAGTTAACTTGCTTATAGTTTTTGTCGAATTCTTATGGCTTCAAGAATGAGACATCTTTATTAATTTGGCATGTAATTTACATTAAAATAGAAAACAAAATAAAATAGAAAATAATAAATACCTAATAAAAATTGAAGTACATTGCAGGGTAAGAAATGGAGCCCATAGATGTTCAATTATACATCTCAGTGTCACATCAACAGGGGCCTTTATTTTCCTCTTCCAATAACACCTACGTAATAGAATAAAGCCTCATAATCATTACTTAATATTTTTTATATATAACATTTAAACTAAAAAATAAAACATAACTTAAAAAAAAGATAACAGTTAAACTAAGCAAAAAAATTGAAACTACTAAAAAAACATGAACGAATACCACTTGTTGAGATATTTTGCTTGAATATGTTATTTCTCAAGTTCCATGATTATACGGTGTTGGACCTATAAAAGAACAGATTATGTTGGAAAGCCAAAACATTCCAAACATCGGATCAAAGTTCCATAAACAATAGCCTGATACAAAGACTCCTCCCAAAGATAGTGAATCTTGAACACCTAATCGGAACATTTGTTCGAGACCATGGCTAACATCTGATGAAGACTTGGAACCACAGTTCAAGAATACAAGTATCTATTGAAGACCAAAGCCCTGATCAAGCCAATGTCTGATGAGCAAGACCAAACATCTATTAGGCCAAACAAATGTTTAGACAACTACAACAGAGGATAGTTTAGACAGTGTTTTCTCAATGTTATAGTATTTATCTTATTAGTGTTTAGTATAGCCTATATCAGATGTTAGGATTTGCTCAGATGTTTAAGAATCTTTTCTGTTAGGATTGTTAGATGTCACTATCAGGATGATGTTAGCATATAATGAACAGAGATTCTACACTCAGTATAAATAGATCTCATTTATTTGAGATCTAGTATCACTTCATTCCTTTTTGTGCGAGCCAATTGTAAGTGATCGGCTAAGGGGGAGTCTATGTAAAATCAATTATCTTGTAATTGTACCATTTGAGTTCAATATAAATCAGTCTTTGATAAATAGATTCCCAGCTTGTGTTTTATCTTACTTGCATTTGTAGTTTATAAAAATTATTTTTGTAATTGTTTGTTTATTTCACAAGTTGCAAAGAAACTCAGATCCAACATATGCTCGACTCCGGATAGATGAGAGAGGATGGCCTTCTAGAGGAACTTTAGATCGGCAACCCTTTTCTTTTCCATTGCCAATTGGTGCTCTTGTAGAAATGAATTTGCCTCTAGATCTGTTTCTTGCAGTTTCCTTGCTTTTGTCTATATCGGGTGGACGCTGCGATTCTTGCGGTTCCTCTAACTCAAGCTCGTCGTTTAAGTCTAAACACGAATAGACATTTAATCTTCCAACGGACAAGTGTGGCTCATGATGCCTGATCTAATCTTGGAACACTTTGATGATTGGCTCGGTTTGAATGGTGGCACAAGATACCACTTTATAGACTTTTTAAGTACCTCTTAAGCTTTTACCATAGTAAATGGGCAACCGTATGTTACTCTAAATTCATCGTGGACGAACGTCATGACATCCGTGTCGCTTGAACCGCTTGCTCATTGTCGATTGTTTATATGGCGGTTCACAATGTTGTTGCATTTCGTTCTCATTGACGTCCATTTGCCCGAGAATGAATTATTTGTACGGTATGGTTCATGGTTCATAGCGGATTTTTTTACGAATCCGCTTTATAAATACTGGTGTCTCTTGATCATTGCCTATTTTAGCAATTAAATATTCTTAAAAAAAATTATGTAATATAGGATTTAAAACATTTAAAATATTATTAAATAAACAATTAAATAAGTTTACCAACAGTGGAATCTTCAGATATGTCGACCCACCCTTGTGCCAAGGCTAACTTCTCTTGGTATGATATATTTTCGTGTGTGTGTGTGTGTGTTTGGAGCACATGCTTCATCCGGTTGCTTTCTACGATGTCTACATGAGGATGAAGTTTGGCGGGTTTTGGGTACTGGTTGTATTTCGGGCGGAGACATATCAGATTAAGGATGAGACACGTGATGGACAAATGAGGGATGCGGTATATGAAATAAGCGGGCATTTGTACGGGTGGGGATAGTGTGTCCCATCTTGGGAATTTTTGGTAGGTAAAGGTCGGTATTCACTTTGATAGGTATTGGTGTTGACGATCCACTAATTGTCTTGAATGTTTGTGTGACGCGGGTGGTTAAGATCAATGTGTTTGGATCGTTGTTGAATGGGAGCATGATGGAAATGGGATGTGAGAGAGGATAGTTGTGTGAAATGGGATTGTGCGAGTGGATAGTTGTGTGTAAAATTTGTAGGTTGAATAGGTATATATATATATATATATATATATATATATATAGGTAAAGTTGGGGTTAAAAACAATTTTTTTTAGTTTTTGACCTTTTGACAAGGGTCATATGACTTAGAGCCCACAAAACAGGGTCATTTGGAGGCACAATAACGTCCCCTGATAAAGTTGGGGTTAAAAACATTTTTTTAGTTTTTGACCTTTTGACAACGGTCATGTGACTTAGGGCTCACAAAATGGAGTTATTTGGAGGCATAAGAACGTCCCATCATAACGTTAAAAAACTATAAGGGAGGAGCTATTGTATGCAAAATGGCTGAGTTAGAGGAGGCGTCAACCATACCCTCCACCCTAACGGTGATCGTGTTAAATTATTATTTCTTTTTTCTAAACGAAAATCATCCACCCTAATTAGGTGATTGTGTTAAATTATTCTTTCCTTTTTCTAAATGACAATCATCCACCCTAATTAGGTGATTGTGTTAAATAACATGCCTTATAAAATGACCTATTTTTCTTTTTTCTAAACAACGATCATGTTAGATAACATGCCTTATAAAATGACCTATTTTTCTTTAAGATAAACAACACACTACTTGTTTTCTGTGACAACGAGTAACTGATAATATTGATTTAAGTTCTTGTTAAGGATTCCCAATCCAGACATACAATACAAGATTAAGATAAGAATCTTTGTCACAAGTTTCTATTATTATTTTTGCACGAAACCTACTTTGAGAGGATTGTAAATCTTGTTTTTATTCTATTTTTCAACTTTATTCTTTCGAAATCTGCACAGGGTTTCAAGTAGTCCAACACACTTTTATTTTGAAACACGAACTATTGTTTTTTTCTAAATAAATTAATGTCTAGTTATGATATTTTCTATTATAAACTCATTATTATTTTCTATAATATGTAAAAAATTAAAAAAACAATAAAGTATGTTACTATCCGTCTTTATGTCATATCCATTGTTATTTTATGGCAAAACAATATCCAAATTTGTTATAATATATATCTTTCAAATAGAAAATGGCTAATAATTAAAGAAACTTCCTTTATTCAAATTCTTTTTAAAATTTATTATACAACTTGTATATATTGGTTCTTGTTATTTATCAACTTGTAATTATAACTCGAAATAATACGCAAATAGTCTCTGTTGTTTGACCATATTTAGTCCTTAACGTTTTGAAATTACATTCTAGTTCTCTATGTTTTAACTACTTATTACTCGGGTGGTCCTTAAATTGGATAGACGTTAGTTTGTGACGTTAAGTGGAAATGAAATGACAAAATTGCCATCAAAGATAAAACAAAATAGATTAATAAAGTATTAAAAGGCCCACATATTATAACACCCCTCCCCCCCCCCACACACACAAACACACCAATCTACCCACCACTCTACGCATTATATATATATATAGGGCTCGGTTCAAATGAGAATCACCATGAGTTGTGAAAACGGTGATAACTTTTTCTTCCCGTGTGAGTTGGGCCAAATTTTTTTTTCCACAAACGTAGATGAAATATTATAAACACATCTAAAACAAGTTATTTTTTATGACTTTTAAGAAAAAAATTACGAAAAACCTTTTAGATGACATAGTTCTAACAGTTCTCACAACTCAAGGTGGTTCTCATTTTAATCCATCCCTATATATATTCTTTCTCCTCTCTCCTCGGAAACCCAAAGAGATGGTGGAGATAGAGTATGACGGTGGTGGATGGAAAACGGTGTTGGGAAGGAGTAGTGAATGATGGTTAGGGTTTTCAGTGGAGGTTTGTGATGGTGGGTAACGGTGATGTTGGATGTTGATGAAGGTGGAATCGGAGGTGATAGGGAAGGTGTAGAGGGTTAATGGTGGTGAAGTGATGGTGGGCTAGGGTTGTTGGGTGTGGAGGTTGGGTAGATTTTGGGTTTTTGGAAGGATGGGATGGTGGTGGAGGTGGGAGTCGTCGTGGAGGGTGATTGCAGGTGGGCGATGACGGTCGTCGGGTGTAATGGTGGGTTACAGGGAGATTCAGGAGTAATTGTGCAAATTTATGATAACTACTATCGATCCTCCTGTAATTTACTCTTTTGATGAAAGAATCACACCAAATTAGATTACTTTTTTATCCTTTTTTTAATTTTGGTTTTTGGTTTTGACAAGCGATGCTGATAGAGACTTGCTGGCTCTTGATTCCGACAATAATTTTGAATTCATTCAATGTTACTTGAGATTGTTTAGGATAAAGCGAATTCGATCGATCGCTTTTTTTTGTTTTTGGTTTCTTACCACGATTTTGTTGCCTAAGTTTGATGTTTTGATTTTTGATCTAGTTCTGGTTTCGTATTGAAGAATTCAAACAAAGATCTCTGTTTTGATCACACGTTTGAACATTTTTAGAGTATACTGATTTTATTTTATTTTATAAGGAAATCGGCAAGGAAATCCATTAAATAGGTTGTAATTATGGTGGGTCACAGGTGATGGTGGGGATTTAGGTTTTTGGTTTGTTGATCGGTAGTCGGTTATATCTTTTTGATGGTTGGTTGTGTTAAAGAGTGAATGGAGAAGGAGATGTAGAAGAGAAGGGAGGAGGTACTTGTAAGTTTTTTTTATATTTTAATAAGGAATATTGGATTTTAATAATCTCAACTATTCGTCGTTGGCCGCAATAGTCTCAACTTAAAAAATAACCATTGGCAGACCCAACTATTAACATATTGGCCACCAATGGACCCTGACTAATAGAACCCTAATGTCATTAGTCTCCGGTTGCCGGAAAAACGTTTTTGGCCGGAAAACTCATATTTGGCCGGAAAACTCAATATTTTTGTTCCAAATCTCTTTGTAACCTTATTACGGACCTTTAGAAACCTTTTTCTAGTAAAAGACTCAATTATTGAAGTCGTCGGAAAACTTTTTTCTACCGAAAAACTCAACATTTTCGTCCCGAACTTCTTTGTAACCTTAGATCGAAGCTTCTTTTTCTGGCCAAAAATGGTTTTCCGGCGACCGAACACTAATGACGTTAGGATTCTGTTAGTTAGGGTTTATTGATGGCCAATATATCAATAGTTGGGACTGCCAGTGGTTAGTTTTTAAGTTGGGATTGTTTGCAGTCAAGAGCGGATAGTTTGGGTTATTAAAATCCAATATTACTTTTAATTAATGATGGGGCTCACTTAAATTTTAAATGACTAATTATAGTTTTTTAAAAGTTTTAAATATATTTAGTATCAAAGGTATTTAGTCATTTCACATCAACTTAACTTAATGAACTAATGACCATCTAGTTGGGGGACTATTTGAGAAACAATCGAGCGTAGTGTAACATCCGTCAAAAAACGGGTTTCCAAAACCCGCTTCGTTTATTAACCGAACATCCAGTTAAAATTTTCGTTGCACTTTTAGAGCTCAAACTAATTTTAAACAATACATAATTAATAAACATTTTAGAATTTAAAAACTATAATTATTAAAAATTAAAAATTAGTGCAAAAAAAATATAACAAGCTGCCGAGTTTCGAACCCGGGTCAGCTAGTTCACCAAACAAACACTTCACCGCTCCGCCACTTGCTTCCTTTGTGAATTTTACGAAACAAATAAAACTTAAGATGAGATCCGGATTCAAACCAGAAACAGCCGCGCTAAATCACCGGCTATCATCAAGAAAACCGGATGTTTCTCGTCAATCCTCGAATGTAACCGATAGACTCAATCAAGGAGTCAACAATCCCCAATCGGTTATGCAATCAGTTAGTCAATTTCATCTTGACCGAGATTTTTAAATCGAAATCATGTGTGATATTGGGCACTATAAATATCGACCCTTCACTCATAGGAACCCGCTCACTTCCTTCACAAATTACCTCTATTTTATCTGCTCAACCTTCTGCTCGTCGGAAAGTCCATCTACAACTCGCCGGAGTTCGCCGCAAGACGCCGGGATTCGGGTGTAATCATCAGAGGTGTCACCGGAGAATCTGCAGCCACCATTCGGTATATAATCACCTTCTCTATCCTTGTGTTTAATGTTGTATCAGGATCGAATCGAATTAACAAGATTCAAATGATCGATCCTGAAACAGTGGACTTCAAATGAAGAAGATGAAGTCTGATCAGTCTATGAATATAATTAAAATCGGTGTTTTAAACGAGTTAGACACACAGTCCATCGGTGGACTGTGTGCATTTCATGCTATTGATACCGAGTTCGATTCGTACACTTAAACGGTCTCCTGTGATAAATCTCAATTTTTTTAAAAGTCCCCAGAACACCTTCCAGTTAGTATTTAAGTTTAATAAAAACCAGTATTCTAACCAGGTTAGACACACAGTCCAGTGGTGGACTGTGTGCAAAGTTAAACCACAGGTCCCGAGTTCGAATCCTGCTTCTGTAACCGGTTCTGGCAATTATCAAGTTTTTAAATAAAGACATAAATGAATTAATCTAATTTGTATATATATATAATTAAAAACGAGATTATTTCGGGTTAGACAGCGCATATAATAAACACGGTCCGACCGGTCAACGGCCCGGTCAACGGTCAACGCTCGGTCAATGGTCAAAAAGTCAAAATTTTTATTTTCTTTTATTTATTTAGTTTATTTAAAAATCAATTAAAAATACTTAAAAATAATATTTTTAAAGTTAGAAAATGACCTTAAACTTACCAAAATAAATCTAAAAATCGTATTAAAATTGGTAATAAAATCCACTTATTTACCGAATCATTATGTTATTATTTAGGTTAGTTTCTCTCGTGGTTAAATCCAAATTCGTGCGCATTCATCATCAATCTAAGAAACGCAACCACTGTGAGTGAATTCTTACAAATTCCTCTTTTTATTCATGTTTTGGGGTGTATCATATGTCGCTTAAATTAATTCGCTTATTCAAACTCGTGCTATACCATTATATGATCTAAACTTAGAATGTAAATATTGTTTGTTGTGATGTATTACATATTGTCAAGTTGTATGCAAATTATTCATTAGGCCCATCAGTTCCTCGTGGGAGACGAGTTGAACAACGTGTGCCTCAAAAACATTCATTAGGCCCATCAGTTCGTTGAACAACGCGTGCCTCAAAACAATCATTTGTTGTATGTGTGTGCAATATTTAATATTATGTGTTTTGTGAATAAATTTACATCTACATTTACTCATATGTGGTTATGCACTTTATTTTATAATCAATACAATAAACACGTTTAAATGTTTTCATAGGATTCACTCGCCAACTTTTTGTTGACCCAAAAACCATTTTTACATTTGATACAGGTGGACAGGATGAAGCAAGGAACACATAGGAAATTGCCTTAGAAGAAAAATAATGAAGTCTAGAAAGATGTATAGAACATGTTGTACTTGTATGATTTGATTGTATGATCTCCTTTAAATTGTAAAAATAAATATGAAACATTTTAATAAATGTCATGAGCTTTGATGAAAACCCAATCATGCCCCGATCACCTTTTTCCGCTGCGGGTCGGGATGTGACACGTAGCACAATCGAGCGTAGCACGGGGAACATTTATGTAATTTTAGAAAGCTTTAGACTAAACATTTATGTAATTTTAGGAACATTTATGTATTGACAAAGCACAAAGACTATTTTGATAATTTTATCTTATAACTCAATTTATGGTTTAACCTAAATTTAATTACAAGAATGATTGTTCAAAGTTAATTAAACAGATGATTCTCTTATGATATGCATTTTTTTGCAGAATTGTTTCTTTTTGTTTGAAAACTACATATATGTATCTTCTTATTGCAAATTATGGTTTTGTTTCTTCTTTTTTTCTAATTACGGACTTAACGTAATAGCTACGGTAACATCCGCAACAGACAAACTAAGCAAACAAAACAAAATAAAGACGTAAAACCGAAAAAGAATACGAAACAACAAAGAAAACAAAATAGTTACCTACATTCTCCGGAATATCGCCTAAGAGTAGTCAGAGAACACCATAAAAGTATTCCGCCTAGAGAGAGAGTGAGTAAAGGAAGATGCGGTGAGGATTTCACCTTTTAAACCCCGCATCGACCTAAAAGGTACAAAGCTAAATGTCCAAGGAACAACAACCTTAAAGCAAGTAAAATTAACAAAGCAAAAGGTATAATCAACAACGCATAAAAATCCTGAAACTAATATTATGTAAATAGGTGTTAAAAATATATTAGAGGTGTTTAAAATTTCATTTTACCTTTTTATAGTTAAAAAGAACATTCTAGAGTGGTGTGATGTTACGCTACCTTATTTCCCTAAAGGAGAGGTCTGAGGTTCGAGTTTTGCTTCCACTAGTTTTCTACTTTAATCACTTAGCCACATCTCCACCAGAAGTTCGTTTTTACATGATCTTACTGGCTACTTTGTTTCAAATATAAAAAGACCGATATTTTAACATGAGGATACCATCCGCCCAAAATCATTACCTTAACTTGGATCAAAACTCAAAAGCATATATTTTTTTTCACTTCAAGAGAAAATTGATAGGATCAAAAGAAAATTAATAAAATGAAAATTACTTAAAGGCAAGGGCGCACCTACTACTTAACCAGGGTGGGTGGCCACCCCTCTTGAAATTTTTATTTTTAATGTAAAACTTACGTGAAAATCTAGAATGCACCCCATGAAATTTTGATAGTGCCCCATGAAATTGCTAATTGAAGAATAGTTGAAACAAATGTAATTAAAATAAAAGATAAAAACGTTGAAACCGATGTTTGCCGGAAAAGCCTTCAGAGTTTCATGCGGGTTGTAGCAAGTATTCTGAGAAGATGACCTTTTAATATTCATTTAGATAAGCGTATTCTTGTAATTTAATGGGTTCACTAAAAAGTTTTAAATAAAAGCAACGGACACACGCGCACCATTCTCTTTATAACTGAAAGTTGACTTTGAATTTTCATTTAAGTATTATATTTTCATTTTTTATCATCGTTTTTCTTTAAAAACAATGATACCTATTAATTAATTTATCTATCCGAACTAAAAACTATGATACATATTTATTAATTCTGTTTCTGTAATCGGTGCTATTTATTTATCTAATCGAACGAATTTTTAAAAACAATGATACATATTGATTGTTTTAATAAGTGATATTTATATATCTAACCGAACAGATTTTTTATTTATCTAATTGAACAGATGTTAAAAAAGAAACTTTTGTTTATAAATTTCTATCTACTTAACTTGGAATATTTTGATAATAACAAAATCGTTTATTACTATACCTAAATTATCACTTTTTCTTTACTTATTTAAAGTTTATTAGGTTATACTTTAGTTTAAACAATGTGTGTTTACATATACATATGATGTAACAATGTTCTTATAGTTAAACTTTTGTTATGTGATCCTACCTGACCCGACCCGACCCGGATATCCACTTCCGCAACCCATGGAAACAATTTTTGGTTCCGCCACTGCTTAAAGGTGTAAGTAAATCGTGGGCCTTAATATACCTAACTAAAACTAAAGCTAAAGAGAAACCAAATCGACCTAAGTCTGCCTAAATGTCTGGATGCATACCTAAATCTGTTTGGGATACCATATTAACTTCATGTATGCTTAGTGTGACATATCAAGATGTTGTGAAGACCTAACGTAATATATGATTATATTATTGATTGCCACAATCATAGTTATCATTGATTAGATTGTAAACTATTTCCGGTTTCCTTCAAACCCTTGATTATTATTAGTCCACACAATAGGGACCATGACGAGAAGCATATTATATATCTTTTTATAATAACAAATTTTTACATCCATTTGTTTATCATTAATGGAGGAGCTAATCGCCGTATGTTATAATGTTTCCTTTGGGATTTTGGGGGAGTAATAGCAAGTCCTTTTTAGCTTTTATATCATTTGCTGCACATTGCCACATTTGTCTAGTTTCTTCAAGCCCTTTGGATATCATCCGTTTCGGTGCATTTGGTGAATTTACACCATGCCCGTTATGGAAGCACGACATTTTATTATTGCTTTAAATTATTATATTAATAATATATGAAGGTTGGTGGTATCTTCAATCTTTACTAGTATAAATTCATGGTGTAATAACCGAGGGGTGAATGGGTTATTGTTAGCTTTTATAAGGTTTTTGTAATTTTATAAAGATTGCACAAGAACACTTGTAATAAAAGAGTAGAGACAATGTAAGAGAATTTTATATCAAACGTATCAATCTATAGTGGTTTTAGTGCAGGTTAACAAATTAACAGGGCGTCCACTCATATATCCCGATTAAAAAGTTTTCTTCATTTTGAATTTCTCTTTAAGTTCATGTGTAGTCATAACTCCCGTAACCTATTTTACTCAAATTTAACTTCTCATAACATATGTGTGTAGTGGATACCCCTCCCCTCTAATTATAAATATAATATGTTGTATATATATGTTTGAGAGAGAAACCAAAACAAAACCTCACAACCACCATCACGGCCATTGAAACATAACGCCTCATAACCCCTAGGGGTCGGTGTTCTAGGCGCTATAGAGGTTTATAGCGCCTCATCAAACCCCTTTACCTCTCCACTACGCATGGCCTAATTAAGATCGGTGGAAATAATCATTATTACATCTCACTAAGATGGTTGTGATCAGTAAATGCTTCTTTTAAAAGAAGGAGATATCCTATACTTAATTCCCCCTTATTACAAATCAGAAGGGATCACCAATCTATAATGTGTAGATTGTGTCCACCTCAACCATTGGTACTTCTTTCAAGGGTTTCGATTCTATCTTCTCCTTCTCATAAGGCATAGAAATTTAGGGATGAATGCCCTACCATTGAGTATGATGACATATTGGCATTGAATGCTAATGTTTGTCGCTTTTTTTCGTTGGTGATGCACATGACGAGTGTAACTTTTGTCCGTATCCTATAGATGGTGCCATTTTGTGTAACATAGATTTGCTATAAGTGGCACCTGTTGCTTTATTGGGGGTTCCAGACTTGAGATAGATAGTCTAAGAGGCAACTTGCTTTGATGTCAAGTTAGCCTTAATCTAAGATGGAGCTTGCTCTAAATGAGGGCTCCATCATGATTTGAATGAGCCGAGTACGAGTTATGTATATATAGCATTCATAAATACAATATGTGTGATAAGAAGGTAAAATGATATCATCGTACTTATTATTTTCTTAATTGATTGCTTGTTTGTTAACTTTGATTTATATATAGGTAATAGTTACGTTGTTTTTAAGCGTTATGTTAGGAAGGTAATAGCATGTAATGATAAAATTACAACATCAACTAGGGAGGTACGGACGATCTCAAGGGGTGGTTTAAAGATAATCTAAAGTAACGAGTAAAATAATAATTAAATGTGTTTAATTATTATTTGAATTATCTTAGTATTAGATTGATTAGTATCTAATTGTTTAGAGATAAGCATGAGTAATAATAAGGTCTTAGTAGAATTAGATTGTTTTTAATATTAATATTCATTAAGTCTTGTAGTTTTATTAATTCACACATAAATTAATAGAAAGAATTTATGAATCCAATTTATATTCATCTTCTGATCTTGTATTCAGATTTAAAATGTAATGCTTAATGTGGCAATATATTCATTCAAAGAATTAAAAGAGAAACACTACTATTGATTTCATGGGACATGAAAGCCATCAGTAGTCATGCATAATTGATTGATTGTACGCAAAACTTTGTTATTAGGACATGTAATTTGGATACGCGGTCACCTTTGGTTGACGTGTCAAACATTATCTTATTATTTGATGTTAAAGTTTATGCAATGATTGTCCATATAATTTAGAGGGAAATGTGTTGATTTGATGAAGTATTTTAATAAAAAATTTGTTTTCCTGATTCAATAATTATACTTTGTTTTCACGGTTACTCTATTAATATGACGATTGAGAATCGGTATAAGTAGTAATGTGACATGTGACGATTGGATCGGTTTTACATACTTAAAAATTTGGTTAATGTTAGATTCCAAATTGGTATTGAGTTAAGCGTTTATTTTGGTCTACGTGGTTTACTCATTTTAACCTTTTCGGTTTACAATGAGAATTTTTGTCATACCTTTCACGTTAGTACAATTTTTTTATTATTTACCGTCCCTAACATTAGATTTGTTGTCTTTCATAAAATGACCAAATTACTTTGTTAATTAAAGATAACAGTTTGCTTTTCGTCTATTTTAATCAGTTCAGTTCAAATT
Organism: Scalesia atractyloides; assembly: GCA_947069175.1. Taxonomy (NCBI): domain Eukaryota; kingdom Viridiplantae; phylum Streptophyta; class Magnoliopsida; order Asterales; family Asteraceae; genus Scalesia; species Scalesia atractyloides. The sequence goes on along the minus strand of CAMTDV010000023.1, from coordinate 12,070,571 downwards.
CCCAAATCTTCAACCCTTTAGGTGGGTGGGTTTACCTAGTAAGCGGTGGAGAGTCGAAGCAGTTGCAGTTGCAGAAGTAGCTAGATGCATTCAGATCGGTCGACTAAAGAGTTGAGAGTACTCAGTCTAATACGTAGAGTACTTAAGGAGTATTCAAAGATGATAAATTATTAAGAAAATATTTTTCAAGATATTATATATGTGTCAACTATCATGTATTATAAACAAAATACGTAAATATCAATATAAATAAAAAATACATGTTCAAATATTAAAATATGTCAAAAAAATATTATTCGTATCATTAATATATAGAACAAAAATTATGTTCTGATTTTTTTAAAATAAAACTCTCCTGCGTTGACTGACTAAGTCTGATTTTGGTCGAGATTGACCGTATTTGATCGATTCTGAGTAATTAGGCGAATTTGAAGAAAATTGTCTTGGCATCGTACCTTGTACCAATTACTCGGTGAATACTCGACCTTCTAGACTTAGTGTTAGAACATTGTTGTAGAGAGAGAGCGCACAATTAATAAAAAAGCTTTAAAAAAATTGTCAAAAGACTAAAATACAAAAATAAATGAAAATGCCCCTCATATGTAAAGGATTCAAATTTTGCTTTTTTTTTTCTTCTTTTTACGAGTTACAATAATTTTATATGTTTAACTTTATCATGTTTTTATTTTTGTTTCATTTATATTGTATGAAAGTACGGTAAAAAAATTGAATGTTACTCCTAAAATTTGTATTGTTAGGGATGGTAGCGGTAGTGCGCATGCGGAAGTGGGCGGTGGTGTTGGTGTAGATGAGGCGATGGGTGTTGGTTCTTGGGTAGAAGCTTGTGGTCTATTTTTTTAGAATATCGATCATCGGAGTATTGCCTCGATTCGATCCAACAACTCTTTATAGGTTTGGTTTTGAGCGGCCATCGATGTGGATCACAACGACTCTAATACCAATTGGATTTAAATAAGTGATAACTCGTTCAGTGAGCCTAACTTCAAACAAATTAGCAAGAAGCATGAGACAATATCTAATTTTTCATTCATAACCATCATTAGCAAACTAGGCCTATTTAAATAAGCAGTATTGGAACAAAGAAACATCAACTAACCTACTAACTACACCAACTAAGCATATCTGGTGTGGGGCGTGGAGAGGGGGAGGGGGAAGCCTGTCCATGCCCCATACACCGCCCGATCATCGACGTTTATAGTTGTGGATGGCAAGGGGCTTTGGAGATCTTCACATGGCGTGAGGCACTTAGGGTTGGGAGGTAGACCATGATCATAGGATGATTAGAGGTGGATGATGATGATTGGATGAAGAAATACAATAACAAAAATTAAATAAACAAGAAATGTCCCCTCTACCTTCACTACCACCCTATGGTTTTTAAATTTTGGAGGGCAAAGCCCCCTCAACCTACATGATAAACACGTGACGCTCTATACCTCCTCCACTTTCACAACCACACCGATTAGCCTAAAACATAAAACAAGAAAATGGATGTGTACATGTGTATGGTTTCTATCATGACGTGGGCACTTTCATCGTTCCTGCACTAATAAGACAAAGAGGAGTCTATGCTTTGAATGAATTAGTAAACTAACATCGTAATAGTGGAATGAGGGATCAAGATCGTGATATTTAGTGACATTTTTTGATATAATGAATAAACTTTTACTCTGTTAAATCTAATCAATCAATCATAAGTCATAACTACTAAAGTAATACGTATAAAGAATTACTAAGGACAAATTATATTTGTCAAAATAAAGTACCTATGATTTTAGTTTAGATGGAAAAAATAGAAAAGACTAAAAGGTATCCAAATATACAACTGAATTACTTTACACCAAATCAGTCACTCGTTGTTTCATTGAAACCAGTTCCCGTCTATTCACGCCTATACTTTTGTTTAAAATGGCCTAACAATAATTCCTCTTTCAAAAAGATATCTAGTCAAAACATCCATATATTATATGGCCACAAAAGATTGCACTTAGAGTGTTGATGATCACGAAAAACAATTTAAGGTGACTTTTGGTATACAAATGACATTAGTAATTCCGGGATTTTCTAAACCGATAGCATTACTCCGCGACACTAAGACTCTGAATAAAAAAGTTAAGTTTGGCTTGTCGGCGATGATATCAAATGAGAGCGACGAAGAAGGGCAACATCGGCGATTGGCAACGAGAAGCTAAGTTGTATTATGGTGTAACAAACTTTTTTTTTTGATAGTATGGTGAGATTAATTTTTTTTTTTGACAGTATGGTGAAATTAAAATAGTTTACTATATGACATCGGATAGAAAATATTCTTACAAGTCCCGATATAATGAAGTTACTTTTTATAACCATTACCCTTTTAAATGTTATTCTACTATGCACGTATAGTGGTCCATAACGGGATCACCTGTAGAAGAAAACTATAATTCGACATTTTTATCGTTTGTTGCTTATGTGGGAATTAAATACGGTTTTTATTAGTTTATGTAAACATATACTTTTCAAAAATTATTATATACCTTTTATGTAAAATAAAATCAAATAATTAGTTTTTATTTTTATTGTCATATCATAAATAAAAAAGCTACCACGTGTATGACAAGTCACTATGAAAGTCATTTTACGGATCAAATAACTAAATGCATGAACCTAACTTAAAATTTTAATTGTCATACCTATGTCCAATAAAAAAAACAGTTTCTGATCATATAAAAGCATCCAAGAACTAAGGTACGTTTTTTTATATATCTTTACCGCTGTGTTTTAAAAAAAAAAACAATATCACCACCGAGAAACAATTTGCCAAAAGTTATATTTCAAATTAAAAAACTGTAACTTTTTACAAGAATACTTATGATTATTCAGCAAAGATATAAAACAAGAAAATGAAGTTTGATCTTATATTAGGTTCTAAATAGGAACCAAATATAACTTAACTCCTTGTAATTTTTCTATCCTAATAAATAAAAATATTTTTATACACGTGTAATTCTTTAATGTCTCCTCACTTTTAATAATAATAATTACATATTAATTTTTTATATACAAAATATAATGTAATATAGTATAATATTAATTAATATAGTTAAACAAAAACGTATAGATTCAAATATAATTAATATTATCTACAATGTATTAAATCTTATCTAATCTAACTTATAAAAAAAGACTTTAATTAATGTCACATACACTTTTAGTTAATAAAAATCGGGATGTGTTATCTTTTTTTGAACGACAAATTTAGATCATTGATGGACCACTGGAGTATCATCGTGTCATCAGCGGAACCACTCAATCATATTCATTTCCACTTGGTATAATGCTTATACACCAATTTAGGAGGAAACCCAATTAATATAGGAACCCCCCCTATGGGAATTAAACCCAGGATCTATTGATCCCAAAGCCTTATCCCACCCCCAGATGTCACTAGGCTGCAAAGCCATGGGCTCAAGATGTGTTATCTGCCACAAAGTTTGAACAATTGTCAAATATGTAAATAGAAAGGTATCTGATTAGATTTGGAATATATTTGTTTTATCACTAACTTTGTGGTGTATGGTTTGATAATATTCACATGTTTGTTGATTTCAAATAGCTGCAACATATTTGTTTAAGGTCATCTTGTAGTTCCAATTGGGCTTTTGTTGATGCAACAACTTCATTTCAAAATAGGTACGATTTAACTTTCGTTCTCTGATATATATATTTATTATTGTTCTGAACATGTTTGCACACTTTCTGAAATTATGGTTTTGATTTACTAAACTATTAACTTAAGTTATGTTTTTTCATCAGTTTGTGTAGAATCGTATTAGGGTAAGGTGAGATGGCAATTTTGTGAACATGTTGTAGCAATTCTAAGTCTTTGTAAACAAATTCTTGCATCAGTTCTAATCTACAACTAAACAATACACTTCTCACGGATCAGTTGTTTGATACTTTGATATCAGGTCTTCAACTTCATTCAGATCAGCCTTTTTGCATCAGTTCTAATCTACAACTAAAGGGAGAAACACAAATGAAGGTAAGAATAATGCATCTTAAAATATAGGTGACATTAAGTTGTTTATTAACTTTAATAATAATTTTGATTATTTCTTATGTTTGCTTGGAAGGACAAGAAATTATAGACCTACAACATGAACATTGTACATTGATATGAAAAATTGATTCGGATCCAGATTTTTATTAAAAGGTTAATGGAAAATTATAGGCCGGTTATGACTAAGATCCATTCTTAAGTGTCTACAATTATATAATTTGGTTTGTGTTATACTGAATTTATATAGGGTGATTTGTGTTATGCTAAATTTATATAGTGTGATTTGTGCTATACTGAATCTATATAATTTGATTTGTGTATAATTTAATATGTATTATAGTGAGTTTATTTAATTTGTTATGTGTCATACTAAATTTTATAGTTTGATTAGTGTAATACTGAATTTATATAGTCTGACTTGTGCTATACTGAATTTATAGTTTTATTTGTGTTTAACTGAATTTATATAATTTGATTTGTGACATATTTGAAAATATGGGTAACAATAAGCTGTTTATTAACTTTAAATATAATTTTGATTATTTCTTAGGTTTGCTTGAAAGGACAAGAAATTATAGGCCTACAACATGAACATTGTACATGGATTTGAAAAATTGATTCAGATCCAGTTTTTTATTTAAAGGTTAGTGGAAAATTATAGATGTACTATAACTGAGATCCACTCTTAAGTGTCTACAATTATATAATTTGGTTTGTGTTATACTGAATTTATATAGTGTGATTTGTGTTATGCTGATTTATATAGTGTGATTTGTGCTATACTGAATTTATATAATTTGATTTGTGTATAATTTGATATGTTTTATAGTGAGTTTATATAATTTGTTATGTGTCGTGCTGAATTTCTATAGTTTGATTCGTGTAATGTTGAATTCATATAGTCCGATTTGTGTTGAACTGAATTTATAGTTTTATTTGTGTTTAACTGAATTTACATAATTTAATTTATGAGATATTTGATAGATGGAATGTTTGAAATCAATAGGTTATTTGTGTATGTCATACTTGTAACATTTGCGTAAAATGGGTTTAAAAAAACCCGCATCGTTTGTTAATCAAGTAATTATCTATATGTTGTTGCGTATTTTATTAGTGTCGGTTATCTTAATACTTTTTTTTTGGAAAATTAATAAATCTTAAAAATTATAATTAATAAGTAACAATAATAAGTGAAATAAAATAAACTTCAAAATAATAAAAGAAAAATTAAAAGGACTAGCCAGATTTCGAACCCAGGTCAACCGCAATCACACACACACCAAACACCACTTCTCTATACGCACTTTAGTGGTTAAAACAGAATCAAATAATCTATATAAAAACCGAAACCTGCAATTCTTTTAAAACTTGGCAGATCTGTAACTGCCGGAGGATAATTGTGAAATCAATACACGCAATCTCTGTATAACGGTCTTTTTCATTAGCTAATTGTACCGGAAAGAATTGAATCAAATGATTCATAACCGAAAGTAATCATTGATCCTTAAGTCTCACATCTTGAAACCGAAATCAGTGAGTGTTTGGCCGCTCTATAAATACCCCTCGTTTTCATTTCACCACTCGCTCAAGTCACTCACTAAAATACCTCTTATACTCTGTTAAGAAATCTCTCTGTTCGTCGGAAGTTTTGTCTGCAACTCGCCGGAGTTTGGTCACCAGAAAACCGGGTTCTGTTTTTCCAACTGGTATAAATCTCTAAACTCTTCCATATTTCTTGTTTAATTCATTCAGATTGCATTAAGTTAACCCGAAACAGTTAAAATCGATAATAGTTGAGTTTCAAGTTCTGAGTTGTTGAAGAAGATGAATATCGAGTTGTTTATGTATACAATTAAAATCAGTATTCTAACCGGGTTAGACACACAGTCCAGTGGTGGACTGTGTGCACATTTATCATGCACGTCCCGAGTTCGAGTGTTGTTCAAACCGGTTTTTCTTTTTAAATAAAAAACGCTCTCGTAGGCAGTTGTTAAATATAATATAAATCCTAATATAAACGGGTTAGACACCCAGCCCAGTTGGATGGGCTGGGTGCAAAACAAACTAAGGTCGCGGTTCGAGTCAACTCCATCACACCGGTTCGTTGTTTAAAAATCTTTTTAAAATTAATCAATTTCTGAAATTTATCTAATAAGAGTATAAGAATAATAAAAATTAGAATGCTTCCGGGTTAGACACGTAGCTCAGTTGGAAGAGCTGCGTGCACGCAATCGAGAGGTCACGAGTTTGAATCCCACACACGCTGCCTAATATCACAGTCGACCCGGTCAGGTCCCCTGTCAGACCTGACATGATTTTTTTTAAATATTATTTTTATTTATTTATTTATTTTTATATTACCTTTGTATATTTATATATATAAACACTAATTAAAATACTTAAAAATAAGATTTATTAGGTTTAAAAACTCCAATAAATACCACAAAAATAACTTAAAAATCTAACAAAAAGTATTTAATCAAAATATTAATTTGTTTATATTTAACGAATTATCGCGTGATTATTTTAGGTTAGTATTCTTTCGTCGGTCAAATCCTCAACTCGTGCGCACTCATCATCAACCAAGAATACGCACCCACTGTGAGTGAATTCTTAAAAATTCCCTTTTTATTCATGTTTTGGGGTGTATCACGTGTCGTTTTATTTATTACGTTTATTCAAACACTTGTGCTATTACCATTATATGATCTAACGTGTGATGTAAATATTACTTGTTGTATTGAGTGCTTATATTTTTGTCAATTGCGTGCAATCATTCATTAGGCCCATCAGTTCCTCATGGGAGACGAGTTGAGCATCAGGTGCCTCATTAGATCGGCTCCGTTTGATTGAGCCTTGATCTCATTGTTCATCATTTGATATGCGTGTGTGTGCATTATTTGATATTATGTGGTTTTTGGTTAAGTTTACATATGCGTATACTCATATTTAGTTATGCACATTTTTATTCAAATAACCAATATAACTAATTCGTTCAAATGCTCATATAAGATTCACTCGCCAACTTTTGTTGACCTAAAAACCGTTTTTTACAATGATACAGGTGAACAGGTCGAAGGAAGGAACACAAGGAATTTGCCTTAGAAGAAAAATAAAGAGTTCATGAAAGTTGTGTTTGTATGTTTATTGTAATTTCTCCCTTTAAGTTGAAATAATAGATATGAAACTTTATAGCAAATGTCATGAGCTTTGATAATAACCCAATTATGCCCCGACTTTTATTTCCGCTGCGGGTCGGGGTGTGACAATACTTTGTTTGCTAATTGATCACTGATAATTAAAGGGTATTTTATTCATTTGATAAGTTATATTAGGAAGTAAAGGGTAAAGTTGTCATTTCGCCAATGGATCACTGATAAAAAGATTGTAACTCTACAAAAAACAAAATTTGAATTTTCTTCATTCGATATTAGGTGGTGAATAACAAAATTCTGATTTTGAAATATTAAACATTACACGCTACAATTAACACTTCCTATGATATCTATGACTCTCGCCTTCTTCCATGCAATTTCATTTTTTCTTTTAGTTTACAGATTAGCTAGCATATCACAAGTCTTCTTATCCTCTTTCAACAACTATGTGATAAACTCTTCTGCTTTATCTTTGAACTCTGATGGAGTGGAATGGACAGCTTCATCCAGCAGTGCAATGCTACTACAAGTTTGCTTGTAATAATAGTCACTCACGATAGCAACTTTTCGGTTGAGTTCTTCATCTGTTCTCTGTTCTTGGAGTGACCAACTTGAAAATTCCATTTTAACTGCTTAGTATCTGCCCAGTGGTAAAAGGTTTGTTTGCCATTTAGAAAGAGTGTGAGTGTTTTTGGATGAACAAATTTTTAAAAGTGAATTGTTGATGTTTTCAACTAAATTAATCATGAGTCTTTTATAGTATTTACAATATTTGATATGTTAAATGAAGTGATGATTCTTAATTATGATAATATGTTTTTGAAAGTTTAAGTTGTGTCCTTTGGGTTTCTAGATATTTAACTTTACTTGTTTTTCCATGAAAACTCATTTTTGAAATGTTTTGCATTAAATGCTGAGAGTTTTGGAATATAAATGTAGATGTTTATATTAAATGTACACGTTTCTCTCTTAAATCATTAAATGTACATGGTTTTTAAAATAAATTTTATTTAATGGTTGCATATAAATCTGACATTTGGATTGTTAAATATTTCATTATATAATACCATTGAAAATTCAAATATTTTTTTCTTCATACACCGATTAATTCAGTGAAATAGAAGAGCAACTGTAATTGTTTTGCATCAGTTTAGTGATAATATCAAATGGCATCATATACTTCTGCACAATCTGACGATTTAAAGCAACTCTTTATTAAACAAATCGAAAAGCAAGTTTATGCTGATAGGTCTACTCTTGAAGAGTTGAAACTCTGTTTTAACAGACTACAACTTGGTCTGCTAACAAGAGACCAGGTTTCGAGACTTAAGGGCGATGCCAACGACTTCCGTTCGTGACCTGTGTGTTGCGAGTAATATAGAGTGTGGAGATAGAGACCTGGAGTTCATGACAAAGATCAAGGATATACATCGAGAAGTTCAGTGCTCGATGGAATTGAAGTTAAAGTTTCTTGATTCTTGCTATTAGTGTTTAAGTGTCTGATTAGTTTCCTTTTTTCATATGTAATTTTTACCTTTTTAATACTTAAAATTTTAATCATATGTAATTGTTATTGTTTTCATTTTCTATATGTTAAGGAATACCCAAAACGGTCATCACCAGATAAGAGTGAATGTAAACGGTTGAAAATTTCCGTCAATGATGTTGAATTTTAGTTTTCAAAAGCTACTATAACACGTGCATTTCTTATTTTTTGATTAGTGATGTTGAAATTTGAATAAGTAGTGATTCGTTGTTTAATAAAATGTGGTATGTAAATTTTCTAAACACCACCTATGTTTCCACACGAGTTTTTCTACTAGTATCGTAATATATCAACAATTGGATATTAATTAATAAATCAAGTTGTTTATGCTTTTTAAAGACATGGAAAACTATAACAATGTGTCAAAAAAACACTTTGAAATCTCTAACATAAAAAGGAATAAAACAGTGCAGGAAATCAAAGTAGTGACACTTGTTGGTCAAAAAGAAAAGAAGGAATTTTGATGGGGTCCAAGGCCATATGCCTATGTTTGCAGTCACCCCACTTCATGTGATGAAATGCACCTAATAAGCAATGGTAGCCTGTAACAAGTTGACCATCGTTTTAATTTTAGTAAACCAATTCGTATGGTGGTACATGCTTTTAGCCCACAAAAGAATAAACACACAACACACACGTATATCTCTATATCACATGGATTCATCATACTGTCAAAATCAACATCAAAGTTCAATTATATATCACATGGATTCATCATACTGTCAAAATCAACATCAAAGTTCAATAACTTTATATGTCTGGATTTTGAAGCAAGAATCAAGAAACACATATTCGTTTTTGCTACCATATATCAGATATTTATAACTTCGTTAAGGTAACTGCCGATAAACAAAGATACTCACACAACGATCTCATTTGTCCAATCTGTCTGTTGATTTTGAAGACAGATTGGACAAATAGTATGATCGGTTGCATTATAATCCAACGGTTAAAAACCAGTATTTGAAAAGAAAAAACAAGAGCCATGTTACATTTGGGTAAGATGCATAGGGTGGGACTACACACACGTGTGATAAGTGGTCCTTTTGAGAGTTCATGCAGAGGAAGTTTTGTTTGGTAGAGCTAAAGTCAACATCACATACAATCATAGAGACATTATTTTTGGGTTATTCCATCATCTTCTTCACTATCACTTAGACCACACAATTTAATTCTTTTATATAAATAATAAAGCTATGGATGCTTAACTAACAACAATGGTGTGAAGATGGTATCTTAGTAGAATGAGTCCACAAAAACCCGAAAGACACATTTCATAAACAATTTTTCATCGGTTACACGTGGGCTTTGACACGTCTTCTTTTATATATGGATGTAGACCGTTACAACTATCAAAGAAAGCTTTTCTTATGGCAAATCTGATTTCTTTTCTATGTGCAAATTAGTAAACATGAAATACTTACCAACACAAAAGTAAGATTCATGTTTCACATAAGACTGATCATGTATATGTATATGTATAGGTATAGGTATAGTTTTATACTTTTATTATTATTTATATGAAAAGAGGGAAATGGGAAGAAGGAAAGTATGGTGAAGTGGTTTGTCTTTACTAGGCAAATCATGTTAGCTTTTTTCCTTCATTAGATGACCCCATTGCTCACTTTTCTTTTTCCTCTTTATATAGAGAATAATGGATAAAAGAATTTGAGTGGTGAATGGAAGTGCATAAAAGAGAAAAGTTTGTTGAATATAAGTCAGCATCCTTGCCTTGTGAAATGATGGTGAAGTTTTTGTTTTATACCATGTTTGCTTCCTTTCTTTCCTCACACTATTTCTCTCTCTCTCTCTCTCCATTGCCTTTAGATAATGTGCAATCTAATCCATAGAAACCGACGGAATATTTCCTCGATTTTGTACTGCATTATGTCGGTCCATATATGATCCTATACTTTGTTAATTTAATATTGGAAGAAATTATTCAAAAAGACGGCATCTATATAGCAAATTATGAAAAGCAAAAGCTAATTAACCCAAAAACCATTCGGGTTAGATAAGGTGTGACAAAGTAATAGAAGTTTGTTTCATGGAAAAATAATATTTGTAATAATGAAATAACATAGACTATGAAAAATCTATTAGGTGTGACAAGGTAATAGAAGTTTGTTACATGATAAAAAAAATATTTGTAGTAATGAAATAACATAGATTATGAAAAATGATTGAAAAAAAAATAATAGAAAAGAACTAGTAGAGAAAATTAATAATTAATAGATGAGCATATATACAAAGATTTAGGGAAATAGAACTCGGTTGTTTGGTAAAAAAAAACCATGTTCTGTTACTTTTTTTAGAAAAAAGTTGAAATACTTTTTAATGTAATATACCGTTTTGGTCTCATCATCATGCATTAAAGGTTATAAAATCCATATAGAAGGTATTCTAATTCATGTGTTTACACACATGTTTTGGATCAATAAATTCTACAGACAAATATGTTCAAGGTAAGAAATCCCTAACTAATCAAATGAAAGCTTAAAATTCGTATCCTGAACCACACAAATTTTACTAAGGTGGATATATAGTCTGAATATTATTTTGTTTTTTTATGTCTTATCTAAAAGAGGCGTGGAAAGAGAATAACATAGTTTTACACCTTAATATAAGTGAGAAACCATCATAATTGTTCATTGCAACACTGCAATTCTTCGTAAAACAATAGAAGCGTTGGTGGTTAACAGCTTTTCTAGTTACATCAGCGAAAACCTTCAACGGTAACTTTTCATCACCCAATTTGTCCCTTATGCGCAAGTTGCTACTAGTATTCACTAACGACCAATTACCACTTATAGCCAGTTACGCTCCTGATGGCCAAGTTCTTGCTCATCGGTGGTAACTAACTATTAATGATAATTTGTTATTAATAGATGAAGAAACACTGGTTTAACCAAGGGGTATTCGGAGATATTTTAGTCACAACTCAACATCTCTGCATAAAAGGTTATCTCTCGTTTGCTCTTCGGGGTGAAGTTGCTTCCAGCTTGCTGCAAAACTAACAACACCGTTAGCCTCGTCATGGAAGAAAGGGGGAGGGTTTTCTCCGTGACCACACTCCGGCTGAGAATAAGTATCGAGTATTGCAAGTAAGCAAATAATGAGTAGTAATGTGTGATAGCGTTTCTCGTAAGTGTAAGTAGATTGTTGTAGATGTTTTACCTTGTGGTGTGATCCTTATTTTATAGCCGAAGAGAGTGTATATGAGATGGGCTAATGGGCCTTGGGCCTGGGCCCGACGACCAGGAATACCCATTCTGTCTCCTCTGCATCGACCATTAGTGGTCTTTAGCAGGAGGTGCGCTTAATGAAGCCACGTGTCCTGGCAGTTGTCCTTGGTGTCGGACCTGTCATCAGCCTGTAGTGGAGATCATGTGACAGTCGCTGGCGTTAGTTTGTTTGGTGCCACGTGTATATCCTTGCATACAGTCTACTCTCTGCAATACTGTTCATCATGTGACGCAGTCTGGCACAACTTGTCGAACGGTTATTGGGTCACAGCTCTACCACTTTGTACCCTTGTATTTGGTCAACGCCTCTTTGCGCTTCTCCCTTCCACGTTGTTTTATCAGTGCTTTCTGGCCAGCGCGAAGTTGTAGGGATTAAGTCCTTTTTCTCAAGACTATGAGTTGCTCTCATGTTAGTCTTGGCCTTGTGCAAGGTTTTAGGACTCGCGGCTTAGGAATTGTTTGATCCGAGAAAGATCAAGGTCCTGCGCATCTAAGTTTAACTTGCCGTTGCGCAGTGTGCGCAAGGTTTGTTGTGAAACCTGCTAGTATCAAGGTTGCAGTACCGTTGCGCCTTGCGCACAAGGTTTGTTAGGCAACCTGATGGTTTCAAGAATGTCGCACCGTTGCACATTGCGCACAAGGTTATCCTTGAGATATGTTGTTATTATGAGGGTATGGTTCCTTGTACAGGTGCAGAGTTTTTGGGACCATACCCCTTCAAGTCCCCCAATCCAATGATGCTCATATGCGCATGTTGGCAAGTAGGTGGAGTGCTGGACTATAAGAATCCATGTATGCGCGCTTATTTTAACGACAAGAATTCAATAAAGGGATGAAGAAAACCTTTGTGTGGAGGTAACCTTTGCTCATGATGAGGTCTTTGAATTTTGAATCTTCTTCATGCTGATGTTGCAGGCGAGTTGGTGAGAAAAAAGGTGAGGCGGAAGTGAGTTTTGACAGCTGTAGCATGCGGTCAACAGTGCAACATCTTTCATTAATGAATTGGCAGAGAAAGTACCAGCCAAGCGCGCGTGACAACTGTCAGTTGTCACTTGCCCTACACGCGTCATGCGCGAATTGGCTGTTAGGTCTACGCGTGCATCACGTTTCCCCATCGCAATAAATGTGATTGGTATAAACAGAGAACTGTCTAGGGTTTCACTTCACGCTTTCAAAACTTCTTCTTTGCTTTCCCTGAATTTCTCTATAAACTTCTTCTCTGAGATCTGCCAATTTCTTTCTTCCGGTTACTAAATGGCTACTCGTGGACCAAAGAGTACTTCTGCTAGTGAAGCTTCGACATCGTTACCGGTGTTGAAGTGGTCTCCGACCCATTTACAAAGGATGGTGTTTGGCTTCCGGTTCCCCAAGGACTGGGATGCCCAGTATCCTTCTAAAGGAGAGACCGCCGCCGACACAGCTGGCTATGTCACCTTATTTTTTGATTTTTTTCACCGATAGAAACTTCCGGTTGCCGGCAACTAAAGTTTTTTCTAGATCTCCTTGACCATTACCGATTTCCACATCTACCAACTCAATCCAATGGGAATGGTGCAAACATTTTGAATTTTGTGCAGGTCTATGGGTATTCTCCCAACCGTTAACCGGTTTAGAGTTTTTTTACCAATTGCACTGTTCCCTTGGTTTCTATTCCTTCCGACATAGGATCCAGGCGAAGAAAATTTTGCACGCGCCGTCGAAGTCTTACCATGATTGGAAGGCAAATTTTTTTTACATAAAGGCCGGCGTTATTCCCCTCCGGATGCACTTCCGAGGGGTGGAGGACATTGCTGTTGAAACATCTCCTATACCAGCGGAGGAGCCTTGGTATTTGGAGATGAAAGATATCCCGGCGGTTCAGTTGCCGGAGAGGGCCCTGATGGCGGCGGGTATGAGCCTGGCATGGAAGCCCAACAGCCAGGAGAAGCCGGTTTATATGGAAGGGGATAAGAGTAAGTACCCTTTCATTCTTTCATTATTTCTCCTTGTGCGCAAACTAACAATATGCGCGCTTTTGCAGGGGTGGCACTGTATGTGGTAAGCCTTCATAGTTTGAGCTGCCAAGGAGCGTCGATCTGACGTCCCTATGCCTAAGAGTGGTAAGCCTTCATAGTTTGATTGTTTTTACATCTTTTTTCAGATTGCTTACTGTGTTGCGCCATGGTGTAGGTGCACTGAAAAAATTGGGCCTTGGCCCAGATTCGAAGGAAAAGATGCGCACGGAGCCAAGCGCGGTGGTAGTGAAGAAGGTGGCTCAACCTAGGGCGGACCCGCCCAAAGGTACGTGTTCTGTGTCAGATACTTGGAATGACTATGTAGTAATCTCTGATTCCTTGAGGGTCTTGCACCTGTAGGTTTGAAGAAGCCGAAGTCGGAGCCACAAGAGATGGGGGAGATTTCGGTTGCTAACCTGGATGACCCCATCGATGTGCACTCAAGCTCGGAGCCTCTTAAGAGGAAGAGGGCTCCCAAGAGTGATATCTCCGCACATCCTCCCAGAAAGGCTGCGCGTAAAATTATAGGGAAGCGCGGGAACCTAGTTGCGTTCGCCGCCAAACTTTCCCAGGGTAAACATCTTTTAACTTATGTTTTATACTTCACTCCCTGATTCACTTGTCTAACTTTTTGTCATCATGGAGTGGGCGGTGAGACAGCTTTTGTTGTCCCGACCGCTCCGGACCCGCCAGTTGAGATCCCAATTCCCCCACCCGTGTTGGAGACGACACAAGCGTCAAATGTACAAGGTGGGGATCCCAGTACCGGGGCGGCGGAGGTTCAAGCGGATGTGGTGAACAGGTTGTGGGTGGTGAAGATATGGTGGTTGACGAGCCGGTTGAGGAGGTGTGGTTGAAGACATGCCTCGGTGTGCTCATGCAGCAGAGCCGGCACCCGGGGGTGAAGCCGGAGGATCAGGGGAGCGCCCTTCTGATGAAGGGTCCCCTATCCGCCCGGACGAAACCCAGGTGATTATTATTACTAGTCATACTCTGATGGTCGCGCTGCTGAGATCCACACCCATGTGTGGAAGTTGTCACACCCCGACCCGCAGTGGAATAAGAGTCGGGGCATAATTGGGTTATCACCAAAGCTCATGATGTTTACTAATATGTTTCATATTTATTATATTCAAATTACATCTCAAATGTTCAAGTCAAATTCATACAATACAAGGAAAGGAAAAATTAACTAAAACAATTCAAAATCTAAACTGGTTTATTCTTCTAGGCCGCCCTATATGTTTCTTGCTTCAACTTGATCACCTGTATCATGTGTAAAAATGGGGGATTTTGGGTCAACAAAAGTTGGCGAGTGAACCTTGTTAGAAAACATTTATTACAGATTTCTTGTTGTATTTGATATGGAAAACCTGTGCAATATTCATATGTGAGCAAATGTAAATAAGCATACATTACTAACAATAACAAACAATAACATGAATGATAATGTATATGTGGGCAACATCACGTTCACGCTCATAGGTAATGGGAACGGACGGCCTATGATGATGTATGTGCGATCAAGGCTCAATCAAACGGAGCCGATCGTATGTTGGCAACGCCTCGTTCACGCTCATAGGTAATGGGGAACGGCTCACGCTCATAGGTAATGGGGAGCGGCGGCCTATGATGATGTATGTATTGAAAATGATAAATTTAATCTAAACATTAACCACACAAACAATTGATACATGTTGGATACACATTTGATCATGGATATGATGAATGCACAAGTGTTTAAATGTAATAAATAATAAGCGACACATGATACACCCCAAAATGTGATTAAAACGGGGAATTGGTAGAGATTCACTCACAATGGGTGCGTTCTCTTGATGATGTTGGATGCGCACGAGTTTAGAGAGTTGATCGACGAGGAATAACTAACCTAGATAATAACGAAAAGGTACGGTAAATAAGTGGATTTTATTAACAATTTTAATTGGATTTTTAGGTTTATTTTTGTGAGTTTAAGGTCTCTTTCTAACTTTAAAAATGTTATTTTTAAGTATTTTAATTGATTTTTTTAAATAAAAATATAAAAAAATGTTGACTTTTTGGGTTGAGCGTTGACCGTTGACTTTGACTGTTGACCGGTTCGGTCTTGTGTAAGTATGCGCTGGGTGAGACTCGAACCCGTGACCTCCCGTACGCGTGCACGCAGCTCTACCAACTGAGCTACGTGTCTAACCCGAAATATTTCTGTTTTTAATTATATTTATACACTATTTAGTTTAATCAGAATTTATTCATTTTAAAAAGGTTTTAATTATATCGAACCGGTGCATATAACAGGTCTCGAACCCGGGACCTGTGATTCAACGTTGCACACAGTCCACCGCTAGACTGTGTGTCTAACCTGGTTAATATTCTGGTTCTTATTATACTTAACATCTTTCAGTGATTAACCCGGTTCGGTTTTAAAAAGAGCATTTTTATTTCAGAGAGTGAGGTTGGGTCAGGGATCGAACTCGAGACGTGTGATAGTTGTTTGCACACAGTCCACCGCTGGATTGTGTGTCTAACCCGGTTATATATCTTGTTTTAATTATACTTATACATTAGCTCGACTTCATCTTCTTCGTTCAAAAACACAGACAACGATTATTCAACTGTTCTTGTTATATTCGATTAACGGACTTATAAGTGATTGAAATGTGATGAAATAGAGAGAGTTTTGGAAATGAATGTACCGAACAGATGTCTTTCTCAGAACTCCGGCTAGGATCTTCGGCTCTGTTTCGTGAACTCCGTCTGATCGGATAAATTAACAGTTTTGATCGGTTAGTTGTGAAATTGAATTACTAAACAATGATTATCAGAAGGTTTAGATGATTATACCGATTCACAGCGTGATTTTGGAAATTCCCGAGATTTTCCGGCGAGTACAGAATATCCGGCAACGTCATCTGGGATTGATTCTGGGTGATGGATTGATGTTAGTAATAGCCTAACAATGGATTGAAATCGAAAGAGTCGAGATATTTACCGTTTTGATGTGAGTCTCGGTTTTCCGGCGAAAGTCCGGTGATTGCGGATTATCTCCGGCGAGTGAAATTGATTCGAGAAATGGTACGATTTTGAGCGAAAATATTACCAGAGGCTTGGGTGTGCATTTATAGGGAAGAATCAAGTTGAATTGGGTCTGATTTTAGTCTCGATTCATTGGTCAGATTTTCTCCGGCGGTTATGACGGATGTCGCGGGATTAGACATCGGTTATAACCGACGTTGAAGTTAAAGCATCCGTTAAGTCAGAAGAAACCGACGATGATTGGCGAAATCGTCGGAATTTCCGGCGACTGCGAAATGGGCGCGCTGTTGACTGATTTGATTTTGAGTTTCATTATATGTATTAATTGTTTCGATACATCAACAAATAACACAAGTGGCGGATTGGTGGGATATGCGTGAGTTAAGACTTTGAGGCTCACCCGGCTGACCCGGGTTCAAAACCCGGCAGCCTTCTTTCTTTTTTATTTATTTTATTTTCACTTTTTATCAATTATAGTTTTTAAATTCTAATTTGTTTATTAATTATGTACCGTTTAAAATTAAAATAATCATAAATACGCAACGAAATTTTTATAACTTGATATTCGATTTACAAACGAAGCGGGTTTGGAAACCCGTTTTTCGACGAATGTTACAGAAGTTAAGGCATGGTGACAAGTTCACTCATTGGCAGGCGTGCAGTGAGTGGTTTAAGGGCGCTTTCCCCCGCGCGGAGGTGCGCACGCGCAGAACAGAGCTACAAGCAAACTTATCGAGCGTACCTCCAAGCAGCTGCTAGCTTCGCTTTCAACACACACAAGATCAAAAGTGAGTGGCGCAGTATGCATATGGAACAGGAAAAAATTGAAGCTGCTAAGAAGGAACTGGTCCAAGAACGACCCCAAGTGGATGCGCAAAATCTGAGCTGTTAGCTGAAAAGGCGAAGTTTGTCGAGGCCCAGCGGATCGAAGAGTGGTCCGTGTTGGGGTGGAAAAAGAAGGCGGAAGGCTCCGCTGACACACTTGCGGAGGAGCGCAAGTTGTGGAGGAGGCCTGAGAGAGGGATAACCACGAGAAAAATCTGTAAGGGATGAGTTGATGAAGATGCATAAAAAGGTAAAACCCTTAAACAAGGAGAAGGAGGCAGCTTCTGCTGCGGCCGAGGAGGTCAGGGTGCACCGTGAGCGAAGCGAGCAGAAGGAGGTAAGAAATTTTCCCTTCTTTATTTTACAGGATCAAAAGATTGTCAGACTAACCTTGTTGTATTAACCAGGTGGAGGCTTTTGCGCGGCGCTTGAGGGCGCAAACTAGGTGGCCTTGGTTGAAAACGCCAAACTGCAGTGCAGGAACCTGGAGGATGTGGAGAAGCTTCGCCTTGCGGAGGCTAAGGTGGGCACAGGCGAGAAAAACTAGAAGAATTTGAAGCCGCCCGCTCATCTCGGAGAGTCTAGTGGAGTCGCTGACGAACAACATGCTGTGGATGCAACAGCATGGAGTTATCAATGTAAGTCTCCGTTGTTAGTTTAATCACTTTGTCTTGATTCTCATTCTATTTTCCTTGCACTGTGCAGATCGCAAACTCTATCCTGAATCGCTAGAGTTGGACAACGTCGTGGCCAAGTTGATGGTCACGGCGCGCCACGATGGATATGTGCAGGGCTACGCCGAGTGCGCACACCATGTGACTCGTGCGCTGGACGTTCAATGAGATACAAGTCGCACTTCCACTCGAGGGGTCGATACTAAAGTTGCCTTCTCCCAGGCCAAGCGTGAGTACGTTCGTCTTCAACTTACGGTCATGGATTTGGTGAGCGAGGCGCTTCAATATGACGATTACGTGGATCGCTTGAAAGATATATTCCCATATGCGGCAAAAGTTGAAGAGAGTGAAGGATAGGGTAGAATGTGGTTTGTAGGATTCTGAACGTAATATCTGAATGTATTTACGCGTTGCGCTTGCTTGTACTTGATCTTAACATGAATGAATATTTGCTTTGAAGTTACAATATTTGCGAGAACATAACAACTTTGTGTAGGTATAGCGAATAAAACTGGTAATGAACTCGTGTATGAACATCACATCCCATGCGCATACAATAGGTAGTGAATTCTGTTCATGAGTCATGTTGTACCATGGTGTTTTCGCGTATACCCAAAGTGGTTTCGCGCATTTGTAACAAAACATCAAGATAATGAAACCATGCAATTGATTTTCTTGTATTAACAATTAGGCGTAAGAGCCATGTAAAGAATATACAAAATAAGATCATTGGTTTTGCTAGTTTACATGTAGCACTGCCTTAGCTGTTACGCATTCTAGGTCCTAAGAATGTTTGTGCCGTCCAAACGTTTGAGGGTGTAAGCACTCTTTCCTAGGACTTCATGGATTATTTAAGGGTCTTCCCACTTGGGCGCGAGTTTTTCTGTCTCAACGTTGGACGCTTCATTGTCTCTCAAAACAAAATCGCCAGGTAGGAAGGTACATATGCGGACTCGCACGTTGTAATACTTCTCGAGCTTGGACTTGTATTTGGCTTCATTAATTGCGGAGTTTCCATGCCTTTCTTCTAGGAGGTCCAAGTCGAGTTTGCGCTCTTCCGCATTATTTGGCTAAGCATGCGCGGTGATGGGAGGCCTACTACTGCGGGAATGACAACCTCCGTCCCGTAAACCAGGCTGAACGGTGTCTCGCTCGTGCTGGTTTTTGGCATGGTTCGATGAGCCCAAAGGATACTTGGCAACTCATCTACCCAGCCTCTCCGCGCCGTCCTCAGTCTCGTCTTGATCCCTTCAACTATACTCTTGTTTATGCATTCTACTTGGTCGTTCCCTTGGGGATACACGATCGAAGTGAATACATGTTAGATATGCATTTCCTCCATCCACCATTGTAATTCTTTAGCAGCAAAATTGGGGCCGTTATCACTGACAATGCGCAGGGGTAATCCAAAATGGCAAATGATGTGTTCCCAAATGAATTTGCGAACTACAGTTGTTGTGGTGGATGCAAGAGGTTTTGCTTCTACCTACTTGGTAAAGTAAACGATGGCTACGATTATGAACTTTACAGCGTCTGGGACATCCGGGAAAGGTCCCACCATATCGATTGCCCATTGTTAGAAAGGCCATGCTGTTGCACTGGGATCAAGGGATTCTTGGGGCGTATGGTCTTCGGCGCGTGTCCCTGGCATGATGCACATTTCCGCAGCGTTTCGACTGCGTCTAAGTGCATGTCGGGCCAATAGTAGCCAACATTCATGATCTTTGCGACGACCATGCGCGGGTTGGCGTGAATTCTGCATAACCCTTCGTGTATTTCACGGATCAAGTATTGCGCGTCTTGCGGATCAACGCAGCGGAGTAGTGGTCCAAGGTATGACTGTAACATTCGTCGAAAAACGGGTTTCAAAACCCGCTTTGTTTAATAACCAAGTATTCAGTTATAAATTTTCGTTGCGTATTTATTGTTCAGATTATTTTAAATAATACATAATTAATAAACATTTTAGAATTTAAAAACCATAATTAATAAATAATAAAAATAAGTGAATAGAAAATAAAATGGAGCCGCCGGGTCTCTGTAACATCCGTCAAAAACGGATTTACCAAACCCGCTCTGTTTATCAACCGAACAGTCAGTTAAAATTTTCGTTGCGAATTAAATGCCCAAAATAATTTTAAACGATACATAATCAATTATTATATTGGAATATATAAGTTGTTTTTGAAAAACTGTTGAAAATCGCAAAATAAAAATAAAATGCCCCTGCCGGGTTTCGAACCCGGGTCAGTAACCGGTTCACAAACGACTTAACACATAACACTTGAACCACTGCGCCACTGATGCTATTTGTTAATTATTAAGATCATTTAATTCATATCATAACTTTCCGAATTCAAAACCGGCGCCCAAAGTTCAGTCGTCGGAAATCCCGGCAATCTCGCGAGTATTTAACGAATCCTTCCGTTATAACGTAAACTTTAAACCTATATCGGTTATAACCGACGTTTGAGTCCGCGACACCATCTATAACCGCCGGAGAAATTCAAACCAACGAATCAAGTCGGAAATCGGGCCAAATACATCGACGACTTGCCCTATAAATACCCCATCGAACCTCTGCAAACCTTTTCGCTCAAAACCACACCCTTTCTCGGCGAAAACTCTCTCGCCGGAATTCTTCTGTTTGTCGCCGGAAAACCGGGTTCTCCATTCCTGAGCTTTACTGAACCCCCTAAGCTTATACCGAAGTCACCCATACCTTTTTCAAACTTTTTGAAGGCTCGCTGCTGCAAGACACCCGACGCCGGAGCCTGTTGCTGTCGCCGGAGTTCTGCCGGAAAACAGAGGAAGCTAGTCGGTATACCTCACGCCTAATTTCTTCATTCTTTTTACTTAATCTCATCTGTAATTAACTAAAAAACGCTTAAGAAACTGATTTAATCATTGAACCAGTCAGTTATCAATTCTGGATAAAACTCAACGAAGAAGACGAACTATCGGTAACATATAAGTATAACTAAAATCAAGTTATTACTCGGGTTAGACACACAGTCCAGCGGTGGACTGTGTGCACATTAAACACACAAAGGTCTCGAGTTCGAATCTTGTTCCACACACGCTCCCATAATAAAAATGCCTTTTTTTGTTAACTAAACCGGAGTCATTTTATATATATGTTAAGTATATTAATAATCGGTATAATAACCAAGTTAGACACACAGTCCAGTGGTGGACTGTGTGTATGTTTAACTCGCACGTCACGAGTTCGAGTCCGGTCTTCTGCATCGACCCGGACAATTATTTACCTTTTTAAATAAGTCAGAAATAAAAACACTTAATTTGTATTTAAGTATAATAAAATTTGGATTATATAACATGTTAAACACACAGTCCAGCGGTGGACTGTGTGTTACGCAAGCCACAGGTCCCGGGTTCGAGACCTGTGGAGCGCACCGGTCCTATTGAATTAAATCGTTTTTAAAATAAAAGGATTTTCTGTTTAACTTAATTAATATATAAATATAATTAAAAACAGATATATGACGGGTTAGACACGTAGCTCAGTTGGTAGAGCTGCGTGCACGCGTACGGGAGGTCTCGGGTTCGAGCCTCACTCAGCGCACAATTTCTCGATTCGAACCGGTCAAAGTCAACGGTCAACTGTAGCAAAAAAAATCAAATTTTTTTATTATTTTTATTTATTTATTTTAATTAAAAATCAATTAAATATACTTAAAAATAACATTTTTAAGGTTAGAAAATAGCCTTAAACTCATAAAAATACACCCAACAATTCTACTAAAATGGATTAATAAAATCCGTTTACTTACCAAACCATAATGCGATTTATCTAGGTTAATCTCACTCGTGGTTAAAACCACTTCGCGTGCATTCAACATCATCAACCGAACGCACCCACTGTGAGTGAATCTTACAAATCCCCTTTTTAATTACACGTTTTGGGGTGTGTCATGTGTCTCAAATAATTAACTCGTTTATTTAAATTTGTGCCATACCATATCGTGACCTAAACTTAGATCGTTTATATTGATGTGATTACTTATGTCAGTTTGTCAAATTATATGAAATTCATTCATTAAGCCCATCAGTTCCTCGCGGGAGACGAGTTGAACAACGCGTGCCTCAAAACCAATTCATTATTGTTCATGTGTGTATCATTGAGTTTATATTGTTTGTAGTTGTGTCATTCATATTATCATGTTTATGCAATTCATTCATTAGGCCCATCAGTTCCTCGTGAGAGACGAGTTGAGCAACGCGTGCCTCTAAATGTTCCATTATTGTTCATGTGTGCTTTATTTAATATCTTATGATTGTTGAATAAGTTTACATCTATTTTTACTCATGAGTGGTTTTGTACATATTTCATAATCAATTTAATAAACTTGTTCAAATGTTTTTCCATAGGATTCACTCGCCAACTTTATGTTGATCCAAAACCTTTTTACACATGATACAGGTGAACAGGTTGAAGCAAAGAAAACATAGGAAATGCCTTAGAAGAGAATAAAGAAGCTTAGATTGATAGTTAGAACATGTTGTAATATTTATTGTAAGTTTCCATTAAATTGTATTAAATGAATATGAAACGCATAATAAATGTCATGAGCTTTGATGATAACCCAATCATGCCCCGATCACCTTTTCCGTTGCGGGTCGGGGTGTGACAGTCTCGAACCCGGGTCTCCCACAAACACAAACACACACCACACCACTCCGCCACACACTTTCTTTGTGACAAATACTGAAACAAATAATACTTAAAGTAAAACCCGAAATCAAACCGGAAATCAACGCGCGCTCAGAACGCGAAATCGCCGGAGAAAAACCAAGACTCCGCTAATGTTGCCTTTCCCCTTGACTGAAACGCGTAAACTGATTTCGACATCAGTTATAACCGTCGCATAACACCCAATTTGGTCAAAACCTTTACCCTTGAAGATTGAAAACCGCAAAATCATGGCTTCTAATTCGAACCAATTGGCCTGTTTCCACTACAAATACCCACCCAAACACCTTGTAAACTTTTCGCTCAGAATCACGCTCACTCCTGAAGCTTTAGTCCACTCAGAACACGTCGCCGGAAATTCTCGCACTCGCCGGAATATCACCGGAGAACTGAAGCCTTACTCCTAATCGATACAATCATCTAAACCTTTCTTGCTATCTCTTGATTAGTAATCTAATTGCTCAACACAATAATCGAAACTGTTAAACAGTTCACTCAGCCGGAAATCGCAAATCAGAGCCGACGAAATCTTGCCGGAAATCTGAAGCAAACTCGCTGTTTTGGTATACCATGTCACTTAATTTTCTTTCCATTTCAATCAAGTATAAGTTGTGATCGATTAAACAGAACAGTCGGATTTCACTGTTCTGTATTTTTTAAGTGAAGAAGATGAAGATGAAAATGTGTATTAGTATAATTAAAAACGGATATTTAACCAGGTTAGACACACAGTCCAGCAGTGGACTGTGTGCAAATACAATACACACGTCCCGAGTTCGAATCGCACATGTTACCGACTTTCAGAAATAAAACCAACATTTTTAAAACCTAACCAGATCAAGTCACAGTATATACATAAGAAGAATATAATCCAGTAGTTAAACAGATTAGACACACAGCCCAACTGGTTGGCTGTGCGCACTCGAACCGAAGGTCCCGAGTTCGACTCCAGGTCTCTGCAACCGGTTCGGCCATATAAATCATTTTTAATAAAAACCAAATAAGGTTAAGGTTAATTAGTATATATATATAATTAAAACAGAGCATATTTCAGGTTAGACACATAGCTCAGTTGGTAGAGCTGCGTGCACGTATACGAGAGGTCCCGAGTTCGAACCTCACTAGCCGCATAGAATAAACACAGTCTGACCGGTCAGACCCGGTCAACTGTCAGAAAGTCAACCCATTTTTTATTATTTTTATTTATTTATTTAATTGGAAAATTAATTAAAAATACTTAAAAATGGGATTTTTAAAGTTAGAAAATTTCCATAAACTCACAAAAATAAATCTAAAAATCCCATTAAGAGCGCTAATTAAAAATATTAATCTCAAATAAAATTTATTTATTTATCGAATCATTTTGTTATTATCTAGGTTAGTTTTTCCCTCGTCGATTGAATCATAAATTCGTGCGCCTTCATCGTCATCAAAGAACGCACCCATTGTGAGTGAATCTCTACCAATTCCCCGTTTTAATCATGTTTCGGGGTGTATCATGTGTCGTATAATTCTTTTATTTTATTTAAACACTTGTGCATACATCATATCCGTGATCAAATGTGTATCAAATGCGTATCAATTGTTGTTTGAATTATATGTAGATTGGATTTATCATTTTCAGTTCACGCATTTCATTAGGCCCATCAGTTCCCCGTGGGATACGGGTTGAGCATCAGGAGCCTCATTAGATCGGTTCCGTTTGATTGAGCCTTGATCTCACATACATCATCATTCATGTCATATACTCATCCAAAGTGGTTTGTGATTGTTTATCTATATATGATTGCTCACATGTGATTATTGCACGATTTTTTTTATTAAATAAAACAAGAAATTAGTAAAAATGTTTTATCAAGGTTCACTCGCCAACTTTTGTTGACCCAAAATATCCCTGTTTTACACATGATACAGGTGATCCAGCTGAGACAGGAAACACTTAGGAAGGCCTAGAAGAATAAACAAGTTTATGCTTTGGAATAATTATGTAGTTTCATTTTCTTGTAATTGTATGAATTTTGTTTTGAATATTTAAGTTGTAATTTGAATTTAATAAATATGAAACATCTTAGTAAACATCATGAGCTTTGGTGATAACCCAATTATGCCCCGACTTTTATTCCGCTGCGGGTCAGGGTGTGACAATGACTTCCGGTAAAGGATACCGTCTACCATTTTGTAGTTTAGTGCCTTGTTCTGGACCTTTCTTGCATCCACCTTGTTTTCTGGGAGGATCCCAGACTGCAAGAACATGATGATGGGAGACATCCAGGAAGGATTTCCCATCTCTATAACGTTCACTTGTCGCAACGGAACAGAAGAGTTTTTGAGCACCTCGATGCGCACTTCTCGCGCAAGGTGCTTGAAGCTTGTAGCAGCCATTTTCTTGAGCGCATCGGCATGTTTATTCTCACTTCGGTTAATGTGGGTTATTTTGAAACTTTAAAATTTGGTTATTAAGGATTGCGCCTGTTTAAGATACAGGACCATCGTTTCGCCCTTTTGCGTCGTACAGGCCATTGATCAGTCCTGCGACCGAAAGAGAATCGACGTGTGCTTCCAAATTCATGGCCCCCATTTTGATGGCTCATCGAAGGCCTGTAAGAAATGCTTCGTACTCAGCTTCATTATTCGTGCTTGTGAAGTCCAACCTGATGGCGTAGGTGAACTCCTGGTTATCAGGTCTTATTAAACGAAGACCTGTCCCTGCGCCATCATCATTGGACGCACCAACAGTGTGAAGTATCCATGCGCGGTGTCCACCAAGCTCAATCGCCCACTTCGCCAGACGGCCAGATATGTCCGATTTTGACAAAATTTGATAGTTCGTGAGAACTGTTATCACATGGCATGAAAAATACTGACGCAACCTGCGGGATGTGTAGAATAAAGCTAGAGCATGCTTTTCCATCACTGGATATCTTCTCTCCGGGTCAGTTAATATTTTGCTAACATAGTAGATTGGAGTTTGGACTCATTCGCACTCTACTAACAAGACTGCACCCAAAGCGATATCCGATGCTGAAAGGTACAGAATCAGTGGCTCGTTCTTTTGCGGTGCTGTGAGCGTAGGTAGCTGAATCAAGCACTCCTTCATTTGTTTGAAGGCTTTCTCCACATCCGGAGTCCATTGAAACTTGTTTTGCTTTACGCAATTCCTCAGGGTGCTGATGAATGGAAAGGATTTCATTATGTGGTTGGCCAAGAACCTGTTCAGCGCAGCTAGTCGCTCCGTCAATCGTTGCATTTTTTTGATGTCAAGGGGGAAGGTATATGCTGAATCGCTTCCACTTTCTCAGGATCAATTTTGAAGCCGTCGCGCGTAACGATGAATCCCAAAAAGTTGCCTTCTTCTATTCCAAACGAGCACTTCCCGAGGTTTAGCTTCAAGTTGGCCTTGCGCAAGGATGCGAAAGCAAAAGATTCCCTTGTCAGTGCGGAATGCGGTTTTGTCTTCGTCCTCTTTCTTCATTTGAATCTTGTGGTAGCCTTTGTAGCAGTCGAGAAAACATTTCCACCTGAATGAAGTGAAGGAGTCCACCTTTTTGTCGATTTTGGGCAAAGAGTAGCAGTCTTTTGGACATTCTTTGTTTAGATCTTTGAAATCAATGCACATGCGCCAACTGCCGTTGTGCTTCTGGAACATGACTGGATTGGCTACCCATGTTTGGTAGCGGACCTCTCTAAGGATGCCGACTTGGAGGAGCTCTGCGACTTACTCGTTCATTATGCGAGTTTTTTCAGGGCCAAAATTGCGCTTTTTCTGAACAACCGGCTCAACTGAAGGAAAAGTGTGCAACGCATGCTCTGCAATTTCTCTTGGTCCCCTGTCATATCCGCTAGTGACCAAGCGAAGATGTCTAGATTGCGGAACAAAAGTTGTTTTAGCCGTGCCTTCACTGCGGGGGTCATGGCAGGTCCTAACAACACCGTTTGTTCCGGGTACTTGTTGTTGAGTACCCATTTCTCTGGCTCGCCATTGGATGATGACTTCGGTACCTTCACTGGTGGTTCCTCTTCGATGGACATGATCTCCTTCCTCGAATACATGATTGCCACGCCGGTTTATGTTGGGAACCCGCAGGCGTGAGGAGTGGAGGTGATCATGCTGAACTCTCTTTGGGCGCGACGGCCTAGTAACATATCATGGCGCGATGTTGTTGGCATTACCATGAAGTTGACTGAGACCATGCGCGAGTGTCGCCCATCGAAAGAGTTACCGGGAAAGAGATCTGACCCAGCTGAAAGACGGCTTCGTTGCAGAAACCAGTCAATGGGAAGTCGGCCGGCTCCAAGCGTGCCTTATCCTCTGGGACCAACTGTTCGAAGCATTGTTCATAGATATGTCCATAGAGCTTCCCGGGTCTATGAACATGTAGTTGGTGCAATAATGGCCAAAGATGCCAGTTATCACCACCGGACGTTCCTCTTGTGGGCCCCGGGAACTACGGGGAAGATGACCTGTAGTTTGCGCCAATGTAGCGTACAACTCTTCTGATGGCTACGCTTGCGCGCTGGGCCACCCTGAATCATATGAACAAATGCTTTCATCTTCTTGTTACTCGGGCCTTCTTCGCCACGAGTAATCTGGCGCACCTCCTTGTGCACGTTTTGAAGTAAGTGGGTGAGCTTCCCCCTTTTCAGCGCCTTTTCGATCTCCGTGCGCAAGAAGATGCAGTTATCGGTTGTGTGCCCTGTATCTTTTTTATAATCGCAAAAAAGGTTAGGGTCTTGACCATTTCTGTTTCTCATCGGCGGTGGCTGTTTGAACTGGTGATCTTCTGTGTTGAGCACCTCCGCCGGAGTCTTCGTCAGTGGCGTCTACTGACG
The DNA here is from genome assembly GCA_947069175.1 of Scalesia atractyloides. Taxonomy (NCBI): domain Eukaryota; kingdom Viridiplantae; phylum Streptophyta; class Magnoliopsida; order Asterales; family Asteraceae; genus Scalesia; species Scalesia atractyloides. The sequence continues at coordinate 12,042,489 of CAMTDV010000023.1, read as the reverse complement.
ATCGTGATTATCTTGCTTGATTGCTCTTTGAGTAGCAATCTTATTTATGGTCGCTCGTGCGTCGACTGGTGAGTAGGAAGGGTTTTGGTTGGACTCCCTCCAACTCTTCTTATTTTTCTTCGCAAAAGTCCTACTCATGTCTTGCAGACGGTATTAAGGTAGGGGAGGTCGGTTGGAGTTTAGGTTACGCTCCGTCTGCGCGTAGACCTTTGCTGCCGCCATTAGCTTCTCTCAAATTTTGGGAGGCCAGAAGTTCCGGACAAGACTTTTATCATCTCGTCGCAGCGGACAGCGTATTTGAATTGTGCCCGAAGCAAGTCTTCGTGCACGTCTCCGATCTCCAACACCTCTTTATTGTAACAGGTGATGAAATATTCCAGATTTTCATCATCCCGTCGTCAAATATTCATGACGTCCGAGGAATCTCTGACGTACCGTCGTTGCTGGCTGAAATGAGTTAGAAACTTGTCTTTGAGATCGTTACATAAGGTAAGCTTACCCGTGGGTAAGTTGTCAAACCATAGGCGCCCGACACCTGTAAGAGTTTGAACAAAAACATGACACCACATGGGTAGTGTCCAACCTCCAATGAGACTTGCGCCAGTGAACAAGCGCAGGTGATCATCTGGGTCCGTCAATCCATTGTACTATCCCACGTTGGAGGGTAGTTTCATGCGTTCAAGTGGGGCTAACGCGATCTCCCTCACAAACTTCAAGTGTTCGGCTGCTTCAGCCGGTCTGTTGATCACATTGTAGTTATACTCCGCCTCCGGGTTGTACACAGCCCATGGCGTAGGCTTGTGTGCAGCATGATCTTTAGGCAGATGGTGAAACACACTGGCGCTGTCACCTTCGCCATATGTTTTGTCTTCCTTATGCTTTCTGTCTTGTCCCTCTAGAGGACGCGGGCCCAGCCGTGAGTGGATAGACGCTCGCCTAAGAGTGTTTGGCTCATATTTTGGCAGTGATTGAGAATACTTCGTTTCCCTAGTACGGAGGTGTGAGGAACACTCGCTCCGGCCGGTGAGTCGTAGCTGAGTACTCGTGATGCAGGCGAAGCATGCATATGAGTTGTGGATGGCTGCGCCGGCGTAGCGGATGCATTGGTTTGTGCACAGAGCTGCGCATAAACGGCATTTAGGACCGTTTGGGATTTGATGTACCAAGACATCGGAGTTTCACCCGGAGGTAAAATAGATGTGATTGGTGCAAAGGGAGTTTCCACTTGAACTCCGGAAGTTACCGAGATGTTCACACGACCTGAGTCGTTACGAAAGGTCATCGTTCTTTTTGTTGTGCGGTTTGGTTAAAACTTGGAACCAGTGTCTTTACATTTTCAGGTACAACTAACTACCTAGGTAAGGTATTTTCAATTATAAAAGACATCAAATTGAAAAAACGAAAGTAAAACCTAAGGTATTTTACAATTATAAAAGATATCATATTGTTACCACTGTCTTCTGATTTGAGTCCTAACCTTTAAATTTAATTCCTAAGGTATTTTCAATACAATATAATATAAAAAGCACATACGTAAGGTAAAATTATAAAAGACGCCACATTAAAAAAAGAAAACAAATCCTAATAATACTAATTAGAAATAGTAATGCAATTTTTTTAGTTATTAATGAATTGGTTTTCGAAATAGTAATTGATTGATATTACAACAGGCAAATATATAAATATTTATTTAATAAGTTTCTTAAGGTAAAATAATAATTTTTTTAAAGTAATTTTAATTAAAAAGAAAAATATGTAATATCTATGCGTTAGAGAGGGGAGATATGTAATTAAATTTGTTGTTTGATGAAATATGTAATATGTCATCTTAGAAGGAGAAATATGTAAAAACTCATTAGAAAAAATAAACAAAAGAAAAGCTCAAAAAACCGAACGACTTAAAATAACCGAACTAAGTACGATAAAGTAGGCTCGCAAGAAGATGACCGTACGGCAATATGTTCGGATCAGGAAAGCGGGGTTGGTTCGGTTGAGACCCTTGAGGCAAAGTGGTATTCGGTACTTCGCCGACACCATAGGGTTGTTCGGATTAAAGTTGCGGTTGTATGGATGCATGATTTTTTTTATAATAGGTTGAGAAATTTTATAAAAATGAAGGTTGGGTAGAAGAGAATAAGGGGAAAACGGTGAAAAGTGTGGAGTTTTGTCCAGATGTGGTAAAATATTGCAACAAAAAATAATTATACACTTATATTGTCACACCCCGGATTTCCAACCCGAAATCCATACACCGGTGGGCCCGGGTGGGGAGTATCGTGACGTCGGTTGATAATCATCATAGTCAATTAAACACGGCACAGCGGAAGTCTTGGAATAAAATTACTATTACAAACGAATGTTTGAAAATACAAAATAATATAGAGGCTCGTAATAGAAGATCCACAGGCAGATCATAAATTTACAAGAAAGAATATAAAACAGACTTTAGACAAATCTAAGGATTTGCAAGATCCTCTTATTCACTACCGAGCAGCTTCCGGTCTATTTCGTATTGTACCTGCAGTTTAGTCTTTGGACGATACGTCAGCTTACGCTGGTAAATACACTCAACTGACTCATTTTGAAAGCTTTAAAATGGTTTTAAGTGCAAAACGGCACAAAAATCTTTTATTAACTTGGGAAAGTTGAAATTCAACCTTGTATCAGATTCACATGTTTGTCAATACATACAGGGCCCGGGACAGAAACCAAGACATGATTAAATACACACCACTCAAGACTCACGAAGGAGTCATCCCCAACGTCTTGGGCATATTGCACATGAGCATCAAAGGGTGTATGCCTACACCCCGTGCTAAGGTCGTGGCCAATAACTAATGTATTGAGCCCAGGATATCCAGGATACGGTAATTTAACCCCCGATGTTTAAGTTATCAAACAAAATTGATTAAAACGAAATATGGGGTTTACTAGCCATAAGCAGGCATTTGATTGACCTCATTTTGGACCAAGCGGTAGTAATTTACCGTATCCCAAGCCCGTATAGGGAAAATAAGTCGTGAGTATTTACCTTGAGCTAGTCTTCTTCTTTTATTTTTAAATAACTCAGCCGTATACAAAAGTACCAAGTGCAGTTAGCATTTACCGGGAAGGCACTAGTCTGGATTATGGCATAAGCTAGCCAATTAAATACTAGCGGTCTTTATAAACCGAATAGTGTACATGATCATTACGTATAACGCTTGATTAAACGATGATCGGATAGAATGTAGTTTAATCCCAACAAGTACCTTGACTTGTTTAATATGGGTAAACTATAAACATTCTGGATTTTGAAACTTAAATGATAAGGTTAAACCCGTTTCGGTTAATTTTCGATAAATAGTTACGTAATCGTGAGCATATTAGCGATAAGGGTAACCAGATAAGTTATGGACAAGTTCTATATGCCATTATATTTTAAATAAGTTAAGATATCAGTAGGATATCAACTTACATGCCCGTTAAGGTTTTTAAAATGAAATTATACCTCATAAGGGGAAATTTTGTAATTTTATACCGTAACAATGGAACTTTGAATATAATTTAATGTTATGGTTTTAAGTATTTAGAAAAATACTTTATTTATGATATAATATCAGTAGGATATCAATTATATGTGCATTTTACCTTTTATGACCAAACTATGCACCGAATGGGCATTTTGGTCATTTTACATATAGTTTATAAATTATTTTGGATTCTGAGTTTATAACATGTACCTACTGTAAATATATTTAAAATAAGTTTTAAAATCAGTAGGTAACAAGTCTTGGTTCATTAATATGGTTTAAAACCATACTATGCGTCGAAATGGCGCTCATGTCGTAATATGACGCCTTTAAGTGATGTTTATGAAAACTTATGTTATAGTCAGTTAAATATGTTTAAAATATGTTATTTAGTATAACATATCAGTAGGTAAATGATTTACCTTGAAAAGATTTGATTAAAACTATTTTATAAGCCACAGGGGCTAAAACCGTCATTTATCGACATAGTTTAAGGACTTGCTTAAAAACTCAGTTTATAACTTGGATTAACATCTCAAATAATCTTACTTATAATATTACATCAGTGGAAACTCATTTTTAAGTTCATTACCATTAAAACCTTATTTTATGCAAAAAGGGCATTTTGGTTAAAGATGGCGTAATTATGGAACTTGTGCATAAACTTGGATTCTGATTATGATCATGTAATATAACCTCAAAGGGTTATGCTACATAATATTATGATCATAATGAAACTTTAGATCAGTAGGTAACTAATCTAAATCGGTCAGAATCGAAAGTCAAAGTAGAAGTCAAACTTCGCGACTTTCGGTTGCGAACCGAGCCTAGAACTGAAATTGACGAACCGAACATGTTCTTACATGTTCTAATAATTATTACCAACTTGTTTAAGTGTCAAAACAGGTTTCATAACATATATAAGATCAATTTATGATTTTTCCGAAAAATGACTTGTTTGACTTTTTAATATCATAATTTTGACCCGTCAATTGGTCTATCAAACGTGATCTTCAGGAGGTGCCCTTTATAGGGACTAACACCTACCTTATTACGATCACTTAGCCATGTTCATTTCGAACAATGGCTGGACCATAATGGTCTTAACCGAAAGTCAAAGCGTTTGCCGTAACACGCTTGACTTTTGGCAATAAAAGCCTATAAACGAAAATGCAAGAGCAAGGAACACTTACAAGAGGTTCCTACAATGCAAGAGAACTAAGTTGGATGCTCCTTTCAGCTAGGAACTTCCAGAGGAGGGAGAAGAATGATTTAATGACAAAGGTGCAAGTTGGAATGAGAACTTATGCACCTATTTATAGTTGGAGAACTCAAATGAGGTGAAGCCAGGTGTTTAGGGGAGTAAGAAGAAGCTTACAAGTGTCCCAAAACGTGGCATAGCAGTTTAGAGAAGCCATGGTTTCGAATTAATGGTTTTGGAGTTTTGCTTCGAGACCAAACAAAACATTCTGCTGCAGATGCTCTCTGGCGGGCCGCGAGAGGCACAGGCCCTGTCTCTCGCGCCCCGCGAGCGCCCCATAGGCAGTTTCAAATTTTGACATTTTGGCCCCTTAACTTATAAAAGCTTATGAAGACCTTTTTAAACACCTTTTTGGCACATTTAACCCTCCGTAGCCAATACTTGGCCCCACCAGGATTATGTCCGGACATTGTCGAGTTTTCGGTTCGTTAAAAGGTCACTCAGAGGTATAAATTAACATGTTGACGCTTTTAATCCCTCCATCATCCAACTTTCACATATTTACAAAATTGAACCCTCTCGTCCAACAAATGGCACGTATAAGAGTTAGGACTTCACAAAGGATCACTTAGAGGCTTATTATAAGCATGTTGATTCCGATGTCACTCAGAGGCTGGGCATATTGACGTATCAGTCACTTAGAGGCCAAATTTCAAGCATGTTGACATATCAGTCACTCAGAGGCTATTATTTATGCATGTTGAAATCGGACCGTCACTCAGAGGCTCAGAATGAGCATGTTGACGCCCTTAGTCCTTATTGGTCTTTAACAGACTATATAAAAAAAATACAACACGTGTCACTATACTATTGGACACGATTTTACAGGGTGTTACATATATCACATTAAAAATAACTGTCGCTCGCAACGTGAGAAATCAATTCTAGTTTAGAGTACTGGAACTTGTTTTTTAAATCATCGGTCGGAGATTAGGGTGGTCGGTGGTGGCGGTGGTTGAAGGGTGATCGAGGTGGCTAGGGTAGCAGGGAGTGGGGGTTGGTCGGGGATCATAAAGTGACTGTGGGGGTGGTCGAGGCATCACTTACATATATGGTGACAGTACCTAAGGTGGCGGGGTGGGATGGCATTACCAGTAGGTAGCAACCATAGATTCTAATTTCTTTATTATTTTTTTTGTCAACAACATTATTATATACATAATTGAGAAACTTTTTGTGGTACATCAAAATTACTAATTTGCTCTTTCTTATTTAAACTAAAATATAATAGCATTTTGCATGAGGTTCTTACAATGTTTGCATATATTTAATTCGTTACTTAAATTTCAATCTAAAATAATTGTAATTAATTAATAACATAGAACTATATTAATTCCGATTACAAATTCAGTTCCATTTATATTTATATAAAAATTCTTAGGTATGTATGACGAATCAAAACAAATCAAACCGAACAACATTGAAATTGACATCGTTATTATCGGAACCGTTATTGATATTCATTTTTTATGGTTTCGACCGATATAGAACACCTGTCGATATCTTTTTGAGCATATAACGATTTTTTTTCTCTTTCAATTGTTATATGAAGTGTCTGTACCGAACCAAGATCTACCGAATTTCCACTGATGCAATGCACCTGGGAATATTGTTTTTTCATTATCATTTTGTTTGGTATTTAAAAGAATAGTATAAGCTGAATGCACTATTATTTTTAAAATTTTAATTTTAGATTTCTTTTACATAAATGTTATTTTTTAACATTGCGTCAACATTTTCATTTGCATTTTGTTTAAAATCAACCTGCCCCGCCTCAGAGCGGGAAATAAACCGCTAGGTTAATACAAATTCCAAGTCCTTTGATACATCTCAATTCTTTTAGATTTGAATTTCTTTTAACAAATTGCAATTCCAAATCCAAATTTAATTATTTCAAATTTCAGTTCCTTTGAAAATTTTCAAATTTTCAAATTTTTTTCATCGGGATTTTGCCGTAATATAATCTGTTTGCTAATCTGATTGGTAAAATAGTATACATTCTTTTACTTGAAATTTTTTAAGTATAATATAAAAGCCTGGTTGCTTACTACAGAATTTTTTTTTTATATTTAAAAATAGTATAATAGAGCCAATTTTTTGCTATAAACCGGGTTCTACTTGTTTGTCCAAAGGTGAATTAGATATTAAGCAAAACCTATTTTCTTTTTAAAGTCATTCTAAATATGCCCAAAAGACAACTACTATGATGAAGAGTGTCAAGCACCCATGAATCTCATTGAAGTTGCACAAAGACCACCTTGAAAACGTAGTGTTCTTGATCAGCTGGAACGCCACGGTCGATCAATGCCTCTGACTGGTGGACTCAGACAAACCGACTAAGTGAAATACGGTAGTTGTGATGTTCCATGGAAGGGATACTCTCGTTAACAGATGGCGCAAAATGGCTGGATGCAGGATGTATAATTGGAAAATAGTAGGGCACTATTAACTGAAAAGCATGCATGCATGCATGGGTCTTGATTTTTGAAGGTCCAAAGATGCAGTGTACACAGCATAAAAGGCTAACAACAGTTGTTCAGATTGACTACTGGTTAATTATTCTACAAGGGTACGGAATAGTACTCCCACATATTGAGTATGTACATTTCACTATTAGTAAATCAATTTAATATGTGATCCATAAAATTTGTAAAATTTCATATTTTCATAATCAATTATGCTTTAAAAAAATTTGTATATTATGTACTAAAATCTTATGTTAAATACATTGTATATATATATTATATATGTACTAAATATTTGTGGTGTTAATACATTGTGTATATATAGTGGCGAATCTAGAAAATCCGCATAGGGGTAACATTTCAATGGAAATGGGTCACGAAATTGAAAAAACGTTAATTTTTTTTCAAAATTTACACTACCGTCGGAGCGTCAAGAGGCAATGTAGGTTACCCTTCTATTACTCTAGGTCCGCTCCAGTGTATATATATTATGTACTAAAAACTAATACTTTAATATTATGATATTTTGTAAGTTTAGACGAAGTATATGTGAAATTCCTTGATTATTTAAGTTAATTTAACAAACTTGAGGCAATATGTTAACTCTGGATTTTGTTTTGTTATAGAACATCATATTAAAATGTTTAAGCCAAGGTGTAGATTTGCTAGTCTAGGATATCATCTCTTTTTGGTGGCTGAGTTGAATAATATTCTTATCCTTGAATGATGAAATAACATGCAAAAAGTCACTTGCTGCAAAAGAATGTAAATCGTATTTGGCCACTATGAGTTATGATACATGACAACACGATTACTGTATGCGAACAACTCAGTAAACTACAAAAGGTTTCTGAAAATTATAGATTTTGTCCTTTCTATTTTAAAATTACATGGATAATTCTTACTTTTTATAACTTGTAAGCTATAACACATGATTTGGTCTTTTGGCCACTAAAATCAACTTCAATAACATATTGACTTTTAAAGAATCATTTTGTCCTTTCAATTGTAATCAACTTCCTTATAGTTTTTGCCTGAAAAAAGGAAAAGAATTTTCTACAATTTACTTATTTTATTTTATCTGTATATATTATAAACATTTTTTTTTATTACCGTAGTTTAATGTAAATCAATAAATGTTCAATAGATGAATAAACTCGTCAAATAAATATTTTATCTGGTTCTTAAATACTCAAACCTCATTAATAAACAAATTTTTAAAAATTAAATAATTTTATAGTCAAGGTTATTCTTATATATTGTTTTATATATATATTATATATATAATATATATATATATATATATATATATATATTCCTTAATTTATACTGTATCATTGTGGTTGTTTGCAATTTTTTTTAAAGGCGTTTGAAACTACCTCCAATACTTGAATGAGCCTTCTTGAGATGGGATATCAATTGTTCATACTGATTTTAACACTCAATGCCTGACTCATCAAAGAACACCATTAAAGAGAAACCCCAGCATTATGGCATGTAGGAAAACCCTTCTTGAGTTAGGTTTAAACTTGAGCACTTAAAGATCTGAGAGTCTATTTGGTATGGGGTAATGGAATGGAGGAGGTAATGGAATGACAATGAAAGGAAATGAATCATTCCATTCCATTCCATTGTGATGTTTGGTTACTCGTATGTGAATAGAATAAATCATTACTTTGTACGATTTGATTGACAAAAAAAGACGAAGTAACAAAACACAGTTGTATTAAAAACGACAAAAAGTATAATTACCTCAATAATAACAACAATAATAATAATACATTAATGGAAAAAGATAGTAATAAAACTTTTGATATATACTAATATTAGTATTAATATAAATATAAATATAATGATAATAATAATAATACTAATTTATTTCTTTACAATTCCTTTAAAGAATGAAAAAACACCCCTTTACTAAGAAAAGGAAATTGTTAGATTTGAAAGGAGTTATATACCTTTGAAATGCTCAATTGCATTAACACGTGATAAACAAACATGTTTTTTTTTCATTCTATTAAAATGATTAATTCTATTCCATCTTCTATTCATTCGTACCAAACGCTATCTCAAACTTTTATCATCACCCCATGCCCTCAAACTACTTTTATCATCACCCCATGCTATTAGACGATAACGCTAATTGAACCGTCCGGTTAAACCTCGCGCTACACCTGGTTGGACCGCCCAATACACTTGGTTAAACCGTTTCTAAGCAAAATCCGATACGGTATAAAAACCAGATTTTAAAACATTGTCTCTACCAAATAGTCTAGCACCATATTGGCATACAATACAATATTTCAAGTTTTATAAACTAATTTCTATAATAGTTGATTATATGATTCAATGTCGTAACCTCATATAAAAAGGAAATATTGACAGTCACGTTCTGTGGGAATAAATTAATATATATAAAGATATACACGCACGCACACATACATATATAGAGATATAAAATTATAATGATAAAATTTTGTTATACATACATATATAGAGATAAAATTATGTTAATACATATAATAAAATAATTTATACATACAAAGAAATTGAAAACATATTTATAAAAAGCAAATAACTATATATAAACTTAAACTATATTTTTAAAAACTTACTATATATAAACATTAAATAATAGAATAAATTACAAACCAATTTTCCTATAAAGACCACAAAAGAAGTTGATTACAAAAGAGCACAAATCAGAGCATCGGATGTAGTCAAATCTTACAAGTACAATGATCAGTTGCATCCAAGAAATAAAATAGAAAAAATCTTTCATGAAAGCAGAACCATGATAGTACAAGATCTTAAAGTTACTATGAATGAATGTCATAATACAAACAAATCTGAAACAGTGTTCAATTAATAGAATCTAGCAATACAAGAATTTCAAAAAATTAATACCCTCATAATAATTAAAAATTCCAAGACAAACTTTCTTTAGAACTGTCAACTGTCCAATTAGAGACCCCCAATTCTATTCAATGGGGTTTTATGTAATTTCTCCAAGCCTAGCACATTTTTAGGCTTCCTCCCTTTCCTTGTTATATAAACATGGAATTAGGGAAAGATTTTAACTACACATGTGGCCCAACTTGAGCACAAGAAAGAATTACAAAAGAATTATTGATCAAGGCTCAAAGGTAGGTTGAGCAATTTTACATAGAGTGACTTATCTCAAAATCAGCCTTTTTCGGTCTTCGCATCCATACTCGGGTCATATGTATAGCCACCGATTACTATAAAAAGAAAAACATTGTATGACGGAAAACATTGAAGTAGAGGTGGCAAAATAAGCGAGTTGGGTGACAGGATTACTATAAAAAGAAAAACATTGTATGACGGAAAACATTGAAGTAGAGGTGGCAAAATAAGCGAGTTGGGTGACAGGCCAAACGGATTGGGTCAGTTTCCTTTTTATAACGCCACTATAGAATATATAATTAACTGAATGTATAAATATTTTCCAACTGGCCCGTATCTGATGTCTTCTTATCCATTTGTACCCTTCAAATTTATGCATTGCCTTTACTGGTACAGATATTTTAACCCGTAAAGCATTTTCTAATGGCCCTACAAACGGGTTATGTGGGATGTAACTATAATGTGCCTGGGTTTGTAATGGTATTGTAGGTAGGCCTGTAAGCGAGTCGAATGTTCATGAACTATTTGTGAACTTGTTCGGTAGGAAGTTTGTATATTTTAATAAATGAACGAACATGAACACAACTTTTTGTTCATTTAATTAAACAAACAAACATGAACACGCGTTTATTCAGTCATTTATGTGCGTGAATGTTCGTTCATTTACATTTGTTTTTGCTCGTTCGTTTATGTTGGTTCGCTTATAGTCTTTCAATTTAAATACATAAGTAGTTATATTTATATAAATATTAAAATAAAAGGAACCTTCTACTATTATATAAATATAACTAATTGGTAATTGAGCTTTCTAGTAATAAACATGAGTTTTCCAAAGGAATTTATCGTAATTAATATAAAATATTACTTTATGTTCCTTTTATGTTTAGTCAATTATGTTCATTTGTGTTCATTTTGTTTGTTCAATTATGTTCATTTGTGTTGTTTATTGTTTATCAAATTATGTTCGTTTAAGTTTGTTTGTTTATGTTCTTGAGCTGTCCGTTTATGTTTTAAATAAACGAACATAAACGAACATGAACATGACCATGTTCTTATAAATGAACATGAAAAAAAAATGTGTTCGATCATATGTTTGTGTTCGGTTAAAGTTAAATGAACGTATTCGAACACGCCTCTGTTCGTGTTCGTTCGGTTCATTCACAGGCCTAATTGCAGGGTCTAGGTAAAGAACAAAGAACAGATGAGGTACCTTAAGGTCTTTTGCCTTCCATGGCCTCTCTTTTCTCATGGCAGCTTAAGCAAAGAAAAGGACCATCCCAAGGATTTGGTTTGGCCGAATTACCCACTCCTGAAAGTACGGAAATACCTCCCCTGGTTTCATTTCTTTTTGACACACCGCACAAGTGAACAATTTGAACAAGTTAGACAACGGGTATTTGGTATGTAACCTGCAACCAAATCATACATATCAGTTGTTAGGAATAATACATAACTCGACTTGTAGATCTGTCAATGGGTCAGATTTGACCTGTTAACAAATAGTACAAACCTTTCTGAAAGCAAAGCTGATCCTTCCTCTATTAGCTCTTCCACCACATCTGGCTGAAGATACACTGCATCAACCTGAGGGGGAGACCCGGAACTCTTTCTCCTAAACATGGATTTTAATACCCCTTTACCAGTCTTCTTTGCATGTGGGACGTTAGAGTTCGTCTTTTCTGGAGGAAGAATATCAACGACAATGCAGGTTGTATCATCCCTTAATCCTTTGAATTGTACAGCTTCCTATTAACAGGAATAAAGTTAAGTAAAACTGATGTTTAGACGTGATCAAATCATCAAACAGACAAACACTAAATATACAAAATGTGTATCCATCCATACTTTCACGATTTGTGCAGCTGCTGTATCTGGTGGAAGTCCACGACAACAAACTAGAGCTGCTTCTGCTGACATGGCATCCCATACCCCATCGCTTGCAATAATCATCCTTCCACCAGCAGAGGATAGCTGGCAGGTTACAAATTATAAAAACTATTAATATTGTTCGTCAACGAATATAACTTCATAGTAGTGCAATATAAACTGACCTTCACTTGCTTAACATAAGGAACAGGCACGATGAACTCTCCAACGTCTACATCTCCAATCGATCGGGAGAGGCACAAACCACCGGGCCAACATCTCAAAGGACCAATCTATCAAAAAAATTACGACTCGAAAATGAGCAACAGCTCTATACATATGCATAGTTGCATACTATATACAAGGATAGAGAAGACTACGTACTTGTGCGCCACCACCAGCATTAAGCCGACCAACCTCACCGCCACTTGCAGTGACACGCTCCCTCCTACCGATTAACAAAGCGAGAAATTACAGATTAACAACCTAAATATATTACAAGGTTAAAGTCTGAAGAATTGACTAAATGTGTTATAAAGAGATTTGTGAGCATACTCTTCTTCACTGCAATCAAGCCTGTGATCTGCTGATAAATAATATAAGCCACCATCTGCAGACTCAAGTATGCAGCGGGAATCACCAACAGAAGCTACGGTGATAACTGATCCTTCGATAATTACAAAGGTGACAGTTGTTCCTGAGGATTGAACTGAAACATAAAAATGCATAAGTATACACACACACATATATAATATGTGCATATATACACACATTTATGCGTGCGTGCATATATAGTATTCACCGATGTACATTCACTTGTATGTAACTGTTTTAACATTTTATAACTGACGGGAAGGCGGAGGAAAGATATTTACTAAGATAAACTATAAGAGACAAGTAAGTAAGATGCTTAACCATGTTGATGTTGCTCATCAATGTTCACATTGTGGTGGTCTTATGTCTCATGACTCACAACATGGGGTCCTATACCTTTAAATGAGAAGTTCTATAATATTTTTGGCAACCTTTTTGTTGTTACTTCTTTGTTAGCTAATCTGTTGTTGTGGTTTATCAGTACAAGTATGCAACAACTTTAGCAAAATAAATATTAGCTTCCATAAACATGAATTTGGCAATTTCTACCTTTTATAATCTCTATAACATGTTCCATTTATGTTTACAAGACTTCAAATCAAGCTTAAGATTATGTATTATAATGCGAATTTATGATCCTAGAAGAAGGGATCAACCATTCAAGATATGAAAGCGAAAAAAGAAAGTAAACAAGAATTTGATTGTGGGCACATGAGCATCTGATTCTACAATCGTCAACGGGAATAGTATTACAACTGTTTGCGTAACAAGAGTCAGGTTTTTGCATACAAATAGCTTAGTACATGGAACTTGGAGGCCCAAGTATTTTAAAAAGGATAAAAAAATCAATACAAAAACCTGCATAGGAATGCGATTCTATCACCCCAAAAAATGCATGCCAAATAAGTTATGTGTGTCATTAATATCCTAGATGCCAGTTCGAAGGAACACATTGTAACAAGAAATTACCCCCAAGGTTACTAAAATTCTATATATGACAAGCGATACTATATCAGTCTCGAATACAAGTGAAAGGTTATTCCGATATAGTACATTAATACCCAAGGCCTAATAAAGTAACCTTACTATACTCATGCAGATAACTAGACTCAAGCTTTTAAGTTAATTGAAATTTTGCATTGAAGCTGCTTAGTGACTCCGCCCTACATGCATCAAAAACAAATTTCCTCTTTCAAATTGATGTGGGCCTAGCTTTGTAAGGTTTAAAATCTATACATGCATTACCATAACAGCATCAGGATGCATCCTGTTTATGCTAATTTGTCAAGAAACCTACAGAGAGAGAGAATACCTTGTTCTTGGAAATCTTTATCTGTTTTCACAAATCCTGCCACCAAAGCTCTGGGCAACACCGTGACCCATTCATCTCGGTTAAGGTCTTTAGGAATAGCTCCCAAGACGTTGTTTAGAAGGTTCTCCTTAGTATATATAGCTGCCGCAGACCCATTATGACCATCAAATATCTGCAAAGTAAATCTTGTAAGACAGCAGAACTGAAGACCATTGACAAGACATCCTTTCAGAATCTTATTTCTTCATTTCTTTTCTCAACTCAGTTTCAACAAAAATTCACCATCATGTGCCCATTTGACTGAAAAACCCTAAACAGCCTATCCATCTTTTTTACATCCCCAACTTAAAGAAAAAAATTAACATATTGCGCAAAAGCATGTATGCAGATAAGTAATTGTGTTGAGTTACAACGACTAACGAAGCATACATAAACATAGAAAGCCAGAAACAGTTTAGATAATATACCCCGAAAACCGAATACATAGTGACACCATCCCCTAACACGCGCTGACATTCCGTCTTAACCAACGCGAAATCCTCCCCTTTCTTAGACTGGCTAGCCTGACCACTAGTAATCTCCGGTCTCTCCGTCTTCTCACTCGCCAGTTCGCGCTTCAACAACACCGATAATGGAATCGTATGATGATGCTCACCCTTAACCGCAGCCATTTCCTCACTTCCTTCGCAAATCCACACCTTTATCCTTCAATCCAACCCTAACAAACACACTAAACCTCCTCCAGATCCATCTCCACACACTCCATCAGAACAAAACCTTAAATCACCACAAACATAATGAAATAATAAATAAACAATCGCATAAAGTACAAATACGCGTGAAATCAGAGAACGATGCGAACAAAACAGCTGGATTCGAAAACGAAATGCAAAAGAAAACCTAGAACAATAATAATAATAATAAATAAAACAGGTAAAGTGATGAAAGAGATAGCGAACTTACAGAGATTCGATAATGTTAACGGCAAATCGGAGGTAAGAAATTCGAAGTTGCAAAAGGAAAAGTAAGATTAATGATGTTAAGAAGCAGATTCAATGCGATTCGGAGCAAAAATGGGGCGAATGAAAGGGTTTATAGAGTTTTTTTTGTTGTTTATTGATAATCATGTCATGTGCTGTGTGAGCGTACAAAACGCGCACCGCTTTCTACTTCAAAAAGCCGACTTCAGTAATGTTATTGTTAATGTATGAGCTGTAACTGTTTCCTGAGTTGGTTCAACATGTTGAATTTTTTTAATTTGTTTTATGATTTTTAAGGCAACCGATATTATTATTATATCAAATCATTATCGTTTTATTTTATTTGATGTTTTGGATTAAATAAAATGTTAGTATGTCATTTGTCAACCACAAAACACATTCTTTAGATCTAGGATTCAATCATTATTGTTGTAAGAGGTGAAAGTTATTAAATAAAGTCATAAAACAATTATGGTTTATATGATTATACTTTAAGAATTGCTATGTTTACAATTATTCCTTTTATCATTGTAATGAGATATTCCTGTATTTAAAAGTGATAAAAGTTGTGAAATACAAGAAGTTATTTTTTGTGTGAGTTTTATTGTTTGTGTATTTATTTTATATGTTATCTTTCTTTTTTATGTATAGAAGATTATGTTAAATGAGTTTTAAATTTGATTTTGTTTTGTTGATGCTCATTGATCAAAATAAACATATATGTTTCTATAATAAAACCAAGACTCAATGCAAGAAACAAAAGATCAAGGACAACGGTAGCCTTATGGTTGGTCTACGTTTGCGACGGTGAAACAACAGTCGAACTTTCTGCGCAAACTAACCAAGACACGTGATCATAATGTAGCGAGACTTCATGGTTGATAACATAGCTTTGACCGTGTAACAATCGTATGGGGACAAGACAAGTTTAAAAAAATTACCTAGCAACCAAATGAGCCAATTTACATAACAACTAAGCAATTATCGAAATAACAAGGAAATTGGTATAAAATATAGTCGCTCATGAATAAATATTATATGTAAACTAAAATAAATATTTAAAGCCGTACAATAATTTATAGTACATCATCTTTATAAAGATGGTTTAATAAAACTTATCTGTTAAATAAATGTTGGATAAGATCTTCGCCAAAACGATTACTTGTAAAATTAACTTAGTCAAATCAATTGGATTACACAAATTGAACGATGCTCGACCAAAGAAGAAAGAGACAAAACTCAATCCAATATGAAGAAAAATAGTAACACCCTTAAAATCGTATTCAATAGTATAGTGACACGTGTTGTATTTTAAAAATAGTCTATTAAAGACCAGAAAGGACTAAAGGCGTCAACATGCTCAAACCGAGCTCTGAGTGACGGTCCGATGTCAACATGCTTAAAACATTAGCATCTGAGTGACTAATATGTCAACATGCTTGAAATTTGGCCTCTGAGTGACTGATACGTCAACATGCCCAGCCTCAGAGTGACATCGGAATCAACATACTTATAATAAGCCTCTGAGTGATCCTTTTGAAGTCCTAACTCTCATACGTGCCATTTGTTAGACGAGAGGGTTCAATTTTGTAAATATTGAAAGTTGGATGATGGAGGGATTAAAAGTGTCAACATGTTAATTTATACTCTGAGTGACCTTTTAACGAACCGAGAGCTCGACAATGTCCGGGCATAATCCCGGGTATCCAAATGGTACGAAGGGCTAAAAGTGCCAAGAAGGTATTTAAAAAGGTTTTTAAAAGCTTTTTAAAATTATGGGGCTAAAGTGTCAAACTTTGAAACTGTTTTTGGGGCGCTCGCGGGGCGCGAGAGGCAGGCCTGTGCCTCCCGCGGCCCGCCAGAGAGTGTCTGCTGCAGAAAATTTGTTTGCCAGCCAAGCGAAGCTCCAAAACCATTTAAATTCGAAACCATGGACTTGTAATCAGTATACCACGTTTTAGGACACTTGTAAGCTTCTTCTTACACCCCTAAACACCTGGCTTCACCTCCTTTGAGCTCTCCAACTATAAATAGGTGTTCAAGTGCTTCATTCAACTTGCACCTTTCTCATTAATTCACTCGTCTCCCTCCTTTGGAAGTTCCTAGCTGAAAGGAGCATTCAACTTAGTTCTCTTGCATTGTAGGAACCTCTTGTAAGTGTTCCTTACTCTTGCATTTTTTATAGGCTTTTATAGACAAAAGTCAAGCGTTTTCGTAAAACACTTTGACTTTCGGTTAAGACCATTATGGTCCAGCCATTGTTCGAAATGAACATGGCTAAGTGATCGTAATAAGGTAGGTGTTAATCCATATAAAGGGCAGCTCCTGAAGATCACGTTTGCTAGACCAATTGACGGGTCAAAGTTAAGTTATTAAAAAGTCAAACAGACCATTTTTCGGAAAAATTATAAACTGATCTTATATATGTTATGAAACCTATTTTGACACTTAAACAAGTTGGTAATAATTATTAGAACATGTAAGAACATGTTTGGCTCGTCAATTTCAGTTCTAGGGTCGGATCGCAACCGAAAGTCGCGAAGTTTAACTTCTGCTTTGACTTTCAACTCTGACCCGATTTAGATTAGTTACTTACTGATCTAAAGTTGCATTATATCATAATATAATGTAACATAACCCTCTGAGGTTATATTACATGATCATAATCAGAATCCAAGTTTATGTGCAAGTTCCATAATTATGTCATCTTTGACCAAAATGTCATTTTTGCATAAAACAAGGTTTTAAATGGTAATGAACTTGAAAATGAGTTTCTACTGATGTAATATTATAAGTAAGATTATTTGGGATATTAAACCAAGTTATAAACTAAGTTTTCAAAGTAGGTCCCTAAACTATGTCGATAAATGGCGATTTTAGCCCTTGTGGCTTATAAAATAGTTTTAATCAAACCTTTTCAAGATAAATCTTTTACCTACTGATATGTTATATTAAATGACATATCTAGGACATTTTAATCTGAACTTAACATCATGTGAAAATCATATAAGGACGCCATTTTACGACATAAGCGCCATTTAGGCGCATAGTATGGTTTTGAACCATATTAATGGACCAAGACTTTTACCTACTGATTTTAAAACTTATTTTAAAACATATTTACAGTAGGTACATGTTATAAACTCAGAATCCCAAATAATTTATAGACTATGTGTAAAATGACCAAAATGCCATTCGGTGCATAGTTTGGTCATAAAAGGTAACTTACACATCTAATTGATATCCTACTGATATTATATCATAAATAAAGTATTTTTCCAGAATACTTATAATCATAACATTAAATTATATTCAAGTTCCTTTTATATGCTATGAAATTACCAAAACGTCCTTATGAGGCATAATTTCATTTTAAAACCTTAACGGGCATACAAGTTGATATCCTATTGATATCTTAACTTATTTAAAGTATAATGGCATATAGAACTTGTCCATGACTTATCCGGTTACCCATTATCGCTTATGAGCATACGGTTGATTATACGTAACTAGTTTACGGAATTTAACCGAAACGGGTTTAACCTTGTCATTTTAGTTTCAAAATCCAGAATGTATATAGTTTACCTATATTATACAAGTCAAGTACTTGTCGGGATTAAACTACATTCTATCCGATCATCGTTTTATCAAGCGTTATACGTAATGATTATGTACACTATTCGGTTTATAAGACCATTAGTATTTAATTGGCTAGCTTATACCATAACCCAGACTAGAGCCTTGCCGGTAAATGCTATCTGCACTTGGTACTTTTGTATACGGCTGAGTTATTTAAAAAATAAAAGAAGAAGACTAGCTCAGGTAAATACTCTCGACTGATTTTCCCTATACGGGCTTGGGATACGGTAAATTATTACTGCTTGGTCCAAAATGGGGTCAATTGAATGCCCGCTTGTGGCTAGCAAACCGCATATTTTGTTTTAATCAGTTTTGTTTGATCACTTAAACATCGGGGTTAAATTACCGTGTCCTGGATATCCTCGGCTCAATACAATAGTTATTTGCCACGACCTTAGCACGGGGTGTAGGCATACATCCTTAGATGCTCATATGCAATATGCCCAAGACGTTGGGGATGACTCCTTCATGAGTCCTGAGTGGTGTGTATTTAATCATGTCTCGGTTTCTGTCCCGGGCCCTAAATGTATTGACAAACATGTGAATCTGATACAAGGTTGAATTTCAACTTTCCCAAGTTAATAAAAGATTTTTGTGCCGTTTTGCACTTAAAGCCATTTTAAAGTTTTCAAAATGAGTCAGTTGTCACACCCCGACCCGCAGCGGAAAAGGTGATCGGGGCATGATTGGGTTATCATCAAAGCTCATGACATTTATTATATGTTTCATATTCATTAATACAATTTAATGGAAATTTACAATAAATGATACAACGTGTTCTAACTATCAATCTAAGCTTCTTGGTTCTCTTCTAAGGCATATCCTATGTTTTCCTTGCTTCAACCTGTTCACCTGTATCATGTGTAAAAAGGTTTTTTGGATCAACATAATGTTGGCGAGTGAATCCTATGGAAAACATTTGAACAAGTTTATCCAATTGATTATAAATAAGGTGCATACCATATATGAGTAAATGTAGATGTAAGTTTATTCACACAACACATAATATCGAATATTGAACACACATCACCAAATAATTGTTTTGAGGCACGCGTTGTTCGACTCGTCTCTCACGAGGAACTGATGGGCCTAATGAATGAGTTTTGAGGCACGCGTTGTTCTTACGAACTGATGGGCCTAATGTATGAGTTTTGAGGCACGCGTTGTTCTTACGAACTGATGGGCCTAATGTATGAGTTTTGAGGCACGCGTTGTTCTCGTCTCCCACGAGGAACTGATGGGCCTAATGAATGAGTTTTGAGGCACGCGTTGTTCTTACGAACTGATGGGCCTAATGTACAACATTGACAATATGAATACATCACAACCAATAATAGTTACATTCTAGTTTAGTTCATATAATGGTATAACACAAATTTGCACAAGAGAATTAGTTTAAACGACACATGATACACCCCAAAACATGAATAAAAAGGGGAGTTTGTAAGAATTCACTCACATTGGGTGCGTTCGGTTGATGAGGTTGAATGCACGCGAAATGGTTTTAACCACGAGTGAAATTAACCTAGATAAATCGCATTATGGTTTGTTAGTAAACGGATTTTATTAATCTATTTAGTAGGATTGTTGGGTGTATTTTTGTGAGTTTGAGGCTATTTTCTAACCTTAAAAATGTTATTTTTAAGTATTTTTAATTGATTTTAAATAAAAATAATTAAATAAAAAAATAATAAAAAAAATAATAATAAAAAAATATTTTATTTTTGCTACAGTAACTTTGACCGTTGACTTTGACTATCGTTGACCGGTTCGGAAGGCGTATTATTGTGCGCTGGGTGAGGCTCGAACCCGAGACCTCTCGTACGCGTGCACGCAGCTCTACCAACTGAGCTACGTGTCTAACCCGTCATATATCCGATTTTAATTATATATATATATTAATTAGAGTTAAACAGAAATCCTTTTATTTTAAAAATGAAATAAATCACAAGACCGGTGCGCTCCACAGGTCTCGAACCCGGGACCTGTGGGTTAGCGGACACACACTCCACCGCTGGACTGTGTGTCGCACTTGGTTATAAACTCGGTTATCAATATACTTAACATATACTCAAGGCGACTCCGGTTCAGTTTGCTAAAAAAAGAATTTTTATCAAGGCGGCGTGTGTGAAACCGGAATCGAACTCGTGACCTTAGCGTTAAAAGTGCACACAGTCCACCGCTGGACTGTGTGTCTAACCCGGTAAATAACTTGATTTTAATTATACTTAACCATTACCGAAATGTCGTCTTCTTCACTGTTTTTAACCGGAAGTGACGACTGGCTGGTTCGAAAGGTTGATTCATGCTCTTTTAGCGTTTAACGATCAATTACAGACGAGATAAAAGTAAAAAGGAAAGGAATTAGGCGTGAAAAGTACCGACTGGTTTTACTCTGTTTTCCGGCAGAACTCCGGCGGAAGAAATCTTTTTCCGGCGACAAGTATCTTGCAGCAGAGAGTCTTCCGAAGGCTTGCAAAGGTTGTGGGTGACTTCGGTGAAAGTTTAGGGGGTTCAGTAAGCTCGAAGGTTAATGATACGGTTTTCCGGCGATGTATCAAATATTTCCGGCGAGTGATTTTTCGCCGAGAAAGGGTGCGATTTGAGTGTGAAAGACTTCTGGCGAGTTGAGGTTGTATTTATAGGGTAGTATTGGGATGAATGGGGTCTGAATTCGGTCTTAATTCGAAGTCAACCGTACTCCGGCGGTTATGGCTGATGTCGCGGTTCAGACGTCGGTTATAACCGTCGTAATAGTTAAGTTATCGGTTACTTTGAGCGAAAACGTAAATAATCGGCGAAGTCGTCGGGATTTCCGACGACTGTTATTTTGGGCGCAATAACTGAATTTGATTTCCGAAACTTAATATTTGAATTAATTGATTCCTTTCTTTATCAGAAAATCAAAGTGGCGGAGTGGTTTGTCGGCTGAGAGATAAGTGTTGGTTTGAACCGGTAGGGACCCGAGTTCGAAACCCGACATGAGTAAAACATTTTTATTTTGTTATTTTTGACAGATTTTCAAAAACTAAATACATATCCTCGCATAATAATTGATTACGGATCGTTTAAAATTATTTTGGGTATTTAATTCGCAACGAAAAATTTGACTGACTGTTCGGTTGATAAACGGAGCGGGTTTGGTAAATCCGTTTTTGACGGATGTTACAGTATCCCCTGCTTTTTAGAAATTTCGTCCCGAAATTTAAATAGGGATATAATTGCCTAAAAGAATGATGGTGTTTAGTTTTGACAGTTACATGCTTTAGAAGAAATAAGGGTTTAAGTTTTTGGTTTGAGGCGGTAACGTTCCTTGTAAAGGTTAAGTATCCTAATACAGGAATCGCTTTTTGTTGCCTACTGTATAAGTATTGTTAAGCAGGAATGATTTGCTAAAATGATATCATGCATAAGAGTTTAGATATGTTTGGAAAAGTATGGTTATATCCTAAGGCAAAACTTCCAATACTATAATCTACACAAGTAAACACAACAACAAATAATTGAATCCACATTATGATAGTATATATGTTTGAATGGTGACAGTTCCTCTCTCGTTTGTTATGATGGAGAGGTTAGTCTATGTAGAAATGGATCGCATTCCAATTTCTTTAAATAGTGAGATGATATATATATGTAACACCAATTTCAATCAAGGCAATACTAAATCCTACGTGGAACATCTCATAACCGCCTGATAATGCCTCTGATCCTTTGGCAAGAATACTTATATATAGGAAGTACCAGCGGCGTATCCACCATATTCTTGTCAAATTTTCATTGGTTTTATCAGTGAATTATGATTAGTCCTATAACTCTACAACCAATACATCAAACATAAAAATACTGAAATGAAATATATCTGTGCGATCAAGGCTCAATCAAACGGAGCCGATCGTATTGTATGTATTGAGAATGAAATTGTCTGTGTGCTCAAGGCTCAATCAAACGGAGCCGAGCTTATTGCATGTATTGAAAATGAATAACTTAATCACACAACAACCTATACATGGAACCTCTCATAACCGCCTGATAATGCCTCCGATCTTTTGACAAGAATACTTATATATAGGAAGTACCAGCGGCGTATCCACCATATTCTTGTTAAATTCTCATTGACATTATCCGCAAGTTATGATTAGTTCTATGCGACTCTACAACATAAACAAACACAACAACCAGCGCTTGAGTCTTAATTCTGATAGTATCCGTGTTTGACAAAACCTCTCTCGTTTAATATGATGGAGAGGTTAGTCTATGTAGAAGTGAGGCACAACTCAACTTCTTTAAATGATGAAACTGAGATATGTCGTGAAGTATGATGATATGAATATTAAATCAATGAGTATAAAACAAACTGAACTATTAATTTAAAATTCTTGGATAAATTCCAATTGAGATACGTGAAAATTGAGATAACATAAAGAAAACATAAAAACTAAGTGATTGGAGTTGAATCTAGATTCTTGATGAGAGAAGGCTAGTTAAGTGGTTGGTTTGGACCGTTAACATCTTCAATAGGATTGGCGTTGATGTTATAAACTCTTCCTCTTGCTGGCGGTGGAGCTGGGTTTGCTTGGTTTGCTTGGTTAACTGGGTTTGCTTGAGCTTGGGCGTTTATGATGTTAACCAAACGAGGGCATGTGTTTCTAAAATGGGTAGGGTCGCCACAATTGAAACAAGCTCGAACATATGGGTACATGGGGTATTGAGGTTGTTAATATGTTTGGATCATGGGTTGAGTAGGGGTTGAGGTTTGGTTTTGAGCGGTGCGGCAAACGTTACTCAAATGACCGTAGCGTCCACAATTCGCACATAGCCGACAGGGTAAAGTAGATGGATGGTGATAGAAACAGGTGTTGCATTGAGGGTGAGGTCCAATGTAAGGCTTCTTGTTTGGGTAAGTTGAGTTGGGTGCTATTTGGGCGTTTGGGATAGTTTGAGGAGGTACAACTTGTGAAGCGGGTTGGTTGCGTT
The DNA here is from genome assembly GCA_947069175.1 of Scalesia atractyloides. Lineage (NCBI taxonomy): Eukaryota > Viridiplantae > Streptophyta > Magnoliopsida > Asterales > Asteraceae > Scalesia > Scalesia atractyloides. Next base: position 12,018,733 of record CAMTDV010000023.1, on the reverse strand, counting down.
GGGTAACGGCGAAGATTTGCCCATCACGTTTTCTCTTAGAAGTAGATGGTGTAAAGGATTCGGTTCGGGTGGGGTTTGAGGTTTCGGTTGATGCTTTATCCTTCTTCTTCTCTTTTTGAGATCTTTGTTTCGGATTCGGTTTTCAGTGAGCGCGGTTGCTAGCTCCATTGCTGCTTCCAAAGTTGCAGGCGAGGTACTTATTACAGAGTCTTGAATCTTTGATGGAAGACCACGAATGTAGTGCTCGATCAAACGATAGAGGGGAGTAAACAAATTGGGAACCATTTGATTTAACTCAAGGAATCTCTTGTTGTATGTGGTGTGGTCGCCTTCCTTTTGTTTTAAAGCGTGAAACTCATCCTCCAATTTCTTGATTTCACTTCTTGGGCAAAACCGTCTTGTCATGATTCCCTTCAACTCTTCCCAAGTCAAGGTCATAGTTTCTTCAACACCACGTTTTGTCTTCTCTGTATTCCACCATGTGAGTGCCGTTCCAAGTAAACGACCGGTAGCATAACGCACCTTGCGATCATCGGGGCAATCGCAATTTAGAAAAGTGTTCTCCATTTCTTCGAACCAATGGAGGAGAGCGGTGACACCTTCAGTACCTTCGTATTTTGGAGGATCGCAGGATTTAAAATGTTTGTAGGTGCATTTAGTGACTGAAGGATTGATAGTGTTTTGATCTTCTTGTTGGGTTGGGTTAACGGAATTAGCGGTAAGGGCTTGTTGAACTTGTACTACGATGTTTGGTATTACGGTCGCCATTTGCTGAGCGATTTGGGTAGCCATGCGTTCACGGGCTTTTCCTGCTCTCATTTTCCTACGAGCGAGGCTAGAAGACATCTACAAGGAATACATGTCAAGAGTATGAGTTGGATGCCTTTGGGATCGTGGGTCGAGTTTGGGAATGAACGTTCATAAAATAAATATAGATAAATAAATCTACTACATCCATAGGATGTCTTGGGTTTTGCTTGCTGTTAGGCCCTTCATGCCGCCATACTTTACCTGTGTAATCATGTGGGCCCCCATGAATACCGGTTTCTCATATGGTTCGCACGGTTTCTGCCTGGTTGCGTACACAAAACCCGGAGAAAATCGAGAAATATGTATACAACGTGTGATGTTCGGAAGGTGTCCAGGCATGGACACGGTGACATCTCAAAGTGAGGTTAGTTCGAACGACGTTTGGTGTGGCATGCTTTGGCCTAATAGGTCCGTTGTACTCTCATCGTTAGTCCCCAGGTAGGCAAACTGGTCCGTTATTTTGGATTTATACGATTGCCAACCTAGACAGGACGTCCCGACTACCGGTACTTGTACCCTTCCGGTTACTACATGCCCGTCGCAGAACTTACTTTGATGGGATTTGAAAATAGCACAAAATCTTTGGATACTGAGAGTATGAAAATAAACTGAACACATGAACATCGATATATGTATAATGAATATGTATATATGTATAATGAATATGTATATAAGCATGTATGTTTGACTGAAATGTAAGCAAATATGAAACAAATAAATATCACAAGTTTGTATGTAACCACCTAATCAATTAAAATTTTGGCAGACTATAGTATAGGCTCTAAGGGTCTAATAACCTATCCTATATCCCTATAGTCATGGCTCTGATACCAATCTGTCACACCCCGACCCGCAGCGGAAAAGGTGATCGGGGCATGATTGGGTTATCATCAAAGCTCATGACATTTATTATATGTTTCATATTCATTAATACAATTTAATGGAAATTTACAATAAATGATACAACGTGTTCTAACTATCAATCTAAGCTTCTTGGTTCTCTTCTAAGGCATATCCTATGTTTTCCTTGCTTCAACCTGTTCACCTGTATCATGTGTAAAAAGGTTTTTTGGATCAACATAATGTTGGCGAGTGAATCCTATGGAAAACATTTGAACAAGTTTATCCAATTGATTATAAATAAGGTGCATACCATATATGAGTAAATGTAGATGTAAGTTTATTCACACAACACATAATATCGAATATTGAACACACATCACCAAATAATTGTTTTGAGGCACGCGTTGTTCGACTCGTCTCTCACGAGGAACTGATGGGCCTAATGAATGAGTTTTGAGGCACGCGTTGTTCTTACGAACTGATGGGCCTAATGTATGAGTTTTGAGGCACGCGTTGTTCTTACGAACTGATGGGCCTAATGTATGAGTTTTGAGGCACGCGTTGTTCTCGTCTCCCACGAGGAACTGATGGGCCTAATGAATGAGTTTTGAGGCACGCGTTGTTCTTACGAACTGATGGGCCTAATGTACAACATTGACAATATGAATACATCACAACCAATAATAGTTACATTCTAGTTTAGTTCATATAATGGTATAACACAAATTTGCACAAGAGAATTAGTTTAAACGACACATGATACACCCCAAAACATGAATAAAAAGGGGAGTTTGTAAGAATTCACTCACATTGGGTGCGTTCGGTTGATGAGGTTGAATGCACGCGAAATGGTTTTAACCACGAGTGAAATTAACCTAGATAAATCGCATTATGGTTTGTTAGTAAACGGATTTTATTAATCTATTTAGTAGGATTGTTGGGTGTATTTTTGTGAGTTTGAGGCTATTTTCTAACCTTAAAAATGTTATTTTTAAGTATTTTTAATTGATTTTAAATAAAAATAATTAAATAAAAAAATAATAAAAAAAATAATAATAAAAAAATATTTTATTTTTGCTACAGTAACTTTGACCGTTGACTTTGACTATCGTTGACCGGTTCGGAAGGCGTATTATTGTGCGCTGGGTGAGGCTCGAACCCGAGACCTCTCGTACGCGTGCACGCAGCTCTACCAACTGAGCTACGTGTCTAACCCGTCATATATCCGATTTTAATTATTATATATATTAATTAGAGTTAAACAGAAATCCTTTTATTTTAAAAATGAAATAAATCACAAGACCGGTGCGCTCCACAGGTCTCGAACCCGGGACCTGTGGGTTAGCGGACACACACTCCACCGCTGGACTGTGTGTCGCACTTGGTTATAAACTCGGTTATCAATATACTTAACATATACTCAAGGCGACTCCGGTTCAGTTTGCTAAAAAAAGAATTTTTATCAAGGCGGCGTGTGTGAAACCGGAATCGAACTCGTGACCTTAGCGTTAAAAGTGCACACAGTCCACCGCTGGACTGTGTGTCTAACCCGGTAAATAACTTGATTTTAATTATACTTAACCATTACCGAAATGTCGTCTTCTTCACTGTTTTTAACCGGAAGTGACGACTGGCTGGTTCGAAAGGTTGATTCATGCTCTTTTAGCGTTTAACGATCAATTACAGACGAGATAAAAGTAAAAAGGAAAGGAATTAGGCGTGAAAAGTACCGACTGGTTTTACTCTGTTTTCCGGCAGAACTCCGGCGGAAGAAATCTTTTTCCGGCGACAAGTATCTTGCAGCAGAGAGTCTTCCGAAGGCTTGCAAAGGTTGTGGGTGACTTCGGTGAAAGTTTAGGGGGTTCAGTAAGCTCGAAGGTTAATGATACGGTTTTCCGGCGATGTATCAAATATTTCCGGCGAGTGATTTTTCGCCGAGAAAGGGTGCGATTTGAGTGTGAAAGACTTCTGGCGAGTTGAGGTTGTATTTATAGGGTAGTATTGGGATGAATGGGGTCTGAATTCGGTCTTAATTCGAAGTCAACCGTACTCCGGCGGTTATGGCTGATGTCGCGGTTCAGACGTCGGTTATAACCGTCGTAATAGTTAAGTTATCGGTTACTTTGAGCGAAAACGTAAATAATCGGCGAAGTCGTCGGGATTTCCGACGACTGTTATTTTGGGCGCAATAACTGAATTTGATTTCCGAAACTTAATATTTGAATTAATTGATTCCTTTCTTTATCAGAAAATCAAAGTGGCGGAGTGGTTTGTCGGCTGAGAGATAAGTGTTGGTTTGAACCGGTAGGGACCCGAGTTCGAAACCCGGCATGAGTAAAACATTTTTATTTTGTTATTTTTGACAGATTTTCAAAAACTAAATACATATCCTCGCATAATAATTGATTACGGATCGTTTAAAATTATTTTGGGTATTTAATTCGCAACGAAAAATTTGACTGACTGTTCGGTTGATAAACGGAGTGGGTTTGGTAAATCCGTTTTTGACGGATGTTACATCAGTTGAGTGTATTTACCAGCATAAGCTGACGTATCGTCCAAAGACTAAACTGCAGGTACAATACGAAATAGGCCGGAAGCTGCTCGGTAGTGAATAAGAGGATCTTGCAAATCCTTAGATCAGCCTAAAGTCTGTTTTATATTCTTTCTTCTACATTTTAATGATCCGCCTGTGGATCTTCTATTACGAGCATGTATATTATTTTATTTCGAACATTCGGTTTGTATTAGTAATTTTACTCCAAGACTTCCGCTGTGCCGTGTTTAATTGACTATGGTGATTATCAACTGACGTCACGATATTCCCCACCCGGGCCCACCGGTGTATGAATTTGGATTGGAAATCCGGGGTTTGACAGGTTGGATATCAAGTTTTTGTCTTCCTTTCTCTCTTAAACTGATTTGATTATTGCTTTGTTAAAAGTTTGATCACAAAGTTGAATTCATTGTTTGAATATTCACAACAAATGAAAGTTGTCTCACATGGTCCACAGTTAGTTTGCACCTTGACCATATCATCCCTCGTCTATATAGTGGTGGACCCAGAAATTATTTACAAGGGGTGTGGATGAGGGGTTCAACCATATTTTCAAGGGGTACGGTTAGGTTTTTTGTCTAAAAATTACACTAAAATATTTTTTTCAAAGGATACGCCTGCCCACGCAAGAAGACATTAGGTGCGCCCCTGCGTCTGAATCTGCCCAATCTTTTCACTCTTTTCCCTCTTGGTTATTTAAACATCTCTCTATCTCCAATATTTGACTAACCTCTTGCATTGCATGTTCAAAAACAGAAATATTTTTCACATTCTTGAGTGACTATATCAGTCCATATCCAAGGTTGAGATTCAAGAATAAATGAAATAGTGTTTGGTAACTTTATTGTAACACCGTACTCATTCACTCATAGTTGGTGATGACTATAATCTTAGTGAGAAGTTAAAAGTGGTGACACTAACATCCTAGTATAGAAGTGAGACGTTCAAAATGTGATCATCACCTTATTTAGTGAGACGATTCATAGGGGGATCACTACATTGCTTGGTGAAAAAATTCAAAGGCGGTCATTATTTTACTTAGTGCAACAATTGTAAAGATGATTGTTATCTTGCTTAGTGAAACATTATTAGTAGAAATAAACTCTTTGTTGATACCAAATGAGCGGATGTAAGGTGGGTTCGTTAACACCCACCGAACTGCTATAAACCTTGTGTTCATTTCTCTTTAAACTCTCATATAATTACCAAAAATGTTTTTAACAAGAAAAATATTATAATAAGTAAAAATATTATAAACATCGGTCATAGTGGTCGCTAACATCTAGTAATCTTATACAATACTTTATGTGGGATATATAGTCACTATGTAAGAATACGAAAGATACAAGTCAAATGAAGATAAATTTATATGCTTTTGTATCAGATTATATAAATAGGTAGATTAAAAAATGTTTAGACGAAGACAAATGCTTGTGCAACCTTTAGGTGCATGTGGTAATTAAGTGGGGAATGTGTGGGGTCCAATGGAGTGAAGAATATCTATAAACTGGAGATGAAGCCGACTTGAGTCGGCCCCTAAAATTTTGAAGCTTTGGAAGGTTGCGGCTTAACTTTTATTGGCTTAGGCAGCCAACTCATGAACACGTTTTCCGGAAAGACATATGTTGGTTCATTCGTACTTTTCCATCTTTTATCATAATATTTTGATCATCTAAATGTCTACATACATGACCCCGTTAAAAGAAACTTTAAACATCTATGCTATTATAGCATGGTGATATTGTAGGGTGGGATAGTGTTTAACGACCATTATGTTCTGGGTTTGATTCCAACAAGAAGGTTTTTCCAAGATTTATGTATGTGATTCTCGTTAAGTATCTGGCTTTTATTAATTAATATGTTGAGATTTTATAAATATGGTTGCCGCTTATTCTTCTTTATAAATCCAAAGAATTGTTAACAATTTTGTTAAACCTATAATATAATTGGATTTGTTAATTGCATTTAGTTTGAATCCAACCACGACCAAAGCCGATGGTTAACCCAATCAACCGAACCATTTTTTTTCTAATAACCGAATCAACTGAAACGTTTATAGATGATCAATTATGAAAATCGAAAATAAAAAATCTGAAACTTCTGTTATAGGCTTGGTTTTAGCCCATACCCGAACTGAAACATACCCTACTCCTTCCCACATCATAATTTCGTAGCACACTATCCCATTTAATATGTGCTATCACCCACTCCCCACCCTTAACAAAATATCTCTCTCAGTTACCTAAAACACACAAAGTCTACACCTGGAACAATTAGACATCATAAAGAAGTTGCCAAGCGCACAAAGAACCAACTGGCCTAAATCAATCTCACACAAAAGATATTATTTATGCTCTAGATTCTTTCTAACAATCTATTTCTAAAAGTCTCAATAATTGGGTTGAAATACATAGACAACATCCTTCATATGGTAAAAGTAAAAAGTAAAAAGGAGCATCTACAATTCAGATAACAAACATTCACAAACTTACGAACATATCCATAAAACATGTATACTTTAATTTCTCCACAATACAACATCCTTCACAACATCATTCTCTTTCCACGTCATTGCCGCCTTTTAAATCAATAGAAAAGGCAAATCCTTATGATACACCAGATCCGGCTCAGTTATTGATAGAATGTTTTTTTATACCAATTTTTTTTATAAAAAACTACCCAGTTTTTAAATTCGTATAATTAAATAACATTAAAAAATTACTTAACAAAAACAAAATTATTTAATATATGTGTTTAGAAGTTTAATAAATTGATATATTTATATGGGTAAAATTATTCCATAAATGCTTCTAAAATAGAAGGTGTATAAATACACAATGGATCGCAAAATATAACATAATGTGCAACAAAATATAACACAATGCTGAAAAATCACAATGTCGGAAAAAAAGATACGATGAGTCACAGTAAAGACACAATGACGAAAATATAGAAAAGACACACGGATAAATAAAAAGACACAATGATGTAAACAAAAAATGTAAAATCTACAAGCTAAACATCTAAAAACAAAAACCTGAAATCTCACATCGTAGAGTTCGATAAAACGGTTTCAATGCCGCTTGAATGAGGTCAATCGGAGTTCGTTTGATATCCTTTTTACGACTTCTTATTTTTAGCAGACTTTGTATTTGGTCTTGCCCATATTTATATATATAGTTATTTCAGTTTTTCTAAAAATTATAAAAAATTTATATAAACTGATATTATAATAGGTTAATATTTTTAAAAGTTGTATAAATTCCTAGACCTTATTAAAAAGTTTAATTTTAATGAGTTTAAGGTTAACAATAACCATACACCTTTATTATTTAATAAGTTAAGATTTTATTTTGTAAAAGTTCACAACTATATAAATATGTATATATATGCATTAGTTCATAACTAGTGTTTAAGCGCCGCGTTGCGGCGCGTTGGGCATATAACCATGCTAAGTAGTAAGCAAACGGCAATCAAAACCAGAGAAAAAATATAAAATAAAAATACAAGATTATACCGTTACGTGAGGTAAAATGTAGATAAAGACAAACACAAACCTATGCGACAATCTGATGTAAAACGTAAAAGAACTCAAATTCATATCGAGAAAACTTTATTTTAAAGACAAAAAAGGTAAAATTTCAGGAGAAAAACTAAACATATAATGATTGTAAATATAAACAATAGATGAAAATAATAAGAAAAATATATTACTATAAGACAAAAACTAAAAAAAAGCAAAAAGTCACTGTTGATAAGGAAGTTACATGAATTGTTAAGGCAAAATTTGTAGGAGAACAATAAACAATAATGATTGTAATTATAAACAATAGATGAAAATAATAAGAAAAATATATTATTATAAGACAAAAACTAAAAAAAAAAAAAAGCACAAAGTCACTGTTGATAAGGAAGTTCATGAATTGTTACACAGAGTAATATAAATAAAAATGAAAAAGTGAAAAGTTTGAGGAGCCCTATCATGACTCCATCCTTGAGTGTTTGTGATTACAAACATGAAATCAAAAACCCTCTACAAACATAACCACAATGGGGCGTTTGTGAGAAGCATGCCCACGTAGGCATTTGTGGAGCCAAGGAAATCGGCATCACAGATGGTCAGACTTCAAAGGAGAAAGGGAAGGAGCAAGTTATTTAAGGAGCAAGAAATTTGAAATATTTAGGAGGATTTCTTCTTGAATTCGTTCTTGAGCATATTAAAGAACAAATTGAATTAAACATCTTCAACTAGGAGGCATGGATTATAGTTCTACTTTTTTGAACAACCTATGATTTTGATTCACTTTTAAGATTTCAATTCCATCGAAAAAAATTCTACGAATCAAACAATCCCTTATAATGAAAGTGATAATTCAATTGTGATTACGAGGGAATTGAGAAACTTTAAGTGTAAATGAATAAAATGGAAACTTTTAGGTCAAAGTGATATGTAACTTGTATATTGTTAGCTTAGCAGATAAGGTTGTAGAAGTAATGCTATGATAATATGTAGTCGACTATAGATAATCTGTAGAGTAAGATTAGCTTGTTCACAAATTTGGGTTGATTTTAAGGTCAAACTACAACTTACTACACGTTCAATGATAAAGAGTGACACAACCGTACGGTAAAACATACCCCTCGAACATAACCATTATAATTATCAAATATCACATTCATAGTGTGTAAAACATAATTGATTTAGAAAAATGAAGTTAAAACAATTTAAGTAATGGTCATTAAGTTACAGTACTACTAGTCTACTACTTTTGTGGTACTAATGATTTTACTATAAAAAAAATCACGTTTAGAGGACCTATATCTTGTATTTATGGGCGATTTTACTGTAGAAAAAATCACGTTTAGTGGGCCTATATCTTGTATTTATGGGCTGGTGACCAACTTTTGAGGTCAACCTGATTAACCCAGTAACCGGCTCAACCCGGTCGAAAACCGCCATAGATGCACTAGATAAATATAAAGTAATTAGTTTCAGGTCTGTTTGAACCAAGCCTAATACGTGTTCCCTTCTCCATTGCTACTTTATCGACTTCTTTAGATAAAACACAGTGAAAGCACATCGTCTCCAGTCACCTGCACTTCTCATTGAGATTTGAGAGTGCTTCTGTCGATAAACTTGTCCACCCGGCCACCACAGGAAATATGAATTACCTCCATTTGAAGTTGTTCATCGATGCTGTCAGAAAAAGGTCTTGCATTCACAACAGCTTCTTGAGCTCTAATAACTAATGCAGGTCAGGTGGAAATAATGTTTCGCTAGACTCCCAACCCGACAAGGCTGAGACCATAGTTTTAAAAAGTGTGCTTAATGCGTGGGCGCTTGAGGCGATCAGAAAAAAGCAAATCGTCTCTAATCACCTAAGCACAATGTTTCCATGAGTCTCTGTTTAGGTGTTGATTTTTGCCAGACGCGGCCGCTTCACCTAAATAGTATCTCCAACATCTTTTGCTGTTGAAATCAGAACACCACCAAGTTGGTGGAGCATGTTGAGGGAGGAGGAAGACAAAAAAGCTGGAAGCGATGGAGAAGAGGGATACGATTGTTTTTTTTATAAAGACTTTAATGACTACTTCTATTTATATACGCATATTGGATTTTAACAATCCAATTATTACCCAATGACCGATAATGATTGATCTCGATACTAACAATTGACCAATGACAACCGTAACTAGGCGTGTTGGATAATCCGATTTTCGGATATCCGAAAATCGGATATCCGAAAATTTAGGATTGTGAATATTGACATCCGAACCCGAATCCGAAATTTCGGATATCCGTCCGAAATTTCGGATTCTGGTTCGGATGTCTAAACGGAAATCCGAACTTGAAAAAACAACACAAAATCAAGTAGCTTTTGTTTTTTTATCTATATTTGGCGGATAATCTTTGCAAGCATTAATGTGATTTCTTAGGGGAGTAGTACCACCTTTTGACGAACAACCAATTAGTTTATGACAATAAATACACTCTGCCTTGTCAGGGACATCAGAATCAATATAATGCTGCCACCATGAAGATCTTTTTTTCAACAAACAGACTGAAGGAGTATCACTTACGTTCGTGGGTGGACATAGGGGTTTCCAATCTTTTTTCGGTTTTTGTTTCTTCTTTGAAACCACCTCATTTTCAGAAACCAACTCACAATCTGAGTTAATTTCATCAAGATTTTCATTGGAATAGGTAACTCTACAAGAAAACCTATAACAACAATTCAACAATCAAATCTGGAACAAAAACCAGTAGATCTAATACATTAATGAAAACTAACATACAAGATCTAAAATCGAACCTTTTGTCACCGGAGACACCAAGACAGATGACGAGGGAGAGGACGCCGGATCGGAGAGGGTCGAGTTGCAGGGAAGAGGGAGCGGCACAAAAGTTTGAGATCTAAAGAGAAACCCTAGTTTTTTCTAAGAGTGAATGCGTGGTGTGGTATAATTGTTTTGTTATACACTTTTTCAATTGTTAATATTACTTGCTGAACTCAAAATCAAAACAACGTGAAACTTGTATTGTATGATATATTAAAATATATCTATTTTATTATTTTTTAAGATTTCGGATTCGGATAATCCGAATATCCGAAAATATGTAAAACTAAAATCCGAATCCGAACCCGAACTTTCGGATTATCCGATTTTCGGATATCCAAAATTTCAGATATCCGAAATTTCGGATATTTCGGATTCGGTTTCGGATTTTTTTGAACACCCCTAACCGTAACTTTCACTTTCACGGTAAAGGGCAATCACACATAACGGATGATTAACTCTAATCCGGTCCTCAGGTTTAATAATCTATAAACTTTGGTTTCATGTTCGGACCAAGTCAGTTTGGTCCCGTCCTGCCCGGTTTCGACCTGACACACCTTATTAGATGACATCAAACTAATAATCACGTAGTTTAAGCTTTGGCAACATGTGTTAAGACTTAGGGTAGGTAACATATTGGATCAGGTTTCCTATTTCTCAAATAATTAATGTATTACAAGTGATTAGCAAAACTGTATTATAAAACAACAATAATATAGAAAAGGTAATTTAGGTTATAAGAACCTAAATAAACTTTTGAAGACTTTCTACTTGTTCGACGCACATGAATTCAATAAAGGCAGATTTGTGTTGAACAAAATCATGTGTACACGAATCTTGTAAAAAGATATTAAATCAAGTACAAAAGCACGGCCAATAATGTACCAAAACACGAATGATCAGAACTCTAGAAAGAAACCGTGTCGAGCATTGTACCTAATGTCTGAATGATATTGGATGACATGAGATTGGAGACATGTTCTTCTAGATGTTTCTTTGCATCCTGTCTTCCCACATTTGCAATTGCTAGCTTCTCCGGAGACAGTTTGTCTTCTTCCTGAACAGCCTTGTTATATTTGATGGCTAGATTCAGCATCTCCTGCAAACACAACATTTATCCAACAATATACTTCATGCATCAGCGTTACTTAATGATGTAAGTTTATGTTAATGTGAGACAAAATTATCATGGGCATTTGAGTTCAGTGAAAATGATGCTGACCTGGACGGTCTGTTCATTGGTTTTTGAATGGGCATCAAATCGTTCGAGTTTCAATCCATCAGTCCACTTCTTCTTGTGAAGGTTCAATAACATCTTCTCTTCAAGTTCATTCTTCCTGTAATTAATAGCTATTGAATAATAGTGTCTGTTCAACCCGTGAATCAGTGCCTACAAAAACAAGATTAAGAAAGATCAATAAACATCCTAATTATCCCAAAGATCTGAGATATGTCAAGGACTCACTTGGATGGATGGTTTATTAAGATGGCCAAGGTTGGATGTTGTTTGGCGTGGTTCTTGGCCAAGCATCATGGTTTGCGGGTTTATAAGGCGGAAAGCGTCAATCACAACCTTCCCTTTCACACTCTGGATTGGATCCACCACCACTGCAACGGCTCTTTGATTTAGAGCTTCAAAACTCTGCAATTTGGTTCATTTAAGGTAAATTTTATTAGTAAACTTTGTTAGTAAACTTTATTAATGTATATGTAGTAGTGTTAGTGTAATAAATAAGGTAAAGTTTATGCACTACCTGCTGTGTGTTGATGTCAACTCCAGATAACCAACAACCAAATCCGGGATGTGAATGGTACCATCCAACCACCATCTCTGGTCTGTGGCAACAAGAAGGTTTAAGATAAGCGTATTTGATGGGGGTCAATAAAACAAAATGATCACTCTATAGCTAATTAATAAAAACATACATCTTTTTATAAATTCATCCGAATCTTTTATAAAACAATCCAAAAAATATAAATGTAAAACCCGTATCGAGAACACTATGTGCATTAAATCTGGACTACAACTATGTGCATTAAATGTCACATTAACTTCATTAGAACACTAGTAATATCTTGTATGACCCAAAACTATATCCAAATTTCAATGCACATAACAGTAGATAAAGGCACAAAACAGTAGATAGAAGCACATAACACAAATCCAACCAGAATTAACATTTCATGGCTGTGACATGAAATCAAAAATACATCAAACCTCTTAACAACCAATAGTTTAATTCAGCGAGTTTATATGGCTATAACCCTACAACACAAACAACTCAATGCATTAAAATCACAAACTTACCTCCCAGTTTGTTTAAGCATATCAAGCATATTAGTCTGGAAAACATGATCGACTGCTTCAACACTAACGCCAGTACCACTCTGCGGCATAGCGAAAACATCCACCACCCGCACCGTATACTCATCCACAAATTCACCTAGCATCAATCCCATAACTTCCATAGGCACTCCCGCCCTCCCTAAACAACAACAAAACCATCTATTAAACCCTAATTCTAATCAATAACGCCACAATTCACCTAAATTACAAAACATACAGCAAAAACAAACATATTAACAAATTAAAACCATCTATTAAACCCTAATTCTGTTCAATAACACAAAAAATCACCTAACATATAGCAGAAGCAAACAATTTAATTTCGTAAAATAAACTCTAACAAGTGGTGAATTTACCGTGTTTAAGCATCTTGAGAAGGGCTAACGAGGAGATGTAAACTTGCTCCGATGTATCGAGCGTCGGAGAGTCCGGTGGTGGATGACCTAACGCGCCTCCGGCTCCGGCGAACATCCTCTGTAGGCGTTCCATTCCTGACATTGGTCTCCGATCAACAGATTTGAATTTCTTGGGTAACAAGACAAGATCTCCCCGGAGCTGAAAGGGTTTTCTACCGATATATATGCAAGGGCTGTTTGATATAAAGAAATATGAATTATTTCACTTTTTATTAAACGGTTTGATAAATAAAACATTTATGATATACATTATTCTAAGATGAGTTAACTAACCAAGTATCTTTTGCTCTAATGTTTGGGAGGTAGGAAGTTTTGTTTTTTTAGAGGGTTTGAGTTTAAATTCTGGTAAAAGAGAATTTTAATATTAATTTGGTGATACTAACTATTATTTTCGTCCTTTTGTTTAATTATATCAGTTTAGGTCAAATTTTTAATTTATATAATTTTTGTCTCTAACATTCTTGAAAAATGTCAGATCCATGCCAAAGAGCTAATGTTGAATATAATAATTGGATAAACCACAGTGACGAAAATGATAGTTAACTCATGTTTTTTTGGATGAAACTAACATGTTTCAAAAATGTCTACAAATTTAAAATTTGGTCTGAACTCATATAATTGAACAAACTACACGGACGAAATGGCAATTAACTCTTCTAAGATTAATATAGACTAGGGATGAGTTCGTTACCGAACTATATCGGTAACGAACCTGAAAATCGTAAAAGATGAGTATCGGTACGGTACGATATTCGAAGGTAAATCAATCCAAAATACCAATACCGTACAGTGCGGGGACTGATCCTAAAAAAAAGTGGGTACCGAATTAGTACCAAAAATAGCCTGGTGGGGTACCGGTATCAGTTCAATTTGGTATTGGGTACTATTTGCTTATCCCTAATGTTGACTAGTTTTTTTTTGGAAACAGTTGTGAAAATTTGTTTAAGCAAGAGATTGATCTAGAAAGTTGATAGACATAATAAGAAAAATACATTGCTTCAATTACATAGCACCGATATAAGTCAGAATGCTAAAGAAATAGTATCACAGCAACGGCTTAATACCGAATCCTCTAAAGAGACCAATCTAGTCTATGTGACTTTGCTATGGTTTTAACTATAACCACAGTTTACGATTATATGATTATAAATAACCATGACAATGCACACTAAACCAACCTTTATCTTTTTACCTATTTTAATAAATAATAGAGTTAATTGCCTGGATGGTACTGTGGTCTGTTATTTTTAACCTTTAGTCCTCATCTTTTCAAAAGAACATGTTTGTTCCCTGTGGTTTGATAAATTATTACTCGGGTAGTCCATGTAATTGATTGACGTTAAATTGCTAAGTTAAGTTGTGTGAAATTACAAATATACACTTACTAATAAAAACAAAAACTGAACAATAAACTAACGAGTGGGCCCCACCAAACATATCACAATCTTCAATAATTCAACCCCCACCAAACCATCGTCCCCTTCATTAGATTACACCACCACCCCCTTCATCGGACTTCCGCCACGACCACCCTCATCCGCCTCTTATACACCTTCGCCGCCTGTCTTGTTACTCCCGGTTAGCAACCCAAATTTAACTTCTAATAATACATATAATTCTACTTTTTATTCAAGAGATTGAGTGATAGTATAGTGAATTAAAGAGAGAGAGAGAGAGAGAGAGAGAGAAAGAGAGACGAGTTTCATGATTTGGGAAATCGGATGAAGTTGCAAAATGGTTGATTTCAGGGTACTTGCAGAATGGTTGATTTCAGGGTACTTACAGAACGGAGACTGTGGGAAATGGGGAATTTTTAGGCGAATTCGAAGAGAATGGTGATAAGGTGATTGCAGAATGGTGATTATGGCGAATTCAAAGAGAATAGGTGGTTGGGTCATGGTTGTTGGAACAAAGAGGAAGGGTCGGCCGGCTTTTTAGTTTGGTGGTTGTGGCGGTGGTCCTCTGTTTAACAAAGAAGAAAATGGAAGGGATAGGGTGGGTGGGGATTGATGATTGGTTATTGTATATAAAATAAAAAGGTAGGGCCTACTTAAAATTTAATTTATTAATAGATTTTTGAATACGTTTTATCTATTACTACTAGCAGTAAGGGTAATTTAGTAATTTTATAGCAACTTAGCTGAGCAACTTAATGCCCATCCACTATAGGGACTATTCGAGTAACAGTTTATCAAACCACATGGAACAAACATGTTATTTTGAAAAGGTGAGGACTAAAGATGAAAAAATGACAAACCAGAGTCTCATCCAGACAATTAACTCTAAATAATATATTAAAGGTTGAAAAACTTTTATTACAAATTATTTGTGTATAATGTATTACTTGTCATATACTTTGTCTTTATATATTAAAATGTTAGTTATTTATTATTCTTTTTTAATCCAAACCTACTAGTATCACCCCCTCTATGGGACCGAGCATGGGATCCATTCCATTTAGCCTATTAGGCTTGAGTTTGCTCACACATGTAGCCCGGTTCTAATTACATTTAGTCATTAACGAATTAGGCTTTGAATAACCGTTTATTTGGTGATTGACTAATTCGTCGACCTTAGTCGTCTCGTGCAGGTGTAGGAGGAGAGTGACTGGAGGGGTCTAGTGGTCGTGGTAATGAGAGAAAACATTGAAGGAGGTTTCAGATAGAGATGTTGGTTCTTCTCGAGAGAAAGGCAGGTCTAAAACTATTCTTCACAAGGATGTGTTCAAGACGCCCGGTTTTGGTAAGCGTTAGAAGAAGACAGGATTACGTTCTTGTATCTGACAGGCTCCTTGGCCTGGATGTAGGTACAGGTCATGGCGCAAGTGGCTCAGGCGGTGGCCTGGAAACTATATCCCCGTTGGTCAGCAACAAAAAAAATCGAGGATAGAAACGTAAGTTGGACATGGAAGCTGAGATAAAGATCTCTGCCAAGAACATGCGATTATTAAGACAAGCTGAAGGGTCTGCCCCTGCAGAAGGAGAAGTTCATCTGTCTATTTTAAGACCAAGAAGGTGAAGAACAAGCTTGACGCCATGTTTGCAACACCCCCAAAGAAAGCTACTCCTAGTGAGTGGCATTTGTTCTCGACTTGTTATAATAGTGTTGCGTAAGTGTTATTGAGCTTCGCATTTGTTTATACGCAGGTTCCGGTGGTAGGCAAGGTGGAGTTAGACATAAAATAACTATCATATGCTCTTTCCTACCACACATGAAGGCATTGTTGATATACCTCCTCTGATTTCACACATAGGCGAAGGGTTACGGAGGGGGTTGTGCAACCTATTGAGGCGGAGGTTGTGCGAATCAAGGCTCTAGTGGTGGAAGGCTTGGAGACAGGTACTCAAATAGTTTTGAGAAGGAGTGGTGACCGAATGGTCAGATGATGACGAGGAGACCCCTCCCCAGAAGATGATTTATACACAAGGAGCGTCGTCCAGGGGCGAGGGTGGGGGTCGTAGTCATCCGGTTGGTCTTAGTGGAACCATTTGGTTTGCCTTTATTAATTTCTTTTCTATTTCTATTTGTGCCGAAGGCCACAAAATCCATGTGGAATGAGTGGTGTGCGCGGGATTAAACCAAAGATAAAGGAGAGTTAGTTAGTGGTTATAACATTAACTGCCCTTGACAGTATCCCGAAACTTCAACATCCAAAAGAACGCACCCTTCATGTGACGGTTCAGTTAGTATGTATGTATGTATAAGTGTGTGTATATATATATATAGGAGAAGATCCATTAGTTGTAAATAACAAGAAACACCTTTTTCAGTTTTTCGAATTCTAGTGTGAGTTTAATCATATTTTTTTCCATGTTATCATATCTTGTGTTTAAGTATGGATTATAAATCCAAACTTGTGTTACTCGGATCACCGAGTCATAGCTAGTAACTAGGGACTGAGAATGGTACTAGAGCCACGGTCTCTGATTCGAGCACAAGTGATCACAAAGATCGAGATTTTATGATCGGTTTTCATGAGATGAAGCCAAGTGACTTGGAGTGTGCCTGGGGAATTGGGGTTTGGTAGTCGGACAAGTGAGGTTAAAATCTCATAATCAAGTCATGGCCATGGTGGTAGGTCGAGAGTCGCAGTAGTGGGTGGTCCTGATAGTTATGTTGTCGCTAAGGGAAAAAAGAAAAGAAAAGTATTTTGCAAGGGGATTATCATCACTTAGCATCAACAACCGTATGAAACCAGGTTCATTGGGTTTGAAGATCGGTCACAAGTAGATACAACAAACCATAAAGTGTCACACCCTCAGATTCCACATGCGGGTTTTACCGTGAGGCGTGTGACCGACCAGGATCTAGCCACTAATCATGTTGAACCAACCATTTAAAATAATAAAAGCATCACTATCAACATGATTAGCGATAAGGTTTTAATTTGTTTAAAAGACAGCCTGTGTTGCAGCGGAAAATAAAGTTAAAAACCAACAGGAACTTAAAACTACAAGTTAGATAAATGTTCAAAACAATACGTTTAAATGAACCACCCACTCCGGCCGATTGCAATGCCCGTCCAAAGCTGTACATACTGAGCTGCAAAGCATGCAACTATATGCCAACACTAAAGTTGGCGAATTCACAAAATTTGAGTTTAGTAAAAGTAAGTTCACAACGTTTTGATTTAAGTATGACTCGGGTAGCTAACCCTCATCATATGACTAAACTATGTACCGAATGCTGACGTTTCGTTTGAGCCCTCAATAATGTCTATCAACATTAAAGCAAGAGTGAAGGTTAGAAGTTCACGCCCGGCCTCCAGCACGGTGTGAGGTTTGTCAAACCTAATAGCGCTATCAACTAATACCCCCGTATGCCCACCCGGCAATCTAATCGGTAAAATGTAGGGACTTTCATCATAGAGTTTTCG
Source organism: Scalesia atractyloides (assembly GCA_947069175.1). Classification (NCBI taxonomy): domain Eukaryota; kingdom Viridiplantae; phylum Streptophyta; class Magnoliopsida; order Asterales; family Asteraceae; genus Scalesia; species Scalesia atractyloides. The sequence goes on along the minus strand of CAMTDV010000023.1, from coordinate 12,000,545 downwards.
TTTAGTCTAAGTGTACTATCCACCTCCAGAGGATAGCATGTTTCAGTGGTCCACACAAGGGATGCGCGTGTAGCCCAAACTAGGGATATCGTAAAAAGTGTTGTCCCAAACCAGGGACGCATGCTTTTAGAAAAGAGTTGTGAACTCACCTTAGTTTGCTCAATAGTAAACTTGAAAGGTAATCAGGAAAGTCAATCTCCTCCTGATATGTCTACAGTTTCAATTAGTTTAATTTCTGAATCCTATACGTAGTCTAACACATAGTCACATGATCACGTTGTCATACAATTACTCATTTAGGTAAGTTTGGACATATGATCGTCTAATTCCATATAACGCATTCATAGACACCCGTTAACGTTTCTAATAACATATAATACTTTGGTGTAACATATAAGCATATTTAAAACGTTCACAACTACTTTCAGCTCATTGCAGTTTCATGTCAGTTTCTAGGCAGTTTTCCAGAATTTATTTAAAATACTAAACGAACTCATAAAATTATGATATTTTAACACAACGTGTCATTTAGTCCTTGAATACTCGTGTATTTTTCTCATAACCTGAATCTTTACAGAAAAATCACTAAAAATCATTCTCTACACCTAGGTCTGATCTACAACTTTCTGATGACAGTTTACGCCAAAAATCATATAAAAATACTTGTGTATTATTTTTATGAAATTACAGTTGGAGATTTTCATGACCTCCTGGAACTTCCTATATTAAAAATTTGAGATCATAAATCAATTCCTACCTTGAGTTATGATATTCGTAATGGGCTGCAAATTCTGCCAGAAAACGCAGCCTGAACCTTCAATACTGAAAAATTCATAAAACATTCATTTTTCGTTGAAAAAATGCCATTCCAGTGGGGTTTGAAAGGTTTTTCCTGGAAGTTCATCTTAGACTCAAGATACACATGTTTTTGTTCAGTTTTGCCCATGTTACAGCCAATACAAGTCGGCTGTAATTCTGATCAGTTTCCGTTTGGATTCAGCTTTCAATTATAACATGTTTATGACACTATAAACCCTATTTTCAGCAATCAAAACCCCAACAACACCACATACACGAATTTAGCATCAAGTTTCATCATCAACTTCAAACATAATCAAAACCCTAGCATGCATACATGATCATAGAGTTACTAACTAACAAGTATCATCATCAACACATTAAAATACATGATTCTGGAAAACCCTAACACATAAAATCCATGTTATCATACATCAGGAATTACAAGAAATCAATCAAAATGCAGCCATGAATAACAAGTTATGAGTGTGTTTTAGAGGGATTACCTAGAGTGATAGAGATGAAGATTAAGAATCCGAAAAGAATGAGTTTTCCTTGCTTCTTCTTGAGGTTTCTAGAGAGAGAGAGAGAGAGAGAGTAGTGAGAGAGGGAGATCTAGGGTTGGCTTTGGTTTTATTATATATTTTTTTAAACAAAACTTTAGTAAATGCACAAAAGGTCCTCCAAGTTTTCCAATTCTCAAACTTGGACAAGAAGTTATCAACATAACTTTATAAAATGACACATAGATCCTTCGTTTTACAAAGTTGATCAAATTAACTCCATATGTTTGTTCGTGTGTTACTAACTTGTGCGATTATAAATTGCAATTAATAGAAATGGGTTAACGGCGTTAACCTGGAAGTACGGGATGTCACAGAAAGAGTGTGGATGTGGCCAAGGAAAATGAGCATTAGATGCTACTTTTGCAAGGAAGTTGGACACATAGCCGCATTTTGTCCATGTAAGTATATTGATCAAAACTATTTATCTGACAATGTTAATTATACAGTTAATGAAACCGACAGTGATAATAGGACTTTTATTTGATGTTGATCCAAACGCTAAACATGGTAATCGGAATGTGTATTATGTTTTGTTACGTAACTTTAGGATCAAGACATACAAAGAGACAAGGGAATTTGTCATTATTCATGGTGATTGGAGAAGTAAGAATATCATTTGGGAGGAAGATGAAAATGATCTCGTGTGTAATGTATGTCCCGAAACTAGAAAAGAACATAGTCAGTATGAAACAACTTCTATATCAAGGAATATAAATTATTATTAAAGGGAATAGATGTAGTTTGAGAAAGATGTTCAAGGGAAAAACAAAAGGTATAGATGTTTTTGCAAACAAAGTCAAGGTCGAACTTGAATAAGAATGCCTTAATAAATTCTGTAATAATTTAAATGACTCAACGACCTATGGGGAAGAAAAGAAGATCTTGAAAGAATCTATAGAAGAAACTTATGAAAAATATTTCAAAGGTTGTAAAAGGGAAAAGATTTACTTGTGAATCAAGATTGTGGTAAGATTGAACAGGAAGATCCAGTTAATCACAAAACGAGTAACATGAATTTTTTGAAAGAAAAATCTACATTGGTATGTTATTAAGAGGATTTAGAGGCAGACCCAAATCAAACACACGATGAGTGAAGGATCATGTGTGGGCCTATGTTGAAAATAGTCGCTCACTATCCATTGAATCTTTTGATCAATAACTTACTTTGGAAAGTTGCATCAACTTTCTTGATCTCGTAAAGATTCATGAGAGGTGTCACACCCTGACCCGCAGCGGAAATGGTAGTCGGGGCATGATTGGGTTTTTTTTTATCAAAGCACATGACATTTACTATAAAGTTCATATTTATTATTTCTATTTAAAGAAGAAATTACAATAAACATACAAGCACAACATGTTCAAATACATTTTTCATGACTTCTTTATTTTTCTTCTAAGACAATTTCCTATGTGTTCCTTGCTTCAACCTGTCCACCTGTATCATGTGTAAAAATAGGGTTTTGGGTCAACAAAAGTTGGCGAGTGAATCTTATTTAAATGTTTGAAAGAATTAGTTGTATTGGTTATTTGAATAAAAATGTGCATAACCCACGTATGAGTATACGTACATGTAAATTTAACCACAAAATACATAATATCAATTAATGCACACACACACATACCAAATGATGAACAATGAGATCAAGGCTCAATCAAACGGAGCCGATCTAATGAGGCACCTGATGCTCAACTCGTCTCCCGAGGAACTGATGGGCCTAATGAATGATTTGCACGCAACTTGACAAGAATATAAACTCGCAATACAACAAACAACATTTACATCACACGATAGTTCATATAATGGTAATAGCACAAGGGTTTGAATAAACGAAATGTATAAATGACACATGATACACCCAAAAACATGAATAAAAAGGGGAATTTGTAAGAATTCACTCACAATGGGTGCGTTTTTCTTGATTGATGAAGAGTGCGTACGAATTGAGGATATAACCGACGAAGAAGACTAACCTAGATAATAACTCAATAATTCGATAAAAATTAATATTTTGATTTAATATTTTTTGTTAGATTTTAGGTTATTTTTGTGGTATTTATTGAGATTTTTAAACCTAAATAATCTTGTTCTTAAGTGTTTTTAATTGATTTATAACTAAAAAAATAAAAACAAAATTATTAAATAAAATAAATATTTTTTTTAAAAAACCATGTCAGACCTGACAGCAGGTCTGACCGGTTCGTTGACATGTTTGACCGCGTGTGGTGAGACTCGAACTTGTGACCTCCCGTTCACGTGCACGCAGCTCTTCCAACTGAGCTACGTGTCTAACCCATAAGGAATCAATTTTTAATTATTCTTATATACTTTTTAGAATATATCAGAAATTATTTAATTTAAAAAGGATTTAAATGAGCGAACCAGTGTGAAGGATCTGACTCGAACCCGCGATCTCTATGTTGTTTTGCACCCAGCCCAACCAACTGGGCTGGGTGTCTAACCCGATTGAAACAGAATTTTTAATATACTTAACAACTATCTGAGTGTTAGCGTATTTGAATTAAAAAGAAACCGGTTTTTATTTCAACAACACAGACTGACCAGGACTCGAACTCGGGATGTGAATATTATGTTTGCACACAGTCCACCACTGGACTGTGTGTCTAACCCGATTCTTATTACTTTTAATCACCTGCTGAAATTCATCTTCTTCATAAATTTCAACCCGGAACTCGACTGTTATAAGTTCTAACTGTTCTGGTTTAACCGATGTAATCTAAACGATTTAAACAAGAAATGTATAAGAGTTTTGGGATTCATACCAACGGGAAAACAGAACCCCGGTTTTCCGGTGATCAACTCCGGCGAGTTGCAGCTGATTCCGGCGGCGAGAGGTTTGATCAGCGAGTTAAAAGTAGAATTTCAAAGGAAAAGAGCGAGGTATAAAGGTGTGGATTACTGATATTTATAGTGAGAGTAGTCAAACACAAGATTTCAGTTTCACTTTCAAACTTTTAAGATCCATGATTAGATTTCGGTTGAAATCGGAAATTATGCAAAACGGCCTGGTTTATTGATGATGATTGTTGGTTATGATTATTAAATCGCGGCATCATAAACGGTTATGAGAGATTTTTGAAACAGGGGCGGTTACAGGTTCTGTGTTTTGAATTTCAGACTCGGTGTCAGTTTGTGTATATAATTTAATTATTTTAGATTTGAATTAATTGTGTGTGTAGTGTAGTGGTGTAGAGTGTGTTTGGTGTGGGTAAGGACCCGGGTTCGAAACCCGCAGTCCACACCTACTTTATTTTTTTGTTATTTTATTATTATTATTGTTATTATTTTGACTTTTATTTATTGGTTTTATTTATTTATTTATTTTTTAATATATTACCTACCTAGTTTATTTATCAACCATAAAAATAAACTAACACAATATAATGCGAAACCAAACATTTAATAGATTCTTGAATTTTAAACGGAGCGGGTTTTGGAACCCGTTTTACAACGAATGTTACAGGTTAATGAAGAACAAGATCAGTTTTAAGCTAAATTCCCTCGCTTGGTGAATTGTTTCATTAAAATCTATTTGGAATCGCCAAGGCTGATGAAAACACCACATGATTATCAAATGGGGAGGAAGTGGATTAACTCAAACTAAATAAGTACCAAGGGAGGCTTGATTAAAAATTGTCAAGAATTCAAATGGGGATTGGTAGCAATAACGCTTAGTTTTACATGGGAAGATGCTTAGGATATGAAGCTTGTTTACATAAGGTATCTTGATTTGACTAAATGGTATTACCAAGTTCCGAAGGAACTCAAATTGAGCAATAAGGAACTGAAAAAGTTGGTGAGTATTGAAACATGGGAACAAGAAAGGGAAAATCCCAATTGGAAGAAGTAGAGTGTTTGTGTCGTACTGGATTTTTTTGGTTGGATGTGTACAGGTTGGTGGACCAATCGTGCTAGAAGGTCAGGTTGTCAAGGTTAAAGAAAAAACGGAAGGAAGATGAAGAATTTGCCATCATTCTAAATGATGTTGAAGACAGTGGCATTTGAGGATCTAAGACAATTTCTAAATGAATTGGGGGGGGGGGGGGGGGGGGGTTGTGATGTAGCTTGGTTCTAATTACGCTAACAAATTGGGCTTATTCTGTTTGTTTATTTAATTTAGTAACTTAAAACAATTTGGTTTTGGGCTTTATTAGTTTCTTTTCTGTTTGGGCAGAAGGCCACAAAACCGTGCATGTAAGGAGAGTGGTGTGTGCTGGATTAAACCAAAGATCAAGGGGAGTTACTAGTTAGTTAGTTAGTGGGCCACTTGGGAATAGCCCAGTGGTGTTGGTACGTTAGAGAAGATTTAAGATAATAGGAGGTCAATGGTTCAATCCCCATGGTGTGCAAGTTTCGACGATCAAAAAAAGTTAGGTTATCACATTAACTGCTCTTGGCAGTTTTCCCCAAGCGTCACCATCCAAAAGGATGCACCTCTTCATGTGACGGTTAGTTAGCATATACAGGGAAAGATTGATTAGTTGTAAACAACAAGAAACCCTATTTTCAGTTACGCAATTTGTGTTGTGTGTTTGATCACATTTCAATTACACGTTATCATATCTTGTGTATGGTTTCCAAATCCAAACATGTGTTACTTGGATCATCGAGACTGAGCCAGGAACGAGGGACCAACAACACATACCCAGAAGAGAACTCCTAATTGAAACTCTTGAAACAGATCCACTAAACTAATATCAAGTATCTGATTTACATAATAATTGGATGGTGGTCCATTGGTATAGGCAAACTCTTAATCACCTGGGTTTGGGAGGGGGAAGTCTTGGGTTCAAGTCCCACAGACGATAAAGATTACAGAAAATTAGCCGTTCAAAAAAATGTATCTGATTTACATATATATTAAGTCTTCAAAACCAAGTTGAAACCGCTCAAAATACATGAAATTAAGGTATTTGAAAATCAATCACTATCTCAAAAAATCTCTTAAATTCAAAGCTACATACATGCAACTATGCAAGTTTATGATCAATGCTACCATTCAATAACATTCGACCTTCATCAGTTTTATTCGCAATTTAAACAAAAAAAAAGCTGATAATATTACAACAATCAAGGAATCTTAACAAGTCTAGTGGATTTACGCCACTTCCAAGATTCAGATGGTGATTTAGGAAGAGGTGGGACAAGAAGAGCCTTCCTGCACAGACCAAAAGGCCATCCCTCACAATGACAAAGTTCCAGAAACATAGACCGCCGTCTTCTCCTAAACACTGGGAACTCGAAACTACTCATGCTTGAGCATCGAGAAAGATCTGTTTTTACCGACATAAATGCTTCTGCAGTTGTTGCACTTGAGCACCGAGAAAGATGACTGCAAGGAGAGTAGAATTCATCCCTGTGGTCTTCTACATCACTTGCATATGCATGTTGTGTTTCCTTTCTTTTGGGAGGTGGTTCGGTTGGAGAGAAACCGAGACCAAGCTCAAACTTGAACTCCCATATGAAGCTATCGACTGTTAGCCCAACCTTCCTCTTTGATTTTGACTCCTTGTATTTACTTAGAACTGCTGAAACAAAAATCTGAAGAAAAGAAGCAAACTGGTGTAAACATGATTATAAGTAGGCCTGGGTGTTCATAAACCGTTGAAACCAAACTGAACCGTCTAAAACGAAGCAAATTGATGGGTTCAACATGGCTTGGAACTTGGAATCATCCGTGTAAACCAAACCAGTTGGTAACTTGTTTTATTATCTTTTACATTTTGAAATCCGTAATTATCACAAACTATCTTTTATCATTTTTTTAAAAAAAATAATACCAACTAAAGAACTTCATTTTAAAGGTTTCAAACGCCCAAAGCAAACCATTTTGGTTGGCCACGACCCAACCAGTTTGGTTTGCCGTTTTATGGTTTGGCTCGGAATTTTCATTGAACCAGCCGAATCGGTCCATGAACATTTTAACTATAGATGACAAATCAGGTGTGTGTTGAAAGAAGTGTTTCATCAATCGGGTTGACCATAAACAATATATAGATATATAACGTTTTCAAAACATCACATATTTCCAAACAATATTATACTAATAGCTGTCTATTCTTAAAATCAAATTTAAATGTTGTATGCTAAAAAAGATTGGTGAGTTTCTTAGTTTCTTAAACAATTTTGATTTATTTAAAAAAATATCAACCCATACTGAGTAAATTTTTTGTATCAAAAGTGTGACATCCGAACATGTAACTTAAGCAAGCCGGAAACAAAATAGAAACATCATTCAAACATGGAGATATGGATTACTTCTTGTTCGTCATCGTAATTGACATCATCATCGTCACCATGATCATCTTGTTGCTGTAAGCTTTGAGAAGAAATCTTTCTACAGAAAGTATGGCAGGTTGCGAAAGCATCCTTGAGGAATCTGTATCTCTTTGGGGGGTTTGATGGTTCTTGATGATGAAACATGCTCATGGTCATGACTGAAAGAAAGAAAAAAAATGGGGTTGAGGTATGGTTTACATAACAAGTATGAATTTATACTGTATTAGTATTAAAAATAGAAGGGTTTGTTTCTTCATCCTTTAGGTTGAAGATAAAGTAAAGAGAGTTTTAGAGAATTTAGGAAAGATTATCCTTTAATTCATCATACGATTCTTTGAAAACCATACGATGCCAAATCGATAGCAACATGTTGTGTGAGTGGGTGTTTTTGGAATGTGCTTCTACTATGCCTAGTGCTTTGTAGTAGTTTGAGTTTTACCTTCACCCTTAAGTGATGGTATAGAGACTAGACACCAAACTCTGATCACTACTAAATAGTAAAAATAAATAAATAAATATATTAATTTTGTTTGTTTATGTACAGTTTTTGTTTAATTATGTCGCTTTATTAATTTATCTCACTTTATATGTTTTTTTCTTTCTTTTTGTGTTAGGGAGAACTTACTATGGATTAAAAAAAGTTTGTATTAATATTTAAAACTTCTTTTTTTTGAGCGGCAAATTTGGATCACTGACGTACCACTGGAACATCATCGTGCCACCAGTGAAACCACCCGATCATATCTATCTCCATTAGGCATAATGTCTATACACCAATTCAGGAGGAAACCCATATTTTCTGAAAACCCCCGTTGTGAGAATCAAACCGAGGACCTATTGGTCCAAAGTCTTATCCCGCCCCCAAAATACTACTAGGCTATAAAGCCATGGACATCACACCCTTTCGTATATGTTAATTTCCCTTTTAAACATGTTAAATTTGTCCATTTTTAGTTTTTCTCTTTTATAAATTTTTTACGATCATAGGCTGTCAAAAGAGCGATATTCTACTTGTGATTATTTTATTTTTTGCAACATGTTTGAAGATAATTGTGATCAAAAGATCACGTTAAAAATCGTTTTTTTTTATACTTGTTCTAATTAATATAACAAACTATTTAGGGTTCCCATTAGGGAATATTAAAAAAGTGGAAAACCGGAGAACACTTTTAAAAATTCAATTTAAAATGTTAAAAATCAATTTTTTTTCTAAATTTTTTTCGACGTTTTTCTTTATAAATACATGTATAAACATTTTTAATAAAAAAATCAAAAACTAAAAAATATAAAAATGTTTAAAAAACAGTTAAAAAATATATCTTATAAATTTAACTTAACATGTTAAAAATCAATTTTTTTAAAAAATTCAGCGCTTTTCCTTATAAAAATGGGTAGAACCTATTCCAATAAAAAAATTTGTAAAAAAAAAAATTTAAGCCTTTTTAACTGTTTTTTATAATTTTATTTTTTGATTGTTTTTTATTAAAAATGCTTCTACAAGTATTTATAAGGAAAAACGTTGAAATGTTGTTTAAAAAGATTAATTTTTAACATGTTAGGTTAAATTTTTAAGAGTGTTCCCCGGTTCCCTATTTTTTTAGTGTTACCTAATAAAACTCACAGTATCTATTTATATGATAATTTTATAAAAAGTATAAAAATTAAATAAGATAACGGATGCCCCTTTAACCTCTTTTTAGTGGAATGGGGATATCTTCGATTGAAAAGCTAAAGTGAAGATGATTCTTTGTATCCAACATAGCTTGCACACCAAATATTTCCATTTTTCCTTTTCCTTTAATAAAACAAGATTCTAACCTCTTTATGGGTTAAATTTGTTATATAAGCGATTTGTTACTAAATAAAATAAAGTGTCGATATTATTCTTATTAATTGATTAAAAAGTAACAAATTACTTAACTTTTAATATTATTTATATATTATTATAAGTGTTTATAACTAGTACTAGATTATGAACCCGTATATTAAAGCTGAATAAAGAAAATATCTCACGTAAGTAAAAGATTATATATACCATCAAAAATTGTTTAAGACCACCCATAATCATAAAAACTAGTAAAATTACCCGTGTTGCGACGGTAGTCCACGCATATTAGTTCAGTTCATTATGCTATCGATATGACACACTCGGTACAACAACGAAAAGAGAAAACCTAAAAGATAAAGTCAAAAGAATACTTTACTAAAGTTTAGGGCTTTTTAATAACTTTATTCAAATTTAGGGTGTAAGAATGCAAATTGATAAAAGAAAATGAAGAAAAATACAATGAGTAAAATTAAAAAGGTATAAATAAAAGTTTACTAAATGATAGAAGAGATACTATTCATCTAACTACATATTTTAATCTATATAATATATATTTAATGGCAATTTCTTTTATATTTAAAGAAAAATAAATAAATTAACACAATTTAAGATGCTAATATATCATAGATATTGTTATCTATCAATATATACATAAGTTAAAACTTTTAATTTAGACAACTTGAATTATGAATAATTTGAAATGAAAATTTACACATGATAAATCTACTAATACACCTAAATCTTAATATTAGCTAAAACTCATATTTCATTAATAGGTTTCAATTTGATATCATTTTTGTTTTCTATGCAAGGAATAGTGAAATTTTATTTTTATTAAGTTACTGTGCGACTTTTATACTAAGATTTAACGATTTTATTCCAATTGTTTTTTCTTTGGGTTGTTCTACCGAGTAAAGGTATTGTAACGAATCAAACTGATAGCGTTTGAAGCTGAATTCCTACCGCATTGTTCGAGAGATTCCACTATTTATAACTTTAAATTATATATATTTTTTTATTGTTAATAACTAAAAAACTAAACTCATCCTATTAATTTATCCCACCGATCAAATATAAACTCAAGGAACTATTTAATTATTTGCTACAATAATGAGAAATAACTTATATATATGATTGATCGTAAATTCAATTACAACCATAAGCTAAATAGAGTTTAGTAACTATATAAAATTAATTTAAATTTAAAGTTTATATTCTTTAATTCTCCAACCTTCTATAGCTATTATTTAACAACACTTTATATATACATATATAGGATTAGGATCATTTGTGAACAATATATTCATAGTGAACTGTGTGAACTCATCTTAGCCATTGATTTCCTTCTTAAGTGTTAAGGGTAGGATAGTATTTTTATATTTATCTACAATTAAATCTTTTTTGTTATTAATTGTTTTCAGTTATCAAATCCCTACATCCCTACATTATAGGGATTTAACTATCTTTTTAAATTTTTTGTAGATAAATGAAACAATATACGTAATTTTCAATTTTTCGAAATCACAGATCTTTTGTTAATATACGATTTTCGAAGATCTTTACCGAGTTTTAGTTTTTTCACCCCTGTTTCGATCAGTGTTGACCATTTGTATTTTTACGTTCATTCAAACATGGCGGATTCAGGTTGTAATAATCATAATTCTTTCGAAAATGCAAATCATAACTACGAACCGAGTAATGACAACGTATTCGTTACAACAATGGATCGCCTAGGTTTGTTCTTCTGTTTTTTGTATCATATTTTTAAGATGAATATACGTATGTTCTTGTTTAATCCATATTATATGCGCATCCTTCTTTGAAATGTACACATGTGTACTCTAGTATATACAGACCTATATACATGTGTTATTAGTATATACAAAACTGTACACATGTGTACAAAAACTGCCAGCTAGTGTTAATGCATAACTGTGCACTTAACTATCTATAGAACTGTACACAGGTGTAATAAGTGTGTACAGTATGCACTAAGTTTTCTAATATGTGAATCATTTATTGTACAATCGTTTACACATGTGTACTTAATTGCCGGAATCGGGAATATATGGAAACTAAATTTCGATTCTAAAGGAATTGGTTCTCTCGTGAACATATGGAAACTATTCAGTTTCCAGTTTTTATATTTTCCATGTGTAATTACATACATACCCTTATTAATTAAATTAAATAGAAAAAAATAACCCAATAATTACCATCATGCCATTAATCAAAATATCAAGATGATGAAAATCAATGGTCCATATCAGTTCACACAGTTCACTCTTGGCATGTTGTTCACTCTAGAACCCTACCCTACACACACACACACACACACACACACACACACACACACATATATTATTTATATATATATATATATATATATATATATGGTGAGGTTTCTCTAAAAAGTGTGTTTTTCCTACAAACTGTAGGAAGTGATCTTAACCATTTGATGAATGTGTTTGATGGTTGAAATTATCTTGATGGCATTTTAGTTATATGTGTGTCTTAAAATAGAATTATTTAATTGATTGAGGGTACATGTGTCATTTAGCTTGTTTTAAATAAGTAAATAATTGTCATACCATAAACCTCTCTGCCTATTTTGCAAGTTTCCATCTCTCACTTAATCTCTCTGTACCTTTGTGAAGAAACACAACGTCAAGAGACCATATCAAGAATGATACAATATAATACATTAGAAAGAAATCCAAGAAAACACATCGTGAATTATACAAATATAACACAACGTTATTTAACTTGTGTGGTATGTTATACAATATAACACATCATGAAGAAACCCAAAAATTATAAAACACAACATCAAGAAAACAACAAAAAAACATGTCATTTGTGAATGATAACTAGTATAAAACATCGTGAATTAACCTATAACTCGTAAAACACATCGTAAAGAAATTACAAAAACATCTCCTTCCTAAAAAACACGTCAATAATTACAAATCAATCTCTTTCCTAAAAACATAAACTGCTATAACACATTGTGAATTAACTTGTAACTGGTAAAACACATTGTCAAGAGATTGTTCATGAAGGATTATTGGTAAAATGCATAATCAAGAAATTGTATTGTACAGGATTCGTTTACAAGCAAAAACGAAAGCTATAACACATTGTGACGAACCTGTAACTATTAAAACACAATTAACCATTGCATTGTACATCTTCATTTATTTAATCCGCAAGTTCAACTGATAGAAACAAGAAAAAGACGAATGAATATGCATCAGAAATCAATCTTCGTAGTTTAAAGTAATTGCATATTTTTGAATTGATTTGAGATATCTTATTTCCTTTAATATCTCTTTTTTGTTAAAAGATAAATCTTCCATAAATAACTTAATTTGTCGATTACCTTTATACCCTTTAGGAAAAAATACATAATGCCACATGTCACAAGGAGAACACTTCCTACACTTTCTACGAAAAGTAAGCTTTGTAGCCAACTCCTACCATATGTATGTATGTATGTATATATATATATATATATATGAAGGAATCCCATAATAGTTAAGAAAACTAAGAAACCCAAATGAATAGACCTCCTTATGCCACATGTTACACCTTTCTGCAGACGTTTTACGTGTATATATATATATATATATATATATATATATATGAAGAAAACCCATATTAGTTAAGAAAACTAAGAAATCCAAATGAATAGACCTCCTTATGCCACATGTTACACCTTTCTGCAGACGTTTTACGTGTAATAACCAGAGACTGCCACATATTACGTAACAACTTTTACTTTTTGAGAAAAAGCTGAAAGTCTGGAAAAGTTGTTACACGTAACACATGGCAGACTCTGGTTGTTACACGTAATACAATCTGCAAAAAAATGTAACACATGGCAAAAGGAAGTCCATTCATTTGGATTTCTTAGTTTTCTTAACTAATATTGGTTTTCTTTCTATCCTTCCCCAAGGGGTGGTTTTCTGAGAAGTGTAAGAAGTGTTTTAAGCCTTTAGATCTTTTAGTTAATGGTTGAGATCAAGAATGACTTAAAATGTAAATTATGTTCTTTTTACTAATTTGGCTAGATAAGAACATTCACATCCATTCCACCAAATTGTGAGAGTGAAGCTTTTATAATATAAAAAGTATAAAAAGTGGTTGTGTGTGGAGCGGAGAGAAAATATTACTGTTCATCTATATATTTGAGGGGATACTTTCTCCCCGTATAATTTTTTAAGATATTTTGAAAGTGATTGTGAGTGGATGAGAGGAAAAAGATAATGATAAAGGTATAAAAAATTATTAAATAACTGAAAAGGAGAGATAAAATGTAATGTTTATTAATGTAATTTAAGGTGAAAATATTGTGGAATGGATGTGAATGCTCTTAAGGATAGTAGTGTCTTTTTATAGTTTATTATTAAATAAATACACTGTCATCAACTTTAATGCACATGCAAGTTCATCCATCTTTTTTGAACGTCAATAAATTTTTATATGTAACGTTTTTAAAAAAAATTACACCATTATAACAAGCTTTTTTTATCTTTAATATGAGTACCATATTGTTATATTTATATAGATAAAATTTTTTACGTATGGCATGATATGATGCCTACTGGAATGCATGTTTAAAACACCATACGAAGAACATATACTGGAATGTAGGTGTAAAACACCATGAATGCAGCTGTAAATGCAAGTTTAAAACACCATGCGAAAAACATATGGGGAAAATATATTAGACTGCAGGTTTAAAATAGCATGAATGCAGGTTTAAAACATCATACGAAAAAAAGGGTAAATGCGCGGTACCCCTGACCGCGGGAGGGTTCTCCCTCCCCAAGCTAGCTTAGCCCCATAGCTGCCTGGCGGTTACTACCCAGCAGAATTAGTCGGGCCGAGCTGGACTCGAACCCGCGTCCTCCCGTTTGGAATGGGTGAGGCTGGCCACTGGGCTGACACCCCGTGGTTAACATCATACGAAGAACACATACTGGATTGGTTTAAAACACCATGAATGCAGGTGTAAAACACTATGAATGCAGATTTAAAGCACCACACATAATGTACAATTCAATCATTCTAGATGTTAAAACACCATGACTGTATTATGATTCAAGCTGTGGTGTTTTTGGAATCTGAATAGTGTTTTGTACTTCCAAAATAATCAAAATCATTCTAGATGTTAAAACACTATGACTGTATTGAATTCTAGCTATGGTGTTTTCTGGAATTCATGTGGTTTTTTATACTTGCGAATTAACAAAAATGTTGATACGAATGTTATGGATTAAACAATGGTTGAGACTAGAATTCGAATAATAGATAGATACCAAATATATTATTTCTAAAATATCTCAAAACAGTTATGGAAAAATTTTGTTAATTAAAATGGTTTTTATTGAAATTACTCTATTACCCTTAGTCTCTAATTTTAATTAAAGACATATGTCCTCACCATATTATTTCTTACACTTCTCACACACTTGCCACTTTTTACAGGATCCTTAATCTATATATATCTTTTTAATAAAATAATATTAGAATTAGATAAGCTCGTACGAATTAGATCACTATCCTTATGTTATATATTAATTATTTAATTAATAATTGGAATTATTGTATCAATTTTTTTATGTTATTACATTATATTAATAATACTAATTAATAACAAATGACCGTTGGACCAATCAAAGATTATTCCAGTCTTCATTTCTTGATGGTATTTCCTTATCTATTATCATGTACTTATCTATTTATATGAACCCATTGTTCCTTGGTAAATCAATAATAAAAAAAAAAAAACAGTTTGCAATTCTCAATTCTTTATTTTTGAATATTGGAATCAAGATTTATGCTTTTCTTAACACACATGAACTGTGTCCTGTTCTGCAAGTTTGATGGTAGTGAGAAAAAAGTCAAAATTTGAAAAGAATTGTCATGGATATTGCCGAAGAAAATATTAAAAGGAATGCTTGCAGTCATGAGCTAACGACCAAATGTTGGCGGTTGGCTAACATTCACATTTTAGCTTTTGTTGAAAAGTGTAACTATAAGGTATGATTTTAATTTTTTTTCAAGGACCATTAACTTTTTTTAACCAAACAAGCCATACCCCTATTTTTTTTTTTGTAAAGACATGAAAGTAGCAGCCTTTTCCATAAAAAAATCACATTTTTATTTAGGAAATGTGTTTATAAGTTATACTTTTGTATCTACTTTTATCAGTATCTTTGTTTTTTGCAGTTAATAGACTAATAGTTCATAACTATGAGTGATTAACGTTAATATAGAAAGATAGATACGTGAATCTAATCAGCGTATACGAAAAAGTCAATTCATAAGGCAAAAGTTGAGGATTATATTTCATACGTGGCACCAACATCCTCCTTTATTAACCAAAAGATACACACTATACGAATTTAATAATGCTACGATTTGATTACAAATAAACTTCAATTGATTTTTATATTTTATATTTACTTCAATTGATTTTTATATTTTATATTTTATAGTTATATTATAGAGAAAAGAAACTAAATGATGCAATTGAGCTAATATGTGACGTAATCAAACCACATACCATATTTTTACATTAGTTCTGTCAACATACATATTAGTTTAAGTCAAGGAATTCTTTTAAAAAATTTAATAATAAAAATGAATAAATATTTATTGGGCTGCATGTTAATAGATTATAAAAGATCATTGGATTGTCTATTTATTAATTTAATAAACGATATATAACATCACTCAACCGTGCTTGGTACACCCGGTTAGTTTAGTTAAGTATTAGATGTTATATGTTACTTACATGGGTTATGATTTGAGTCAATCGTAGTAACAAGATAAACTATATCTATACATAATTAAATATTATTGTCATAAATCAAGTCTTGCGATTAAGTAGGGAAATTCGAAACTAGAATTGATTGTTTGTTTCTCATCTTTATAATTGATTTCAACTTTCTTGTGTTCTTGTGTTTCTTAATTATATTGCAAATTAGTTTAACTCAATCTTCAACCATATAGCTGAATTTGGACATATGCTACTAATTAGTTATTACTAACAAATGTTCCTCTCAAATACGATATTCTAGTCATCCTAGTTAGCTAGGTTATTTAAGCTTTTACACTTGACGACAATAATTACATGTCTATTTGATTTCACCTACAAATAAAAATGGCAAAATAGTAACCACAACAAGCCCTTAACAAATGCATACAATTAATATTTAAAAAAAATACATTGTATTAACGAGCATTTCATCTCTTTAATTCGAGCAGCTTATTACTATAGTTTTCTTAAAAATTTACAGGATTTTGAATACTCTTTAGT
Organism: Scalesia atractyloides; assembly: GCA_947069175.1. Taxonomy (NCBI): domain Eukaryota; kingdom Viridiplantae; phylum Streptophyta; class Magnoliopsida; order Asterales; family Asteraceae; genus Scalesia; species Scalesia atractyloides. The sequence continues at coordinate 11,983,725 of CAMTDV010000023.1, read as the reverse complement.
GATTACGTGACTTTGAATACCCAGTACCCATTACGTGATTTTGAATACCCAATACACAACTACGTGATTTTTGAATACTCATTACGTGATTACACATTCAACATAAATCATTAGGTGATTACACATTCAATATAAATTCATTACGTGATTACACATTCATTAATAGAAAAACTGATTGTTTATGTTTTATTACGTGATTAAATATCTAATATACAACATTATGTGGTTATTTTATGTTGATTTGGCTAACATTTTATATATAATTTATCCTTAATACGTGATTATACCTGAAATATCATGTATTCTATACGAAATATCATGTATAACATGTTTTGTTTTACATAATTATGTAATCACTCAGTGGGGTTTCACATATATACTATAATGAAATCAAGTATCACGAAATGGGTATTCAAAATCACGTAGTCATGTAATAATACATAGTCAACTATTGATACATAATTACTTAATCACTTAGTGCAGTTTCACATCAAATACTATAGTGAAATCACTTAATCACATACTGGGTATTCAAAATAACATGGTCACATACTAGCTATTCAAAATCACGTAATGGGCACTAGGTATTCAAAATCCCCCAAAAAATCTTTTGAAGAAAAATATAGCAATAGGCTGCTCGAATTAAAGAATGAAATGCTCGTTAATACGGTGTAATTTAAAAAAATATATTAACGTATGAAAAAGTTATAGCCGTTTAAAAACAAAGAGAAAAGGAGTTCAAGTGAGAAAAGACGAGAATAGCCTTTCTCTATTTGTTTTCTCAATTGTTTGAACCTCAAATTTACCAAAATGTCATCACCAAATTTTGAGCCATTGATTATGAGAGATCAATGGATGAGTTTCTCTCTTACACTTTGTATTATCTTGTATTTAATCATCTACCTATAAGAAATAAATAAAATAACAAAAGGTATGTTTTTAATATTAGGAGAATACTATGATACCAAAAGAAAGTAGAAAACAGAATTGGGTGTCATAATACACTTCCCTAATTACTTGGTAGATTCTCCTTTGTGAGAGAGTAAATAGTTGGTCTAATGACTCAAGTTTGTAAGATAAGGGGGTGTAACAAGTAAGCATGGAGTCTATTTAGTAGCATCTTTAAAAATAGTAATGATTTATTTTTAATATTTATGGGCCTAATCGGCGTGGGCCTTGATATTATCAAGTCAGCCTAATTGGTGTGGACCTTTCTTTCTTTAATTAGCTTTAAATCCGCCCTTGATGTCATCAAATCAAACAACACTTAATATAAAAATAATTCAATAACTAAATCACAGTAAATGGAAAAAAAAAATTAGCTTGTTTGTAATTCTAGAATATAGAATCCAAATCGACTTCTATCAATCATTCGATCTTTACATTCACCTCACAGTTGCAACTCTTTGCATCCTTACATCTTCCTCTAACAATCGTAACATTAGGTATAGCAATGGACTGGGTTGTATGGAACTGGGTTGGGTATGACTAATCCCACAAGTATTAGGTACACACGTTAATGTTTGTTTATATATTTTTTATACTTATGATATTTGAAATCTATACAGTATCTTAAACTAAGATAAATAACATACATCTTATCATCATCATAACAATATTTAAATGTTCGAAAATGTAAATATATTATAATACTAATCTTGAAAAATAATTTTGTATTTCCTATCCAATATGTATATGTGTCTCTATATATATATTGTGTCATCCAAAAAGATATTTCAAAAGCATAGTTTATTTTTCAAGAAATGAAACTAATACAATGAAACATTACTAACAATAGTTAAGGAAAAATAAAAATAAATGTTAAATCTGGTCTCATATCCGTCAGGCATCGAGTATACTCATCCCAGATGTTTCAAGCTTCAAATATACCCATCAGACTCAGGTGTTTTTTTTCCTTTGCCATCTTACCTAACATGTATGAATTAGGGGCCCTAAATTTAGTGGGTCAAAAGCAATCGTTTTATACAAGGAAAGAGCTAGTCCGTAAATAAGATTTGTGTTACAAGAGTAATTGTTCGAATGATTAGTTTTAAGTAAGAACCTAATTTTTTTTGGAAAAAGGACACCGTATTTTTTTCGCTTTGGGCCTATAAAATTGTTGAGCCGACCTTGACCTCTTGATGTGTTTATGATCTCTTCTGTAGTGGACCCTCTCACAATCTGAACTCTAGTCCAATCTGCGCTTTGTTCCAAACTATTGAGGAAAACAGGTAGCGACTAAAAAGCACCGAATTCCAAGAGGATTAAGATACGGGCTTCCATAGAAAGAACTTCGAGCACCTCCTAGATGGATCGAACAACTGGAAAAAGCATAACAAATCGTTGTTAGCCTCGCCAAAGGAAGTGAATTCTTCGTGTGACCATTTTTCGACGTGAGAATAATTAATCGTGATTTAATCAGAAAATCGACTATGTAAGAGAGAGGGAGAAAGAAAGATATTGCATACCATCCTTTGCGTGAGGTCACTGATAAATATATTGTGTATTGTTATTTGTTATTTTCGAATAGACAAATGAACCCAGTAGAGTATAGATGAGACCCATGAGCTGTCTTGTTATAATCCGTATCTAAGACAACGGGTATTATGGTTTATTTGACCCACATACCCGGATTTGATCTCATCTCTCATCAGTTGTAAATGTCACACCCCGACCCGCAGCAGAAATAAAAGTCAGGGCATGATTGGGTTATCATCAAAGCTCATGATATTTACTAAATAGTTTCATATTTATTAAATAGGAAGTAAAACTTCAAATAATCAAACACCAGAATTCATACAAGCACAAATAAAACCAAAATATTATTCAGAACACAATAACTTTGTTTAATCTTCTAAGGCCATTCCTATGTGTTTCTTTCTTCAGCTTGTTCACCTGTATCATGAGTAAAACAAAAGATTTGGATCAACAAAAGTTGGCGAGTGAACCTTAGTAAAACATTTAAACAGTTGAATTGTATTTGTTATTAAATAAAAATTGTGCATGAATCATATGTGAGCATATGTATATATATAACCAATCACAAACCACATTATATCCACATTGAACACATGACATGATGAATGATGTACTTGAGATCAAGGCTCAATCAAACAGAGCCGATCTAATGAGGCACCTGATGCTCAATCCGTATCCCACGAGGAACTGATGGGCCTAATGAAATGATTGCACTGAAATGATAAAATATAACCACACATAAACCACACAAACAACTATACACATTTGATCACGAGATGATATTAGCACAAGTGTTTAAATAAATAAAAAAAATGTACGACACATGATACACCTCAAAAATTGATTAAAAGGGGGAAATCATAGAGATTCACTCACAGTGGATGCGTATTCTTGGTGGATGATGAGTGCGCACGAGGAAAGGATTTGATCGACAAACGAACACTACCCTGAGATAATAATATGGTAAAAAATAACAACAAATTAATATTTGGGCTTTATACGTTTTGTTAGGTTATTAGGTTATTTGGTTGAGACTTTTTAACTTTCAAAGTTATATTTTTATGTATATTATTTTGCTAAAATATAAAGATATATGAAATATGAATTTATGAAATAAAAGTAATTAAATGAATAAATAAAAAAGTGAATAAATAAAATAATAAAAACTGTCAGATCTGATAGTCAGATCTGACCGGGTTTTTGTGTGAAACTGGATTGCGTATGACCGGATTCGAACTCGAGACCTCGCGGTTGCGTGCACACAGCTCTTCCAACTGAGCTACGTGTCTAACCCGTTAGGATTTGGTTTTTAATTAACCTTATATACTTGTTAGCTTCATTCAGAAATTATTGATTTTTAAAAAGTTTTTAATGTTTCAACCGGGGTGACAACATGGACTCGAACCGACGACCCTGGGGTTGGTTTACTCCCGGTCCCAACCAGTTGGGCTGGGTGCTTAACCCGTATAATATAGAATTTGTATTAAATTTAACATCTCGATGGAATTCAGTATGGTTTGATTTTTAAAAAGAAAAACAATTTTTAAAGAAAACGGTGTCGGTTGCAAGGATCGAACTCGGAACGTGTATGTTTAATGTGCACACAGTCCACCACTGGACTGTGTGTCTAACCCTGTTATGATCTGAATTATATTATATAAATACCCGTAATATACTTCATCTTTTTCATTTAAATTTTTACCCAGAACACCTTCTTGATTCGAAAACTCGATTAAGCTTGATTACTATAATTTTGTAGTTACCGAAATGTATGAAATGATATACGAAAAGAATTAGAAGGTAAGGAACCGTTACCAGTCGACAATGGATTCTCCGGCGGGTTAATTCCGGCGGATAAGGGATCTGAAACTGAGGACTTGCGAGAAAAAGCAGTGTGTTCTCGAATGAAGTGGGAAGGTGTGAGCTTACAATGCTTGGCAGTGGTGGTATATATAGGTGATTTGATCACCAAAGTTTTGGTTTTTAGAGAATTGTAATTCCAGAAAGCACAATCATTGACAGAGAGGTAGGATTGCAATTTACTAAATTTGGACACTGGAATTGTTGTCGACGATTCAAAGAAACCGCGTTGAAGATTGGCAGAATCTCCGGTGCCGCGGTTGCAGGTTTCCTTGTTGTAAACATTAATATTTTGATGCTCGGTGTGTCACACCCCAACCGATGGCGGAAACATCGGAGTGAGACGATAACGAGATTGCTCATTGCTCATAACGCTAATAATGACAACATTTATTTAAAGTCGGATTTCATTTCATAATAATTGTCAAGTACAACATTGAAGCAAATACAATAAACATAATACAAAAAAAAATTGATACAACAACATTAACCTAAACGTCTATATGTGTGTATCTAAATCCTTGCTACTTGATTTCATAGCATCCTCTTTGTTAACCTGTAACATGTTCTAAAATACAATTCAATGCAAAAGCAAAGGCGAGTACACAAGTTTAAGCATGGCATACGTATACGATTAAAGTTTAAATGAATCCTCATGACAATTATGATTTTACGAGAGCATATAAAAGGCATGCAATACTACCAGCCAAACCCTTAACGCAAACACGTTGTTTTAATATGGCCTCAAGTTTATGCGATGGAGGGGGATGTGTGAATTTCTATAGCGCTATACATGTCAAACGAAGACTTTAAACAAGTTAATGACTAAAGTATCACATAAAGAATGTCCAAGATATAAGCATCATGTAAGCGTATCAAGTGTTCATGCGTATAGGATTTTTTTGTGCATTTCATAAAGTTTAAGTGTTGTGGTTTTGATATAAGTAAACATGTTACACCCAAAAGTGTTTTAAACGAAAAGTGGGTCGCGTGTACTCACGGTTTTGCTATGTCTTCAAACTTGGCGAGGTCGCGAAGGTGGTTGGTGGATGGGTTGAGCGTCGAGTTATCCTACAAGAGGAGACGTAGGTTGGTAAGTATTTACGGAAAGTTTATACGAGAAAGTAATCACTTAGACTTAATACTCGTTTTTGACACTTTAAGACCCATTCGGGTTGATGTGATTTCATGGGTTAAGATACCCATTAGAATCGTAACGAGAGATTAAGTACTTAGGTGATGTAACCTAGTACCATGACAAGTAATCATTTGATCATCATCAAGAGTTCGGTTAGTACATACATACATATATATGTTACATAGTATAAGTAATTCAAAAACATCATGTAGATTCATAGAATTCATGCATGGAGGTAGGAGGATAGCCTTCCTTTTAAAACCTCTCGTATAGCTTACCAATGCGCAAGTCGTCACAAGGACGACAAGGATGGTCATGAGTAAGTTTGAACATAAAAGTACGAGAAAAAAGTAAACGAAATCATCAAGTGAGGTGGTGGATCGAAGTTAGGATAGCCAAGGATTCCAAGTGATCACACTCTACCAACTCAAGTCTTGTTTCGAGAACAAGCTTGGAAGGATACAACATTTGTGGGTAAAACCCTAATAAAACCAAGAAAATCTTTACTCTTGGGACCTTAGATATGGTTATGTTCCAAGTTAGTCTTCTATGGAAGACTTATGGAAACATTCCAACAGGTATTTCCAAGTAGTAAGAAAAAGGAAAGATCAAAAGAGAGAGATGAGTTAGAACTCACTTTTTAGGAGCTTTGATCTTTGAGAGAAGAAGAGAGCTTTTAGAGCTTGAAGAGAAGATTTAGGTGTGAGTTGAGAGTGAAAGGGAGGCTTCTATTTATAATGGGGAAATTAGGGTTAGGTAATTAATGAATTTGGTGGTGTTTGGGGGGTTGGAAGAAGGGAAACGGAGCCAAAATTCGTGCATTTTGAAAGATTCTGCTAGACCTGGTCATTTGGCACGGTCGTGCCAATCATAAGCATGGTCGTGCGAGCCATGAGCATGACCGTGCGAGACGTGAGCATGGTCGTGCGGGTCATGAATCTTCACTGAGTGGTCATGAGCACTATCGTACGAGTCATGAGCATGGTCGTGCGGGTCATGAGCATGACCGTGCGGATTGTGAGCATGGTCGTGCGGGTCATGAATCTTCACTGAGTGGTCAAGAGCACTATCGTGCGAGTCATGAGCATGGTCGTGCGGGTCATGAGCATGGTCGTGCTTCCCGACAGAATTTTCCCAAATTTGCAGTTTGACCCCCAGAGTTTGATAATTCCAATATTTTATACTAGAAACTCATAATTTTAGCATGTTTTTAAGTGTATAACGTATGTGTAAGTATATTTTAAGTATCGAGTATGTATGTAAACACGTATTAAATGATTTAATGCATGTAAAACAAGTATGTATCAAGTATAAGTTTCATTTTGATTCAAGTCTCAGATTACGAATACAAGTTTCCAAAAATAGAAATACGACAATACTTTCTAAACAAGGAAAGTATGAAAAAGCGAGGCGTTACAGTCTCCCCTCCTTTAGGGAATTTCGTCCCGAAATTTATTCAAGAGGAAGACTTCGGAAAAATGTCACTTTTGGTGAAAATGTTTGGCCAAAATCAAGATTTTGAAGTTCAAAGTTTTTGCGGAGTTCATGTGTAAGTGTATAAATATGTATCGAAATTTTGAAGAATAAAAACCGGAGGTTCGTGAAAGTAATTTGTTTGACTAAGGTGTTTTGAGATACCAATGGTAAATGTGTAGTCGTGTATGTGTGTGTGTAAGCAAGTGAGTTTGACTAGGACTAGACAACTCATTGGAAGGAATATTTTAAAAGAGTGCGACCTGAGAGGAAGGTTTTAGTATGACTATGGATGTATTTTGATAAAAATGAGCAGTCCGCACCGAAACCTGTGAGAAAAGTTTTGTCAGCTCTAAAGCGTATTAGTAAAATCACTTGTTGTAGAAAAAAAATGTTTATTGGAGAGAACTAGGATGGAAAATATTTATGGTTTCTGAAAGATTTTGGCGGTAGTAGACCGAGTTGAAGTTTGCACGTAGATAAGATAGTTTTAAAAAGAAAAGGATTATTTTGACCAAATTGAGCCGGTAGAGACATTTATAAAAATGGATTGAACGTTTTAGGCTGATTTGCTGTAAATAAAGTTTGGACGAAAGGTTAAGGGAATAATTGGGGAAATCGTGGTACGGTAGTAAATGATTCGATAGGTGTATGCGAGGGGTAAAAATGATATGAATATCGGATAAAAATGCGACATGGAATGTTCAGAGATGCTAGTGATAGTTGTGGTGGTTAAAGCTAATGATTTTAGAACGAAGCTTTGTCATGGGTAATCGAGTACTAATCATTTCGAAGTGGGGTCACCAAAGTTTGTTATGAATCACATGTATTTAACAAGGTCCGGGGAAAACACCGAATTTCTCATGGCACGTTTTACGAAAGTTTGGTAACATGGTAGGGACACTTATATATAGGAAGTACCAGTGGCGTATCCACCATGTTCACATCATGTTACGTCGTTTCTCTATTCGGTGTCATGTTACGTTCCGTGTTGCAATACACAGTAGAACCCACTATGGTTTTCATGCGCCTACCAATATAATCTCGTGTGCACCCGCGATTATTTTGGTTTGCGCATTATCCGCATAGTTTGCACTAGTAGTGTACGGGTCAGGTTACATTTAGTATTAAAAGCAAAAGACGTGTAAGATAGCGTATAAAAATCAAGTATGTAAGTATGATTGTATGTATGTATGAGTGTGTCGAACGTTTATAGATTTCAAGTATGACTACCAAGTAGTGCGAATGTATAAATTTTGAGCATGATTGAAGACAAATACGTATAATATTAGCATGTAGCATCGAGGGTATAAGTGAAATAAAATGGAATTTAACATAGATATAAACGTTGTAAGATGATATGCATGTGTATGGTTGCTTGAGTCAAAATATTAAGTTGGTTGAAATAAAATAAGTCGGGTTTGTCGAGAATGGAGGACCAAAAATTGTGAATGTCAGGTGAATATTGAGAAAAGTATTAATTTCGATGTAAAATGTGATTTGTAAAAGGAAATGCTACTTTTGTTTTAAAATTTGTACTCTCATATGAAATTTTCTTGCCCATGTGTTCAGATTCAGATTTGGGTATTTTGAAAAGGTCATAAAATAGTGAGCCTGTTTATTTTATTCTATTTTATTTTATTGTTGTAAGAAAAGTCGTGTTTTGAAAATTTTCATGTAAAACTTAAATTTTGAAAGTACCTTAGCAAAGTACTTATACGTATGTGAGAGAAAGTTTGTGTTGGTTTCTTGTTGGAAATAAAATGTCTTTAGAATGGTAGTATAAAGTGAGTGTGATCTAGTGATCGGACGAATTATAAAAAAATCATGGGCAAGAGGTTCATTAAACCGCCTAAGTTCGATAGATAGCTTTTCATAAGATTTTGAAAAATTGTGAAAGAAACGTTTAAAGTGTCATTAGGGGTTTCGTGTATGTAATTTACGTAAATATGTTGTAGGGTGAGAAATCGTTTGGATATAAGAGTAAGGTTCGAGGTTTACGAGGAAAATTGAAACAATGATAAAAGGTTTAGATATGAGTTTGATATTGTGATTGTTATGAAAATAGTCGAGTTGGACTTCGACTCATCTCTTCCAACTTGAGTTTTGCGAAAAAGAGACATCTAAGTGTTTGACAATAAAAATCATGTTTGAGTGTGTAAGTATTGTATAACATGTATGGGTTCACATAGGTGACATAAGTTGCATGAGTTTAACAAGTATAACATGTATAATCACGTATGAATGCGAATAAAGGGTATAAATTTAGTTTGTTCACGAGGATTAACATTGTTTTGGATTGCGATAAACGTGCGAACGGTTCGAAGTAAACGAGGTAACAAGTATTAAATCATATAGAAATTGAATCACATAAAAAGAATAGGCTCATTAAACGGGGAATGTTTCGGGTAGAGAAACGTCGACAATTCCAAAGTAAATCGAAGATCCTTTCAAATTAGAGGGACGTGCTTTGGCCTATAGGTGAAATGCTCTCATCGAGAAGCGATTAACGACATTTCACCCTTCCAGTTACTACACGTATCTAATCGATCGAAAAATCGAAACATTGGCGAGATTGAAAATCAAGGAATGGGACTTAATCGACAAGGTGCGGGTTTCACCTCTAACTTGACGATTTCGTACCCTAAGTGTGGTTGGTACTTACCAAACGAAGAGCAAGTTCCGATTCGTTGGTAAGGGTCCACTAGAGTTTGAATTGGAAACTCGCCATCAAGATGTGGACTTCACTTTTAACTTGATGGTGAAATTTCATGCTAAAGAATAAGAATAGCGGAATGAGAGTCGTTCACCAAATTGTGGGTTTCACGCCTATTTTAGTGAACTCGTCTCATTTGTGTTACGAGTGTCTTCAGGTCTTCAAGTGTGTATTGCGTAACAATGTCTTAGGAAAGACATTATATATAGGTACTAAGACCAAAAGAAAAGAGGAGGAGCAAAGTAGGAAGCATAACAATAATGGTCAAAATGGGTACTTAGAACAATAGACTAGGTCGAACATGGCAATTCTACCTAATTTCCTATAGTTATGGCTCTGATACCAATCTGTCACACCCCAACCGATGGCTCGGAGTGAGACGATAACGAGATTGCTCATTGCTCACAATGCTAGTAATGACAATATTTAATTAAAGTCGGATTTCATTTCATAATAATTGTCAAGTACAACATTGAAGCAAATACAATAAACATAATACAAAAAAAATGATACAGTAACATTAACCTAAACGTCTATATGTGTGTATCTAAATCCTTGCTACTTGATTTCATAGCATCCTCTTTGTCAACTTGTAACATGTTTTAAAATACAATTCAATGCAAAAGCAAAGGCGAGTACACAAGTGTAAGCATGGCATGCGTATACGATTAAAGTTTAAACGAATCCTCATGGCAACTATGATTTTACGAGAGCATATAAAAGGCATGCAATACTACTAGCCAAACCGTTAACGCAAACACGTTGTTTTAACATGGCCTCAAGTTTATGCGATGGAGGGGGATGTGTGAATTCCTATAGCGCTATACATGTCAAACGAAGGCTTTAAACAAGTTAATGACTAAAGTATCACATAAAGAATGTCCAAGATATAAGCATCATGTAAGCGTATCAAGTGTTCATGCGTATAGGATTTTTTGTGCATTTCATAAAGTTTAAGTGTTGTGGTTTTGATATAAGTAAACATGTTACACCCAAAAGTGTTTTAAACGAAAAGTGGGTCGAGTGTACTCACGGTTTTGCTATGTCTTCAAACTTGGCGAGGTCGCGAAGGTGGTTGGTGGATGGGTTGAGCGTCGAGTTATCCTACAAGAGGAGACGTAGGTTGGTAAGTATTTACGGAAAGTTTATACGAGAAAGTAATCACTTAGACTTAATACTCGTTTTTGACACTATAAGACCCATTCGGGTTGATGTGATTTCATGGGTTAAGATACCCATTAGAATCGTAACGAGAGATTAAGTACTTAGGTGATGTAACCTAGTACCATGACAAGTAATCATTTGATCATCATCAAGAGTTCGGTTAGTACATACATACATATATATGTTACATAGTATAAGTAATTCAAAAACATCATGTAGATTCATAGAAGTCATGCATGGAGGTAGGAGGATAGCCTTCCTTTTAAAACCTCTCGTATAGCTTACCAATGCGCAAGTCGTCACAAGGACGACAAAGATGGTCATGAGTAAGTTTGAACATAAAAGTACGAGAAAAAAGTAAACGAAATCATCAAGTGAGGTGGTGCATCGAAGTTAGGATAGCCAAGGCTTCCAAGTGATCACACTCTACCAACTCAAGTCTTGTTTCGAGAACAAGCTTTGAAGGATACAACACTTGTTTGTAAAACCCTAATAAAACCAAGAAAATCTTTACTCTTGGGACCTTAGATATGGTTATGTTCCAAGTTAGTCTTCTATGGAAGGCTTATGGAAACAGTCTAACAAGTATTTCCAAGTAGTAAGTAAAAGGAAAGATCAAAAGAGAGAGATGAGTTAGAACTCACTTTTTAGGAGCTTTGATCTTTGAGAGAAGTAGAGAGCTCTTTAGAGCTTGAAGAGAAGAGAAAAGAAGATTTAGGTGTGAGTTGAGAGTGAAAGGGAGGCTTCTATTTACAATGGGGAAATTAGGGTTAGGTAATTAATGAATTTGGTGGTGGTTGGCACGGTCGTGCCAATCATAAGCATGGTCGTAGCGAGCCATGAGCATGACGTGCGAGACGTGAGCATGGTCGTGCGGGTCATGAATCTTCACATGTGTGGTCATGAGCACTATCGTGCGAGTCATGAGCATGGTCGTGCGGGTCATGAGCATGACCGTGCGGATCGTGAGCATGGTCGTGCGGGTCATGATCTTCCTGAGTGGTCAAGAGCACTATCGTGCGGAGTCATGAGCATGGTCGTGCGGGTCATGAGCATGGTCGTGCTTCCGACAGAATTTTCCCAAATTTGCAGTTTGACCCCCAGAGTTTGATAATTCCAATATTTTATACTAGAAACTCATAATTTTAGCATGTTTTTAAGTGTATAACGTATGTGTAAGTATATTTTAAGTATCGAGAATGTATGTAAACACGTATTAAATGATTGAATGCATGTAAAACAAGTATGTATCAAGTATAAGTTTCATTATGATTCAAGTCTCAGATTACAAATACAAGTTTCCAAAAATAGAAATACGACAAAACTTTCTAAATAAGGAAAGTATGAAAAAGCGAGGCGTTACAGTCTCCCCTCCTTTAGGAAATTTCGTCCGAAATTTATTCAAGAGGAAGACTTCGGAAAAATGTCACTTTTGGTGAAAATGTTTGGCCAAAATCAAGATTTTGAAGTTCATGTGTAAGTGTATAAATATGTATTGAAATTTTGAAGAATAAAAACGGTAGGTTCGTGAAAGTAATTTGTTTGACTAAGGTGTTTTTGAGATACCAATGGTAAATGTGTAAACGTGTATGTGTGTGTGTAAGCAAGTGAGTTTGACTAGGACTAGACAACTCATTGGAAGGAATATTTTAAAAGAGTGCGACCTGAGAGGAAGGTTTTAGTATGACTATGGATGTATTTTGATAAAAATGAGCAGTCCGCACCGAAAGCTGTGAGAAAAGTTTTGTCAGTTCTAAAGCGTATTAGTAAATCACTTGTTGTAGAAAAAAATGTTTATTGGAGAGAACTAGGATGGTAAATATTTATGGTTTCTGAAAGATTTTGGCGGTAGTAGACCGAGTTGAAGTTTGCACGTAGATAAGATAGTTTTAAAAAGAAAAGGATTATTTTGACCAAATTGAGCCGGTGGAGACATTTATAAAAATGGATTGAACGTTTTAGGCTGATTTGCTGTAAATAAAGTTTGGACGAAAGGTTAAAGGAATAATTGGGGAAATCGTGGTATGGTAGTAAATGATTCGATAGGTGTATGCGAGGGGTTAAAAATGATATGAATATCAGATAAAAATGCGACATGGAATGTTCAGAGATGCTAGTGATAGTTGTGGCGGTTAAAGCTAATAATTTTAGAACGAAGCTTTGTCATGGGTAATCGAGTACTAATCATTTCGAAGTGGGGTCACCAAAGTTTGTTATGAATCACATGTATTTAACAAGGTCGGGGAAAACACCGAATTTCTCATGGCACGTTTTACGAAAGTTTGGTAACATGGTAGGGACACTTATATATAGGAAGTACCACTGGCATATCCACCAAGTTCACACCATGTTACGTCGTTTCGCTATTCGGTGTCATGTTACGTTCCGTGTTGCAATACACAGTAGAACCCACTATGGTTTTCATGCGCCTACCAATATAATCTCGTGTGCACCCGCGATTATTTTGGTTTGCGCAGACCCGCATAGTTTGCACTAGTAGTGTACGTGTCAGGTTACATTTAGTATTAAAAGCAAAAGACGTGTAAGATAGCGTATAAAAATCAAGTATGTAAGTATGATTGTATGTATGTATGAGTGTGTCGAACGTAGGCGAAACCACTCGGGTTATGCCTACTTATAGATTTCAAGTATGACTACCAAGTAGTGCGAATGCATAAATTTTGAGCATGATTGAAGACAAATACGTATAATATTAGCATGTAGCATCGAGCGTATAAGTGAAATAAAATGGAATTTAACATAGATAGAAACGATGTAAGATGATATGCATGTGTATGGTTGCTTGAGTCAAAATATTGAGTTGGTTGAAATAAAATAAGTCGGGTTTGTCGAGAATGGAGGACCAAAAATTGTGAATGTCGGGTGAATATTGAGAAAAGTATTAATTTTGATGTAAAATGTGATTTGTAAAAGGAAATGCTACTTTTGTTTTAAAATTTGTATTATCATATGAAATTTTCTTGCCCATGTGTTAGATTCATATTTGGGTATTTTGAAAAGGTTATAAAATAGTGAGCTTGCTTATTCTATTCTATTTTATTTTATTGTTGTAAGAAAAGTCGTGTTTTGAAAATTTTCATTTAAAACTTAAATTTTGAAAAGTACCTTAGCAAAGTACTTATACGTATGTGAGAGAAAGTTTGTGTTGGTTTCTTGTTGGAAATAAAATGTCTTTAGAATGGTAGTATAAGTGAGTGTGTTCTAGTGATTGGAGATTATATAAAATATCGTGGGCAAGAGGTTCATTAAACCGCCTAAGTTCGATAGATAGCTTTTCATAAGATTTTGAAAAATTGTGAAAGAAACGTTTAAAGTGTCATTAGGGGTTTCGTGTATGTAATTTACGTAAATATGTTGTAGGGAATCGTTTGGATAGTAGAATAAGGTTCGAGGGTTACGAGAAAAATTTGAAACAATGATAAAGGTTTAGATATAAGTTTGATATTGTGATTGTTATGAAAATAGTCGAGTTGGACTTCGACTCATCTCTTCCAACTTGAGTTTTGCGAAAAAGAGACATCTAAGTGCTTGACAATAAAAATCATGTTTGAGTGTGTAAGTATTGTATGACATGTATGGGTTCACATACGTGACATAAGTTGCATGAGTTTGACAAGTATAACATGTATAATCACGTATGAATGCGAATAAAGGGTATAAATTTAGTTTGTTCACGAGGATTAACATTGTTTTGGATTGCGATAACGTACTATGGTTCGAAATAAACGAGGTAACAAGTATTAAAACACATAAAAAGAATAGGCTCATTAAACGGGGAATGTTTCGGGTAGAGAAACGTCGACAATTCCAAAGTAAATCGAAGATCCTTTCAAATTAGAGGGACGTGCTTTGGTCTATAGGTGAAATGCTCTCGTCAAGAAGCGACTAACGACATTTCACCCTTCCAGTTACTACACGTATCTAATCAATCGAAAAATCGAAACCTTGGCGAGATTGAAATCAAGGAATGGGACTTAATCGACAAGGTGCGGGTTTCACCCCTAACTTGACGATTTCGTACCCTAAGTGTGGTTGGTACTTACCAAACGAAGAGCAAGTTCTGATTCGTTGGTAAGGGTCCACTAGAGTTTGAATTGGAAACTCGCCATCAAGATGTGGATTTCACTCCTAACCTGATGGTGAAATTTCGTGCAAAAGAATAAGAATAGCGGAATGAGAGTCGTTCACCAAATTGTGGGTTTCACGCCTATTTTAGTTAACTCGTCTCGTTTGTGTTACAAGTGTCTTCAAGTCTTCAAGTGTGTATTGTGTAAAACTGTCTTAGGAAAGACATTATATATAGGTATTAAGACCAAAAAGAAAAGAGGAGGAGCAAAGTAGGAAGCATAAAGTTTTAAGCATAACAAGAATGGTCAAAATGGGTACTTAGAACTATAGATTAGGTCGAACATGGCAATTCTACCTAATTGCCTATAGTTATGGCTTTGATACCAATCTGTCACACCTCACTCGATAGCGGAAACATCGGAGTGAGACGATAACTAGATTGCTCATTGCTCACAACGCTAGTAATGACAATATTTAATTAAAGTCGGATTTCATTTCATAATAATTGTCAAGTACAACATTGAAGCAAATACAATAAACATAAGACAAATAACAACATTAACCTAAACGTCTATATGTGTGTATCTAAATCCTTACTACTTGATTTCATAGCATCCTCTTTGTCAACCTGTAACATGTTTTAAAATACAATTCAATGCAAAAGCAAAGGCGAGTACACAAGTTTAAGCATGGCATACGTATACGATTAAAGTTTAAACGAATCCTCATTGCAACTATGATTTTACGAGAGCATATACAAGGCATGCAATACTACTAGCCAAACCCTTAACGTAAACACGTTGTTTTAACATGGCCTCAAGTTTATGCGATGGAGGGGGATGCGTGAATTCCTATACCGCTATACATGTCAAATGAAGGCTTTAAACAAGTTAATGACTAAAGTATCACATAAAGAATGTCCAAGATATAAGCATCACATAAGCGTATCAAGTGTTCATGCGTATAGGATTGTTTATGCATTTCATAAGTTTAAGTGTTATGGTTTTGATATAAGTAAACATGTTACACCAAAAGTGTTTTATACGAAAAGTGGGTCGAGTGTACTCACGGTTTTGGTAAGTCTTCAAACTTGGCGAGGTCGCGAAGGTGGTTGGTGGATGGGTTGAGCGTCGAGTTATCCTACAAGAGGAGACATAGGTTGACCCCAGAGTTTGATAATTCCAATATTTTATACTAGAAACTCATAATTTTAGCATGTTTTTAAGTGTATAACGTATGTGTAAGTATATTTTAAGTATCGAGTGTGTATGTAAACACGTATTAAATGATTGAATGCATGTAAAACAAGTATGTACCATGTATAAGTTTCATTATGATTCAAGTCTCGGATTACGAATACAAGTTTCCAAAAATAGAAATACGACAATACTTTCTAAATAAGGAAAGTATGAAAAAGCGAGGCGTTACACGGTGGATATCACATCTTGTGTGTGTGGCGTAGTGGTGTTTGGTGCGTGTTTGTGCCCGGGTGACTCGGGTTCGATCCCGGTTCCCTCTTTTCTTTTTTATTAAATATTTTTAATTTTAACTCTCTTATGGTTTTATAAATAAATAATAGTTTTAGTTATTAATTAATGTTTTAGTTATTAATTTGGGTTTTGTTTACTAAAATTTTGAATCTATTACTTGTGATAAAATTTTAAGAATACGACAATATTAAATACGCACTAGATTAGCAAAAATGGTGCGGGTTTTCGAAACCGTTTTACACAATTGTTACAGTATCCCCTACTTAGTAGTTGTAACCGGAAAAAGATACGGGTATTTTTCGCGTATTGAGTCTTCACGTTCCCAAGTGAACTCGGGTCCTTGTTTTGGCTCCGAACGTACCCTGACGATTGGAATACGACTTCGTCTCAAACGCTTTTCACCGAAGTCCATAATTTCTACCTGTCTTTCCACGAAGTGCATTGATTCATAATTTGAATATCTTCCAAAGGAATATGGAGATTTTCGTCGGCGAGGCACTTTTTCAGGTTGATACGTGAAACGTGGGATGAATTCTGTTGAGTTCTTCTGGTAGGTCAAGCTTGCATGCTACAGGACCTACTCTTTCGAGTATCTTGAATGGTCCCACATAGCGTGGTGCTAGCTTGCCCTTCTGACCAAAAAGGACCACTCCCCTTCCACGGTGATACTTTCAAAAGTACTTGATCACCAATACAAAACTCCAAAGGCTTTCGTCGTTTATCGGCGTAACTCTTTTGACGACTTTAAGCCTCTAGAAGATTATTTCGAATTTGAAGAATTTTGTCAGTTGTTTCTTGAATCAGTTCAGGTCCAGTGATTTACGCTTCACCAACTTCGTGCCAACATACTGGAGATCGGCATTTACGACCATATAAAGCTTCAAAAGGAGCCAATCCGATGCTTGAGTGATAGCTATTGTTGTACGAAAATTCAACTAATGGTAGGTGAGTGTTCCAATTACCTTTGAAGTCTATGACGCATGCTCACAACATGTCTTCAAAGGTTTGTATGGTGCGCTCAGATTAACTATCAGTTTGAGGGTGAAATGCGGTGCTTAGATTTAGTCGTGCCCAAAGCGGATTGTACGGTTTGCCATGTTCGTGAAGTGAAGCGGCCGTCTCGATCTGAAATGATACTTAAAGGTACACCATGACGGCTTACGATCTCATTGATATAGATACGAGCTAACTTCTCGTTCTTGAAGTCCTCGCGAATTGGAATGAAATGAGCTGATTTAGTAAGACGATCAATGATTACCCATATGGTGTCATACCCACTGGAGGTGCGAGGTAACCCAGTAATGAAATCCATGGTTATATTTTCCCACTTCCATACAGGTATTTCGGGTTGGACTAGAAGTCCTGAAGGTCTTTGATGTTCACATTTTACCTTGGAACATGTAAGACACTTGGAAACAAAAATAGCGATATCCTTCTTCATGCCAGGCCACTAGTAGGTGTATCGTAAGTCTTGATACATCTTATCGCTCATGGATGTATAGAGTATCGTGTTTTGTGCGCCTCATTCATGAGAAAAGCACGAAGAGTGTCGCGATCGGGTATCCAAATACGGTTTAAGTAGTAAAGAATACCATCGGATTTGGTTTCTATTTTGAGTTCGGCTCCACAAGACAGCTCATCGCGTACGTCATTTTCCGTTACCGAAGTATGTTGAGCTGCCCGAATTCGATCTTTGAGGTTGGTTACAATTTGAGAACATAGAAGATGAATGGAATTTGCATATTCCTTTCAACTGGGTGCATCAGCCACAACGTTTGCCTTGCCAGGATGATACCGAATTTCACAGTCGTAATCATTTAGGAGTTGACCCATCGTCGTTGCCTCATGTTCTACTCTTTTGATCGAAGATATGCTGAAGACTCTTGTGGTCAGTGTATATTTCACACTTGGTGCCATAGAGATAGTGTCTCCATATCTTTAGAGCGAACACGACTGCTCCAAGTTCTAGGTCGTGAGTGGTATAGTTCTTCTCATGCACCTTAAGTTGCCTAGAGGCATAGGCTATCACCTTTCCTCTTTGCATTAGAACACAACCTAACCCTTTCCCTGACGCGTCGCAATAAACCACAAAGTCTTCCAACCATCAGGAAGTGTAAGGATAGGTGCATCACAAAGCTTTTGCTTCAAAATTTGGAAAGCCTCGTCTTGCTTAGGTCCCCAAATAAAGGGTTTTCCCTTGTGAGTTAAGGCTGTGAGTGGAACGGCGATACGGAAAAATTTGCAATGAATCATTGATAATAACCAGCCAGGCCAAGAAATGACCTAACTTCGCTAGGAGTACGTGGCGCTTGCCATTCTTGTACTGCCTTGATTTTTGAAGGGTCGACATGAATCCCTTTGTCATTAACAACATGACCAAGAAATTGTACCTCTTTTAACCAGAACTCACATTTTGAGAACTTAGCATAAAACTTTTCAGTCCTCAAAAGTGTAAGAATAAGTCGAAGATGTCGCTCATGATCGAATTTGGTCTTGGAGTAGATAAGAATATCATCAATGAAAACTATGACAAAACGGTCGAGATAGGGTTTGCACACCCTATTCATCAAATCCATGAAGACAGCAGGAGCATTGGTTAACCCGAAAGGCATAACCATGAATATAGTGGCCATAACGAGTTCGAAAGGCAGTTTTTGGAATATCTTCTTCGCGCACTCTAAGTTGATGATATCCAGAACGAAGGTCGATTTTGAAAAACATGTGGCACCTTGAAGTTGATCTAGGAGGTCATCAATACGAGGCAATGGATAGCGATTCTTGATGGTCAACTTGTTGAGCTTCTATAGTCAATACACATGCGAAAAGTTCCATCTTTCTTCTTTAAAAAAAGAACATGTGCACCCCAAGGCGACGAGCTAGGATGTATGAATCCTTTGTCAGTCAACTCTTGCAGTTGACAGCCAGTTCTTGCATCTCAGATGGGGCTAACCTATAGGGAGATTTTGCGACTGGTGTAGCACCAGGTATAAGATCGATTTGGAATTCGACTTCTCGCACAGGAGGAAGTCCTGATACGTCGTCGGGAAAAACTTGGGGAAATTCTTTAACGATTGGAATATCTTCGAGCTTCCTCTCCTTGCCTTCCTTCTTGACGATATGAGCTAAAATGCGACATAATCTTTGTGAAGATATCTTCGAGCTTGGAGGCACGACATCAATTTGAGCCCTTTGGAAGATGTTTCTCCAAAAAACGTAGAATCTAACCGTCAGCGAGGGGAATTCGAATAAACTTTTCATGGCAAACTACCTCGGTGTGATGCTGACTGAGCCAGTCCTTACCGATGATAAGTCGAAACTACCCAATTTCATAGGAATAAGATCAATCGAGAAATCGTGATCATTAAGAGTAAGAGTACAATCGCGAATAATCGAGTCTAAGGCAATGGGTTCACCATCAGCAACTTCTACCGTGAATGATTCAGCAAGACTAACACGAGGTAGCTCAAGAATGGACTCGAATTCTAAAGACAGAAAACTCTTATCCGCACCAGTATCAAATAGTATGGATGCATAACTACCATTTACGAGAAACGTACCGTTGACCACATTGTTATCAGCCCTTGCTTGGTTGGCGTTGAAGTTGAAAGCCCTCCCCTAGCAGGTGGATTAGCTTGATTGACTTGGTTCACCAGATTGGCTTGGGCTTGGGCATTTATGATGTTCACAAAGCATGGGCAGGTATTTCGGAAATGGTTTGGATCGCCACAATTGAAACATGCTCTAATGGTTGCATCATTGGATAGTTGGGTTGGTAGTAGGGTTAGCCATGGGTTGGGCAGGTGGTAAAAGTAAGGGTTGTTGGGCTTGGCCCACCATTTGATTATTGGTTTAGGCTTGAGGCTGATTGCGGTTTTATCTTTGGAGTGTACGGCAAGTTTGAATAGCGTGACCTGCACGGCCACAACTTGTGCAGTATTGGCAAGGGTTCTCAAGGGGATGATGATATTGGCATCGGTTGCATTTCGGGTGAAGACCAGTGTATGGCTTCTTGAATGGGCCGGCTTGAAGGGCAACTTGTGTGATTGGGGCAGCAGTGATAGGAGGATTGGTTTGGGTGACGGCGAAATTTTTTCCATTTCGCTTCCTTTTACCAGCGAATTTAGAGGACGAGCCTGATTGGGTTGAGTTGGGGTTTCAACAGGTGTCTTTTTCTTCTCATCTTTAAAATCGCCATTTCGGATGCGATTTTCAGTAAGTTCAGTAGCCAATTCCGTGGCAGCTTCAAGCGTTGCGAGAGAAGTACTTAAAACCGAATCTTGAATTTTCGAGGGGAGACCTCGAATGTAATGCTCGATCAATCGGTATAGCGGGGTGAACAGGTTGGGGACCATTTGGTTCAATTCAAGAAATCTCTTGTTGTATGTAGTGTGGTCTCCTTCCTTTTGCTTCAATGCGTAAAACTCGTCTTCCAGCTTTTTGATTTCGCTTCTTGGACAGAAGCGTCTCGTCATGATTTCCCTCAACTCTTCCCACGTTAAGGCCATGGCATCTTCAACACCTCGCTTATCCTTTTCCGTGTTCCACCAGGTAAGTGCTACCCCAAACAAACGTCCAGTAGCATATCGCACCTTGCAATCCTCAGGACAATTGCAATTGAGAAAAGTGTTTTCCATCTCCTCGAACCAATGGAGGAGAGCGGTGACACCTTCAGTCCCTTCATATTTTGGGGGATCGCAGGACTTGAAATGCTTGTAGGTACATTTAGTGGGTTTGGGAGGAGGGTTGGCGACGTTTTGGCCTTTTAATTTGTAGAGTTGATGGGATTGGCTGCGAGAGCTTGTTGATCTTGCAAAACGATGTCAGGAAGTACCGTAGCCATTTGTTGAGCAATTTGAGTGGCCATGCGTTTGCTAGATCTTCCTGACCTTCTACCCCCTCGTAAGTGTCTAGCAGACATCTACAGGAATATATGTAGGGAGGTTGTGAGTTTGATAGTTTTCTAGGTGTCATGTGTTGTAAAAAGAATGAAAAACAACATTTATGAATAACTGAAGAAAATAACTTAATTACATCCATAGGATGTCTTGGGCTTGCTCGATGTTTGGGCCTCCAATTGTCTCCCATACCATAGCTCGTATAGTCATGTGGGCCCCCATGACTATTGGGCTTAGTAGGGTTCACATTGGTGTCGGCTTGATAACACTCGCATCACCCGAATGAAACTCGTAAAACATGATTGCGAGATATAGGGTCGGAGGGTGTCCAGGTGTAGACACAATGACAACTCAAAGTGGGGTTAGTTCACACGATATTTGGTGTAGCATGCTTTGGCCTAATAGGTCCTTCGTACTCTCATTGTTAGTCCCAGGTAGGCAAACTGGTCCTTTATTTTGGATTTATACGAATGTCAAGCCTAGACAGGACGTTCCGACTACCGTACTCTACCCTTCCAGTTACAACATGCCCGTCGTGAAAACTCACTTTGATGTGATTGAAAAATATGAAAACATTGCAAAATCTTTGGAAAGAAATCATAAAAATTGTGAAATCGTGAGGTGTGTGCTTACGTAGGCATGATATGTTATCGAAATATGAACTATAATGAACATCACATATTAACATGTACTAGTGGATGTGCTTGCATATATTTGTGTGGGAAAATAAACATGAAACATATAAACATCATGAATTTTGTATGCAACACATAAACAATTAAAGTCTAATCAACTATAGTATAGGGTCTAAGGGTCTAATAATCTATCCTATATCCCTATAGTCACAAGCTCTGATACCAATCTGTCACACCCCGACAGCAGCGGAAATAAAAGTCAGGGCATGATTGGGTTATCACCAAAGCTCATGATATTTACTAAATAGTTTCATATTTATTAAATAGGAATTAAAACTTCAAATAATCAAACACCAGAATTCATATAAGCACAAATAAAACCAAAATATTGTTTAGAACACAATAACTTTGTTTAATCTTCTAAGGCCATTCCTATGTGTTTCTTTCTTCAGCTTGTTCACCTGTATCATGCGTAAAACAAAAGATTGGGTCAACAAAAGTTGGCGAGTGAACCTTAGTAAAACATTTAAACAGTTGAATTGTATTTGTTGTTAAATAAAAATTGTGCATGAATCATATGTGAGCATATGTATATATATAACCAATCACAAACCACATTATATCCACATTGAACACATGACATGATGAATGATGTACTTGAGATCAAGGCTCAATCAAACGGAGCCGATCTAATGAGGCACCTGATGCTCAACCCGTATCCCACGAGGAACTGATGGGCCTAATGAAATGATTGCAGTGAAATGATAATATGTAACCACACATAAACCACACAAACAACTATACACATTTGATCACGAGATGATATTAGCACAAGTGTTTAAATAAATAAAAAAAATGTACGACACATGATACACCCCAAAACGTGATTAAAAAGGGGAAATAGTAGAGATTCACTAACAATGGGTGCGTATTCTTGGTGGATGATGAGTGCGCACGAGGAAAGGATTTGATCGACAAACGAAAACTACCCTAAGATAATAATATGGTAAAAAAAATAACAACAAATTAATATTTAGGCTTTATACGTTTTGTTAGGTTATTAGGTTATTTTGGTTGAGACTTTTTAACTTTCAAAGTTATATTTTTATGTATATTATTTTGCTAAAATATAAAGATATATGAAATATGAATTAATGAAATAAAAGTAATTAAATGAATAAATAAAATAAAGTGAATAAATAAAATAATAAAAAAACTGTCAGATCTGACAGTCAGATCTGACCGGGTTTTTGTGTGAAACTGGATTGCGTATGACCGGATTCGAACTCGAGACCTCGCGGTTGCGTGCAAGCAGCTCTTCCAACTGAGCTACGTGTCTAACTCGTTAGGATTTTGGTTTTTAATTAACCTTATATTCTTGTTAGCTTCATTCAGAAATTATTAATTTTTAAAAAGTTTTTAATGTTTCAACCGAGGTGACAACATGGACTCGAACCGACGACCCTGGGTTGGTTTGCACCTGGCCCAATGCTTAACCCGTATAATATAGAATTTGTATTAAATTTAACATCTCGATGGAATTCAGTATGGTTTGATTTTTAAAAGAAAAACAGTTTTTAAAGAAAACGTGTCGGTTGCAAGGATCGAACTTGGAACGTGTATGTTTAATGTGCACACAGTCCACCACTGGACTGTGTGTCTAACCCGGTTATGGTCCGAATTATATTATATAAATACCCATAATATACCTCATCTTCTTCATTTAAATTTTTACCCAATACACCTTCTTGATTCGAAAACTCGATTAAGCTTGATTATTATACTTTTGTAGTTACCGAAATGTATGAAATGAAATACGAAAAGAATTAGAAGGTAAGGAACCGTTACCAGTCGACAATGGATTCTCCGGCGGGTTAATTCCGGCAGATAAGGGATCTGAAACTGAGGACTTGCGAGAGAAAGCAGCGTGTTCTCGAATGAAGTGGGAAGGTGTGAGCTTACAATGCTTGGCAGTGGTGGTATTTATAGGTGATTTGATCACCAAAGTTTCGGTTTTTAGAAAATTGTAATTCCGGAAAGAACAATCATTGACAGAGAGGTAGGATTGCAATTTACTAAATTTGGACACTGGAATTGTTGTCGACGATTCAAAGAAACCGCGTTGAAAATTGGCGGAATCTCCGGTGCCGCGGTTGCAGGTTTCCTTGTTGTAAACATTAATATTTTGATGCTCGGTGGATATCACATCTTGTGTGTGGCGTAGTGGTGTTTGGTGCGTGTTTGTGCCCGGGTGACCCGGGTTCGATCCCGATTCCCTCTTTTCTTTTTGATTGAATATTTTTAATTTTAACTCTCTTATGGTTTTATAAATAAATTATAGTTTTATTTATTAATTAATGTTTTAGTTATTAATTAGGGTTTTGTTTACTAAAATTTTGAATCTATTACTTGTGACAAAATTTTAAGAATACGACAATATTAAATACGCACTAGATTAGCAAAAATGGTGCAGATTTTTGAAACTCGTTTTACACAATTGTTATAGTAAACGTAGCTATCTTGAACAAAACATTCTTTTTTTCTATTTGACCATTTCCTCAAGTAAGGACTAAAAGGATTTGACCATGAATACCCGAGATACATCACCCAACAAGTTTACTTAATCCACTTAAACTTCAACCACGAGCATGACCTTTTCAATTTCTTTAGTTCAAAGCCCAATAATTACTATATATATTAATAAACAAACCTTTTCACTTAGAACTAGTTTAATATTAAACCTTTAGACTTTAGAACTAATCCAAGACACCAAACTGATGTATAAATATGGTATGACGTTTGATTCAGACTCATATCAAGCTTTAACTTAACTGCATTCTTTTAGCTGTTTATCTCGATTAAAAAAATAATCATAAGTAGTATAGTTTCGTCCTAAGAATTTGAAAGTCCTGTACACTAGAAAGTTGGCATCTAAAATATAAACTTATATATTAAATAAAATAATAAAATGGGCCACGCCAAATGTATTTTGGTATTTAAGTGAGTTTAAAGTTTTAACTTTTGAATTGGGCTATATAATGGCTAAGTTGGGTTATGAAAATTGAGTTTAAATGGGCAAAAGTCAAATATGTTAATAAGTTTATAAATCGTATTGGGTTGTAAATATTAATAGGCATTTAGTTTTATAGGTTTTTGTCTTAAAAAAGACTTATATACAAAATACATAAAAATATAGAAATTTTAGTCACCCTTGGTAAAGTGGGCGATGGATTGTCACCCACTTTGCCCTTGCTAAAAGCCGGCCTTGACATGTGTGTAGGCTGTAGCTCTATCTTACACAACAAGAAATTTGTATCCAACTGTACTTGGATGCCATTTGCTTTTTAAACTCGCATAAGTAGTTTAATAAACGAAAGAAAAGAAGAGAAAATGAATTAAGAAAGAAGAGAAAAAGAGTGGAAAGAAAATATTTAATTAACTTTCGTGTTTCTGAGTTTTGAAGGAAATGAAAAGAAAATTTAAGATTTATGTACTAAAAATCATTTCCTTCTAAATCTCTCAAATTTGAATCTTTAAAATGAAGGAAATAAAACTAAGTTCTCCTTTTATTTCCTTCCGTAAAAAAAACTCTGAAACATTACTTATTTAACATTATTGCAAATCTTTTTTTCCTTCTGAAATAAAACTCGGGACCACAACGATACGCGTGTAAAACTGGATACACAAGTATAAAATCAGGTGTATCATGAATTACTACTTTCTTGCCGTTCCGGCTTTGCCAAAACAATAACGACTTTGTTAGTTAAAAAAATGTTACGGTGTTTTCCAGAATACAAAAAAAAGCCAAAAGAATAACGACTTTGTTAGTTAAAAAATGTTATGGTGTTTTCCAGAATACCAAAAAAAAGGAGGAAAATTATAACTTCCAATCTCCAACTAACAAATATTTGGTCGTTGGTTCATCGTCCAAGCAAACCTTTCAATATTTATCCATCCCAATTTATTTTTTAACCAGTAAAGGACCATTTTTTTATTTCAAAACAGAAATGAACCTACTACTAGCCAGGAGCTAGTAAGCCAGTAGATTATATCAGTTACTCCACACCTCAACCAACTATAACATACATCCCATCACTATACCAAGTTTCTACAGTAAGGCCACAGAAACGAACATTCTTTGATCTCTTCAAAGATCCTTGTGTAAGAGCTATGTTTGCCTTTGAAAATCCTTTCGTTTCTTTGAATCCAAATCTTCAAAAAACTGTCATGAGTTTTTTGGTCAAACTTTGACTTTCTGACACTAAGTTCAATGTCAAAATTTGACTTTTATCACTAAGATCAATCTTGCAGAACAAGGCACACAACTCTTGATTTCAATTGGTTCTTTTAGTTTCTTTGATCACCTTTAAACCAACATAAACATATTCCCTTTTCAACTCATAAGGTACCCACTTTCTCATCTTTCTATTCTTAATATGTTTTTTTGACTGAAATCAACATCTGGACCCTTTTTAACTATAACTACTTTTGTTTTGTCCTTACAGGATCATTCTGGAGCTGGTAACTTTTCACTCATGGCTGCAGCATACCCGCATAACCATTCGCGCCACGCGATCATTGCGGTTGTTGTGGGTTGCCTCTTTTTTATTTCATCAGACAGCATTTATACACTCATCCAGAAGCTAGACAAGAACATGAAGTGGTGGTTGATCACCACTTGTTTACTCGGGTTTTTCTATATCTTTGCATCCCCTTTTTGGGGGAAGACCATTAAACCAAGCTATTCAAATTTTAGTATATGGTGAGTTAAGCTTTATGCCATCTTCCAAATTTGCAGCCAATGGGAGTAGATATGAGGATGAATTTATCATTATTTTTTACAACATTCATCTCTTCCATTTTTATCCTCACTGTTTTCCACTTAATATTCCTTGGTCTTTGGTATATTCGTCTTGTTTCTCCAGCGCTGGACGGATACCAAAGATCTTGACTATTCTTCAGAATTATACAGTAAGTAATTGAACTATATTGACCCTTTGTTACATATGTTAAACATTGTTCTCATGGGCTTGAATTGCTAATTGTGTAGGTGATAAGTATAGCCTGTTGTGTGTTTTATAGCATGTGCGGAAATTATGCCTTGAATGAAAGCCCATTTGGGCGAAAAGATTCGCTTTGGAAAACAGGAGAACGAAGTGAACTGCTGGTTAAAGATGAATGCAAATCTTGGTTTGTTCAAGTTGGGCCGACCCGTAATCATCCACTTCTTTTTAAGTGGACTGTACTTGAGAGGTACAGGTTCTTTTTTGCTGTATTTGATGTCTGTATCAGGTTAAAATTCAACTTTCTTTGGTTTCTGTGTTTTCTTTTAGTCTTCAGATGAACTTTCACCGATATACACATTATGGGCAACGTTTATTGGTCTATATATTGCTAATTTTGTCGTGGAAAGATCAACCGGGTAAACTGGTCTATATGTTGTGTCGTTATTTTGTCATATTATTAATTATCTGTGTTTATTACATCAGATGGGCTCTTACCCACCCTCTATCAGCCGAAGAAATCGAGAGATTGAAGGATGAGCAACGGAAGCCTAGGTTCTTGGATATGGTTCCTTGGTACTCAGGGTATATCCGTTATCTTTCTTTTAAGTAAATTCCAATTAACTAAACGGCATGATGACTCTAAAATCATAAGCACATATGGCGTTTATACTTATAAAATGGACATATAAATAATTAAATATTGTATTGCAGGACATCAGCTGATCTTTTCAAGACTGTTTTTGACCTCCTTGTATCTGTAACTGTTTTTATGGGACGATTTGATATGCGCATGATGCAGGTTTCAGATATTTCTCTCATTTTTACATGTTTTTCTTGACTATGACTTTCGTTTTCTTTTGTTCTTACATTACTAATTAAGACTCATTCTGTAGGCTGCAATGAGTGGTATTCATGAAGGGGGTAAACCGAAAGATTTTTTATATGACCATTTTAGTGAAAAGGGAGACATTTGGTTTGACTTTATGGCTGATACCGGCGATGGTGGCAACTCCTCTTATTCTGTTGCTCGGCTTCTAGCTCAACCTGCATTTGATGCTAGGAAGAAGGATTCTTCAATTAAATTGCCCGTGGGGACCTTCTTTTTATTGGAGGCGATCTTGCGTAAGTTCACTTTTTTTTTAAAAAAAATTCATCACATTTTTTATTAATGTAAGCAATGGTGTATCATAATATCATATCCAGGTACCCTAATCCCTCACCATACACTTATGAAAACCGTTTCTTTCATCCTTTGAGGATGCTCTTCAGCCACCTTCATGGTATAATGAAGATCATATAGCTATAAACAAGCCCGATTTGCCTGTTGTGTTTCGAACTAAAACAATACGAAGGGCCACAATGTTTTGTTATCCCTGGAAACCATGGTGGTACTTTGTCTAGATTTAGTTTCTCTAAGTTACATTCATGGTTTTTTGTTCTTTTTACAGATTGGTTTGATGGACTTCAAACTTTTATGAGGTACATTTGTCAAAAGTTGGTTAGGTGGATGGTTAATGCCCCAAAAGAAAAGCTACTTTGCTTTGCAGCTCCCAAAAGGATGGTGGGTGTTTGGTCTTGATTTAGCACTTCATAGCGATAACGATAGTTATCAATTCAAGTTTTTCTCAGAGCTCATAAGCGATAAGGTTAAAGAGAACGATTCTGTGATTGTTATGACACATGCACCAAATTGGATTCTTGATTACTACTGGAATGATCCCACTGGAAAGAATGTGTCACACCTTATACGTGATCATTTGGTAGGAAGGTGTAAACTTAGAATAGCTGGGGATTTACATCATTATATGCGACATTCATATGTTCAGTCAGAAAAACCTGTAATGGTGCAACATTTACTTGTTAACGGGTGTGTGGAGCGTTTTTGCATCCGACACATGTTTTTGGTAACCTTATTGAAGCACATGATGCAACCTATGAGACCAAACCCGCTTATCCATCCGTTCTAGACTCAAGAGGGGTATGTAGTAACATCAAACTATGTAGAGTTTGTGTCACATAGGTGGCAAAATGGGTGAGTTTTTGTGTGGGTCAAAACAGGTCGGGTCAGATTGTGGTTTTAAATTATACCAAGTCAATATTTTACTAAATCATGAACAAAATGATCGGTTTCTTATTAGTTACATTTATAACTTACCCATTGACCCGTTACAGACAAACGCAACATGAATCAACATGTTCATAATAAAATTGTTTACCTCATCTTTTTGATGAAACGTTGTGGTATGCAGATTGCTTGGGGTAATATATTGAAGTTTCGAAAGAAAAACTGGCAGTTTGATTTCATTGGCGGGTCCATATACTTTATCTTAACCTTTTCAATGTTTCCACTGGTATTCACATTTAGAACTTCCCTATTTTTCTTTCAGAAGAAAATTCTGATAACTTAAATTCTTCTTTTTCACAGTGCAAGCTAGATCATATCCTACAAGATGATACATTTTCTGGTCTCATAAAAAACATGGTTAGCACGTTATGGGATGCTTTTATGTACCTGGTTGGTCAATCATATGTATCTTTTGTTGGTGCTTTGATACTGTTGGTGGCTTCAATATTATTTGTTCCTCCCAAAGTTTCCAAGAAAACGAGAGTAATAATTGGCGTTGTCCATGTTTCAGCCCACCTACTTTCAGCTCTAGGTCTAATGTTGTTAATGGAACTCTGTGTTCAAAGCTGCATTAGTAACAATCTTTTGGCAACATCAGGCAAGATTTATTAATTTCTTTTAATTGTTATTAAAATAATGACCTAGTCCAATCAGAGTGTTTCACATGTATACATGATACATGTGTAAATTTTGTTTCAGGTTATCACTCGTTATATAATTGGTATAGAACCATGGAAAGTGAACATTTTCGGACCCCAAAGGTTTATGGGTGCATATAGAGCAATGGACTTTCGGTCTTTATCCCGTGTGCATTAAGTATCTTATGTCAGCTTTCGATGTTCCTGAGGTTTGAATTATTTTGACTTTTCAGTTTTCTATTTTTTTCAAAATGGTGTCTACATTCTGATAAATATTTTGACTTATCAGGTGATGGCTGTAACGAGGACTAATATGCAAAAATGGGATGGTTTCACTTTCTAGAGGGGGTGCAATTGTATATGATGTATCTATTTTTCTTTACTTTTGGGTGTTGTCAACTCCTAGGGTATCGCTAGTATTTGGAAGCTACTTGTATTTTTGTATAAACTGGCTTCATTTGCATTTTGATGAAGCATTTTCATCGCTACGAATAGCTAATTACAAATCGTTCACGCGATTTCACATCAAGGAGGATGGAACTCTTGAAGTTTTCACTCTTGCAGTTGATAAAGTGAGGATTGTTTAATACCTTTTTTTCTTTTTTCAACTTTTTTTGGAATAATGTTTCGGGAATTCGATATGTAGGTTCCTAAGAAATGGAAGGTGGATTCTCATTGGCAGAATGAGTCACGAAACCAGAAGCACCAGTTGAGTCACCAGAGACAATATCCAAGTAAATGGATAGCTAATCCTCTTGATCGGGACCCAGTTAAGACGGTACATATCGTCGATCATTTTGTTATTCAAAAGGATGAAGCAGTAGAAGATGTACCTGTAGCAGAGAATCATCAACTAGGTTGGCATGTGCATAGAAAGTTGGTTCAAAAAGGAATTGAATCACTTGTTTATTGTACCTAGTACCTAGCACAGTAAATGTATATGTGTATGTCATTCATTTATATAAAATTGTTACATTTTTCTCAGCCTTTGAATATACGATTGAGATTCAACAGTTAAAAAATAGCTTAATCATGTATTCATTCGTATTTTAGGCTACAGAAAGTATATTACAAAGTTTTTTCGGTCTTAGAATTGGTAACATATGCTAATCAGTATGTAAATAAACACTAGTAATGTTCCTCACCTTGCTACTTCGACTTGCGCTCACTGACTCAATATACATATGCAGCGCAGAAGAAAAATGTCATTGAGCCAATCTCTCAACATGCAGACGTATAGCAACACAAAACATTTAGAACATCTTGACAAGTAAAGTCATATGCTTCTAAAATCATAGTTTAACGGGCAAAGTGTCCAACATCGAATGGGACACAACATATCCATATGATTTTACCAACAATGAAAGTTGGCTAAAGCGTAATCGCAACATGCTCTCTGTCTTACCAAATGCATACATTTGCATATCAGCAAAACAAGTGTATGATGGACCTGCAAATCCAGTACCTTATAAGTATGTGATTGGGTGTTGCGCATCAAAATATGATCCATTTTAGGAATCCTAGTCACTGATAGAGAATCACTGAAAATATAACACAAATAATTATGTTCACATATATCATATGTCATATAATTAATAAGTTTTAGGTATGTGTTCTAGGGCTTAGCAAGGAACCAAAATTCTCTTTTTTTTTCCATCCCATCAGTTATAGTAAATTTCATTCACAACACCACCAAACACACAGCAGCAGCCACCAACAAAAAGAATGGGCGGCCGCGCAAACCAAAGACAACAATTACGTTATATCAAATTATACTATTTGGACCACTCAGTCGACTTATTCTTTGACCCATTCTTCAACCATACAAACCCAATATGCTTTATCTATCCGACCTCTTTGCCCGAGAAAAGCTTATCTTTCCTAGCTTTGACAATACCATGAAAAACATCCTTCTCTCGATCCCCCAATCCCGAATACCTGAACAATTCCAATGAATCCCTAACTGAAAAATGCAAAAAAATCTGGGGAATGTTACACCAAACGCTCACATGTTGCCGCTCTAACGAAGCTACCAAACAAGCCGAAAATAGATGATCTGCAGTTTCGATACTGGCTCCACACAAAACACACCTAAGCGAATGAACCGGAATGTTTATCCTGTTCAAGGCCTCAAGCATAGAAAGCGTATTCATCTCTGCCCTCCAAGCAAAAAATATTGCCTTTATTGCTAACAGCCTTAGCCCAAGTCAACCATTTTTTTTACCGATCCATCCTATTTCTTTTTAATTTTCATATAATAAATAATTCAATTATTTTATGTTATAACTCTTTCTCTTTTTATATATCAATATACATGGTGGTCGGCATGTTAAAAGCCGGTGACTGAAACCCACGTGTTTCCTGATTGTGCAGCTTTCCTGAACCCCAACCTTAAAATAGCAAAAACATCAGAATCCAACCTAAAACATTTTTTACTCCACAAACACAACTTGTTTTCATAAATATCTCTGTACACACAACCCCATGTAAAACCAACGGGTTAGATCACAAGACCAGCATTTAATCCAACGGCTACACCACCATTAACCCTATCAGATTCGCTGTCTCTATACGTATAAACCATATATTACATAAAACCATATATCATATAAAACTTCGCGTCTTGTTTGGCACAAGAGAGTGAAGATGATGCAACCGAGTAAACAATGGTGTGTCTGACCAGCAACAACAAACTCAGAAAAACCAGCCGGCGACGGTGGGTGTGGGTTTAGGGCAGCAGCAATGGGTGGCGTATCACCCGCACCGGCAGCCACGTCCTCCAGTGACGGTGGGTCAACCGGGATCTGGTGGAGGAGAGAACAAAGTGATCTGGGTTGGTGACCTTCACAATTGGATGGATGAAGATTACCTTCGTAACTGTTTTGCTTCCACCGGCGAGGTTATTAATTTAATCTATTATATTATTCTTATTTAGATTATTAGTTTGTTACATCTTATTTTAGTAAACCCTATATGCAATCAATCAATCATTGTATCAGCTAGTTTTATCTTGTGATATTAGTTAATGTGGTTGATCAGTTTATATATAAGCTTTTAGTTTGGGATTCTGTTGAAGGGTTATACATCTAGATCTGTATATCGATGTAACAAACAAACAAACGTACATTGTAAAATCCCACTCGAAATAACAAATAAAATGGTGAGATGATGAGAACTAAAAAATGGATGTATTTAAGTAGGATTTGCAACGTTAATAGTGATTAGGATTATCTAAAACATGTTTTTTGTTCTGCTTGTATGTCATAGGTTGCCTCAATAAAGGTTATTCGAAACAAACAGACCGGTTTCTCAGAAGGATATGGGTTTGTTGAGTTTTACTCACATGATGCAGCAGAAAAGGTGTTGCAGACTTATGGTTCAATTGTTATGCCAAATACAGAACAACCGTTCCGTTTGAACTGGGCTACATTTAGCACGGGAGACAAACGGTCAAACAACGTTTATGATCTTTCCATATTTGTTGGGGATTTAGCTGCAGATGTAACTGACACTTTATTGCATGAAACTTTTGCTGATAAATATCCGTCTGTTAAAGCTGCTAAAGTTGTAGTAGATATTAGTACTGCCGGTCTAAAGGTTATGGTTTTGTAAGGTTTGGAGATGATAAGAGAGGACTCAAGCCATGAAGTGAAATGAATGGGGCTTATTGTTCAAGCAGACCTATGCGCATTGGTGCTGCAACCCCTAGAAAATCATCCGGTTACCAACAAGGTACTTTTACGGTCAGGTCTAATGAACATTTATAAGGTGTTTGGATTTGTGTTTTGAAAGTGATTATGTGATATTAAGTAACTATAATCGGATTAATTGACAGTAATAAATAAAGTGCTATATGTAGTTAATGCTGATGTTTATATGTGTTTGAAGTTGTAACAATATGATAATTAGATGTTGTTAGTGTTTAGCAAATCTTGATAAAACTAAACCTTGAAGGTGGTAGCATAGTGCTAAGCGCTTGAGTCACTCTAGTAGAGTCCCGGGTTCAAATCCAGTTTCCACTAGTTAACAGGGTATTGGTGGGGTCCTTGAGTTTACTGGTAACATGTTCTCTTGAAAAAAATCTTGATCAACTGAGAAACTAATAGATAAAATGACCGAAAAGGAATTTTTAAGGACAAAAAATGATATAGATGAAAGTCTTTCTAAGTAGCTTAAAATGGGGGTTTACATTCTTGTTTTAGTTCTATATTTGCTTTCTTCCAGGAGGATATATGTCAAATGGTGGTTCCAAATCTGATGGAGATTCAAATAATACAACAGTGAGTTCCCAAATTATTTCATTTATTGTTTCGGTTTATTGCAAAATAGTTTTTCATCCTCTTTTTTCTACGCGTTATGTGTTCTAGATTTTTGTCGGGGGCCTTGATCCTGGAGTTAGTGATGAAGATCTTAGGCAGCCATTTATCCAATATGGCGAAATTCTTTCTGTGAAAATACCTGTGGGTAAAGGTTGGGATTTATACAATTTGCTAACAGGTTAGATTTCTTTCTGTTCCTGCTTTTTTTGTGACCGTGAGACACCATCATTACATTGCTAACCTGTGGGATCTAGAAAAATGCACCTTCTAGGGGGTTAAAGACAGAAAACTAGTGAAAGCTAGATTCGAACGTGTGGTCCCTATGAGGGACTCAGGCGTTAACGACTTTTCCTCCCTTTGAAGGTCGTGTTACTACTTTAAATTAATATTTTTTTGTCGTATAATTTTATAATCTGTATTATTTCTTTTGTCACTTGTATCAATAGAGCTAATGCTGAAGAGGCACTGCAAAAACTAAATGGGACAACAATAGGGAAGCAAACCGTGCGTCTTTCTTGGGGCCGCAACCCAGCAAATAAGCAGGTACTGTTTCATTAAAAAAAGCTCACATATCAAATTTAGTGGCATTCAGAGGTACATTATACGATAACAGTTGAAATAGTATAGTTTTTAGTTCGGTATTGAAATTTGCAGATGAGACATGATTTTGGGAACCAGTGGCTGGCGGCGTACTATGGAGGTCAGATTTATAATGGGTGTGGGTATGGGTATGCTATGCAACCACCATATGTCCCAAGCATGTATGGTGCATCATATGGAGGTATGGCACGCATGGTGCACACCAGCAACAAGTAAACTGAATGGGTGGTATGAGTTCAAAGTAATAAGACTTTTATGGGCTACAATGAGCATGAATATGGATAGTATAAATGGAGCATAAGTTGCGCAATGTCGAATGTGTCAAACCATGATCCCCTCGCTCCTAACATCGAGCACAGACTAAATTTTGGGTCTTGGACTCTATAAGTGGGCTAATGTAGAGATTTTGACGAAAACCAATTCGTTTTTTTCTTCATTTATGGATTCAACTTTTTAAATTTTTTATATCATAATAATCTGTGTTCTAAAGTATATTGTTCAACTTGATTAAATTCAGAAATGCGCCTATTAAGTCAGGAACTAGGAAGGTGATGCATTGATTAATGGATGCGATTGAAATGCACATGATTAATACGTGATGTTATGCTTTGAATAGACGTGTCGTAAAATCTTCTCTTTATGAGAGATGTTTAACTGTATTGTAATAAATTTATAAACATAAATCGGAGAAAGAATGTCGTTGCAACTATGGGTTAAATATAGTAATTGAAACCTACCAAAAAGAATTGGAACTCGTGATGCATATATTCCAACGAATATTAGAAAATCAAACCCTCCTTAAGCTGTTTGTTATGGTGTAATGCCCCGGCCACGTGGATGGCTAATCGGTGTTATGGGGTGTCACACACCGCACATAGGGGCATGATGGGTGTAGGGGTGTTCAAAAAACTCGTGGAACCAAACCCAATGTACAATCTTTGTGTAAAATTTCGTTGGAAAACTCACACGAGAAGTTGGGTTCTCATGAGTTCTCACATGAGCATGCATATGTTATATATATATATATATATACATACATATATAAATTTTTAAATGAGAACACTAAATATTGTAAGAACCGTAAGAACGAATAAAAACCGCGAGAACTCTTTAACAAAGTGGACAGCAGCGCTGTCTCAGATCTTAACAATCGGATTTTGTAATCTCTACATATCCACTCTCACATTAATTTAAGGTTTGTTATTTCTTTTTGTGTTTGTACGGTGGTCTAGTTTTTGAGGTTCACATCATGATGATGAATGACCCTCAGATTTAGTTGCAGATTCATATCTCTTTCCCACCTAAAAGGAGTTGCAATTTGTTATAACTTTTTCGGTTTATTCTTTTCACTTTGAACCACAGTTGAAAAATGGAGATCTTCGTTTTAAGCGTTGTCTTTTTGTGTAATTGTTCATATTTGAGCGAAATTAGTTGTTTCGTTTTTAAGAAAATGAGGCTATGGTTTGAAATTGATGTGTATTTCTATTTTAATACAGCGGGAATTTTATTGGTGTATTTTAATTTTCAACGATGGGAGTGATATATCATAATTTATATATTGATGTTTTATGGATTTACATGTATGTATAACATTGATTTTTTTATTCATTTTAATTTGGATTTTATTTAGCTTTTGTATTAATTTTTAAGTGAAAAACAAGATGGGCCTTTATTGTTTTACATTGATTTATCTTTTAGTTAGCCTCACGGATTTATTTTACATGTACATTCATCTTGCAAAAGCATGAATCTTTTTAGCTCTTTCGATTTATCTTTACGTTAGCCTCATGGATGTGGACGTTGGCGGTGTTGGTGATGATGGATGGGTGAAGGCTTGAAGGTGGAGAACATGTTTTAGTTTCTCTTTCTTCACATACTACACAACCACAGCCATAGTGAAGGAGAAAAGGATTCTTAGGTGGTTGAAGATGGTGGTGAAGGTGTTTGTCAACAAAAATCTGAACAACTGGGTTCAGATCTGAAACCTTTTTGTAGTTGTATGTTAATTTTTTGATTATGTAAAAAGTGAGTTTTGTTGTTGTTACACGTCTACCTAGCATGTTATGTTACAGAAACAAAGTGTTACATAAATAAAATGTTATATAAAGTGGCTTTTGTTATTGTTACACATGTTAGGTTTTCATATTTATGTAACGTTTACATGTTACATTTTTATGTATAACATTTCTATGCTAAATTTTCATGATTATGTAACATTTACATGTTTTTATATTACGTTTTTTGATGGAGTTGCAAGAAAGAGAATGGATTTGATGGAGTTGCAAGAAAGAGACCGGTACATTATTTTTAATACCTAAAAAGATGCAACATACAATCAATGTTATACGATTAAATACAATAAGACGATATTACACGATCAAATTTTTAATACCTAAAAAGATGTAACATACAGTCTATGTTATACGATTAAATACAATAACGATATTACACGATCAAAATACAATTCTTATATGTATATCTAGTTACATATTTTAACAACTCCATAAGAAAGAAATAAATGATTACATATATAAAGTGTTCTTTGTTGTTGTTACCTATATGATGGTTTGTTAGAAAAATATATTTTTTGTTGTTACAGAAAATGAAAGAGTTTGTTGTTACATATGTAAGCTGTCGGTTAGAAAATAACGTTCGTAGTTACATTTGAAATTTGGCTTTGTTACACAAGTTGATGAATTATCAAAAGAGAAAGATAAGATCAAAGAGAAAGAAATAAGGCTATTCGGTGTGGGTGATAGGCCTTCTTGGAGGATGACCCTTTACGTCAGCGTCATGTCAGAGTTCTTGGAGGATGCCCCTCCAATGATGGAATCAAGGAAATGGGTGACGACCCTACCCCACCTAGTTAATTTTTATTTTTTTTATTTTGGCAATATATATATATATATATATATATATATATATATATATACTAAAATTAAATATTAATTCAAACATCACAATAAAAAAACAACCTAATGTTAAAAAAAAAACTATTAGTCTTCATCTGGTATGTCGTCATTGGGTTCGTTTTGTGTGTTGTTCCAAATGTAGTCCACCAAGTCTGCTTGTAGGTTGTGATATATGTACTCATTATGTAGAGAGAATCCATTTAAATTTTGTTGTTCTGCACTCACTGGAACAGAATTCCCGTTAGACGCGTTTTCGTCATAGTCAAAGCTATTTTCGTCTTCGATGATCATGTTATGCAGCAAGATTTAAGCATACAGAATGTATAGCAACCTTTGTGGTGTAAAAGAACGTGCTGGATATTCAATGATATGCCATTTTTTTAGAACCCCAAAACACCGTTCAATATCTTTTCTCCCCCCTCTTGAAACTTGGCAAATTTCTTTCTTTTATCGTCTGTCGGTGCGGAATAGTTTTAACGATTGTAGAGTACGTTGGGTATATTCCATCTGCAAGGTAGTAACTGCGCCTGTATTCCACCCCGGAAACTGTAAAACTTGTGTCTGGACCTGTTCCTTCGATTACATCGTCCAGATATTTGACAATGTAATACAGGCGCGGTTACTACCTTGCAGATGGTATATACCCGACGTACCCTACAATCGTTAAAACTATTCCGCACCCGACAGACGATAAAAGAAAGAAATTTGCCAAGTTTCAAGAGGGGGCGAGAAAAGATATTGAACGGTGTTTTGAGGTTCTACAAAAAAAGTGGCATATCATTGAATATCCAGCACGTTCTTTTACACCACAGAGGTTGCGATACATTATGTATGTTTGTATCTTGCTGCATAACATGATCATCGAAGACGAGGGTAGAGCGATCTGTGACTATGACGAAAACGCGTCTAACGGGAATTCGGTTCCAGTGAGTACAGAACAACAAGATTTAAACGGATTCTCTCTACGTAACGAGTACATACATCACAACCTACAAGCGGACTTGGTGGACTACATTTGGAACAACACACAGAACGACCCGACCGACGACATGCCGGATGAAGACTAGCAGTTTTTTTTTAATATTAGGTTGGTTTATTTAATGTAATGTTTGAATTAATATTTAATTTTAGTTTTATAAATATTTTACCAAAATTAAAAAGAAAAATAAATTATCTAGGTAGGGTTGGGTCGTTACTCATTTATTTGGTTTCATCCTTGAAGAAGTGTCCTCTAAAAACTCTGACGTAAATACTGACGTGACGGGTCGTCCTTCAACAAATTCTGTCTTAAAAAACAAAATTAAAGTTTCCGTAAGAGATAAGAGGAGAGAAAAAAATAATTCTCTTTACAAGTAAACAGTTCCTATTTTAATTATCATACATCGGGAACTGACAATTCTTTTAGACTTTTTTTACTGTGTATTTGATGGTGTCTATATCAATCTTTATGAGTTGACTTTTTCAATCCCATTTTATCAAAAATTTGTAAAATTTGTACCTTTTCTATCTTATTAAAGTACACAGTATTTTTAATATCCTACAGCCGAATTATCCAACATATATTAAATAAAGAGTGTTATAAAAACACATTAGTTTTTTTTCTAACACCATGTCCATTAACATGATACAAAAAATTATTTTTCATATATTACATAAATCTCGACCCAGACAATTGTTACATTGGTTATTTATCAATAAATAAGAATTTTATCCAGAATAACTTTAATGTGACTTTAATGTTACATATATCTTGTTCCCCCACAAATGTTACGTTAGATTATAACATAACCTAACAAAGCATACTATCACAGTTGTTCTCTAAAAAGCAAAATATTTAAGTTACAATTTTTTTTTCTTTTCT
Source organism: Scalesia atractyloides (assembly GCA_947069175.1). NCBI lineage: Eukaryota > Viridiplantae > Streptophyta > Magnoliopsida > Asterales > Asteraceae > Scalesia > Scalesia atractyloides. The sequence continues at coordinate 11,944,326 of CAMTDV010000023.1, read as the reverse complement.
TCAATTTTTTTTGCTGGAGCGTTTGACTCATTGTCTTCCAGTACTGTTACAAAATAAACCGCCAAATATAAATGTAACAAACCAACTAATAATTCGATGTTACATATCAATTAGTTTCCTTTTATTTAGTTTGTGGAAAACATATAGCAGATGTAATTAATTATTACTTTTTTAACACACATTTGTTATTCAACATTAACAATAATCAAAAACTATTACACATAGGATGTCAAAATCCTTTTTACGTATCCAAACCTGCAATTTTTAGTCAGTTATGATATATTTTAATGTCTAAAACCTTAAAACAAACACATAAATAAATGTTTATTTTACTTTGAACTGTTAATAAACAAAAATCTAAAAACCCCTAAAATATCACAAAACCTATTTTTTTTCAAAACCAACCTTCATGGATTCTAATAAAAACCCTATAAAACAATAAAAAGATATAATGATCATCAAATACACATTTTTTACCATTCCATTTTATGCATATACAAATAAACACAGATACTTACCTTTAATCTAATAAGTGCGGCCGAAATATAAGTACCAGATTATGACACGAACAACACTTATAAGCTTCTTTGTGTGTAAGTTTTAGTAGAAATCCCAAAGAGCAATCAATTTTTTTTTTGAGAAAGGCAGATGAACAGTGGTTAAAAGAGAGACTTCGAGATACTTTTCTTTAAAGATCTCTGTAAAAATAAAGATGTTTTGAGTTTTATGTTTGTGAGTCTATAATGTAATACGTATAACGATGAAAAACATAAAGTGTAAATAGTTTTGTTGATAGATGTAACCGTACTATACAGGTTTACATTTTTCATTGAGATTAAAAATACAATTTATACCCGAAATACATTATATGCTTATTTTTATATTAAAATAATTATGATTAGGTAACAAGATTGATAACAACCATTGATCACTTAAATTAGTGGTAGATGTTGAGTTCTTGAGTTTTTGCAACTGAGCTGGGTTTTCGATTTATCCTTGCGCTACATACACACATATATATATATATACACACACTTCGATATTAATATATAATGTATATAGGAGAGAGAACTTAAAGTTAAGAAGCAACCAAGCCCAATGTACAATCTTTACATGCACATTCCTTGAAAATTATGTTGCATCCCTCAAATTGTATCCTGCATCCCTGAATCAAAACGCAGGTATTGATTCATAGTACACCTAAATTTTGAATTTCTAGGCGCTCATTTCACCTTTCAAAATTCAAGCACCTCTTTTCTCTATATGGCACACTCTCAAATGATAACCTTTTTCTTTTGGTCTACAAATTTTTGTTCCCTTCTCCCTTTGAATTTTGGCTCCATGCTTAGTCGTTCGATGATGGTGAGCGACGACCTTTAAACGTTGATGAAGATGCTTTTAATGTTACTGGAACTTGTGTCATATGATATCACATTATCATACCTTAGTGACATTTGGTGAGATGTTCTATGTTCCGAGTTTTTTTCTATTATACTTTCAGCATGGAACTCTAACAGACCGCTACTTTCAGACAAATAAAACAAGTCAAACAGGTTGATTCAAAACGCTTAAAGTCATTTGTCTAAAGCACACTCGTCAACATTTCCGACCTTAAAAATTTTCTAACAAAAATTGGTTTCAAGATAAAGTGCTGCTGTCAATGAAAATTGGGGAATAATCATCAAATTCTAAAAAGAAAAATTAAATTTGATTCTAGGGTCCAAGAAACCAAAAACCCACAAAATCAAAATTAATAAAACTTAGAATCCCAAATTCGAATTCAAACCCAAATTAATAATTAGTTCACTATAAGCGAAATCGTAATAACATAGACGATGGAGGAAGATTCCGGTAAATTATGAACTATACTTTATTTGAGTTCTTTCCAAAGGCCACCAAATAGAGTGATAATAAACGTAATTAAGTCATGCATTCTAAATCAGCAAACAAATTGCAACGGGTCATATACGACAATCTCTTGAGGTCGAAAAACTATAGCTTTGTTTTCAATAGGATTGGTTTTGTCACTCAAAAGCGGTTGCGACACAACTAATTGTCTGTTTACGTGCTACTCTATTGTAAACTTCTAATGGCATGGTTTGGTTTACATTTATAGAAGCCATATTAGGATTTAAAAAAATAACAATAAGTGAATAAAGTGAACAAAGAAGAAGGGAGGCGCCGGGAATTAGTGGAACGCTTTTATAAGAAATGTGTGGGTCGGCGACAAAAAGGAAGAGACACAAAAAAACGCATGAAACAACTCAATCATTATCAAACTACTATTCATTCCCGTAAGAGACACAAAAAAACGCATGAAATAACTCAATCATTATCAAACTACTATTCATTCCCGTTGATAATTCATATATAGAAATTCATATATAGAAATAAGTTAATTACTTATTACAAAGTGATTTTAAATTTAAATTAAAAAAATTCAGGATCTTAGTGGATGACCAAAAGCTACAAAAGTAACTAAATAAATTAAAAAAAGAAAATCAGGATCTTAGTGGATGAACAAAAGCTACAAAAGTAACTAAACTAAATTAAAAAAAGAAAAAAATCAGGATCTTAGTAAATGACCAAAAGCTACAAAAGTAACTAAATTTATAATTTATATTTCATACAAACTCCCCTTGTCTTGGAGAAAAACACTATGATTAGTTATATATCTTTTTCTTGAAGAATACAAGTGAAGACTACCACATTTAGTAAAAATAATAATAAAAAATTATATGGGCACCCAAAATGCCAAACTTGTTTCATCATGGGGCGCACGCATGGTTATCATCTACATCGCACCTGCATGATGACTTAGAAGTTAGATTTTGTGATGAACCGACGGTCAGGATTAAGTAACGTCAATTTCTAATTCTTGCTTGTCTTGCTTTCTTTTTAAAAGAGGAAAGGAGTACAATAATTGCAATGAGTGTAACCATGGCTAAATAACTTCTTTGCATCTATCCTTCATTAAGTCCCTGATCGTTCCATAATTAACAGTATGTTACAAATAAGTAATTTTATCATTCAAGGGCTAGATCTTTATTTATACATTTAGATATTTTTGAAAGTCCCTCCTCATACACCTTTTATGAATTAGTAGATAGGTCTTCATATTAGTTTTTTTCTTTTATTATTTAAACTTCACTTTCATTCACACTGATAGCGCCAAATAGGGTAGTCAACAAATAACACAGCCAAACCAACTATTTACATGGTATTAAAATTACATCATTTCGTCCAACTAATACTATTATTTCTAATCCTATTCTTGTACCAATAGCTAAAGGATTTGATGTTGCTGCAAATTTCTTCAATCTTTATCGTCTTATCCGAGAAGCATTTTTCATTCCTCGCAGTCAAAATACACCAACCTGTAACCATGAACACCCCATGAATCGTCTCCTTGAACTTGTTATTTTTTTTGAAGAAAAATCAGCCCAACACAACAGGTCTTTCACAGAAAACATGAACACAGGCTGCACTCCTCCAACAAATTACCAAACAACGCTTGCAACGAAACCCGAATTAACATGTGTCATATTAGTTAATAATGATACTTGGACAAAGCATTGAACAACAGAAGCCTAGAGTCACATGTTTCAACTTGTACCTTTTTAACATAATTTAATTTAGTGTAATATTCCATCCTGACGGTAGGGGTGTTAAACGGATTCTGTTCGTGGGTTGGTGGTTCAATCTGACCTGAACCCATAAATTGTGTCATACATATGAACCCGAACCCGAATATTCGCAGGCTGCCCTAAACATAATCTGTTCAACCTGGATTTTTATTTTTTTTAGCAAATGAATATATTAAAATTAACATCTAGTACAAAAAACAAAAACTTATATAATAAAATTACATTAAAATCATAAAATTTTATGTCAATTTCCCTTTTCAAGTTATAACTATAGCATAAAATACACACCCAATTTAATTTTTTACATTAAACATATTATAAAAAAATATTTTTTAATAGATATGGTTAAACGGGTCAACCCGTCAACCCGACCAGGTTGACCTGAACCTGACCCGTTTAGCTAAACGGGTTCGTGAGCTCAACCTGAAACTGACTCGAGCCGTTTAGACTAAACCTAAACCCGCGAATTTCGTGTTAGGTTTATGTGATTTTTTTGTCATGAATTTGCACCCCTACCTGACGGCCTCATGCCCAATTACCAACCATATATAGACAGACATATATGTAGTTGTGATTGCTTTCGACATAAACAGTTATTAATAACTGGTCAAAATGTAAACGAGAAAAAAACATGAGTAACCCTGTCTTGTAACGGCTTATTCTAATAGTTTCATAATGTGATTTTTCCCCTGTGATATATGTATTTTGTAATATTTTTATCATATGAAGTATTAAATTATATTATGAGATTTTCTATCTTCATTCTTTACTCAAGTTAATTATATTTATTGTAGTTGTTAAAAAGATAAAATAATATAAAAAATGGTAAGAAAAAGATGTATTTAAAATTTGAATGAGTATTTTTTAAGAAACTAACAAAAGTAGTATACCCAATGCCTAACACGCAACATATACCTAACAGGTATTGGTCGGGACATGGAACATGATTTTACTACCACGTATGAGACATGGTTTTTAATCGGATATAAAATCGAATTATGAATAGGCATTCCATTGTGATTTGTAATCAAAGGAAGTCAAGTGAAAAACAGAAAGTAAAAGGAAAATTTTGACAAAAACACAAAAGATGCAGGTGCAAAAAAAAGGAGAATACCACAGATGTTTAACTCGCAACAGCTGGCCTCAAATCTATCAACCACGCAACACGTTACCCTAACCCCCAACACCATGTTTTCTCTCTCTACCACCACTCTCTCTCCTCCACCTCCGTCGCATCTTCTGCGCCATCACCGTCGCTCATATTCCTTCAAGCTCCGAGCTTCTTCTCCGCTCAATTCCTTCTCCGATCACCGAGTTGTTGTCACCAGAGAACGCGGCAAAAATCACAAACTCATCACCGCTCTTGTAATTTTCTCTTTCCTTTTTTATTCTCAATTATTGTTCAGTTTCAGTATTTTGTTAATTTACTCATGCATTGTTGTTGTTGTTGTTGTTACAATTATTTATTTACTGATGCGTATAATGTTAAAAGGTTCATTTGATAAAAGTGAGATTAAACTTGATTCTGTTTATAGAGGGACAAGTGCTTTTTGAAGATTAGATTTATTATAGAGTAAATTGCATAAAACGTCCTTTAAGTTTCACCAATCTTGCTGGTTTTAGCCTTAATCTTTAAAAGTTGCCAAAACCAGCTTTTAAGATTAATTTTGTTGCAGGTTTCATCCCTTATCACTAACCAAGTTACTAATCCATGTTAAATGGCCTCACATGCATAGCATGTGAGGGTAAAACCGTCTTTTCCCCAATTTTTAACTCCGATTTCAGTTCCGATCAATCGCTATTGAAATTGAGATGAAGAGAGAGCTAGCTTTCGCATCGGAAGCTCGATCTCAGTTCAATTGCTTCTCCGTTTGAACTTGCTCGCCGAAAAGCTCACCGGAAAGTGTACCGATTCACCGGAAGAACAAACAATCACCCTCAATTCAGAATCCACCACTTTCTCCACTAAGCATCCACCATGGTAATGCCATATCGTGTTCACTGTACACCTACAAAACTCACCCATCTCCTCATCACTCGATAGGTTCGCTGGTAATCGCGCACCCACAAACCTAAACTCCCCACGAGGCCAGTTCCAAAATCTAAAACCAGACATGGCCTGGGTCCTAAGCAAATCCGCGATTTACGCGTTCCATTCACACACCTCTCCAAATCCACTGGATTACTAAAGTAGTTGAAACTTACATCCGGATTCGTTGTGATTTCTGTAGATGCCAACCGGAGTGATCCAGCTGATAACGGCCCGATTATCTTCTCCATGATGTGAGCCACACTAAAATACCACTGAGCCGAGTGAGGCCGTCTGTAGACGACGGATGATAAGGGCGAACAGTAGACGACGCTTCAAGATAAGCACCGGACTCAGTAATGCCCACCACCTGTATGAGAGAATGCTCCAGTAAACTCGGCGACAAAAACGATATACCATTTCGCGGATTATCATACAAAAACTCCCCTACAAACTCCAAATCATTCACTACCGGAATCCCCCAAGACGAAAGCTTGTGCAGGTGAGTAATTAATCCCGGAGCGGTTATAAAACTCGTCATCCGCTCGGCTGTAAAATCCGGCGTTAATCGCGCTACTTCCGCCTAATATCCGGCCTCTGGCGTTCAGAACACCTTCATTGGAACTGAAAGCTTGTGCAGGTGAGTAATAATTGTCGATTTGACGGAGTGTTTGAATAAAACCTTCTTGTTTCATGACGTTAGGGTTTGTGTACGGTACACCGCCTCTTTCGAGAAGTAATACGCGGTGGTTGAATGATAGTGTGGCTGCTAACGGACATCCGGCGGTGCCGCCGCCAAAGAAGATGTAGTCGAAGTAGTCTTCCGGTGGAAGTTCGGTGGCGTTGATGAGAAGCATCTGATACCATATAATTGAATCTGAATTCCTTGATTTCTATTGATGAAGAAGAGAACAATATATAATACAAGAACCTAACTAACTCCTAACTAATTCAGGGATAATTCCTAACTAATTTAGGGATAAAATATAAACCGGATATACATAAGAAATACATAGATATACATAAACTATAAAACGGATATACATCCGCTAATAGTTTATGGTGGAGGAGAAGCAGGTTTTGAACTAGATTTATATTTAGAGAGAGAAGATAGAGAGAGAGATGAAAAGACGGTTTTACCCTCACATGCTATGCATGTGAGGCCATTTAACATGGATTAGTAACTGGGTTAGTGATAAAGGATGAAACCTGCAACAAAATTAATCTTAAAGGCTGGTTTTGGCAACTTTTAAAGATTAAGGTTGAAACCAGCAAGATTGGTGAAACTTAAAGGACGTTTTGTGCAATTTACTCCTTATTATATTAATCTCAACTTGAGGAAACAAATCACACAGTTTGCCAATCTCCATAAGCATAATTAAAGTAGTAATTCATAATAGTTTATTTATTTTGGTCTTTTTGTATCTTGAGGGGTCATTCCCTTTCTAGTACTGATGATAGGCATGTATCAAATTATCTAATCTATGTTTATTGATTCACGAGTTGAATTTTTTGCCTGTTTGAACCTATGAGGGGTCATTCTATTATGGAACTCATGTGTTTATATATTAGGTTGCTTTGTTTTTCTTATTTATGCAATTATATACATAACATTGTCATGTAAATATTGAACTTAATGGTAAATTTGTCATTTTTGGAATGTGACACCACCTCCACGAACCGTTCAATGATGTCTTTCCCATCTCTCTCTTCTCCCTCTCATGCATTCCCCCTTTCTCCTGTCTATAGCCACGGATAAATTATTGGCTCTCTTCGCCACCTCCGCAAAGTCGGTAGATGCCCCTCCCTCTCCCGTCCACCTAAGGGATGGATGCCCCCACAGACGTCGATTGCAAATGGCCATACTACAAACAAACGTCCTATATCCGGTCAACACTCAATGGAAAAGAACATTACTTAGTTACATGAAAGTATCAAGGTCATATCATGAATACAACGATATGCATGAAGTTACAACTAATGCAACCAGGATGTCATGCAGTATTCCACATTTGTTCTGGTGGTCATTTTGATATGATTTTATTCCTGTGCTAACATTATTATGTTTGTAAGTTGATAATAGAGTTGATGGGCAGTGTCATTTATTGTTAGTTTGCTACCTACGTATTAATAACTTTTAACTGTGGAATGCCATTGTAGAATGTTGGAGTTATTGTTTAGATCGTTTTAAAGTATTTGACATTGTATTAGATCATTTGTGTTGAATAGGCAAAACATGGGATTGACAGTTTGGAGCTTCCTCTAATTCAGCATACACAACTGCCTGATCTCGACAAACTTGTTTCCCTATTGGGTGGTAAGCTCAAACTCCTTAATTACTCATTTTTATTCAGGTGGAAATGACTTTTCCTTGTTTTCAGCTGATAAATCATGATTCGTATAATGTGCAGTCACAAAATATATCTGGCACATGGCACCCAATTTAACAACAGCCTGTAATTTTTCTGTTTGGTGATTATATATACAAAACTTCTCTTATAGTCTAATATAGTAATTAAAGATTGATAAGACCGGATTTAATTGTATATTCTGAAACTTATTTCTCTAAGCATCATTAAAGATTTTTCTTTTGATAAAACCTGTGACTTTTTTTTCAATGCCATTTAACATTTATCTTTTTGTGATATTTTGGTTGGCAGCCACTAGTTTTGATTGGATCATCATAACGTCACCCGAGGCAGCTCTTGTGTTTCTTCAAGCTTGGAAGTAAGTTCAGAAATGTCTTATCTATAATATTGACTCACAACTGTTTATGCATTATTTTGTTTACTAAATAAGATTCATGACTTTTGATGGATGTTTATTATAATTATTGTCAACTATGAATTAAGAAAATGAGACAAGTTCTCTCTAATGCCCATAGATGGGTGTCTGTTGTTAATATTATGTATAATCTATAATAACTTATTAATATTTTTTTTATACCAAACACCTCGCGTACGTGAAGCTCTCGCATTCATTATTTCAATATAAAAATATGTTAGTTTTTTTCATATATTTGAACGCTTTCAGTAAGTTGACATGTTATTCTGATTTCATCTTCTATCTCAGAGCTGCTGGGACCCCAAGTGTGAAGGTAGCTGTGGTTGGAACTGGTACAGCAAGCGTTTTTGATGAAGCTACGCCTTCATCTCAGCAATTAATTGATGTTGCCTTTACTCCATCAAAAGGTGTCTTTACATGTCCCCCATTTATAGTATAATAGCATACATATCTACTAATAGATGTAGTGGAAAATGTTTATCTTTATGACCTTCTTTTGCAGCAACCGGCAAAGTTCTCGCTTTAGAGCTGCCCCATTATGCGAATGATAAACCCACGGTTTTATATCCTGCATCTGCAAAAGCTAGTCATGACATAGGTATGTGGTTCATAAATCATTTGTTACATATAGATATGACTAATATAAAATAAAGTTTAATGGAATTAACCTTTTGGTTTTTGTAATAATGTGCTTAATGTGTATTGTTTGTGTCATACTTCTTACTTACAATATAATATATGCCATATTTCTTTCCCCTTTTGAAGTTTCACTAAAAGCTTACCATGGGTTGTGTTTTTTAGAGGAAGGTCTTTCTAAACGTGGATTTTACGTCACAAGATTGAATACATACACAACGGTACATATATAATAGTTCTGTAAATGCTGCTTTAACAAAGTTCTAACTTCTAAGCGTTGATTTTATCATTTGTTTTAGGACCCTGTCCAACACGTGGATCAAATGCTTCTCAAGCAAGCACAATCTGCTTCCGTAGTTGCAGTTGCATCACCTTCTGCAATTCGGTAATTTGTTTGTTTCATCATCTGATGCGAAATTCTCATGATGTGTTTCTTTCTGTTAAAATAACATATCTCAGCTTAGACACAATGTACCTTTTTGAATTCAGCTAGACAAATTTTAACGAGTAAAATGCCATTTTCTGTCCCTGAGGTTTGACTACTTTATCCAAAGGCTTGTTTTTTTTTCACATTTTGGATCCAAAAAGTTTGAAATCTTGCCATTTTCATCCGGCTCGTTAACTCCATTCATTTTTTGACGTAAGTCAAGAGTGTTTTCATATTTTTAGACATTTTTTTGTGATGATTAAAGGGTTTGGGTGCGGAGAAAGTCAACAGAGTGAATCTTTATTTCTAATAGTGTTTTCTATTTTAATAAAAAATGTTTAAAAAGACGGAAATGCCCCTCTTTTAACTGAGAAAAATGGAGGTAACGAGTTGGATGAAAATGACAAGATTTCAAACCTTTTGGATCCGGATGCGGAAAAACAAACCTTTGGACGAAATTCGCAAAAGTGGCCAAACCTCAGGGACGAAAATGGCATTTTACTCATCTTTTTTATCTTATCTTGCAAACAGTGTTTGGGTCGATCTTTTACCTGAACCAGATAACTGGAACGGTTCCATTGCATGCATCGGTGAGACAACTGCTTCGGCTGCGAGAAAAATGGGCTTGAGAAATATATACTACCCATCCAGCCCATCCCTTCAAGGGTAATAATTTGTAATTTCTGTATTGTATAATATTAGTAACTCTACTTGAGCTACTGTCAAGTCATAATAATACGTTTGTGTTTGACAGTTGGGTTGACAGCATTCTTGATGCTTTACTGGTTCATAATCAATTCTTGAAAGCCTAAAACCGATGTTTGCGGCATCTTGTTTTTGAGGTAACGTGTTATAGGGGAGCTGATGTTTATAAACATCTCTAGTAACATCATGAAGAGCATCTTGAGGAAGCATACTTTTGTAATAGTTGTTTATAAATTTTACATATTGTAAATGAAAGTTTTATTTTCTAAGTTAATTGTAATAAGTGATTTTGACTTGTAGTCTCGTAACATTCTTTGTAAAGTAATAATTATAATAATAGCAAATTAAACTTATGTTTCTGCGCATTTTGCAAATCTTGTATTATATTTGTATACGTTTTTTATTTTGCTAGCAAGTTACATAACTGAGAAACAATGAGCCCTCCCTTACAAGAACTTGAGCTGTTAAAAATCTTTCAGAACCCACTCCACTGGTACTTTCTTCATCTCATAAGAACTTGGAAGTACAATTTAATCAAGTCCATAGTCATTATTCATTAAACTCTAATTAGTTTATTGTTTGTGTCCAGATTATTCGGTTGAAGATGGAGGAAGTATTCCTTGAAGGAATGATGATATCATGACTAATGCTCTTTGTGGTTGGTAGCTTGGGACTGTATGCCATGCGCCTCTTATTGTTGTCAGTAGCATTGATCCTTCGTAGCCTACCACATATCCTCCAACCTATCAAATTTGTCGCATCATTTTGAAAATTTTGACATTTCATAATTTTTGTTTGCAACAATATGGTTCGAGTGTGGGAATACTGTGTACCTCTTTGTTATAGTACCACGGTCGCCATGGAATCACTACTGGTATTTTCAACTTGTTTACAGAATACCTTGAGGATGTTACTGGGACCCGTCCATCGATGTCCCCACTGTAGATTCAATATGTAAATATATTATGCTTCTTTTGCTTGTACAAAGACTAATTAAAAGTGGTGTGTATAGATAAAAAAAAATAGGATTCACCTGTATATCCAAACAATAATCTTATCTTCAACTAGCTGATTGATAGTAGGCAAAATGGTTGTTGGGCTGTCTGTCCATCCATCACCACTACACACAAGGAAAATGATTAGTTAGCCCGTTTATTACTACTAACCATCATGTGAAACCTTTGTGTTTATGGTGTTGGTATGTAAAGTTACAAAATAGATGTACCCGCAAGGTGACCATGAGGTATTTCGGGCATGAAGAGCTTCTTGCACATCCGCTCGATTCAGATAGGTGGTTACATAATCATCAGAACATGGATCAAAAGACATCACCTGGTAGAAGTACATCATGTTGTTAAAATATTATTTACTTACAAACTTGTTAAGACAGTCAATGAACCTCTCTCTCTCTCTCTCTCTCTCTCTCTCTCTAGTCTATATTATATGTATATGAATCAGGGACTTGCAGAGCCTGGGGATCCAGGTTTTTGTGCATCTCTATCACACAGTGGAGCGTAGATGTTGCATATGTCAATATAACCATATTCACTGTATCCTTGGCCCTGATACTCCTCACATTTATCCGAGAAATTTCCAGAAATGTAATCACAATACTTGTTGATTTCTGCATTTGTCTCATCAGAGTTTAGAGCATGTGTCCAGAAATAGTCAAACATCCCTTCATAAGAGGTAGTATCATCTATCCAAGCATTCCCAATCTGCACAATCAAATAATGCATTAGTGGTTACAGTCTTGAGAACTTGAGAGTGTATGTGAGTATGCCATATCAATATAGGTAGGGTTTACTTACTGCTATTCCTTTGAGGTTAATAACTGTTTGGTTTGTTTTCTTGTTCTCTGAGACAATGAGGGAAGCAAGTTGAGGTACATAGTGGCCAGCATAGCTTTCCCCTGTAATAAAGAAATCTCGGGTTTTGTATTGAGGGAATCTATTTAACCAGTTGACGAGGAAAGTATAGGAGTCTTTAGCTGTCTGTTTGTCGCCTGTTGTGTAGTCAGGACTTCTGTTTGAATATGAGAATCCCACTCCAGCCGGTGACTCCAAGAATATTACATTAGCCACTGTTCATTATTACGTTTACGTTTAGCCCTTTACATAATATTTATGCAAACAATAGATTAATGTAATGAGTTTTTGTTATTACCATTATTCCATGCATAGTCATTGCGGTATAGTGTTTTCCCATCACTGTTGACCCGAAAGGGTCCAAGTTCTTCCATGGCTCCATATCCAAAGGATGAGCATCCCGGTCCTGTAGAAATAGCCTCGTGAATCGTATGACGAGGCACCCAAAAAACGAGTATGAGGCGGCGCCTCAGGGGTTGCGTCCCATAAGGTAGAGGCGCCAAGAAAAGCTGCGCCTCGGGGAGTTTTGATGTTTTAAACTTTTTGTGTCAATTTCAAATATTTCATGTCTTTTTAATGTGTATTTTTTATGTTTTGATGAATATCATGATGAAATTAGTTAGTATATTAGTTTTTATAAGATATATAATCTGTATATTTATTGTTTAATTCCGCATCAGGCTTACGCCTCGGTTCGCCTTATGGCGTACACCTCGTGAGGCAAAGGGAAAACGCCTCGAGGCACGATTCCGTACTTTTAGACCTTGATTGTATGATCATATTTTGAATCTTTTTTCATGTTAAGATTGAAACATTAGAAATGTGTTATTACCTCCATTGAGCCACAAGACTAGAGGGTTAGTTGAAGAATTCTGAGGCGATTCAGCAAAATAATAAAACAACGCTCGTCCAGCGTCTGCATGGACTGTTACATATCCTGCATACTGCTCAAAATCCGCTTCTGGTTGGCCTGGCAGCTTATCAATCCTGTCTGCCTCTAACGATCCTTCTTGAAGTACCGTATAACCGGAGATAAATCTGATATATCTTGTTTCATCCATGATACCGCATGCGGCGGATTCTCTGATCTTCTCGACTTGATCAATGTGTTTAGTTTGCTGATCTGGTTATCCTTGCTTGCAACAGAAAAACCGAGAAGGTAAAGTGAAACAACTATTAACATCAAATATGACGGCCGGGTCATTTTAGTTGTACGCAACTGGTAATTTAGTATCATCTTATATGTGTTTGTGTGTATGTATATGCATCTGTCTCTATATATACACACTATCATATAGATCCATTTAGCTGGCTTGCTCTTGTTGCAATGTCATTTCCAAGGCTCATTGTGCTGCTCTTTGAAATCTCCACCATTATTTTATAATAAGTTTGAATATAATTTGGCAGTGACATTTTGCAATATCTGATTGTAAACTTCTCCCATGCATCATCTCATGTTTTCAACGCATGCAGGCGCTTTAACATTTGCGTAAAAATGAACATTATAGAAGTTTAACACGAACCCATTTGACACAATATATGACTCCACCGGCCTATTTTGCCAGCTTAGTTATTTTCGTTATTCCGAAATCAATGCATTAGTAATGCGATTTGTAATTTGATTGAGAATTAACCAATACCATATGTTGTTACCGTGGGGCTTAGGGTGGCATTTCTTCAGTTTCTGGTTAACACCGTATATGTAATTTGGTCTGCCTCAGCGGATGGGCCTGCCAGCAAGCCCAAACAGCGTATGGGCCTGCCAAGGTGTCTATTTGCACACTTTAGGGTTTATATACGTGGTGTATAAGGTTGCATAAAAATCAGTGTCTGACTGATGTCAGTTCTTGTCTGGCTGCTCCTATACGCCGCATATAGGCCTATAACGTATATAAAGGGTTTTTTTTTGTCTTTTTAAAAACCACCCTCCAGGGGTAAAATTGTCTTTTTTATTATACGCCGCGTATAGCCCTATATATGGCGTATATATGGGCCAGGTTTGGTTAAAAAGACCACTTTGCCCTGGATTAGGGATATACGTAGCTCAAACCAGGGGTAAAATTGTTTTTTGGCCCTTTATATACGCTGCGTATAGGCCTATACGAAACGTATATAAAAGGGTTGGTTTTTAGAAACATTTATACAATTTTAATCGTTTTAGCAAAGTTTTATAAAAAATATAAGTTTTCTATTTTAAATAAATAAAAAAGTAAGTATTTCTTAAAACTTTTTTATACAACATTAAGAATTTATATACGTTATTACAAATATCGTATCGTATAGGTGTAGTATAGATCCCGTATTGACCTCGTATAAGCCTATAAGTGTGATATCGTATCGTATAGTGTAGTATAGGTCTCATATAGGCCTTATATAGGCATATAGGTGTAGTATTGTATAGTATAGGTATCGTATAGGACTCGTATAGAAGTATAGATGTAGTATGGTATCGTATAGCGTAGTATAACTGAAGTCTCGTATACGTGTAGTATAGTATAGTAGTAATATACATGACCCATACGAGATTTATACTACACTATACGATATGATACATAACTGGTATAGGTATAATATAGGCCTATAGGTTATACAAGACCTATAGGTGGCCTATACGACACTTATATGATACGATACGATATGATACGATACAATATCAATATAGGCCTATAGTTATGTATATGTCCTGTATAGAACTATAGGGGTGGTTTAGGTCGCATATATGCCTATACAAGACCTGTAGGGTACATATACTAGACTTATATTATACTGTAATACACGATACAATAGGCTATAAGTGCGATATCGTATCGTATCGTATAGTTTTGTATAGGTCCCATATAGGCCTCATATAGGCATATATGTGTAGTATCATTTGGAATAGGTACGTATGTCTCTCGTATAGAAGTGTAAATGTAGTATGGTATAGTATAGCATAGTATAACTTAAGTCTCGTATATGTGTAGTTGATACGTGGTCGAAAACCAGTGTTCTCTTATGTTTAAATTGATGTTTTTACATAACTTTTAGTTTCGAATAGCCTACTTTTAATTGGAATTGTGTTTTGCAGGTCTAATGGAGTTTAAGGAGCTATTCAGGAGCTATACGGAGCACCAGGACGGAAAACGGATCAACCGAGAATGCGAAAATAGAAAAAAACAGAAAATGAGAAATGCACGTGCCATCCCCGACGCCCTCCTGAGCCGTCGGCAACGCCCCTCTGATGTTTTCGTCGGCCAAAAACCTCCGTAGGTAGTGGAATAAGACGTCGGAGGAAACCAGGATATCTAAGGGCCGTCGCCGACGCCCTGGTGGGCTGTCGCCGACTCTGTCGTCTGATCCATTTCGCGAATTTTGTTGTTTGGTGTTTGGGAGACGAGTATAACACATTGTTTTGACCATTTCAAAGGACTTACGTGATTTTTGAGTTTTGAAACCCTTCTTGGAGCCAGGAACACCTCCAACCTCAATTCCAATCCATCCAATTCATCCATCATCATCCGAATTCATCATCCGTCCTCACTTCCCTAACCCTAATCATCATCCTTTCCATCATAACCCTAACCTTCATCATACTCCTCTTCAAAGCTTCAAGATGTTCAAGACCAAGAGTTCATCAATGGCTGATCGTGTTCCATTCGCCATGAGCGGCTAATTCTCGCGGGTTTCACCTCAGTGTAGACTTTTGTAAGGATTTCTAGGATTTGCTACTTGTTTATTATTTGGTTTGTGACAAGTTGAATTGCATTTAAATCATTAGATAATTGTCTTACGTTTGTATTGAATTTACGAATTGTCGAGTTGTATTGAATTTACGAATTGTCGAGTGAGTTATGAAATTTGACTTCGTGAAATGAATATACGTATTTATGCCTTGTCTTTCGATAAGATTTACTTGTCCAAGGTAACGAAGTGCATTGCGGTCTGTCTCCAACTTCGATAGCAATTGACACCTAAGTCGTGTGATTATAAAAATGTTAATGAACTAATACAATTAAACCAAAGTAAAATGCGTAGTAACCCTAGGTCCTACAATTGTTGAACCGAGTGTGAACCTTGTTTCAAATTATTGTTTAAACTCATTCAATCAAATCTTTGTGCAATCATTCAAGTTTTCATAGTTAGTAATCAACATATAATCAAACTTGTCGGTTTAATCTGACCTCTCTTTTCAACAAACAAACAAATTAACAACATAGCAAGCTTCATAAGTGTGACAACCTTTAAAATCAATCGTGTCCATCGCAAATCACAGACTCTTCGTGGTTCGACAATGTACTACCACTAACTCATAGTTAAGGATAAATCGGGTATATAAATATTATCTTTGACCATGACGCGACACTCCGATCAGTAGTATAGTACAGTATAGTATAGTATGGTACAGTACAGTACAGTGCAATACAGTATAGTATAGTAGGAGTATACAAGACCTATAAGGAATCTATACGATACTTATACTATACGATACAATATCATACTAGACTTATACTATGCGATACGATACTTAACAATGTTTTTTAATTATATTATTTTTAAAGTATTTATTATTGAACTTTGTTAAAACAATATATAATATATAAAAATGCTTCGTTTAAAAAACAAAAAAAACCCTTTATATACGCGTATAGGCCTATACGCAGCGTATATAAAGGTTAAAATACCATTTTACCCATGGTTTGGGCTGCGTATAGCCCCTAAACCAGGAGTAAAATGGTCTTTTTTCCTATACGCAACTTATAGGCTTACACGCGACGTAATATAAAGGGTCAAAAAGACCAGTTAACCCCTGGTTTAGGGGCTATACGAGACCCAAATCAGGGTAAAATGGGTTTTTTGACCCTTTATATACGCCGCCTATAGGCCAACACGCCAGGTTTGGGGTTAAAATACAAAAAAACCACCCTTTATATAGTTGCGTATAGGCTTATACGCGGCGTATATAAAGGGTCAAAAAGACAATTTTACCCCTGGTTTGGGCTGCGTAAAGCCCCCAGTTCAGGGGTATAATGTATTTTTTTACTATACGCCGCGTATAGCCCTGTATGTGGCGTATATATGGGCAAGTTTGGTAAAAAGTCCATTTTACCCCTGAATTGGGGATATACGCAGCCCAAACCAGGGTAGAATTGTCTTTTTGACCATTTATAACGTGGCATATAGGCTTATACGCAACGTAATAAAGTTTTTTTTAGGATACAAATACATTATTTATCGTTTTAGAAAAGTTCTATATGAGGTACTTTAAAAAACATTTTTAAGTATCGTATAGTATATAGTATAGTATAAGTTTTGTATTGTATAGGTATAAGTCTCGTATAGGCCTATGGATGTAATATGTATCGTCTAGTGTTGATAAGTCTCGTATAGGTCTATAGGTGTAGTAGAGTATCATATCGTATCGAATAATGTAGTATAAGTATTGTATAGGTCCCCAAAGGTCTTGTATATGCCTATAGGCCTATAAGGGTGTTGTATGGTATGGTATCATATCGTATAGTATATAGTATAAGTCTCGTGTAGGTTCCTATATGTGTGATATTGTATCGTATCATGTAGTGTAGTATAGGTCCCGTATAGGTGTATAGGTGTAGTATCGTATAGTATAGGTCCCGTATAGCGACTCATACTATACCTATAAGCCTACGTGGGACCTATACTACATCCATAGGACTATACGAGACCTATAAGCCTATACGAGATCTATACAAGACTTATACTACACCATATGATACGATACTACACGATACTACACTTATAGGCCTATACGAGACAATACTACACATATATACCTATATATGGCTTACATTACACTATACTATACGATACGATAGGATACAATACTATATTACACGTATAGTCATATACGAGATCTATACTACACTATATGATACGATACTACATCCATAGGCTCATGCGAGACCTATATTATACTATACGATAGAATACTTAACAACGTTTTTTACTACAATATACAATACGATAGGATACAATATTATATTACACGTATAGTCCTATACGAGATTATACTACACTATATGATACAATACTACATCCATAGGCCTGTACGAGACGTATATTATACTATACTATACGATAGAATACTTAACAATGTTTGTATTTATTTATTTTTAAAAATTACTTATTATAAAAATTTGCTAAAACGATAAATAAAGTATAACAATGTTTCTTAAAAAACACCATTTATATATGCTGCATATATAAGGGACAAATTCCCACATCATATCAGAGATTCTCTTGGAAATAGAAAAAGATGGCTATACGTCACGTATAGACCTATACGCGGCGTATATAGAGCTAGGGTTTGGTGTGCAAATAGGTACATCCAAAATTTTGATAAAACTAACACTTCAAAGTGAAAAAAAACAAAGAGAGAGGGAGGGGGGGGGGGGTTGCTAGGCGTATGAAAAGATCTGCCAGTGGTTTCAAGCAACTTTACAATTAATTCTTTATAAGTTGTGTGTAATTCTATAAAATATACAAATTCTATAAGTTCTAGCTTAATAAATGTAAAAGTTCTCTTTTTTTTTTTACCTTAAAAAAGCTCCATTGGAAATATTTTGGGTTTGCGTGTGCATGAAAATGTTCTTTAGTATTAACTTTTCGTTAGTAGTCATTAAAAACCAATCATCAATGGTAATTTATATCAGCTATAAACTCATCAATAGCAAATAAGTTCAATCTGCTAAGCCAGTGGTATGTGTTAGCAGTAGTAACTTTCTGATAAGAGTTCTGTAATTGCACCTTAATTGGCATACTCTTGCACAAAGTGATGCGATTTTTCACTCAAATCATTTTGATAATTCGACCCATGTATAGAAGAATCATCTGGTTCTTTTAATATATGATTTGATTTGTTTTTATAAAGAAGAACGACCATCTTGTTTTTGCATAACACTTTATCTTTTTTGATTATGGATTTCATATATATAGACAAAATACTATATGGATAAATTTATTGCAAGACATTTAATAGATTATAAAATTATCATTATTTACTTATTTTAACCGCGAATTTCTTGCTTATTGCCTCACAAAAGCTACAAAAGTAACTAAACTAAATTAAAAAAAGAAAAAAATCAGGATCTTAGTAAATGACAAAAAGCTACAAAAGTAACTAAATTTATAATTTATATTTCATACAAACTCCCCTTGTCTTGGAGAAAAACACTATGATTAGTTATATATTTTTTCTTGAAGAATACAAGTGAAGACTACCACATTTAGTAAAAAAAAATAATAAAAAATTATATGGGCACCCAAAATGCCAAACTTGTTTCATCATGGGGCGCACGCATGGTGATCATCTACATCGCACCTGCATGATGACTTAGAAGTTAGATTTTGTGATGAACCGACGGTCAGGATTAAGTAACGTCAATTTCTAATTCTTGCTTGTCTTGCTTTCTTTTTAAAAGAGGAAAGGAGTACAATAATTGCAATGAGTGTAACCATGGCTAAATAACTTCTTTGCATCTATCCTTCATTAAGTCCCTGATCGTTCCATAATTAACAGTATGTTACAAATAAGTAATTTTATCATTCAAGGGCTAGATCTTTATTTATACATTTAGATATTTTTGAAAGTCCCTCCTCATACACCTTTTATGAATTAGTAGATAGGTCTTCATATTAGTTTTTTTCTTTTATTATTTAAACTTCACTTTCATTCACACTGATAGCGTCAAATAGGGTAGTCACAAATAACACAGCCAAACCAACTATTTACATAGTATATAATCAGTTCGTCCAACTAATACTATTATTTCTAATCCTATTCTTGTACCAATAGCTAAGGGATTTGATGTTGCTGCAAATTTCTTCAATCTTTATCGCCTTATCCGAGAAGCATTTTTCATTCCTCGCAGTCCAAATACACCAACCTGTAACCATGAACACCCCATGAATCGTCTCCTTGATCTTGTTATTTTTTTTTTGAAGAAAATCAGCCCAACACAACAGGTCTTTCACAGAAAACATGAACACAGGCTGCACTGCTCCAACAAATTACCAAACAACGCTGGCAACCAAACCCGAATTAACATGTGTCATATTAGTTAATAATGATACTTGGACAAAGCATTGAACAACAGAAGCCTAGAGTCACATGTTTCAACTTGTACCTTTTTAGCATAATTTAATTTAGTGTAATATTCCATCCTGACGGTAGGGGTGTTAAACGGATTCTGTTCGTGGGTTGGTGGTTCAATCTGACCTGAACCCATAAATTGTGTCATACATATGAACCCGAACCCGAATATTCGCAGGCTGACCTAAACATAATCCGTTCAACCTGATTTTTTATTTTTTTTTAGCAAATGAATATATTAAAATTAACATCTAGTACAAAAAACAAAAACTTATATAATAAAATTACATTAAAATCATATGTCAATTTCTCTTTTTAAGTTATAACTATAGCATAAAATACACACCCAATTTAATTTTTTACATTAAACATATTATAAAAAAAATTATTTTTTAATAGAAATGGGTTAAACGGGTCAACCGTACCGACCAGGTTGACCTGAACCTGACCCGTTTAGCTAAACGGGTTCGTGAGCTCAACCTGAAACTGACTCGAGCCGTTTAGACTAAACCTAAACCTGCGAATTTCGTGTTAGGTTTATTTGATTTTTTTGTCATGAATTTGCACCCCTACCTGACGTCCTCATGCCCAATTACCAACCATATATAGACAGACATATATGTAGTTGTGATTGCTTTCGACATAAACAGTTATTAATAACTGGTCAAAATGTAAACAAAAAAAAGCATGAGTAACCCTTGTCTTGTAACGCTTATTCTAATAGTTTCATAATGTGGTTTTTCACCTGTGATATATGTATTTTGTAATATTTTTATCATATGAAGTATTAAGTTATATTATGAGATTTTCTATCTTCATTCTTTACTCAAGTTAATTATATTTACTGTAGTTGTTAAAAAGATAAAATAATATAAAAAATGGTAAGAAAAAGATGTATTTAAAATTTGAATGAGTATTTTTTAAGAAACTAACAAAAGTAGTATATCCAATGCCTAACACGCTAACATATACCTAACAGGTATTGGTCGGGACATGGAACATGATTTTACTACCACCACGTATGAGACATGGTTTTTAATCGGATATAAAATCGAATTATGAATAGGCATTCAATTGTGATTTGTAATCAAAAGAAGTCAAGTGAAAAACAGAAAGTAAAAGGAAAAACTTGACAAAAACACAAAAGATGCAGGTGCAAAAAAAGGAGAATACCACATATGTTTAACTCGCAACAGCTGGCCTCAAATCTATCAACCACGCAACACGTTACCCTAACCCCCAACACCATGCTTTCTCTCTCTACCACCACTCTCTCTCCTCCACCTCCGTCGCATCTTCTGCACCATCACCGTCGCTCATATTCCTTCAAGCTCCGAGCTTCTTCTCCGCTCAATTCCTTCTCCGATCACCGAGTTGTTGTCACCAGAGAACGCGGCAAAAATCACAAACTCATCACCGCTCTTGTAATTTTCTCTTTCCTTTTTTATCTCAATTATTGTTCAGTTTCAGTATTTTGTTAATTTACTCATGCATTGTTGTTGTGTGTTGTTGTTACAATTATTTATTTACTGATGCGTATAATGTTAAAAGGTTCATTTGATAAAAGTGAGATTAAACTTGATTCTGTTTATAGAGGGACAAGTGCTTTTTGAAGATTAGATTTATTATAGAGTAAATTGCACAAAACGTCCTTAAGTTTCACCAATCTTGCTGGTTTCAGCTTTAATCTTTAAAAGTTGCCAAAACCAGCCTTTAAGATTAATTTTGTTGCAGGTTTCATCCTTTATCACTAACCCAGTTACTAATCCATGTTAAATGGCCTCACATGCATAGCATGTGAGGGTAAAACCGTCTTTTCCCCAATTTTTAACTCCGATTTCAGTTCCGATCAATCGCTATTGAAATTGAGATGAAGAGAGAGCTAGCTTTCGCATCGGAAGCTCGATCTCAGTTCAATTGCTTCTCCGGTTGAACTTGCTCGCCGAAAAGCTCACCGGAAAGTGTACCGATTCACCGGAAGAACAAACAATCACCCTCAATTCAGAATCCACCACTTTTTCCACTAAGCTCCACCATGGTAATGCCATATCGTGTTCACTGTACGCCTGCAAAACTCACCCATCTCCTCATCACTCGATAGGTTCGCTGGTAATCGCGCACCCACAAACCTAAACTCCCCACGAGGCTAGTTCCAAAATCTAAAACCAGACATGGCCTGGGTCCTAAGCAAATCCGCGATTTTACGCGTTCCATTCACACACCTCTCCAAATCCACTGGATTACTAAAGTAGTTGAAACTTACAGCCGGATTCGTTGTGATTTCTGTAGATGCCAACCGGAGTGATCCAGCTGATAACGGCCCGATTATCTTCTCCATGATGTGAGCCACACTAAAATACCACTGAGCCGAGTGAGGCCGTCTGAAACCCGAGTGAACAGGCGGATGATAAGGGCGAACAGTAGACGACGCTTCAAGAGAAGCACCGGACTCAGTAATGCCCACCACCTGTATGAGAGAATGCTCCAGTAAACTCGGCGACAAAAACGATATACCATTTCGCGGATTATCATACAAAAACTCCCCTACAAACTCCAAATCATTCACCACCGGAATCCCCCAAGACGAAAGCTTGTGCAGGCGAGTAATTAATCCCGGAGCGGTTATAAAACTCGTCATCCGCTCGGCTGTAAAATCCGGCGTTAATCGCGCTACTTCCGCCTAATATCCGGCCTCTGGCGTTCGGAACACCTTCATCGGAACTGAAAGCTTGTGCAGGTGAGTAATAATTGTCGATTTGACGGAGTGTTTGAATAAAACCTTCTTGTTTCATGACGTTAGGGTTTGTGTACGGTACACCGCCTCTTTCGAGAAGTAATACGCGGTGGTTGAATGATAGTGTGGCTGCTAACGGACATCCGGCGGTGCCGCCGCCGAAGATGATGTAGTCGAAGTAGTCTTCCGGTGGAAGTTCGGTGGCGTTGATGAGAAGCAGGTTTATGGTGGAGGAGAAGCAGGTTTTGAACTAGATTTATATTTAGAGAGAGAAGATAGAGAGAGAGATGAAAAGACGGTTTTACCCTCACATGCTATGCATGTGAGGCCATTTAACATGGATTAGTAACTGGGTTAGTGATAAAGGATGAAACCTGCAACAAAATTAACCTTAAAGGCTGGTTTTGGCAACTTTTAAAGATTAAGGTTGAAACCAGCAAGATTGGTGAAACTTAAAGGACGTTTTGTGCAATTTACTCCTTATTATATTAATCTCAACTTGAGGAAACAAATCACACAGTTTGCCAATCTCCATAAGCGTAATTAAAGTAGTAATTCATAATAGTTTATTTATTTTGGTCTTTTTGTATCTTGAGGGGTCATTCCCTTTCTAGTACTGATGATAGACAGTATCAAATTATCTAATCTATGTTTATTGATTCACGAGTTGAATTTTTTGCCTGTTTGAACCTATGAGGGGTCATTCTATTATGGAACTCATGTGTTTATATATTAGGTTGCTTTGTTTTTCTTATTTATGCAATTATATACATAACATTGTCATGTAAATATTGAACTTAATGGTAAATTTGTCATTTTTGGAATGTGACACCACCTCCACGAACCGTTCAATGATGTCTTTCCCATCTCTCTCTTCTCCCTCTCATGCATTCCCCCTTTCTCCTGTCTATAGCCACGGATAAATTATTGGCTCTCTTCGCCACCTCCGCAAAGTCGGTAGATGCCCCTCCCTCTCCCGTCCACCTAAGGGATGGATGCCCCCACAGACGTCGATTGCAAATGGCCATACTACAAACAAACGTCCTATATCCGGTCAACACTCAATGGAAAAGAACATTACTTAGTTACATGAAAGTATCAAGGTCATATCATGAATACAACGATATGCATGAAGTTACAACTAATGCAACCAGGATGTCATGCAGTATTCCACATTTGTTCTGGTGGTCATTTTGATATGATTTTATTCCTGTGCTAACATTATTATGTTTGTAAGTTGATAATAGAGTTGATGGGCAGTGTCATTTATTGTTAGTTTGCTACCTACGTATTAATAACTTTTAACTGTGGAATGCCATTGTAGAATGTTGGAGTTATTGTTTAGATCGTTTTAAAGTATTTGACATTGTATTAGATCATTTGTGTTGAATAGGCAAAACATGGGATTGACAGTTTGGAGCTTCCTCTAATTCAGCATACACAACTGCCTGATCTCGACAAACTTGTTTCCCTATTGGGTGGTAAGCTCAAACTCCTTAATTACTCATTTTTATTCAGGTGGAAATGACTTTTCCTTGTTTTCAGCTGATAAATCATGATTCGTATAATGTGCAGTCACAAAATATATCTGGCACATGGCACCCAATTTAACAACAGCCTGTAATTTTTCTGTTTGGTGATTATATATACAAAACTTCTCTTATAGTCTAATATAGTAATTAAAGATTGATAAGACCGGATTTAATTGTATATTCTGAAACTTATTTCTCTAAGCATCATTAAAGATTTTTCTTTTGATAAAACCTGTGACTTTTTTTTCAATGCCATTTAACATTTATCTTTTTGTGATATTTTGGTTGGCAGCCACTAGTTTTGATTGGATCATCATAACGTCACCCGAGGCAGCTCTTGTGTTTCTTCAAGCTTGGAAGTAAGTTCAGAAATCTCTTATCTATAATATTGACTCACAACTGTTGATGCATTATTTTGTTTACTAAATAAGATTCATGACTTTTGATGGATGTTTATTATAATTATTGTCAACTATGAATTAAGAAAATGAGACAAGTTCTCTCTAATGCCCATAGATGGGTGTCCGTTGTTAATATTATGTATAATCTATAGATAACTTATTAATATTTTTTTTATACCAAACACCTCGCGTACGTGAAGCTCTCGCATTCATTATTTCAATATAAAAATATGTTAGTTTTTTTCATATATATGAACGCTTTCAGTAAGTTGACATGTTATTCTGATTTCATCTTCTATCTCAGAGCTGCTGGGACCCCAAGTGTGAAGGTAGCTGTGGTTGGAACTGGTACAGCAAGCGTTTTTGATGAAGCTACGCCTTCATCTCAGCAATTAATTGATGTTGCCTTTACTCCATCAAAAGGTGTCTTTACATGTCCCCCATTTATAGTATAATAGCATACATATCTACTAATAGATGTAGTGGAAAATGTTTATCTTTATGACCTTCTTTTGCAGCAACCGGCAAAGTTCTCGCTTTAGAGCTGCCCTATTATGCGAATGATAAACCCACGGTTTTATATCCTGCATCTGCAAAAGCTAGTCATGACATAGGTATGTGGTTCATAAATCATTTGTTACATATAGATATGACTAATATAAAATAAAGTTTAATGGAATTAACCTTTTGGTTTTTGTAATAATGTGCTTAATGTGTATTGTTTGTGTCATACTTCTTACTTACAATATAATATATGCCATATTTCTTTCCCCTTTTGAAGTTTCACTAAAAGCTTACCATGGGTTGTGTTTTTTAGAGGAAGGTCTTTCTAAACGTGGATTTTACGTCACAAGATTGAATACATACACAACGGTACATATATAATAGTTCTGTAAATGCTGCTTTAACAAAGTTCTAACTTCTAATCGTTGATTTTATCATTTGTTTTAGGACCCTGTCCAACACGTGGATCAAATGCTTCTCAAGCAAGCACAATCTGCTTCCGTAGTTGCAGTTGCATCACCTTCTGCAATTCGGTAATTTGTTTGTTTCATCATCTGATGCGAAATTCTCATGATGTGTTTCTTTCTGTTAAAATAACATATCTCAGCTTAGACACAATGTACCTTTTTGAATTCAGCTAGACAAATTTTAACGAGTAAAATGCCATTTTCTGTCCCTGAGGTTTGACTACTTTATCCAAAGGCTTGTTTTTTTTTCACATTTTGGATCCAAAAAGTTTGAAATCTTGCCATTTTCATCCGGCTCGTTAACTCCATTCATTTTTTGACGTAAGTCAAGAGTGTTTTCATATTTTTAGACATTTTTTTGTGATGATTAAAGGGTTTGGGTGCGGAGAAAGTCAACAGAGTGAATCTTTATTTCTAATAGTGTTTTCTATTTTAATAAAAAATGTTTAAAAAGACGGAAATGCCCCTCTTTTAACTGAGAAAAATGGAGGTAACGAGTTGGATGAAAATGACAAGATTTCAAACCTTTTGGATCCAGATGCGGAAAAACAAACCTTTGGACGAAATTCGCAAAAGTGGCCAAACCTCAGTGACGAAAATGGCATTTTACTCATCTTTTTTATCTTATCTTGCAAACAGTGTTTGGGTCGATCTTTTACCTGAACCAGATAACTGGAACGGTTCCATTGCATGCATCGGTGAGACAACAGCTTCGGCTGCGAGAAAAATGGGCTTGAGAAATATATACTACCCATCCAGCCCATCTCTTCAAGGGTAATAATTTGTAATTTCTGTATTGTATAATATTAGTAACTCTACTTGAGCTACTGTCAAGTCATAATAATACGTTTGTGTTTGACAGTTGGGTTGACAGCATTCTTGATGCTTTACTGGTTCATAATCAATTCTTGAAAGCCTAAAACCGATGTTTGCGGCATGTTGTTTTTGAGGTAACGTGTTATAGGGGAGCTGATGTTTATAAACATCTCTAGTAACATCATGAAGAGCATCTTGAGGAAGCATACTTTTGTAATAGTTGTTTATAAATTTTACATATTGTAAATGAAAGTTTTATTTTCTAAGTTAATTGTAATAAGTGATTTTGACTTGTAGTCTCGTAACATTCTTTGTAAAGTAATAATTATAATAATAGCTAATTAAACTTATGTTTCTGCGCATTTTGCAAATCTTGTATTATATTTGTATACGTTTTTTATTTTGCTAGCAAGTTACATAACTGAGAAACAATGAGCCCTCCCTTACAAGAACTTGAGCTGTTAAAAATCTTTCAGAACCCACTCCACTGGTACTTTCTTCATCTCATAAGAACTTGGAAGTACAATTTAATCAAGTCCATAGTCATTATTCATTAAACTCTAATTAGTTTATTGTTTGTGTCCAGATTATTCGGTTGAAGATGGAGGAAGTATTCCTTGAAGGAATGATGATATCATGACTAATGCTCTTTGTGGTTGGTAGCTCGGGACTGTATGCCATGCGCCTCTTATTGTTGTCAGTAGCATTGATCCTTCGTAGCCTACCACATATCCTCCAACCTATCAAATTTGTCGCATCATTTTGTTAATTTTACATTTCATAATTTTTGTTTGCAACAATATGGTTCGAGTGTGGGAATACTGTGTACCTCTTTGTTATAGTACCACGGTCGCCATGGAATCACTACTGGTATTTTCAACTTGTTTACAGAATACCTTGAGGATGTTACTGGGACCCGTCCATCGATGTCCCCACTGTAGATTCAATATGTAAATATATTATGCTTCTTTTGCTTGTACAAAGACTAATTAAAAGTGGTGTATATAGATAAAAAAAAAATAGGATTCACCTGTATATCCAAACAATAATCTTATCTTCAACTAGCTGATTGATAGTAGGCAAAATGGTTGTTGGGCTGTCTGTCCATCCATCACCACTACACACATTAGGAAAATGATTAGTTAGCCCGTTTATTACTACTAACCATCATGTGAAACCTTTGTGTTTATGGTGTTGGTATGTAAGATGTACCCGCAAGGTGACCATAAGGTATTTCGGGCATGAAGAGCTTCTTGCATATCCGCTCAATTCAGATAGGTGGTTACATAATCATCAGAACATGGATCAAAAGACATCACCTGGTAGAAGTACATCATGTTGTTAAAATATTATTTAGTTACAAACTTGTTAAGACAGTCAATGAACTCTCTCTCTCTCTCTCTCTCTCTCTCTCTCTCTCTAGTCTATATTATATGTATATGAATCAGGGACTTGCAGAGCCTGGGGATCCAGGTTTTTGTGCATCTCTATCACACAGTGGAGCGTAGATGTTGTATATGTCAATATAACCATATTCACTGTATCCTTGGCCCTGATACTCCTCACATTTATCCGAGAAATTTCCAGAAATGTAATCACAATACTTGTTGATTTCTGCATTTGTCTCATCAGAGTTTAGAGCATGTGTCCAGAAATAGTCAAACATCCCTTCTTAAGAGGTAGTATCATCTATCCAAGCATTCCCAATCTGCACAATCAAATAATGCATTAGTGGTTACAGTCTTGAGAACTTGAGAGTGTATGTGAGTATGCCATATCAATATAGGTAGGGTTTACTTACTGCTATTCCTTTGAGGTTAATAACTGTTTGGTTTGTTTTCTTGTTCTCTGAGACAATGAGGGAAGCAAGTTGAGGTACATAGTGGCCAGCAAAGCTTTCCCCTGTAATAAAGAAATCTCGGGTTTTGTATTGAGGGAATCTATTTAACCAGTTGACGAGGAAAGTATAGGAGTCTTTAGCTGTCTGTTTGTCGCCTGTTGTGTAGTCAGAACTTCTGTTTGAATATGAAAATCCCACTCCAGCCGGTGACTCCAAGAATATTACATTAGCCAGTGTTCATTATTACGTTTACGTTTAGCCCTTTACATGATATTTATGCAAACAATAGATTAATGTAATGAGTTTGTGTTATTACCATTATTCCATGCAGTCATTGCGGTATAGTGTTTTCCCATCACTGTTGACCCGAAAGGGTCCAAGTTCTTCCATGGCTCCATATCCAAAGGATGAGCTTCCCGGTCCTGTAGAAATAGCCTCGTGAATCGTATGAGGAGGCACCCAAAAAACGAGTATGAGGCGGCGCCTCAGGGGTTTATTTTGTATGTGCGTCCCATAAGGTAGAGGCGCCAAGAAAAGCTGCGCCTCGGGGAGTTTTGATGTTTTAAACTTTTTGTGTCAATTTCAAATATCATGTCCTTTTAATGTGTATTTTTGATGTTTGATGAATATCATGATGAAATTAGTTAGTATATTAGTTTTTATAAGATATATAATCTGTATATTAATTGTTTAATTCCGCATCACACTTACTCCTCGGTTCGCCTTATGGCGTACACCTCGTGAGGCAAAGGGAAAACGCCTCGAGGCACGATTCCGTACTTTTAGACCTTGATTGTATGATCATATTTTGAATCTTTTTTCATGTTAAGATTGAAACATTAGAAATGTGTTATTACCTCCATTGAGCCACAAGACTAGAGGGTTAGTTGAAGAATTCTGAGGCGATTCAGCAAAATAATAAAACAACGCTCTTCCAGCGTCTGCATGGACTGTTACATATCCTGCATACTGCTCAAAATCCGCTTCTGGTTGGCCTGGCAGCTTATCAATCCTTTCTGCCTCTAACGATCCTTCTTGAAGTACCGTATAAACCGGAGATAAATCTGATATATCTTGTTTCGTCCATGATACCGCATGCGGCGGATTCTCTGATCTTCTCGACTTGATCAATGTGTTTAGTTTGCTGATCTGGTTATCCTTGCTTGCAACAGAAAAACCGAGAAGGTAAAGTGAAACAACTATTAACATCAAATATGACGGCCGGGTCATTTTAGTTGTACGCAACTGGTAATTTAGTATCATCTTATATGTGTTTGTGTGTATGTGTATGCATCTGTCTCTATATATACACACTATCATATAGATCCATTTAGCTGGCTTGCTCTTGTTGCAATGTCATTTCAAAAAGGCTCATTGTGCCGCTCTTTGAAATCTCCACCATTATTTTACAATAAGTTTGAATATAATTTGGCAGTGACATTTTGCAATATCTGATTGTAAACTTCTCCCATGCATCATCTCATGTTTTCAACGCATGCAGGCGCTTTAACATTTGCGTAAAAATGAACATTATATAACACGAACCCATTTGACACAATATATGACTCCACCGGCCTATTTTGCCAGCTTAGTTATTTTCGTTATTCCGAAATCAATGCATTAGTAATGCGATTTGTAATTTGATTGAGAATTAACCAATACCATATGTTGTTACCGTGGGGCTTAGGGTGGCATTTCTTCAGTGTTTGGTTAACACCGTATATGTAATTTGGTCTGCCTCAGCGGATGGGCCTGCCAGCAAGCCCAAACAGCGATGGGCCTGCCAAGGTGTCTATTTGCACACTTTAGGGTTTATATACGTGGTGTATAAGGTTGCATAAAAATCAGTGTCTGACTGATGTCAGTTCTTGTCTGGCTGCTCCTATATGCCGCGTATAGGCCTATACGCAACGTATATAAAGGGTTTTTTTTTTGTCTTTTTAAAAACCACCCTTTATATACGTTGCGCATAGGCCTATACGCAGCGTATATAAAAGGTTAAAAAGACAATTTTACCCCTGGTTTTGGCTGCGTATAGCCCCAAATCCAGGGGTAAAATTGTCTTTTTTATTATACGCCGCGTATAGCCCTATATATGGGCCAGGTTTGGTTAAAAAGACCACTTTGCCCTGGATTAGGGATATACGTAGCTCAAACCAGGGGTAAAATTGTTTTTTGGCCCTTTATATACGTTGCGTATAGGCCTATACGCAACGTATATAAAAGGGTTGTTTTTTAGAAACATTTATACAATTTTAATCGTTTTAGCAAAGTTTTATAAAAAAATATAAGTTTTCTATTTTAAATAAATAAAAAAGTAAGTATTTCTTAAAACTTTTTTATACAACATTAAGAATTTATATACGTTATTACAAATATCGTATCGTATAGGTGTAGTATAGATCTCGTATTGACCTCGTATAAGCCTATAAGTGTGATATCGTATCGTATAGTGTAGTATAGGTCTTATATAGGCCTTATATAGGCATATAGGTGTAGTATTGTATAGTATAGGTATCGTATAGGACTCGTATAGAAGTATAGATGTAGTATGGTATCGTATAGCGTAGTATAACTGAAGTCTCGTATACGTGTAGTATAGTATAGTAGTAATATACATGACCTATACGAGATTTATATTACACTATACGATACGATACATAACTGGTATAGGTATAATATAGGTCCAGTATAAGACTATAAGTTGGGTTTAGGTCCCGTATAGGCCTATAGGTTATACAAGACCTATACGTGGCCTATACGAAACTTATATGATACGATACGATATGATACGATACAATATCAATATAGGCCTATAGTTATGTATATGTCCTGTATAGAACTATAGGTGCGGTTTAGGTCGCGTATATGCCTATACAAGACCTGTAGGGTACATATACTAGACTTATACTATACTGTAATACACGATACAATAGGCTATAAGTGCGATATCGTATCGTATAGTATAGTGTAATATAGGTCCCATATAGGCCTCATATAGGCATATATGTGTAGTATCATTTGGTATAGGTACCGTATGTCTCTCGTATAGAAGTATAAATGTAGTATGGTATAGTTTAGCATAGTATAACTTAAGTCTCGTATATGTGTAGTTGATACGTGGTCGAAAACCAGTGTTCTCTTATGTTTAAATTGATGTTTTTACATAACTTTTAGTTTCGAATAGCCTACTTTTAATTGGAATTGTGTTTTGCAGGTCTAATGGAGTTTAAGGAGCTATTCAGGAGCTATACGGAGCACCAGGACGGAAAACGGATCAACCGAGAATGCGAAAATATAAAAAAACAGAAAATGAGAAATGCACGTGCCGTCCCCGACGCCCTCCTGAGCCGTCGGCAACACCCCTCTGATGTTTCCGTCGGCCAAAAACCTCCGTAGGTAGTGGAATAAGACGTCGGAGGAAACCAGGATATCTAAGGACCGTCGCCGACGCCCTGGTGGACTGTCGCCGACTCCCTCGTCTGATCCATTTCGTGAATTTTGTTGTTTGGTGTTTGGGAGACGAGTATAACACATTGTTTTGACCATTTTCAAAGGACTTACGTGATTTTTGAGTTTTGAAACCCTTCTTGGAGCCAAGAACACCTCCAACCTCAATTCCAATCCATCCAATTCATACATCATCATCCGAATTCATCATCCATACTCACTTCCCTAACCCTAATCAACATCATCCTTTCCATCATAACCCTAACCTTCATCATACTCCTCTTCAAAGCTTCAAGATGTTCAAGACCAAGAGTTCATCAATGGCTGATCGTGTTCCATTCGCTATGAGCGGCTAATTCTCGCGGGTTTCACCTCAGTGTAGACTTTTGTAAGGATTTCTAGGATTTGCTACTTATTTATTATTTGGTTTGTGACAAGTTGAATTGCATTTAAATCATTAGATAATTGTCTTACGTTTGTATTGAATTTACGAATTGTCGAGTTGTATTGAATTTACGAATTGTCGAGTGAGTTATGAAATTTGACTTCGTGAAATGAATATGCGTATTTATGCCATGTCTTTCGATAAGATTTACTTGTCCAAGGTAACGAAGTGCATTGCGGTCTGTCTCCAACGTCGATAGCAATTGACACCTAAGTTGTGTGATTATAAAAATGTTAATGAACTAATACAATTAAACCAAGTAAAATGCGTAGTAACCCTAGGTCCTACAATTGTTGAATCGAGTGTGAACCTTGTTTCAAATTATTGTTTAAACTCATTCAATCAAATCTTTGTGCAATCATTCAAGTTTTCATAGTTAGTAATCAACATATAATCAAACTTGTCGGTTTAATCCGACCTCTCTTTTCAACAAACAAACAAATCAACAACATAGCAAGCTTCATAAGTGTGACAACCTTTAAAATCAATCGTGTCCATCGCAAATCACAGACTCTTCGTGGTTCGACCCTATACTACCACTAACTCATAGTTAAGGATAAATCGGGTATATAAAAATTATCTTTGACCGTGACGCGACACTCCGATCAGTAGTATAGTACAGTATAGTATAGTATGGTACAGTACAGTACAGTGCAATACGGTATAGTATAGTAGGAGTATACAAGACCTATAAGGAATCTATACGATACTTATACTATACGATACGATATGATACTAGACTTATACTATGCGATACGATACTTAACAATGTTTTTTAATTATATTATTTTTAAAGTATTTATTATTGAACTTTGTTAAAACAATATATAATATATAAAAATGCTTCGTTTAAAAAAACAACAAAAAACCCTTTATATACGCCGCGTATAGGCCTATACGCAACGTATATAAAGGTTAAAAAACTCATTTTACCCCTGGTTTGGGCTGCGTATAGCCCCTAAAATGGTCTTTTTTCCTATACGCAACTTATAGGCTTACACGCGACGTAATATAAAGGGTCAAAAAGACCAGTTAACCCCTGGTTTAGGGGCTATACGCGACCTAAATCAGGGTAAAATGGGTTTTTGACCCTTTATATACGCCGCCTATAGGCCAACACGCCAGGTTTGGGGTTAAAATACAAAAAAAACACCCTTTATAAAGTTGCGTATAGGCCTATACGCGGCGTATATAGAGGGTCAAAAAGACAATTTTACCCCTGGTTTGGGCTGCGTATAGCCCCCAGTTCAGGGGTATAATTGTCTTTTTTTACTATACGCCGCGTATAGCTCTGTACGTGGCGTATATATGGGGCAAGTTTGGTAAAAAGTCCATTTTACCCTGAATTAGGGCTATACGCAGCCCAAACCAGGGTAGAATTGTCTTTTTGACCCTTTATATACGTCGCATATAGGCTTTTACGCAGCGTATATAAAGGGTTTTTTTTAGGATACAAGTTTATACATTATTTATCGTTTTAGAAAAGTTCTATATGAGGTACTTTAAAAAAACATTTTTAAGTATCGTATAGTATAGTATAGTATAAGTTTTGTATTGTATAGTATAAGTCCCGTATAGGCCTATGGATGTAATATCGTATCGTCTAGTGTTGTATAAGTCTCGTATAGGTCTATAGGTGTAGTAGAGTATCATATCGTATCGAATAATGTAGTATAAGTATCGTATAGGTCCCCAATAGGTCTTGTATATGCCTATACGGGTGTTGTATGGTATGGTATCATATCGTATAGTGTATAGTATAAGTCTCGTGTAGGTTTCTATATGTGTGATATTGTATCGTATCGTGTAGTGTAGTATAGGTCCCGTATAGGTGTATAGGTGTAGTATCGTATAGTACAGGTCCCGTATAGCGACTTATACTATACCTATAAGCCTACGTGGGACCTATACTACATCCATAGGACTATACGAGACCTATAAGCCTATACGAGATCTATACAAGACTTATTCTACACCATATGATACGATACTACACGATACTACACTTATAGACTTGTACGACACAATACTACACATATATACCTATATATGGCTTACATTACACTATACTATACGATACGATAGGATACAATACTATATTACACGTATAGTCATATACGAGATCTATACTACACGATATGATACGATACTACATCCATAGGCTTATACGAGACCTATATTATACTATACGATAGAATACTTAACAATGTTTTTACTACAATATACAATACGATAGGATACAATATTATATTACACGTATAGTCCTATACGAGATTATACTACACTATATAATACAATACTACATCCATAGGCCTATACGAGACGTATATTATACTATACTATACGATAGAATACTTAACAATGTTTGTATTTATTTATTTTTAAAAATTACTTATTATAAAAATTTGCTAAAACGATAAATAAATAACAATGTTTCTTAAAAAACACCATTTATATATGTTGCGTATATAAGGGACAAATTCCACATCATATCAGAGATTCTCTTGGAAATTGAAAAAGATGGCTATACGTCACGTATAGACCTTTACGCGATATATATAGAGCTAGGGTTTGGTGTGCAAATAGGTACATCCAAAAAATCATAAATTTTTTATAAAACTAACACTTCGAAGTGAAAAAAAACAAAGAGAGGAGGGGAGGGGGGCTAGGCGTATGAAAAGATCAACCAGTGGTTTCAAGCAACTTTACAATTAATTCTTTATAAGTTATGTGTAATTCTATAAAATATACAAATTCTATAAGTTCTGGCTTAATAAATGTAAAAGTTCTCTTTTTTTTTACCTTAAAAAAGCTCCATTGGAAATATTTTGGGTTTGCGTGTGCATGAAAATGGTCTTTAGTATTAACTTTTCGTTAGTAGTCAATTAAAAACCGATCATCAATGGTAATTTATATCAGCTATAAACTCATCAATAGCAAATAAGTTCAATACTACTAAGCAGTGGTATGTGTTGAGCAGTAGTAACTTTCTGATAATAGTTCTGTAATTACACCTTAATTGGCATACTATTGCACAAAGTGATGAGATTTTTCACTCAAATCATTTTGATAGTTCGACCCATGTATAGAAGAATCATCTGGTTCTTTTAATATATGATTTGATTTGTTTTTATAAAGAAGAACGACCATCTTGTTTTTGCATAATACTTTATCTTTTCTGATTATGGATTTCATATATATAGACAAAATACTATATGGATAAATTTATTGCAAGACATTTAATAGATTATAAAATTATCATTATTTATTTAGTTTAACCGCAAATTTCTTGCTTATTGCCTCACACTAAATATTTTAAAAGGATTTACCTTCCCAATTTTTATTTGTATCTAAATTCTGTATTAGTTTATATGTTAAAGTGATATCTAATTAAAATGTTTATATGTTAAAGTGATATCTAACTAGTTTTTAGTTGAAGCCTAAGTAATAAGACAAGAAGTCTGAACAAAAACGTCATTGCCTCGGGTATCCAAAGTTTTTATATTTAACTTATTATACATTAAAGTTGTCACTTTGGGGCTTACTAAAAAAAAGTTTAATAAAAAGCAATATTTGAAGTTATTTGTTATATAAAAACACCAAGGACACGCCTACCAAATTTTTTTTTCATATTTAACTGAACTTTCGAATAAAGAACATGCCAAAAACTTGTGGTACAAGTTTATATTATATATATACCCTATACCCTCGTGCCCAAATAGTCAGAGATCAGAATGGGTGAATTACATAGATAGGAATATTTTGTAAGAAATTATAGATTATCTTCTCTAGTATATGGAAAAATAAAGAGAAAAAGACTTAAGACGCATGTTGTCGTCTCAATACATTTGGATAATATATATATATATATGACCAGAATGATTTCATAACATCCAAATGATTTAAGAACTTGTAACATGAATTTATTTATTTATTTTCCGTTTGAAAGAACTTGTAAGTAACATGCTGATCATTTTATTTATTTATTTACAAATAAACGAAATCACAAAAGAAAAGAATACAAAGAGGGTAATGAGACCATTCTCATGAGCCACCGGCTGGAAAGACAGAAGAGAACTAACATCGACCAAAACCAAAATCTCCTCTGGCCAACAAATGGCAGAGACAAGAGAAGGTTACAATCACTAGGGTCAACATCAGACACGGGTCACCAATCGTACCCGATGGATCAGGAAAAGAAAGCTTCTCTGGTATAAGTTTAGGGGAAATAAAGAGAAATCTGTGTTTCCACTCCTTGGGATATGTAGAGGTGGGCATATAGTTATAACGAGGATCGACGAAGTCTTTCCTACATCAGCACGAAGGCAATAATAATAATGATGAAACAACCGAATGGAAGGAAGTTTGTTCAATGCTTTACAAGGAATCTCAAAATGTACCATTCAAAGAAACCTGGGTGAACTTGGGAAAAGAGAATGGCTTAATGTTTTGATAAGGCCATTTGAAAGGTCGACTAGGGATATCGAACATTAAATGCAGGAGTGTATATGACTACACAATTCTATTTGCTAAAGGAAAACGCAGCGGTGTATATGACGGTTCTATTTGCAAATCGTCCGAAAAAAGTAGAAGCCAAATCTTTATGACTCACATCTAAAAAATGAGGGTTACTACTAATCTAGTCACTTGCAGAAAAGAGAGAGGATCACTACACCAGCTAAGGAGTTCAACAAAGAAAACATTTTCTTCTTTCCCACTTGATACCTAGGTGAGCGGTAAGCGTCCCATCAATTTTTAAATGGGAAGGCCACTAATGAACGCCACGTGTAGGCAATAACAAACTCTGGCCTTCACATACTCACCAACTCAATGTAGAGAATCATTACCCATTCAAACAAATAATAACGGTAAAAAGTTGAAGGGGCCCACGATCGTTATAATTGAGTAGACTAAGCCCCTAGGCCCAAGCCCAAGATTAATAACCTGATCTAGCATACGATTCTAATGAAAAAGAGTTCTTGTCTTCCCGCCAAAAGAAAAGACTGGTTAAGGGACAACCAAGAGAAGAAAACAGATCACCAAGGGAAGATCAAATCAAGCATTTACTGAAGGATAAGAAAAGACTGGTTAAGGGACAATCAGCCGAAGGAACATGCGAAAAAGGATAAGCTATCAAAGAGGTTAAGGTTTTAGGTGCATTCAATGCTCAGAATCATGTCTCCCGAAAAAAATTCTGGTTAGACATATCTCCTCTTTTCCCGGGTAAATCAGTAGATCCTTTGTACCACATCTCTTGGTATATGTAAGGAGACATGAAGAATGAAGACTTCCATTTAACAACACACGACAAACATTCTTCCTTTAACAGAATTTAGTGATCTCCTTTATTATAAGTAACTGATCCTGATTCTCACACTATAGGTTGATCACAGACACACCCCTGGGCTCTCCATGCTGAGACTAACGGCGTCTGTCTTGTAGGTTTCCGACAAGGTCCAATATACCGAAGTGGTTTTGATCCAGAATTTCTGGCAAAAGCTGATTTAGAAATCAACATACACGTTATATCTTATATAGCTCTAAACTCTAACTTCTAGTAGTTTTATCAAACAAATTTCTTGGTTCGAATTTGTTTGCTTTGTTTCATTATGTTATGAAGCACATTCGTTAAACCCTTATACATGCCATTAATTTTTTACACATTCACAAAATAATACCCTTTTTAAACTCATTTCTTCAATTTCATTATAGAATAACAAGGTAAAAGTGGGTCTCTTGAGACTTAAAACTATCACAATGTAACTTTTTGTGTATATTTCTTACATTAATGGGTCATTTTATATGTTTTCACGTTGCTTTTCATTCTCCACAAATCAATGGGTCATTTTATATATTTTCACATTGCTTTTCATTCTCCACAATTTTTTTTAATTATACCTTGGCCTATTACATATTATATTATTATCTTTCAAAAAATTGTAAATAAAAGGCCTTTTCGATTTTAAAAACAAATAGGTGTCGGAAGTAAATGGTATTAATTATGTTTGACATTTTTTAAGTATTTAACTCAAGCGCATTAATTAAGGGTTAGCTTTAGATCATCTTAGACCATCTACACTGTTTAGTCTGGTGGTTCGTTGTGGACATTTTGATGTGAGCGGCGTCTGTATGTGGCGTCCAGAAATGAACTTTACAGATGCAGATGATGAGTGTGGGCCCACCTCACACACACACATACATATAATTTATAATGAGGGGGACTTTGTGGGAGGTTTGTTGACGTAGAGTAAACGTGGTTTTGAAAGAAAGTATGGAATTTGATGTGACACTGAGGTGAGGATTTGTGGAGATTAATTATTGTTGTGGATGCTCTTAAAGTATTTTGTTTATGTTCATGCAAGTTTATACCTTTCAATATTGATGATGGAGGTAAGTTAAAACCCATTTCTTCCTTCCATAATGACGAAGGAGATGGATGATTAGCTAACACAAGACAAGGAAATGATATCTTATTGTCTACAAGGCAATGAGTATAAAGCCAACAAGGCATAACTTCTCCATAAACGATAAGGAAGAGACATCTACTCGGACAAAACAACAGCTACCAAAACAGAAGATCGAGACAAACCTTTGACCCAAGGGTTTAGGACAAAAGGTTAAAGACAAAGCCAGTTAATACGACACAAGGGAACAATGCTTTTAGCAGAAAGAAGGTTAATGAATCACCTGAAGTAGTAAGAAAGAGAAGAACAAACTTATGAAGCAGAGGAAAGGACCCTGTTATGTTTCTTCTCCTGAAAAATTCAAGTGTCTATCTAAAAGCAACAAGAGATATTTGCCCGCTTATAAATACCAAGCCATACTGA
This sequence comes from Scalesia atractyloides, assembly GCA_947069175.1. NCBI lineage: Eukaryota > Viridiplantae > Streptophyta > Magnoliopsida > Asterales > Asteraceae > Scalesia > Scalesia atractyloides. The sequence continues at coordinate 11,905,107 of CAMTDV010000023.1, read as the reverse complement.
AGCTAAAGGACTTACTTCGGATACAAGACTCTCTATCAGACTTTTACCTAATACACTATCTTACGTCTTCCTAGTAATTTAGTTTACCTTTCCTTTGAATTTTTGTATTACTTCTTCTATTGTAACACGTACTTCCACTTTGTACTCATACCACTTAACGTATACTCCTCCAAGGTTAAACATTAGATTATATCAATAAAGCATACATTATTACCATCAGATAACTGTTGTAGCAACAAATATATTGTTTTAATTAATCATAAGTTGATTATAAATGAACGTGAAGGAAATAATTATTGTTTTTTACTGCATATATAGAAAAGTAATAATGATAACGACGGTGATTTTGATCATAATTAATAACTACTTGAGTCTTTTTGTTTTTACTACAGAGATATGATTTCTACGGAACACATGCACGTATAATGTATTAGTGTACAACTATTGTGTTAATGTTGTACACTTTTTCCCTAGTAATTGTGTGTAACGTGTGTGACTATTTATTTTCTCTTTGTCATCTAATCTTGAATAACTAGAAGTCGGCAAATCAGAAAATACAAGAAAAACATAATATATTTTGACATTCAAATAAACTTTTTATTACTCACTAAATATTGAATATAGTTGATATTAAATACGAAATAAGATATATCAAGTGTTATTTCTGAAAATTATAGTTTGAAGTATTCTAGATTGAAACCAACATGTCAACAACTCGTGGTCATTGTGGCGCCTTACGCACACAGTTATACAAAATTTATACACATAAAATAATACATAAAACTATTTTGTATATTTTCGAATATATTTTTTAACTTCGGTGTCGCAACTACGATATATTTTTTATGATAAACCTGTATTTCAGCTGTCATTTTTATTATAAGTATTTAACATTCCATCATCCATGTATTAAATTATATAATAATTGTAATTTGATTCAAAAAAGTATATTTTTAATTATTGATGATGCCATTCTCTATAATTGAAATTTAGAAAATGAAAATTCTTCCATTATTGCAGTTAACAACGACTAACACTACAGGTATTCATACGATACATGCCAAACGTTGTTCCAGAAGATCTAAACTCACAGGCGGCAAGTTAGACTTAATTATCAAACATAGTGCAAGTCAATTATATGAAATTACCATTTTAGACATACTTGACCAAGATTTTGTTAAAATAGATATGTTTTCAACTCTTATCCTGCATCCAAAAGAGGAGGCTGAGCCGTAATAGATATGTCTATTTTAGTAATTTTTGCAGTAATATATCCACCTGTTAAAAAAAATTATATATTTCACACACCCTACCCTACCCTTCACCTACCCCTCTCCGTTTTATAAACAACCAATCCTCCAGTTATCTCAAGTGTTCTGAACTCATCACAACCAGACCAACATGGAGGTTGCTATACCCACGAATCCCACTGATAATTTCGACTTCAATTCGCACGCAACATACGCTAACACACCATCCACTCCAAGATTCATGCAGGGAGACTGCTTCAGTGCACCCAACAGCCCCACAAGAATCCCTGACTTACACGCTGACTTTGATCAACTTCTTATATCGGAACAGACCTATTCTCATGCCACCGTCCCCTTCGCCTGGGAGGAAAAACCCGGTGTCCCTAAATCAACCAGCAACTTATTCGATGCAGATTTCGCCTTTGATGTTAGTGGTGAGCTTCATCGGGACTCATCTCTCACAGCTGAAGATATGTTCCACCATGGTGTGATCAAACCGGTGGAACTTGAACAACAAGCAGTGGTTGTGGACAAGATAAAAGAGAGAGAAAGGGGGAGAGAGAGAAGCACTTCTGGCTTATCTTCATCAAGAAGTAGAAGAACTAGATCACTTCCTCCGTTTAGAGGCGTGGAACAACCAACAACGACGACGATGATGACAACTATGTCTTCCGCTATTACAACTCTTTCGGTTTTCGGGTCGAAAAAGTGGAGCTTTAAGGATCTTTTTTTGTTTAGAAGTGCTTCAGATGGTAGAGCTATGGATAAAGACCCTTTGAAGAAATACTCATCCATTTTTTGGAAACATGAGGATTTTAGACACTCTACGTTACGAGATAGATCCGGTTCAGGGTCCGGGTCGTCGAGGAGAAGAGGGCCGCGGGTGTCGGCTCATGAGTTGCATTACACGGTGAACCGGGCGGTTTCAAATGACATGAAGAAGCAGACTTTCTTGCCGTACAAGCAAGGGATTCTTGGTAGATTGGCGTTTAATCCTACGGTTCATGCACTTTCAAATGGATTTGGGAATTCTCATAGTAATTGAGAAAGGGTTTGTATTGGGTTTCTTGCCATACAAGCAACGTATTGTGGGAAGACTGGCGTTTAATCCAATAGTTCATGATGCACTTTGAACAAATAGTTTCAGAAAATTCTCATAATAATTGAGAAAGGGATTACATAGGGTTTCTTGTTATACAAGGAGTATGAATTAGTAAAATTTGTTTGTTGTTAAACGTCTTGTAATCATAAAACGAATGTTCATATGAAATCACTCAAAATTTATTATTGATATTTAATTGTTGTTATAACTTTCCTTCGAATAGCTACTATTTTATTTTATTCAACTATCAATCAATAAGTTGGATGGATCATGAAAATAATAAGTATCTAGAATTGTTGTGTCGTGATGATGTCACCAAACGTGCTAGAAAAATATTAAGAATAAAAGTAAAACATGTTGCATCATCATACTCGTTCAGGTTAGAAAAGAGAACAAGATACAATACTCGTTCATGATAAGGATGAGATATTTATAAGTATATACTTGGCTTATTCTAAGACAAACTGTAATATAATATAGATAATAGATTAACAATATAAGAAGAAAATAAGAATGACATGTATCAATTTCATTAAAAACGGAGTTTTATTGGCATTAGAGTATATTTTTATCGTAAGCCATAATGAGTGTTAGTACGGTGCCCGTAGTAATATCGCATGAACCGAACTTATGTCAACGACCGAAAACATTGGTATTGGTATGTCGACTGAAAACATCAAATGCAATACGTTTCCTTTTAAAATTTGTTAAAATAGGGTGCTACCGTAGCGAAGCGTGAATGTAACTCACCAGTTGCATTTAACTTATTAGCTATTTATAAAAAAAATCCAGAAATGCCTTATCGCATAAACTCGACCCATCATCTAACTCATGAATCTTCTTATATCTCTTCTAACAAGAATAAGAAATATCAAACAAAAATAAATAAATTATGCCGCCCCTAAGCTTTGGCTTACGCTCGTGGTGGCGATTTTGGTTTGAATAATCTTGAAGTCGCTAAAAATCTTTGGGTCGTCACGATGGCTCACTTGTCAAAATTAATTTGGATGTGGACCAAAGATACATATTAAAGAAAACAAGGAAAAGAACGTTAGGTGATCCTTGATGAATACAAATGTGGGGGGGCTTGCACATAAGACAACCAATTGAATAATTAAAAATCACAGAAGTTTAGCAAGTGGCTTATATGAATGGGCGTGGTTTAGTCAAATTTAGTGTGCATTGATTAGAGGTTCCTAGAGCTACTGTTAACGTAGCCAGTTGTAAACACGACTCATGCACTTAGCTAGGATAATGATAAGCAACATTATAATAACCGGACAGGATGTTTGAACCAACGGGATATATTACTGGTTCCTAGAGTTTTTTTAAACCGACGGGATAAATTACTGGTTTGCTAGAGTTTTTTTAAACCGTCTTCACTTAAACCGACTTTTTTAAAGGGAAACAAAGACTTGGTGAACAGACCGGATTACAAAATATACATATTGTTTAATTTGTTCATTCAAAAACTCATTAAATGCTTCATTTACTACCTCAAAATTTATATATTTTCTAATTTAAAACTCAACATATAATTAACATTGCAACCAGTGGCGAAGCGTGAGATTTTCGACCGTGGGGTCGAAAATGTATATACCAAAAATTTCTATAAAACCGAGGGTCAAAAACGTATATGCCCAAAATTTCTATACAAAAACTAAATACTTTCTACTACAAAGTGAAAAGTTCGAGAAGTTGGCTGTCCCCTCCCGCCCTCACAAAGCCTCACCTTTGATTGCAACCCTATATATGAATGGATCTATGTAGAACACTAAGCATTATAATAACATGCAAAACAAAACGACTCATTATTTTTTCAACTTAAAAGTTTTTAAAATAAAAGTAGATTACATAGATGCAATGTCTATTCGTATCTTCTAAATAAAAAAAAGTTCTAAAATTCAAAAAAAAAAGTGTGAACAAATATTGTTTATGTATGTAACTTACACAAAGTGCATGCCATATGTATGTTGACAGGTGAGCATTGGTAATCTTAATCGAGGGGAACTAGCCCGAAACCAAAACCTTTTAATGATAAATGCTAGAATTGAAACCGGAACCTCTTGTGTAATATCGGTTCGGGTCCTAGGCAGTTTTAATTGTGCATGGACCTATTTGGTTCCTTAGAAGCGTTTATACCTTGGCACTAGTGTCTAGTGAGACAACAAAGATAATCTGTTTTTCTAGTAGCATTCTTGTTCATCCTATCTACAACTAAACAGGACCTAAATGGATTAAAATAAAGCTCATGCCAAACAAATTATGTTTCTCGTGATTGCCTTCTCGTAAAATAAAGGTTCGTTATGTTTAGTCAAACCATCCTACATCTTTTCTTTTCTTTCCTCCTCATCGTTACAATCATATCAAAAGAAGAAACCCCGTTTTCTGTGTTGCTGCTTTCGTCAATTTGTTACAGGCCAAGCAGGAGAACTCATCCTAAATACTAGTCTAGCGGCTGAGGGGGCCTATTTGGTCTACAAACCCCACATTTATTGCCCACACAACCGATGTGTCATACCTTGCAATGGTTTTAGTCTGTAACATTTGACCCTCCTTAAGGGATAACATCTTGTTGATCACAACCACATTGCTCACGTGACTAGTTCTTTCCAAGCTACCACTTTATGGACCACCACTTTGAGTTTGGTTCTAATACCACTGTTATATTAAACCTTAGTGTTTTATATTAAACCTCTCTGATGATCGTCATCAAGTCATGCAAAAACTTAATTAACCAAAATAACTGGTGTAAGTAGGTTATCATATGCACATGTATTATATGGTCGTAAAAACCTAATTAATCAAAATAACTGGTGTAAGTAGGTTATCGTATTCACATGTATTATATGGTCAGTACTATATGGTTTACTTGATAATGAAAACTAAAACCCAAAAAGGCCAATCGATCTAAATTAAACTTATTTTTTTTTTAACTAAGATGCATTCAAATTAAGAAACATAAACACAAAGAACACGTGATAAAAGACATGCAATCACTTCCAAATTCAGGTTTAATCAATTAATATATTGTAAAACTTACAAATCCACTTGAATGTGTGACAAATTAAGTAGATATAATTTGTACACGTTTCATATAAACTATGATAGATTAAATTCGATCAATCGCATATGTCATATTACAACATGATAAAGTTTCTCCATAATGTAATGACGATTTAACAATCAACTATAATGATTCATGACATTTTAATCACATAATTACACAATACATCCCTATAGAGTCTGTCTATAGAGGAATGTTCATCTCTTTTAGATAAAAACAATACTTATAACATAATACTAAGTATGCATATTCAAATGTCAATGAGCATAGTTGCATAAAGTTCAATCACACAGAGAATCCAAGTCTTATAATAAAAATAACTAATCGAGAATAGTGGTTGTGATTGGTGGCCCAAGTGTTATAATCAAACTATATGATACAAACAAAAGAAGCAAACCTTGTCATAATTCTCGAACCAGACTAGAGATGGGCATAATCGGGTTTTATTATTACCCGGAACCGGTTCCAACCCGGACCCGGTTCTGCTTGGATGTCATTGGAACCGGGTATGATGTGGAACCGGGTCCAGTTCCTACCCGGGTTCACACCCAAGAATGTGGAACCGTGTAGAACCGGGTACGGGTATTATGGAACCGGGTATGGTGCGGAACCGGTTCCTGATAGTGTGGGAACCAGTTCCTGGCAGTCAAACCTGCCATTTACTGTTCAGAACCGGTTCCTGGCAGTCAAACCTGTTCAGTCAAACCTGCCATTTTACTATTGGGAACCGGTTCCTGACAGTCAAACCTGCCATTCACTGTTCAGAACCGGTTCCTGATAAAATGTTACCGTTGGAACCGGTCCCTGATAAATGTTACCGTCGGAACCGGTTCCTGATTACCGAATCGGTTTTTCTATATAAACCCCTTTACACTTTACACTTTACAGAATCGGTTTTTCTATATAAACTTAACACTTTACACTTCAAATCTAATACTATCAAAGAGATAACGATGGCTTGCAACGATGAGGTCGTGGTTGTTTTGGAAACCAAAAGAAACCCCGCTATTTGGAAGCACTTTGACTTGTGCTTGATGTCGGATAGCCATGAAATGGCTAGATGCAAGGGGTGCGGGAAGTTCATGAAGGCGTCGGCCAACTCGACGCTCAAGAAACACACCGACCGCCATTGTCCGGTGACAAAGGCGAAAAACAATGAAAAGGGTGAAGCATCCGGGACCGGGTCATCGAAAGTTTAGTTTGTTTTATGTATTGTAAACCCATTTGTGTTTTATGATTAGTATGTTTAGTGTTTTATATGTTTTGTTTAACGTTTCTTGTTTAGGTTGTTTGTGTAACCGGGTACTTGTTTCTAGCAAAGACTTATAAAAAAAACTCACATTAAAAATATATTGACGCCGGGTCTGGAAGGTTACCGTAGGAACCGGGTATGATAAGAACCGGTTACGGGTACAACCCGGGTACGGGTTGGAACCGGTTCCGGAACTTATTTTTTTCCAAAAATGTGGAACCGGGTAGGAACCATCGGGTATTTTGAACCCGGAACCGGTTTGTAGGTTCCACCGGGTCGGATTTGGAACCGGTTATTATGCCCATCTCTAAACCAGACTGCCAATGAGCCACAAGCAGCGAATTGATGGCCCATGTTAACATTTATAATCGCCCAATAAATTTATTTTTTAGTCCTCTATGCGAGCCCATACAAAGAATAAAACCAATACTATTATTTTTTACTGTAACCATTTGAGTTTAATGCAATTAAGGAACACCATAAGACTATCTCCAACCTCAGAGAAACGGGAGATTTGTCATCACCATTGATGGCATGAGATGACGTGGCTAGATGACATGAATACAAAAGGGAAGATGGGACCCACATGTTCGGCGCCCATTGCAAAAGGGGGTGAGGGCGGGGCAACTGAGGTGGCATTGGGCAGTAGAGACGAATATAGGGGAAGAGCCTTCCACGATGTGGATAGCCTAATAATAAAATAGAAGAGTGCATTGATGTTTAACTCGTTTACCATTAACATATTTTTTTATCTTTTCTTTTTAATGAATCACATGTTTTCTCATTTTTCTATATAACCTATAAAGTATAAATACGAGTAAGTGTAATTCATTTTTAGTAATATCAGTATATTTAGCAAACAAAATAATACGCAATAAAGTGTATATAAAATATATCGATTACTCATTGTTTCTGTATGAAATTTACTTGGAATTCATCGGATTTTTAAAGTCGGTCCGATCAGTAAGCTTAAAAACAACTGGTTCAATAACTAGATCGGAACCATTAATGTGTCACCTAAGGATGTTAAGTGTTAACGAGCTGAGCTACTCACGAGCTATTCGAGATCGGCTAATAAAAACTCAAAACGAGTCCAACTTAAGCGAGCTGGAGCCCAAGTCTAGAAATAAGCTTATTGAGTTTGAGCGTCTCATGAGCCTAAACAAGCCTATTATTTATGTAATACTAATATTTTTTTATAAAATCACGATAAAATAACTAAATAGTATATATATATATATATATGTATAATATATATATATATATATGTATATATATATATATGTGTGTGTGTATCTTATGTTATACGCAAGTTTAAAAAAAACAAGTATAAATTACAAATTAAGTAATAAATATTTAACAAGCCTAGCCCAAACCAAGCTTGAGCTTTAGAAACAAAGCGTAAACCGATCCGTTCCGAGCCCGAGCTTTAAAAACAAAGCTCGAATCGAGCCGAGACTAAGCTTAAGGTTAACTAAGCTCGAAGTCGAGTTCTCATAAGTTAAAAGAGCTCAACTCATGTTTGCATTCGCTTATTTGCACCCCTAGTGTTACCTCAACAAACATGAAGCATATACCTTCTGCTTCATATATGATATAATTATATTGTTTCAGTATTCATTTCATAATAAAAAAGAAGAAAAGATTTAGCAAGACGAGCAAAGAAATTTTGGTGAACCCAATCGATCTAATCGAAAACCCACCATAAAGAAAATGGTGGATGTTGGTGGGTTGGACACACAAGGCCTTATGTTCATTCCTCAAGTAAGCCCAAAAGTTTGAAACCACTTAAATAAGAGAGAATTCACATTTAAACATTGCTCATCAAACGAAAATTAGATTTTAGAAAAAAGAGGAAAATCACTTGTTGATAGAAAAAAGTAACATGTCAAGCTTATAATATTGTGGTAAAAGCTATTGTGGTAAGCTATGTGAAAATGTAAGATTACACCAATGTATATAAATAGTTATAAGAGATAACCTCATAAATAAATAAACTTCGTTCATGTTAACTCGTTTACTAAATAAATAAGCATAAAAAACTTTCTATCAGACTCTTCACTCAATAGTTGGTTCCTTTTACAGACTATCTAAGTTGGGTTGTTCAAAAAGCTCACAGATTGCTTGAAGTTCTATAAAAAATTAGAGAAAAGTTCCGCACAGTTTTAAACGAGATGAGCCCAAACCAAAATAAGTTTGGTTCGTGGGTCGCTCATCAGGCTCAAATCCCAAATATATATGTGTGTGTTATATATACAGTGAAAGTGTATTGTACAATTTTGCTTAACGTATGCTGATGAAATTATAACATGCGTGATTAGGTTTTTACCCCATGCGTGATTTTGATTTTGTACATGCGTGATTATGGTTTTCAACATGTGTGATTAGGGTTTTTGAGTTTCATAACGTGCTTAATTTCATCTTGTACACATCGTGCGTTAAGGAATATTGCACGTTAACCAACCCCTATATATATATGTGTGTGTGTGTATTATAAACTAAAATTCTAATAAATACATATGTAACCAATGGTTTTTAATTAGTAAATATGGTAATTTGTTTTATCGAAAGGAATAGATTGTAAGGCTATAGATATTAAATTAATGTTTTGCTAGCCTAGATATTGTTTTATTTATTGTTTTTTGGTTTTATGTATATTATTATTATGTTAGAACCCCGTGTATTATACGGGTTGATTAAATATATTTTTGTATACTAAGTAATAAAAAGTCATATGTTTGAAAAAACCCATGTATAGCATCAGTTGAAAAATATTATACGACTTGAATAAATATAATGCAATCAATTAATACACACCGTCGTCAAGATACATTTTTGAGGAAAATGAACTTTGATATACTATTTCAATATAATAGCATTTTAGTTTATTCTTCTATTTATTTATTAAAAGGTTAGAAACGTGTATGTTACACGTGTTAAGTTAATAAAATATTAAATAGTTATTATTACCAAGGGAAAAAATAAAAGAAAGAGTTAAGAGAATATATTAAATAAATAAAAATAAGAATAAGATAAAATAAAATAAAGATAATGAAAAATTATATATATGTATCCAGTGAATGATACGTATACATATAGTCCTCAAGATACTTTTTCAGAAAAATAAACTTTTATGTAGTAGTACATAATAATATTTTACTTTTTTAATTTATTGATTAAAAATTTAGAATCGTATGTTACACATGATCGGATCAATAAAATATGACAGTTATCATTAATAAGAAAAAATAAACGAAAGAAATATTTAAAAAAATATTAAATAAATAAGAGATAAGAATAAGATAAAATAAAAATAAAGATTATATATATTAGAAGATAAATATAAGTACATAGATAAAGATATTAATAAATGATTTATGAAGTTTTTGATTTACTAATTAAAAAACAATTATCTATATTAATTAAAAATATATGTATCAAGCGAATGACACGAGTCTCTAATTAGTTTACTATATATTATATAATATATATAGAATATAAATATAGATGTGTAAAAATACAATAAAACAAAAATATTTTTACTTAAAAAATAAACGAGCAAACTTGAGCTGACTCGATCTTTTGATGAGCCTATTATTCAAGCCCAACATTTCAGTTGGTTAAAATAAGCAAAGTAGCCAACATTACAACTCGAAAATGCAAGGAATCAAAAAGCCAAATCAAGCCAATCTTCAGGTAACCGCTCAATTTCCATTTCCTCATCGAAAACCTTCTACACCCATCAATGGCGTCTTCTTCATCCCTTCACATTTCAACAACCGTACCACTCTCTCCAGCTTCCAATGCCCAACAACTTTTCCCCCTCAGAATCATCTCGTCCGTTGGATTTTCCGACAAAAAGAAGGTGCTCCTTCTGAACTTTTGTTTCTACTACCTCCACTGTACATGACGAAATCGGAATCAATGAAATTATGTGGCTTTGTCTGCAACTGATACTATAATTAGAATGTTTGGTATAATGTTTGAATCATCAGTTTATAAATTGGAATACTTGACTGAAACAACAAACTGATAGCAGTGATTACTAGCCATTTGCCAGTGGATTGGGAGATAGGTGTTAGATTAACCGCTAGATATCATTGAACAGTGTGTTTATATGCACAGTGTTTTGGAAGCACAAATGAAGGTGTTTTATTTACCTTTTGATTGTCTGAATTCAACTCCCCTAGCCATAATCTTTACTCTTTAAAAGCAGTTTCATATAGAGTTATCAATTTTGTACCATGAGATTGGTTGTTATTCTGGGTTTGATTGATTTCTAAAAGTGTTTTAAGAGGTAGATTGTTATGGGTATATAGCAAAAATAAAAGAAAATTTTATCAAGAGAAATTTGATATGATATTATAAAACTGACTTCCTAAATAAAGGAGTAAATTACTTAAATAAAAGATTCACACGTTTTTACACAGAAAGGGCAAAAATTTAAACTTGTAAAGTCTAAAATCGGGGCTCTAGCCGATGGAATTCTAGTCAGATAAACGTTTTGGCCTGTGAGGGGAGTGTATAGAATCGTCTTAGTTTTTTCTTGGGGCTTTAGCTTTATTTTGCATTAATCTTACTTTGGCTTTAGGTACACTTTTGGTTGCCTTAGCCGTAGTTTTGCCTTAGCGCAGTATTGACATTTAGTTTTGTTAGGGGAGCATTATAGATGCTTTCATGGGGATTTTTGCTACCTTAGTCATATCTCTATTCTCTTTTGTTGTTACTGCTATACTTTTCTCACCATTTTGTGTTATTAGTAGTTTACTGCAATTATTTTTGTTCTTTTGGAAGTTTAGCATTAAATATTTGGCAGTAAACTCCACGTATGCGAATGTTGATAATATGTTTAGCTGAGTGCATAACTTAAGCTTAATCATTCTCTTCACCACTTTAGAAATTTTTATTATAACTTAATTTTTTTAATCCTTTCTTAAATAGTGGCGTGGCATCCGAAGTAATCAGAGCTGTGTTGGTAGAATTATATCTGAATCAAAAGAGCCACCAAATGTTTCTGATTCGCTACAAATAGGGTCACCAATTATCATTGTTGAAGCTCCTAAAATGTTGAAGACAGCAGCTTCTGTTCCTTGCCTTAGGGTTAATTCTGGTTTAGTCAAAGCCGGTGATGTTGGCAGGTAAACTTTCTCTCATTCTTGTACACACACATGCATACACATGTTTTTCGGTAGCAAAAACCTTTTCATATATGTTGTAGACTTGTAGATACTCTGTTTTATTGCATATTTATAGTTTATTATGTAAATATGCTTACTAAATATAGAATCAGTATGTATCTCTATTCAGAATGTCATTCTTAAGCAGCTAAGCTAAATCAAGATAAGTGCATTTTGATGTATAATTACTGAAACATATGAGTTCTCCAGATCACATTAACATGATACTTGCATTAACCCCCTAGAGTATTTTGTACTGTTATTGTATATATTTGTCAAATTTCTAGCTTTTAAGGATTTATAATAGAGATGATGGCATCAGGCTTCATAAACCATATGCCTCTTTGAACTCTGAAACTGGTAACAAATAAACCGAAATGTTATTCTATAGTTTTTGACCTTTTCGTTAGGCACCAAATGAGTGGCAAAGTCCCCTTTTTTATAAGAAACTGCAAAAGAAACAAATAGATTTCAAGTTTGCAAACTTTTATCTATCTTGAATTACATTTTATCATTCAAATTTATTTTCTTTAGTTGAGGGTTCAGTTTCGTATTGAAATAAAATTTCACCTTTTTACCAACAAAAAATGTGTTAGCTGATGTACACTTGGACAATAAAGAGACTAAAAATTTAGTTTCTCATTCAGTAAAACTATTAGCAACGTGTGCAACTTGTAACTTTAGAGACAAATACATAGATTTATATGCATTTGATATTTAATAGAACAAGTTAATTTTACAAGCAAATATATATAAGTTTCTGATTGAACTAGGATCGGTCAATTCAATGACAAAAAAATGACATTTTTCTTTGAAAAGGTGGTATATAAACTTAGCGAACCCTTTTGATATTTTTTTAAGTAAAATGATTAACCTATACTTATACATATGAAAAAACTACTTTTAGTCAAATAAATAGAAGTATATGTTTGTAGACAGTCGCACATATTTGTATGTATGTATACTCTACATTTCCATTTTGAAACAACACACTACGTATAACTTTAGATGGAAAATCATGGGCATATCATTAAAGTTATTTGCATATATATATATATATAGGGTGAGGTTATTTGAGAAAATTTATATATATATATATATATATATATTATATATATATATATATATATATATATATTGTGAGAATTTAAAAATGTGAGAAGGATAAGAAAGAATCTAAACCATTAGATATTTAATCTAATGGTTGAGATCATAGTGCCAATTCTGTAAATAATGTTGACTATTAAACTAACCAATTTTCTAGATTAAGGGTATAAAGGTAAATTTGATATTTTTAAACTAAGAAACTAACATTAATACACATGCAAAGTTCCCCCCCTTCTTTTTTAAACATCAATAACTTTTTATACGTAACTCTTTTTTTTTAAATTACATCATAATAACGAGTGTTTTTTATCTTTAATATAAATATCATATTGATATACTTATGTAGAGTTATTTCTGTTTTTATATATTTAGGGTGTTATTTCTGTTTTGATTCTGATTAAAGTGTTGACTGGTGTTATATTAGGGTGTTATTTCTGTTATATTCAATGTTAGGATGTTCTTTATAAGATGTGTGTCTTCAATATAACTGTTGTGGTGTTTTTATGAGTTATGGTGTTATTTTTGTTATATTTCTGTTCTTTATAAGATGTATGCCTTCAATATACATGTTGTGGTGTTTCTATGAGTTAGGGTGTTTTTATGAGTTTATTTTTCTTATAAGATGTATGCCTTGTATATACTGTGTGTGTTATGAGTTAGGGTGTTTCATGTTTATTCTTCTTTATAGTGTATGCTTTTTTATGTTGTGGTGTTTTATGAGTTAGGGTGTTATTTCAAATTCGAAAATCCCTAGAATAACTGCCAAAAATCTGTTGCATTTATTCATTCCATAATTAAATTTTATTAGTTAAATTACACTTATACCTTAAACTACCAAAATAAAAAGGGACACATGTCACCTTCATAATCTTTCTTATTCTTCTCACATTTTTAAATTTTCTCACATGAACCTCTACCTATATATATATATATATATATATATATATATATATATGTTAGGAGAAATATCTTTGTAATCAGAGGTTAATGATGTTACCTTGTTTAATGAACCTTTTATACAATAATATTAAAATTCAACAATCTTTTTTTTAAATTAGATCAAACTTCATGATAAACTTACGACATGTGCAGGATTATGTCAAGGAAGCCCAAGGATGTATGGGCCGTTCGACTGACAATTGGTACTTATCTCATAGATGGAAAGTACTTCAAGCCGTTGCAGTTAGATGCTGATAACTAATCATTTCTTCTGTAACTATCTCATTGTGTATACATACACCACACCATGGTGCTAGACTGACAATATATAAAATTATTAAGTCCAATAGCACTAGACTAGTTTAAAAAGTATGTAATGCCTAGCTCCATAAAAGCAAGCACATGGAGATGGACCCATCCTAGATTATCTTGTTCCTTTTAATCTTATAAGAGAAACAAAATACTTTCTTAGATTCTACTTCTTTTTATTTTTACATACCGGGGACCCTTGGTATCTGCCCAAAATCCTATCGGGGTCTCTCTCGTTTCATATACTTTGTGCATATTGCATATGCTTTGGGGGTTGTTTGGCAACCTCTGTGCCAAGAGGCCTAAACTGGGTAAGAGACTTTGAACCAGTATGTGGTGAGCCAGTAAGAGTACACCGATGTGGTGGTGGTTGGTGGTGGGTCGAGGATGATGAGAGTTACGAACACAGGTGAAGGGACAAAGGGATAAAATTTTCAGTCAGCATCATTTTGACACTTAATGAGTAAGATGCTTGTTGTCTGATTCAAAGGTGTCCTTCTGGTGAACCAAACACACTTAATGCTGACTAATTCAGGGATAACCTCTTAATGGAACCATTAGGAGGCAAACAAACAACCCCTAAGCCTAGCAAAATAGTCGTGTCGGGTTAGCTAACGGGTTCGGGTCAACCTAGGTCGTTATGAAAAGTATCAACTCGACTCGTTTTAAGTTGATTAGTTTAATAGGGTTGATCCATTTTGACCCGTTGTAATATTGATCGACCCAAATCAACCCATTCATTTAAAAAGGGTCATGATTGGCAGTTGTTGATATGCTAAAGAACACATAGGTTCGATTGTACCATGATGATAGAAAATTTCAGTACGTTTCTTATTGTATGCTATACGAATTTAAAAATGGACGATCATGCTCAACTGTCGCTGACCAAAACAGATAAATAAAATCTAGCTAAACTGAACTCAATCATTAACCATCATATGGCATCTAGCTTAAAACTATCTTGTAATCAAGTTAAGAGCCCCACATATATAATGATTCATATGATATGAGTAAAAAGTCGTACAAGGGACCATCCGCTATGTAATCTGATAGTCATCTATGCTTTCTATCTTTATAAGGAGGTGGCCCGCCTTCTTTCAAAGGTTGTACTGGCTTCATTCCATATTAATCAATCGGACTCCTTTAAAAAGATTAACCTATAGAAAACAGGGCCCGATTGTAGATCCACCCTTAGACGCATGACACAAATAAAGTGCGTTATGTAGGAATAAAAACACGACCGTGACATTTGCTTGTAATTCTGTAAAACCAACATGTAATTTGTATAGTAGTATATGCTTCTGGTTTTTTTTTTTTTTTTGTTAATGGGTCATTTCTAAATAGTTGACCCCCCTACTTGCTGGACCTAATGCCCTGCTAGTGGCTGAACATGGATGCCAGTCTGTGAAATGTTTTGGTTGTAAAGTGAAAGGTAGAGTTTTTGTTTGGCTAATATAGGAAATATTTTCTCCTTATTTTTGGCCTTATAGTTAACTGCTTAGGTTGTATGTCTACTCATTTATGGTACAACATATACAGACCATTTAAGGAAGTGTTATTGTAATGCATAAATAAACAGTTGACCGTCAATCTTCGGTCAATAGCTAGTCGTAAGCATAATCGGTTAATCACGTTTGATAGTCGGTTTTTGAATTATCTATACCTTCCATATGAGGCAATCATATTACATGATCTATTTTGGTTTTAGAAGAAGAAAAAAATATATATAATTTTTATGATATTTGAATAAAGAAGGAGATGGGGTTGAATTTGGCTATGGGCAAAAAGAAAAGCAAAACACAAAGCTAGCTGATGTTGATAACACATTCCCAAGTTATATGTTCACAAAACCTTTCATCATTCTTACTCAATTATTGTTTATTTCAATTATAATACTTTTGCTTTTTTATTTAAAATATATTATCCAAACAAATTATAGTATCAATCATTAATTATATATGAATACGCGGGAGTTTGTTTTTTTAGAAAATGTTCACATGTCTCAGTAGTCTAAATTAAGTCTGCTATGGTTGTTTGGGTTTTATCAAGAAACAAACATATTGAGTTGACGGTTGATCTTTGAACCTAACCCATATATATGAGAGGTTCATTTGAGAAGAAATTTTAATTGAGAAGAAAAAGAACAAAGGGTAAAAATGTAAAACATTAAATAATTTTTCTCCCATCTCATTTATTGTTTATTTGTACTAATTAATTAGTCATAAAGACTATCATCATTCACACTAAAAACTTTTGCCTAACACATCAAAAGTTATCCTATACATTCCGAAATTTACATTCCAAAATTTATCCTACACAACTCGTTATTTGTTTTACACACCTCGTAATTTATCCTACACTCTAAATTAATTTTTTTTGAAAAATATATATTATTAAAAAATATATATTTTGAAAATAAGTTATAAATTTAATTTAGTTAGTTATTAAAGAGGAAAACTACAATTTAATAATCTATGAAAGTTTACCAATATACCCTTACAATGACATTAAATACAAAAATTTAATAAAGCAAATTGAAGTATTTCTATTGGTTGAAATTTCTTCTTTTTTATTCTTACAAAAAAATTCTTCTCATTTGAAACTCTCAATATATATATATATATATGTATATATATATATATGTATATAATATATATAAGAGAGAGAGAGAGAGATTAAGGATCCTGTAAAAAGAGTTAATATTGTGAGAAGTGTAGTAAATAATATGGTGTTTACATGTGTCCTTCAATTTAATTAATTAAAAAGAGCAATAATGTAATTTACTTCAAAGTTCAATTAATTGATAAATTAATCCTGGTAACGTCCAGTGAGTTATTTTAGGTAGTGATATAATTTTATTTTTTACAAAGATTTAAGAATTCAGTTTTATATACCATCTCAGAGATTTTATAAATCTTATAGTCTGATTCATAGAGATCGAAGAAAATTACAGTTCATATTTTTTTAATCATCAGTTCGTATAAAACAGCTTATGATTTCTAGAAAACACCATAACTTGAATCGTAATAGAGCCATGTTGTTCTAACATCTGGAATGGTTTTTGTTATTTTTGCAGGTATAAAAGACCATACAAATTTCAAAAATACCCTGAGTTAAATCATAATAGAATCTTGATGTTTTAACATCTAGAATCATTCTATTGCTATTTCAGATGTTAAAACACCATGACTGTAATCACAATACAATGTTACAGACTCTATATGTTAAAACATCATGACTTGAATCATAATTCATTATTTGCAATGCTATGGTGTCTTATATATGTTCATGGTGTTTTACGGTAAAACACGACGCCTTGAATCACAATACAATTATAACATCATTGTATGAACATAGACAAAACATCATGGACTAAAACATCCGATTGAAAACGTAATTTTTTTCTCTATACAAGTATAACAATATGGTACTCATATTAAAGATAAAAAACACTCGATATTATGGTGTATTTTAAAAAAAAATAGTTACGTATAAAAGTTATTGACGTTTAGAAAAGAATGGGGAAACTTGCATGTGGGTTTCTTAATTTAAAATGTTAAATTTACATTTATACCTTTAATCTAGAAAATTAATTATTTTCATGGTAAACACTATTTACAATTTTGCCATTATAATCTGAATCATTATATTATAGATCAAATGGTGTAGATTCCTTCCTACACTTCTCACAAAACACACCCTTTTTACAATAACTCTATTATATATATATATATAGGGTAGGGATCCTAAGAGAAGTTCATCTCATTTGAGAAACTTGAGAAGCATTCTGAACCACACATTTCTCTAACCTTTTCGTAATATACACATATGTATAGTCTAAAATTGACTATATACATATATGTATATTGTCAAATCTTGAATTATACACATATGTATATAGCCAATTTTAACTATACATATGTGTATATTACGAAAAGCTTAGAGAAAATGTGTAGTCCAGAATACTTCTCAAGTTTCTTAATTAGCCTAGTGGTTCTCACACGATCCTAGCCCTCTATAATATATATATATATATATCTTGAGAACGCTAAATATTGCAAGAACCGTGAGAAGAATGAGAAAACCAATCAAAAGCCATTTTTAATACAATCATCATTTAAATTAAAATACAACATCAAAAAAAGAAATTTCAAAATCAAAAATTCATTTATCCTCTTAAAATCACTGTTTTTTAGATTTTTTTTACACATGTGTAAATGACAAACTTACAAATGTGTAAATTTTATTTATTTCCGAATGCACGTAAATTTAAATGTGTAAATTAAATTTTTAGAATTGTATTATAATAATAATGACAAGTGTAAAAAAAATTTTGAATTTCACTTGTTTTTTTTATCAAGTTCTAATGTTTTTTCATTCGTTCTTACGGTTCTCGCGATATTTAGCGTTATAATTTAAACTCTCTCATATATATATATATATATATATATAATATATATATATATATATATATATATATATTATGTATAATCTTATTTTAAACTATATATGGTCAAATACATCAACTTTAATTTAGACACACTTTAAATCGTATAACTATTTATGTAAACAAGTCAAACATATTGAGAAGTTGTAACTGAATTTTGATCAAGTTGTAAGGTTAAACTTGGCATTATAGATTGTTGGTTGTAATAAGCGGGTTCACTTAAATTACATAGTTTTTTATGTATAATCTTATTTTAAACAAGTTGATAGGGTTGTGTTGTTTTATTAAATGGGTTAAGCATGTTAATTTGAACACCACATATTTCACTAAACTTGTTAAACGTATTAACATGAGTATGACTTGTATATTAAACAAATTAGGTACGAAAACTTTAAAACCTTATTGTTTTGATCATGTTGGAAATATTATACCAATAAATAACTACGCTTATGTTCTATAATTAAAAGAAGGAATGGGATGAAAATCATTTTGCAGGTGAGTTTACATACCCACTAAACAAATCAAGTCGGCCATGTTAGGAAGTCTTTTTCAATTATGTTATGTAGATGCAACGTATATATTATATTTTTAATAAAGTGTTTGTATGTAAATGAGCAAGCATGTTATGTGTTTTTCAAAATTAATCATTTTTATTAGATATATTTAATGTTTGTTAGCTTTTGTTTACATCTATTTGTATATATTTGTTTACCTTCTTAAACGAGTAGACACAAACAAACATGGATAAATTTTTTTCTTAGCAAACGCACCTAAAAAGAATATTAAGTCTTCAAACACTTGTGTTTATTCTTTTGTTCAAATAAACTTAAAAGAATAAACTCAATTCGTATTCATTCAGTTACTTTACAACTCTAAATCAAACAATAACATATTTGGTTCTTTTTTATCGATATAAAAATCATACGTAACTTGTTTAATGATCATATGTAACTTATTTGTGAATAAATTTATATCCACAACCCAAAATTTTATAGATACCCATCAATATTAAATTAAATATATTCTCAAATCATTTTCATATTGAATAGTGATTAATGAACCCTTTATATCTAATAACCATCGTCACGTGCCCAATTTCTATAAAAACCAGGGCCAGTATTTTCCTTTCATGTGTGGTCCAAACCACCCTTATCTCTTTCTTACGTTTGGTCCTACTTTATTTATTTATCAAAACTTTAAACATGGTCACATCAGTCTCAAAGTTAATTTAAATCCTCCATAATGCATGTCATTAACATTCAAGAATTACTTCATAAACTTTTTTATTTTTATGACCACACATACATAGATAAATTCCAAAAACACGGGTCTAGATGTCTACTCGCTTCAAATTAAGGTGTATTACGTACGACGAGTGATAATTTAGGTCGGGTTTAGCTTGACTTGTCTATGTCAGCTTGAATAATTTCATGTCAACTCATCTAATTTTATGTTGTATAACTGTGTTTTCATGTCATATATGGTTGGCATTGGATATTTATGACAGGATCCCTTAACTTAGAATGACTCGATACGAAGCGGGTTCATGACACCTTTATGACTCATCTATCAAAACAATATAGTTTTATAAATAACTAAATACATTATAGTTAAGTGATTCGTATATAATGATTATATTGTGTTTGAAATTCCTTATCATTTTATAACCATGTTTAGTTACTTGTGTTACCAATTGTGTTGAACGTATCGTGCATTCGTGTGATTAAATTGCCTTTTTAAGTCATATTAAACATGTTGTGTGGTGTCATTTTTGTTAGTGAACGTGTCGTGTCACTACTTGTGCCATGTAACCCGCTTATAAAACATGTTCGTGTTGATATTTGAAAAGACTACACATTTAGTTCAACGAGCCGTGTTCAGGTCCACATGTTAAACGTATCGTGTTCAACCCGACTAACGCAACACATTTTGCCGACCTAATTTCTTATATTAGATCAGATCTAACAATGCAATGATATGGTTGGTTATTAATTGTGGTAGCATCAGTCCCCTCTTTAAAAAAAGATTCTTTAGGACCAACTTCTTTTCATCTATATATTTCTAAGCATACCTCTGGTTCAAAATGTGTGTTCTTGTAACATAATGCCTTCGGTTTACTCTAGCCCTTTTCCACCAAATGGAAAACCCAGCCATACTATCACTACTACAACACACCACCCGTAGCGAAAAGCGGGCCAAGAGTGGCGGTGGCGGAGGGATATTTCGCATGTTTAAGCTTCTGCCCATGTTAACCTCTGGTTGCAAGATGGTGGCATTGTTAGGACGGCCCCGAAAACCACTACTAACCGATCACGCTATCACAGGTACCTTATTTGGATACCGAAGGGGACGAGTGAGTTTAGCCATCCAAGAGGATCCACACGGCCTCCCAGTTTTTGTAATCGAGCTTCCAATGAGCTTGAGTGTCTTCCAGAAAGAAATGGTGTCGGATATAGTCCGTTTGTCGCTAGAAAGCGAGACGAAAAGTCACAAAAAAAAGGTGTTGGAGGAGTTTGTGTGGGCAGTATATTGTAACGGGAGAAAACACGGGTATTCGATAAGGAGGAAACATATGACAGATGATGAGCTACATGTTATGCAATCGTTACGGGGTGTATCGATGGGGGCCGGGGTTCTTCCGGGGTTGTCGGAAAAGGATTCGTCGGTCGACGGCGAGTTGACTTACATGAGAGCAAGGTTTGAAAGAGTGGCAGGAAGCAAGGATTCTGAAGCCTTTCATATGATCAATCCTGAAGGGGCTGAAAATGGCCAGGAATTGAGTATTTTCTTTCTAAGGGTACGCTAAAAAAACAGAAAAATGGAAAAAAAAAAAAAAAAGTAACGATTTATAAGTATATATGGTAAAAAGTTATCAAATTTTGTAACAACTTATTTACATTCGTCTTATCGATAGTAAAAATGTTTATAGATGGTTGTGATTTTCAAGTTAAGTTGTAATAATCTATAACACGAGTGGTTGTATATAATATTTTAGAAATGACATCGCGATATACTATCTTTTGTTTCGTGTATATTACTAGCGTTCATCTTTGCTACTACAGTCGGTACGTTAATGATCTCATTCGCGTGCGTACTAAGGGATCAACTTACCTCAAAGGCGTATGCGCCAATCTACACATAACATATCCACCAAGAACTCAAAAATCATACGTATAGATATTTCTATATGATTCACTACTTTTGGAAAAAGTAACGTGTTTGGGTTTTATTAAAGGTTTCATTTTTTGACCAGCACGGACTAATTATTAAAAACAACAAATTAGACATTGATTCTAGATTCAATTTTGACCTATAACTAAGTCAAACCGATCAATGCTCATAACGAGAATGTTATGCTCTAAACTAATATCATAAAAATCACATTAGCTCTATATCAATTTTTACTAATTACTAGGGCTGAGCAATTTACGGTTTTGAACCATCAAAACTGGGGAACCGAACCGGAACCGTCATATTCGAACCATATTTTTGTATTTCGGGTCAAGTTCCGATTCTCAAATTTGGGAATAAACGGTTCTCGGTTTGGTTCCGATTATAACCGACGAATCCGTTTAAAGAACCTGTCACACCCTGACCTGCAGCGATAATGTAATCGGGGCATAATTGAGTTTTCATCGAAGCTCATGACATTTCTATTTTAAAGTTTCAATATTTATTATTTCAATTTAATTAAGGGAAATCCCCCAACAAACAATATCCAAACAATCACAACGAAATTCCAGTTAAGTACAAATAACATTTTTATTCTTTTAAGACCAAATTCTATATGATCCACGTTTCAAATATGTTCACATGTATCATGTGTAAAAGAAAAGTTTGGATCAACATAAGTTGGCGAGTGAATCCCTTTTTGTTATTAGTAAAAATAATATATATTTAATCTTTTATTTATGAAAATGTGCATTAACCAAAATACGTGAATATCGTGTACGTCAATTATTAATTTCCACAAACAAACTCATTCAATAAGCAACTTAGCAATGTACAAGTGTGCACGGTAATGCAGTGTGCTGCAAGATCGAAGCTCAATCAAACGGAGCTGATCTCGTATAATAGGCGACGTTGAGTTCCACTCATAGGTAACGTGGAACGGACGACCTTTGATGAGGAAATGACTGCAATGAATGTAAAACACTAAATGGCAAACAACTATTATCACATAACACGTTAATTCACATAATGATAATTGCACGTAATTGAATAAAAAGATAATAATACATAGCGACACATGATACACCCCAAAAACGTATAAATAAATTGAAATGGGGAGTTGTAAGATTCACTCACAGTGGTTGCAAATAAGATTTCTTAAAGATATCGCACGAGTGTAAAGTGGAGATACCGAGTGGACGAATCATTTATCCTAGATATTCGCATAACAGTTTAGTTGAATATAGTTTATTGCTCGCAATTTATTTATTTGGATACCCAATTATTTACGTGGGTGTTAAAGGTTTAAATTAGTATATCTACATGTTTAAGTTATATTCGTGATTTGAGAAAATAAAAGAATTTAAAGGGTTATTAAATATAATCTTTTGCTCAAAACCGGCCCTTGCCGAGGATCGAACTCGTGACCTTCCGTACGTGTGCACGCAGCCCTTCCGCTGGGCTGCGTGCCTAACCCATTCTATATCACGTTTTTATTTCTTTTATATTCTTTCTGCCTTGTTTCATGACCTGGTTTTATTAAAAAGGAATGTTATTGCAGCGACCGGAAACAAGGCACCAGTATCGAACCCTTGACCTCTTGTTTATGTGCACACAGCCCGACCAACTGGGCTGTGTGTCTAACCCGCAGATATTTAGTTTTAATTACTTTTATAATAAAACTATATTTGCCCAAACATTGGTTTAATTAAAAAAAAAAAGGAAAAATGCAACAGCAGGAACAGGGGCAGGATTCAAACACTTGACCTCTTGTTTACATGCACACAACCCGACCAACTGAGCTGTGTCTAACCTGTTGGTATGGAGTTTTTAATTACTTTTATATCGAAACAAAGCAGTCACCTACACCGACCTTGAGTTTTAAAAAATTTAAATCCGGCGACCATACCGGAGGCAGAGTTCGAACTCGCGACCTTCGGATTTCAAACGGAATTCTCACC
Organism: Scalesia atractyloides; assembly: GCA_947069175.1. Classification (NCBI taxonomy): domain Eukaryota; kingdom Viridiplantae; phylum Streptophyta; class Magnoliopsida; order Asterales; family Asteraceae; genus Scalesia; species Scalesia atractyloides. The sequence continues at coordinate 11,881,325 of CAMTDV010000023.1, read as the reverse complement.
ACTGGAGCGCCTTGCCATTTTGTGTTTTAAAAGTAGGCAGATTAAGTTTTAAGCTTAAACCGCATTGTATCATCTTCTTCAAAAATGTACCAAACCGAAACCCTTGCCTTTTTTGTTTTACAATTTACTCAATCATTACACAGTGTTTTAAACAATTACATTAAGGGTTTTGTTCAGAATTGAGAAACGAATGAAAAGATGTATTTTATACCTTACGTATGTGAAAGAGGAGAGAGATAGAGCGAATTCCGACGGGTTTGATATTCCGGCGAGGTTGTAGGTTTCCGACGAGGGTGTTTGTATTCGCTAAGGGTTTGCGGAGTGATTGAGAAAGGTTGTAAAGTTTTGAGTCTTCACTGGGCACCTCTTATACATATACGAACTCGAGTCGAATCAACCGTATTACGTTTGGTAAATTTTCCGGTCAATTGATACGTGATTTATTTCCAGTTGTAATTTACAAGTTTTGGTGAGTGTTCTTTGCCAAATCGTGGCTAGGTTCAGATCGAATATGGAAACTGTTTCACACATCAATCGCGAAAAACAGAAAAGATTTGAAGGTTTCCAGGCTGTTCACAGGTTGTTCTTGGGCGGCAGTTTTCTTGTTTTAAAAAAAGGAAGAACGGTAATAAGCGTATAGAAAATTTTTGGTATGTTGCTTACAGTTGTTGTGTGGTGGTGGAGTGGTATGTTGTTTGTTTGGTTATTGTGAGACACGGGTTCGAGTTCGAGTCCCGTGGTCTGCATGTTTTTATTATTATTATTATTATCATTATTATTATTATTTTATCTATAAATATGTTAGTTCTATAGATATATATTTAAAATCCAAATTCTAAAGATAAAAAAATTGTGAGTAAAAATATAAGATGTTAAATAATTTCCAATCGTATTTATTTGCCGAAAGTTCGTTTACAAACGGTTTAGGCTTTTAGAATCCGTTTTTCGTTGGACTTTACAGAACCGTTAGAACGGGTTTGGGTTTAAACTTTAAATAATATATTAAAAAACCATATTAATTTGTTTAAATTTTAATATTATATTTAGAAAAATGTTTCTAGGATTAGAGAATATAAAGTTTGTTTTTATATAATGTTTGAATGAAGTTTTGGTGATGACCAAAAAAATTTTAGTTGAGTTTTGTTTTTTTTTTACATCGTATACTTGCGTTTGATGGTTTGAAACATTTTATTTTTGGTACTTTTACTTTGATTGTTTGAATTTTGGATGTTGCAACTCTTAAAGGATTTGATTGTTTTAATTGTGTTTATTTTTGTTAGTTTTAGGATTTAGTTGACAACCGGTACCGGTGAGAACCGTTTATGCGAGAACCGTTAATCCGGTTCCGAACCGAACCAGAACCATTAAAATACGGTTCGGTTCCAGTTCTAATATTTATTATTAAACGGTTTCGGTTCGGTTTGGTCCGGTTCTAAACCGTTGCACACCCCTGCTAATTACTCATGTGCATATATTATCTATTTAATCATCAAAACTACTTATATCTTATATTTATGAAGATGTCTGTTTTGTTGTTATGAAATTAACGGATATGGGTTGATCTACCGCACAAAAAGAATCGGCACAAGGAGTTTAAAAACTGGACTTACATCACCAGGATTTATCACCGATAGCATTGGCGATCTCTTGTGAATTGATTGATGTTGGCTAGAGATCGCCATTACTATTGGTGAGAGCTTTCCATGCAACAACTTCTTCAGTAAATTAAGTATATTAATTGGAATTCTAGAGATTTGCCAATAGTAACGAAGATCTCTAGCAAACATCAAAACCATGAATGCTAGTGGTGATGTTATTATGCATACATTAAAACCATGAATGCTAGTGGTGATGTTATTATGCATGCTCAAATTGCTATCCTCTTGTAATGATACTTTGAGTGGGTGGTCCTTCCAAAAAAAAAAGTTATATATGTTTCATCCGGTTTAACATATAAGAATTTTAAATTATGAAGGATGTGGTTGGTTTATAACTAATATAAAAAATGTATAGAATTAAAAGAAAAAAAAGAAGTTTAATATTATTTTTAAATAAAAGGTCAATGTGAGGGGAAGGAAGTGACAAATGGAGCATAAAATATTACATCAAGCTATGAAAATACAATTTTCATTTTGCAACGAAGATACAAAGGCATTAAAACCGAATTGACATCGCCCAACCGAAATAAATTGAACTCATACTTAGTGTGATAAATCAAAATTTTAGTTTAAATATAATTCTTTCAAACCAGTGACTTGTGTAGTTTTGTATACGCATATCCTTCTCTCTCTCTCTTAGTTAAACCACGAAATGGGGTTATTATGTTAAGAATCGTATGTTGATAGTTAAACCAGGAAATGGGTTTTATATATTAAGAATCGTATGTTGAGTTTACATTCTTTGTTATATATATTATATGGTAAAGTTATGTTATAAAGTCTTCTAAATTTAATAACAGTATACATGCATAATAGATCGTAATACATAAATACAATATCGAGAAATATAACACAATGCCGAGTAAAAAAGACAAAATGAGTCGCAAAACAAAGATACAACATGAAAATAAAACAAAATGCCAAAAATAAGACACAATGATCAAAACAAAATTATAAAATCCACAAGCTAAAAATCCAAATGGAAAACTTAAAATCTGAAATCGTAAATTCGACGAGACTGTTCCAATGCCGTATTCGAATTCAACCGGAGTCCGTTTGATACACTTCTACGACTTCCTAGTTTTAGGAGACTACAGGAAGTGGTAGGAATGGTATCAAACGACTCTTACTAAACTCATTCTAGCGGCACTGGAACCGTCTCGTCAAACTCTACGATGTTAGATTTTAGGTTTTCGCTTTTAAGTTTTTAGCTTGTAGATTTTAGAATTTTGTTTAGGTCATTGTATCTTTTTATTTGACATTATTTTTTTATTTTTATTTTTGTTATTGTGTCTTTTTAGCGACTCATTTTGTCTTTATCTTGCGATCCATGGTATCTTTATACTCTTCCTAGATTTAGGAGACTTTATAGGATAACTTTACCCTAATTATGGGTCTTTTGATATTGAGAATTGTATGTGTCCTCTCTCTCTCTCTCTCTCTCTTATAATAAAATATATATATATATATATATGACAATAGGGAAAGGTTCTTTTAAGAAGAAAATTTAAATGAGAAGAAAGAAAATAAAAGGAAGAATTGTAAAATATTAAGTAATTTTTCTTTCATCTCATTTATTATTATCTTTAATGTAATTAATTACTTATAAAGACTATTATTCTCTACAATAATTTTTTTTACCTACACACATAAAAAGTTATCCTACACATTTCGAAATTTATTCTACACACATTTAAATTTATCCAACACAACTGTAATTTATCCTACACACCTAATAATTTGTCCTACAATCTAAAATATTTTTTTTATTTTTTGTCAAAATATATATATTTTGAAAATAAGTTACAATTTAATTTAGTTAGCTATTAAAGAGAAAGAATAGAAATTAATGATCTATGTAAGTTTACAAATATATCCTTACATTAAAATTAAATGCAAATATTAAATCAAGTAAAATGAAGCAATTTAATGGTTGAAACTTCTTCTTTTTTCTTTTTACAAATTTTTTTTTCTCATTTGAACTGTCCACTAGAACAAAATTCCAACAAAGATCCTAAGTTGTCACAGCATTACACTGGTCTAATATTCACTCGCAAGCTAAACACGGAAGACGATAGCGACTGTAGCTTGAAATGTTAAAAATATGAGAAAAACATATAAAAGAGTTGTAATCACTATATCCAGTGTTCTCTGTACGCTCTAGTTCTCGCATGAACTAAAAAGCCCATAAAATTGAGCTCTCACATGGGCTTGGGATTGGTACATCTTGCGTGATTTAGAGATTTTCTTTAAACACACCTCTCTATTTGCACATATCGTCAGTGAACATTTTGTCCACCGTCACTTATTCCAACTTTCGTCGGTCACTGTTGGCGAAACCTTCAACATTTTGTCCACCGTCACTTCACATGTGAAAAGTGATGTGAACTGTCGCAACCTTCAACATTCGCAAGATGAAAGCATTGTAACTTTTGTAAGATGCATGTGACTTCCAAAAGAGTCTTTCATCTAGAAACTTTCACTGTGACGACTAAGGTTCCACATGGACGCTGTTGTATATGGACAACGATGATGAAGAGCAGAAGCTTTATGTGCTTCGATGGTAAAGGTTTGTAGAAGACATCACGTTGTTTGCGATGACTAGGTTCCAAGTGTAGGTTTTATCTACAAAGCCTAGACTTGAAATTGACAACAAGTGGTGTGAGATGGCAGACGACTGCTTGTGGTGGCAGCAGCGCGATCTAGGATTTAGTAGAAGGGCAGCAGTGATAGATCTAAGGTTTAGAGGTTGCTGTGACCCAAAGGCCTTTTATAGATTATGTGATTTATAATAAATACATCTATTTGAAATTTATGCGATCTTGTAAACGATCCTATGATATTATATTTGATTTTATGCTTCTAACCTCTAATCTTATGCCCAAAGGCCTCAAACAACCCCACATTGTATTGACCATGGTTTTCAGATCATGTTCATAAGATTGTATAATGATTTTGTTTAAATGATACAATGTTACAGCCTCAAATGATGAATGGTTTTATTTCTTGTAATAAAAGCATAATTGCACTTTTATGTCATGCGTGTTAGTGTGGAATAAATGTTACTTTACCTTTTTTTCTATCGCTCGTAGTTTATAGTAGGATAATGTTTTGATATTGTTCATTATAATTTGTAGACATCTTTCATGACAAGTATTAGCGGTATTAATTACTTTTAGACATTTTATATTGTTTCTTTAGATTTATACATTGCGCTGAATTTAATATAATCAAAATTGAAGAATTTGAAAAATCAACCTCCCGTAACTTATTTATACAAAAAGGCATGTGATGTGTTGCAAAACACATATGTTTTTCCTTACGATTGTATACGTTTTTTGTTAGTTTTAGTTGTTTTTATTGGTTTTTTAGCTTGTATTTAGTTAGTTATGTTTTTACTGGTACCCGTGCATAGAAGGAGCGGAAATCGAGGTTAGATCATGGAAGAAAAGCGCGCCAAGGAAAAAGCAGTGAAAGAAAATGTAAAATTAGGAATTCTAGTTCTTGGCAATACACGAAGAATTGATGAGGGGGTTTTTAGCGACACGCCAAGAACCTGGCCCATAGGCCCGACTAGTTTATCTTTGGCGCCACGCGAGGAACTTTGATTAGGCCTTAGAGACGTGCGAAGATCTTCAGATTATATAAATACTTTTGGCCTTTCTTTTCGATACACATCACTTGTAGTTGTCAAGTTTACGACTTTAGGGCAATTCAAGTTGAAAATTGGTTATTTTTTCGGTTTTTGCTTATCACTAATTTGATGTGTGTGCGTATTAGATCTGATATATTATTAGTCTTTGTTCCGTATGCTTCTTGTTGAATGTCTTTCAGTTATAGTTGCATATTAGGTCACTTAATATGTGTTTGTGATTAGTCTATAGTTTTGCTAGACATAGTAATCCATAGGAACATTGATTAGTGATTTGATAGAACTCTTTATTCTACTTATCTTTATAGCTGAGAGGTGATAGATAGTCGAGTAGGCTCTATTATTGGTTGTTTAGGTGCAAAGGCTTTGAGAGGATGTTTCTCTAGATTTCCTACTATCCTTGCTATTTTGTGTCTTATCAATTGTTCTTAGGGTGTATGGAGATTGTGAGACTGATAGGTTGTTTGTCTTTTGGGTACATTAGTGTTGTTGGAACAACTGAGAGGTAACTCGTGTCACACCCTGACCCGCAGTGAAAATGGTAGTCGGGGCATGATTGGGTTTTTATCAAAGCTCATGACATTTACTATAAAGTTTCATATTTATTATCTCCAATTTACAAGCATAATTTGCAACAATCACGTACACATACAAGCACAATATTTTTAAATACATCATGACTTCTTATTTTTCTTCTAAGGCAATTTCCTATGTGTTCCTTGCTTCAACTTGTCCACCTGTATCATGTGTAAAAATAGGTTTTGGGTCAACAAAAGTTGGCAAGTGAATCTTATTTAAACATTTAAACGAATTAGTTATATTGGTTATTTAAATAAAAAATGTGCATAAACCAAATGTGAGTAAACGCATATGTAAATCTAACCACAAACCACATGTTATCAATCAATGCACACACAAGCATGACAAATGATGAACAATGAGATCAAGGCTCAATCAAATGGAGCCGATCTAATGAACACCTGATGCTCAACTCGTCTCCAACGAGGAACTGATGGGCCTAATGAATGAATTGCACGCAACTGACAAAAATGTAAACACACAATACAACAAACAACATTCACATCATACGTTAGATCATATAATGGTAATAGCACAAGTGTTTGAATAAAAAATATATGAAACGACACATGATACACCCCAAAATATGAATAAAAAGGGGAATTTGTAAGGATTCACTCACAGCGGGTGCGTTTTCTTTATTGATGAAAAGTGCGCACGAGTTGAGGATTTAACCGACGAAGAAGACTAACCTAAATAATAACGCAATAATTCGATAAATATATAAAAATTAATATTTTGATTTAATACTTTTGTTAGATTTTTAGGTTATTTTTGTGATATTTATTAGAGTTTTTAAACCTAAGAAATCGTGTTTTGGAGTGTTTTAAATTGATTTTTGATTAAAAATATATATACAAAAATAGTATAAAATAAAAACCTTGTCAGACCTGACAGCAGGTCTGACCGGTTCGTTGACTTGTTTGACCGGTATGGTGAGACTCGAACTTGTGACCTCCTGTACGTGTGCACACAGCTCTTCCAACTAAGCTACGTGTCTAACCCGAAAGGATTCTGATTTTAATTACTCTTATACATTTATTAGATTATTAAGAAATTGTTGAATTTAAAAAATATTTTTAAATGAACGAACCGGTGTGAAGTATCCTACTCGAAACCGTGACCACGGTGGTGTCTTGCACCCAACCCAACCAACTGGGCTGGGTGCCTAACCCGAAATATAAATGATTTTTATTAAATTTATACACTTACAGAATCTTAATATATGTAAGTATTTAAAAAGGGTTGGTATAATATATGAAATCGGAACCGTGTGCGTGATTCGAACCCGGGTCTACTTGTTTAAAATGCACACAGTCCCCACGGGACTGTGTGTCTAACCCGGTATCATCACCGCTTTTTAATTCATTTAAACACTTCTTCAACTTTATCTTCTTCGGTTCATATAACCAGTTTGTTAACTCGGTTGTTAATCTAGTACTACTGATTGGATTAATTGATTTATTTTTATAAATAACAAGAATAAATAAATAAAATGGTTCAAGTGATTTATACCGAAACGATATGATCTTGAATTCCTCGGGTGAGATTCCGGCGACGAGATACGATTTCCGGCAAGAGAAATAGGATTGAGCAGCAGAGTGTAGTGTGTTGGAAATTTTGAGGATTCGAATGTGCGAGTTTGGAACAGATTGGATGCCACTATTTATAAGCAAAGGATGACCATGATCTCGGTTTTAACTTTCGAAGTTTAAAATTCAATAATTTCAGTCGGTTACACCATTGATTCCGAGTTTCAACTGTTATGGATGATTGACAGCGTTATACTTTTTAATCATAAGAAAAACGCTATTTGATTGATTGCTCAAATCATGATTTCGACGGTTACTGATTCTGAGTTGCAGGTTTTAGATTTTTGCGCGCATATAAGATTTAATTGTTATGGGTTTAAATCAATTGGTGTGTGTGCTCAGTGGTGAAAACCGTGTGTGTGGGTATGGAGACCCGGGTTCGACTCCCGGCTACCCCCTTTTTGTGTTGATTTATTTTATTTCTAACTTTTATTTATTTGTATTATTTTTATTCTTTTATTTATTCAATATATTAAATATCTAGTTTATTTATTAACTATAAAAAATTAACTAACACAATTTAATAAATGAATAAATACGTAACGAAACATTTAATAAATTCTTGAATTTTAAACAGAGCGGGTTTTGGAATCCGTTTTACGACGAACGTTACAACTCGATCAACTGGTGAGTAACACACGCCCCTTAGGGTTTCCTTTTAGGTCACACCTGGAGAATAATCAGGGATCCACTAGGTTGTCTAAGGTGTCGTATTCTAAGATCCTGATTCATTCATAGTTTCCATAGCTAAGAGAAATCCAAGAGTAAAAATTGGATTCTTGACCTAGGTAGTGTCTTCCCAATTTCTGAGTTCATCTTAGTAGTCAGTTTGATCGTTGTTAGTTTTAGTTTCTTTTAATTTAATTAAACCAATTCAAACCCTTGTTTTCAAGAACCAAATCAATCAAATCACTAAACCTTTTATGGTGTTTTTCAGAGTGTAGTTTAATTATTGTTAGTGTCTCGTGGGTTCGATATTCGGAGGTCCATAGGTATACTTTCATGTCATCGTAGTCTAGTTTAGGGATTTCCAGAGTTTAACTAGAGTGTTTAGATTAGTATTTAGATAGTTTTTTATAGACCATACCAAGCACATCGGTATGCAACTTAGATTTCATTGCAAGTCGACTAGAAACTAGAACATAAAATTCAAACCATATACAATGTTCTTCACACCCTTATTTTTCAGGCTCGTCTTCCGGTTCAGTATTGGAATGAATATTAGGCCACTCGGTGAGGGGGGTCATCCAGGCCCGCCCTAGCCTGGCGACGGCCCCCAACACCATTTCCGAAGGGGCGGCGACGTCTTGAACGACAAATAGTATGTCACACACCCTGACCCGCAGCGGAAATGATAGTCAGGGCATGATTGGGTTTTCATCAAACCTCATGACATTTACTATAATAAAGTTTCATATTTATTATTTCCAATTTAAAAGAAAATTTCAACAATCATACAAGCACAACATGTTCTAAATGCAACATTCATGAACTCTTTATTCTTCTTCTAAGGCAAATTCCTATGTGTTCCTTGCTTCAACCTGTCCACCTGTATCATGTGTAAAATAGAGTTTTTGGGTCAACAAAAAGTTAGCGAGTTAATCTTACTTAATCATTTGAAAGAAATAGTTATATTGTTTATTTTAATAAAAATGTGCAATAACCAATTATGAGCATACGCATATGTAAATCTAACCACAAACCACATAAAATCAAGCAATGCACACACAAGCATGACAAATGATGAACAATGAGATCAAGGCTCAATCAACCGAAGCCGAAATGAGGCACGCGATGCTCAACTCTTATCCAACGAGGAACTGATGGACCTAACGTGAATGATTGCACGCAACTGTCAAAAAATGTAAACACACATTACAACAAATAACATTGCATAACACATTAGATCATATAATGGTAATAGCACAAGTGTTTGGATAAACGAAATATGTAAACGACACATGATACACCCCAAAACATGAATAAAAAGGGAAATTTGTAAGGATTCACTTACAGTGGGTGCGTTTCTTGGAATTGATAGCGATAGCGCACGATTTAGGATTTAACCATGAGAGAAACTAACCTAAATAATAACGTAATAAATCGATAAATAAACAAATTTATTATTTGAAATTAATATTTTTAATTAATGCTTTTTATTAGATTTTTAGGTTTATTTTGTGGTGATAATACAAAAAATCTTATTTTAAGCATTTTTAAATGGTTTTTAGATAATAATAATTAAGAAATAAATAGAATAAAAATTTTTAAAAATATATGTTGACCTTGTCAGGTCCGACCAGTCAGGCCGGTCGGATTATATTCGATTTTGGCAGCGTGTGAGGTTCGAACTCGTGACCTCCCGTATGCGTGCACACAGCTCTACCAACGGAGCTACGTGTCTAACCCGAAACAATCTCTATTTTAATTACATATATATGCTAGTTAGGTTATTTCTGAAATTATTTATTTAAAAAAGTTTTTAAAAGTCATTGAACCATTGTATAGTGCCTGGATCGAACCCGCGACCTTCGACTGAGTTGCACCCAGCCCTACTAACTGGGCTGAGTGTCTAACCCAGTATGATCTGATATTATATTATACTTATTGTCACACCCCGACCCGCAGCGGAAAAGGTGATCGGGGCATGATTGGATTTTCATCAAAGCTCATGACATTTATTATAATGTTTCATATTTATCATTTCAATTTAAAAGAGATCATACAATCATATCAAACAAATACAACATGTTCTATTCATCCTTCTAAACTTCATTATTTTTCTTCTAAGGCAATTTCCTATGTTTTCCTTGCTTCTTCCTGTTCACCTGTATCATATGTAAAAATGGTTTTTGGATCAACAAAAGTTGGCGAGTGAACCTTGTTAGAAAAAATTTATTATTTATTTCTTATTGTATTTAATACGGAAAAATTGTGCAATATTCCTATATGAACAAATGTAAATAAACATACAAAAACAAACAATTAGCATACAATAACAACCCAATAGCATACCATAACAAACAACAACAAAATAACAACAAACAATAACATACATTAACAAAAACGGGGAACGGACGGCCTATGATAAATGTATGTACTGAAAATGATAAATGTCTGTGCGATCAAGGCTCAATCAAACGGAGCCGATCGTATTGCATGTACTGAAAATGATAAATGTCTGTGCGATCAATGCTCAATCAAACGGAGCCGATCGTATGTTGGGAACACCAGGTTCACGCTCATAATGTAATGGGGAACTGCTCAACGCTCATAATGTAATGGGGAGCAGCGGCCTATGAAATTGCATGTACTGAAAATAATAAACTAAATCTAAACAATAACCACACAAACAGTTTATACAAGCTGAATACACATTTGTTCATGATATGATGTATGCACAACGTGATTAAAATGGGGAATTGGTAGAGATTCACTCACATTGGGTGCGTTCGGTGAATGATGTTGAATGCGCACGAGTTTAGAGGATTGATCGACGAGGAAAAACTAATTTAATTAATAACGAAAAAGTAAGGTAAATAAATGGATTTTATTAACAATTTTAATAGTATTTTTGGATATATTTTTGTGAGTTTAAGGCTATTTTCTAACTTTAAAAATGTTATTTTTTAAGTGTTTTTAATTGATTTTTAATTTAAATAAATAAATAAAATAATAAAAAAATGTTGATTTTTGACCGTTGACCGTTGACTTGTTGACCGTTGACCGTTGACCGGTTCGGTCGGTTATATGTGTGCGCTGGGTGAGACTCGAACCCGTGACCTCTCGTACGCGTGCACGCAGCTCTACCAACTGAGCTACGTGTCTAACCCGAAATATTTCTGCTTTTAATTATATTAATATACTAATTAAATTAATCCGAAAATCACTTATTTTTAAAACGATTTAATGTATCGACTCGGTGCTCGCCACAGGTCTCGAACCCGGGACCTGTGGTTTAGTTTGGCACACAGTCCACCGCTGGACTGTGTGTCTAACTTGGTAAATATTCTAGTTTTTATTATACTTAACATATTACTGAGTTAACCCGGTTCGGTTTCTAAAAAAAAAAAATTATTACAGAGGTTATGGTTGTGATAGGAATCGAACTCGCGTCGTATGCATATTGTTTGCACACAGTCCACCGCTGAACTGTGTGTCTAACCCGTTCATAATATCGATTTTAATTAGTCTTATAACATACACAACTTCGTCTTCTTCGTTCAAAACACAGACTCGGATAACTAACTGTTACTTGATTAATCCGGTTAATGAATAAGATGAACAATTGAAAAGTATTGAACCGAAGAGTTTGGGGAAAGAAAGTACCGAACAGATCGTCTTCTTCAGAAATCCGGTGAAGATCGTCGGCTCTATTTTGGTGACCTTCGGCTGTTAGAATCAATTAACAGTTTGGAGGGATTAGATGTGAAATTGAACTACTGAGTAACGATTATCAGTAGGTTTAAAATGATCATACCGTTTAACAGCAAGTTTTCTGGAATTTCAGAAATTTTCCGACGAAAACAGGAAATCCGGCAATGTCGTCTGGGGTTGATTCTGAGTGATGGAGTGGTGTTATAATTTGTCTAATAATGGAATGAAACTATAAAAATCGAGGTAATTACCGTGTGGATGAAAGTCTCGGTTTTCCGGCAACTTGCAGAGAATTCCGGCGAGTGAAATTTCTTTCAACAGAGATTCTTCAGAGGTTTAAGGTGAGTGTGGGTGATGTCAGTATAAGCTCTAAGATCTTATTTTAGAGTAAGAAGAAATGATGGATTGAACTCGGTTTCCGGCGAAAATTTCCGGTTAATTTTCAGAGAATTCCGGCGACTTCCGGCGAAGTTTTCTGAGCGAAATGAAGAGTGTGATTTTGATAAAACTCGCGAGCTCACTGAATGAATAAAGTATAACTCCCGGATTTGAATTGTATTTTTCAGTTTTCGAATAGAAATTTAAGGTAATGAATGAAATTGATGGATTTTTTCGGTTATAACCGATATGACTGTTAATGTAACTGTTATGACTAAAAGAAACGGCAACGTTTAACGAATTTGTCGGGATTTCCGGCGTCAGCGGATTTGGGCACGCTGTGTAACTGGGTTTTGATTTTCCAGATTGATTTTATGTATTAATTGTTTCAATATGTTAACAAACAACACAAGTGGCGGAGCGGTTGGAAGGATGTGTGTTAAGGCTTTGCTGACCCTGTTGACCCGGCTGACCCGGGTTCGAATCCCGGCTTCAGCATATTATTTTTAATTCACTATTTTTTAATACATATTCAAAAATAAATTTTATATTCTAATATACTTATTAATTATGTATCGTTTAAAATTAATTTGGGCATTAAATACGCAACGAATTTTTAAATGGTTGTTCGGTTAATAAACGAAGCGGGTTTGGTAAATCCGGTTTTTTACGGATGTTACAGTATCCCCTACTTTTTAGAAATTTCGTCCCGAAATTTAAGTAGTGACATATTTGTCTAAAAAGGATGGTGTTTAGTTTGACAGTTACATACTTAGAAAGGGGTAAGAGTTTAAATTTTTGTTTGAGGCGGTAACGTTCCTTGTAAGGATTGAGTACCCTGCTACAGGAATCGCTTTTTGTTGCCTACGGTAAAAATATTGATAAGCAGAGTTGATTCACTGAGTATGATTTCATGCGCAAGAGTTTTGATATGTTTGGAAAGATAAGGTTATATCCTAAAACAAAACTTCTAATACTACAACCTACATGGAACTTCTCATAACCGCCTGACAATGCCTCTGATCCTTTGGCAAGAATACTTATATATAGGAAGTACCAGCGGCGTATCCACCATATTCTTGTCAAATTTTCGTTGGTTTTTATCAGTAAGTTATGATTGGTTCTATGATGTGACTCTAGGACATAAATAAACACAACAACCAATGTCTGAGTCCTAATTCTGATAGTGTACATGTTTGAATGGTGACAGTTCCTCTCTCGTTTGCTATGATGGAGAGGTTAGTTTATGTAAAAATAGAACACAATCCAATTTCTTTAAATGATGAGATGATATGAATGCTAAATCAGTGAGTATAACACAAACTTCAATCAAGACAATACTAAATCCTACATGGAACTTCTCATAACCGCCTGATAATGCCTCTGATCCTTTGACAAGAATACTTATATATAGGAAGTACCAGCGGCGTATCCACCATATTCTTGTCAAATTTTCATTGATTTTATCAGTAAGTTATGATTAGTCCTATGTGACTCTAAAACATAAACAAACACAACAACCAAAGCTTGAGTCTTTGAATGATGACAGTACCTCTCTCGTTTGTTATGATGGAGAGGTTAGTCTATGTAGAAGTGAGACACAGCCCAACTTCTTTAAATAATGAGATTGAAATACGTTGAGATGTATGATGGTATGAATGTTAAATCAATGAGTATAAAACAAAACTGAAATAGTAATTTGCATTAAAATCCTTGGATAAATTTCCAATTTAAAATTGAGACACGTGAAAATTGAGATAACATAAAGAAAAACATAAAACTAAGCGGCTGGAGTTGAATCTTGATTTTTGGTGAAGGGGACTAGTTGGGTGGTTTCGTTTGGGCCGTCATTATCTTCAACAGGATTGGCGTTGATGTTGAAAACTCTTCCTCTTGCTGGTGGACTAGTGGTTGGGTTTTCTTGATTTGGTTGGTTAACTGGGTTTGCTTGAGCTTGGGCGTTTATGATGTTAACCAATTGAGGGCACGTGTTTCTAAAATGGGTAGGGTCGCCACAATTGAAACAAGCTCGAACATATGGGAACATGGGGTATTGGGGTTGTTGATATGTTTGGATCATGTTTTGAGTAGGGGGTGAGGTTTAGTTTTGAGGGGTGCGGCAAACCTTGCTCAAATGACCATAGCGTCCACAATTCGCACATAGTCGACAAAGTAAGGTAGATGGATGGTGATAAAAACAGGTGTTACATCGAGGGTGGGGTCCAAGGTAAGGTTTCTTATTTGAGTAGGTTGAGTTGGGTGCTACTTGAGTGATTGGGATAGTTTGGAGGGGTACGGCTTGTGAGACTGGTTGATTGCGTTGGGTGACAGCGAAAAGTTGTCCATCTCGTTTTCTCTTGGAAATGGGTTGAGAAAGGGATTCGCTTTGGGTGGGGTTGGAGGTTTCAGTTGATGCTTTATCTTTCTTCTTCTCCTCCTTGAAGTCTTTATTCCGTATTCGGTTCTCGGTGAGCTCTGTAGCTATCTCCATTGCTGCTTCCAAAGTTGCAGGTGTGGTACTTATTACAGAGTCTTGAATTTTTGAAGGAAGACCTTGAATGTAGTGTTCGATCAAACGGAAGAGGGGAGTGAACAAGTTGGGAACCATTTGATTTAACTCAAGGAATCTTTTGTTGTACGTGATGTGGTCGCCTTCCTTTTGTTTCAACAAATAGAACTCATCCTCTAATTTCTTGATTTCGCTCCTTGGGCAAAACCGTCTTGTCATGATTTCCTTCAACTCTTCCCAAGTCAAAGTCATAGCATCTTCAACACCTCGTTTAGCCTTCTCTGTATTCCACCAAGTAAGTGCTATTCCAAATAAACGACCAGTAGCATATCGCACTTTGCGATCATCGGGTCAATCGCAATTTAGAAAAATGTTTTCCATTTCTTCAAACCAATAGAGAAGAGCGGTGACACCTTCAGTCCCTTCGTATTTTGTAGGGTCGCAGGATTTGAAATGCTTGTAGGTGCATTTAGTGGTATTTGGGGGAGGGTTGACAACATTTTGAACTTCTTGATTGACGGGATTAGCGGTAAGGGCTTGTTGGACTTGGACTACAATGTTGGGTATTGCGGCAGCCATTTGTTGAGCGATTTGGGCAGCCATACGCTCGCGAGCTTTTTCTGCTCTGATCTTCCTACGAGCGGAATTAGAAAACATCTACAAGGAATACATATGAAGAGTATGAGTTGGATGTTTTTGGGATCATGTGTCGTATTTAGGAATGAACATTCATAAAATAAACATAGCATAATAAATCTACTACATCCATAGGATGTCATGGGCTTTGCTCGTAATTGGGCCTTGCATGCCGCCATACTTCACCTTCGTAATCATGTGGGCCCCCATGATTACCGGGTTTTTCATATGGTTCGCATGCGCCTGGTTACGTACACTTAAACCCGGAGAAAATCGAGAAATATGTATGTAACGTATGATATTGGAATGTATCCAGGTGTGGACACGGTGACACCTCAAAGTGGTGTTAGTTCGAACGACGTTTGGTGTGGCATGCTTTGGCCTAATAGGTCCTTCGCACTCTCATCGTTAGTCCCCAGGTAGGCAAACTGGTCCGTTATATTGGATTTATACGAATGCCAACCTAGACAGGACGTTCCGACTACCGGTACTTGTACCCTTACAGTTACTACATGCCCGTCGCAGAACTCACTTTGATGAGATTTGAAAAATGAAAAATGCGACAAAATCTTGAATAACGGAAGTATGAAGATGATTTGAATATGTGAACATTGAAATATGTATGATGAATGTGTATGTAAGTATGTATGTTTGACTGTAAGTATAATTCACTATGTATCACAAAATGTAATATTGGAAATGTTTGCATGCATTTGTGTATGTAATAAACATGAAACAAATAAATATCATAAGTTTGCATGTAACCACAAAAACAATTAAAATCTAGTCAACTATAGTATAGGCTCTAAGGGTCTAATAACCTATCCTATATCCCTATAGTCAAAAGCTCTGATACCAATCTGTCACACCCCGACCCGCAGCGGAAAAGGTGATCGGGGCATGATTGGGTTTTCATCAAAGCTCATGACATTTATTATAATGTTTCATATTTATCATTTCAATTTAAAAGAGATCATACAATCATATCAAACAAATACAACATGTTCTATTCATCCTTCTAAACTTCATTATTTTTCTTCTAAGGCAATTTCCTATGTTTTCCTTGCTTCTTCCTGTTCACCTGTATCATATGTAAAAATGGTTTTTGGATCAACAAAAGTTGGCGAGTGAACCTTGTTAGAAAACATTTATTATTTATTTCTTATTGTATTTAATACGGAAAAATTGTGCAATATTCCTATATGAACAAATGTAAATAAACATACAAAAACAAACAATTAGCATACAATAACAACCCAATAGCATACCATAACAAACAACAACAAAATAACAACAAACAATAACATACATTAACAAAAACGGGGAACGGACGGCCTATGATAAATGTATGTACTGAAAATGATAAATGTCTGTGCGATCAAGGCTCAATCAAACGGAGCCGATCGTATTGCATGTACTGAAAATGATAAATGTCTGTACGATCAAGGCTCAATCAAACGGAGCCGATCGTATGTTGGCAACGCCAGGTTCACGCTCATAATGTAATGGGGAACTGCCCAACGCTCATAATGTAATGGGGAGCGGCGGCCTATGAAATTGCATGTACTGAAAATAATAAACTAAATCTAAACAATAACCACACAAACAGTTTATACAAGCTCAATACACATTTGTTCATGATATGATGTATGCACAATGATTTAAATATAATAATTGGTAAGACACATGATACACCCCAAAAACGTGATTAAAATGGGGAATTGGTAGAGATTCACTCACATTGGGTGCGTTCGGTGAATGATGTTGAATGCGCACGAGTTTAGAGGATTGATCGACGAGGAAAAACTAACCTAATTAATAACGAAAAAGTAAGGTAAATAATGGATTTTATTAACAATTTTAATAGTATTTTTGGATATATTTTTGTGAGTTTAAGGCTATTTTCTAACTTTAAAAATGTTATTTTTTTAAGTATTTTTAATTGATTTTTAATTTAAATAAATAAATAAAATAATAAAAAAATGTTGATTTTTGACCGTTGACCGTTGACTTGTTGACCGTTGACCGGTTCGGTCGGTTATATGTGTGCGCTGGGTGAGACTCGAACCCGTGACCTCTCGTACGCGTGCACGCAGCTCTACCAACTGAGCTACGTGTCTAACCCGAAATATTTCTGCTTTTAATTATGTCACACCCCGACCCGCAGCGGAATAAGAGTCGGGGCATAATTGGATTATCACCAAAGCTCATGATATTTACTAATATGTTTCTATTTATTAAAGTCAAAGTTACATTCCCAAATATCCAAACATGTCCATACAATACAAAGAAAATAAACCAAACAAACTATCCCAAACTCTAAATCATTTTATTCTTCTAGTCCAATCCTAAGTGTTTCTTGCTGCAGCTGGTTCACCTGTATCATGTGTAAAAATGGGGGTTTTTGGGTCAACATAAGTTGGCGAGTGAACCTTGTTAGATAAACAATTGTTATTGATTTTCTTGTTAGTTTATCAATGAAAAATTGTGCATAATCATAAATGAGCAAATGTAAATAACCAAGCAGTAGCAATAGCAATCACAACTATAACAAACAATAACACATGATAGCATACATTAACATACCAACATCATACGATAAATAACATGAATGAAACTGTGCGATCAAGGCTCAATCAAACGGAGCCGATCGTATTGCATGTACTGAAAATGATAAATGTCTGTGCGATCAAGGCTCAATCAAACGGAGCCGATCGTATGTGGGCACGCCAGGTTCACGCTCATAATGTAATGGGGAACATGCTCAACGCTCATAATGTAATGGGGAGCGGCGGCCTATGAAACTGCATGTACTGAAATAATAAATTGAATCTAACAATAACCACACAAACAGTTGTAACAAGCTGAATACACAAGTTCATGATATGATGTATGCACAATGGTTTAAATATAATATATAGCAAGACACATGATACACCCCAAAACGTGATTAAAACGAGGAATTTGTAAAGATTCACTCACATTGGGTGCGTTTGAATGGAGATGATGAGATGCACACGAGTCGGGAGAGTTGAACAACGAGAATTACTAACCTAAATAAAACGGAAAAATATAGTAAATGAGTGGATTTTATTAAGGATTTTAATGGAATTTTTAGATATATTTTTGTGAATTTAAGGCTATTTTCTATCTTTAAAATATTATTTTTAAGTACTTTAATTGATTTTTAAATTAAATTAAATAAATAAAAATATATAAAAAAATTGTTTATTTTTGCGTTGACCGTTGACCGTTGACTTGTTGACCGGTTCGGTCAGTGTGCATGTATGCGCTGGGTGAGACTCGAACCCGAGACCTCCCGTACGCGTGCACGCAGCTCTACCAACTGAGCTACGTGTCTAACCCGAAATAATCTTGTTTTTAATTATATTTATATACTAATTCGATTTATTCAAAATTCATTTGTTTTAAAAAGATTTTAAATCGTCGAACCGGTGCCGTTAACCAGACTCGAACGCGTGACGTGCGAGTTAGTGTTGCACACAGTCCACCGCTGGACTGTGTGTCTAACTTGGTTAATATTTCGGTTTTTATTATACTTAACAACTAACGGGGTTAACCCGGTTCGGTTAGAAAAATAAAACATTTTTATAATAGAGAGGGTAAGGTTGGGACAGGATTCGAACTCGCGTCGTATGTGTGATTGTTGCACACAGTCCACCGCTGGACTGTGTGTCTAACCCGTTCATTAAACTGATTTTTATTAGTCTTATAATATACCCCATCTTCGTCTTCTTCGTTAGACTTTACCCAGAAAACATATTCCGACTGTTTTGACCGATTCATGTCATATTCGATTTTCAAACATTATAAGTAATTTAAAGGTAAAGAATGGAGAGAGTTTGGGGGAAAGGATGTACCGATCAGTGTTGTTCACAGAATTCCGGCAGAGGTCCGTCGGTTCTGAAAGTGAACTCCGGCTGTTAAAATCAATTAACAGTTTTGTTCGATTATTTATGAAGTTGAGGCACTTAAACAAAGTTTAACAGAAGTTTGAAAGGTCATACCAGTTCTCGATGTGTTTCCGGAAGTTTCAGAAATTTTCCGGCGAAGGTAGGAATTTCGACAAACGTTGACTAGGATTGATTCTGATGGTGGAGTTGTGTTAGTGACCGATTAATCACATGATCGAAACAGAAAGAGTCGAAAGAATTACCGTGTGGATGTGAGTCTCGGTTTTCCGGCGAGTTGATTAAGCTTTCTGATGGACCGAATGTATGACGAAAGTGAAATGGAAAGTTTGTATGATGTTTCTGAGTCGCGAGAGGCTCTTTGATTACAGTAATTTGGATTGTTGAATTGTTTCGGTTATAACACTCATCATTCTCAGAATTGAAGTTAATTCAAGTCTGAATTGATTAAAATCGTCGGTGCATCGGTTATAAACCTGAAATCGCGATTATTCAAACGTTTAGACGGTTGAATAGCCGATTTCAGTTTTTCAGTTGGCGTAACCGGTTTATCTGGGTTTGTATATAAAACTCATTTGTTTCCTAGAGTTGATAGAAAACAAACAAGTGGCGGAGTGGTTATGCGTGTGAATGTTAAACCTTTGGAGTTACAACCCGGCTGACCCGGGTTCGAGTCCCGGCAGCCCCAATAATTTTTTATTGCTTTATTTATACTTTTTATCAATTATAACTTTGATGGTTTAGTTTGTTTATTAATTATGTACCATTAAAAATTAAAATAAGCATAATAAGGCAACGAACATTTATAACTGAATATTCGATTACAAACGGAGCGGGTTTTGGAAACCCGTTTTTGACAAATGTTACAAATTATATTTATATACTAATTAAATTAATCCGAAAATCACTTATTTTAAAAACGATTTAATGTATCGACTCAGTGCTCGCCACAGGTCTCGAACCCGGGACCTGTGGTTTAGTTTGGCATACAGTCCACCGCTGGACTGTGTGTCTAACTTGGTAAATATTCTAGTTTTTATTATACTTAACATATTACTGAGTTAACCCGGTTTGGTTTCTAAAAAAAACATTTTTATTACAGAGGTTATGGTTGTGATAGGAATCGAACTCACGTCGTATGCACATTGTTTGCACACAGTCCACCGCTGGACTGTGTGTCTAACCCGTTCATAATATCGATTTTAATTAGTCTTATAACATACACAACTTCGTCTTCTTCGTTCAAAACACAGACATCGGATAACTAACTGTTACTTGATTAATCCGGTTAATGAATAAGATGAACAATTGAAAAGTATTGAACCGAAGAGTTTGGGGAAAGAAAGTACCGAACAGATCGTCTTCTTCAGAAATCCGGTGAAGATCGTCGGCTCTATTTTGGTGACCTTCGGCTGTTAGAATCAATTAACAGTTTGGAGGGATTAGATGTGAAATTGAACTACTGAGTAACGATTATCAGTAGGTTTAAAATGATCATACCGTTTAACAGCAAGTTTTCTGGAATTTCAGAAAATTTCCGGCGAAAACAGGAAATCCGGCAATGTCGTCTGGGGTTGATTCTGAGTGATGGAGTGGTGTTATAATTTGTCTAATAATGGAATGAAACAGAAAAATCGAGGTAATTACCGTGTGGATGAAAGTCTCGGTTTTCCGTCGACTTGCAGAGAATTCCGGCGAGTGAAATTTCTTTCGACAGAGATTCTTCAGAGGTTTAAGGTGAGTGTGGGTGATGTCAGTATAAGCTCTAAGATCTTATTTTAGAGTAAGAAGAAAGGATGGATTGAACTCGGTTTTCCGGCGAAAATTTCCAGTTAATTTTCAGAGAATTCCGGCGACTTCCGGCGAAGTTTTCTGAGCGAAATGAAGAGTGTGATTTTGATAAAACTCGCGAGCTCACTGAATGAATAAAGTATAACTCCCGGATTTGAATTGTATTTTTTGGTTTTCGAACAGAAATTTAAGGTAATGAATGAAATTGATGGATTTTTTCGGTTATAACCGATTTGACTGTTAATGTAACTGTTATGACTAAAAGAAACGGCAACGTTTAACGAATTTGTCGGGATTTCCGGCGTCAGCGGATTTGGGCGCGCTGTGTAACTGGGTTTTGATTTCCAGATTGATTTTATGTATTAATTGTTTCAATATGTTAACAAACAACACAAGTGGCGGAGCGGTTGGAAGGATGTGTGTTAAGGCTTTGCTGACCCTGTTGACCCGGCTGACCCGGGTTCGAATCCCGGCTTCAGCATATTATTTTTAATTCACTATTTTTAATACATTTTCAAAAATAAATTTTATATTCTAATATACTTATTAATTATGTATCGTTTAAAATTAATTTGGGCATTAAATACGCAACGAAATTTTTAACTGGTTGTTCGGTTAATAAACAAAGCGGGTTGGTAAATCCGGTTTTTTACGGATGTTACACTTATAAACTTCTTCAAAGATGCTTTGAATGTTTTAAAATAAAAAAATGGTTTTTATTTCAGAGAATCGGACACGCATAAGACTCGAACCCGGGACGTATATGTTAATATCGCACACAGTCCACCACTGGACTGTGTGTCTAACCCGATTAAAAACCCGTTTTTGATTATTTATATATTAACAAAAATTCATCTTCTTCATGAATAAAACCCAGAAGTTTAAACCCGATTGTGTTTAATTTAAAACACTTGTTTTAAGTTCTGCACAGGTAATTAAAAGGTTTTGAAAGGAAGATTCAAAAGGATTATACCAGATACACACGGCCTTAACTTTTCTGATGAAATTCAGGCGGATGACTGAAAATTCCGGCGACAAAGATCTTGAACAGAGAGTGTGCAATGTGTTTGCGTGTTTATGAATTTGTATGAGCGAGTTGTATGTGGTGAAATGATTCAATATTTATAGTCAATCATTGATTTCAGTTTTGATTCAATCATTAAATCGGTTTTCAAAACAACATTGATTTTGAACCGTTACAAGACTAATTGGTTTTAAATTTCTGGATTGAAACTGATGTACAAAATTGATTATGCGTGATTTCACAACCGACATCGTTAATTAAGCTTGATTGAATTGGATGTCAGTTACAAGTTTGAAACTTCAAATTTGCAGGTTGACCTTTGGTTGATTATAAAAGTTAATTGTTTCGGTTTTAGAAACAAGTGGTGTGTGTGGTTCAGTGGTGTTTTGTGTGTGTGAATTTGTGGGTGACCCGGGTTCGAAACCCGGCTGACCCTATATTCTTTTCTTATTATTTTTAGGTTTCATTAGTTAATAATATTTTATTTTATTTTATTTTATTTTATTTATTTAATATTTTAATTATATAGCTTATTTATTAACCATTAATCAACACCAATTATAAAATAAATGAATAAGTAACGGAGCATTTAATAGATACTTCATCTTAAACAGAGCGGGTTTTAGAACCCGTTTAACGCAAATGTTACATGGTAGACGTTGAGGGCGGAGCGCAAAAGGACAAAACATATAGCCGTTGGACGGCAAACGGCTAGATTTAAAAAAATATTTTTTATTCCCACTTTATAAATATATACCCTTTATTCCCCCACTTCTAACCCAAATCTTTCCAATCTTTCTCATTTTTTATGTACCACCATATTTTTATAAAATTATAGGCATGACTTCTTCTTCTTTATGGTGTTCGTCATCTTCAGATGAGGGCGAATTATTTTTTGCAAACGTTATTATGCACGCAACACAAATGATTATGTAGGAGGAAGAAGAGCAAGAAACGTCGTCACAACCGCAAACTAGGGCAGCCGCCTTAAACCGAGACCGAGAAGGTATTTAATTTTCATTAGTGCATCTTTATTTAATTTTAATAATGTATTTAATTTTTTTAGTGTTAATAATGAATTAATTTATTTTTCATTGTTAATATTTAGTTGGCCATGATAATTTAGTGCGATTACTTTGCCAACGAACCTGTGTACACTGACGTGATGTTTAGACGTTGGTTCCGAATGAGTCATAGACTGTTCTTACGTATAGCAGACGATTTGGCGCAGTCTTATCCGTTTTCACCCATCGATACAACGCTAGGGGCCGTAGGGGATTTACCACTTTGCAGAAATGTACGGCGGCCGTTCGCCAACTAGCATACGAGACGGCACCCGACTCGTTGGACGAGTATTTAAGGATGTCCGAAAAAAGTTCACGTGAATGTTTGCACAGGTTTTGCGAATGGATCGTGAAGTTCTATAGTAAGAAATATATGCGGAAACCAAATGCAAACAACGTTCAAAAATTATATCAAGCACACGAAGAAAGACATGGTTTTCCAGGAATGTTTGGAAGCATAGATTGCATGCACTGGCCATGGCAGAACTGCCCTACTTCCTAGCAATGTCAATATACTCGGGGCATCATGGTCATCCAACTATAATACTAGAGGCTGTTGCGTCACAAGATCTCTGGATTTGTCATGCTTTTTTTGGTCTGTCTAGTTCACTTAACGACCTTAATATCATCTACCAATCACAAACATTTGACGATGTAATACTCGGAACAGGGCCACCACCAGTTTTACGGTTTCGGGGGTGGAATACAAGCGTGGTTACTACCTTGCGGATGGAATATACCCAACGTACTCTACAATCATTAAAACTATTCCGCACGCGACATACAATAAAAGAAAGAAATTTGCCAAGTTTCAAGAAGGGGCGAAAAAAGATATTGAATGGTGTTTTGGGTTCAACAAATAAAAGGCATATCATTGAATATCCAGCACGTTCTTTTACACCAAAGAGGTTGCGATACATTATGTATGCTTATATCTTACTGCATAACACGATCATGGAAGACGAAGGTAGAGCGATTTGTAACTACGACGAAAACTCGCCTAACGGGAATTCTATTCCAATGAGTGTAGAACAACAAGATTTAAACAAATTCTCTCTACGTAATGAGTACACACATCAAAATCTACAAGCGGACTTCGTGGAGTATATTTGGAACAACAAAACAAAACCAATGACGATATGCCGGATAGAGACTAGTAGTTTTATATTTTTTTTAAAGATTAGCTTGTTTTTTTAATGTAACGTTGGAATTAATATTTATTTTAGAGTTAATTTTTTTAAGATTAGGTTGGTTTTTTTAATGTAATGTTGGAATTAATATTTATTTTAGAGTTTAAATTTTTGTAAGATTAGGTTTGTAATTTTAGAGTTTAAATTAATTTTAGTTATACATATACAGGGTGAGGTTATTGTGAGAAAATTTAAAAGTGTGAGAAAGATAAGAAAGAATCTAAACCATTAGATATTTAATCTAATGGTTAATATCATAATGGCAATTCTGTAAATAATGTTGACTATTAAACAAACTAATTTTCTAGATTAAGTGTATAAAGGTAAATAATATATTGAAATTAAGAAACCAACATTAATACACATGCAAAGTTCTCCCTTCTTTTTTAAACATCAATAACTTTTTATACGTAACTCTTTTTTAAAAAAATTACACCATAATAACGAGTGTTTTTTTATCTTTAATATGAGTACCATATTGATATATTTATGTAGAGTTATTTCTGTTTTTATATATTTAGGGTGTTATTTCTGTTTTGATTCTGATTAAAGTGTTAACGGGTGTTATATTAGGGTGTTATTTCTGTTATATTCAATGTTAGGGTGTTCTTTATAAGATGTGTGCCTTCAATATAACTGCTGTGGTATTTTTATGAGTTATGGTTTTTTGTTATATTTATGTTCTTTATAAGATTTATGTCTTCAATATACATGTTGTGGTGTTTTTATGAGTTAGGGTGTTTTTATAAGTTTGAGTGTTTTTATGAATAATATTTTTGTTCTTTATATAATGTATGCCTTCAATATACATGTTGTGGTGTTTTTATGAGTTAGGGTGTTTTTATGAGTTTGAGTGTTTTTATGAATAATATTTTTGTTCTTTATATAATGTATGCCTTCAATATACATGTTGTGGTGTTTTTATGAGTTAGGGTGTTTTTATGAGTTATATTTCTGTTCTTTATAAGATGTATGCCTTCAATGTACATGCTGTGGTGTTTTTATGAGTTAGGGTGTTATTTCAAATTCGAAAATCTTTACAATAACTGCCAAAATCGGTGGCATATATTCATTCCATAATTAGATTTTATTAGTTAAATTACACTTATACCCTTAAACTACCAAAAAAGGGGACACATGTCACCTCCATAATCTTTCTTATCCTTCTCACACTTTTAAATTTTCTCACATGAACCTTTACCTATATATATATATATATATATATATATATATATATGTCACACCCCGACCCGCAGCGGAATAAGAGTCGGGGCATAATTGGGTTATCACCAAAGCTCATGATATTTACTAATATGTTTCATATTTATTTAAGTCAAAATTACATCCTCAATAATCCAAACATGTTCATACAAATACAAAGAAAAATAATCAACTAAACAATCCAAGCTCTAAACCAGTTTATTCTTCTAAGCCAATCCTATGTGTTTTCTTGCTGCGGCTGGATCACCTGTATCATGTGCAAAAATGGGGGTTTTTGGGTCAACATAAGTTGGCGAGTGAACCTTGTTAGATAAACATTTATTATTGATTTCTTGTTATCTTTATCATGAAAAATTGTGCAATAGTCATATGTGAGCAAATGTAAATAATCAAACAATAACAATAACAACCACAAACAATAACATACAATAACCTATCAACTTGCATGAATATATAACATGAATGAAACTGTATATGTTGGCAACGTCACGTTCACGCTCATAATTTAATCGGGAACGGACGGCCTATGATGAATGTCTGTGCGACCAAGGCTCAATCAAACGGAGCCGATCGTATGTTGGCAACGCCCGGTTCACGCTCATAATGTAATGGGGAACAGCTCAACGCTCATAATGTAATGGGGAGCGGCGGCCTATGATAATATATGTACTGAAAATGATAAATTAAATCTAACCAATAACCACACAAACAGTTGATACAAGTTGAATACACATTTGTTCATGGGTATGATGTATGCACAATGATTTAAATATAATAAATGGTAAGACACATGATACACCCCAAAAACATGATTAAAACGGGGAATTTGTAGAGATTCACTCACATTGGGTGCGTTCGGATGAAGATAATGAAATGCGCACGAGTTTGGAGGATTGATCAACGAGTATTAACTAACCTAAATAATAACGGAAGGTATAGTAAATGAGTGGATTTTATTAATAATTTTAATAGGATTTTTAGATATATTTTTGTGAGTTAAGGCTATTTTCTATCATTAAAAACATTATTTTTAAGTATTTTTAATTAATTTTTAAATTAAATAAATAAATAAAAATATATAAAACAAATGTTGACTTTTGCGTTGACCATTGACCGTTGACCGGGACTGTTGACTGTTTGACCGGTTCATGTGTGCGCCGGGTAAGGCTCGAACCCGAGACCTCCCGTACACGTGCACGCAGCTCTACCAACTGAGCTACGTGTCTAACCCGAAATATTTCTGTTTTTAATTATATTTATATACTGTTTTAATTTATTCAAAATTCATTTATTTTTAAAAAGGATTTTAATTATCGAACCGGTGCCGTCAACAGGTCTCGAACCCGGGACCTGTGATTTAATGTTGCACACAGTCCACCGCTGGACTGTGTGTCTAACTTGGTTAATATACTGATTTTTATTATACTTAACATCTAATTGCGAATGGATCCGGTTCGGTTTAAAAAGGAACATTTTAATTACAGAGAATGTGCGTGTGTCAAGGATCGAACTCGGGACGTATGCGTATTGTTTGCACACAGTCCACCGCTGGACTGTGTGTCTAACCCAGTTATAATACCGATTTTAATTAATCTTATAATCATAATAGACTTCATCTTCTTCGTTCAATTCACAGACAATGATTAATCAACTTCTTGCTTAATTCGATTAACAGACGTACTAATGATTTATATGTAACGGATAGGAAAAGTTTTGGGAATGAACATACCGGAATGATGATCTTTCTCAGAACTCCGGCGAAGTCGTCGGCTCTGTTTTTATGAACTTCGACTGAGCGAACAAATTAACAGTTTTGATTAGCTAATTGTGGAATTGAAGTACTAAACAAGAGTTATCAGAAGGTTTGAATGACTATACCGTTTCACAGCGGAAAATAGGAATTTTCAGAAGTTTTCCGGCGAGAGTTGATTATCCGATAACGTCGCCTGGGATTGATTCTGGGTGATGGATTGATGTTAGTAATGGTCTATCAATGGAATGGAACAGAAAGAGTCGAGTTATTTACCGTTTTGAGGTGAGTCTCGGTTTTCCGGTGACTTGCAGAGAATTCCGGCGATGATCAGAAAGTAATTCCGACGACCAGAAAATAGAGTAAACGTGAAATTAGAAGCTCTGGGAATGTAATTGAATCGTGAGATGAGGGTTTTGTTGAAGTAATTCCAGAAATGAATGTTTTCGGTTATAAAAACCAAACATCACCTGAATTCAAGTTCATTAACGACTGAATTGATTTAAGATGTCGGTTTATCGGTTATGATCAAGATTCCGCGAGCACTCAACCGTCTTGGACGGTTTGAAAGCCGATATCGGTTTCAGTTGGTGCAACAGGTTGATTCTCGGTTATAGATATGATTTAATTGTTTCCTAGAATCCACAAAGACGTCAAGTGGCGGAGTGGTTGGATGTGCGCAAGTTAAAGCTGTTGAGCCTTTCCGGGTGACCCAGGTTCGAGTCCCGGCAGCCTGATTTTTATTTTATTTTTACTTTTTATCAATTATAGCTTTTAAATTCTAGTTTGTTTATTAATTATGCATCGTTTA
Organism: Scalesia atractyloides; assembly: GCA_947069175.1. Taxonomy (NCBI): domain Eukaryota; kingdom Viridiplantae; phylum Streptophyta; class Magnoliopsida; order Asterales; family Asteraceae; genus Scalesia; species Scalesia atractyloides. Next base: position 11,853,161 of record CAMTDV010000023.1, on the reverse strand, counting down.
AAATTAAAATAAACATAAATATGCAACGAAACATTTATAACTTGATATTCGATTACAACCGAAGCGGGTTTGGAAAACCCGTTTTTTTTACAAATGTTACAGTATCTCCTACTTTTAGAAATTTCGTCCCGAAATTTAAGTAGTAGTAGTAGGAAAAAGATGCGGGTATTTTTCGCGCATTGAGTCTTCACGTTCCCAAGTAAACTCAGGTCCCCGTTTCGACTCCCAGTGTACCCTAACATTTGGAATGCGACTTCGTCTTAGACGTTTTTCTCCGAAGTCCATGATCTCTACTGGTCTTTCAATGAAATGCATAGATCATCAATCTGAATATCTTCCAGCGGAATATGGAGGTTCTCGTCAGCGAGGCACTTCTTCAAGTTTGATACGTGGAATGTGGGGTGAATTCTGTTGAGTTCTTCTGGTAGATCAAGCTTGTATGCTACAGGTCCTACTCTTTCGAGTATCTTGAAAGGTCCTACGTAGCGTGGTGCTAGCTTGCCTTTTTGGCCAAAACGAACTACTCCCTTCCACGGTGATACTTTTAAGAGTACATGATCACCAATGTTAAACTCCAAAGGCTTTCGTCGTTTATCTGCATAACTCTTTTGACGACTTTGAGCCGCTAGGAGATTGTTTCGAATTTGATGGATCTTGTCTGTGGTTTATTGAATCAATTCTGGACCAGTGATTTGAGCTTCCCCAATTTCGTGCCAACATACAGGAGATCGGCACTTACGACCATATATGTCACACCCCGACCCGCAGCGGAAAAGGTGATCGGGGCATGATTGGGTTTTCATCAAAGCTCATGACATTTATTATAATGTTTCATATTTATTATTTCAATTTAAAAGAGATCATACAATCATATCAAACAAATATAACATGTTCTATTCATCCTTCTAAACTTCATTATTTTTCTTCTAAGGCAATTTCCTATGTTTTCCTTGCTTCATCCTGTTCACCTGTATCATTGTAAAAATGGTTTTTGGATCAACAAAAGTTGGCGAGTGAACCTTGTTAGAAAACATTTATTATTTACTTCTTATTGTGTTTAATATGGAAAAATTGTGCAATATTCATATATGAACAAACGTAAATAAACATACAATAACAACAAATAGCATACAATAACAAACCAATAGCATACAATATCAAACAACAACAATTAATAACATACATTAACAAACCAATAGCATACAATAACATATCAACTTGCATGAATATATAACATGAATGAAACTGCATATGTTGGCAACGTCACGTTCACGCTCATAATGTAATGGGGAACGGACGACCTATGATAAATGTATGTACTGAAAATGATAAATGTCTGTGCGATCAAGGCTCAATCAAACGGAGCCGATCGTATGTTGGCAACGCCTGGTTCACGCTCATAATGTAATGGGGAACTGCTCAACGCTCATAATGTAATGGGGAGCGGAGGCCTATGATATTGCATGTACTGAATATGATAAATTAAATCTAAACAATAACCATACAAATAGTTGATACAAGCTGAATACACATTTTGCTCATGGATATGATGTATGCACAATGATTTAAATATAATAAATGGTAAGACACATGATCACCCCAAAAACGTGATTAAAACGGGGAATTGGTAGAGATTCACTCACATTGGGTGCGTTCGGTTGATGATGTTGAATGCGCACGAGTTTAGAGAATTGATCGACGAGGAAAAACTAACCTAATTAATAACGAAAAAGTAATGTAAATAAATGGATTTTATTAACAATTTTAATAGTATTTTTGGATATATTTTTGTGAGTTTAAGGCTATTTTCTAACTTTAAAAATGTTATTTTTAAGTATTTTTAATTGATTTTTAATTTAAATAAATAAATAAAAATAATAAAAAAATGTTGACTTTTGACCGTTGACCATAAGCGTTGACTGTTTGACCATATGCGTTGACTGTTTGACCGGTTTTATTGTGTGTATGTATGCACCGGGCTGGACTCGAACCCGAGACCTCCCGTACGCGTGCACGCAGCTCTACCAACTGAGCTACGTGTCTAACCCGAAATATTTCTGTTTTTAATTATATTTATACACTAATTAAGTTAATCCGAAAATCATTTATTTTAAAAAGATTTTAATGTATCGATTCGGTGCTCTCCACAGGTCTCGAACCCGGGACCTGTGGTTTAGTTTGGCACACAGTCCACCGCTGGACTGTGTGTCTAACTTGGTAAATATTCTGGTTTTTAATATACTTAACATCTTACTGTTGTGGATCCGGTTCAGTTTTAAAAAAGACTTTTTATTACAGCGAATGTGTGTGTGTCAAGGATCGAACTCGGGACGTATGCATATTGTTTGCACACAGTCCACCGCTGGACTGTGTGTCTAAACCGTTCATAATATTGATTTTAATTAATCTTATATCTTACACGACTTCGTCTTCTTCGTTCAGAACACAGACAACGGTTAACTAACTGTTATTTGTTAAATTAATTTAACGAACATTATGAGCAATCGTAATGTAATGAACAGAAAAAGGTTTGGGGATTGATTGTACCGAACTGATCGTCTTTCTTCAGAAGTCTGGCAAAGATCGTCGGCTCTATTATGGTGACCTTCGGCTGTTAGAATCAATTAACAGTTTGGAGGGATTAGATATGTAATTGAACTACTGAGTAACGATTATCAGTAGGTTTGAATGATCATACCGGTTAACAGCGAGTTTCTGGATCTTTCAGAAATTTTCCGGCGAAAACAGAAAATCCAGCAACGTCGTCTGAAATAGATTCTGATGGTTGGATTGAAGTTAGTAACATTCTAACAACGGATTGAAACAGAAAAAGTCGAGGTATTTACCGTGTAGATGAAATCTCGGTTTTCCGGTGACTTGCAGAGATTTTTCCGGCGATGTTCAAAAGTAATTCCGACGACCAGAAAATAGAGTAAACGTGAAATTAGAAGCTCTAGGAATGAAATTGAGTCGCGAGATGAAGATTTTGTTGAAGTAATTCCAGAAATGAATGTTTTCGGTTAAAAAATCAAACATCACCTGAATTCAAGTTCATTAACGACTGAATTGATTTAAAATGTCGGTCTATCGGTTATGTTCAAGATTCCGCGAGCACTCAAACGTCTTGGACGGTTTGAAAGCCGATATCGGTTTCAGTTGGCATAACAGGTCGATTCCCAGTTGTAGATATGATTTAATTGTTTCATAGAACTCACAAAAACATCAAGTGGCGGAGTGGTGGAATGTGTGTGTGTTAAGTCGCTCAGCTTAACCCGACTGACCCGGGTTCGAAACCCGGCATCAGTATTTTATTTTTATTTCATTATTTTTAATAGATTTTCAATTATAAATTTTATATTCTAATATACTTATTAATTATATATCGTTTAAAATTAATTTGAGCATTAAATATGCAACGAAATTTTTAACTGGTTGTTCGGTTAATAAACGAAGCGGGTTTGGTAAATCCGGTTTTTGACGGATGTTACAATATAAGGCTTCAAAAGGTGCCATGCCGATACTTGAATGATAGCTGTTGTTGTACGAAAATTCAACTAATGGTAGATGAGCGTCCCAATTTCCCTTGAAGTCTATGACACATGCTCGAAGCATATCTTCAAGAGTTTGAATGGTGCGTTCAGATTGTCCATCAGTTTTAGGATGATAAGCGGTACTGAGGTCTAATCGTGTACCCAAAGCGGCTTGTACGGCCTGCCATGTTTGTGAAGTGAAACGACCATCACGATCTGAAATAATGTTTAACGGTACACCATGTCGGCTTACGATTTCGCTGATGTAGATACGAGCTAGCTTCTCGTTCTTGAAATCTTCGCGGATTGGAATAAAGTGAGCTGATTTTGTAAGACGATCAATGATTACCCATATAGTGTCATACCCACCAGAAGTGCGAGGTAACCCGGTAATGAAGTCCATGGTTATGTTTTCCCACTTCCATACAGGTATTTCAGGTTGGACCAGAAGTCCTGAGGGTCTTTGATGTTCAGCTTTTACATTGGAACATGTAAGGCACTTGGAAACAAAAACAGCATAATCCTTTTTCATTCCAGGCCACCAGTAGGTGTATCGAAGGTCTTGATACATCTTGTCGGCTCCTGGGTGTATAGAGTATCGTGTTTTGTGTGTCTCATTCATAAGGAATTCACGAAGGTTGTTGTGGTCAGGAATCCATATGCGATCTAGATAGTACAGAATACCGTCAGATTTAGTTTCAATTTTAAGTTCAGCTCCACAGGACAGCTCCTTTCGTACGTCGTCTTCCGTTACTGAAACATGTTGGGCTTCTCGAATTTGATCCTTAATGTCAGTTATGATTTGCGAACATAGAAGACGAATGGAGTTCGCATAACCCTTTCGACTGAGTGCATCAGCCACCACATTTGCCTTGCCAGGGTGGTACCGAATTTCACAGTCGTAGTCATTTAGAAGTTCGACCCATCTTCGTTGCCTCATGTTTAACTCCTTTTGGTTGAAGATATGTTGAAGACTCTTGTGGTCAGTGTATATTTCACACTTAGTACCGTAGAGATAATGTATCCATATCTTAAGAGCGAACACAACGGCTCCAAGTTCTAGGTCATGGGTGGTGTAGTTCTTCTCATGAGTTTTGAGTTGTCTAGAAGCATAAGCTATCACCTTTCCTCTTTGCATTAGAACACAACCTAGTCCTTGCCCTGACGCATCGCAATAAACCACGAAGTCATCACAACCTTCAGGAAGAGTGAGAATTGGTGCATCACAGAGTTTTTGTTTAATGGTTTGGAAGGCTTCTTCTTGTTTGGGTCCCCATATGAAGGGTTTTCCTTTATGAGTTAAAGCCGTGAGTGGTACAGCAATGCGAGAGAAATTTGAAATGAAACGGCGATAATAACCAGCCAAACCAAGGAATGATCTTACTTCGGTTGGTGTACGTGGCGCTTGCCATTCTTGTACTGCTTTGATCTTTGAGGGGTCGACATGTATTCCCTTGTCATTAACAACATGTCCAAGGAATTGTACCTCTTTTAACCAAAATTCGCATTTAGAGAATTTGGCGTAAAGCTTTTCATTCTCTAAGAGTGTAAGGATGAGTCGAAGGTGCCGTTCACGATCAGACTTAGACTTTGAATAAATGAGGATGTCGTCGATGAAGACTATAACAAAACGATCGAGATAGGGTTTGCTGACTTTGTTCATTAGATCCATGAAGACAGCTGGAGCGTTGGTTAAACCAAATGGCATGACCATGAATTCATAATGACCATAACGAGTTCGGAAGGCGGTCTTTGGGACGTCTTCTTCATGTACTCTAAGTTGATGATAACCAGAACGAAGGTCGATTTTTGAAAAACAGTTGGCGCCTTGAAGTTGGTCAAGAAGATCATCAATGCGAGGTAATGGATAGCGATTCTTGATCGTTAACTTGTTGAGTTCTCTGTAGTCGATGCACATGCGAAACGTTCCATCTTTCTTCTTCACAAAAAGGACAGGTGCACCCCAAGGCGAGGAGCTAGGACGTATGAATCCTTTGTCAGTCAACTCTTGCAATTGACTGGCTAGCTCTTGCATTTCGGATGGGGCTAACCTATAAGGAGACTTTGCAACTGGTGTAGCACCAGGTATAAGATCAATGCGGAATTCGACTTCTCTCAAGGGAGGAAGTCCTGAAATGTCGTCAGGAAAAACTTGCGGGAAATCTTTTACTACTGGGATGTCTTCAAGTTTCTTCTCCATGGTTCCCTTTTTGACGACATGGGTTAAAAATGCGACATAATTCTTGCGGATATATTTTCGAGCTTGTAGACAGGACATTAATCTGAGCCCTTTCGATGAGGTTTCTCCAAAGATTCGTAGAGTCTGACCGTTTGAAAGAGGAATGCGTATAAACTTTTCGCGGCATACAACTTCAGCCTGATGTTGGCTGAGCCAGTCCATACCGATTATAATGTCAAAGCTTCCCAACTTCATAGGAATGAGGTCAACTGGAAAGTCGTGATCTTTTAAGGTGGGAGTACAATTTCGTATAATAGAGTTTAATGAGATCGGTTTCCCGTCAGCAACTTCTACTGTTATGGATTCCATGAGCTTATCATGATTTTGGTTTAGGATGGGTTCAAACTCTAAGGACACAAAACTTTTATCCGCGCCAGTATCAAACAACATGGATGCATAACTACCATTGATAAGAAACGTACCGTTAACCACATTGCTGTCAGCTCTAGCCTGGTTAGCGTTGATGTTGAAAGCTCTTCCTCTAGCAGGTGGAGGAGCTTGGTTAGCTTGATTCACCGGATTTGCTTGGGCTTGAGCATGTATAATGTTCACCAAACGTGGACAAGTGTTTCTAAAGTGGTTTGGGTCTCCACAATTGTAGCAAGCCCGCATAGGTTGCACCATGGGATAGTTGGGTTGGTAGTATGATTGGGCTAAATGTTGGGTAGGTGGTAGTAGTAAGGGTTGTTGGGCTTGACCCATTATTTGATGGTGGGTTTGAGTTGAGGGCTGGTGACAGTTCGTTCGCTGAGGTATGCGACAGGTTTGAACAGTGTGACCTGCGCGACCACAGCCGGTGCAATGTTGGCAGGGATGATCAGGAAGGTGATGGTATTGGCAACGGTTTCATTTTGGTAATGGGCCAGAGTATGGCCTTTTATATGGTGCAGGTGAGGGGGCAACTTGGGTAATGGGTGCAGCAGGGATAGGATAATTGGTTTGTGTGACAGCGAAGTTTCTGGTGTTACGTTTCCTCTTGTTAGCAAACTTAGAGGAGGAGGTGAAATGGTTTCAAGTTTGGCCCTCAACGGGGGCTTTCTTTTTCTCCTCTTTAAATTTACCGTTGCGAATTCGATTCTCGGTCAGTTCAGTAGCTAGTTCCATAGCAGCTTCAAGTGTTGCTGGTGAAGTGCTGAGAACTGAATCTTGAATTTTCGAGGGAAGACCTCGAATATAATGCTCGACTAAACGGTAAACTGGGGTGAACAAGTTAGGGACCATCTGGTTCAACTCGAAAAACCTCTTGTTGTAGGAAGTATGATCTCCCTCCCTTTGCTTCAATGAATGAAATTCGTCCTCTAACTTTTTAATCTCACTTCTAGGACAGAATCGTCTCGTCATGATTTCCCTTAACTCCTCCCACGTTAAGGCCATTGCATCTTCGATTCCTCTCTTACCCTTTTCAGTATTCCACCAGGTAAGAGCTACCCCAAATAGTCTCCCGGTTGCGTATCGTACCTTGCGATCCTCGGGACAATTGCAGTTGAGGAAGGTGTTTTCCATTTCCTCAAACCAGTGGAGGAGAGCAGTGACACCTTCGGTCCCTTCAAATTTCGGAGGATCGCAAGACTTGAAATGTTTATATGAGCACTTGTTGGTAGGAGGGTTGCCGATGTTCTGGTCTTCTTGCTGGGGAGGATTGGTGGGATTTGTGGCGAGAGCTTGTTGTACTTGAACCACAATGTCAGGAAGCACCGCGGCCATTTGTTTTGCGATTTGAGTGGCCAAACGTTCGTGTGACCTTCCTGATCTTCTACCCCCTCATTGTTGCCTAGCCGACATCTACAGGGACATACATAAGAAGATTGTGAGTTTATGGAGTCTTTTTAGGTGTCATGTGTCTTTAAAGAAAATAAAACAACATAAAAATCAATAATGCAACTACATCCATAGGATGTCTTGGGTTTGCTCATGTTGGGCCTCAAATGTCCCCCATACCTTCACCTTTATAGTCATGTGGGCCCCCATGACTATTGGCTTGGTAGGATTCACATTAGTATTGGCGGTTTAACACTCGCATCACCCGAATGAAAACCATGAAATATGTTTACAAGATGTATGGTCGGAAGGTGTCCAGGTGTAGACACAATGACAATTCAAAGTGGGGTTAGCTCACACGACGTTTGGTATAGCATGCTTTGGCCTAATATGTACTTCGTACTCTCATTGTTAGTCCCCAGGTAGGCAAACTGGTCCTTTATTTTGGATTTATACGAATGCCAGCCTAGACAGGACGTTCCGACTACCGGTATTTGTACCCTTCCAGTTACTACATGCACGTCATGAGAACTCACTTTGATGTGATTTGAAAATACAAAAATCATTGCAAAAACAATCATGAAAATGATGTGGTGTGTGCTCGCATGGATATGATATGTTATGAGAATATGATTCATGATAGGCATTATATAATAATATATACTTATGAACATGCTTGCATAACATTGAATGTAACATTAAACATAAAACATATAAACATCATGAATTTTGCATGTAACACACAAAATCTTAAAAATTTCTAATTAACTATAGTATAGGCTCTAAGGGTCTAATAACCTATCCTATATCCCTATAGTCATGGCTCTGATACCAATCTGTCACACCCCGACCCGCAGCGGAATAAGAGTCGGGGCATAATTGGGTTATCACCAAAGCTCATGATATTTACTAATATGTTTCATATTTATTTAAGTCAAAATTACATCCTCAATAATCCAAACATGTTCATACAAATACAAAGAAAAATAATCAACTAAACAATCCAAGCTCTAAACCAGTTTATTCTTCTAAGCCAATCCTATGTGTTTCTTGCTGCGGCTGGATCACCTGTATCATGTGGAAAAATGGGGGTTTTGGGTCAACATAAGTTGGCGAGTGAACCTTGTTAGATAAACATTTATTATTGATTTCTTGTTATCTTTATCATGGAAAAATTGTGCAATAGTCATATGTGAGCAAATGTAAATAATCAAACAATAACAATAACAACCACAAACAATAACATACAATAACCTATCAACTTGCATGAATATATAGCATGAATATATAAATGAATGAAACTGTATATGTTGGCAACGTCACGTTCACGCTCATAATGTAATGGGGAACGGACGGCCTATGATGAATGTCTGTGCGATCAAGACTCAATCAAACGGAGCCGATCGCATGTTGGCAACGCCCGGTTCACGCTCATAATGTAATGGGGAATAGCTCAACGCTCATAATGTAATGGGGAGCGGCGGCCTATGATAATGTATGTACTGAAAATGATAAATTAAATCTAACCAATAACCACACAAACAGTTGATACAAGTTGAATACACATTTGTTCATGGGTATGATGTATGTACAATGATTTAAATATAATAAATGGTAAGACACATGATACACCCCAAAAACGTGATTAAAACGGGGAATTTGTAGAGATTCACTCACATTGGGTGCGTCGGTTGAAGATGATGAAATGCGTACGAGTTTGGAGGATTGATCAACGAGGATTAACTAACCTAAATAATAACGGAAGGTATAGTAAATGAGTGGATTTTATTTATAATTTTAATAGGATTTGTAGATATATTTTTGTGAGTTTAAGGCTATTTTCTATCATTAAAAACATTATTTTTAAGTATTTTTAATTGATTTTTAAATCAAATAAATAAATAAAATATATAAAAAAATGTTGACTTTTGCGTTGACCATTGACCGGGACTGTTGACTGTTTGACCGGTTCATGTGTGCGCCGGGTAAGGCTCGAACTCGAGACCTCCCGTACACGTGCACGCATCTCTACCAACTGAGCTACGTGTCTAACCCGAAATATTTCTATTTTTAATTATATTTATATACGGTTTTAATTTATTCAAAATTCATTTATTTTTAAAAAGGATTTTAATTATCGAACCGGTGCCGTCAACAGGTCTCGAACCCGGGACCTGTGATTTAATGTTGCACACAGTCCACCGCTGGACTGTATGTCTAACTTGGTTAATATACTGATTTTTATTATACTTAACATCTAATTGCGAATGGATCCGGTTCAGTTTAAAAAGGAACATTTTAATTACAGAGAATGTGCGTGTGTCAAGGATCGAACTCGGGACGTATGCGTATTGTTTGCACACAGTACACCGCTGGACTGTGTGTCTAACCCGGTTATAATACCGATTTTAATTAATCTTATAATCATAATAGACTTCATCTTCTTCGTTCAATTCACAGACAATGATTAATCAACTTCTTGCTTAATTCGATTAACGGACGTACTAATGATTTATATGTAACGGATAGGAAAAGTTTTGGGAATGAACATACCGGAATGATGATCTTTCTCAGAACTCCGGCGAAGTCGTCGGCTCTGTTTTTATGAACTTCGACTGAGCGAACAAATTAACAGTTTTGATTAGCTAATTGTGGAATTGAAGTACTAAACAAGAGTTATCAGAAGGTTTGAATGACTATACCGTTTCACAGCGGAAAATAGGAATTTTCAGAAGTTTTCCGGCGAGAGTTGATTATCCGATAACGTCGCCTGGGATTGATTCTGGGTGATGGATTGATGTTAGTAATGGTCTATCAATGGAATGGAACAGAAAGAATCGAGTTATTTACCGTTTTGAGGTGAGTCTCGGTTTTCCGGCGACTTGCAGAGAATTCCGGCGATGATCAGAAAGTAATTCCGACGACCAGAAAATAGAGTAAACGTGAAATTAGAAGCTTTGGGAATGTAATTGAATCGCGAGATGAGGGTTTTGTTGAAGTAATTCCAGAAATGAATGTTTTCGGTTATAAAAACCAAACATCACCTGAATTCAAGTTCATTAACGACTGAATTGATTTAAGATGTCGGTTTATCGGTTATGATCAAGATTCCGCGAGCACTCAACCGTCTTGGACGGTTTGAAAGCCGATATCGGTTTCAGTTGGCGCAACAGGTTGATTCTCGGTTATAGATATGATTTAATTGTTTCCTAGAATCCACAAAGACGTCAAGTGGCGGAGTGGTTGGATGTGCGCAAGTTAAAGCTGTTGAGCCTTTCCGGCTGACCCGGGTTCGAGTCCCGGCAGCCTGATTTTTATTTTATTTTTACTTTTTATCAATTATAGCTTTTAAATTCTAGTTTGTTTATTAATTATGCATCGTTTAAAATTAAAATAAACATAAATATGCAACGAAACATTTATAACTTGATATTCGATTACAACCGAAGCGGGTTTGGAAAACCCGTTTTTTGACAAATGTTACAATATATATATATATATATATATATATATATTATTTAATTAGCCAAAATTTAAAAAAAAATAAATAAACTAGGTGGGTAGGGCCATCACCCATTTCCTAGCTTTCATCATTGGAGGGCATCCTCTAAGGACTATGACGTGACGCTGAGATGAATGGTTATTCTCCAAAAACTACCCTCCTACTATACCGAACAGCCTTACACATGTTTACTCACCTCCTTAACATTCTTAATTCGATTTCCATCCCAAAGTAAATAAATTTCCCCAAACTTTTTCACAAACTTACACCTCATTTTAGATTTATTTTCTTGATCTTTTGCAACTCATGGTGGGTATAAGCTTTATTAAAATAGGTATAAATCAAAATGATTTTCTAAGACTTTGAATGTGAAGCTTGAAAAGAATTGTATATGTATGGAGAACTAACGATCATTTTCCTTGTAATGGAGAAATAATTACCATGCTTGGCGATCATTAGGATTTTAGCTCCTTGATGTAAGATTTAAGATAAGCATGTATGTTTGATGGCGATTGTTATGATAACATGATTGTGTGCCTCGCAAGATCAAGAAGTAAAGGTGTAAAAAAAGAGACACGGTTATGTTAATTGTTAAGTGGCAAAACGAAGAATGAAGATAATTGATACACAACAAGAAAACATATTTAGGGAGACACACAATATTCGAGATAATGCATATGTGTTATGTTGTGTGGTGGAATAAGGAGTGCCGACTCAAATATTGTAGGCCTAAAGATGATAATAAAATTGAGACCCTTTTCGTAAAAAAAAAATAAAAGAAAAAATTGTTTTAGATCCTATGATTCATATATCATCTCGTTGTATACATAATTATAGACCATAAACCTCGATGGTAACGCTCTTACAACCAAAATCACCTACATATAATATTTTTTTTCTAATTTTAGGCCCTATAAAAGTAGGGGCCCAAAATGTTTGCTTTATTTCTTTCTCTCTTGACATAAACGATGTATAATATAAGAATTTTTGTACACCAAGAACGATACGTGTCATAAGTGGAGTCAAAAGCATGTTGTACTCCCTATATTGACATAAGTGGAATCACCATAACGACGGTACTGAATTGACTTTGTGATTCGTCGCCTACTCAATGTAGTGGTATCCTCCACTTGGTTCTCTGATGCACAAGGACATCATCAACACACTGACAATTGCTCGATTATTTCCTACATGGTCTAAAGAAGAAATGATTATAACAGTCAATGATAAAGATGATAACTTAATCAGATCAACTAAGGTAATAACTGATTATACTATTTGCATGAACAAGAATATCAACATTATGAAATAAGGTCATAAGATGGTCATGTTGCTATATTAAATAATTAATCATGGACATGAAAGAGCTAAAAATGTTTTAGTTCTTTTATTTTGATAACCCTTTATGATCACTTGGCATGCGTCTCCTATGGGGGTGTTTGAAAGCGTTACAGATCTAGTAAATATGAATTCGATACTCATTTTATATGTGTTTGACCATTTCGATTTTGACTTTTTGATCTCTATCATAAATAAATAGAGAATTTCAAAAATTATTAAATATGAACTTACTTATCATTTCCCGACCATAATTATATTATATATACTACAATTAGAAACTTTTGAAAAAAGTGATGTTGAATGATTAGTCCAATTCTTTATTTTTTTTTCTCTTTTTGTTTATTTTTATTTTATTATTTAACTTTTAAGCATTAACACTTATAATCCCTTAAGTTTTTAAATACTTTGTAATCGATTTTACATGTTTATTTTAATGTATGTATGGACATAAATTCAAATTAATTGACGTTTTGAAATATTTTTTTTCCTAGAAATGAGTCATGTCAAATATAATATGTATGTTTTTCGAAATATTTTTTTCCCAGAAATGAGTCATGTTCTTATGCTTATTATTATGTATGTTTTCGGTGGTCTACATTTTGACTTAAACTTTATTTTTTTACGAAAATGAGTCAGGTCAAATATAATTCGTTTTTATACCAATATTTTATGTATGTTTTTAATTGATCCACATTTTAATGTAATTTTTTTTAAAACCCCACGGCAATGCAGGGAGGGAGCAATTTCTTGTTGATATATATATATATTATATATATATATATATATATATCGGGGTTATCTTGAGAACGATGATTTTTGTGAGAACACTAGGAACAATTTTTATCCATAGATCATCCTAAATCAAAGGGTAAGATTAGAGAGGTTTAAATGAGAAGAAAATCTAAATAAAAAAACTAAAAGGGTATTATTGTCATAGCTCAAAACTCAAAACATAAACACCCTTAAGAAATCCTTCAATCGATCTCTATGTAAACCCCCCCCCCCCATTTCAAAATCACGATCAGATCAGTCACGTTTTGAATCGATTTAATGGGTAAGTTCTTCGGTTCAATCGATCTTGTGTAAAAAACCTCAGATTAATCTATATTTGTGTATTTTTTTTGCTTTCAAGTTCAGTTAAATCCATCTTGTGAAACAAAAAACCACTTCACTCCAAAATCACAACAAAAACCTCAATCAGTCTCGCTTTGAACCAATTTAACCAGTGAGTTCTTCAGTTTTGTTGATTTGTTGTGTGATTTGAGCTTTGTAGTTCAGTTTTTTGCCAAAATTTAAGTAAAACGATCAGTTTGCAGTAAATTAGATTAGATTATACAATGCTAGATCCTTAGAAAACGAAAAATTATTTGTGATCAGTGAGTTGTCAATTTAGTGTGTGATTTGAGCTTGCAAATTTCAGTTCTTTGCCCTAGGTTTAGAAAACCTTTCAGTTTGCGGTAAGTAGGTTATATTATGCAACAACAGATTGTTAGAGAACCGAAAATTGTTTATGATCGTTGTGTATTTTGCCTTAGTTTTTATCAAAGTTATTGTTGAATTCGTTGTTGTATGTTAATGGTCTTAACTGACTTCTCATAGTCGTTAGGGATTAAAATATGTACAATAGTACAATTTTTTTGATAATGTTGTTATTGATCATATTAGATGTTAAGGTTGGCTGTGAATCGGTTTAACCGGTTAGTTCTTCAGTTTCGTAGTTTAACTGGTGAGTTCTTTGGTTCATATTAGATGCTAAATGGCTGTTTTATATTAAATAGTGAAATGTTATGATTTAGAAAGTGAATGAAGAATGCTTATTGTCAAATAAGTGTTCAAATTCTGAAAGATTCATTTTTTGTAAGTTCCGCAATTATATCAGTACCGTTCTATTACCGTGTTTTGTTGATGCTAGTGTTGCTTAGGGTATCTAAATATGATAGACTTAAGATGTTATTGTTAATATAGAGATGGTGATCCTGTTGCACCCTTGTTGAGTTTAACCTTATATTTACTGATTACTTATCTTGAAATAGGGTGTTTTTGGAAGTTTGGAGGTGTTTATGAAAATGTTTCAGAAGAAGAAAATGGAAGAATGAAAAATAAGCATTTTACACATGTGTAAATCATCTTAGTTAGTATTACATGTGTTTAATTAAGAAGTTTACACATGTGTAAGTAAAATGTTGATACATGTTTTTTAATTACATAATATTGTTTACTTGAAGTGGTGGAATAAAAATAATAATAAAACAGATAGTGAACACATGTGTAAGTAATATATTTACACATGTGTAAATCATCTTAGTTAATATTGAACTTGAGTAATTAAGCAATTTACACATGTGTAAATCATCTTAGTGAAAATTGGAATTGAGTGATTAAGCAATTTACACATGTGTAAGTAAGTTGTTTACACATGTGTAATTAAACACTTGAATACTAATGCATATTAAAAATGTTGTTTAAAAGTGTTTCATGTATATGGAATTAGAAACAGGAGGCAAAAAGAGAAACCAAAAGGAGCTGAACCAAACAAGGCAACAAAAAAAAAAAACAAAATACAGATGAAGTAGGTACAAAGAGGGGGGAAGAAGGAAAAGGTTGCTGCTGATTGGGGCTTTTGTGGTAACTAGGAATATGAAGATGCTTGTGGTTAGTTGGTATATGGCTGATTGGTTTAGGTTATGTAATGACCAATATTCGTTTGATCTTGGTGTTCTATTGAAGTTTTGGGTTGGGCTATAAAGGGGCTGCTAGTTTTGTTGTTAATAGGTGGGGTTGGATGTATCGCTGGTTTGAGGATGTGAAAATCAGGTTGGGTTTGGTGTTTGTTGGTATATTCTTTGGTGTATGGATGTTTGAAGTTTGGTCAGGTTGAGGAATGAGGATGATGCTTCTGCTTGGTCGAGCTCAAGGTTTTAGGGATGCTTAAGATAGACCTTAGATGTTATGCTTTAGGTGTTGTTTTAATGTTTTGGTCGTGTTTGATTGTTTTTTTTGAATGGTTTATGTTGTTTGAAACTTGATTGTATAGATTTATTTTTATGTTGGACTCGGGACGGGTGTGGCTTTAAGTCTAGAATAGGTTGTTTTTTTATTTCTAGTTTAGCACATGGCCGAGGACAGCTTGTTAAGTTCCAATTGTTAGATCATAACTAGTAGTTTGGGTTTGGTTTCTTCCTTTGGGTATATCGTGGGAAGGCCAATGCCCATATGTTGTAAATATTTTTTTTTGTTACCAATAAAATTATGGGGTTGTCGTCCACTTTATACGTGTGTAATTACAATTTACAAATGTGTAATCCATAAACAAATAAGTGACAATGGACAATTTACACATGTGTAATACAACTAAAATACGTAAAATAGAAACTAATAAGTGACACCGAACGATTTACACATGTGTAATTTAGATGCAAATGTGTAAAACAGAAACAAATAAGTGAAAGGTAACAATTTACAAATGTGTAATACACATGTGCATATGTAAAATAGAAACGCATAAATGATAATGAATAGTTTACACATGTGTACTACATATGAATATACCCGGTACGGTCTGTACTGGTACCCAATACCAAATGTTCATCCCTATTTACACATGTGTAAATCGTAATAATTAAAATATAAACACATATATCAAGGTTTACACATGTGTAAATCCAAATGGTTAAAAAAAATAAGCACATATATGGAGGTTTACACATGTGTCAAGCCAAATAGTTAAAAAATAATAAGCACATTTAAAGGTTTACACATGTGTAAATAATAATAGTTAAAAAGGATTGTTACTCAGGATTAATTGGAAATTTTACACATGTATTAGTTAACACGTGACCCAAACTCTTGTTATTATGCTATTTACACATGTGTAATTCAACATGTTACAAATGTGTAATATGAATGTGAAATTTTGTACATACTACCACTATGTGTTATTTAACAAATTCTGTGAAAGACTACAAATATGTATGTAAAATCCACCAACTGAAGAAACATATAACGTAAGTAGTAATTACACTAAATTAATAAATTTTACAAGCAGTTTTTGCTCCTATTTTCAAAGGACCACCAAGACCAAAATTGGCTTATACATCATTATAATCAGTGACTTGATTGGTGGTACTACTAGGGTTCAACTTCTTCCTTTTTGCCATTTAAGCTGTAGTATTTGAAGATTTGACTCACTGAAGTCACCATGTCACACTTGTTGTTGATGCTACTACGATAGGCGTCAAACTTCTTTTTTTCTTTCGTTGTCGGGAATATAGAAAATAGGAACACCAATGGAATCTCAAAGTAGATCATGGATCTGACTCTCTTAATTGCCTTGCCAAAACATCTTAAGCACATGTCACCTCTTCTACAGAATCAAGTTTGCAACAAAAATTTCACTTTCTCTTCTTCTTACTGCTTTTAACCTTTGATTTCTCTCCCGACACATGTGTAATACAACTAGCATATGTTAGTTAGAAACAAATAAGTGACCAAGAGCATAAGCACCTGCGAAATGGAATCAACATCCAAAACAAGATATTCCTAAGTTGTTAGAAGAAAAGAGTGAAGTAAATAATGCCCTCTAGAGCTGCTCAGCATCAGGAAAACAGTTCTGAAGAATTAATGGGTCAAATAAAGGGATATTGTTGCTGTGCAAACGACAAGCAAACCAAGGTTTCCTGCACTGACAACTAGTTTCAGAATGAGACAAACCAAATCCTCGTGACATATTAGACAAATTTCAATAAAAATGTAGTTGTTGATGTTTGCTCAAGAACACTTAGTACTAGAGATCCAAGTACAAAATTGATATCGGCCCTAACACCTATTTCATCCAAATCTTTAAATTGTTCCTCGTGATTGAAAACCCGTTTACAGTATAAATCAAGATTCATCACGTATAATTTAGGACAAAGCATAACTGTAATTCATTCTATAACACTAATTAGGGAAAATTAAGAACTCAAAAAGGAATTGAAATCGTGGAACAAAATCATTAATTGATTAGGAATTCAATACAACCTGGAATTGAAATTAAAACCAACTGTACGAACACTACCTGCAAATTAGGAATGAATCAAATGGTCTGATTATCAAGAACTCAAATCAAATACATCAATCACTAGCAAACGAATTGAACAAATCGATTTATCAAGGGTTGTATGGAGGATCAATATGCAATACCACAATCAAATGCATCCGATTATGCAATACATGTAAATGAATGAAGATTTGATTTAGGGCTGTATGAAGCATAGATTGATTAGGAACGATGCATTTGATGGGAATCTTGGAAACATTAAAGAAAATAGGGGTTAGTTAAATTACCAATTTAACCTTTTCATTAACACATAGGGGAATATGAATGAGTGACTGAGATTTGTTCTCATGGTTCTCACAAAAATTAGGTGTTCTCATTTAAACCCTCCCATACAGTTCTCATTTAAACCCTCTCATTTAAACCCTCTCATTTAAAATACCATATTATAGATTTTCAAATATCATTATAATCATTTTTACACACATTCGAACTCCTGACACAAACATAGATGATGTTTGGATATTTGTCCAACGTAATTATTATGATAAAGGGAAAATAAATATCTACCATTATATTATACTATCTATACATTTACCCGTGCGAGGAATAGTGTCATGTTGTTGTCTGATACTTGGTAATTGAACCGTGATTTTTGATAGAAATGAAAATTACAGTTCTATCCTTGATTGCAAATTACGTTTTTGTCATCAACTCAGGGTTTTCCAAAACAATGATATAAAGAAAGAAGCACATGGTACAGCCAAAAGCTCGGCCATCGAAAAATCATCTCTGAATGTAAGGCCTTACTTTTTCATACTTTCCTTGATTAGAAAATGTAATCGTAATTTTATTTATGGAATCTTGTATTCGTATCATATTCGCATTTCTTTTCCCGATCTCGTAATCTGAGACTTGAATCGTAATAAGATTCATACTTGATACATACTTGCCTTACATACATTCAATTGTTAAATACGTGTTTACATACAAACCCATACTTTCTATACGTGCAAATACTCATACATACATAGTCGATACCTAAAATGTACTTACATACACTTTATACACTTAAAAACATGCAAAAATATCAAGTTTTTGCATAAAATGAAGGAAAAACCAAGTTCAGTGACTAAAATTGACAAAAATCAAAGAAGTTTCTGGAATAATCTCTCTCGCGGCCCGCGACCGCCTCTTCTTCATTCTCTCGCGCCCCGCGAGAGGGCTTAATCTGGAGTTTATTGTTTCTAGCTCATGGATTGGGCAATTTTGTGTTTCTTACATTAATTACACTCACCTAACTCACCCCCTAACCTCAACTATAAATACCTACCTCCTCCTACTCTCATTTTACACCTCAAACATTCATCTCTCTCCTAAATCTCTCTCTCAATTCAGAAAGTTCAAGACTTTCAAGTGAGTTCTAACTCACCTTCACCTCTCTTCTTTACTCTTTCTTCCTTCTTAACACTTGGAACACCTCTAGGAGTGTTTCCATAGGTTTTCCATGGAAAACCAACATGAAACATCCTTGTTGTCCTTGTGACAACTTGTGCATTGGTGCACTATACGAAAGAGGTTAAAGGAAGGTTGTCCTCCTACCTCCATGCATGACTTCCATGATAAAAATGATTTACTTATTATGTATACTATATAATCTTATATATATTAACACACACACACTAACCGAACCCTTGATGATAATAAAATGATTGTCCATCATGGTACTAGGTTACATCACCTAAGTACTTAACTTCTCGTTACGATTCTAATAGGTATCTTAACCCATGAAAACATATCAACCTGAACGGGCATCATACTGTCAAAACGAGTATTAAGTTTAGGTGGTTATTTTCTCGTATACATACTTTGGTGTATTTAAATTTTTAATCCTCTGTTATCATTCGAATACTTACCAACCTACGTTTTCCTCTTGTAGGATAACTCGGTGATCCTCCAACTCTTCAAAACTTTTCACGGAAATTACCAAGTGGAAGCTTGCAAAACCGTGAGTACACTTGACCCATTTCCTTTTACCCAATTTGGGTTGTAACATGTTAACTTACAAAATACACATACTATATGCTTTATACACTCGATCCGATATACATGCTTATTGTTATGCTTAGGTTCATACTAGATTCATACATGCTTCTTATCATTAACTTAGCTAGCCCCAACTTAACATATATAGCGCTATATGAGCAGCACACCGCCCGTTGGGGTATTGTTAAGCTTAAGCTGATTCTTATTCTTATTCATACTTTAGTCTCGTTACTTTGTGTGAGATGGACACTTAATTCTTGTGGACACTTGGGTTTGACAATTAGTATTGCTTGCTAGATTACCTTGTATACAATTGCCATGTGGATTTTAGTATACACTTTCATACTTATTATGTACTTAACTTTGTACTCACCGATACTTTTTGTATTGAACTATACTTTTAACATTGTAGGTTAAAGATGTTGAATATGACGAATCTAGTATGGACGACATAGAAACGCACCTAGAATGTTAGGCTTTTATGTTGTAATTTTTGTTGAAGTTGTTGTGTTTTGAGTTATGTTGTAATTGACAATTTGAATTATGAAATGAAACGAATATTTGAATTTAATATTGTCCCCAATAGTGTTATGATGTCTCGAGCAATCTATTCGTCTCACTCCGATGTTTCCGCCATCGAGGGTGTGACACTGAACCAAACCCTTTCAAGGAGATCTAGGTCAGTTTTCGGATATAGAAACTACGGCCTTGAGTGTGATTTTCTTTAAGAGAGAAGGGCGAGTCTTAGGCCTTTAGAGAGAGAGAGAGAGCGAGAAATTATGCCTATCGGATGTTGATTTGCATGTGGATGCCCATCTAGCTCAGGCGTTGGTAAGAAAGCTTCGTGTACAAGCACAAGGTTATTAACTTGTCATCAACACCACTGCAACCACCAAACTTCCGGCGGAGACTGTAGAAGCTTACCACAACGGTGACAGAGAGAGAAAAAGAGAGAAAGGGAGAGAGGTGGTTGTGCTGTGGTGGTGGTCGGTAGTAACCGCAGTCATCGTTGCCACTCAACCAAGTCGTCAGCGACCTAAAAGGTCTTCATTTGCATCGGGGTACAGGTGACCAAGCATAGGGTACACAAAGACGGTTTATCTTTTGTGAGTGGTGGTTGTGGCGGTAAGGGTGGTGAAGAGGTTAGTGGTGATGAGAGAATTAAGAAGGAAATAGCCTCTGATTATCGAGACTCGAGTAAATTATTATTGTAAATGGGTAAGAGCATTCACAATGGATTTGTTATATTTTTACGAGTGAGTTAGTTATATTATAAGAACTGGCTATGAGTGATTTTGAGTGGTTGTGATTGAAGGAGAGAGAAAATGTTACTATTTATCTGTAAATATAGGGAGAGACTGTTCAATTTCTTATAATTTTTTTAATATTTCTGAAAGTGGTTGTGAGTAGAGGAAAGAAAAGACAAAAATAATAATTTTTAGTATAATTATATAAATAAAGAAATAAATTCGATATAAATCCTGTAAAGAACTAAATGGGTGGTTTTGGTTGATCTGGGGTAACACAAACTAAGTAAATTGTTTTTCCTTTATTCTATATTTATACAAATTATTAATTATTAACATACTATATTTAAATGACAAATATAAAAAGAGAAGAAGTAGAATTGACGTCATAATTGTATAACTACGTAATATAGTTTAGGTTATTTAATAATTTGTTAGTTAGTTAATAACTAATACAGTGTAGGTTATGTTGAATTTTCTTTTTCTATTTACATGTGGCTATTTTTATATACGTTATGGTTCACTTTTTATCCAGACTGTATTGCGAGTAATGTACATACAAACGTATGTGTTGTTAAGTTGAGAACGATTGCAGACTATATCCTAGTTCCTTACAATTAAAATAATTAGCCAATTTTGTTTTTATAGCCTAACAGGTGTTTGGATGTTTGTTCAGCGTAATTTATACATCAGTAGCAAGCTTTTGCGTTGCATCGGGTACGGCTGTTTTGTCGCCTTATAGTTGTTGTTAGGGTTTCTGATGTCTATATGACGTTTGTGAGCGACAATATTTTTATGGAAATAAAATGTGAAAATACAATATTAATCTCCCATCACCATCAAGCACTAATAAATTTATTACCATCTTATAGTATCAGATTTAGTAGAAGGGTTAACCCATGTGCAGACAATCAAAGATGCAATTGTTGAGCTTTTCCTATATGATAAAAATTCTTATCAATATTTTTATCAAAATAGTTATATACCTACATTTTTGCCATCTAAACATATGTTTGATACAAAAAAGATATAATTTTAGTATTCATTTTATAACTTGCATGCAACATTACAAAAACATATATACATTCTTCCCAACGAAAGTACCTTATGCAAAATATGAAATAAGATTATAAGTAATGATATTATAGATTTCTATGTGCTCATCTGATGACTAACCGATAGGTAACTTTTTGATATGAGACAAAGACAATTCTTTAGAAAGTACTTTTATATGTGAATTTTAGAGAGCAAGGGATAGAAATGGCAAAACATGGCAAAAGTATATGAATTTGATGTAGATTTGTTTATGACCTTTGGTATGCCATTTTAAAAATTTGTGTAAATTACCATAAGGGTAGAAAACTTAATTTCTTTAACAAGGTGGTATAGATAAATACTTTAACAACTTCTTAACTACAATAAAACATGATTTTTTTGTTTCTTTGTGTGTTTTTGTCTTTTTGTGGTCTATTAACTATGAAATCTAAAATCCATACGTCACATGTACACCACATTTAGTTATGTATATATTTTATTAGAGATTAGATATTAACTTTACATAGCTTAACTTCTTAAGAATGAAAAGCTGTTACATTTACATTTACATTTACATATATATATAATATAATATATATTAAAAGGAAGTCTCGATGAATAGAAATCCAAAGTTGTAATATTATATTTATTTTATTTTTATTGAAAATGGATATCGTGCCGCTATCGTAGTATATCGAACCGAAACTGATAGTGAATAGTAATTTATATATTTTATCGCAAACTATACGAGTGCCTATAACAATACTAAAAGTTCGCATTTTTTATCGTAAACCATACGAGTATTGATACGTGACACACCGAACCGATTTCAACTGAACATCGTACCAATACCAGAACAAACTGAACCGATACCAACTGAGTTCTCGTCGTGTAGCGCGGGGAAAAACCATTAGTTAGTATGATAAAGAAAAAATAAATATATACGATATCTTATAGTTAAATAATTAGCAATTTTGTTTTTTACGGCCTAAGAAAATCGAATACGTATTGAAGTATTATCTACTACCTCCTAAAAGAGCACAAACTCTAGAAAAGACGAAAGGAGCACAACTACCGGAAACGAAGACTATGACAGAGTTGAGAGAAGGCTCTCGAGACTCAGATTGACTGTTTAACTCCATCTGAAACAATACAGTATCTTCCAACTTAGATCTCATACACCAAAACTAGCTTCGGGCCTTGAGCCTTTATCTGACACTTGGGCTGAGCTGCATTCAATCTGCTGCATGCCAAACTAAGTCTTCAAAGCCCAAATCCATTAGCAACGCAAGCAGCCCAGATCCATTTTAATCTAACAATAAAACCATACATAACAACAAACGGATTAGACTAAAAATATATGACATGTTTCAATTATGGAATTGTGTATTTCCAACAATATTACAAAGAGACCCATGGGGGTTGGTGGTCGAGTGGCAAAGTAAAACCTTTTTAATACACTTAAGTGTGAGGTCTTGGGTTAAGTCTCACAAAGCAAGAAATTCGCGTTAAAAAAAAGACAAAGACGGAAAGCACCAAACGATAACCAAGTCAACAATCTATGATTTTAATTGTTGCCCAATAAATCAAAGAGAGAAAAAAAAACGCCTTGAACTAGTACCGCGTGATAAGGAAGAGAGGCGAGGAAAGAAATCCCAGAAATGGCTAAACCAGCCAACAGAAGCAACCTATACCATCCATCATCTTGGTGCTGATGTTGCATCAAAAAAAACCCACTCTGAGAGTGAGACTCTGAATATGAAAATAGCATTTTTAACATCTTTTTGTTGGGCCAGAAACTTTTAGTCTTTCATTATCAGCCTAAATAGACCCCATTATTTATATCATTTTTTAAATTATATGTGAGGATTGTAATTCATAAAACCCGTTACGGGCTAAGCTTCAACTTTCTAACATCTAACCTATCCCTTTAATGTTATTTTCTTTAAGTTTCAGTTTAGACTAGGGTTCAATCATATTAAGTTGATGGGTTTTGGGAATTGGGTTGGTTGGTTGGTTGCAAGGTTTAACTCACACACGACCCATTACTAGACATCAATCCTAACTAATTGGGTATGTTGTCTCATACATGACCATTACCACCCATTGGTTGGTTGCCTCATTCGTCTATGAATCAAAGGGGTTGATGAGTTGGATATGTTGTAAACGTGTTAAATGGGTTGAAGAGTTGTAATAATAAATAGGTTAAATTCGTTGATGTGACAACGTGTTTAACTAAATGGATTAACTTGTCAACATGTCCAATTAAATAAGTTAAATAGGGTAATCTAAACACGGCTTGTTTATTGAAGTGGTGATATACAACAACCCTAAATAGATTCCTTTTGTATCATGTTTCACCAATTGTAACCCCTGATTCTAATCTATCAAGTTTTAAATTCAATAATAAATTCTTTCTATACTAATTATTTTTTTAAAAGGTGTGAATTATTCGTGAAAGTCGTGAGGTCTAACATACGTTGTCTTAACCGGGTTCGCGCTAGAGAACCTCCTCGCACAATAGATCCCCAATTTAAACCTCTCAATGAGAAACCCTTATCACCTAGACTCAAACTTGAGATCTAGAGGGAAAAACTCAATTAGACCCACTATAGGTGGAATTTAAATACATGTGGCAACCACTAATTAAGTTCACCTTCATACAAACTTTAATTGGAGTATGTTATTTATTAAATTAATAAATGAACAATTCATTTATTATGTTGTTTTATATGTAAATAGTGTATTTATGTGTAGTCTTTATGCAAATTCATAGTCATTAAATAAATTATTGGGTATAAAAATTAATCTGATTGATGTTAATCGACGTATTCATTTAAAAACGACATATATTCTTTTAAATTTGTTCGGATAAGTTGTTTATTAACATTGGAAGCTCGCTTAAAAACAAGATACTAAATTTGTAATAAAGAAAGTTTGCATGTTGGTAGTTTGGAAAAGGTAATGCCAAATAGAGATGGGCATAATCGGGTTTTATTATTACCCGGAACTGGTTCCAACCCGGACCCGGTTCTGCTTGGATGTCATTGGAACCGGGTATGGTGTGGAACCGGGTCCAGTTCCTACCCGGGTTCACACCCAAGAATATGGAACCGTGTAGAACCGGGTACGGGTATTATGGAACCGGGTATGGTGTGGAACCGGGTATGGTGCGGAACCGGTTCCTGATAGTGTGGGAACCGGTTCCTGGCAGTCAAAACCTGACTTTTACTGTTCATAACCGGTTCCTGACAGTAAAAACCTGACTTTTACTGTTCAGAACCGGTTCCTGATAAAAATGTTACCGTTGGAACCGGTTCCTGATTAAAAAATCGTTTTTTTTTGTATATAAAGCCCTTCCTACTTACCGGTTCCTGATAAATGTTACCGTTGGTGTTTTAATAAAGTTTGTGTAATGTTTCTTTCTATTCCAACGGTAACATTTTAACGGGTATAACCGGTTCCAACGGTAACATATTAGGTATAACCGGTTCAACGTAACATTTTAACGGGTATAACGTTCCTTCTAGAACTGAATTTCCGGTACTGGTAGGAACCGGGTACGGGTAGGAACCGGGTACGGGTAGGAACCGGTTACTACCCGATTCAAATGGTAAAATTGTGGAACGGGTTGGAACCAATGGGTATTTTGAACCCGGAACCGGTTCTACTTAATGTCGGGTAGGAACTGGAACCGGTTCCAGTTTGGTTCTACCGGTTCGGGTTCGGAACCGGTTTTTATGCCCATCTCTAATGCCAAACTGTCCAGTTGGAAGAATAAATAATAAATTAATAAAAATTGATATTATTGTCCAAATTATCCATACCTTGTAAATGCAACATTAAATTTTTTATTTCATCAAATATTCATTCCTCCATGTCCCTTGGATCACGACAGTGGTATCTTAAAAAAAATACATCCATATAGGTGCATAGTTATATGAATTTTTAAACAAAACATAAATTTATTTATATATTCGTTTATCCATGTAGTTGCCATTAAGATTATGAAAAATTTTACCAACCAATTTAATTCTATGTTTTAAAATACATATACAAACCTATTCATTTAAAAAAATTGCTGAATGTTGATGAATTTCACATATACAAGAAAAGAAAATGTAAAATATGGATTAGGTATTATTGTAGTTTTTTATTTTAATCCAAAAATTGTGAAAACAAAGTGATTAGCGAAATTTGTTACGTAGTCTTTATGGTGATGTAGACAGCTTGTTTGGAATTGAAACTGGCATATAAATATACTAAATTATAAACTTGTTTATAACGTTTTTTATCCGTTTTTGAAGGTTAAGTATTAATTTTTTATTTGATGTAATTAAATAAACCATGTTTTGTTGCCATTAGTAATGGGACTGAACATTTCAAAAGAAATGTAATTTCTTCTAAATATAAGAATTTTTATTCCTTGATAAGGTGGTGTTTCTTTTTTATTTCATCAAGGAATATAAAGAAACATATTATTATTATTATTATTATTATTATTATTATTATTATTATTTTATTATTATTATTAAGGCAATTATATTTTTGTCGATTTTAATAAATTATGTTTCGTTACTTCGTCTTTTTTTGTATCAAACAGTACAAAATAATGATTCATTCTATTTAACCAAACATCACAATGGAATGGAATGATACATTTCATTCTATTGTCTATTCCATTCTTTTATTCATTTCATTACCTTATATCAAATATATAGTATTAATTATTTCTTTATTAAAGATTTAATCGAATTTGAATATTCTAGATGGAGATTGTGTTAAGGATGTATTAACTTTTAATATAAGATAAAAAAGGGAAAAATGGATTTGCTGTCATTGCATTTATAAGGGGCGGACTATGTCTAAAAAAATTTCTTAGTCTAGTAACAATAATTATTTATTATAGGTTAGAACACAAGAATAATACGGACACTTGTTACGGATCGAAAACACTGCAAGTTATAAAGCTTGTTCCTTATGGATCGTATAGGCAATAAATGTGGATTTATAGATCAAATGAGCTTTCTTACTCACCAAACTAGACTTTTGGGTTGAGTTATCATGTTTAGAGTGTAACAATAGTATCATAACCAAACTCGAAGTGGTTGCCTAGAGGGAACCAACAGCGATCAACGGGGATGTTGGCCTTTAAGGAGGATCGAATGTTACGGAATAAAACAATTGCAAGTTATGGGACATATCTCATATCGGTTGTATGAGCAACACATGTGGGGTTTATAGACCAAATGAGCGTCTTCATCCGCAGATTACTATTATGGATTGAGTTCTCTGTTTTAACTATAACAACATTCATCACCTTTATAAGGTTTCTCTGCTTTTTATACACTTCTTTATTGATAATGTTTACAAATAAAAAGTTTCCATCAACAAAATCGTCATGATCCTTACGTCAATATCGACATTACTATATTTCATAAACCATTATGACAAGTGATCTGTTATTAATTTATAATATATATATATATATATATATATATATATATATATATATATATATATGTACACACACATATTTACCTCTATTTTATGGTACTTTTTATGACTTTATCATCGAAAATACTACCTTAATCATTCTTATTTGATAATTGCGAGCTTTTAAGGGGATCTGGATGAAAAGAAGCGAAAAACGAGTAAAAGCAAGGTAAAAATCCAGAATTCCAAAGAAATCAGCAAACCAGATAGGCACAGTCATGCAAGGTTATAAGCACGACCGTGCAAACCAACCCAACAGCAAGAAGTCAATAAGACAACTAAGTTTGGTCAACAGAAGTCCACGAAGTGCGAAGGCATGGTCGTGAACCTCTTAGGCACGACCGTGGAAGATAAAGACAAACCTCGGAAGTTTCGGGATCCAACAAAGCTAACACCATCTGAAGCTCGTGTATGGACAACTGTCCATGCACGGCTATGCAACACCCTAGGCACGGCCATGCCTATAACAGAATGAGACAACCTAGTACCAAAAAGTACAAAAGATAGAGGTTCTGTCGGGGCAAAGGACGAGGCAAGGTGATGCCTACCTATGCAATAATCACTTATAATAGCTTAATTTGAGAGAGAGAAATTGCAATCAACAACCTTCAAGAAGTTATTGATTCTTAAACTTGATTCATCGTGATCTTTTCCATGATCATTGTTTGTGGACAATTTGTATGGCCATTCTTGATTAAACTTTTTGTATTGCTTAGACTAAAGATAAAGCTTGATTTCAATTAAATGTTTAATCTTTGTCAAAGTGGTGTGTTATGTTTTTGACAATTCTTTCTACTCTTCTTCTTTGTTAATGAGATTTTTCTTTAGTTTTGGTCTTTGATCTTCTGAGTATTCTTGGTAAACTTAGTGGTGTGAAGTCTATTCTTAGTAAACTTAGTACACTCATAGTGTGTGACAACCTATATACTAATAGGGGGTCTCATTTTGGTAGTGATTAACCCATTTGTGTTTACACATCTTGTAATTAACCCCCACTTATCAAGACTTTCATTGGAGCATGTAGGGTCTACATACTAGGCTTCAATGATAAGCTAAAACTTGTTTTGTGACTTGTCAAACACGGTCTATATGTTAGGATTTGGCGTAGACCAAGAGTTGGTAAACTCATATTAAAATGTATATGTATATATATATATATATATATATATATATATATATATATATATATATATATATATATATATTACTACCAAGTATTTATGCTTTTGTTGGACCCAAAAAGGGGCCATGATTATAAAGGTCGCAAGGTGCAATATTGTAGAAGAAGAAGAGTAGTTTAATGTCTTTAACAAGACCTAGATTGATGGATTTATAAACAAGCTTTAGGTAACCTCAACTGAGGCCTTTCCATTTTAACTTCAAAAATAGAATTCGTGAATTTAAAAAAAACCCACCAGTAACATTAGCTAGGAGTCGGGTCTTTTCAATTAAGTTCACTACACCACTTGATTATAACTTAACTATAATTAATCCTAAGTGGATACCAAAACCCAAATCAATATTCTTTGTGATCTTGATATTATCCACTCATTTCTATTACTTGCAATTATTTTCTGGTTCTATATTTAATCTACTAACAAACCAAGCAAAAGATAAGTAACTAATTAGTTGGTAATTTAATTTTGAGTAGTAAAAGTCATGTCCTATGGGTTCGATACTTGGTTTCTACATAAACTTTACTACAACGATAGGTACACTTCCCTATTGTGTGTGTTTAGTCGAAATAATAATCATTTCTTATAGATTTAAAATAAGACAACCGTGTTCCAAAGTTACTAAAACTTACACACTTAAAACACGCGCATCAACAAGCGTCATGTATTCCACAATATAACTTAAGATGTTTCACAATTGTACAAGTAATTAGCATGCAACATTTAATATGACTTGACGATATAAAGTTCAAAGATTTTCAAGAAGTGTTGCGCTAAGATCATATTGTCACTGCAAAAGACCATAATTACATTGGTACTTTTCTATTGAACAACATATGCATTTGTAATTACCATTCATCTCTCGAAGTTCATCTTTCTTTCACTCTCCCTTATAATTTCTTCTTTCATATTTCTTAAAGAGGTTACCCATAAAACTCATGATCGGGGATGCTCTTTTAATCACAAGCCATGATGTGGATATATTGTATTGTCATCAATTGCATGATCATGTCATTATTATTGACGAATGTTGACAAAGTTCAAATAACACATAAAGAACAACACGTGTATGACTAATGTTCAATGCATATCATTGATGTTAAAGGTGCCATAAATTATTTTGTTGCGTTTTCTAGCATGTACTTGTTCTTTTCCATGTCGAATGGGTGGATACAGGCACCAAGAGTCATAAAAAATAATGATTGAGATGTTGAACACGTGTATGAAATTTGTTTTCGTTTTTTTTTTTTTAAATTTCAAAGATGTTAGCATAAAACCATGGGACATGGTTCATAAAAGTGAATGACATAGTACATATCGAAGTTGTTACATCCCTTCTTCTTCCTGAAGGCTGACAATGGAGTTCAAGTGGTGTAATGGTTGTTATGGCAGAAGTGTTTTATAAGTATCAATACTAAATTAAGCTGAAATGAGATTCTTGCATCCCAACCACATAGTTGGTTGTGATGTAGTACATGGAATTTGTTGTAACATACTATCATGGTTGCCATTTCCAACAACACTCTCTTTTAAATCATTTATGTTTGAATTTCATGAATACTGCCACGATAAAGCTTTTGAAAGTGTTCAAATGAGGTTTTCAAGATAAGATCACGGATACACATTAAGTCATCAAAGATCTTTCATGATACGCTCACTCATGGCTCAATTCCTTAAACAAAAAACTAAAACCCTCCCAAACCCCTTTAGATATGTTGTTTCTTCATATTCTAACATATATGTTTTCTCATGTATCAACCACTTAAAAATGTTCAATGTGATATAGGTCCTAAACCTTCAAAATCGTCATTTGAAGCATAGAATTGTTGAATGTCTGGTTTTCATAACAATAAGACTTCAAAAACTATATTCACAACAAAAAATAGTAATAATAAAATTTATATCAACTTTTAAACCTAATAATTGCTATCTATTTGATTGCGGTTAGCAAACAACAAACACAAGAGTAAAAGCTTAGAGTTATACCATAAAAAAGTTTGTGTAAGCTTAATTGAGAACTATTAAAGTTGTTATTTGGATCTACTAGATCACTAAATGACTTAAAAAAGAAGAGTTCATTATTGGCTAACCCCTTGTTTTTTTACTTTAGGGTTCTTAGAACCCTTAGATTAATTTTTTTAGGATTCTAGAAAGACTAAATTTCATACATAGGGTGTGTAGTGCAAGGTTTCAGATTCATAATATTAAGGGTAGTAATTTAGATCCAAAGGTATATGAGATGTGTAGATTATGTAAAAGTTGAGGTAATATAAACCTTGTGATTGTTGGATGTGAATAGCCAAAAAAAAGTGGGTGAATATGTAACATATATAGTTTGAACGTAGTCATGAGAATAGTTGTAGTGCTTTAACCATTTTATGTCATTCCATATGCATAACTTTGATAAAGTTGATGAATGTGATGAGCAATGGAATTTTGACTTCGCAAAAAGGTATTGTGGTAGGCTTTGTGGTTCACCATATAAATATGGTGGTCTTGCTATAGCTAGTTCTACAATCAACAAGTAGTTATGGTCTCTCCTACGACGGTCAAACATTAAAGTGATAATGCGAGTACCATGATCTACAATGGTTCTACTATAGACATATATATATATTGGTTTTGTAACATCATTTTCATTTAAGTTGTTAACAAGTTATCATAAAGGTTTTTGGGTATTTTCAGGTTTAAAACCCATATGCCTGCTTAACATTAATTTATTCATGTGTGTATGATGGAGGTGAAGGGGCATCACAAAACGGAATTGAGATCCTATTCAAACAATGATAATTGTAAAAATCGTAAGAACGAATCTAGGCCATTTATAGTTTAAATCAAGGGTTGGTGTTGACTACAAATAAAATCCTTATAAATAATAATTAGAAGTAACAAGTTAGGGGTAATTTCGTAAAATTGCTAATTTATATTAAATAATAAGATCTATTATGTATGAGTATTTTAGTCATTTAGCCATTTTCCATTAAGTATTAATTCCACAAATGTTTTTAAGCTAAAATAACTTTTATATACTTCATTTATTATTTTTTAAATTATACCATAAAATCAAGTATTTTTTTTATCTTTAATATGAGTACTATATTGCTATACCTTTTTTATTTATAAAGTGACTTTTAAAAAAGTTACAAAAAGGTGTTTTATAATTGTGCAAGTTATGTAGTTGGAATATGCTAGTATGAAAAATGTATTGTGTTGATTTTAAATCGATACGTATGTTCTTATTTTGTTGTGTAATTCTTCTGAGAAACAATACTAAAACCACTCACCCACATCAATCCCTTTTCCGCGATAAAGTTCAATTCCATAAAAAACCTCGTTGTGCGATCACCCTCGAAGACGAACAACAGATTGAATACGAACAAGCTGAACAAGATGTTGTGCGTTCAGCCTTGAAGCAAACGTCCAACGATAATCAACCATTAGCATCATCACTTCATATTTGGTAGGTAAAATATTCTATAATGCGTTTTTGTATGGGTGTATAATGTTTGAGGGTTTTTGTGCTGGGTTGGATTGTGGGATTTATGCTGATAAATTGTTAATTACCATAAGGTTTCGTAATGTTTGATATATAGGGAATTTTCTGTTGTCTGTAAGGTGTTTTTTTTTATGGGTTTAATGTTGGTTTTGTGCTGTTAAAGTGTTAATTACCATAGATGTTGGATAGATGAGTTGGTTGTTCGTGTGCTGACGTAGTACACGGGTATGTGCTGATGATGTGTTAATTACAATAAATTCAAATAAACACCAAAATAGATATAGTCAACACATCTGTGTTAAATCTCAAAACCAAAAGTAGATATAATCAGCATATCTGATGTGCTAATAATGGAGAACGATTGGGGGCGATGTGCTAATAATGAAGAACGATTGAGGATGTTATGCTAATTATATAGTGTAGTGATGATTGTATTTTTCTGGTGGTGGTTCCCGCAGGTTGGTTCGATCATGAAGAGTTACCAGATCAGGGATACGTAATAATTATTTTTAATTAGTAATAGATATATAGAGTCAAAAGGTCTAAATTACCCTTAAACTAATTTTTTTATTAAGAGACATTTGTTAATTATGTATTGGTTCTTACAGTTTTTACAAAAATAATGTTTGTATTTGATCCCATATGAAATTAATGTCCCAAGATTGTAAAGACCTTGTTTTAGCACAACAAAGTATATAACATAGATTTACCATGGGCCTTTTAAATTATATTTTGTGTAGCAGCACTCTATACTCATGTGGATGCTATCTATTGATAAGAAGCAATCCTTGGTATAATTTATATAAACTTATTTAACAGAAGAATTTCACATGTTCGACTTTCTTGTTTTTTTTTAAAGATGATTGCATGAACTTTTAATGGTTTAAACAATGCTTATAAAATGTATTTAGTATGAATTATATATGAAATTAAAGAGAAAAAACATGATTTGAAAATTTAGGGGTGTTATGGGACATTAGAATGAAATCAGACGAACATAAATACACAAATAGGGCTCTTCAAATAGACACTGGGTAGTAACTCACACGTATTCGCTTGAGCCATTGGTTTGTATACACGTTAAGCGAAGGTAAGCTTGTTCGTTGTCCACGTGAGTAATTTTAATATCAAGGGGCTACTAAAATCATCGTGACTTCTTTCATTTTGTCACAGCACATATGAGTTGTTCACAAGCGGAGCGATTATTCTACAATTCGTTCCATTGCGTATAAGTGTGCATCAGCGGAAACTTCTTCCCTAATAGGTTCTTTCTACTGCTTTAATACAAGACGAGTTTTAGCTCAAGTTTCGGTTAGGCGATACCCGTCCTATTACCCAAACCCATGTATCTACATCAAAGCCGAATATATAAATATATTATATAGTCTTTAAAAACTATAATAGATAGCATGTCAAGGTTGTTAAAACTTAAAACTTGTAAAATTATAGAATTGTTGGAAATGTAGTTTAATACCGTTAATCTTAAGTCGGTTTTTTATATGGATTTAAGATTTGATTTCTTGTAACGGACATTACAACGAGTGATTCTTTTACCATGTAAGAGAATAAATGAGTATACCCGCAAACTCCAATGGGTACTAAGTAATAACTACTCGACGAGCACGAAACCAGGTTATATAACCAATGATAAAGAGTAAGATTACTCATAACCGGCTCGTTACTCGTCATGCTCTCATATGTAAATCTTTTCTACAAGTATATACATTCTAAAACTATATACAAATAAAAATGTGGAAAGACTAATATTAGATCTCTTTCCTAACATTAAACACTTGAATTATATTTGAAAATTTACCACAAAAGTAAGAAAGTAGAAAACAGGGAAGAACAATGACCCATAACTATGTATTGCCGACTTATTGGTCCACTTTAATAAAGTCAACAACGGTCCACGCGGAACATGTGGGGGTAACCGACAGGGGATCAACTGCGGCCTGATTGAAAGATTTGGACTCCACTGATTTGGACATATCTTGCGTCTATATCCATTTTGTCACTTCACCTGTGGAGTGGGTGGTGTACGGTGGACACTTATGCGTCGTACGTTGAATTTACATACCTACAACTCAATAATTGTCGGTGAATATTAAAACCCAACCCTACTGTTTCAGATATTGAGCCAAACATCCCTCAAGTTTAACTTACAACTGATTCCTAAAAGTTTTTAACCTTTTTTTTTCCAACGAAAAATTTGGATCATTGACAGACCACTGAGGTATTATCGTGCCACTAGCGGAACCACTCGATCATATCCATCTCTACTAGACATAATGCCTATACGCTAATTCAGGAGGAAAGCTAATAACTATGGGAAAAACCCTCTGGTGGGAATCAAACCCATGACTTATTGTTCCCGAAGTCTTATCTCAGCTCAAAGATGTCACTAGGCTATAAAGTCATGGGCCTTAAAAGTTTTTAATTGAGTTTTCTATCTGCTCTTCTAGTTTCTATCCACCTACTTCTTTAAAATCTCAGCTCTAAGTTCATCCGTTATACTCATTACTCGTCCTCACTAGGGGCGTACCTAGGTTCAGTCCTGGGTGGGCGAGCGCCCCATTAAAAAGAAATTTGTGTATTTAATACATAAAAATATCATTTGTATCCCTTTAAATTTTGGTTGAACCCCTAGTTCACACCCCCATATAATAATTCATAGGTCCGTCGCTGTCAATCACTGCTGCCTTAGCGTCCCCCTCCATTATTCAACTCAACTACTTAACCTATGTTATACCTGTCAGTTATCACTCACCGTTCACTTTTTTTCAACTTTTTAATACATATAAAAAATTAAATAACAATACAAATGTGTCAAGTGAAATATATTGAATGTGTTGAGTGCTAAGAGTAAGAGGGATGACCACGGTCTCCACACTGCATGTATACTTGTGGGTGAGAGGAAAATGATTAGCGTGGTGTTCTCTGCGATCTTGCGTGGCCACCTCGTCATCCCGCACCCTTCTCCAGTGATTATAACGCATGACCTTATAAAGGTGGAAACAAGTAATACACAATTTAAGTAAGAAAAAGTGTAACGAAGGATAACAAAAATAGGTGAGAGGGTGGGCACATAAAGGGTTATTTAGGCATTTTGTTGAAGTTAGAGGGTGGTTTAGGGATGGTGGCATACTGGTAGCATTACAGCGGAGCAAAGTGGTTGTCGGGGATTGCCAGGCTAGCTGAAGATTTTTAAGGATCCTCCGTAACCAAAAAGTCTTAGATAATATGGTTTCCAAACAGTTAGCTAATTAATAATTAGACCACTGACAATGACTTCTAAACAAACATGCATATCGTTGAGTTCAACCAATTGCTTTTTGCATGACATTGTTAATTTTTATTTTTTATTATTCTAAAATTTGGTTTGTTTACTCTCTTCTAGAAGAAGTGATTACTTTATTTATCATATTTTCTGAAATTTTTAAATTGAGAAAAAAAGTAAAAGTGGATTCTTGTTTTAAAATATAAAAGATTTTAGGTGATTTCCAGTGAGTAGCTGCAATTATACGATATAAATATGAACGGTTACCGGTTAGAATCTTTCAACAAAGTTATTAATGTACAAAATGGCAAGAAAATAAAATGATGGAATGGTGACCATGGTTGTTTGGACGAGGGAGTTGTTTAGGGGTGTTTCAGGGGTGTTAGCTTGGGTCATTGGTGAAGTTATCACAACAGGCTCAAGTGAGGGGCAGCACGAGTGGGCATAGTGATAAGTAGGCGTCTAGTGATCGGCATGTGTCGCAATAGTAGAGGATGAATACGGATTGTGGTTTGAGCCACAACCAATAATCTAATAAGGACCATTAATAATGATGGAATGGTATAAACGCTATACAACACCAAAGTTAAAAATCAACTGAATTTTATGTCTATAAAGAGATATATAAGTTTTTTTTTTTTGAAAACCCAACCCTTTAGACATGTGAGCATGTCACTTTTTATGGGTTTTCTCAGACCTATATCCTTATACCAAATATTATCAATCATTTCTCATCTCATGTACGTATCTGTCCTTATACATGTGATTCAAACACCCTTTAAGTAATTATAATGTTAAAAGCAATATGTACTCTCCTTTCTCCTCTTTCAATCATGTTTATTAATTAGGCATGTCCATGTGGGGATTATATAAATGCATAGCTATTTTTAATAAACGTAATACTTTAGATTTTATATTTTGTTTTAACTTTTGTAAACGTTTAAGAATATTTTATGAAATTATGGTTATTATCCTATTTCTGTAATAGTGACATCTCACTTTTATTTACTTCGGATTGTTACAATACCCGAGAAAAGAGAGGATACATATATTAAATGATTTATTATATTTCACGGTTGTTAGAATGAAAAAAGAATAATATTTATGTATCTCTATCTTATCTTTTTTTTATTCGCATTGCAGTTTTCAATGTTCAAAATGAGAAAAGAAAATTATTGTTATATTTTTATACTTTTATAATTAACACTTTTATGTATCAACTTTTCATATTATATAAAATGTGTTAATCTATTGTGCCTGTACGTTAGTACATAACTTAACAAGTGTCACAAAGCATTACCTAAAAAATTCTAAACATAGAAAAAGACTTAAACTATCTCAACTAAAGTGTATATAAATTTTAATTAGTTTTTGAAAGTTAAATAATTTATTAATTAAACTATTAGTTTTACGAATTAAATTTGGTATAATAGTTTTATGAGTTAGAATAAAAAACATCTCATTGACAATTATTATAAGGTTACATTCGTGCCACGTCTCATTCCTAATTTCGTACATACAAACATTACAATTATTGCTTAAGAAAAAAAATTCCGCAAATGTACCAATTATATCAATTTGGCAGTTTTCACTTTTCACATTAAGACTGTGTAAGAACTAAGAATTCAAATTATAATTTATTATAGGCACGTGACCTTCAGCTTTCAAAGGTAACACCTTCAAAAGTTTTGTCTCGCTCGATGCAAGATTCGTTCCTTCAACTTTAATTACATTAAAAGTTGGACGGTGTGGGACGATATCAGGTGGGAGATGATCCACAATGACAAGGTGGTATTAAGGGGCTCGGGAGAAGCGGGAAGTGGTCACCGATAAGGAGAAAAATTTGTGAAGAGAAGAGAAAGCGGAGACGTAGGTGCTCGGTAGAGTCCTTCAAGCAAAGGCGTCTCCCAAATATATACCAACCCCCTTAGCATAGTGTTTAAAATTAGTTGTGATATATGTAACTTTGAATAATTAAGGATCAAATCTATAACCGTACTATTGGTGTTAGAGATGGCATAACAAGTTAACATGTCTTTCAAATCAATCTCTCTCTGTGTTGAAGGGTTTTAAAACCTTTCTTGGTTAACATGTTAATTTAGGTAATAAAAAATAAAAAATTAATGATATTTATTATCAATATTATTTTAGCTAAGAAGTTAATAAAATTGTATTCTTATTATTATGTATTTAAATTAAATATTTAATTTTAGAATAATTAAAAAATGGTATGTGAGATAAAGTTAACAAGGTTAAACAATTTTTTAAAATGAAATAGAATAAAAACGGAAAAAAAATCCTGGGTGATATGAAATTTATGTGAGGTTGAAAAAATTAAGTATACATTACCGCCTAAGGGTATGTTTGGCAAAAATAACTGTTGTTGGTAGCTGGAGGCTAGAAGCTGATGGCTGTAGTTGTAGCTTTTTAGTATTTTAGGTGTTTGGCAGAGTAGCTGTAGCTTTTAATAAAATGTATAAAATGAACAAAATTGACATTAAAAAGTTGGTATATTAGAAAATTCATTATTTTTAGAGGTTAAAATAGTCATTTTTTTTCTTAAAAGCTTGTAGCTCCTTCTAAACGCTACTAGTAGGAGCGTTTAACCAAAAACTTCAAGCTCCTAACCTAAAAGCTTCCAGCTCCTTCAACCAAACAAGGCTTTTTATTAAGTTGGAGCTTTTTCTTAAAAGCTTAAAGCTTGAAACTCCTAAAAGCTTCTAAAAGCTCCATGTCAAACATACCCTAACTAAAATATTTATTGATAATTCAGTCTGTAGCAATATAAATGGTGACACGTTAATCAATTTAGGCTATGTGTCGCATTTTGGTTGGAATATCAAGATTGAGACAGATATTCATGTCACAGTGTTGTTTGGTGAAAAAAAAGGATCAGTCAATTTTATTTTATTTTGGTAGTGATTAATTACTAGATTTTCTAAAAAAAATGTATTGTAATTTACATTTTACAAGATTTAAATTTAACAGGATTTAAATTTTTAATATTTTAACTGTGAAGCATATTATTTAACCACTAGAATATTTCATGAGGACCGTAGAAAGTCATTGTAAGGGCCAAGTCAGTCTATGCCTCATATGTTTTAAGAATCCGAGAACATCCTATGACATAAATATGCGAGGTAGGGAGATATGTTCAATATATATTAATTAATAGGAGAGAGAAGGTTATTTGTATATATACATCATATAACTAAGTATTGAACTTCTGATAGCTATATAAGCTTTTAAAGTAAGGTTATGGGTTTGAGTTTCAATTTGAATAAAAATGCTTTGGGCTGACTAAGGGATTTTACTACAGTCTACCTTTAGATTGTGGGTTTTCTCTGTAATGGTAGCTGGTCGGGTCATCAATGTTGTCTGTGTTTACAGGTGTAAGTGACATTTTGTTATTGGGTTTACCCAGATGATAAGTCTTTTAGCCTTTTACTGATCGTTAAATAATATATACAACGTACATGTGAGGAGACCTCACTGGTTGAGATATATGCTAGGATATATATCAAGAAAGTACGGGGAAGGTTGCTTGCAGGACACTTCTTCTCCTTACCTACTTTGACCCAATCAAAGCGACACGGAGAAGAACCAATATTTAGAGTGTTAATTATCAACCTTTAAACCAAAGGACATTTTTGTTCGTCATCCTCCAATTTAGATTCAGAAGGTTGAATCCAAGGTTTAGTTGGACAGTTTTAGAGGTCAAAATCAAACTAGCACTTTAGAAGATGATAAATTAAGCTAGAAGGTTCGTTCATCAAATTGAGTTTATACAACTGTTAAAACCGAAACATGCAGACTCAATAATATTATATAATCAATACGTCTTGGGCCAAACGGTTGCAAGTGTGTCTCACAAACCAATGGCTATGGGTTCGAATCATATCTAAGACATAAGTATATATAGATTTGTGTATATGAGTCTTTTGTAAGTCCCAACCCCGGATCTCTAATGCTAATGATGTTTCATGACGATATCTATATCTAAAACATCAATCAGTTTGATGTTTACACCCGAAAATACGAAAAACACAAAGAGCGAGATAACAAATATTATGAACACACTTGTTTGATCTTTAAAACCCAAAAGATAAACCCTAATCACATTTTCTATTTATAGCTTAATTAAGATTAGGCTAATTTCACTTTAAACCCCTAAAGAAACAAATCACTAAAACTATAACTTCAAACAAGAAAACTATATGTCAAAAATGTTAAATATATTTTGACAAAATATATTTCTTCAACCGCAAGTCACGTTCCCTCGTATCTTGGATCTTCTCTCGACGATCCTTCGGTCAATTTTCTCGTCTTGACTTATGCGTTGAGAACGGCTCGATCAACTTTGACTTTGTAACGCTTGAACAATCTTGGGCGCCAGCGACGCTGTGTTAGTGTCTTTGTTGAGTGTCGTCGAACACCATTCTTTGTCAGATTTGATAGTCGAATGTAGATGCGACAACACTGAGATGTTATCGCGATGTGCACCGGTAACACTCAATGTCATCGGGATAACCAGAACACTAAGGTGCTGTTTGTTTTTTTCAGAAAAGCTCTGCGCAGGCTCTTGTGTCTGTGTCGCATAGACCACGCGTGGACTGTTTGTTTTTCTGAAGACGTTCATTAAAAAAAGTCTGCGGAAGCTTTTCTTGGTGCAGACTTAGCCCAACCACTTCTAAGATCTTCTAAGGTCTGCCGAGGGTTAAACACCACCACCCACCATCCACCACCACCGTCCATCACCATCACCCACCATCCACCACCACCGTCCATCACCACCACCGTCGTCCACGTCCACCACCATCGTCCAGCACCATCACCCACCCACCACCACTGTCCGTACACCACCGCCAGTTTATTTTAGAAGTCTACATACGTTAAAAAATAAACAACCTTCTTCTTGCAGACTACAGAGGTTTGGTCCACCTCTTCTTCTACAGATGTCTCTCCGCATATCGTATACATTTTACCTTTTAAAAAACAAACAACACCTAAACAATGATCAAATACCTGTCGCAAGTGACTGACATTTGGTCAACCGAGTCTTGATCTAGAACCTGCAATCTTCACACCTTCCTGGCGACACTAATAGCGAATGTCGCCACATTGACTAAGTCTTCATCTGCATTCTTCCAATCTTGACACTTTCAGTCCCCACATCTATCAAACTGTGGTATATGGTCTCATAAGTTCCAACAATCTCTCCATAAATTATTGCATACCACTTGAACTTCACATGCTAAACCATACAATCAAACAACGTCGCCTACATATACAGCTGCCTTGATCTTCTATTCTTGAGGTTTGTCAGGCATTAGCTCCTGTCATCATATGGTCTTCAATGCTTACTAGCACTTAGCCTTCAACTTACATAATTTGCATCTTCAATGCATATACTTTGTTGATAACATTAGACTATCCTTTTCAGACCCAATACCTTTCTCTTTTGAAATTAATAATGACATTATTATATAGACTAAATTATATGATGGTTCTTGTAGTAAGCTAAAATTTCACATCTCATCTTAACTTCTCTAAAATCACCCATGTGGTCCCAACTCTTTGCTCACATTCCATTCCATTCTTCCACCCTTGTATCCCTAAAAAAGGATAAAAGTTAGTTGTGTATGTTAATTTTTTTGAAATAACCATTTTTCTTAGTTAAACAACAAAAGAAAATAATAATTTAATTTACCTCCTCCCCCACCCCAGCTTCGACTTCTCCCCACATTTTGCTACGATGGGGATAGGGTGGGGCGGAGGGCTACATAGTGTTGAAAGAGGGTCACAAAGAAGAGAATTTCAGTGGTTAGGGGGGATAGTTCTGGATGGGGGTTGTCAAGGCCGAGTTATGAAAAAATCCAAATAAAAACGTAATATTTCTTTCTATTTGTAGGCATCATTTTAATTTTTAATATCAAAGACAAAATAATAATTTTACATAAAATTAGTATAGTTTTTAACGAACATCTATCTCAAGATCAAAAAAGACAGAGTGAGGAAGCAATTGATATCAAGTCGCAAATTCTAAAAAAATAGAATGAAATATGAAATTATAGATTAGTACATGAACCATCTGGTGTAAATTAACTCATGTGAAATAAAATTGCGACTTATGCAATTGGGAAAGGGAAAGACTTATTGCTCTACGAAATTGGTAAGTGTTTGGAGCTCACTTCATCTTTTACATTTACAAATCTTATTTTCACGTCTTCAACAGGGTTATGTGCGGTTTGCTTAAAGCATATGACCTCCGAATTTAGTAGGGCCTTTAAAATTCTAGTTATTTTAGTCAGTCAACTATCTATAAGTCTAGTAGAAAAATACGTTGTTAGCTTCTCTTTTCGAGTGGTATCAACTATCCTTTAATTAAACATATTACTTATTAATTCAATTCTCAATTTTAAGGTCATATACCAGCATTTTCTAAATATTTTAAGTTTTATGGTTAGTTTATTAGATTGTATCTAAGTCTTATATAATGGTGTGTTTTGAAGTCTATTTCATCGTATTATTGTAACAATAACCCAAGTTTGTAAATAATAGCCAAAGGTGCTACAATTTAATAAAACATTATGGACTATATTATTAGTAATTATTAAAAAAGAAACAAATAAACCTTCAAAACTTTCTATATAGACACCGTATTCATCATTCATATATAATTAAGTATTTTGAAACACAAAGCCACCTTTTGTGAAGTGGTAATTTACAAAGCAAATTCAGACCAAAGGTTCTAGAACCCTTAAACAGTTAAACTTAAACAAACAAATACATCTTAAGTCTTGGCGATGTGCTCTGGCACCCACAACCATATCAACCCTTTAATGTCTCAATGATGCCAAGAGCTCTCTTATGAGTGACTTGATGAACGCGAGAGTAAAAGTGAGGTGCGGACCCCCTGTGTCAGCTGGGTCGACCCATAAGAACCCTTCAAATGACAAAGGCACCATTGAAAGGCAAACTACACCATGTAACCTTATAGTTAATTAGTTTGTGCCATAAAAAAAAAAAAGAACACTTTCTCCACAATACAATTATATCCTCACAAAACCAAAAAAAAAAAAAAAATTCAACTTCACTATAAAGTTCCGTACAAGATATTTTCCAAACCCTACCCAACCCAACTAACTTGTAACACTCCTCTAGTCAGTCACCCTTTATCTGTTTACATTAATAAAACACACCCAAAGTTTTAGCAAAATAGTAATGAAGTCCCATTTCCGAGAACCTTACCTTTTGTCCTCTCCCCATTTCATACGTACATGCACCCATCCACCTATATATACAATCAACTCCCACTATGCCCCCCTCATCAACCGACCTACATAATCACATTCACATTTTATTTTATTATTAACAAACCTGGAGTGTACAAAAATCAGGGACGTAGTAGTTGACGCGAATAATGGAACAACCCTTCAACTGGCCTGCATCATCATCCTCCGATTCATCATCATCAGAATCCTCTCACTCGGGTCAAAAACCAAATAACTCCAACCAAATAAAGGGCCCATGGACCGGCGAAGAAGACAAGATTCTAACCCGGTTTGTTGAGCGTTACGGGGCACGAAACTGGTCCCGTATTAGTAAATATATAAAGGGCCGGTCTGGTAAATCGTGTAGGCTCCGGTGGTGCAACCAGCTGAGCCCGGATGTGCACCATCGGCCATTTTCACCGGCGGAAGATGAGACCATTTTGGCTGCACATGCTCAGTACGGGAACCGGTGGGCCACCATTGCCCGGTTGCTTCCGGGTCGGACTGATAATGCGGTTAAGAATCATTGGAATTCTACGTTGAAGAAACGGCGGCTTGAGAATCGGAGTGGTGTGCCGGAGGTTGTGGTGTCGGGATCTCCGAGGAATGTGGGTGTGGCGGCGGATGAGGATGAGGAGGATCCGATGACGGCTTTGTCTTTAGCGCCGCCGGGGACAATGGGGTGTGCGTCGCCGGGAAACCGGACGGAGAGCTTTCCGGTGGGGTTTTGGGATGTAATGAGGGGGGTGATTGCTAGGGAGGTTAGGGAGTATGTTACGACGTCGTTCCCGGAGACTTCTTCTTCTTCTGGGTTTCATTGACTGTTGTGCTTTGTTTTTTTTTTTTTTTGTATTTTATAATGGAAGTTAAATGTTGATAAATGATAAATATGTTTGTTTTAATGGTTTTTTTTTAACCACAAAGTAACATATTGATAAATGATTTTATACCTACGTCTTCTAAGTCTTAATTTGAACCCGCCACCTATGTATGATCTATTGGATCGAGCGAATGTGCTTTACTAACATTATGTCCCGTGGTTTCACAAAACAATAAAAAAAATCAGACGAAGTAGAAAAAATACACTAATTTTATATTTCCCCAAAAAGTTGAGGGTTGTTCAGATACCTCCTAAAGACGAGCTGTTTTAGGGTTGTTTATCAACTTCTGAATGGATAAGTGTTGAACAGTAAGATGTCTAAACCATTAAGTGTTGGAACTACTAAGAGGTCTAAACCATTTAAAGCCGGTATATTGCTTTACCGTTTAGAGGCAAATGTCTG
This sequence comes from Scalesia atractyloides, assembly GCA_947069175.1. Taxonomy (NCBI): domain Eukaryota; kingdom Viridiplantae; phylum Streptophyta; class Magnoliopsida; order Asterales; family Asteraceae; genus Scalesia; species Scalesia atractyloides. Next base: position 11,809,424 of record CAMTDV010000023.1, on the reverse strand, counting down.
ACTAATTCAGATAAGAGGTTTTAATCATTCAGACTCAGTATAATACTTAATTATTTAGAGGCTAATGATTGAATCTTTCAAACATTTGCTTGTGAAGTAAAAAGTTTGAACCATTAAATATTGAACCAACAAGAGGTATGAACCATTAAGAGTCTCATTAAAACTATACAAACAACCTCTAAGTGTGATTTATAAAGTTGTAAAAGACGTAAAAAGAATGAATAACTAGATCTTAAGTTATCATGATTGCAAGGGGATTAAATAAGCATGGAATATTATCCAAAGAGATAAGAAAAATGTTTAACAAAATGCATATTTTATGTTTAATGTTTGAAACATGTGATTCGATAATTGAACCTTAGAATCCTAATATTCTAGAAAATGCCGGTTTTGTATAATTCAATATCTGTCTTATCCTAAACGATTATTTTTTTACGATTCTTATTTATTTTGGATTACTTTTACATTCATCTTTACAAGATATAATACACACGTAATGTGTTATTACCAACGGAATTAGCAATGGAATAATGATCAACTTATGTATAAGTTATTAGTCAAGAGAATTCAATTGGTAATTAACTAATTATGTTGGAAGTTTATGTTGACATTTTGAAAGGGACTCACACGGCTCATATGTTGACTACCATTAACTAACAATTCTGATTTCGTTCTTGTTTGAATCAACATTTAAACATATTTATCATGTTTTTTTTTTTCTTCATTTTCTCAATCAACCTCGACAGAGTAAAAATCAAACAAGAAAAAGAAAAAACTCGGGCTTGGACATCTTCTTTCAAGCCATCGCAAGTTGCACATATAATCCTCAAACACACTCGTTTCGCCAAAGTAGTTGAGGCTTTCTACCGCCTCAAAATTTCCGGTTTAATTGTCTTAAATATTTGATATCTTCTAAGCTTTAGTTATCAACGGACTATTACATGACCGAATTCATCGTATCGAAATATTCATATATTACTAGTAAAACAAAAATTAGTATAATAAATTATTATTATTTATCATTCTTATTACAAAACAAACTTACAATATTAGTTATTAAGAAACACATGCATTTTCCAATTTGTCTTATATTGTGTCTTTAACTAGTTTGAGTAAACTGCCATTTTGGTCCCTGAGGTTTGGTCAGTTTTGTCACTTTAGTTCAAATTTCAAACCTTTTGTCATTTTGGTCCTTGTGGTTTCGTTTTTTTTGCCATTTTGGTCCAAATTTCAAATTCAGCTTAGATTTAAAAAAAAACCTGGTTTTTGTCCTTTTCTTCAGGGGCATTTTGGTCATTTTATGCTTTATTTTAACTGATTATCAATTAAAATATTTCATCTTCCCCAATCATCTGAAACTCAGTTTCTCTCTATACTCACCAGTCTTAACACCCAAAAATCAACTCCACCATTCTCTTCGATGATCTTTCTCTCCACAAAACCCTAACAATCGCACAAAATATCCACCAAATCTCTACAATTACCCCTACAAATCCACTATAATCCTGTTCAATTCACTCAAATGGATCGGAACCGGACGGATAGTCCGGTGTCCACCCGGCAGTGGAGCAGCATTGGTTCATCTTCTCCGGCGATGTCACCGGTGAACAGTTAGAGACGGAAACAAAGGGTTTCGTTCCGCGGTGAACAGTTAGAGAGAGAAACAGAGGGTTTCACTTGTACCGGAATCACCCACCACCACCGTCTCCCCTCCACCACTGTACACCCACCACCACCGTTTCCCCTCCACCACCGTACACCCTCCACCACCGTCTCCCCTCCACCACCGTACACCACTTTCCACTTCCCACTTTTCCCACCATGGATTCTGGCAACTTCACGTCTGGTAAAAGCATAAAACCACAACCGCCGGCGATGTACACTTCAACCACATCCCGAATCTCCAACCGCCGCCGTCAGAGCATCGTCGCCATCAGAGCATCGTCGTCATCATCGGAGTACTAAAATTCAAACACCTCCCCGACCAAATCTGGACGTTTGATGGAAGGATTGGAGTTTGGCGATCAGATCTAAGGTGGTGGTATAGTGGTGGTGCGGTGGTGTTAATGGAGGTGGTAGGTGGTTCCATAGAGAGAGAGAGATTGCAGGTGTGTGTGATAAAGAGAGAAGAAAGAGAGGGACAGATCTTAGATTTGATTAGTTATATATATATAATTTGATTAGTTATATAGATTATTTTTAATTAATAATTAATATTAAGTTATAATAAAAGGATAATGACCAAAATGCCCCTGAAGAAAATGACAAAAACAAGGGTTTTTTTTGAAAATCTGAGCTGACTTTGAAATTTAGACCAAATGGCAAAAAATGAAACCACGTGGACCAAAATGACAAAAGGTTGAAATTTGGATTAAAGTGGCAAAACTGACCAAACCTCGGAGACCAAAATAACAGTTTACTGAAAGTTTTGTATATATCTATAAAGATAGGAAAAAAGTAAGCTAAAAAATATATTTAAAAAGTGGTAAAGAAAAGTGTACATGACCGAGTATGGACTAACAGGCCCACACGGTGTGTTCCCACTTATTATTTATCGTTTTATGCCATTATATTCAACACTTGTTTTGAGAGTTGGGACGGAGTGTTCTTTGCTCATGTTAAAAATAAAATAAAAACGTGCTAATTCATAGTATTCACACTTTAAAAGGCGTTGTTTATTATAAACTATGGTGACATGAACATTTTAATCTTTGTGTCACATCTTTCAGGGTTCAAGAGGACACAAGGTAAATGTGCTAAACGTAGATGGCTATATTCATATATTATTCATAATAATGGTTACAAATGGATATTGTGTTAGGATGTAAGGATAAAGATTTTATTAATAGATGAGATATGGGTGGTGAAAATGTTAACTAGATTTTATTATTAGTAAGTAATAAAAATATACTTATGCGTCCGGATCTAATCGATTGTGTTCTCGATTTTGTTTTCAAGCGCAAGAGATCTAATCGGGTTGCATATTTGTTAATGACTTAAGAGTTGATATTGATAACAAGCAATGTAATATGAAACGTGATGATATAATTACAAATCTAAGTTGTCAAGGTTTTTAATTTAGATAATTGAACCATTTAAATTGAATGATTTCTTGAAAATTACTGTTATAATGTTTGGCTACATTTGCATATATGATTATTACCTGTTTAACAGTATTAACACATTTACAAGTTTTTTTTTTAATTTACTATTCCAACTAAAAACATTTGGTTGAAGTATACAATCTTATAATCAACATATAGATTCTATGATAAGCAACAACGTTTTTTCACTAAAATAGATCATAAAATCGTAATATTATAAGGCTATGTGTTGTCGGTTTCATAAGGGGTGCACACCACACATCACTTGGGTGAAATGCCCGCCACCCCTAAGTCATGAAGAGGATGGCGGGCTCAAAGGCGCATGTTTAATATTTAATAATTTTTTTATTTCTTTCCTTATCATATTTCACATCACCAATTCATCATAACATGCCTTAGTGGTGTGAAAAATGAAAAAAAAAAAAAGAAAAGAAAAGAAAAAGTGTGCCTACGTGATCGCACTTTTTTTCACCTTTCACCCTACCACATCATATAGTCTAAGATCAACGTGTTAACAACAATGCAAATGGTACTATTGTTATTGGCTTCTTATAATGTTTAATTAATGTGTATAAACAAAGTGAAACTTAAGCTCTAACCATGAACTATGAAACATACTAGCTCGATAACATAATCTTGGATAATTGATTTTCATATCACAATCGAGTGGTGGATGGGCCAATGGTTTTTAGCTTCAATTTCCTTTTCTTATGTATTTTAACATCGAAATTTTATAGCTTTAACACAACACGACAATCCCTATGAATCAATGGGATATGTTAAGTTAGTTTATAACCAAGGGCGAAGCTTCTTGGTGGCCCTGGGGTGTCTTTGCCCACCTAATTTTACGAAAATTTCTAACACTTTTTTCTGTTGTAAAATATTTAATTTTTAAGAGTTCGTTCAGCTTACACTGATTTTTTGTTTAAGCTCCGCCACGGACTATAATATTTTCTCTCAAAGTGGCCTATCTTTAGCCGAAGTTGTAAGACCGATATTCATGTGATATAATATCAAGGAAATCCTTATCTTAAGGTTAGTTGAAGACTATGACTACTTAAACGAGCACATTAATCTCTAGGATTCACACCTAATCGTTTACTTTTTTTCTGTTTCTTATGTTTTTTTAGATGGACCACATTTTACTCTTTATGATATATAATTATATTGATAATTTATGTATATTTTTAGCAAAAGACATATACAATACTATAGAATTTTAGGAGCAATTATGTGATTTTTTCTGATGTATAGATTTTAAACGAAGGAAAAAAAATTAATTATCAAGATGCGAGTTAAGTCCCACTAACTCGAGTGGTTTCGCTGGTGGCACAATGATACTATAGTGATCTGTCAGTGATCGAATTTGCCGTTAAAAAAAAGTCCTACTAAGACCAAAATGCATAACTCAACCACTAAATACAAACAACCGGAGTCAATCTAACAAACAACAAGGGAAATGGACTACGCAAATTTCGGAGGTAAGGTAGATTGATGAGTTTCGATGGGGGTATGCTTCGTCCTTTTATGTTGTTGCATCTCGTACTAAACAAAGGTTAAGATTATTTTGAACAAGTTATGCATCTTTCAATTCAAGACCCTTTTTAGCGAACAAAAATCTTTTAGATCCACGAATGGTTCATTTATGTTTCTTAATCTTAAAAACAACCTACTTCCATTTTTCTTTAGAGTTTCTTTCTACAATCAAGTTCTTTTCAACGAAAATAGGCGTGCAATGTAACTGACGTCCGCAAATACATAGAACAATAATGGGAAGGCTAAAAAAACACAAAACTATTCAATTTTTGGATATAGTTTAACATCGCTATTTTTTTACCAGCACCCAAAATTTTAGAAATTATCACTATTCACTTGGCAATTTGTATAAATTCGATACCACATTAACACATAAATAGAAGTTAACCGACTTGTTTTTCTATAGAAAAAAGTTTAATTGAATTTAGTTAAGGCATGTAATATTCTCTACCTCTATTTTTTTATTTTCACATTTCTAGGTATACAGGGCTGTATAATATTATACGGCCTGTATAAAATGTTGTTACACAGAAATAAATGCGGTGGAATGTTTTTTTTTGTTTTACGTGTATACGAGTCGTATAACATTATACGGGCTGTATAACATTGTATACGAACAATATAATGTTATACGACTTAATGTGTTTTTTGTGAGGTTATATCAGGTTTTTGGGTTTTTAACAAATGTTATGGGCCATATATGTTATACGACCGTATATAATTATTTATTTATTTTTTATCTGAAACCAAACAACCGTTTAATAAGTTTTAGCAATTTTTTAATAGCGTTTGTCGTATTATTTAGATATATCAGATTATGTTACGAGTTTGTAATTAAACGTACTAATAACGTTGAATAATTTTCCACTCTAGTATGTGAAACGTCTACGTTACAATAGTATTTCCCGTATTATTTTTTTATATATATCGGATAAGCAAAGTATGTGCATATGATAAACAATACGATAACAATTATTAAACAAATAAGATAAAACGTAAACATAAGATTAATATTTACAATGTTTTACATCTAAAACAACAAAAGAAAATATTTACAATATTTCAAATGTAAAACAACAAAAGCAAAATACAATAGGCAGCTACGGGGGTGGTAGTGCAATGCCAGCTCGTGGAGGTAGGGGCGCGCCAGAATGCATAGCAAAAACGCCTCGACCATCCACTCTACGTCACTCTATATACGGGATACGTCCACCCGTACAACATCTACATTCGACTCGACCTGAGCCAGTCTCTCCTCCATCCCCGGTGGAGGCATCACACGTGGTCTCACGCTCCGTCGATCGTTCGGGCGATCACCTTGTACATCCTCCACATCCATCTACGATTTGTCGACCGCATCATGTAATTGCCCCCTGTACCCTCGCCTCCCTCGCCCCCTGGCCCGCCTCCCTCGGTAGTGGCTGCCCTGGGTAACACTCGGTACGACCTGATCATTCGACTAAATCACCCGGATCTTATCCGATAGCACCTCAAGAGCAATCTTCATCGCACATGCTACGACGCTCCCTACCGGATCAACCTGGTGTGTAATGGTCATATCCAGAGCCACCTGCGGGGACAAGAGGCGCGGCCAGTGTTTTGTTAGACGGGTGACGAAGCCGCTACAACTAATGTGGCTAGAGGTACGCTTAAAAGCGTACTCTGTGAAGTATGTGCCCAACTTTTACGCCAAGTTTCCCCCTGCCGGAAAGTAAGTCATGCAAAAGAAAAGGTCATTTTGGGTGATCCACACCCTGCTATCGTGATGATCGGCGATCATCATGGGGATACACCGATGTAAGTATCGTGTAACTGGTCGTAAACGCGCGACACCGCGCTTTCGGAGATCTCGAAGTCCCCGTCCCAATAGTGCGCCACCAGGGCCACAACACGTTAGTGGATGTGGTGGTGGCGCATCCAAAAATGGTTGGGATACTGACTCCTCCTGTGAGTCAAGCCCGAGGTAACAGCAACAGGGAGCGTCATCCAACGACTCTCCCTGCAAAGAGTAAAAGAAACCGCGGTGGTATCCAAAAAATGCTGCAAAGGCCTACCCCGGGGTCCGTAAATGCAAATGTACATAAAAACTCTAAAGTAACCTCCCTGTAGGCCCGCTCTCGGGCGACCTCAAATAAACGGGCCCAAGTGAAGGTAGCTGGCATGAACTCCCGGACCTAACAATCGATCTAATCTCGGTTAAAAAACCAATATCAATGGTCCTGGGCGCATCCAGCTCCATTTCGCGTAATCTACCCAAAAACCTATGGGTAGCCGTACCTCGGGGGATAGCACGAACAAACTGCGTCGTCTCCGTAAAATCGGCTACAACCTCCTCCTAGTGTCCTCCTCCCCGTCTGCGTCCCCGACCTCGAAGAGCTCTACGTCCTCTAGCCGCTGATGACTCAGCTATATCATCTGTAAACAATAACAAACACAGGTTGCTAAGTATTATACGATTAACGTTTACGTATTATACGAAGTGTATATGATCTGCATGAAGCTCGTATACACATGTATTATACGTCTCCTGTACGATCCGTATTATACCTCTCGTATACGATCCGTACAAGCTCGTATACGTTTCATATACGCACGTATTATACGTCCCATATACAATCTGTAGACAGCAAGTATACATTTCATATACGCACGTATTATACATCTCATATATGATTAAAACAATCAAGGAAAAAAAAAGAAAAACTAAAAACTCAAGGTATACTATCATATACATTGTATACGATCGTATATAGCTTGAATATTCAAGGCGTATACGACCGTATACATTCCATATCAATTCCAGGTTTTCTCTACAACAAACAAAAAGCCATTTTCAAGTTCCATTTCAACAAGTTGTCAAAACATTGATAGAACGTTAAAGAACAAGATCAATCTTATTGCTTTTGCTTTTGCTTTATGTTTATCAACTGGCATAGCTTTTGTCAGTTAGTGTATTCTATACAGGCCGCATAACCTTATACGGCTCGTATACACCATGTGAGAATAAGATTTTAGTGTGTGTAATTATTAGTTCCCTTAATTAAATGTTGGGAAAGTTCTAAGAGTGATTTTTCTCCATCAATTATAAGGAGGTGACTTTTCTCCATCAATCATAATGGTTTTGTAGTACCAACCCTGGTCCAATGCATCTTGCTAGGCCGTATAGGACTAGAGGGCCCGACATGTACACGGTAAGTTTATTTAGAAGTATCCGTTGTACTTAATGAGGCTCATTCTTCTAACACAATACATTATTGTTTGTTTTAGACAGGGTGAGGCCCATTCATTTAATCTGTGACTGGGTAACTGACCATAAAACAAACGAAAGAAAGAAAATGGTCAAGTGTTGCTCGTCTTTCGTTAGAAGTGCACAAAACAAGTTCTATCTTAACCGAACCGGTTAGCACAAAACAAGTTCTTTTTTAACCTAACGGTTAAATAACGGACCGGTAATTTTGTTTGAGAAAATCGGTGATTTTATAATAATTGGTTAGGTTAGTAACTGGTTTTATCATGTCAAGAAAATAACTATAACCAATAGTAAAATAACGGTTTTTATAAATTAATAATAAAATCAACAAAATAAATAAAAAACCAAAAAAAACACTAGAATATATAAAATATGCTAAACAAACTTCATTTTTTTTATTTTTGGTTTTCCAGAATAAACATTACATAAAACAAACATGAAATATTGCAAATATATTTTTAATACATAATCATTGTCATCATCTTCAAATCTTCACCAATTCACCACCGTTACTTCAGTCGAGGAAGCACTAAATTCAAAAGAACCTTAACCCTTGAGCTACGCATTTAAGATTTTGATGTTTTGCGTTTTTATGAGTGGTTTTGTTATCTTGAGCATTTTTTGTGTTTTTGGGAGCTAGAGAATTGTTGCAATTAAACTAACACGCCATATAACCCTTTATACAAACCTTGGAGCCCAAATTCAGCCTATTTATAGTATTTGGAAGGTTTTTTTATGGGCTTTCTAACTTCGGCCCTTAAAACCTATGCAGCCACCAAACACAACCTATTGTAGTTTGGACGAGTCGTAAAATCTAACTAGTCGCCACTAGTGAATCCTCTTAAGGTTTCACATAAACCCTCTTGTAAGGTTTCGCATGAAACATAACGCTTAACTTCATTGCATAGCAACAATCACAAATTTTGCACCAACATGAACCCCCGATTCTGATTTCTTCAGGTAAGTACTTTTCTTCTTCACTTTTGCTTGGTTCGTGTGAGTCAATCCAGAGCCAAAGCTCTAATACTAGTTGTTAAGACTTCGTAGGTATCACATGAACACAAAGCGCGCGCACGCACACACCAAATCACAAAACACAAGATTTATAGTGGTTTGATCAAGCTGATCTACATCCACTCTCCACAACTAGTTCTTCTTTTTATTTAGGTGCTCCAAAGTTTATATATAGATTACATGAATAAGAAGTATTTATAGGGGATTTAATTAGGGCTATAGATTTTACTACTAAATAGATAAAATCCTCTGTTTGGTCTTCCTTTGATTAGAGGAAGAATCCTTTGCTCGCCGACGGAAGAATCCTCTGCTCTAGTCAAATCTTTCATTCCAACAGTAACCACATCAATAGGAGAATACGTATTGATTTCTCACCGGAAATAAAAGTGGGAGAGAGTAGAGAGATGCAATCTGACCTTTCCTTTCGTCTGATGTTGACATCCCCATAATGATTGATTTTCACGTTATCATGCTTTTTGTGAATGTTCCCTTGTTCAACATCAACCTGGTTTTTTATTATTCCTCATTTGGTTCAGATCTTTAGGTCCAAATATGATAGGTTGTATTGACCACTAGTATATTTGGTTTGGTCCATTACTCTTCTATTCTTTTGATTCCCAACCATTTGATCACCCCTATTTATTATATCATTTTCATAGAAAATCAAGAATTATATTATACCTATGTATTCACATCACAACAATTTCACACTTATAAGCATCACACACATTAAACCTTAGTCGCAAATTTATTTATACGTGCATACAACTTTATGCCCGATAATAGTATATTCAAACATACTAGAATAAAAGATAAAAGTGAATCATATTTGAGTATTTTTACTTTGAATAGTGTTTTACCCTAAAAATGCATTGTTGTGTACCCATATTCTTTGATACAAATATTAGATTTCAGTATAACTAAGTCTTAATATACAAATTGGATTTAATGTGAGAAATGAAAAGGGAACCTTTTTATTTGAAATTATTTTCCTATCTTGTCAAACATGTATTTTAGTCGAAAAATCTAAAAAAAATTATGTTTTTACACTAATAGAGTAACTATAATTACCCTACTATAACTATTCTAGGGTAATTATATAACTACTTTATTAGAGTAAATTTATGATTTTTTTTTATTTTTTTACATCTTATATTTAAACATCATACTTAAATAGGTGGAACAAAAATTGTTTTTTTTTTCACTTTTCATATTAAGGTCTTTTATATATTAAAACCTACTAGGTTTGAATCCTATACATCACACGGGCTGCATAAATGTAATTTTATTTATGATTGATTATATAAACAAATAAAAGTTTATCCTTATCTATTTTTTGTTTAAAATTATTTATAAAAACAAATATTTATTCTTATCTGTTTTTTGTTTAAAAATTATTATTATTATTACTTAATATGAGAAATATATAGGAAAATAAGTTGAGAAAGCACCTAAAATTATATTCTTATCTGATTTTTGTTTAAAATTATTGTTATTATTTAATATGAGAGATAATTAAGAAAATAAGATGAGAAAGCCTCAAAGAGTGATACATGTCCAATTTTTTTTTCATTTATTAGTATAGAAAAATTTATATTTGATCCTTACACCTTATAACACTAAAATTAGTAAAACATGTCTATTCACTCCATTCTAGCCAATTTAATAGAACATAAAATATTGGGTGGGGTGGGGTTCAATCCAATAAGAAAGCCTAAAAGGTTAAAGACCCTTTCTCGCCTTAGAAAAACCTTAAATATTCAGAGAAATTATAAGTTTTATCCTTTATCTTAAGAACTTTACCCATATCACCATATTAACCCCTTTCAGGCAGTTAACGCATTTTATATAGATCGTAAAGACACGAATGAGTGAATCAACAAAATATAAAGAGATGATAGAATAAAGGTCACTTTCAATGTAAAACCTAGTTATTAAAGTCATTAATACATACCAATTAAAAAGTTAACCAACGCTTGAAAATCAAAAGTAATACATATATAACTTGTCTTCACCAAGTGATGTAAGAGATTAGCTAAGCATGGCCTTGTTTGACAAAAACTCTTACGATCAATCTTGGATCACGAGGCTACTACAGACACTCTAAAGATGGATGATAGATGATGGTGTTAATGTGGTGGTGGAGTGGTGGCATGTATGAGAGAAGTGGTTTGCCAAGAGATGAGTTGGAATGAAATCAAGCACCCTATTTGTAGCTGGAAACAGAAGCATCACATGGCCCCGTACCTGGTGGGCACGACCCCGTGTCCCTCATCTTCTTTGTCTTTATTTAATTAGCTTGTCAGTTCAGATGCTTGCACGACCCCGTGGCCATTGTACTTGTTGTACTATCCAAGATTTGCATATCTGGAAGTTGACCACGGTCCGTGTCCATGGGACACGGCCCCGTGTCTCTTGTCCGCTTTTGTTTGTCTTCTTGAGTGGGGCACGGCCCTCTGCCGGGCAGGCACGACCCGTGCTTGACTTCTGATTCGTTGTTCTTTGGTCTTGGGGTGAAGCTCAGAAGGTTGGTATAGTGTATCATTTTTCCTTCTTTTGTACTTATGCTGGTTTTTGTTGTTAACTTGTTCCTTTTGTACATTTAAGCTATTTTAATCCTGAAAATCAAAAGTATATAAAGAAACACACTTTTTCCAACATTAGTACTAAAAAGAGTTGATTTTACACTTTATTTGATATAATTTATATATTGCATTTGACGCATATCGCTATATATCAGGAGGTGTTATTTTCAACGCATTTTGACAGGTTTTGCACTTTACAGGAATTTTGTTGCATGTTTTGTCATTTACACCAACTTAAATAAAAAAAGTCTGTTAAATATGGTCATGTAAACTCTATACAAAGGTATTTTAGTATTTTTCACATCCTGATATACAAATAAAGTTTTAAACCCATTCTCCCCTTCCCACCCATTCTATCCTCTCTCTTTATAAGCCAAACACTCACACACACACTCTTTCTAAAAACTCAACTCCACCCATCTACCATTATCTTTTGTCTCTCAATTTCTATGGTTTTTTTTCTCTCTCTCTCTATTTCTTTATCTCTCTAGGTATTTTGTAATGTGTGTTGTATGTATCTTAAAAGATAAGAAAGAAAAAGAAGATTGGGGATAGGTGATGGTGAAAGAGAAAGGGTGATGATGGTCGTCAGTGGTAGTGGTGGAGGGTTGTAGCAGGTGGGGGTGGAAGGAAGAGAGGAGTAGAGAGAGAAGGGGGGAAAGAGTGTTTTACCCTCATGTGTATTGCGTGACCAGACTTAACAGATATTTTAATGAGTTGGATTTAAAGGACAAAATTTATAACAAAATTCTCTATAAAGTGTGAAATCTGTTAAAATTTGTTGTAAAGGACAACATCTGATATATGGTACAAGGACGAAACTTGTAACTTTTCAAAATATTATTTCACGACTATAGTTTACAAACCAAAACACAAGCTATTGCGGTAATTTTCTCCAAGTTTTCTCAAATCCACGGGCAGCTTCTTTCTCCCTGATTCTCCTCAACCCCTGCCGTCTTTCGCAATCTGAACTCAAATCAATTCAAACAATCTTCACAAGTTAGGGTTTCCTAAACTCATCACAAGTTCAATAATCGAACTCAATGGATAACAACACTCCTCCAAAACACCCACTATTCTGTTTAAAATGGCCATGGGATATCAATAATCCAAACAAACCCCATAACTCCTGCACTTCAGGACCCCCTTGGATCTTCAAATCCTTCCAAACCCTTGGCTCTCTGGCGCTAACACTTGTGGTTCCGTCTCAAACCCCCAGGTTTCATCAGGGGTTTCGAAATCGAAGGGGTTGAGTGCGGAAGAACAAGGGGAGTTGGAACAGAGAGCGTTGGCGTGTGCTTTGGCTAATGGGAAAGATGCTACGGTGATCGAGTTTTACTCTCCGAAGTGTAGTCTTTGTAATTCGATGGTGGAGTTTGTGGGACATGTGGAGAGTAAGAATGCTGATTGGTTGAATATTGTTATGGTGGATGCTGAGAATGATAAATGGTTACCTGAGGTAGTACTCTTTTGTTACTTGTTTGTTTGAAATTGTTGCTGTTTATATGCACATTAGAATGCACTCCAACTGTTCGATGAAATGTCACTGTTAGATAAATTGGTTCTCTGCTTGCTTGTAGGGTCGGCTCAAACGTTTTCTTTTTAGGCCCGAAGCGTATTCCAAATTTCGGATCCTTTTGTAGAAAAATATAAGTATATATATTTTGCTTGGAACACGTGAAAATATGATCACACATGTTTTGTACGCAATTTCTAAATACACTATATTATAGCTTATTTTTTTATACCGTCGAGACACCCTTGTTTGCAAGTTGTATGCTGGCTGAGTGAGATATAGTCATCCACTGGTCTCTTATTCTTGGTGGTATTAGTGATTGTTTTAAGTAATTAGTGTGCTAATCAAATAATACTGAAATGTTGCATGCCACCTTGCATTGATATAATCAAAACAATTTTGTTCTGTTTCTATGTGTATCCTGATATGTCTTTTACAACTTGGTTTGGTTGCAGCTTCTCCATTATGACATAAATTATGTTCCGTGTTTTGTATTGTTGGACAAACAAGGAAATGCTCTTGCCAAAACTGGTGTTCCGCATAGTCGGCTTCATGTCGTTGCAGGTGTTTCTCATCTTCTTAAACTGATGCGCCCGTTTCGAAGATAAACCATTACAATGCTGTTATGACTGATCGGGTTTCAACGTCTCTTGGTGGTCTCTTTCCTGTTGACATTTCTACCTTTCTCATATGCATTATATTTAGTTTAAATCAAATGTATGAACTTAAACTGTTTATATCACTTTGAATCTTCACTGTATTAAAGCATAAAATATCTATTTTTTATACTCTTTTTACATTAATTTTTTGAAGGAATTTTCAAGTGAATTGTGTTTTGAAATCTAAATTAAGGGCGCGACATGTTTGGTTGGAAAATGAAAACAGCTTGAATTAGAATAAATTTCCTTCATTTAAGCAAGTAAAATTAAAACGTCTTTCATTGTCACCACCACCCCCCTCATCACACTACAACCTCTGGCACAATAGTCGCTCTCGCCACCCCCCCCCCCCCCCCACATCACACCACAACCTCTGGTACAATAGTCGCTCTCGTCGAAAAATATTGGCCATCATAACAACCCCTTCTATTACTGTTGACACTGCTGCCAATTACCACTTCATTTAACAGTTTTACAAACCAAACGCGATTTTTTTTGTCAATGACAAATGTATCACAACTTACAGTAATTTCAATTCCCACTTCAGATTCAAGTTCATTTTATGAATTTATGTTCAAACACTCCCCAAGTGTTCATCATCATGATCCCCTTAAATGCTTTTACTCTGGTATTTTGAACCATCCATCTTTGTATCATTTCGCAGATTGTATAAGTATGAATAGTAAAATAATAAACAATATACATAATTTTACAAAATGTAATTTTTTCATAGAAAAAATTGATGAATTATGCATATTTATGACTATATAATATTCATTAATTACTAATCAAATTAACTAGCACATCCAATTTAGCCAACACGAATCAGCCACTGTAATCTTTCTCATTTTTATATACATTGCCTGTATTTAAAGTTTGAAGAGTCAAGTCATTCAGATTTAAGGAGTTCTTGAAGAATTTTTCTTCCTTCATTCAGAGTATCCAAATGAGAAACTTCAGAAGCCCATATATTTACAAATGGCAGCTTCGTCATCATGTCTAGCCTTTGCAACTGTTCCTCTATCTGGTTCAGAGCTTCTGAATCCAACACACTACCAACAACATTCTGCAAAAACAAAAATTTATTAAAATCATTTAGCCTTCAACTAATAACAGGTAACAAAGGTTTATCATGTCTGTCTCACCCAAGTGTTACTACAGCAAGCTTGAAGTATTAGAGCCTTGAGAAACTGTTCATCAGATTCTTTAAGTGCACTATCTGAATCAACCGAAACTGCAGCATCTAGACATGAATCAAACACCGATCCATGGTTCTTAATTACTACTCTGCCATTCTGATTTAGAATATCGCTCATTCGAGACATAGTGTAGCCGCAGGCCTCTAATTTCTTGTCTGGTTTATATGAACTTCGTTTAGTACGTTTATGGGGCGACCATTTGTGAGAACCCAATAAAGTCATAGCCGTCTCAGTATCGGTCCAGCAACAGCATGAAGACGAACCATCATCTGTGCACACGGGTGAATTAATAGAACTTCATTAAACAAATAAAATATTATCAAACTACTGGTTATACATAGAAGCAATGAAGCATATACCCATTATGAAACCTGCAAGTTGAAAGTTCACACAAGAAGCGTTAACATTGTAGGACTTTAGGAACTCACTAGTCTTCTCCATCATCAAAATATAAACCGACACAACCTGCCAATAACGTCACTACTCAGTTTCATGCCATTTTCACGTATAATTAGAGCCGATGTGAATTAAAAGCGTATGTTATGACTTATGAGCTACCTTGCAATGGAGCCGCATCTTTTTATGGTTCGAGAAACGTGTCATCTCAGAAATTAAAACTGCAGGACCAGTTAATAATGAGGTTGTGGTCCCCACAGCTGATGTAACAGATGTAATATCGTGCTCATTGCAACATTGGTCATCGTCAATGATTATGGAGTTGATTTCAATGAAAGATGCAGGTGTCAACTTAAACACACCCCCTCCACTAATACAATATGATAAAGTTTGTAATAAACTCATCAAATAAATATTCCATATTTATAAAATGATACAAAAACGGTTAAAAGTTTAAAGAAGTGCGTGAATGAATGATACATACGCTGTTAAAAGAAGACGGTGAAAGTTAGCTTTAACGCCCGGTCCAAATCCAGTTGGATAACTCTGTTCACTTAGGCTGCTGTAAATCTTCACCTGAAATGATCAAAACCATGAGAAAAACAACGCAGGAAAATATAAAAAGGAACAAAAACAAAGGGAAGTAGCGGTTACGATGTTACGGTCGACTAAAACATGAATACAGACACTCGTCACTCTAGGAACAATACGAGGATGAGCCCGCGTAAAAGGACGAATCTGATCAGACCTATGAACCGCCATTACACGTCCCCGCACCGATAACAAATTCCCCGTTGGCAAATTTACACCAAACGCCCTCGATGGTGTCGGTGCACTCGTCACTTTGATCGAGTTATTTGGCTTCATACTATCTTGTTTTAGTTCTTGGAGTTTGACCTCAAAGAAGCTTAAATGGTCAGGTGACAGATGTATATAAATATCTGAACGTATCTCACTCCGTCCATCAATGAATTGAGCGGTGGCGGGACCAGCCTCGTCAGCAGAGAACGAGACATTCCAGAGATGCGATTTGGCATCCACGAATACTTTATCAGAGCCCTTTGTGGTGCACACGAGACCTTTGTAATGATGCTTTGTTAAATAATAACCACCGACTCTCAACGACTGCAATAACCGTCTTGTAAGAAACATTGTAAATAATAAGTTGATGGATGTCTAGGTCTAACCTCAAACTTGCTGAAGCTGTCGGACTTGAACTCTAGAAGCACCTTCTCTGCAGTGGTTGTGCAATTTAACAAGTTACCCGAGTTGACTGTTGACTTTTCACTATAAACGCGACAGTCAATAGTACACGGGAATTCACGTTGACAGTTTAAATCACACCGTTTTTTATCACCGTATGAATAAATCAAATCTATCTCCGTGTTATGAAGGACTAGATTCCAGGGGAGAATTATAACCTCAGCGTATACGCTTAAATTGTTTGAAACAACATAATCACCAGGAAACTGACATTATTTTATATATGTATTAATTATAGATATTACGAGCAGTTGCTATCGGTTCTACTATAAAACATACCTTTTGTTGTACAGGAAATTTGTGCGCTAATAAAAGCAGGTGGAATAATCCGCTTTCTAACTCCTTCAAATTCTCCTCCATATCAACGCTAGGACATAAGATATGATTTCTTGATTTTGCATCCTTCATATAGCAATGAATATTAATATTTAAATTTACATTTTTTCTCCGTGGAAAATGAAAATGGTTGAAAATATTTCCACATGCAAAAGGATCGTTATTGAGCAATTCCAAATGTTCCAGATGTCGAGGAAACCCTTCCATTACAACATTGAATTCGTTTATCTGATAAAATCAAGCAAATAAATAATCGAAATAAAACAATTGCACGGAAATATGAAAAAAATACATTATAAGAATGTAATTAATTACCTCATATATGTCCTTAACGCTCCAAACGGATGGAAGATCAGGTATAACAACATTAATGCTGCCGGTTGCATCGATTAACTGTAACTTTCCCGAGTTTTCGGATATCTACATAAACAGAACAAAAACATATAAGAAAAGTCATCATCTCACATTACACGAGATTGAAAATGAAAAACTTACTAACCCTTAAATTTCCAAGCAAAACAATGTTCATATCTTCACTTTTAAAAATTTTCCTAAACGGTTGATCATGAGACTTCCCTCCACAAACTATACTACTATATTGACAGTTCATCTCGTATAAACTTTTTATGTACATGTCTTCGCACTGAGCGATGAGATTGGATATGGGCACAACCTGAAAGAACGGCATCATATCAGTAATTACTACGGACCCGATAAAAAACATACAGGTAACAATCTTTAAAGAAAGCTATAATCGCTAAAATTGTACCAGCTTTGGAAGATCGTAATCAATTTCTTTCCCGCAGCCACATAATTCATGCAAACAATACTCTGAAAGAACTCCATGCTGCCAAACCAAACACGTCTTAAAGTCTATACATATTAATTAGAGTAAAGTACACAAATGGTCCCTGTGGTTTGCACTTTGTAATGCATTTGGTCCCCAACTTTTCCAAAAGTACAAGGATGATCGCTGTGGTTTGCACTTTATAACGCATTTGGTCCCTAAATTGGACATGCTATAACCTTAAGATTTGTTGGCCGGGGACTAAATGCGTTATAAAGTTCAAACCACACCCAAATCCAAAATTTTGGCAAACCACAAGGACCATCCGTGTACTTTACTCAATTAATTATAACTAGCATTTTCCCCTTGACGATATTCAAAATAATTATACCCGAAATCGAAAGACTGATAAAGGTAAACATGAACTGGAATATTTCTGAACTAAGCCCTCCATCTGCAAAACATCATCATAAATATATGTTAAAGGTTAGAACAAACTTTGTTAAATTATATACAATAACATCATAACATATGAAATAGTTAAACTGATAATACATAGTTAAGGCTACAAGCGCGTTACATGTTTTGATCCTAAGATCTCGATCTCAGATAAAACTCCGGCAAACTTTTTCCTCAAAGATGAAACTACAAGTAACACCCTGCGATAAAAACTTATGAGCACAACATATTAAAATTACAAGAATGGCAGATAGATAGTTATATTGAATTCACATGTTACTACCATAATCTAGATGAAAATTGCAGTGATTCAATAAATTTCCTAAGAAGGCTTCGCGATTGTAAGACTTGGTAACATCTGCAGCCAAAAAAACATATATTTGCAGTTAGATGTCAGTTTGTCACGATAAATATTATTAACTGAACGGAGTTTAGCAGGAGAAGGACAAAGTTACTAACCCACTTTCGATTGGAGAAAATACGTTAACACGGATGCTAGTCTTGTAGCATGATCCAAATACTGTTACTTTTGTCCACGCGAATTTAGGATCCTCAATATGGAAGTTTCTCACGGTTACCTAACAGCACGAAACATCCATATATCAAAAAACTTGAACCTCAGCTATGCAAAATAATAAGCTACATTACAGTTCACATACAATCGCACCAATTCTTAGACTATGCGGCATCGAGAGTTGATTATCAGTAAGTAAAAGCAACACTTTCTGATCCAATTCAACGACCATTCCCTGCATGTATATCGCAGTCACACTTCCCGTGTATACACTGCACAGCCCCTTCTCTCTAACAGTATCATTTCTTCCATTACCGCCGTTTTTACAAGTAACCGACATCGGAACATGAATAGCTGCTTTCTCTGTACTCACATACATCATCAAAGACTTCCCTTCTCCAAGGAAAACCATCTTCTTCTTCATACCCGAAATCACCACAGTCCCCCCAACCAATCTAGAAATCACAGAATACCAAACCGAAGCCGACCCACAAAAATACAAGATCTTGGATTTTATAAAAACATGATCTTTACCATGTTCTCCTATTAAATCATCCAATGACATTATCCTGTCCCTAGAACTACAAAATTCACACTCACAAACAGTAACCTCAGCAAGAAACCCATTAAGGTTTTTCGTACCGGTTTTATTCGCGGTACAAGGTACATTCGTTACCGGACTAACAGACTCCAACAAACCATAAAGTAAACCACGATGAATAATGCTCTCTTCATATGTAGGCAATACAGAGTTCAAATAAAATGCATTATATTTAGTTGTACCAATTTGTTCAATATGTTCAAGACTCCACCTGATAATTTCCAAATACCCACCATGGGGTTTAACTGGAATAAAGTTCCAAGCAAGAACTCTGATTGTTTGGCCGATGTTTCGAAGATTGAAGTCGAGAATGTCGCAACAAACAGTGGCAGAAGGTCGGAGAAGTGAAGGCAACTGGAATTGGAGCAAGAGGGAGGGGTGGTTAGGGTTAGGGTTCCGATTAGGGATGATGGGTGGTTGAAAGGTTTAAGGATTTTTGGAGAATTGGGGTTTGTGGATTAGAAGGAGGAGAGGTGGCTGGTGGTGGTTTTGGACGGAGAGTTGGGTGGCTGTTGGGGAGAACGGAGGCGCCGGGTTTAGGGGTGGGAACGGTGGAGGAGGACGGAGAGTGAGATGGGGTTTAGTGAAGTTTCTTCTTCTTCCATTGGTGAAGATGGATGGGGGTTTCAAAAGTAAACCAACAAATTTATGAAGCAACATTTTTTCAAATTTTCTTCTGTACGACTCATTAATGAGAAAATTAAAACATTATATTTTTTCAAGTAATGATTTTTAAGATTTTTTTTAAGTACTAGAAGTTTTATGAGATTGTTATCAATGTTCAAAATTACATGAGATGGGTCTCAACTTTATTTTAGAGATGAAAAATGCATATATTAATGGTTAATACGAACAAGTTACTTTGTTCATTAAAAATAAAACCTATCTTTAGGAAAAAGAGGTGTGACATCTAAGACGCGGCTCTAAAATTGAGACGAGAGGTGAAGATAAACAAATTGTATACTCAAGGCTTCAAAAATCCTATCTTTCGAATAACTATCCTACATTATCCCCTCACATATTTAACCCTAGTTTCCTCCATCAATCTTTAAATTGCTCTAAAAACGGTCCACCAGTCAACCCATACATGATTTGTTATGAAGCGTGTTTGTACACATCTATAATAAAGGTTAAAAAGCTCACACTTTTTATGCTAACCAATATTGGTTGCACTGCTCATAAAGATCTCAGGGGATTTTTTTTGGTTTCCTAAATTGAAACTTCCCTTGATGCCACCCATCATGGATTCACTTTACCTATAAGGATCTCACATATTTGCTTTTGGTTTTCAAGGTAGAAATTTCTAGGAGCTTACATATCATGTATTGCTTTCACTAAAGCATGTTTAAGAGTAGAGTTCTTCTATCATCCACAATCAATGCGACAAAACACGTTGGTGATATTTATGGCGCACGTTCTTTATGGCCATGTATCACTCATGCGTATATAACGTAACAAGTTACTTATCTTTTTTAAATTTTAATCAAGTAACTTTAACAGTTTATGATATTATTAGCTTAATCTAAGGCCTGTAAACGAATCAAACATTCATGAACTTATCGTGAACTTATTCGGCGGGAAGTTCGTTTATGTTCGTTTATTTAATAAAGAACGAACATGAACACATTTTTTGTTCATTTAATTAAACGAACAAACATGAACACACATTTTGTTCGTTCATTTATATTCGTGAACGTTCGTTTATGTATGTTTCAATTTAAATATATAAATAGATACATTTATATAAATATTAAACATAAAAGGAACTTTCTATCTACTTATACAAATATAATAACTAATTGGTAATTGGACTTTCTAGTAAAATAAAATTGGGGATTCCAATGGAATTTATCACAATTAATCACTAATTTATATAAAAAATTATTTCACATTTGTTTGAGTTTAGTAAATTACAAGCATTTGTGTTCATTTATTTTCTCCAGTTATGTTCATTTGTGTTGTTTATTGTTTGTTAAATTACGTTCATTTAAATTTGTTGTTTATGTTCATTTACGTTTGTGAACTATTCGTTTAAGTTTTAAACGAACATAAACAAACGCAAACATGCCTATTTACTTAATAAGCGAACAAGAACATGCCTATGTTCTTAATAAACAAACACGAGTGTTCGATTATATGTTCGAGTTCATGTTCGGTTAAAGTTAAATGAACGAACTCGAACATGCCTTTCGTTCAATTCATTTACAGGCCTACTTAATCTTATGAATTTTTGTAGATTTATAAGTTTATCAGCCTTTTTCAATAAAGTAATGTCTCAAAAAGAATATTTTTCTCAATACTAGGTGGAGTAATCATAAGAAATGTAAAGACACAGAGCTATAGTATTTTGATAGTAACAAAAATGTCAATTAATAATGTTGTACGACCTGTTCGGCTATTCAATAGCATACTTGGTGAACGTGATTATTTTTCCTTTTAGTTTGAAATAGAGATTATGGGATTATGAGTTGGAGCAAGTCAAGATTTTATTGTTTGATTTGAGATGTAACTTGACTTCTAACACTATTTATATGGTTGCTAACTAACTTTAAATTCATGATCATATACCATAAAACGAGTACTGATAAGGATGGTGTATGTTATATGGCCTAATTTCCAAAAACCATAAGAGGGGTGGAGACATGTTCTAGAAAATATATATGAAATTCTTCAGAGAACCATCCATTAGAACAAATGATATGGACATCCCAAGGGGGGGGGGGGGGGGGGGGGTTGATGATTAATAAAAACCATGAAGAACTAGAATGTCTTTGCACTAATATCAGTTACGACGGTAGCATGCGCTTTGGCACCTTGAACTTTGTATGTCGCTACTTATCAGGGCCATAGAGAACAGAACAAAGCGTCAAACCAAAAGAGTGGATTTAATTGTTGCTAGAAGCAGCTGACGAATCTGTAAAAAACAATACGATATAGTTACTTTACTTATCATAACCGCAAGTATCATTTTACAACATATATGGTGAATTGTCCAGAACATTTCAAATCATCCAAAACTTCATAGAAGATTGGCATCTTTTATAAAAACAACTACTTATGAACACAATCACATATACATATTAGCTATGTGACATGTTTTTTGTTATCACCATTATCCATCAATATAAGATATGTATTTCTTATGTGCACTAACATCAACAATCATAACCATTGTTGTATAAGAAACATCAACTGTCACCTTCTAACACTCACTCATCATAACCATAATAACACAACTAAAAGTCAAAAGTGCAAAGTCGTAACTATTGAATACTGGATTGGTTTGTTCAGAAAATATTTCAAATAAGTTTTAACAACCCAAACGAGTGTTACCAGAAGCGGCAGGAGCTGCTGACGAATCGGCTTCAGGATTTCCCTTGACCTGCGAGGATGATCCTATTAATTATAAAGAATTGTTAGTAATGGTTGAGGATTATAACACAATACAGTGTGAGTTTACTTATCATAACTGTAAGTAGCATTTTACAAAAAATATGGTCAAGAGACCAAAACATTTTGAATCTCTTAATTATATAGAACTAAAAGTCAAAGGACAAAGTTTGATTGTTACCAGCAGCAACAGCGGCGGCATCTTTTGCAGCATTCAATTCTTCTTCAGTGAGGTTAGAGCATGATCCTAGTGATTAGTTATAAGCTGTTAGTACGATCAACAGAAAGGAAGATGATGATGCATGCATTTGAGCAAGACATTTTAATAACTAATATGCTAAATTACAGGAGTGTTACTTGATGGAAATGCTGCAAGGAATGGGCATGGATGCGCCAAGGTGGATACCCTTGATGTATAAGTGACAGCAAAAGGATGATCATCATCTTGGTCCCGTCTCCTTGGCGGCAATGGAGGTGGTTTAGGAAGAATTCCTGCGAGAACTAGGCGACCTCCCTCCATGCGATACATGCAATCTGGTTCGTCGATCTTCTCTTCCTCTTCCTCTTCCTCTTCCTCATCCATCTCTGAGATTCACATTACCAGTATTATCATTAGGGTCTGTAGAGAAATTGTGAAAACATATACGCAGGGATTACAATATATTGATTAGTTTGGGGAGAATAGAAAGAGTAACAATGTATCGACCCAAAAAGAGAAGGAAGATTCCAATATAGAATTAATAAGGCTCAAATAAACTCGTTTATACTCGCTCTATGTAAAGACTAGGTAAGCTTCTTACAACCATTTTTCAATTTTAGAAACTTTTGAGTGTGGTTTGAACCCCAAGAGTGTAATTTTTGGAAATAGTTATGTAGCTTAACCAAAATATGAGGGTTCTTTTTTTTTTTTGTGGCTTTTGACCGAGACTTGGATTTTATATGAATTTATGCTATGATCATCATGGAACAGTGAAACTAGTTTTGATCATAACCCAATTTAAATTGCAAAACTCGTAATATTTTGATAAAAATGTTGCTTTTAGGTAATTAATCAAAATGAGTATTTAGGACAAGGTTTGTTTACCACTCAAAAAATAGTAGCCTAACTCATAAAAGATAGTTTAAATAAACTGTAAAGGGAAAATAATGGTCAAGATCCAATTCATTGCTAGGAGAAGGTTACGTAGAACACCTAAATATGGAAACAAATTATACACAGTAAATACAATTTATGAACAAGAATCAATTAAGGATATTGATTTCATTAATTTATGTTATGCGATTACCCCTCGTCAATCGAACAGGGTGGGGGACCAACACGTAGTAAGGTGCGAAACTTTTCAAAAAGAGGCCGATAGAGGCTCTTGGTAAAGATGTCTGCCACCTGGAGATTGGATGGAACAAACTTAGTGTAAAGACGTCCAGAGGAGACCAATTCACGAACAAAGTGGTAATCTATATCAATGTGCTTCGCCCTTTAGTGGGATACCGGATTCTGACTGAGAAAGATGGCACTTTTGTTGTCACAGAGCAGAGTAGGTCGGTCCATAGGCAGGGCATGTAGTTCACGAAGTAGGTGAGTAAGCCAAATAATCTCCGCAGCGGTGTTCGCCATTGCCCGGTATTCTGATTCACAACTGGACCGTGACACTGTAGGTTGTTTCTTGGCACTCCAGGAAACTAGATTACCACCGAGATAGATAGAGTAGCCATAGGTGGAGCGACGCGTTTCAATGCAACGAGCCCAATCTGCGTCTGAATAACCAATCAAAGTGGTGGTAGTGGGTTTGGAAAATGTCAAACCAAACGCAAGAGTGCCTTTAACATACTGAAGAATCCGTTTTACAGATTGAAAGTGAGATGTAGTTGGAGATTGAAGATGTTGACTAGCTTGATTTACCGCGTAGGAAAGATCCGGTCTAGTGATAGTCAAATACTGAAGTGCACCAACCAACGAGCGATAAAACGTAGGGTCGTGAAACGGTTCTCCTTGTGAGTGAAACGTGTCGGTGGTGGACAAAGGAGTAGCAACCGGTTTAGCATCCAAGAGACCTGCCGAGCTAAAATATCATAAGCATACTTAGCTTGACTTAAGAAGATGCCATTGTTGTTGTGAGTGACCTCAAGTCCCAAAAAATAACCCAAAGCTCCCAAATCTTTGATGGAGAACTCATTGTGAAGTTGTTTCACAAAGGACTAGATGAAGGTAGTGTCATTACCGGTAAGAATGATGTCGTCAATGTACACGAGGAGATAGATAAGCACCTGGTCCTTTTTAAAAAGAAACAAGGATGTGTCCGTTTTGCTGCAAAGAAAACCATGGTGATACGTGGTTGAAAACCGATGATGAATCGTATTTAAGTTTATGTTTTTACATGACTTTTGGTTTCGAATGGCCTACTTTTGATTAGAATTGTGTTTTGTAGGTCTAACGGAGTTTAAGGAGCTATTCGGGAGCTTTACAAAGCATCAGGGAGCGAACGGGATCAACCGAGAATTGAAATGAAGAAAATGGAAACCAATAGTTGGACTTAGCGTCACCGACGCCCATATGGGCCGTCGGCGACGCCCCTTGGTTACTCGCGTCAGCCAGAAACTCGCATAGACAGTGGATTAAGGCGTCGGCAGAAAACGGAAAATCTAGAGGGCGTCGCCGACGCCCTGTTTGATAGTCGCCGACGGCCTCTAGAAAGTGCTATCGCTGAAATTCAATTTTGAATGGGTTTAAATGTTTGTTTAACCCATTTGTGAAGGAGTTACGAGTTTTGTGAGGTTTGAAACACTTCTTGGAGCCAAGAACACCCTAATCTTGATCCCACATCATATTCAATCCATTCCATCATTCGAGTTGATCATCCATCTTCATCTCCACAAGCCTAATCATCACCATCACGATCATCATCATCATCAATCTATTGACCTAATCATCCACCATAAACCCTACCCTTCACCTACTCAATCTCAAGGTTCAAGATGTTCGTGATTAAGCTTCAATCTTCCGATGATCAAGTTCCGTTCGTCATGAGCGGCTAATTTCCGAAGGTTTCACCCGGTGTAGACATTTGTAAGATTTAGGGTTACTTTGTGAGTTTGGTTGATTTTGTGACAATTTGAATTGTATTTTGAATTGATTGATATGTCACACCCGACCCGCAGCGGAATAAGAGTCGGGGCATAATTGGGTTATCACCAAAGCTCATGATATTTACTAATATGTTTCATATTTATTAAATTCAAAATTACATCCTCAATATTCCAAACATGTTCATACAAATACAAAGAAAGATAATCAACTAAACAATCCAAAGTCTAAACCAGTTTATTCTTCTAAGCCATCCTATGTGTTTCTTGCTGCAGCTGGATCACCTGTATCATGTGTAAAAATGGGGGTTTTTGGGTCAACATAAGTTGGCGAGTGAACCTTGTTAGAAAACATTTATTATTGATCTCTTGTTATCTTTATCAGGAAAAAATTGTGCAATAATCATATGTGAGCAAACGTAATTAAATCATGCAATAACAATAACAACAACAAACAATGACTTTCAATAACATACAATAACAAACCAACTTGCATGAATATAACACATGAATGAAACTGTATATGTTGGCAACGTCACGTTCACGCTCATAATGTAATGGGGAACGGACGACCTATGATGAATGTCTGTGCGATCAAGGCTCAATCAAACGGAGCCGATCGTATGTTGGCAACGCCTGGTTCACGCTCATAATGTAATAGGGAACAGCTCAACGCTCATAATGTAATGGGGAGTGGCGGCCTATGATAATGTATGTACTGAAAATGATAAATTAAATCTAAACAATAACCACACGAACAGTTGATACAAGTTGAATACACATTTGTTCATGAATATGACAGATGCACAATAGTTTAAATGTGATAAATAATAAGACACATGATACACCCCAAAAACGTGATTAAAACGGGGAATTTGTAGAGATTCACTCACATTGGGTGCGTTCGGTTGAAGATGATGAAATGCGCACGAGTTTAGAGGATTGATCGACGAGAATTAACTAACCTAAATAACAACGGAAGTATGGTAAATGAGTGGATTTTATTAATAATTTTAATAGGATTTTTAGATATATTTTTGTGAGTTTTAAGGCTATTTTCTATCTTTAAAAACATTATTTTTAAGTATTTTTAATTGATTTTTAAATTAAATAAATAAATAAAAATATATAAAAATGTTGACTTTTGCGTTGACCATTGACCGTGACTGTTGACTGTTTGACCGGTTCATGTGTGCGCCGGGTAAGGCTCGAACCCGAGACCTCCCGTACGCGTGCACGCAGCTCTACCAACTGAGCTACGTGTCTAACCCGAAATATTTCTGTTTTTAATTATATTTATATACTGTTTTAATTTATTCAAAATTCATTTATTTTTAAAAAGGATTTTAATTATCGAACCGGTGCCGTCAACAGGTCTCGAACCCGAGACCTGTGATTTAGTGTTGCACAAAGTCCACCGCTGGACTGTGTGTCTAACTTGGTTAATATACTGATTTTTATTATACTTAACATCTTCAGTGAGTTAACCCGGTTCGGTTCTAAAAAAAACATTTTTATTTCCGAGAATAGGGTCGTGATAGGGATCGAACTCGAGACGTATGTTTATTGTTTGCACACAGTCCACCGCTGGACTGTGTGTCTAACCCGTTTATTATACCGATTTTAATTAATCTTATATTCATAATCGACTTCGTCTTCTTCGCTCAAGAACACAGATAATGATTAATCAACTGTTTCTTGCTTAATTCGATTAACAGACGTACTAATGATTAAAATGTAACGGATAGGAAAAGTTTTGGGAATGAACATACCGGAATGATGATCTTTCTCAGAATTCCGGCGAAGTCGTCGGCTCTGTTTTTATGAACTTCGTCTGAGCGAACAAATTAACAGTTTTGATTAGCTAATTGTGGAATTGAAGTACTAAACAAGAGTTATCAGAAGGTTTGAATAACTATACCGTTTCACAGCGGGATATAGGAATTTTCAGAAGTTTTCCGGCGAGAGTTGATTATCCGATAACGTCGCCTGAAACTGATTCTGATTGAAGGGTTTGAGTTAGCAAAAGCCTAACAACTGCTAGAAAGTGAAAGAATTGAGAAACTTACCGTTTTGATGATAGACACGGTTTTCCGGCGAAAGTCCGGCGAGTTCAAAAAGTGATTCCGACGATCAGAAATTTAAGTAAACGTGAAATTAGAAGTTCTGGGAATGTAATTGAGTCGCGAGATGGGGATTTTGTTGAAGTAATTCCAGAAGTTAATGTTTTCGGTTATAAAAACCAAACATCACATGAATTCAAGTTCATTAACGACTGAATTGATTTAAAATATCGGTTTATCGGTTATGATCAAGATTCCGCGAGCACTCAAACGTCTTGGACGGTTGGAAGCCGGTATCGGTTTCAGTTGGCGCAACAGGTTGACTCACGGTTGAACATATGATTTAATTGTTTCCTAGAATCCACAAAGACATCAAGTGGCGGAGTGGTTGGATGTGCGCGAGTTAAAGCTTTGAGGCTCACCCGGGTTCGAATCCCGGAAGCTGGTTTTCTTTTTATTTATTTTATTTTCACTTTTTATCAATTATAGTTTTTAAATTCTAATTTGTTTATTAATTATGCATCGTTTAAAATTAAAATAAACATAAATACGCAACGAAAAAATTTATAACTTGATATTCGATTACAAACGAAGCGGGTTTGGAAAACCCGTTTTTGACAAATGTTACATGATAATTGTCTTACATTTGAACTATATTTGCGAATTGTCGAATGATTATAAAATTTAACTTTGTGAAACAAGTTTGTGTATTTATGCCTTATCTTTCGAAAGGGATTATTTGTCCGAAGTAACAAAGTGTGTTGTGGTCCGTCATATACGTGATAGCAATTGGCACCTAAGCTTTGTGATATCAAAACCGTTAATGACAAATTAAATTAAATCAAGTTAAAATTGTTAGTAACCCTAGGTGTTGCATTTGTTGAACCGGGTGTGAACCTTGCTTCCAAACCATTGTTTTTAATTAAGTAATTCAGTTTTCATGCAATCGTTTAAATCATTAGTTAAGCAATCAAATCAATTTTGTCGGATTAATCCGACATCTCTTCAAAACAAACCAAAGTAATCAATATTCTAGTAAGCTTCATAAAAGTGACACCTTTACCAAAAATCAATCACATCCATTCGCAAACCACAAACTCTTCGTGGTTCGACCCCTTACTACCACTAACACATTATTAAGGGTAATTTGGGCATATAAATTTGAACTTTGACCGGGGCGCGACACTCCGATCAAATTTTGGCGCCGTTGCCGGGAATTTCATGCGCTTTGGGTGTGGATTTGTTGATTTGTGATTAACTGTTTAAGTGCTTATTTCTTATTCTCGTCTTTGCTTTTGTGTTATACGGGTGTGTTACTTGTGCAGGATACATGGGGTGCATGCATACACGGACTTCCGGTAGGACATCACCATTAGTGTTTGAACCGGAAATCGAGCGAGTCGTGAGAAGAAACCTAGCCAACCGGTTAGGCAACACTTGCTTCTAAGCCACCCAACGCCAATTCACCATCTACACCATCCATTGGACCCATTCCATAGGCCTCAGAATTACAACCAACCCAACACCCAACACCAACAATATGACTACCCACCACAAAACCAAACCCATCAATCAGATGGTGGTCATAACTCTAGACCGCCAACCCCACCATTCCAAAACCGAAACCGAAACCCAAGCAATCGCCAACGCACACCTCCACCTTCAAACCAAAACCGGCAAAACCCAATACCACCCAATATCAACAACCGAAACGTTAACGCCAACCGTGGAGTTAACAACAGTCGTGGCAATCCCACGAACGAAGCTCAATTCATTGACCTTGAGGAGTAGAGGAACAACATCCCTGATGATGCGCCATACAGTGTTCCCGGTTATCAATCGCCGGATCACATGAGCATTCACTCGAAATACTCAGATGACGGGGGATATCATGATGAGAGAGTCGGAGATGATGATTGGGGGGATAATAACATGGGAAATTTCTACAATGCGCGGGGGTTCGATTATGAAGAATTTGGTTATCAAAATGCCAATTTCGCAGGGAACGATGGCGATTATGGGAGGAATGATGATGATTGGGGGGATAATAACATGGGAAATTTCTACAATGCGCGGGGGTTCGATTATGAAGAATTTTGTTATCAAAATGCCAATTTCGCAGGGAACCTGGCGTGCCAACATACGATCGGCTCTGTTTGATTGAGCCTTGATCGCACAGACATTTTTCATTTTCAGTACATGCAATACGATCGGCTCCGTTTGATTGAGCCTTGATCGCACAGTTTCATTCATGTTATTTATTTATGCAAGTTGATATGTTATGGTATGTTATGGTATGTTATTGTATGTTATTGTATGTTATAGTTGTGATTGTTATTGCTACTATTTGATCAATTACATTTGCTCACTTATGATCATTGCACAATTTTTCCTTAATAAAATAAACAGAAAATCAATTATAAATGTTTATCTAACAAGGTTCACTCCCCAACTTATGTTGACCCAAAAACCCCCATTTTTACACATGATACAGGTGAACCAGCTGCAGCCAGAAACACATAGGATTGGACTAGAAGAATAAAATGATTTAGAGCTTGGAATTATTTTGTTTGGTTAATTTCTTTGTATTGTATGGACATGTTTGGATTATTTGGAATGTAATTTTGACTTAAATAAATATGAAACATATTAATAAATATCATGAGCTTTGGTGATAACCCAATTATGCCCCGACTCTTATTCCACTGAAGGTCGGGGTGTGACAGATTGGTATCAGAGCCATGACTATAGGGATATAGGATAGGTTACTAGACCCTTAGAGCCTATACTATAGTTGATTAGAAATTTTTAGATTTTTTTGTGTTACATGCCAAATTTCATGATGTTTATATGTTTTATGTTAAATGTTACATTCAATGTTATGCAAGCATGTTCATAAGTATATATTATCATATAATGCCTATCATGAATCATATTCTCATAACATATCACATCCATGAAAGCACACACCACATCATGATTGCTTTTACAATGATTTTTGTGTTTTCAAATCTCATCAAAGTGAGTTCTCATGACGGGCATGTAGTAACTGGAAGGGTACCAGTACCGGTAGTTGGAACGTCCTGTCTAGGCTGGCATTCGTATAAATCCAAAATAAAGGACCAGTTTGCCTACCTGGGGACTAACGATGAGAGTACGAAGTACCTATTAGGCCAAAGCATGCTATACCAAACGTCGTGTGAGCTAAGCCCACTTTGAGTTGTCATTGTGTCTACACCTGGACACATTCCGACCATACATCTCGTAAACATATTTTGTGTTTTGCATTCGGGTGATGCGAGTGTTAAATCGCCAATACTAATGTGAATCCTACCAAGCCAATAGTCATGGGGCCCACATGACTATACAGGTGAAGGTATGGGGGACATTTGAGGCCCGACATGAGCAAACCCAAGACATCCTATGGATGTAGTTGCATTATTGATATTTATGTTATTTTCATTTTCTTAAAGACACATGACACCTAAAAAGACACCATAAACTCACAATCTTCTTATGTATGTTCCTGTAGATGTCGTCCAGACAACAACGAGGGGGTAAAAGATCAGGAAGGTCTCACGAACGCTTGGCCACACAAATCGTGAAACAAATGGCCACGATACTGCCTGACATTGTGGTCCAAGTACAACAAGCTCTCGCCACAAACCCCACTAATCCTCCCCAACAACATGACCAGAACATCGACAACCCTCCTACCAGCAAGTGCTCATACAAACATTTCAAGTCTTGTGATCCCCCTAAATTTGAAGGGACCGAAGGTGTCACTGCTCTCCTACATTGGTTTGAGGAAATGAAAAACACCTTCCTCAACTGCGATTGTCCTGAGGATCGCAAGGTTCGATACGCCACCGGGAGACTATTTGGGGTCGCTCTCACCTGGTGGAATACTGAAAAGGGTAAGAGGGGAATTGATGATGCAATGGCCTTAACATGGGAGGAGTTAAGGGAAATCATGACTAGGCGATTCTGTCCTAGGAGCGAGATTAAGAAACTAGAGGATGAATTTCATTCTTTAAAGCAGAAGGAGGGAGATCACACCACCTATAACAAGAGGTTCTTAGAGTTGAACCAAATGGTTCCAAATTTGTTTACCCCAACTTATCGTTTGATCGAGCATTATATTCGAGGACTTCCCTCGAAAATTCAAGATTCAATTCTCAGCATTTCACCGGTAACACTTGAAGCTGTTATGGAGCTAGCGACTGAACTGACCGAGAATCGAATTCGCAACGGAAAGTTTAAAGAAGAGAAAAAGAAAGCCCCTGTTGAGGGTCAAACTTCAAACCATTCCATCTCCTCCTCTAAGTTTGCTAACAAGAGGAAGCGCAACACCAGAAACTTCGCCGTTACACAAACCAACCTCCCTATTCCTGCTGCACCCATTACCCAAGTTGCCCCTTCACCTGCACCATACAAAAGACCATACTCTGGCCCGTTACCAAAATGCAACCGTTGCCAATATCACCATTCTCCTGATTATCCTTGCCAACATTGCACCGGCAGTGGTCGCGCAGGTCATATTGTTCAAACCTGCCGCATGCCTCAGCGAACGAATCGCCACCAGCCTTCAACCCAAACCCACCAACAAATAATGGGTCAAGCCCAACAACCCCTACTATTACCACCCACCCAACATTTAGCCCAAACACTTGTCCAAGGTTGGTAAACATTATTCATGCTCAGGCCCAAGCCAATCCGGTGAATCAAGCGCACCAAGCTCCTCCACCTGCAAGAGGAAGAGCTTTCAATATCAACGCTAATCAGGCTAGGGCTGACGGCAATGTGGTTAACGGTACGTTCCTTATAAATGGTAGATGTGCATCTATGTTATTTGATACTGGTGCGGATAGAAGTTTTGTGTCCTTAGAATTTGAACCTATCTTAAACCAAAATCGGGATAAGCTCATGGAATCCATAACGGTAGAAGTTGCTGACGGGAAACCAGTTTCATTAAACTCTATTATACGCAACTGTACACTCACCTTAAACGACCACGATTCTCAGTCGACCTTGTCCCTATGAAGCTGGGAAGTTTTGATATCATAATTGGTATGGACTGGCTCAGTCAACATCAGGCAGAAGTTGTATGTCGCGAAAAATTTATACGTATCCCTCTTTCAAACGGTCAGACTCTTCGAATCTTTGGAGAAACCTCGTCGAAAGGGCTCAGCTTAATATCTTGTCTTCGAGCCCAAAAATATCTTCGCAAGAATTATGTCGCGTTTTTAGCTCATATCATCAACAAGGGAACCATGGAGAAGAAACTTGAAGACATCCCAGTAGTAAAAGATTTCCCGCAAGTTTTTCCTGATGACATTTCAGGACTTCCTCCAATTAGAGAAGTCGAATTCCGTATTGATCTTATACCTGGTGCTACACCAGTTGCAAAGTCTCCTTATAGGTTAGCCCCCTCTGAAATGCAAGAGCTAGCCAGTCAATTACAAGAGTTGACTGACAAGGGATTCATACGTCCTAGCTCATCGCCTTGGGGTGCACCTGTCCTTTTTGTAAAGAAGAAAGATGGATCGTTTCGTATGTGCATCGACTACAGAGAGCTCAACAAGTTAACAATCAAGAATCGCTATCCATTACCTCGCATTGATGATCTTCTTGACCAACTTCAAGGTGCCAGCTACTTTTCCAAAATCGACATTCGATCTGGTTATCATCAACTTAGAGTACATGAAGAAGACGTCCCAAAGACCGCATTCCGAACTCGTTATGGTCATTATGAATTCATGGTCATGCCATTTGGTTTAACCAACGCTCCAGCAGTCTTCATGGACCTAATGAACAGAGTCTGCAAACCTTATCTTGATCGATTTGTTATAGTTTTCATCGACGACATTCTTATTTATTCAAAGTCTAAGTCTGATCATGAGCGTCATCTTCGACTCATCCTTACACTTCTAGAGAATGAAAAGCTTTACGCCAAATTCTCCAAATGCGAATTCTGGTTAAAAGAGGTGCAATTCCTTGGACATGTAGTCAATGACAAGGGAATACATGTCGACCCCTCAAAAATCAAAGCGGTACAAGAATGGCAAGCTCCACGTACACCAACTGAAGTAAGATCTTTTCTTGGTTTGGCTGGTTGTTATCGTCGTTTCATTTCAAACTTCTCTCGCATTGCTGTACCACTCACGGCTTTAACTCATAAGGGAAAACCTTGCATATGGGGACCCAAGCAAGAAGAAGCCTTCCAAACCCTTAAACAAAAACTCTGTGATGCACCAATCCTCACTCTTCCTGAAGGTTGTGATGATTTCGTGGTCTATTGCGACGCGTCAGGGCAAGGATTAGGCTGCGTTCTAATGCAAAGAGGAAAAGTTATAGCTTATGCTTCCAGACAAATCAAGACGCATGAGAAGAACTACACCACCCATGACCTAGAACTTGGAGCCGTTGTGTTCGCTCTTAAGATATGGAGACATTATCTCTATGGTACTAAGTGTGAAATATACACTGACCACAAGAGTCTTCAACATATCTTCAATCAAAAGGAGTTAAACATGAGGCAACGAAGATGGGTCGAACTTCTAAATGACTACGACTGTGAAATTCGATACCAACCTGGCAAAGCAAATGTGGTGGCTGATGCACTTAGTCGAAAGGGTTATGCGAACTCCATTCGTCTTCTATGTTCGCAAATTATAACTGACATTAAAGATCAAATTCGAGAAGCCCAACACGTTTCAGTAACGGAAGATGATGTACGAAAGGAGATGTCCTGTGGAGCTGAACTTAAAATTGAAACTAAATCTGACGGTATTCTGTATTATCTAGATCGTATATGGATTCCTAACCACAACAATCTTCGTAAAATTCTTATGAAGGAAGCTCATAAAACGCGATACTCTATACACCCAGGAGCCGATAAGATGTATCAAGACCTACGATATACCTATTGGTGGCCTGGAATGAAAAAGGATATTGCTGTTTTTGTTTCTAAGTGCCTTACATGTTCCAAGGTGAAAGCTGAACACCAAAGACCCTCAGGACTTCTGATCCAACCTGAAATACCTGTATGGAAGTGGGAAAATATAACCATGGACTTCATTACCGGGTTACCTCGCACTTCTGGTGGGTATGACACTATATGGGTAATAATTGACCGACTTACAAAATCAGCTCACTTTATTCCTATCCGCGAAGATTTCAAGAACGAAAAGCTAGCTCGTATTTATATCAGCGAAATCGTAAGCCGACATGGGGTACCGTTAAGCATTCTTTCTGATCGTGATGGTCGTTTCACTTCACGAACATGGCAAGCAGTACAAGCCGCTATGGGTACGCGATTAGATCTCAGTACCGCCTATCACCATCAAACTGATGGTCAATCTGAACGCACCATTCAAACTCTTGAAGATATGCTTCGAGCATGTGTTATAGACTTCAAGGGAAATTGGGACGCTCATCTACCATTTTGAATTTTCGTATAACAACAGCTATCATTCAAGTATCGGTATGGCACCTTTTGAAGCCTTATATGGTCGTCAGTGCCGATCTCCAGTATGTTGGCACGAAATTGGGGAAGCTCAAATCACTGGTCCAGAATTGATCCAAGAAACCAAGACAAGATCCATCAAATCCGAAACAATCTTCTAGCGGCTCAAAGTCGTCAAAAGAGTTATGCAGATAAACGACGGAAGCCTTTAGAGTTTAACATTGGTGATCATGTACTTCTAAAAGTATCACCGTGGAAGGGAGTAGTTCGTTTTGGTCAAAAAGGCAAGCTAGCACCACGCTACGTAGGACCTTTCAAGATACTCGAAAGAGTAGGACCTGTAGCATACAAGCTTGATCTACCAGAAGAACTCAACAGGATTCATCCCACATTCCACGTGTCGAACTTGAAGAAGTGCCTCGCTGATGAAAACCTCCATATTCCTCTGGAAGATATTCAGATTGACGAATCTATGCATTTTATTGAAAGACCTGTAGAGATCATGGATTTCGGAGAAAAAACGTCTTCGACGAAGTCGCATTCCAATTGTTAGGGTTCGCTGGGAGTCGAAACGGGGACCTGAGTTTACTTGGGAACGTGAAGACTCAATGCGCGAAAAATACCCGCACCTTTTTCCTACTACTTCAACTACTTAAATTTCGGGACGAAATTCCTAAAAGTAGGGGATACTGTAACATTTGTCAAAAACGGGTTTCCAAACCCGCTCCGTTTTGTAATCGAATATCAAGTTATAAATGTCACGTTGTGTATTTATGGTTATTTTGATTTTTAATGATACATAATTAATAAACAAACTAAACTATAAAAATTATATTTGATAAAAAGTGAAAACAAAATAAATAAAAATAAAATGTTGCTGCCAGGGCTCGAACCCGGGTCACCCGGAAATTGAAATCCAAAGACTTAACACACACACACATCACCACTCCGCCACTTGTTGTTTTCTGTTATCACTAGGAAACAAATGAAACTTATATTCAAACAGAAAACAACCTGAATGCCAAACCATAACCGAAATCGGTCACCAATCGTCCAAAGACGATTGATTACTCGCGAATTACTGAACCAAACCGGTGCACTGACGATCCTAATCAATTCGGATTTGAATGAACTTCAATTTTGATCATGATCGGTTTTTATAACCGAAAATAATCAATGTCTGAATTACTTCAATCAAGACCCCTCTCGCGACTCAGAAACATCATACAAACTTTCCATTTCACTTTCGTCATACATTCGGTCCATCAGAAAGCTTAAATCAACTCGCCGGAAAAATTCTACAAGTCGCCGGAAAACCGTATTCTTCATCAAAACAGTAAGTCTTTCAACACCTTCGTGGTCTATCGATTGTTAAGCTATTTCTGACTCAAACCTTCCAATTGAAATCAAATTCCGACGTCGTCATCGGATAATTTCTGCTCGCCGGAAAACTTCTGAAAATCCTTATCTTTCGCTGTAAAACGGTATAGCCATTCAAACCTGCTGATAACTCTTATTTAGTACTTCAATTCCACAGTTAACTAAATCAAAACTATTAATTTGTTCGCCAGTCGAAGTT
The DNA here is from genome assembly GCA_947069175.1 of Scalesia atractyloides. Taxonomy (NCBI): domain Eukaryota; kingdom Viridiplantae; phylum Streptophyta; class Magnoliopsida; order Asterales; family Asteraceae; genus Scalesia; species Scalesia atractyloides. The sequence continues at coordinate 11,772,624 of CAMTDV010000023.1, read as the reverse complement.
CAAAAAAAACAGAGCCGACGCATTGCCGGAAATTCTGTGATAAATCATTCCTACGGTATGTTTACTTCCAACACCGTCTCTGCCATTTCATTTTTAGTCTTATGAATGATTGATAATCGTAAAAGCAAGAAACAGATTAGTAACACAGTCTACTGTAAATTGAGCGAAGAAGACGAAGATAGTTAAGTTATAAGTTGATTTAAAATCAGTAATATGAACGGGTTAGACACACAGTCCAGCGGTGGACTGTGTGCAAACAAATTTCATACGCGACGCGAGTTCGATCCCTGATACACGCACCCTCTCTGTTATAAAAATGTTTTATTTTTCTAACTGAACAGGGTTAACTCAAATAGATGTTAAGTATAATAAAAACCGAAATATTAACCAGGTTAGACACACAGTCCAGCGGTGGACTGTGTGCAACACTAACTCGCACGTCACGCGTTCGAGTCTGGTTAACGGCACCGGTTCGATGATTTAAAATCTTTTTTAAAACAAATGAATTTTTGAATAAATCGAATTAGTATATAAATATAATTAAAAACAAGATTATTTCGGGTTAGACACGTAGCTCAGTTGGTAGAGCTGCGTGCACGCGTACGGGAGATCTCGGGTTCGAGTCTCACCCAGCGCATACATGCACATTGACCGAACCGGTCAACAGGTCAACAAGTCAACGGTCAACGGTCAACGCAAAAATAAACAATTTTTTTATATTTTTTTTATTTAATTTAATTTAAAAATCAATTAAAAATACTTAAAAATAATATTTTTAAAGATAGAAAATAGCCTTAAACTCATAAAAATATATCTAAAAGTTCCATTAAAATCCTTAATAAAATCCACTCATTTACTATATTTTTCCGTTATTATTTAGGTTAGTAATTCTCGTTGTTCAACTCTCCCGACTCGTGCGCATCTCATCATCTCCAATCAAACGCACCCAATGTGAGTGAATCTTTACAAATTCCCCGTTTAATCACGTTTTGGGGTGTATCATGTGTCTTGCTACTTATTATATTTAAAGCATTGTGCATACATCATATCATGAACAAATGTGTATTCAGTTTGTTTCAATTGTTTGTGTGGTTATTGTTAGATTCAGTTTATTATTTTCAGTACATGCAATCTCATAGGCCGCCGCTCCCCATTACATTATGAGCGTTGAGCAAGTTCCTCATTACATTATGAGCGTGAACCTGGCGTTGTAACATCCGTCAAAAACGGATTTACCAAACCCGCTCCGTTTATCAACCGAACAGTCAGTTAAAATTTTCGTTGCGAATTAAATGCCCAAAATAATTTTAAACGATACATAATCAATTATTATACGGGAATATATAATTAGTTTTTGAAAAACTGTTAAAAAACGCAAAATAAAAAAATATTGGTTCTGCCGGGTTTCGACCCGGGTCAGTACCGGTTCAACATCAAACTTAACACACCACACACAAACCACTGCGCCACTGATGTTATTTGATAAATAATAGAATCATTTAATTGATATCATGACGTTACGAATTCAAAACCGGGGCCCAATAGTTCAGTCGTCGGAAATCCCGGAAATCTCGCGAGTCTTAACGACAACTTACGTTATAACGTAAACCATTACTAAGACATCGGTTATAACCGACGTCTGAGTCCGCGACACCTTCTATAACTGCCGGAGTTTTTATAACCGATGAATACAGTCGGAAATCAGACCAAGTTCTTCGACGATTTGCACTATAAATTCACCCACAACCCACTACAAACCTTTTCGCTCAAAACCACACTTTTTCTCGGCGTAATTCCACTCGCCGGAATTAATCTGTTCGTCGCCGGAAAACCGGTTTCCTCATTTCTGAGCCTTACTAAACCATTTGAACTTATACCGAAGTCACCCACATATTTTGTAAGCTTTCTGAAGTTTCTCTGCTGCAAGACACTCGTCGCCGGAGCCTATTGCTGTCGCCGGAGTTCTGCCGGAAAACAGAGGAAGACAGTCGGTATACCTCTTCGCTTAAATTCTTTTTCTTTTCACTTATATCTCACCATGATGAACTGAAACACACTAAGAAACCGATTAAAACTTCGAACCATTCTGTTGTCGATTCTGGTTAAAAACTCAGCGAAGAAGATGAAGTTCGGTATCATATAAGTTTAATTAAAATCAACTTATTAATCGGGTTAGACACACAGTCCAGCGGTGGACTGTGTGCACATTAAACATACAAACGTCACGAGTTCGAATCCTGTTTCACACACGCCGCTTTAAAAAAATGCCTTTTTGTTTTGTTAACCGAACCGGAGTCGCCACAGGTATATGTTAAATATATTAATAATCGGAATAATAACAAAGTTAGACACACAGTCCAGCGGTGGACTGTGTGTATGTTTAATCAAAGTGCACGAGTTCGAGTCCGGTCTTCTGCATCGACTCGGACAATTATCTATTCTTTTTAAATAAAGTCAGAAATGAAAACAAATAATTTGTATTTAAGTATAATAAAAATTGGATTATATAACATGTTAAAAACACAGTCCAGCGGTGGACTGTGTTTTAGTTTAAGCCACAGGTCCCGGGTTCCAGACCTGTGGAGCGCATTGTCCGAATAAATTAAACTGTTTTTAAAATAAAATGATTTTCGGTTTAAACTAATTAATATATATATATAATTAAAATCAGATATATAACGGGTTAGACACGTAGCTCAGTTGGTAGAGCTGCGTGCACGCGTACGGGAGGTCTCGGGTTCGAGCCTCACTCATCGCACTTATATTCCGACTCGAACCGGTCAACGGTCAGGTCAACGGTCAACGGTCAGAAAAAAATCAAAATTTTTATATTATTTTTATTTAATTATTTTAATTAAAAATCAATTAAAAATACTTAAAAATAACATTTTTAAGGTTAGAAAATAGCCTCAAACTCACAAAAATACACCCAACAATCCTACTAAAATAGATTAATAAAATCCGTTTACTTACCAAACCATAATGCGATTTATCTAGGTTAATCTCACTCGTGGTTAAAACCACTTCGCGTGCATTCAACATCATCAACCGAACGCACCCACTGTGAGTGAATCTTACAACTCTCCCTTTTAAATTACACGTTTTGGGGTGTGTCATGTGTCATAAAAATAATTAACTCGTTTATTTAAACTTGTGCCATACCTTATCATGATCTAAACTTAGATTGTTTATATTGTTGTGATTACTTATTTCATTTTGTCAAATTATATGAAACTCATTCATTAAGCCCATCAGTTCCTCGTGGGAGACGAGTTGAACAACGCGTGCCTCAAATCAAATTCATTATTGTTCAAGTGTGTATCATTGAGTTTATATTGTTTGTAGTTGTGTCATTCATATTATCATGTTTATGCAATTCATTCATTAGGCCCCTCAGTTCCTCGTGAGAGACGAGTTGAGCATCGCGTGCCTCTAAATGTTCCATTATTGTTCATGTGTGTTTCATTTAATATCTTATGATTGTTGATTAAGTTTACATCTATTTTTACTCATGTTTGGTTGTGCACATATTTCATAATCAATTTAAATAAATTTGTTCAAATGTTTTCCATAGGATTCACTCGCCAACATTATGTTGATCCAAAAACCCTTTTACACATACAGGTGAACAGGTTGAAGCAAGGAAAACATAGGATATGCCTTAGAAGAGAACAAAGAAGTTTAGATTGTTAGTTAGAACATGATGTAACATTTATTGTAAATTTTCATTTAATTTGTATTAATGAATATGAAACGCATAATAAATGTCATGAGCTTTGATGATAATCCAATCATGCCCCGATCACCTATTCCGCTGCGGGTCGGGGTGTGACAGGCGTGCCAACATACGATCGGCTCCGTTTGATTGAGCCTTGATCGCACAGACATTTTTCATTTTCAGTACATGCAATACGATCGGCTCCGTTTGATTGAGCCTTGATCGCACAGTTTCATTCATGTTATTTATTTATGCAAGTTGATATGTTATGGTATGTTATGGTATGTTATTGTATGTTATAGTTGTGATTGTTATTGCTACTGTTTGATCAATTACATTTGCTCACTTATGATCATTGCACAATTTTTCCTTAATAAAATAAACAGAAAATCAATTATAAATGTTTATCTAACAAGGTTCACTCGCCAACTTATGTTGACCCAAAAACCCCTTACACATGATACAGGTGAACCAGCTGCAGCCAGAAACACATAGGATTGGACTAGAAGAATAAAATGATTTAGAGCTTGGAATTATTTTGTTTGGTTAATTTCTTTGTATTGTATGGACATGTTTGGATTATTTGGAATGTTATTTTGACTTAAATAAATATGAAACATATTAATAAATATCATGAGCTTTGGTGATAACCCAATTATGCCCCGACTCTTATTCCGCTGCGGGTCAGGGTGTGACAATTCAAGTGCAAGCCGAACTACATCAACATCCTACCTCACTTTAATGGTAGGGCACATGACGAACCGTATACCCACTTGGCGGAATTTTCTACCATTTGTAGTACTATTGGCGGCCATAATTTCGAAATCGAGGAGGTGAAGCTTAGGCTATTTCAGTTTTCGTTGAAGGACAAAGCAAAGCAGTGGTTCCTCACGCTTCCGGCCAATAGTATTCGCACTTGGGAAGAAATGCAACAAGTGTTTCTTGATGAATACTATTCGATAGCAAAGACCGACGATGCGAGAGATGAAATTCGGTCGTTTCGACAGTTTTCGGGTGAATTGTTACATGAGGCACTTGCTCGTTTCAAGGAGTTGGTTCGAAAATGCCCTCACCATCAAATCCCTAGATGGGAATTGTTAAAGTGTTTCGTATGGGGATTAGATGCGGAAGATCATAAGTACTTGCAGTCAGCAAGTAACGGTACGTTATTGAACAACCACCAGGAAGATGATTGGGAATTCTTAGAGAGGATGAGTAAGAACTCCAAGGTCGTGGCTATAGCGGACCAAACTAAAAAGCATCCAATCTCAAAGTCTTGGCCCGACCGCGATGCAAATTCCAAGGACCGAATTGAAACATTAGAACGGGAGTTGGCCCGTATGAAGAAAAAAGAGGTGGGTGCGGTACAGTTTGCCGTATGTGAAGAATTTGGTGACCTCGGTCACCGGGCCGAGAATTGTCAAGTTAGTATGGCACACACTACCGAAGAGGTGAGTCAGGTGTATGGAGATAGAAAACAGTTTGACATAAACTCCAACACTTACCATCCGAGTTTGAGAAATAATCCCAATTTTCGGTATGGTAATGCTTCGAATCAAGTGAACCCGAATTTCCAATCGGGAAATCAAGGTGATGGTCAAGGCGGTTCGACGTACCAAAACCGCCAAAGTGGTAATTCAGGCGGTTACCAAAGAATCTACAACCAAGGTGGTGGCCAAGGGTATCACAATCATGAAGGTAATTACCAACAGGGCTACAACCAAGGCGGTAACGGGGGTGGTAACTCAAACCCTCAAATGGGTGGTGAAGATTCCTTGAACTCTAAATTAGATGCAATCATGAATGCCATCACTACTTCAAATCAAGAGATAAAGTTGGAGATGAAGAAAGAGTTCGAGGTACGTGACAAATCTCACAAGGCATTGGAAAAGCAGGTGGGCCAACTTGCGGAAGAAATGGCCCAAATGAGAGGAAGTGGAGGAAGACTCCCAAGTGACACCACCATGAACCCGAAGCATCAAAGTTCAAGCATGAATAATGTGAGGAATGTGCACATTAACGCGGTAAGTCTTCTTCAAATGATGAAGTTTGTAGTGTTGAAAGCACTCCACCACCACACCTTGTTGAGGGTGTAGTGGAAGATGTAGGAAATGAGTCGGGAAGTGAAAATGAGCAAGAAATGATTTCACAAATGAAAATAAAAAAGGTAACTAAAAATTCTTTTTGTGAAAGTTGTTTTAATGACTTGCATGCTAGGGCCAATGATATGGGTGTGGAGTTTAATACCATCCCATATCCGTTGGCTTTATTAAAACCAATTGATGCATCAAAGTTTGAAAAAGAGAGCCCACCAAAGGACGAGAGGTGGGAAAATTTTAAACAAGCAAAAATTAATTTACCATTACTTGATGACATTAAAAAGGTCCCGGCTCATGTAGAGTGTTTAAAAGAGTTGAGCACCGAGAAATGGCACAATAAGATACCGAAACAATTTGACTTAATCTCACATGTTAGTGTCGTTTTATCGAGTGCCCTCTCCCAAAAAGCTCAAGATCCGGGAGATCCTCTTATTCCAATCCAAATAGGTAAATTTAAAATAAAGAGGGCGCTCCTAGATCTTGGAGCTTGCGTGAGCATCTTGCTTGGGAGTCTATACGACCAACATGATTTTGGTCCTTTGAAAAAGTTTGACACCCCCGTTATGTTGGCCGATCAGGTCCCACGCATCCAAGGGGAATTGTGGAAGATGTAATACTGAAGGTTGAAGATTGCTATTACCCAATTGACTTTTTGGTAGTTGACTATGTGGGGTGTGTTGAGGACACACAACCGATAGTCATACTGGGTAGACCGTTCCTGGCAACTACTAATGCTATAATAAATTGTGCAACGGGAACGGTAAGCATGCAATTTGGGGACCAGAAACTAAAATTTGAATGTTTTTCCTAAATTTACTAACTCGATTGGTGAGGATAAATGTCCTAAGGTGGACATGAATCCAAACAAAAATATGTGTGCTATGGTTGGTAGGTTTGGAGAATCAAAGAAGAAACCGGTCAAGAAGAAGAAGGTGAAGAAGTCACCTCAAGAGAAGAAGGTAGACGAAGAATTAAGGAGGTTTGGCCCGTTTGAAAATAACTGGTATGAGTCACCGGTCGGTGATGTGGAAGAGTTCGTGGGCGACAAACACTCCGTTCGACCACCATGAGGTGGTATGTTATTTGTTGTTGTATAGTTTTGTGTAAATTTTAGTTATATTTCGTTTCTTATTAGTAGTTAAATGAAATTTGTGGGTGTGTTCCCTAGATAACCCTCACGAGACCTACTCGTCCTCCCGAGCTCGGAATGTTTAAAAGGGCTTGTTGCATACGCTAAATGTAATCGTGATTCCTACGAAAGTGAGTCTAGTTTGTTGTTGTAAAATATTTTTTTTCCACAAGATCAAGTTGAATAAACTATATGCCTTGGTAGCTATTTTAATAAAAATGGTAGAACTAAATAACTAACAAATTTTTGTAGTTGTGAGAAGCTTGCTTCTACACGAAGATTGAAATTTGTAGGTGCCTTGGGTTCGCGAGACAACCATTTTTGTTGAAGTTGAAGAACACACGAGGAATGAGCGAAAACCAGGTGTATACGTTTCCTTTAGCTTTGATTTGTTATTTTTTTGTTTAATAAGTGGATTGTAGTTTGTATTTTATTCTCCGGGGTGAAATTTTGCGAAGGTTGGTCGTGTCACATCCCTTGTGCATTTTAAAAGCTCCATTTCTACACATTGAGGATAATGTTGACCTCAAGTGTGGGGATGGGGAGAAAAAGTTTTTCAATTTTGACCCGTTCATTTATACACTATACATTGAGGACAATGTTGACCTCGAGTGTGGGGATGGGGAAAATTTCAAAAATTTTTCAAAATGTCTTTGTTTAAAGCGATCTAAAAGGCACAAGTAACTAAGTTAATGAGGGATGGCACAACCCATGTGGTCTTTTGTCATGGTTAAGTTCAAACAAATAACATGACGGGTATTTAACGGGTGGTTATTTTGGAATAATCCGCCTAAGAAACTTGCACTTTATATATATCGCATACCATACCTTATATACGTGAGATTTTGAGCCACTTTTACATATCACATATGCATATATTTCTTTGGTTGAGTGGACTATTAGTCATGTATTGTAGAATTTGCAACTTTTGATACGTTTGAGACCATAGACCGAATATGAGCGCAAGAATGATTGAGGCATTAGGTAAACCTTTTTACTTTACACCATTTATATATCCTTACCCAAAATCAATCCCTTAGTCGCCAATTTTGAGCCTAAACCTTTCATTTGACTAACCTATTTAGCCCTTGACCTTTGAACCTTATATTTTAACCCATTTGATGAAAACTTGATAAAAAAAAAGAAAAAAAAGAAAAGAAAAACAACAATTGAGAAAAAAAAGAAAAATGCCTGTATAGACAGTTGTTGAATAAAAGGCGGAAAACTTTTGCCTTGTAGTTATTGTTTCGTAGTCGATTATGCTAGTATAGTGTTTATGTAATATAAATCGAGTTTTCATCACCTTAGCCACTTTCAAAGCATCTCATTCCATACCCTTAGCCTAGCCCCAATTCAACCTGTTCAAGACCTTTGAGTTGTGTTCAGTGGTGAAGAATGATTGAGTTGCAAGCTTATGCGGGTATATGTTCTAATCGGTTTGTGTGTTTTACATCAAAAGTGCTAATGTATTATTTATTAGCCAAATTATAAGCCGAGTGGAGAGAACATTGTAAGGGATATGTATGATATGTGAGTTTTAAAGGCGGGTTAATCTTGGATAACCATTTTTGTATGAGATAATCATATTAATGTTAAATAATTTGAAAATGATAAAAAAAATTTGAACCGAGTATGACATTAGACCTTAACTCATGTCTCAGAGAATGGGAAATGTGTTCCTTATTCGACCCACGTGAAAGTGAAAGACAGATTTGCTTGAGGACAAGCAAAAGACAAGTGTGGGGATGTGATACGTGGTTGAAAACCGATGATAATCATATTTAAGTTTATGTTTTTACATGACTTTTGATTTCGAATGGCCTACTTTTGATTAGAATTGTGTTTTGCAGGTCTAACGAGTTTAAGGAGCTATTCGGGAGCTTTACGAAGCATCGGGGAGAGAACGGGATCAACCGGGAATTGGAAATGAAGAAAATGGAAACCAATAGTTGGACTTAGCGTCGCCGACGCCCATATGGGCCGTCGGTGACGCCCCTTGGTTACTCGCGTCAGCCAGAAACTCGCGTAGACAGTGGATTAAGGCGTCGGCAGAAAACGGAAAATCTAGAGGGCGTCGCCGACGCCTTGTTTGGTAGTCGCCGACGGCCTCTAGAAAGTGCTATCGCTGAAATTCAATTTTGAACGGGTTTTAATGTTTGTTTGACCCATTTGTGAAGGAGTTACGAGTTTTGTGAGTTTGAAACACTTCTTGGAGCCAAGAACACCCAATCTTGATCCCACATCATCATTATTCAATCCATTCCATCATTCGAATTGATCATCCATCTTCATCTCCACAACCCTAATCATCCCATCACCATCATCATCATCATCATCATCATCAATCTATTGACCTAATCATCCACCATAAACCCTACCCTTCACCATACTCAAGCTCAAGGTTCAAGATGTTCGTGATTAAGCTTCAATCTTCCGATGATCAAGTTCCGTTCGTCATGAGCGGCTAATTTCCGAAGGTTTCACCTGGTGTAGACATTTGTAAGATTTAGGGTTACTTTATGAGTTTGGTTAATTTTGTGACAAATTGAATTGTATTTTGAATTGATTGATAATTGTCTTACATTTGAATTATATTTGCGAATTGTCGAATGACTATAAAATTTGACTTTGTGAAACAAGTTTGTGTATTTATGCCTTATCTTTCGAAAGGGATTATTTGTCTGAAGTAACAAAGTGTGTTGTGGTAATCATATACGTGATAGCAATTGGCACCTAAGCTTTGTGATATCAAAACCGTCAATGACAAATTCAATTAAATCAAGTTAAAATTGTTAGTAACCCTAGGTGTTGCATTTGTTGAACCGGGTGTGAACCTTGCTTCCAAACCATTGTTTTTAATTAAGTAATTCAGTTTTCGTGCAATCGTTCAAATCATTAATTAAGCAATCAAATCAATTTTGTCGGATTAATCCGACATCTCTTCAAAACAAACCAAAGTAATCAATATTCTAGTAAGCTTCATAAAAGTGACACCTTTACCAAAAATCAATCACATCCATTCGCAAACCACAAACTCTTCGTGGTTCGACCCCCTACTACCACTAACGCGTTGTTAAGGGTAATTTGGGCATATAAATTTTAACTTTGACCGGGGCGCGACACTCCGATCAATGGTTAGTAAGAAAGTTACTAAGGCGTTGAAACCACGCCGAGGAGCTTGTTTAAGTCCATAAAGGGCTTTCTTTAAGCGACAAACATGATTTGGGAAATGGGCATCAACAAAGCCTTGGGGTTGTTCCATGTAGACAGTCTCGGTGAGATTGCCATGTAGAAATGCATTCCGAACATTAAGTTGACGCAACGACCAATTATAAATGGTAGCAAGTGCAAGGACCACACGAATAGTAGAAGCCTTGATAACGGGACTAAAGGTATGAGAGAAATCAAGACCAGGGATTTGAGTGAATCCTTGGGCCACCAAGCGTGCCTTGTAGTGATCAATAGTCCCATCCGATTTATATTTCGTCCGAAATATCCACTTTGAGCCAACAATATTGGTATTTGATGGGCGACGTACCAAGACCCAAGTATGGTTGTTTTCTAAAGCTTTAATCTCCTCCTCCCTTGACCCGTTTGTGGTGTTTAGCAGCGGACTTATAACCTCGAGGATCCACGGCTGCCAGTAAAGCATGATGTAACCAGTTTGAGAACAAAGATAAATCTGCATGATGTTTTGGTTTAAAAATCCCATTTTTGGAGCGGGTTTGCATTGGGTGCGTATGAGTGTAAGGTGGTGGGGACGGGTCCACGTTATCGGCCTAATGATTGATGGGTGCTATGGGACAGGTACTGGGGATTGTGGGACCGAGAGGAAAGGGCTGGATGGTGGAGATGGGCTTTCGGTTTGAGGAGAGGTAGAGGGAGTGGGCTGGTCCGAAGGTGGGGAAGGAATGTTTATGTTTTGAGTGGGCTGGGCCGAGGAGGGATAGGTATGTGTAGGACATAGGCTGCATGGTGGTGAGAAAGTGGGAGACTGTTGGTTGGGCGATGAGGGTGTTAGGATGGGAGGTGGGTTGGCTAAAGGTATGATAGGAAGAGTTTCATTAAAATTAGAAAACACTAATGTGGCCTCATCAATAGGTTGAGTATTACCCCTGAAGGGAAATGTCCCCTCATCAAAGTGTGCATGTCGTGTAATATAGACACGATTTGTTTGAGGATCTAAGCACCGTAGCCCTTGTATTTTGAATCATAACCAATGAAAACGCCTTCGGCACTTCGAGGGGACAGTTTATGTTTGGCATAGTCTCGCAAGTAGGGAAAGACACGACACCCAAAAATCCAAAAATTGGAATAGGTGGGAGGATGACCGTATAATACCTCGAAGGGTGATTTATGGTCCAAAACAGATGTGGGTAGACGGTTGATAATGAAGACTGCTGAAGCAAACGCGTCTACCCATAATGAGGCCGGGGAGTGAGAATTAAAAAGCATTGCGAGACCTGTTTCGGTAACATGGCGATGTTTTCGCTCAGCACGACCATTTTGGGGAGGTGTGTGTGGACACGAGAGGCGGTGGTGAATGCCATTGTCTTGAAAGAATTTTTGGACACGCAAATTTGTGAATTCAGTGCCCCCATCACTTTGAAAAATTTTAATTTTGCAAGATAGTTGATTTTGAACATAAGTGGTAAATGTTAGTAACACATCATAGAAATCTGACTTCTTTTAAGAGGATAAAACCAACTAAAGCGTGAGTAATCATCAATGAATATTGCATAAAAGCGATATCCATTTGAGGAGATAACAGGTGCGGGTCCCCAAAGGCCACAATGGATTAAATCTAAAGCATGCAAAGAACGTTTAGTATTTAAATCAAAAGGCAAACGATGCGACTTAGATAATTGAGAAGGGGAACAAAGTTTGGGTTTTGGTAACAATGATGTAACAAACAAAGAACCAGTCTTATGTAATCTAGAAATTACATCAAACGAGACATGACCAAGGCGATCATGCCATTTTTCAAAAGACGCTTTAAGATGATGTGAATAGTAGGAAGCCACAAAAGCATGTTTTCCTTCCTTGAGAATGTAAAGGCCGTTTCCACAAGTCCCCTTTGCTAGAATTTGCTTCGTTTTTCGGTCCTGAATATGGAAAAAATTATTAGAAAATAACACATCAACAGGAGAATCATTAGTGATTTTCTAATGGAAAGGAGATGAGGGACAACAAGAACGTCTTTTAAAGGAATATTGTTTTGAATGGTGGCAGTGCCGATGTTTGTTACTGGTAAAGATTTTCCGTTACCAAAAGTTAAAAAGGCATTGCCAGGGCTACTGTAAGGGGCTGAAACATCATTTTTATCGGGAGTCATGTGAGCATTCGCACCTGTATCACCTGTCCAATCAGGCGAGTCCTCAGTCACGTGACATTAGGCGTGAAACGCCTGGGCTAGATTTGCATCCAGAGCAGGCGCACGCTGAGCAAACGAAGACAGGTTTGGGCAAGCAGAGGCATAATGCCCATCCTGCATAATCGACAGTTTGGAGGTCTCCTTGGGCCGCGTCCACGACCAGAAGAACGGCCGCGTCCACGTCTAGAATAAGAAGAATGAGAAGAGGTTTTAGTGTGGTTACCAGACTTGTGTTGCTGAGCGACAAAGGAAACCTGTGGTGTTGTGGTGCCGTGAAGGGACTGCAGAAAAATTTCCTGATTCTCGGTTTTGGCGAGAAGTTGGCGGAAAGTGAGAGAAGCCGGGAGTGCCCGGTGAGTGGTGGAGAAGTTCTCGTAGGCAACACCTAGACCATATAAGAACCAGTGGCATTTGTCGATCTCGTCCACCGGGTGTCCAATAGCAGCCAACTGGTCGCACAAAGACTTGAACTTGCGGCCATATTCAGAGACAGAGGAGGAGCCTTTACGTAACTGTCGAAGCGTGTCACGAAGGGTATGAACCCTTTCAATAGAGTTGTTGCTGAAGGCAGTTTCTAGGGCAAGCCAAATTTGCCGAGCGGTTGATAAACCAATTATTTCGGACATGGCCTCTTCCGAAAGAGACGATTGTATCAGAAGTCTGACCGATTGGTCAGCCTCCAGCCATGTTGTATAAGCCGGATTTGCAAAAGACTTTCCTTCAGAGAGGATGGTTTCGGGTGGTTGTGGTGTGGTGCCATCGATGTGACCGTAGAGGTGTTGCATAGAGAGGACAGGGGAGATTTGATGGGACCAAGCAAGGTAGTTTGAGGTAGTGAGTTTGAGGGGAATGAAGTGAAGAAGAGAACGGAGAGGAATAGTAGAGGGCTTATCGGCTGAGGCCATGGCAGAAGAAAAAGACAGAGGGCGGCGGAAGGAAGGGATTAGGGATCAGAGGATGGTGATGGCTGATACCATGTAAAGGGAAAATAATGGTCAAGATCCAATTCATTGATGGGAGAAGGTTACAATATATACACTATCACACCCCGACCCGCAGCGGAAAAGGTGATCGGGGCATGATTGGGTTATCATCAAAGCTCATGACATTTATTATGCGTTTCATATTCATTAATACAATTTAATGGAAATTTACAATAAGAATTACAACATGTTCTAACTATCAATCTAAGCTTCTTTATTCTCTTCTAAGGCATTTCCTATGTTTTCCTTGCTTCAACCTGTTCACCTGTATCATGTGTAAAAGTGTTTTTGGGTCAACATAATGTTGGCGAGTGAATCCTATGGAAAACATTTGAACAAGTTTATTTAAATTGATTATGAAATATGTGCACAACCAAACATGAGTAAAAAATAGATGTAAACTTATTCAACAATCACTAGATATTAAATAAGGTACACATGAACAATAATGGAACATTTAGAGGCACGCGTTGCTCAACTCGTCTCTTACGAGGAACTGATGGGCCTAATGAATGAATTGCATAAACATGATAATATGAATGACACAACTACAAACAATATAAACTCAATGATACACACATGAACAATAATGAATTGGTTTTGAGGCACGTGTTGTTCAACTCGTCTCCCACGAGGAACTGATGGGCTTAATGAATGGATTTCATATAATTTGACAAAATGAAATAAGTAATCACAACAATATAAACAATCTAAGTTTAGATCATGATAAGGTATAGCACAAGTTTAAATAAACGAGTTAATTATTTTTATGACACATGACACACCCCAAAACGTGTAATTTAAAAGGGGGAGTTGTAAGATTCACTCACAGTGGGTGCGCTCGGTTGATGATGTTGAATGCACGCGAAGTGGTTTTAACCACGAGTGAGATTAACCTAGATAAATCGCATTATGGTTTGGTAAGTAAACGGATTTTATTAATCTATTTTAGTAGGATTGTTGGGTGTATTTTTGTGAGTTTAAGGCTATTTTCTAACCTTAAAAATGTTATTTTTAAGTATTTTTAATTGATTTTTAATTAAAATAATTAAATAAAAATAATAAAAAAAATTTGACTTTTTCTGACCGTTGACTTTGACTTTGACCGTTGACCGGTTCGAGTGCGAATATAAGTGCGCTGGGTGAGGCTCGAACCCGAGACCTCCCGTACGCGTGCACGCAGCTCTACAAACTGAGCTACGTGTCTAACCCGTCATATATCCGTTTTTAATTATATTTATATATTAATTAAGTTAAACAGAAAATCCTTTTATTTTAAAAACGATTTAATTGATTCTGACGGTGCGCTCCACAGGTCTCGAACTCGGGACCTGTGGGTTATGATAACACACAGTCCACCGCTGGACTGTGTGTACAACTTGTTAACTTAACTGATTTTTATTATACTTAAACACAAATTAATTATTTTCATTTCTGACTTATTTAAAAAGCTTAATAATTGTCCGGGTCGATGCAGAAGACCGGACTCGAACTCGTGCACTTTGATTAAACATACACACAGTCCACCACTGGACTGTGTGTCTAACTTGGTTATTTTTCCGATTATTAATATACTTAACATATATATAAAATGAATCCGGTTCAGTTAACAAAAAAAGAACATTTTTATTTACGCAGCGTGTGTGGAACAGGATTCGAACTCGAGACCTTTGTGTGTTTATTGTGCACACAGTCCACCGCTGGACTGTGTGTCTAACCCGAGTAATTTCTTGATTTAAATTATACTTATGAGTTACAGGTTCATCGTCTTCTTCGTCGGATTTTAACCAGAGATGATGTCTGACTGGTTCGAGTTTTTATTCAGGTTTCTTTAGCGTTTTAGGTTAATTACCGATGAGATAAAAGTAAAAAGAAAGGAAAATTAGGCGTGAGGTATACCGACTAGCTTCCTCTGTTTTCCGACAGAACTCCGGCGACAGCAATCCCTTCCGGCGACGAGTGTCTTGCAGCAGAGAATCTTCAGAAAGCTTACAAAGGGTGTGGGTGACTTCGGTATAAGCTCAGAGGGTTTAGTAAGGCTCAGAGATGAAAGGTTCGGTTTTCCGGCGACGAACAGAATATTTCCGGCGAGTGAGTTTTCGCCGAGAAAGGGTGCGGTTTTGAGCGAAAAGGTTTGCAGGGGTTCGAGGGGGTATTTATAGGGCAAATTATCGATGAACTTGGTCTGATTTCCGACTGGATTCGTCGGTTATGAAAACTCCGGCGGTTATGACTTTGGTCGCGGACCCAGACGTTGGTTATAACCGATGTAGCGTTTATGTCTTACGTTATAACTGAAAGAAACGTTAAGTTTCGCGAGATTACCGGGATTTCCGACGACTGAACTTTGGGCGCCGGTTTTGAATTCCGAAAGTCAAGATATGAATTAAATGATCTTAATAATTAACAGACAATACAAGTGGCGCAGTGGTTTGCGTGTTGTGTGTTAAGTTGTTGCCGGACCGGTTACTGACCCGGGTTCGAAACCCGGCAGAACCAAAATATTTTTATTTTGCGATTTTTAACAGTTTTTCAAAAACAACTTATATAATCCCGTATAATAATTGATTATGTATCGTTTAAAATTATTTCGGGCATTTAATTCGCAACGAAAATTTTAACTGACTGTTCGGTTAATAAACGGAGCGGGTTTGGTAAATCCGTTTTCGACGGATGTTACAGTATCCCCTGCTTTTTAGAAATTTCGTCTCGAAATTTAAATAGTGATATATTTGACTAAAAGAATGATGGTGTTTAGTTTGTCAGTTACTTGCTTAGAAAAAGTAAGGGTTTAAGTTTTTGTTTGAGGCGGTAACGTTCCTTGTAAGGGTTAAGTACCCTATTACAGGAATCGCTTTTTGTTGCCTACTGTAAAAGTGTTGATAAGCAGAATTGATTCGCTAACTATGATATTATGCATAAGAGTTTGGATATGTTTGGAAGAGTATGGTTATATCCTAAGGCAAAACTTCTAACACTACAACCTACATGGAACATAAATAAACACAACAGCTGATATTTGAACATAAATAAACACAACAGCAAATATTTGAATCCACATTCTGATAACATATATGTTTGAATGGTGGAAGCTCCTCTCTCGTTTGTTATGATGGAGAGGTTAGTTTATGTAGAAATGGAACATAAATCCAATTTCTCTAAATAGCAAGATGATATAAATGTAACACAATTTCAACCAAGGCAATACTATATCCTACATGGAACTTCTCATAACCGCCTGATAATGCCTTTGATCCTTTGGCAAGAATACTTATATATAGGAAGTACCAGCGGCGTATCCACCATATTCCTGCCAAATTTTCATTGGTTTTATCCACAAGTTATGATTAGTTACCAAGAAACTAATAAATCCTACATAGAACTTCTCATAACCGTCTGACAATGCCTCTGATCCTTTGACAAGAATACTTATATATAGGAAGTACCAGCGGCGTATCCACCATATTCTTGTCAAATTTTCATTGGTTTTATCAGTGAATTATGATTAGTCCTATATAACTCTACAACCAATACAACAAACATAAAATACTGAAATGAAAAATATCTGTGCGATCAAGGCTCAATCAAACGGAGCCGATCGTATTGTATGTACTGAAAATGAAATTGTCTGTGTGCTCAAGGCTCAATCAAACGGAGCCGAGCGTATTGCATGTACTGAAAATGAAATTGTTTGTGCGCTCAAGGCTCAATCAAACGGAGCCGAACGTATTGCATGTACTGAAAATGAACAACTTAATCTAGACAACAATCACACAAACAGCCTATGCATGGAACCTCTCATAACCGCCTGATAATGCCTCCGATCATTTGACAAGAATACTTATATATAGGAAGTACCAGCGGCGTATCCACCATATTCTTGTCAAATTTTCATTGACTTTATCCGCAAGTTATGGTTAGTTCTATGCGACTCTACTACAAACACCACAACCACAAGATACTGATAATGAAAATGTCTGTGCGCTCAAGGCTCAATCAAACGGAGCCGAACGTATTGCATGTACTGAAAATGAAATTGTCTGTGCGCTCAAGGCTCAATCAAACGGAGCCGAACGTATTGCATGTACTGAAAATGTAAAATAAACTGATCGATCAAGGCTCAATCAAACGGAGCCGATCGTGCGGGCACGCCACAGTTCAACCGCATAATAAAATGGGGAACAAGCTCAAAACCTCATAAAGGGGGAGCTGCGGCCTCGGCAAATGCATATACTGAAAACAATAAACAATAATTACTCTAATAGTCTACACATGGAACCTCTCATAACCGCCAGATAATGCTTCTGATCCTTTGACAAGAATACTTATATATAGGAAGTACCAGCGGCGTATCCACCGTATTCTCGTCAAAGTTTCATTAGCTTTATCCTTAAGTTATGTTTGGTTCTATGTGATAAAGAAAAACATAAAACTAAACGATAGGAGTTGAATCTGGATCTTCGGCGAAGAGGACTAGTTGGGTATCTTCGTTTGGGCCGTCATTATCTTCGACAGGATTGGCGTTGATATTGAAGACTCTTCCTCTTGCTGGTGGCATAGTGGTTGGGTTTTCTTGGTTTACTTGGTTAACTGGGTTTGATTGGGCTTGAGTGTTGATGACGTTAACCAATTGAGGGCATGTGTTTCTAAAGTGGGTAGGGTCACCACAATTGAAACAAGCTCGAGCATATGGGAACACGGGGTATTGGGGTTGATGATAGGTTTGGTTCATGGTTTGAGTAGGGGAAGAGGTTTGGTTTTGAAAGGTACGACAAACCTTGCTCAAATGACCATAGCGTCCACAAGTTGCACATAGACGACAAGGTAAGGTATGGGGATGGTGATAAAAACAGTTGTTGCATCGAGGGTGAGGTCCAAGATATGGTTTCTTATTTGGGTAAGTTGAGTTGGGTGCCACTTGGGTGATTGGGATAGCTTGGATTGGTATGGCTTGTAAAACTGGTTGATTACGTTGGGTAGCAGCGAAAAGTTGCCCGTCTCTTCTTCTCTTAGGATTGGGTTGAGAAGGGGATTCGGTTTGGGTGGAGTCGGAGGTTTCAGTCGATTCTTTATCCTTCTCCTTCTCCTCCTTGAAGTCTTTGTTTCGGATTCGATTCTCGGTGAGCTCTATTGCTAGCTCCATTGCTGCTTCCAAAGTTGCAGGCTTGGTACTTATTACAGGGTCTTGGATCTTTGACGGAAGGCCACGAATGTAGTGCTCGATCAAACGGTAGAGGGGAGTGAACATGTTGGGAACCATTTGATGTAATTCGAGGAATCTTTTGTTGTATGTGATGTGGTCTCCTTCCATTTGCTTTAACGAATAGAATTCATCTTCTAATTTCTTGATTTCGCTCCTTGGGCAAAATCGTCTGGTCATGATTTCCTTCAATTCGTTCCAAGTTAAGGTCATAGCATCTTCCACACCTCGTTTGGCCTTCTCTGTATTCCACCAAGTAAGTGCTATCCCATATAATCGACCGATAGCATATCGCACTTTGCGATCGTCAGGGCAATCGCAATTTCGAAAAGTGTTCTCCATTTCTTCAAACCAATGGAGGAGAGTGGTGACGCCTTCAGTCCCTTTGTATTTCGGAGGGTCGCATGATTTGAAATGCTTGTAGGTGCATTTAGTGGTATTTGGGGGAGAGTTGATAATGTTTTGGTTTGCTTGATTGACAGGATTAGCGGTAAGTGCTTGTTGTACTTGGATTACAATGTTGGGTATTACGGCAGCCATTTGTTGAGCGATTAGGGCAGCCATGCGCTCGCGGGCTTTTCCTGCTCTCATCTTCCTACGAGCGAGGTTAGAAGACATCTACAAGGAATACATGTCAAGAGTATGAGTTGGATGCTTTTGGGATCATGGGTCGCATTCAGGAATGAGCATTCATAAAATAATTATAGAAAAATAAATCTACTACATCCATAGGATGTCTTGGGCTTTGCTCGCCATTAGGCCCTACATGCCGCCATACTTTACCTGTGTAATCATGTGGGCCCCCATGAATACCGGTTTTTCATATGGTTTGCACGGGTTTGCCAGGTTGCGTACACAAAAACCCGGAGAAAATCGAGAAATATGTATACAACGTGTGATATTCGGAATGTGTCCAGGTGTAGACACGGTGACACCTCAAAGTAGGTTAGTTCGAACGACGTTTGGTGTGGCATGCTTTGGCCTAATAGGTCCTTCGTACTCTCATCGTTGGTCCCCAGGTAGGCAAACTGGTCCGTTATATTGGATTTATACGAATGCCAACCTAGACAGGACGTTCCGACTACCGGTACTTGTACCCTTCCAGTTACTACATGCCCGTCGCAGAACTTACTTTGATGAGATTTGAAAATTGCAACAAAATCTTTGGATAATGAGAGTATGAAAATAAATTGAACACATGAACATCGATATATGTATAATGAATATGTATATAAGCATGTATGTTTGACTGTAAGTATAAACAAATATGAAACAAATAAATATCACAAGTTTGTATGCAACCACCTAATCAATTAAAATTTAGGCAGACTATAGTATAGGCTCTAAGGGTCTAATAACCTATCCTATATCCCTATAGTCATGGCTCTGATACCAATCTATCACACCCCGACCCGCAGCGGAAAAGGTGATCGGGGCATGATTGGGTTATCATCAAAGCTCATGACATTTATTATGCGTTTCATATTCATTAATACAATTTAATGGAAATTTACAATAAGAATTACAACATGTTCTAACTATCAATCTAAGCTTCTTTGTTCTCTTCTAAGGCATTTCCTATGTTTTCCTTGCTTCAACCTATTCACCTGTATCATGTGTAAAAGGGTTTTTGGGTCAACATAATGTTGGCGAGTGAATCCTATGGAAAACATTTGAACAAGTTTATTTAAATTGATTATGAAATATGTGCACAACCAAACATGAGTAAAAAATAGATGTAAACTTATTCAACAATCAATAGATATTAAATAAGGTACACATGAACAATAATGGAACATTTAGAGGCACGCGTTGCTCAACTCGTCTCTTACGAGGAACTGATGGGCCTAATGAATGAATTGCATAAACATGATAATATGAATGACACAACTACAAACAATATAAACTCAATGATACACACATGAACAATAATGAATTGGTTTTGAGGCACGCGTTGTTCAACTCGTCTCCCACGAGGAACTGATGGGCTTAATGAATGGATTTCATATAATTTGACAAAATGAAATAAGTAATCACAACAATATAAACAATCTAAGTTTAGATCATGATAAGGTATGGCACAAGTTTAAATAAACGAGTTAATTATTTTTATGACACATGACACACCCCAAAACGTGTAATTTAAAAGGGGGAGTTGTAAGATTCACTCACAGTGGGTGCGTTCGGTTGATGATGTTGAATGCACGCGAAGTGGTTTTAACCACGAGTGAGATTAACCTAGATAAATCGCATTATGGTTTGGTAAGTAAACGGATTTTATTAATCTATTTTAGTAGGATTGTTGGGTGTATTTTTGTGAGTTTAAGGCTATTTTCTAACCTTAAAAATGTTATTTTTAAGTATTTTTAATTGATTTTTAATTAAAATAATTAAATAAAAATAATAATAAAAATTTGACTTTTTCTGACCGTTGACTTTGACTTTGACCGTTGACTTGACCGTTGACCGGTTCGAGTGCGAATATAAGTGCGCTGGGTGAGGCTCGAACCCGAGACCTCCCGTACGCGTGCACGCAGCTCTACCAATTGAGCTACGTGTCTAACCCGTCATATATCCGTTTTTAATTATATTTATATATTAATTAAGTTAAACAGAAAATCCTTTTATTTTAAAAACGATTTAATTGATTCGGACAGTGCGCTCCACAGGTCTCGAACTCGGGACCTGTGGGTTATGATTACACACAGTCCACCGCTGGACTGTGTGTACAACTTGTTAACTTAACTGATTTTTATTATACTTAAACACAAATTAATTATTTTCATTTCTGACTTATTTAAAAAGCTTAATAATTGTCCGGGTCGATGCAGAAGACCGGACTAGAACTCGTGCACTTTGATTAAACATACACACAGTCCACCACTGGACTGTGTGTCTAACTTGGTTATTTTTCCGATTATTAATATACTTAACATATATATAAAATGAATCCGGTTCAGTTAACAAAAAAAGAACATTTTTATTTACGCAGCGTGTGTGGAACAGGATTCGAACTCGAGACCTTTGTGTGTTTATTGTGCACACAGTCCACCGCTGGACTGTGTGTCTAACCCGAGTAATTTCTTGATTTAAATTATACTTATGAGTTACAGGTTCATCGTCTTCTTCGTCGGATTTTAACCAGAGATGATGTCTGACTGGTTCGAGTTTTTATTCAGGTTTCTTTAGCGTTTTAGGTTAATTACCGATGAGATAAAAGTAAAAAGAAAGGAAAATTAGGCGTGAGGTATACCGACTAGCTTCCTCTGTTTTCCGACAGAACTCCGGCGACAGCAATCCCTTCCGGCGACGAGTGTCTTGCAGCAGAGAATCTTCAGAAAGCTTACAAAGGGTGTGGGTGACTTCGGTATAAGCTCAGAGGGTTTAGTAAGGCTCAGAGATGAAAGGTTCGGTTTTCCGGCGACGAACAGAATATTTCCGGCGAGTGAGTTTTCGCCGAGAAAGGGTGCGGTTTTGAGCGAAAAGGTTTGCGGGGGTTCGAGGGGGTATTTATAGGGCAAATTATCGATGAACTTGGTCTGATTTCCGACTGGATTCATCGGTTATGAAAACTCCGGCGGTTATGACTTTGGTCGCGGACCCAGACGTCGGTTATAACCGATGTAGCGTTTATGTCTTACGTTATAACTGAAAGAAACGTTAAGTTTCGCGAGATTACCGGGATTTCCGACGACTGAACTTTGGACGCCGGTTTTGAATTCCGAAAGTCAAGATATGAATTAAATGATCTTAATAATTAACAGACAATACAAGTGGCGCAGTGGTTTGTGTGTTGTGTGTTAAGTTGTTGCCGGACCGGTTACTGACCCGGGTTCGAAACCCGGCAGAACCAAAATATTTTTATTTTGCGATTTTTAACAGTTTTTCAAAAACAGCTTATATAATCCCGTATAATAATTGATTATGTATCGTTTAAAATTATTTCGGGCATTTAATTCGCAACGAAAATTTTAACTGACTGTTCGGTTAATAAACGGAGCGGGTTTGGTAAATCCGTTTTTGACGGATGTTACATACACAAAGTAGACCACCTAAATATGGAAACAAATTATACACAGTAAATACAATTGATGAACAAGAATAAATTAAAGATATTGATTTCCTTAATTTATGTTATGCGATTATAAACCAATTATACCTCCATAAATGTGGTTAAGCTAATAAAACTCAAATACATTATTGGTTGATTAGACATGATCACAAGGTTGTCAATATTTGAATAATAACATATAAAGAGTCGATGAAATTGGTGATTGGTTAACTGGCTTTGCTATGCTCGAAAGAAGCACACTAATCAAATCTGGATTTAGGAAGAATCCCACCATGTGATGCATGCAATATGGCTCGTCTATCTTTTGTTCCTCTTCCTCATCCATCTCTGGTTCAGGGTCATTGTATGGAAGCTGCTTAAAAGGGAAGGAGTGATTGTTACCAGAAGCAGAAGCAGTCGCTGCAGAGTTTGGAAGATCACGAGGGCGCTTGAGAACGGAGCTTCCTTCTTTAACTTGAGCTTTTCTACCTATCAATTAATTTACAAGATAAGACTGCGTTTCACCGAGTATTGTCTTCAAACAAAACCACTATAAAAATAACTTTAAAGCAGCAGCATAAACATACAGTCTATACACACAGAAACGGCAACTGAATTCAATTGGCAACAACCAAAAACAACACGTAAAATAAGAATTCATTGGACATAGTTACGTACCTTCGTCTGAGAGACAAATTCCGATTCTGATTTTTAGGATAAATATTAATGATGATTAATATATAGAGAGAGCCCTTTGCCGATCTTTTCATCTTACACAAGTCCGCGCTTTTCGGTAAGCAGTTGAGGTGTGCCAAATTTAAAACCATGTAATTTTACATAATTGCCCTTTCATTTTATGCCTATTCAACGTTATCACGACTTATTTCTAGCTTTGCGGGAAAAAAAACTCATAACCTAAATCATAATGAACCAAGTTTATAAGCATAACAAATGAGTAAATTTGGTGTAAACAATTCCTATTTGGTACATTATTTGATTTAATATCAAATGAAATGTCAAGGATCACAATATATACACTAAAAAGTGCTCTTCAAATATAAGCACATACAACATTCTCCTTGTTCAAGATACACCTACATCATTTATGAGTCTCTAAGCACAACCCCATTCAATACCTACTAAATCCTTACTAACCCTAAATCCTACTTTGCTAATGAATACCAAATTTGACACCGCTTAATTTACAATCGATCGTTTTCCCTGCCCGGAGTTGTTGGAAGAGAATATGTTCTCCTACCCTCACCTGTAAAAGGAACACAGGTCGGTACACCAAGATGTTGTGTACTAAAGTTGAATTCACTTGGAACAACTTCAGGGGATGACAAGGGAGAATGGCGGGCGGCAGCTGATGAATGGTCTGTTTTAGTCTCTGAATTTGTGTGTTTATGTGTCCCACTGACCAAAATATATAAACATCAATCCCACGTGTTTCAGTTGTATTGAGTAAAAGGTTAAATACTTGAACTCTTTTTTACTTACAAATGAAACAGCAGTCTTCCATGTTTAGCCCATTTGCATGGTGAGTGTTGCATCACATCTCGTGGGATGTAAGGTATTTTCTGGAATACAAAAGTATAAGAATTTTGAAATAACAAGGATAATAATAAAATGAAATATAAAAATATATACATAAAGCCATTTGAAACTTACCTTTAGTTTCAGACCAGAAAATTCTTGCTTACAAAATGAAAGATGCTGATCAAACGAAGGACGCACAAAGGGATGCTCGAGTAGGAAAGCAGCCGACGGTCGTTTTTCTGGATTTCTTTGCAAACACCGATATAGAAAATCCTTCCCTTCTGATGATAGTGTTTCGGGTATAGTTGGAGATCTTTTCAATACATTGAACATTGCTTGCACCTAAAGAACATTGTGATGGAACAAATTAAGTAACATACTAACATTCACTTGCATTATCTTAAAATTTAAATGGTAAATTTCTAAATTACCCCATCGAACTCGCTCCATGGAGGTTTCCCGGTCACCATCTCAATCACTGTACACCCCAAGCTCCATATATCCATGGTATATGTATGTTCCGGATTTGCATCTTTTCGCAATACAGCTTGGAAAACCTACAACAAAAGATTTTAATTTATAAACATGAAGCTTAAAATTTGTAAGTTGCAAGATATATATATACCTCTGGAGCCATCCAATGTGGACTACCCTTTAAAGAAAGATCAGTCATATATGGAGAAAGCTGCAAAAAAAACACGTTTTTCAGTATACAAAAATAAAAATAAACTTTATACTAGAGGTGACTAAGATGCTACATATATATATTTACTATTTTTAGGCTCACATGTTTTGCCAACCCAAAGTCTGCAAGCTTCACAACACCATATGCATCAACAAGTAAATTTGCTCCTTTGATATCTCTATGTAACACAGGCATACATCATTAAAATTTCAAGAGTTAAGTGCCATTTACGTTCCTGTAGTTTGTCCACTTATGCCATTTCAGGCCAAATCTTAAAATTGTACCATTTTCCTCCCTGACATTCTCGTAACATGCCATGTTAGTCTAAAAATCCAGTTAAAAAACTCAGTTAGCTCAGGGTAAAATGGTCATTTTACATAGTGATTTGGAGGTCCACCGTGCACCAACCTCCAAATCACTATGTAAAATGACCATTTTACCCTGAGCTAACTGAGTTTTTTAAGTGGGATTAGTTTATTGGACTAACATGGACGTTTCGAGAATGTCAAGGAGGAAAATGGTACAATTTTGAAATTTGGCCTGAAATGGCAAAACTGGACAAACCACGGGGACGTAAATGGCACTTAACTCAAATTTCAACTGCAATTCAGTTTTAGCTTATCTGCTTTCGCAATGAATAAAGATACCTATGAACCGTTTTCTTGCTGTGCAAATAAGCCAGTCCTGAGAGAATGTGGCGTGTAAAGTTTCGAACAACAGATTCAGTCATAGCTCCACAGTGTTCTCGAACATATTTATTTATGGACCCCGGGTGAACATGCTCCAAATATATGCAAAATCGGTCCTCAACCTGCATAGAAGACACACTTCTGTCAATAAATATCTTAAAATCATATTGGAAAAAAAAAACATAAAAGAAGCAAGAAGAAACTTACCACTTCTGAACCCAAATATTGTACAATGTTTTGATGCTCTAAATTCCGAAGAACTCTTATTTCCTAAAACAGATAAAATGTTTGAAAAAAAAATAATTTAATATCTTTTCATACTATTTTAAATATGCCTTATAAACTATTATAAACACTTAAAGGTTCAGAAGAATAACCTGCTCCAACTGCCTTATAGATTCAGATGAATTCAGGTCATCAGGAATGATATCAACAACCTTCATTGCACACAAACTCCCGGTTTCACTACAAGAAATCATATAAAAAGTTAAAACTTATTGTAACAAAATAAATTCAAAACTTTTGACATGAGTATACGATATGATATACCGATTAGTTGCTTCGTATACGCTACCATAAGTACCACGCCCCAGCAGTTTCCCTTTCTGCCATTGACCTTTTATTGACTGCCCATCAGATTTATCCAAATTTGAACGCGTTGTCACGGGTCTTGAAGGTGGTGGTAATGGAAGGGGATGAACGTTATTGATGCTGCTATCGGTCCTGCTGTTCGTATAAGGGCTTTGTAATGGCGGACTGTGCAGTTGAGCACGTCGAGTTGATGAATTGGAAGGTGATGACAGATGAAAGTCTTGAATGCCTGCAATTGCGGTATCGAATATATGGACTGTACTGAACCGTTTGGGGCTAAGTGTAAGACTGGTGAAGGTGGTAGATGGGGCACTTCTAGCGGGAACATCCAACCTGATGTCATCATGAACCTTCTCACCATTCTCACCGCTCGCATCTTGAGGATAACCTTTACGGCGAAGGTAAGTTGAAGTTTTTGATGATGTTGGGACAGCACGACTCTTGAGTTTCATCCCGGTTCGATCAGATCTACAACCGCATGCATACACACACATCAATGTGTGAGCGAATAACTGAACTGAAACCAAAATACCCTGATTGACCAAACTGAAACTAAAATAATCTAACTGAAATCAAAATAGCCTAATTGACCAAACCGAAACCAAAATAACCGAACCAGATGAAAATTAACAGCTTAACTAACTGAAAGCAAAGTAACTTGACTGACCAAACCGAAACCAAAAATAATCGAATTAACCGAGCTGAAACCAAAATGACCTAATTGACTTTTAGAAACCAAAGTAACAAAATTAACTGAACCAGATCAGCAGCTTAAGCCTTAACCGAACTGAAACCAAAATAACTGGACTGACCAAACCGAAACCAAAAATAATCAAATTAACCAAACTGAAACCAAAATGACCTAATTGACCGAACAAAAAACCAAAATAACCGAATTAACCAAACAAAAACCAAATTAGCAGCTTAAACATAACCAAACTGATGAAACCGAAACCAAAACGACCTAACTGACTGAACCAAAACCAAAATTTCCTAACCGACCGAACCAAAACCAAAATAACCGAATTAAACAAACCAAAACCAAATTAGCAGCTTAAGCCTTAACCGAACTGAAACCAAAATAGCTGAACTGATGGAACCGAAACTAAGATAACTGAATTAACCGAACCAAAATAACCGAATTAACCAAACCAAACCAAATTAGCAGCTTAAGCCTTAACCGGACTGAAACTAAAATAACCGCCTGACGAAACCGAAACCAAGATAACCTAATTAACCGAACCAAAACCAGATTAGCAGCTTAACAGAACTGAAACCACAATAACCTAATTGACCAAACCGAATAAACCAAACTTAAACCAATATAATCACTTTATCCGTATAACCGAACCAAAACCAAATTAACCGTAAAAAAAGAACTGAATTAACCATATATATTCTAGTTATCAATAATTGCAGATCCTTACCGCGCATTTCCTCCGTCATAAACTTCAGCCGGAAACCGCAATTCTTCATTAGGCAGCGGCAACGGTTGCGGCACGGCAGACGACGACCAGTGCTGTGGCACTCGATGCGGCGACTTCAGATCAGAATTCGGGGAATTCGCCAACGATTTCGACACGTCAGCATCCTCCTCCGCCTCCGGCGCACGATAGTCCTCCACCGACACACGACGCAATTTACGCTGCCTGGTGAGCCTCTTCTTCGGCTGCGGTGAATAAAACCCTCCGTTGATCGAATTACCACACGGCGACGATGATGACGAACACGGTGATGATTTTGTTGAATTGACAGAGTTGTTAGAGCTAGACGTAAAAGAAGGCATCAAATTAGCAGGTGAAGAGATACGAAACCTTCGTTTACTGAAGAAGTTACTCATGATTCAAGAAATTTGCAGATGATGAGCGAAACTTAGGGTTTTGAGGATGAAGAGTCGTCGCGTTTACTAACATTTGTCAACATTTGAATCGGCAATTGAGACGTGTGTTGCTGTCATGAAGTAAGGAACACGATCATATAACTTTATTATTATCATCATCATCATTTATCGTTTTCATTCTTCTGGTGTGTGTAAGAGGCAAGAATTAAAAGTCTAAAGTAAATGCTGATGTGCATACTCAGTCGTGGATATACGTATAGATTTTGTATGTATGTATACACGTGAAGAGGGAGTAGAAGAAGATATCTTCTGTTGAATTTTCAAAAGTTCCAACCAAATCCATTGAGAGGGACAAATAGTATTTGCAGTTTGAGAGTTCCATTTCACTACCCTCAGATTTTGTATTTCATCAAAAGACCCCTTCAAGTATCTATAGATATACAAAAGTATCCTTGCTACATTAACTAGAAGGCGAGTCTAACCGTTACTCGAGGTTCACTTGTTATAAATCGACTGAGCAAAGGATAATTGAGTATGAGTCGATCTTAAACGAATTAAAAGAGCTTGACCTGAGTTTTTTGTCGAGCTTGAGCTCAAAATTAACTTAACATGAAGTTGTGTCAAGATTAAACAAGCTTGAGCTAAGCTCAAACTTAAACGAAGTTGACTTGAGCTCAAATTTAAACTGGAGTTCATTTAATAAACGAGTGCTAAACTGATGTTCATACATAATACTTGATTAGACTCGGAGCCAAAAAGAGCCTAGTAATAAAAAGTTAAATTTTATGTATAAAATTATAATAAACTTATTGGAACATGTTATAATTGATAAATAATTAATGAACTTGAGTCTCATTCAAGTTTAAGCTTAATAATACTCATGAATCAAGTTTGAGATCAATCTCTCTGAAGTCAAACACACCAAGGTAGAGATTAGTCAAATTTGACTCAACTTATTTACA
The DNA here is from genome assembly GCA_947069175.1 of Scalesia atractyloides. Lineage (NCBI taxonomy): Eukaryota > Viridiplantae > Streptophyta > Magnoliopsida > Asterales > Asteraceae > Scalesia > Scalesia atractyloides. The sequence goes on along the minus strand of CAMTDV010000023.1, from coordinate 11,743,764 downwards.
CCTTTTTTTGCTGGTATAAATTTTTGAATAAACTCTGATTTATCAAATTATTACAAGATTAAAATTTGATAAGCTTGTTTTAACAATGAGTTAATTACTGTTTTCGTCCCTGTGGTTTGTCAAAAATCACTATTTCAGTCCATTAGTTTAAAAATTGCGATTTCAGTCCCTGTGGTTTCACTTTCGTAACCATTTCAGTCCACCTCGTAACCATTTCAGTCCCTGTACTTACAAAATAAATGGATTGAAGTGGTTACGAAAGTGAAACCACAGGAACTGAAATGGTTACAAAAATGAAACTATAGGGACTGAAATCGCAATTTTTAAAGTAATGGACTGAAATAGTGATTTTTGACAGACCACGGGGACGAAAATAGTAATTAGCTCTTTAACAATCTATAAGTTGAATTAGACCTAGGAATTTAAATACCCATAAGATTAAGTTGATGAGCTCATGATTAGCTCATTGTTTGTTAAGAGTAAGTTTACAAGCTTTCCTTAATCAAGTAATATTACAAGTCTTAAGAAGAAAATGTTCATAGTATTAGGTTGAATAATCATGAGTAATTCCAAAACATAAATTATTGTATTTTGATAGTAACAAGAGCGTCAATTAATATTAGAAAAGGATGAATGATAATTGTCGTATGACCTATTCAGCCTTTAGAAATCTCTTCTATAGCATTGAATTTGATAAGCATTGAGTACTTTTGGTCCTCTTAGTTTGAAATAGAAATAACAAAAGAATCCTAAGTGTACTTGATTATCGGATTATCATGTAGAAGCAAAGTCAAGTTCTATTTTTTTATTTTGAGGTGTAACTTGACTTTTAATATTTAATGTTATATTTATGGTTGATCGAAGAAAAAAAGATGTTTGAGTTGATCTTGCTTGCTATTGAGATTGAAAAGTCTTGGTTAATATGTTGTCCACCAAATTTTCTTGTGGAATTGCTTGCTCATGTCTCATGGTGAAATGTGGGCCTATCTTTCTATATGTTTGAAAAAAGATTTGTTTGGGGGTAAGTTAACAACTTGAAAGAATTATAGGGGGTTAAGTGGGTAATTCAATTTCGTAGGTGAGTGATATGGGAAAGATAAAAGTAGGGGGTGTTATTAGCAATATGTGACGGTGGTTGTCGTCAATTTTGTCGTCAATATGTGAAAGGGGTTGGAGGGTTGTTGTGACTTGTATCATCATATAAAGCCGACTGCCGTCATAAGGTGACGGTAAGATTCGATTGTTGTGTATATGGCGAAATAGTTATGTTATTTTATACATATTTTATTATTTTTAAGTTCTAGTAGTTTGTGTGCCCGTTTGTGACTTATCACTTGTGCTGTGTGTTTATCGAGTCGAATTAGTAGAATTTTTGGTTATTTGAAACAAATTATTTAAATTTGAAGTTTTATAATTAGTCTACGAATTTGATTCGAATTCACCTAAATTTGAATAATGCGATTCGAATTACCTTATTCATATTCGGTGAATAAGGGTTTATTCCACTTACATGATTTGGGGAACATAAAGGTTAAGTTACATGAAACAAACTAAATCACTATTTTTCTTTAACTTTTAATAATATAAGAGCATTCACAATCCATCTTCAATATTTATACTAGTGTGTTCTCTATATTATATAGATTTGTTGTGGGTAAAGGAGATATAAAATATTACTGTGTATCAGTAAATTAAAAGGACACTATCCATCCTCTATAATTTATAACATTTTTTGAAATTGATTGTGAATGAAACAGAAAGAAGAAGTAATGAAAAAATAAAATAAAAGTATTATAGAGATGGGGCGGAGGATCAATTGTGAATGTTCCTAGAGCATTCACAATCAATTATTTTTCCCTTTCTATATAATTACATTAAAAACTATTACCTTTTCTCTCTTATGTTCAATTAAATAATACTTTTTATACTTTAATCATTACATTTTCTCTCTCTTCCACTCAGAACCACTTTCAAAAATATTAAAAAATTTATAAGAGATGAAGTGTGCTCGTGTATTTACAGATGAACAACAACATTTTCTCTCTCATTCACTCAAAACCATTCTCAACCATTCATTATAACATAACTAATACACTCACACAAATATAAAAAATCCATTATGAATGCTCTAACACATACATAATAAAAAAGCCCAAAACAACATTAAAACAATCAAAACAACGATCATAGGCAAATAGAAGATAGAATAACCGAATAGACGAATATTGTTTACAAGTTAGGTTAATAGGTCTGGTTTTTTTACCATTGAAAAAATAGTAAACTACAGTTTTGTCCCTGAGGTTTACTCAAAAAGTTAGGTTTTATTCACCTTCAACATTGTTGATCCTTGACTTTGAATTATTAACACTTTTAATCCATTTCACCAACGTTCTTCGATTTTTCATGTTAAATATTGCCAAATGACCAAAATACCTTTGTTAAATAAAAAAAACATCTTTTGCAACCACATTGCCTGATCAAATTCATTCTCTTATCTCTCTTATCGTATCTTTATAAATAAATACCTACATCACCATGGTGGGGATGGTGACCGGAGGCGAGTTATAGGGCAGAATAAAGAGTAAAACCAACACTACCTCTAGCAGTGATTCCTTAGTGATTTCTTATAGCTACGTTTGATAATTATGAAAATCAACACGGGCGAAGTCGGTGATGGAAAACAACACGGTCGATGGCGATTACAAGAAAATGAGGGACGATGACGTCTATGGCTATGGCTATGGCTGCAAGACTAAATATGGTCATCCCCTCTGGTTTTAGGGTTCCCTTTGATGGTTGAATGAGGTCTTGAAGACGACGGGTTTCACGATTGGAGTTGGTGTGATTCAGAACCGATTGGATCGAGTGTAATATCCAAAAAATGGATTTGGTAATTAAACCAAATTAATAAGGGATGAGCGGATAAAATACCATTAGTGGTAAAAGTTAACCCGATAAACATTAGGATTTTAAATGAGTAAAGTTAATGTTAAATAAAAGGTGAACGGATGCTTTTTAGTAAATAAAGTTTATAAAAGGCTCAGATTAGCAAACTCATTGGTTAAACAACCCCTTGCCCCAGGTTCGTACTGGGTACTCCAGACAGAAACCCCCTGAAAGGGAAAACCTCCTACCTCACCTCAACCAATTGGGTTGAGGGTAATTGGCTTCAACCCCTTGCCCTAAGTTTGAATCATACACATAAGTTATTGAAACCAAAGGGACTATAGCCAAATGGTCCAAGGTGTCCTATCGCACCTCAACCAATTGGGCCGAGGCTCATTAGTTATCAGAGGTGAGTAGAAACTGAAATAATCGAACCATAATTGTAATAACCTGAAAAATCTGAACCAAAACAAAAACCAGCGATTCGGTTTTCGGATAACCATTTACAATAACCGAACCGATTAGTTACAATAATAGGCCCAATCCATATATTTTATGTTAAAGTTTAAGTTGTTTAAGTGTTTAACGCATGCTAGTAAAATTATTAATTTTATTCTTGAATGCTAAGTATTTTAATAAAAACCTTAACATGTTTATTTATAATTGAAATGATTTATCTATTACTTACAAGAAATAACAAAATTCAATATAAAAATCAAATAATTTTTAAGTATTATAAAAGAAAAGGTTTTAATAAAAACTATAAAAAACATAAAAATAGATTAGAAAGTAAGGTGGCAAAATACCCGAGCGCAAAGGGTATACCCGAAACCCGAAGCATTTGGGATGGGTATACCCGATACCCGACGGGTATCGGGCTGGGTTGGGTATGGAAAACAATATTTTCCGGAATGGGACGGGTATGTGATTAGATGATACCCGACCCGTTTACCCGAAATATATAGCTGAAATTTTTAAAGTTTTATATTAATTTTCCTTTAACTAGGAATGTTTTATTCTTGTAACTTTATTATTTGAAAAACACTTTTCATTTCAAATATATATTTTGATGATATTATTCGTATTTATATACTATGAAATACAAAATTATTTTTTAAGCTTAATATTATAATACATTTACATTTATCAACATATCAAATATTATTATAGTGATGAGAATATGTTTATTGCTTATCATAACTTAATATATTATATAGATTTTAAAACCTTAAATTATAAAGGAAAGTAAAAAGTATATACATATGAAAATTCCAATGGGTATATTCGATACATGTGGGTATGCCCGATACATGACAGGTAAATACCCGCTAAATACCCGATGAGTAATGAGGGGTATGAAACAAGATTTTACAACTGGGTATTGGTATGTGATTAGTCGACCTTGTCATCCATATTAGAAAGTTAGGTTTATGTGAACAATATTAATTAAAAATATTAAACATAATAATTTAAATGTAAATATCTAAGAAAAGATTCTTAAATTCTGGATTATACTTTTTATATTTGATTCTTACATAACTTTGTTCCAAAAATCGAAAAAACCAAAAAACCAAACGAACCCTGCTAAAACCGAAACCGAAATCGAACGGTTTTCAAAAACCAAACATTTCGGCAAACAAACTGAATTGTGCACACCTCTATTGGTTATACAACCCTTGCCCAGAGTTCAATTAGCCAAATGGTCTAAGGTGTTTTGTTGGTGTCTTTCTTTTAAAGTTGTGAGAGTTCTAGTCTTGTTTTTTTTAACTAATTTTTTTCGCTTAAATACTTACACATTTAAAAGATTGAAATTTATTCTTCCTATAAAGGATAATTTCTCTTAACTACTAGGCTATAGCGTAAGTGTTCTAGTCTTATTGAGTGTTGATTTTAGGTGTTTAGGAGTAGGTTTGTTGTTAAACAATTATGAGTTACCGAAACTAGAGATTACTAATTAAGATTTAAGAGAAGAAAAAAATAAAGAGTTGTTAGGTTCATAAATAAAAAGATAGTAACATTCCCAATTACTATGAATGGTTCTTGTGATAATCTTTTTTTTTTTTTGAAAAAAATATGGAAAAAGTAGTAGGAACTTGACACATACCACATGAAAAGCGAAAAGTCATGATTTTTTATTCAATCTATAGTTTGTTCACACCTGTCGGGATTTTCATTTCCCTCTTTTCGCCGTAATACATAAAAAAGTATATACGTTATTTTCATGTTAAATGTCAAACCAATAACTCCGTCTAACCTGCCATGTACTTCAAATTGATTTATAATTTATCATATGATTCATCATATACGCTTTGGCCTCCGTTTGAAAAAAAAAATAAAAAAATAAAATAATAATAATAATATAATAATAATAAAACATACAGTTTGTTTAAAACGACATGGCTCACGGTCCAACTTAAGAATAGATATACCTGACTTATGTGTTATTGTGACATGTATTCCAACTCCATTTTGATGGCCCATTGTATAACTGGTATCATACACGCTCCAATACCTTTCGGTATGTGTCAGATTGTTATGGATAGGATCAGATATTGAGTATACTCGTTAGTTTAAAAAATGTGAACTAAGATTCTTAAATACAATTGATGGCCCATTGTATAACTGGTATCATACACGCTCCAATACCTTTCGGTACGTGTCAGATTGTTATGGATAGGATCAGATATTGAGTATACTCGTTAGTTTAAAAAATGTGAACTAAGATTCTTAAATACAATTTTTACTAATTTAATTATTATCTATTTTTATTATCAAAAAATTAGAACTATAACAACTAAAATTTAGTAAATTAGTAGATTGTTATGTTACTAAAGATTAAAGAAAACAAAAAGAAAACGATAAAGTTTACGTGGATGACTTGGGTAATATAAGGGTTTTTCTTTTTATAAATGGATAAGGGAGTTGAGATCCTATACAAATAGGTTAACTGTAAAAATGTAAGAATAAATCTAAGCTATTGATAGTTTAAAATCAAGGGATGATATTGATTACAAATAAAATCCCTATAATTAATAATAATAATATCAAGATAGTGGTATTTTAGTCCTTTAGCAATTTCCCATTAGATACTAATTCCACTATTTTTTTAAACGAAAATAACTTTTATATACTTCATTATTTTTGAAAAAAAATTCATACTATAAATCAAGTATTTTTATCTTTAATATAAATACTGTATTGCTATACTTTTTTTATTTATAAAAATGACTTTTAAAAAAGTTACAAAAATGTGTTTGAAATTGTGTTAATTATGTAGTTGGAGTTGCTACATGAAAAAGCTATTGTTTTGATTTTAAATCTACAAGTAAGTTCTTATTTGTTGTGTAATTCTTATGTGTTGTTTTTTTTCCCTTTTGTGTTGTTATAGGGAGCCTATTTGGAATAAACTTGTTTTCTGCTAGTTATGTAATGGTATGTGCTATTTACAAAACAAAAACAAAAACATGACATTGTGCTAGTATGTAACAATATGTGTTGTTTATAAAATAAAAAAAATGAAATTGTGCTACTTAATATGTTGTTTACAAAATTAAAAAAAACATGAAATTGTGCTGATGACGGTGCTGATTCATGTGTTGATTACAATGTTATGCTGATTACGGGATATGCTGACGGTGATGGTGTGGGATGTTACCATCAGATGTGCTGACAGTGGTGTTATCGTGTTGATTAAGGTGCTAATGTTGACGATGTGCTGATTACGGTGTTCACGATAATGCTGATTACGATGTTGCTGATGATGTTAATTACAGTGCTGATAATGGTGCTGATTACGGTGCTGATTCGATGATAAAAAAATAGATTAGGAGATTAGGATTTGAATTAATCTTGCATGAATTTAGGGATAATTTAATTATTGTTTTTAATTAGATATAAATAAAAGAGTAAAAAGTCTAAAATACCCTTAAATTAATTTTTTAATTGAGGATACATGTCATTGAACTGTTGATTCTTACAATTTATACAAAGATAACAGTTTGTATATGATCCTATTTCATGGACAAGGTATATCACCTCGTAGAACGTTACATATTTTATACCTACAAAATATCTCAAAACTAATACCACTTAAAACTAAGGGAAAATTACAAAAATGACTATCGACTAAAACTACTTTCAGAATTTGACCATCTCATGTGTTATTGGAGCAACGCATATGCACGGGATGCGTCTTTGGAAATCCCTTCATTTATGGTCTGGAAGGGCATCAGATGTGTCTAGCCCACCCGCAAAATTTAAAATGCTACATGTACATTTTTTATTGGGTGCTTGAAAGGTCTACATGTGGACGTTTCAGATGCTTAAGAGATAGCTCCAAGGAGACAAGGACGCATGAGGTAACCTATTTTCGGAAGTCATAGTACTCAACAACTATTTTGGTAGTTTTCCCTAAAACTAATTCCATATCTAGAGATTTGGCTCATTATTAATCCTAATTTTTTTTAGATTCGCGCATTGAGTTCGAGTTGGTATGCATCCAAAATATGCAAGTTCTGTGTACAGTGTGTATCTCATGATTTTCAATATATTTTAGAGGTTTCAAAACAAACTAACAATTTTGTAAAAGCACAACAAAAAAAGTACTTGAAAACCCGAACTGTCCCGTCAAACCGCTATACCACTAAAATTAGGGGTATGCAAAAAAACGAATTAACCGAATCATAACTGAATTAACCGATAAAACCGAACCGAAATAACCGAATAAAATAAAAACCGGTGGGTCGGTTAATGGTTTTTTGAAAACCGAAAGTAACGGGTCAGTTATGGTTATCAATGTTTCCATACCCACCATAACCAAACCGAACCGATATGTAATAAATCTTTGTAGGATTTAAGACTTTTCACAATTTTTAATATTTGATGTTTTTGATTAAAGACTTTTAGTATTTATGGTTTATTTCATATCGTTCTCCAGTTTTGGTTGAATGTTTATTTGAATTTATGGAATATATCATATCACTTTATATATTCGGTAATAATCGGTATTAACATTATAGATTATATATATATTTTTAATACTATGTAATATACTAATATATACAAATATACAAGTTAAAAAAAATTAAGCTATTTTTATTTAGGCTAAATACACGGTTAACCACCCACAACCAACCCGCTATAACCACCAAAACCGATTAACCATAAAAGCCATAATCGATCGGTTATGGTTATGGTTATCCATTAACCAACATCGTGGTTATGGTTTTAGGCCAAAACCGACCCATGCACACCCCTAACTAAAATCAGCTGGTCTGGCTTAGAATTTTGTCAAAATAGGTTGAATTAGACAGTAAATACCTTTATGTTGAACATGACAACAAGCCCTTTATAAAACATCACCCATTAGGTTCTAGATGAGATCAACTTTTGCTTTAATGTTTGTACGACATTGTTTCAAGTTTAGAGATTACTATACGCTTGGGCTCAAATGCGATGAATACATAACGAAATAAACAAATGACAGGCGAATTCAAATCCCATAAGAGTTGGTGACATTAAACAGATGTTAAGTCTAAAGAAACCTAGTAGGAACATACTCGTTAATCCGAAGAGGAAAACTATAAAACTCTTCGTTTCTGCTATCACCTTTCTTATGCTGAAACGGACCCCACCATGGTACCCCCCTCTCGTCACGTGCATGGTGCGCATCTAGTGTATTATCTAGTAGCGTACCCACTATCAACGCCACCATTGGAGCCGATGCAAATATGGTGTTCAATATATCGTCAAACTGCCCACACAATCATTTCAAGTTAGACAAACAATTGACAGAACGTTTAAATTTAACTGTTGCGGTTCCATAATCCTTACCCATCCACCACCTGAGTGCACGGGTCCACGGCCAGTGTTGCCATCGGTGTTAGCCACAAAATATTGCGGTATTGATATTCCAAGAAATAGCGATAGTCCCATTATGTAGATGTTCCTCATTGAATTATTGTTTGTAAATTGGATAAAAGTGATCCCAACAGAAGCTGTAAAAAACAAATTCTTTATAAAGCTTTCTGCAAGAGAATGAAAACCAAAAGCGTCACAGTAAAAAGTTAAAAACTCACCTACGAGACCGTACAGGACGCAGTAAATGGCTGCAAATATTGGGAGAGGAATCGATGCGAAGAACGCTCCAAACTTTCCTGAGGAAGAATAATACAGTTCTCAAGTAAGACACAAAAATCGAAAAAGAAAAAATAAAAAGAAAAGATTATTAAAGAATAATGAGAACCAAATATGGAGAAGAAGAACATGAAGATCGTTGATATTTGAACCACTCTCCGACTACCCACATGTGTTGATGCAAGAAGACCAACATTTTCCCTGTATTTCAAGAACGTACGCACATTCACTTAACGTCACAAAATAAGAATCTTGATTCTTGAAGATGTGAAAAAGACGTGAGTTCTTACACTGATGCATTTGTGCCAGCGATCGAACCGAATATTCCATCAAGCAGCTGGCCAACACCCTGCAAGATTATGTAAAACAAAAAAGCTATAGTTTTTTTTCTTGTAGGTCTCGAGATAAACAAGAACCAAAAACCGGAATAATCGAAGGGAGTGAACCTGTAGACCGATGCTTCGGCTGAGAACATGTGCTGGAGGAGGTGTAGCACCCGCGATACGTGATGCAGCAATAAAAGTTCCAGTCGACTGTACGAAAAGCAATGATAATATATGTAAATATATAGACCAAATATGAAATCAACATATTTTATGTTGTATATGTATAATCGTAAATAACGAACCTCTACTGTTGTAACTAGAGCAGCTCCCATCATTCCAAAAACATGACTTGCTCTGAATATAGGGGTACCCCATTGAAAAGGATACGGGATCTTAATCCTATATGTGGTTAACAAAAGTTTGTTAAGCGTTAAAATAAGGTCAAACAGTTGACTTTTTGGAAACTAAAAGCTAGTAAACGGTTCTTGGGAAATGTAACGTTTACCATGGAGCAGATGACATAAGGAAAGAACGATCAGTCCTGCAACTGCGTTTTGTTGCATCCCCAACGTTATTGTAAGCTCCAGCTGCAGTTAATATGGCTGCAAAAGCCCAAATGAGCGCGATACAGATGAGCAATGCAAATCTCTCAAGAATTGGATGTGCGGCTGGATGTAGGCGTTTCATGTACTACAACATAAGATATGTTAGTAAATACACCTTTACTATGGTCAAACTTTGTTGTTCATTTGGGTTCATAGATGCGATACCTGTTGAACGACAACCAAAAACACAAGCATAGGCAGGCCGATCTCGACACATGTTGCCAGCTGTACATAGTAAAAGAGATTAAATGAGTTCCCCTTTTGTAAGAAGAGAAACATATGAACAAAATGTTCGATAAAAACCAATATACCTGTGGGAAACCCCTCCCAAATAATCCAAGGCCAACTACACATACATAAGGAACAACAATAAGCGGGCTAAGTAGCCTGCACAAACATTAAAAACAATTAAGATTGGTAAAACGTCAACTATAAAATGATGAAATATAAGGAAAAAAAAAGATTGATTAGAGATTGTTATATTACTTTGTGAATTCTCCCCACGAACGGCTAAATCCAAGGAGCATATTGATAAATGATGAAATTATCAGGGATCCTTGAATAGCTCTCATAGTATGCAGAAATCTCTATCATTTACATTATAAAATTACCACTAGTTAAAAAAATAGAACATGACCTAGTGAACGGTGAACCAAATGGACTTAACTATGAGTTGGCATTGTATAATTATATATAGTTGATTAGTTATATACCTCATGCTCATATGAGAAATCTTCATCTCTAAAATCATTTATGATCGACAATACGGCTAAAATATATGCAAACGATGGTCCCATGACCGTAGGAAGCCTAGTACCAAGCAATGCTTGCAAAAGAGTATTTATTCCCGACATGAATAGCAACGCTTGAATTACACGGGCCTTATCACCCTGTAATAGCCCAAAAGAAACAAACTTTAGTTAAAATATGATGTAATTTAACCTATATTTGTGATATTGTATTTTTTTTGTAAGTGTTCTAACTCACATGGTCACCACCCATTCGAGGAACAAGAATGGAAGCGATCATCACTATGCTGCCAAGCATTACTATGTAGTGTTGGAATGCTAGAATAGTGGTTTGGGCTGCATAATATTAACCATGTAAAAATACGAGTTGCAGTAAACAAATAATCATAAAACTGTTTTCATGAGGTTAGACAATTTGCATATGATCAAAGCTAAGCACTAATAATCCCCATTAGCAAATATAAATCTAGAATTCTTAATGACTAGAAAAAACTTGCAATTTTAAAAGTAGTTTCTTTTCTTTTTTTTAATTACTAAAAGTTACAACTAAACCTACTAACTTGAAACTGAAAGTTAGTTGGCTTGATCTAAGAGTCAAACTAGGTCAACACCAAACTGTATCTTGCCACTATCTTCACCTTTTCTTTTTCTATGGAGGTCACTAAAGTTTCTGCAATCCATATCCAAGTCTAATGAAAGTTGCAAATTATACAACTTTTCACATATAACACATACATAACTAGAATAAAAATTCATTCTTTTTCAAGAAAAAGAAAGGGTTTATAAGAAGATCTAAAAGGGGAAAAAGAAACATGCCTTCCAAATACAAAAAGGCAAACAAAAATAATCAAAACTTTAATAACCTTTTGCAAAGATACCCATCATTTAAACACTTCCCACAAACCCAAATCAAAGATTCAAAATTCAAGATTCAAGAATATTATATAAAGAGTTTAAAACAAACCCCATGAAGGATTGGAATGGATGCAGTAGTTAAGCTGCAGAAGTTGTTCAGCAGGAGGATAAGCAGGGCCTCTGGCAGCACCCAGCGGTTGCTGGACGGCGGCCGGCGGTGGCGGTGGCGCCGGAACTGGTGGCTCCTGGTGGTGGTGCTCGTTCTCCACCATGATCTACCTGGAATCTGAAAGTACAGCAAGTCTTGAAAAGAGAGATGGAGTAATTGGAAGTGTGTGGAGGTTTCTTGGAAAGAAGAAAGGAGTAAATAAAAAAAAGGAAGAAGCAAAAGGGCGGTGAGTAAAACCAGATCATTGGCATGTTCAAACAATAAAAATAATGTGCCCTGGTAGAGAAATGGGGCATTGTCTGTGGAGGTAGTAAGCTCATGAGTCATGACCATACTGTTGTCATGGTTTTGATATTTATTATTTTATGATTAAATGATTGGAACAAGGATGGGAACATATAAGGAGACCTTTGGTCACATGATTTACTAAAATAATATTATGTTATAAAGTACTAAATTTGAATTACAAAGTATTTTGGAGTTAATAATTTTTAATAATTTAAAATATAAAGAAAATATGATATACGTGAGAACATCTCCATTGCATAAAAGCAAACGGACATGTAAAAGGGATGTGACACGAAAAGGGACGTCCCCATTTGAGCCTTAGAGGGCATCTTCACTTCAAGACATTCATAAACTCATCTGGAATTCCAAACACAAAAAAAGTCTAAGGTGGTGGGGTCTCTACACACAACCGACATTTTTTAATATATAAATAGTTTTAGTTTTCTTTTAAAGAAAATAGTGTTTGATAGTTGACGTACCATTAGAGACAGTGGGTATGTTTGAAAGATGTGTAGAAATTTGATATGTCAGCTCACATGTCGTTTTTGTGGATATTTGAAAGAGGATGCATTGAAAATGCTCATATTGACAAAATAATCATGATTAACTCGTATAAATTAAAAGAAAGGTTACAATGTGGTGACGACATTAGTAGTGGCCACAATGAGGGGACGACGGTGAGAGCGATGATTCTAGCTTTGATAAAGGAGGTTGTGGTGATGACAGCGGCGGTGGCGGCGATGACGACAACTATAACAATGGTGAGAGAAATATTTTAATTTGTTTGGAATTTTCCTTCATGTTAACTTTTTTTTTTTACTTAAACGAATTTGTGGTAAGACTAAACAAATGTATAGTTGATGCTTTATTTTGAGTATGTTTTGAGGTAACTTACTAGATAGGAAGTTAAGAAGACAAGCTTGATTTTAGATGTTATTTAACACCTTTAGACATGTTTCCCTGATGGTGTTTTAGACTTTTGATTTAGTTGTATTCATGATTTAGATAGACTATCGTTGTGCCCCCATTAAAGACATGAAAGCTTTGGATGTATGTATTTAAATAACGTTCAGTGCTTATTATTGATAACAATTGTTACGTCTCACCACTTGGTCGGGGTCTGACATATTGATATTTAAGTTCACTTTAGTTTTCAACCAAACATTTTATTCTTTAATTTATATCTTAGTTTCTTCGAATTCTACAAACCAGACATGTCAAAAGCGAAGATTTCAATTCCATTGAATTAAACAAACCAAATACCTGCGGTATATTGACCAAATGCATTGTACATAAATTGATGTGTAAATATTTACATTTAACATATTTGCTACTCTTTCCTAAAACAAATAAAGATTTAGGCCCGAAATTTCACAGCCCCAAATTATAGAAAATTTATACATCAAAAAATACAAATATAGTTGGTGACCGGATTAGGGGGAAGGGGTGGTCTGATTCCACCACCCATTACACTATCACACCCAATCACCATTTTACAACTCATTCATTCTATAACATTTCATTAATCACACTTGTAATGGTTATCACACTCTAACACTCATTTTTTTTTGTTTTTTAATTAAAATAAAATATGAAAAACAACTATAATATAAAATTAAATAAAATAAAAACCAATATTAATAAAATACATAAAATTAAATAAAAAGACAACCGACAAGAAAAATGTACTTGGCTACTCCATATCCCTCATTGGTATTTTTCGAAAACCCTTAAAATAGAGAATTTTTATAGATTTGAGAGATAATTTGCCGTGTATAAAATAGGTAAAGCTTGGATGAATTTATACGATGATTGAATTTTTTTTTATATTTTGGCCTCCCCCAACGGATATATTCAACAACAAATCACGACCATCACGCCGCGATGGGTTTCACACAAACACACACATCAAGCGTGATACACCTTTTTTGCGGCGGTGTATCATGGTATCACACTCCGTGATGGAGGTGTTCCGCACTCCACCCTGAGTTCCCTTACCAGGTTTGATATCATATCTCTCTTCAAATATGTCACGGAAAAATAAGATGATGTTAATTTGGTTAACTAAACTAGTTAAAGTAATTTTTATTGAAAATGGAGGTGAGTTAATAAGATAGAATTAACTAAAGTGTGGGTATTACCTAACATTATTTGGGCTAAGATTTACATTAGATTATCAGCCCAGTAGAAAAAAGAGCCCACTAGCCCAGTGACGGATTTAGAAATTTTTTTCAAAGGGTTTCTTTTATTAGATGTTCATTATTTTTTTTTAAATCATACAAGGTTTTCATTAATTTTTTTATTTTTTCCAAACCGATGGGGTTACTAGGAACCTAGGAACCTCCTCAAGAACCGCCACCTAGCCACAAACATAACAATGCACAATAGAAAGTTGGCAGCACAAGTAAAAGAATAAAAAGAGGCTTACGCGACAGTTGGGGACTCGGGGTTCATTTTTGAATAGAGAGCAGTTTCGCTCTGTGATCGCTATTTAGCCTAGGGTTTGTATCCCACACTTGAATATTTATATATTGTGACATCTCGTTCATGTATATTGCTAGTGATATTTTTGGTTGTGTTAATTGTCAGAATACAATTGTTAATTCCACCATTAGTTAGCTTAGTCAGGGAAACAACATTTTGTATTGGAAGTCAGGTCTAGATCGAACACAAAGCACACGATATGAGCGAACTCGCTCGACTTTCTTCATTATTATACTAACCTCATACTATTCGTAACCCAACTTGAACTCTATTTCAAAAGCTCCGTTGAACATGATCTAAAGTAGGGTGTGAATTTATGACACGAAACAAAGCTAACACGAAATTCCCGGGTTTTAAGTTTAGTATAAACGGGTTCAAGTCGGTATCAAAAGAACGTAATATTAATAACCTATATACTAAGTTAATAGATTAAAAAAATGGATGAAAGTTATGTTAAAAAATAAAAGGATATCAAAGAATAAGTTTGGAAGAAATTTGCGGGATCAGTCAAACATCATTTCCCATTTTAGAGGGTCAAAGACAGCCATTAACCAGCCGTAAATCCAGCCCATAAACAGCTCGTCTTCTATGTTTAGATTGTTCTTCTTAGCTATAAATTGTATGCATTTTTCCCTGTAATAGACACACAGAAAATATACAACAATTCTACTTTTCAATCATCTTCTTAACATGGTATCAGAGCAGTTTATACGGTTCTAAACAGACCTGCTTACCATCATCTACCTTTGTCTCCGGGTCTATTATTGGAGAGCTGCCATGTCCGAAGACGGTAGCTCAACAAACGACCTCTCAATCCAAATAGCCAACCTGTTGAGAAATGGTCTCAATACCCAAAACACAAAACAAAACCTTTCCGACAGCCTCAAGATCAGCCTCAACAATCAGAATTACGCCTTATGGACTCGAATGATTCGGGTCGCCATAGGCGGTAAATCGAAAGCCCTTTTAAGCCATTTATCAACCAATCCACCAAACCAAACCAGTGAAGAGTATGAACAATGGGAACAAGACGACCTAGTCGTCTTCTCATGGCTCATACAAAACATTGAACCAACCCTCGCCAGCAATCTAACCGAGTTTCTGACAGCAAAATCGCTGTGGGATGCCCTGGCAATAACATATAGCAGTGGAAGAGACAAGCTTCAAACTTTTAACCTACATGTCAAAGCCAATGAAGTCAAGCAAAATGGAGTACCACTTGAAGAATTCTGGATAGTGATGCAGGGTATCTGGGGAGAGATCGAACGAATCGACCCCAATCCCATGACATGTGCATCCGATATCAATACTTACACAAAAATAAGGTCAGAACAAAAGCTGTTTCAATTTCTTAATGCTTTGGACAGGAAATATGACCATATAAAACGAGAAGTTTTAAGAATGGATCCCTTACCCTCTCCGGAAGGTGCCTACGCCACTATCCGAAAAGAAGCCGGCCACCAAAAAATTTGGGTTCAGTTTCTGACAATACACTTCAACAGGGCGTGGCGGCTGGACTGGTTACCGTCGAACCAAGAGAACCCATCGGAGCCGGGTTAGCCTCTAAAGGGCAACGATACTCATCAGGAAGACTTGCCGGAACCATGTCCAAGCCCGACAAGTCTCACCTCAAGTGTAGTCATTGTGGTCTATCGAAACATACTAAAGAGCAATGCTTCAAAATCGTGGGATATCCAGAGTGGTGGAAAGATGGACACAAACGGGGACAGGCAGCTGCCACCGTAGGTAGCTCTACCGGCGCCGCACAACAAGTGACTGGAGGAACTGGTTTCGGCGGAATGGCAGACGCAAAAGGAGAAGAAGATGCAGTGACAGGTAACGGGTTTGGGGCTGCTCCCTCAAACCCTTTGCTATATAACCCTAATTCAAAAATAAATATGTCATATTTAGTCCCTGGAAATAGTGGAAATGCTAATATGGCCCAAGTACACCATAAAAAACAAAAACTATGGATCTTCGATTGTGGCGCGACCGACACAATGACTTATGAGTTATCGGATATTATTTCAACAACCAAACCAGAAAAAACACATATTCAAACGGCGAACGGAGGGATAATGGATGTAAAATCGGGAGGGACTATTGAGATTTCACCCACAATAAAAATCTCTAATTGTCTTTATGTTCCCTCGTTGTCACATAAGCTGCTTTCCATTAGCCACGTCACAAAAGAACTCAACTGTATCGTCCTAATGTACCTACATTTTGTATTTTACAGGATATCAGGACGGGAGTGATCATTGGGCGTGGCACTGAAAATCAAGGGTTGTATTATGTGGACGAGGTGACTCAAAGTGGTACTGTGATGTTGACTCATGGGACATCGGAACGAGAAGCTTGGCTATATCACCGAAGATTAGGTCATCCTTCTACAAGTTATTTGCATATTTTATTTCCAAAACTATTTTCCAGTTAATTCTATGTCACATTGTGAAACATGCGTTTTAGCAAAGAGCCACAGGAAAACTTTTAAACCCAATAATACTAAGGTTGCTTTGCCATTTTCATTAATCAATTCTGACGTATGGGGTCCTGCCCCAGTTCTTGGGGGGCAAAACCTTCGTTACTTTGTGATGTTCGTTGATGATTGTACCCGAATGACCTGGGTTTATTTTTTGAAGAACAAATCCGAAGTCTTTGAAAAATTCACTATGTTTTACGCCATGATCCAAACCCAATTTCAAACAAACATCCAAATTTTCCGATCCGATAATGGCGGTGAGTTTGTTAATACCTCTTTTAAACTTTTTTTCCAAAACAAGGGAATAATTCACCAAACTACATGCCCAAACACCCCAGAACAAAACGGTGTCGCCGAAAGAAAAAATCGCATTTTGCTGGAAATGACACGAGCCCTCCTAATTGAATCCAAGTCCCGAAATATTTTTGGCCTGAAGCCCTTGCTACCGCTACCTATCTTCTCAACCGACTTCCAACAAATACCTCAAACTTAACACTCCATTACAAACCCTTTCAAAATTCTTCAAACTACCCTCGGTCCTTACTCTTCAACCACGAATCTTTGGATGTACCGCCTTTGTTCACATACCTAAATCAGATCGAATCAAACTTGACCCTTGTGCTGAAAAATGTGTCTTTGTTGGGTATGGAATGAATCAAAAAGGATACAGATGTTATAACCCAAAGACACGTCATATGTTCACCACAATAAACTGTGACTTTCTTGAAACCGAGTATTACTACAATTCCCAACTCAGTGGTCAGGGGGAGAAGGAATGTTTAGACACACTAAGTTGGTTGAAATATGTTCCCTATGTACCAACTACAGAGTCACCAGAGTCCAATTTCAGTGCCACTGAAGGCCCTAATGTTCCTCATAACCTGGTGTCTAAGTAAGTAATACTCACCCTATTCAGTCTGGTGATACTTTTGAAGTTTCTAATGACTCTGAAGATACCAATACTTCTAAAGTTTCTAATGACTCCGAAGATACCAATACTTCTAACCATGAAACTGCCACAGAACAAGCTGAAACTTTGCAGGCAGATGAATCCATACAAGAAGAACCACCATCAAGATATGTGTTACCCCCTAGAACAAACAGAGGGGTTCCTCCGAAACGGTATTCTCCTGAAAAAGAGCCAAGAAGATCTAGTTATCCTATAACTAATGTGGCTAATGGAAATTTCACTAAGGAAGCAAAAGCATTTATCTCATCTGTTTATTCTGAAGAAACTCCTACAAACGTGGATCAAGCCTTAAAGTCTAAACATTGGAAGGAAGCAATGAAAACAGAAATGGAAGCCCTAATCAAGAACAATACTTGGGAAAAGTGTACTCTCCCATCGGGAAAGAAATCCGTGGGTGTCGTTGGGTCTATACGGTTAAGTATAAACCAGATGGTACAATTGAAAGATATAAAGCCCGACTGGTAGCAAAAGGGTATACCCAGACACATGGGATTGATTATACTGAAACATTCTCCCCGGTTGCCAAAATGAACACAATTAGGGTCCTTTTTTCGATAGCTGCAAATGAAGGGTGGCCACTTCAACAGTTTGATGTAAAAAATGCCTTTCTACACGGGGACCTAGATGAAGAGGTATTTATGGATGCTCCTTCAGGATTCACAAAAGATTTCAAAACTGGACAGGTTTGCCATCTGAAGAAGTCTCTTTATGGTTTGAAGCAATCTCCCCGGGCTTGGTTTGGCAGATTTACCGTAGCTATGAAAAAGTTTAGATATAAACAAAGTAATGCTAATCATACTTTGTTTCTCAAAAAAAGAGGCAAATTCGTAACCTGCCTAATTATCTATGTAGATGATATGATCATTACAGGGAACGATAAAGAAGAAATGGTAAAACTGAAAGAAAACTTGTTTGCTGAATTTGAAATGAAAGATTTGGGCAGGCTTAAGTATTTCCTCGGAATTGAAGTACTAAGGTCAAAACAAGGAATTTTCATTAGTCAGAAGAAGTATGTCTTAGACTTGTTGGCAGAAATTGGAATGATCGATTGCAAACCAGCAGACACTCCTATGAGTGTAAACCAAAAGCTCTATATGGAGGAAGGAGCAAAGTTAGCAAATAAAGAAAGATACCAACGGCTGGTGGGAAAACTAATATATCTCTCACATACTCGTCCAGACATTGCCTATGCTGTAGGGGTGGTAAGTCAGTTCATGCACCAACCTCAAGAGTCCCATATGGAAGCAGTTTGGAGAATTATTAGATATCTCAAAGGAACAGTGGGTCATGGAGTCCTGTTTCAATCACATGGACACCTAAATGTTCAAATCTACCTGATGCAGACTGGGCAGGAGATAAGGGAAGTCGGAGGTCAACAACAGGCTACTTCACTTTAGTTGGTGGGAATCTTGTCACTTGGAGAAGTAAAAAACAAAAGGTGGTTGCTCTTTCAAGTGCAGAGGCTGAATTTAGAGGTATAGCTCGAGGTTTAACAGAAGCCATGTGGATGCGAAGACTCTTAGCTGAGATTGGCTTTCCTTCAAAAGAAACAAGTAAGATTATGTGTGATAATAAAGCTGCAATTCAGATTTCAGAAAACCCAGTACAAGTACAACATGATCGAACTAAACACGTAGAAGTTGATAGGAACTTCATCAAAGAAAAATTGGAAGATGGTACGATTGAACTACCGTTTGTTCGATCAAAGGATCAGCTCGCTGACATTCTAACAAAGGCGGTTAACGGGAAAATTTTCAGCGATTGTTTAGTCAAGTTGAATTTTGGAAATCCGACTATTCAACTTGAGGGGAGTGTTAAAAAATAAAAGGATATCAAAGAATAAGTTTGGAAGAAATTTGCGGGATCAGTCAAACATCATTTCCCATTTTAGAGGGTCAAAGACAGCCATTAACCAGCCGTAAATCCAGCCCATAAACAGCTCGTCTTCTATGTTTAGATTGTTCTTCTTAGCTATAAATTGTATGCATTTTTCCCTGTAATAGACACACAGAAAATATACAACAATTCTACTTTTCAATCATCTTCTTAACAAGTTACACATGTGACGATACACAAGGACAAAAATTTTAATATACTTTAACATTTCTTATTATTTTTGTTTTTTTTTTGTTATTAGTGCGAGTATGTGTAAAGAAGTGTACTCTACTTTCAACATTAATTTAGTTGTCCAAATTAAAGTTATTATCGGGATCTAATGCAAGACGATGGCGTAATATATATTTAAGAACTAAGTAGCGTGAAATTCATGGTTTATCAATAATAGCTGGATTAAACACCACATGAAGGATATATAGGTTGATTTTCAGTTGATGACAATTCATTTCAACGAATAATCAATTAGTATCGGTTTAGAGTTAAAGTCAAAGTATCCGGTTTATACTTAAAAGTCAACAGTCAACAAAGTTTAGTCATCGTAAGTAGTGATACTACAGGGATCATTTATGCCAATCTTGAAAGAAGTTTGTTAACACCGTTATCAACCGAGATAAACGGGGGAAAATTAGCTGGTTCGAATTAGGTTTTAAATTCTCATTCAATTCATTGTTGTTTTCTTTCATTCTAGTTTGTAATCAATCGTAGTTGATGAATAAGAGTAACCGTTGGCTTTGATTTTCGTTTTTGTTTGTGATTCTCTGAATTAATTTTGTAACAAGTGGTATCAAAGCCTGGTTGTGGCTTAATTTAGAGAAATTTTGGATCAATTAGGGTTTTAATCGAAGAAAAGAAGAACAAGATGGTCCCAACAAAGTTTGAATTAAGGTGTTGCAGATGCTGCAATGTTGGAGGCATACTTTTCTGGTGGTCTTACAGACAAAGAAAAGAAAGATATCCTAGAGAAGGCACACAGTGCTATCATCCTGAGTCTTGGGGGGACAAAGTTCTTAGGGAAGTTTCAAAAGAAGATTTTTGAAGTAGGTGTTTGGGCAAAATTGGAAACACTTTATATGACAAAGTTATTGGCGAATTGGTTGTATATCAAGAAGAGATTGCATACTTTCCTTATGGGGCCAGGAAGAACACTTGAAGATTACACAGATGAAGTTCTTGATTTGGAGAATATTGAAGTTTGTTCGATGAGGAAGGTCAGGCCATTAACTTTCTCACATCTTTGGCATAAAGTTATGAACACTTTGTTGATACCTTGATGTATGGAAAAGAAATATTATCAATGGAGGAGGTGTTAGCAGCCCTAAATTCTAAAGAATTGAATAAGAAATCTGAGCCTAATCTAGAAGGTGGAGAGGGTTTGGTAGTGAGAGGCAGGCCTGAACATAGGAATTTCAAACAAAGAGATAGTAACTCAGGATCCAAATCTAATTTCAAGAGAAAGTGTTTTGGGTAATTCAGAAAAAAAAACATTCTTGAAAGATTGTCCTGAATGGAAGAAAAGAAGAGGTGAATCAAGATACATAATAACCAAACAAGTCAAGATGATTCTTTAGAAGGGTATGAGAGTGCAGATGTGCTCATGACCACGAATGGAGATGTCAAAAGTGACTAGGTAATGGATTCTGGTAGATCCTTCCATATGACTCCTGTAAGAGTATTCTTTAAAGATTTTCAACAAGAAGATCTTGGATCTGTGAAATTCTGTGACAATTGTTGGACATCGTCCATTCTTGCAGCGGATAAACAAGGCATCGAGGAATCGATGGACATGATGTTGATTATGATCAACCGAATGAATGAAGATAATATTGAATAAGTAAACTGGAAGTAAATGAATGGACAATTTCAAATGAAGGCAAATTGTCTTGGTGCTGGTATATGTCGCCGGACCAGACATATATATGTGTGTATGGATATGGCGGTTGATAATTGACATGAAGAAAAAAACTGTGATGGCAGTTTTGAAATTACCCGCTTATCATCGACACCCACACATATCATAAGTACTGAATATAAGTTATAGGTTATTACATATAAATATTATAAACATAATTAAGTTTAAACATCATTTCTAACACTTTCCCCTAAACTTAATTGTGTTTGGCTGCGTACATTAACACACTTCTATTTGCTTTATCAACGGCCTTCCTTGCCTCCTTAAAGTCGAATTTCCTTCGTCTCTTGTGCATTTTCCAAGCTCCTTCCCAATCACTGCCCGCGTATAGAGCATAATAGTCCATAGCAGCTTCATCTTTAACAACCTCGGCACTTGCACTTCGTTCATGGCAGCCTTCCGACTAGGGTTCCCCTTCCTTCACCATTTCCTTGTCAAACATCTTCCCTTGAAACCTTTTTTAAACCTGTAATAGTAAACCAAGACATCGAGATACATAGCATAGTTTATTCTCATATATTCCCCGTCTTGGTACTCGTAACCCATATCCTTTGCGATCACCGGCCATAAATTATCATCAGTTACACACCGGTATCCACCATCTCTTTCAACTATCGTATACAGGCCCAATAAATCTATCCTCTTGTTATCAGCCATATAGATGGAATTGGCCTTGTCGTAATTCCCAGTTTGACGGTGATGAATCACTTTAACATCCCCTCGAATTTCTTTTCTAATTCATGTTTATATTGGAACACGAATTTACCGTCTTCCATCATGTCTAGCAATGCCTTACAATCAGTAAAATCTTTGAATTCCATTGCCCTTATTATCATCACACTCCAATCCGGCTCTTGAGAGGATACATTTAGATCCTCAAAATACGAATTTAAATAATTTTCTTTGTGTTTTTCATTCATATCATTCAAATTCATCACCCTCTGTTTTTCCTTTAAACCCAACTCTTCTTCTTTTGATAAACCAGAGATTTCATTTACCGTGTTTACCACCATGGGGAGAACATCGGAAAAATCTTACAAGTATCTCCGGCTTTATTAACCGTGAATCCTTGCAGGGTTAATTGGTTCATACTTAAGACATTCCGATCCAGTTCCGGTGTATAAAAAACACTTTGAATTCTCAACCTTTCGTTATTTGATTCGATTTCAACGCCCCTATGCCCCGAATGAAGAGGAAATTGTTTTCCCCAGACTTTGTCTCAACATCAACTAAATGTTTTATTCGTTTGAAAACATTTAAATTACTGGCATAATGATGAGAGAATGCAGAACTAACATACCACATATCTTCCCACAGGCCTCCTTCTGTGCCGATTACGATCATTTCATCTTGATCGTCTGCATCCCTCCTTTGATTCTGGATTCCGGCATTAACCGCTTGGTTTATCAGTTGTGTTGCCTCGTCATTTTGTTTTGATTTGCACGCATATATTTGATATCTGGGCTGGTGGCAATAATAGCATAATCTCACCCGGTGAGTCCTTCTCTCCTTTTCGTTCTGTTCATCAAAGCAATGTTGACAGGGTAATGTTGTTGAAGTGGATCTGATTTCTTCACTCGTCCCTAACGTGGCTCTGATACCACTTTGTTGGACATCGTCCATTCTTGCAGCGGATAAACAAGGCATCGAGGAATCGATGGACATGATGTTGATTATGATCAACCGAGTGAATGAAGATAATATTGAATAAGTAAACTGGAAGTAAATGAATGGACAATTTCGAATGAAGGCAAATTGTCTTGGTGCCGGTATATGTCGCCGGATCAGACATATATATGTGTGTATGGATATGGCGGTTGATAATTGATGAGAAGAAAAAGAACTGTCATGGCAGTTTTGAAATTACCCGCTTATCATCGACACCCACACTTATCATAAGTACTGAATATAAGTTAAAGGTTATTACATATAAATATCATAAACATAATTAAGTTTAAACATCATTTCTAACAACAATAGGCTATGTCAAAAATAAGGAAAAGGTGTTGTCACTTTCAGGCTAAACAATGGCACAAAAATTAATTTAAAGGATTTGAGGTATATGCCTACTCTTCAAAGAAGTTTACTATCATTTGAAAGGGATGGTTATGTTCTGAGTTTAAAGAATGGGAAAGCTAAAGTGTTTAAAGGGTCTATGGTGGTATTAACTCGAACTAGACATGAGAATAGTATCTACTTGTTGGATGGTAAGGTAGTTAATAAATGTATTACTGTGGCCTTAGAAGAAGGTGATGAACACGCTCTTTTGTGGCATTAGATGCTAGGGTACATTAGTAAATAAGGTCTTGTTGAACTTAATAAACAACAGGCTCTTGGTGATCTTAAAAGTTGTGAGATAAGTTTTTGTGAGAATTACATTATGGGTAAACAAAAGAGAGTTATGTAAAGGGATACATTGTTCAAAGGGAGTGTTGGATTATGTACACTTAGATTTGTGGGTTCCTACAAGAACAAAATCACTTGGTGGGGCTAGGTACTTTATGTCCATTATAGATGATCATCCAAGAAGGGTGTGGGTATATGTGATTAAGCATAAGAATGAGGCATTCAGGAAGTACAAAGAATGGACGTGGTCTGATAGAAAACCAGACAAATAGAAAAGTGAAAAAGTTGGGACAAACAATGGGTTAGAATTCTGCAACAATAAATTCAATCAATATTATAAGAACCATGGTATTGCGAGGCATTTGACAATTCTAGGAACACCGAGCAAAGCAAAACGGGTTAGCTGAAAGAAGGAACAGAACTTTGCTTGAAAGAGTAAGGTGCATGTTGTTTTGTTCAGGGCAACCAAAAAAGTTCTCGGTGTTTGGCTCATTGGCTTATGATCCAGAAGAATCAAGTAGGGGTTTAGGAAAGGAACACATACTTATAATCTTGCAAGAGATATGGCTACAAGAGAAAATGTTCAAAAGCCTTTTAGATTTAGAGATTCTGGTGATTTGTTTGCTATTACTTTTATAGAAGTTGAGAAAGATAGTATATTTGAACCACTGACTTACAATGCGGCAGTGAGTTCAAATGATAAGAGACAAATGGCAGAAGACAATGGAAGGTCCGCGACTTGAAGTTTTAAGGTTTTGCTTTAGCATATATGTAATCCTTATCTCGAAGAATGGGTTGCGTTTTATAAGTGTCATACTAGAAAACCATCACTTGCTAAACATCTTCGGCATACCTTATTAGTCAAATACGGATCCCACACTAAAGAATAAAATAATAAATAATAAATATCCACCAGTAATCCCTTCATAATCATCGACATATAGTATAAACCAAAAATTTCACCTATGAATATTAACTGACAAAACTATTCGTGAGTAAAACCTGACGAATCCCTGATCATTTAAGAGTGTGGGTGAGATTTTGATAAGACTTTTTTTTTGTTTATTTTGGTGGGTACAACTGCCGGAGAAAAGTCCCTATAGGTAACTTGTTGGCCGGTAAAGGTGAAAAGTATGATTTCGGATAAGACTCAAACCAAGCTTTTTAGGCATTTTATAAATGATCAAACAATATGATTTACCATAGGAGCAGGCTTCTGAGGAAACTCTTCCAATTGGATGAATCTTTTTGTATGCTCGATGTAAAGATGGATTGTGGCCCCTATTGACCGATCTCTGATAAACGAAAACCATACAATACAAATTTACACGCAAGCAAAGGATATTCGAAAGTTCTACTTATGTTTTCTTTCTAAATTTTAACTTTATTTGCTAAGAAATGCACATAAAACAACGATAATAAATTCACCAAACATGACCCATCTTATGTATTAATTTGCTTGCTTTTTAGAGAAAATACGAGACTAAACCTACAGAAAAAAGCTCACCAAATGTAGCCCCTATTTATATAAAAACAATGATATTAAATTCACCATACTTGACCCCTATTTATAGATATACTTGACCCCTATCTATATATTTATTTGCTTTCTTTTTATAGAATATAATATGCGACTACATTTATCATGTTTTCTAATTTTCTAAATTGGAAAATGCAACAACTTTAGGATACATTTTCCAAGTTTTTAATAGCTTTCTTGAGATAGAAAACATTCCTAGTTGTGTGGAAAATGAAGAACATTTTCAGCATCTAAACACCCTCTCTAATATGCACTAGAAATAGGGAGAATTACAGAAAGGGTGACATAGTTTGGTTACTTTTCTTATATGGATAATATGGTATGTTCATTAGTGAACTTGCATGAGAGTTACTTCATTTATTGAAGATATTTGCTGCTTTCAAGTTTCAACATCAAAGGATTAAGTTAAAATGTAAAATGACAAACAAACATACCTGTTGTGTTTCTGCAATGACACTAAAACTCTGTTAGATTTATATCAGTATTGTGCAGGTGAAATGCTTCCACAAATTGAGAGCTTGAAAAATGAGTACATTTCAATAGTTTCAGTACCCATGAATTCCATGGCCAAACGTGTGTGAGGATCAATTCCTCCTGTAGTAGCACAACCCATAACGAGTAGTGTCATGATATATTATTATGCAATAATTTGCCATAAGCAAATTCCAACTATAAAAATAAGATAATCATCCAACAATGACATTCAATGAAAATAATAACGTAAATCATAATGAAGCTGCTTGACCCCTCACAAACTTCTCATCAAAACCAAAACCAAAACCAAAATCAAAGCACAAACAAACTAACAAATTAACAAACTAACATGTTCAAGAACCCACGCCGAAGATTGCTCAACAACCTGAGCCAATCCATTCATCTTCTTGATCATATTATCATACTGCTCCCATTCTAAAGGGAGGGGGTGGAGGAGGCCGGAGGGGAGAAGAAAGAGGCGACGTGGGGGAGAAAATAGGGGAGGGGTCTGTGTAATTGAAAGGGGAGCATATGGGTTATTTAAGGGATAAAGAAACCGCTGCTAACTTCTCTTAAACAGGATAGAGGGTATGGAACTGCCACTTTTATTGTTAATTTATTGAGTTTAAAAGGCTGAGATTTAAAGATGGAGACTTTGGAGGGTTAGGATTTACTCAAATAACAATTACAAACTACGATGTCAATATAATGTATAATTGACCGGTGCCTTAATCACCATATTTAAGCGGATCTTGTCTCAGTTCGATCACAAGCCGAGGGGGTCATGGGATCGTTTGTAATTGAAGAAATAGAAACAAATTTTTTGTTGTCTGTTCATTGAGAAATTCGAAGAGCAGGGGAGATTTAAAGTATAAACCCGTGGTTGCCTCTGTCATTGCAAAAACAAAAGAAACAAACAACACATAAGTGACTCTTATACCATTTGTAACATCCGGCCTCTTGTATCACCAATATTGACCATTTTGCCCCTGATGGGTTGCCTATTTAGAAACTGACAGATTTATTTTTGGTTGCCCCAGTTGAGAGTTACAGGAGGTCACCAATCCTGGTATTACTCCCATCTGAGCATGCTTAACTGTGGAGCTTTCACCTGCTCCATAGCCAATGCATCCAAAGGCGTTAATGATTTAAGAGGCGGGACATTACTTATGAACCAAAAATCTCTTCTAGCCATGGTCGATGTGTGATTTACCTAGGGAATTACAATGGTCCATGTTAGTCTCATTTGTATCGTTACAACTTTATTCATTAACTAGAAAGCCATATATAGGCAACGGGTACAACGTTCAGAAAGAAAAGTTCAAACAGCAATTAACCAAACCTATTCAACAGGAAAGCAACAAACAAATAACAAAAAGAAGGAATAAACACCAAAATGGACCTTGAGACTAACGTCTCTTTATTCAGTATAATACATATTATGGGATAAACGAGGGGCAATAAGGACCTGAAGTGGCGTTGCTCTGTCGGTAGTCAGTCCCACGCCTTCAGTCATATCAATTGGCTCATCTGAAGTTTTTGTTACCGTGAACTGTTGTAACACACTGGCTAGTGCTAAAGACAAAGACTCTAGGGCAAAGAATATACCCGGGCACATTCTTCTCCCACTACTAAAGGGAAGCAGTTCGAAATGATTTCCTCTAAGATCAATATCTTTTTGAGTTGTTAAGAATCTCTCAGGCTGAAATTCGTAAGGATCCGACCATACATTTGGATCGCGGTGCAATTTATAAAGATTTACCAACAAACGTGTGCCTTTTGGGATGTTGTAGCCGCTAACAACGCAGTCCTCTGTGGACTCATGAGGAACGGAGAGAGGTCCTGGAGGGTGTAAACGCAATGTTTCTTTGATGACCGCTTGGAGGTAGACTAATTTTTTAGTGTCTGATTGTTGTACCAGCCTTTTCCTTCCAACATGCTCATCAATTTCGTCTTGGATATTTTTCATTGTTTTTGGGTTGTTGAGCAGCAAAGATAAAGCCCATGTTAAAGTCACAGCCATCGAGTCTGAGGCCGCGATAAGTATTGCCTGCATAAATGATGAGATAATTATGTCAAGTATTATTGGGACTATAGTATGATTACAAATGTAAATTCTTTTTTTTTTTGAACGGCTCTAGTTTGAATATGAAGATTTCTTAAAATAATGGAGAACCTCGTAAATGCAAAATTTTAATTTCTAGCCTTAATTTTAAAGAAAAGATACATAATTTACTTAAAAGGATGAAGCAAAAAGGTTATATGGCAGGCCCCAGCCCACCTGCTTAATTATAGTCTGGTCAAAATACTTTTAAAATGCATAAATCAGCAAATAGTGATGAAGCAATTGGTCAAGTTTAATGAGCTTACCAGGCATGAGGCTTTGATGATTGTATCATGGTCATGACCGGGAAAATCCTCTTCTGAAGCATCTTGGAGAATGGAAATCAGCACATCTATGAAGACTTGGTTACCTTCATGTTGGTTCTGGCCGGATGCTTTCTCCCTCTTGTGCTCTTGCAACCATCCTTCTAAGATGTTGTCCATCTCTTTCCCAGCCACTTTCATCTTCTTCTTATATCCTCCGATGTCGAACACTTCCAAGATTGGAACGAAATCAGACACAACAAACGCGCCCAACAGCTCAAAGAAGTCCCTAACCGCCTTTCGCGATCGAACACCTTCTTTATGGTTAATTGGCAACCTCTTTCCAGAGAGGATCCTAAGTACAACATTTAGTATCAAGCTTCCAAACCATCCTGACAACTCCATCTTTACCATGCCGGAACCTTCACTCTCTTTGTTCTTTAGCCAGGTGTTGTACATATCTTTCATGAATGCTTTAACTTCTGAAACTCGAACATGTTCGATCATCTCCACTCGTCGTTGAGAGAAGACTTCGAGAGTGAGCATCTTGCGCACCTTTCGCCAGTAATCGCCATATGGAGCAAGGCCGATCAAGGCGTAGTTATACCCCATGATCTCTGCTGCCGTTGACTTGGGTCGACTTGCAAAGGCTTTGTCATTTGTGGTGTAGCACTCTTTGGCTATATCGGCGTTACTCACCACCAGAGCCTGGTGAACTCCGAGCTTAATGGTAAAAATAGGGCCATATTTGTCTGCCATGTCACTTAATACATGATGAGGGAGGTTCGATCCACCTAGAAGGTGTAGGTGTCCGATAATAGGCCATGCCCCCTTTGCTCTAGGCGGTTCTTGATTGTTTACGTTCTTTCTTTTCAAGATCTGGAGCAGAAAAGCAATTACAGTAACAAACAAAATGACTGTTACAGTTGACGAAGATGAGAGATGGAACTCCATAGCTTCAGTGTTCTCACAGAAGTATGGAATAATGGAAGTGATTATACTGTGAATATCATCCTAAGGTTGACTTATATATGTTGCATCTTCTAGCAAACCCCATTCCGTTTTCCATATTGACGGCAAATTAGGAAGTCCAAAATGGGCTTTTTATTATTATATCTTATTCCATATTAGCGGCTGGACCATCTCCGAAGTCAGTCCACTCGTTCGTATAATTAAGTCACGGTTCTACACCACCTGCTCAATATATTATAACTAAGTTTCTTAAAAGCACTGTGGATTAACTAAATTTTGTTACTGATGCTATTTATATATCCATAAAAAGACTGCTTTTCAACTGCTCCTTTTTTCGGCTGTCATTTCTAAGAAAAAAATCAAATTAAGAGTACCTGTTTTTTTATGTTAAAAATACAAGAGGCCATCCTCATAATTCATTTAATTCTTTTAATTTGTACGGAATTGAAGTTTGAGAATATTAAGCTGTGACGTATACTAAGACTATCTCCAATGCGACGGGCGCACTTAGACGCCACTTTACCTGCCAAATTATATCCTTACAAACCCTTATTTCATCTCCAATCCTACAAACATTCTTACCATTTTTAATTTTTACCTCATCACCTACCCACTACACACAATATTTATATAAAACATATTATCTTTTACTTTGGGCCCACCACATTTGTAAAAACCATTAAAAACAAAGCCCTTGGAGAAGGGCTTATATGCTAATGGCCACCTAAGCATAAAATCTTAGAATGGTAATAGAAGCATTGGAGTTGGTCTAAGATCACAACAAAATGTCAACTTTTTATAAACATATAAACATATCTTTTATCAACAAAGCAAAGTTTGACAAAACAATTCAAGGTTTATAAAAGAATGTGTTAATGGGAATATGGCTTAGAATATATTGAAGTTCAAAGTTAAAAAATATCATTAAAACAAGCTTTATAAATCTGAAAGAGTTATATAAAAATGTAATCTTATATAACAAATCAAATGCAATAATACTTTTTACATAACTTTTGAATTGTATAAAAGATAACATATTTGTGTTTGATGATATTTTCACTGCATCAAACTTGTTCACATGTTTTCAACTTACCAAATCCTCATCCTCAAAAAAGATATACCTTAATTAAGTTAAATTCTTTGAAAAGTGGCCATAAATTCAATAATAATCCATTAACCCCGTTCTTACATATTTGTAAATTCACTTTAATAGTTCACAAATGTAAAATTACGTTGATAATTATGAACAGATCACCGAATAGAAATTTCATCAAAAAAAAGTTTTCAAAAAGAAAAAAAAAATCCACGTCGGTTGCAAACTGTGTGATTACGACAGATCTCTAGCGACTTACTGGCATTATCTATACATTATAATTAATAAGAACAAACTTTGGCCACTTAGTGTTCACTTAAAGTATTAAGTGTCACGTGACAATCTCTTAATCAATTGTTATTGTGTTTAGGAGGAAAAACACAAGAGTTTGATTACAACATATAGTTTAAAGTTTGCTCACTGAATCTTGAATGTATATACTTAAATCTTTTCTTAATTATGTACTAAAATTTGAGGTTAAAAATGTAATAGTCTTATTAATATTAAAAGCGAATATAATAGC
Source organism: Scalesia atractyloides (assembly GCA_947069175.1). Lineage (NCBI taxonomy): Eukaryota > Viridiplantae > Streptophyta > Magnoliopsida > Asterales > Asteraceae > Scalesia > Scalesia atractyloides. The sequence continues at coordinate 11,712,695 of CAMTDV010000023.1, read as the reverse complement.
TAATTTTTTCCTTAATTATCAATTGGATTAAATTTTAAAATTTTGAAGTAGTAAATAGTTTCGACTCTAATTCAAATTCAAATTCCGTAACTAATCATTTCTTTATTACAAATTTTGATTTAAAATAGGTAAGTGTGTCATTAAGATTAAAAACAAATATAATATTTATATCTTTCCTAACTTATCAAATAATTATAATTTTTTTATCAAATATTTAAGAAGCATTGGAATCAAACTTATATTTAGGAACAACAACTTGTAACCCAACAACACAAGATAAAAATGAGGCCGATGAGTGTCTGGGTGAAACAATAGGCCTAGTCGGTTGAGAAACTTGTGAAACATAAGGTTCAGTAGGTAATATTAATGAAGAAAAACAAGTTGTTTCTTCAACTTCAAGGAAAGATGTAGCTGTTAAAAGTGATCTTTTCACTTCAGTTTTAATATTTTTAATATTGCTTGTTAAATGACGTTAATATATTTATTTTATATACTATTGGGCTTATCAAAAGAAAGTGTTGCTGGTTGGGCTTAAGCTTGTGGATGGGCCAGGACTAGGAGCCATTAGAGATGGGCAAAATCGGGTCTTTTGAAAACCCGGACCTGGTTTCAACCCGGACCCGGTTCCTCATGCTAGTCAGTAGACCCGGTTCCTCTGTGAAACCGGTTCCAGTTCGTACCCGGGTATAAGTTTTTAAATGTGGAACCGGTTGGAACCGGTTCGGGTAATTTGGAACCGGGTATGGTAGGAACCGGTTACGGGTAGGAACCGGTTCTGTCGTATATGTGAAGAAAAGGCTGCAAGCTTCTGTGTGGAACCGGTTCTGTCATAAAAAGCTGCATTTACTATTAGGAACCGGTTCCTAATAATTGAAACTGAATATACTCTTAAAATCGGTTTTTCCTTGTATTTAAACCTCATTCTCTACACCACTTCTAATTTCATTTACTTACTACAAAAAAATCAACACTTTAACCACTTCAAATCTAATACTATCAAAGAGATAACAATGGCTTGCAACGATGAGGTCGTGGATGTTTTGGAAACCAAAAGAAACCCCACTATTTGGAAGCACTTTGACTTGTGCTTGATGTCGGATAGCCATGAAATGGCTAGATGCAAGGGGTGCGGGAAGTTCATGAAGGCGTCAGCCAACTTGACGCTCAAGAAACACACTGACCGCCATTGTCCGGTGACAAAGGCGAAAAACAATGAAAATGGTGAAGCATCCGGGACCGAGTCATCGAAAGTTTAGTTTGTTTCATGTATTGTAAACCCATTTGTGTTTTATGATTAGTATGTTTAGTGTTTTATGTGTTTTGTTTAACGTTTCATGTTTAGGTTGTTTGTGTAACCGGGTACTTGTTTCTCGTAATAAATAGTTTTATGTTTATGTATTATACCTTGTTCTAGCAAAGACTTATAAAAAAAACTCACATTAAAAATATATTGGCGCCGGGTCTGGAAGGTTACCGTAGGAACCGGGTATGATAAGAACCGGTTAGGGTACAACCCGGGTACGGGTTGGAACCGGTTCCGGAACTTATTTTTTTTCCAAAAATGTGGACCGGGTAGGAACCATCGGGTATTTTGAACCCAGAACCGGTTCTACTATATGTCGGGTAGGAACCGGAACCGGTCCCAGGTAGGTTCCACCGGGTCGGGTTTGGAACCGGTTATTATGCCCATCTCTAGGAGCCATTGCTGAGCTGCTTATGGGCTTTATGGATAAAGTGTGTAGATGGGCTATGGATGCAAGTTGCAGATGGATTTTTAGGGCTATGTTGTGATATATCAACACAGCTGCTGCCTCTCTTATTGAACTCATAAAAAAGTAGTTTTTTATATTAGGGTTTCTCTCATGTGTGATTTTTGTAGACTCTCATATTGATTATAGGGTTTGATCATATTCAATTCGTTTACCTGCTAGATCAAGTGTTATGTGAGAGTAGATCATCATGTTGATGTTCTGTGTAAGCTATGTGTTTTAGTGAGAGTTTCAGTTTGTTTTGATCAGATTTTTTTGTGTAATTCGTTCATATTTGTTAGATTTTGTAATAATGATGCCATAATTTTGACAATAACCACCAACTTGGAAATTAACCATAGATGCAGTGCCTAAAAGGGGAAGTAATTCTCAATAAAACGAACATGTCATGTTACATAGATGCGAGAACTCACCGGATCCAAACACGATGACCCTTGCACCGTTAGTTATATCCGATAAAAATGCACGGGAGACTATGAGGGGTAGCTTGTGAGCTGAATAATTCCGCAAATAGTGGAAAAATGACACCCATAAGTCTTGAAGTCGTTGTACTCAGGTTTGGAAACAAATAATAATTCAAATGGCAACTTGTAATCCAAGAATTTGGTTGGTAAACAATTGATAATGTAAGTTGCCAAATCAAGGCATCGACTAAGAAGCACTACGTGCATTAAACATCATAGCCAAACCCGTCTCAACTATGTGAAAATGCTTTCATTACGTTTGTCCATTTTGTGGAGCGGTGTATAGACATGAAAGGCGATAGAATGTACCGTTTTCTTCAAAAAAGAAATATTCTTAAGTTCTTTCTTGGGCTTGAAGTGCAACAAAGAAAAAATGGCGTCTTTATAAGCTAAAGTAAGTACGCTGAAGAATTATCCAGAAATTTCGGTATGATTGGCTGCAAAGTAGAAGAGACACCTATGAATTCAGGCGAGAAGCTCCAAAGTAATGATGAAGCTGATACAGTAAATGAAGTACAATAGAAAAGTTTAATTGGTGACCTAATGTTTGCAACACTTCAGGCCAAATATCAGTTTTCTAGTTATCCTGTTAATGTCTTGTCTAGATTCATGCAAAGGCCAAGCAAAAATCACTATGGAGTTGCCAAAAGAGTCCTTCGATATGTGGCAGGTACAGTTCAATATGGATTGTGTTATGAAAGAACAAAGAGGTGATATTGGATGGATATATTGATAGCAGATCGGCCATTCGTCTTTCCAAGAATCCAGTTCGACATGGGCGTTCAAAACATATTATGTTAAAGCACCATGGTGGTAGCTCGAAAACAAGTTTCTCTTGAGTTCGGTTGGACAAAAGAGCAAATAGCAGACGTGCTTACTAAAGCACTTTGTTGCGAAACGTTTCTTCACTTCAGTTGGGAGTTCGAAAACTTGAATTAAGGGACATGTTGGCCGTCAATAAGGCCCTTGACCAAAGTTGTTTTACTTTGTCCGGGTCTATATGGTTAACTGAGTCCATATAGGTTTACCCTTGGTAATTTAAGGTTGTTGTAGTCTGTAGTTTATTTCATGTACTCTCAATTCTCAAAAGCAATAAAAGTGAATCTATGTCAACGAATTTGAGTGTTCATCTTAATTTTGTTTGTTGTGAGTGTTATAACTACAAGCTCATACCAACAAATATTTCTTTCGGTTCTCATTTAGACGACCACGATCTCCATCCGCTTTATTGTAGCCTGCCATCATGAAGTCCCACAGGTTGTAAGAAATAAAGATAATCTTTATACGAATCTGCTGAAATCATTGTTAAATTAGGTGAATGGTAATCAAAACACAACAAGAACAGAATTTGTATATCAGAGAACAAAATGCAAAGAGAGATGCTCATGCACGTGATGACCCAAAAAAGTTGGGAATGTTTTTCAACACTCCCTCACATTTCCAACTTGCTGCAACCCCATGCCTTTGATGAACTCAGTAAGTTTTGGACCTGACAAACCCTTTGTAAACAAATCTGCCAGCTGCTCGGTCGTATCCACCTGTTCCATCTTGATTTCGCCTTTTAACACTTTCTCTCGGATAAAATGATATTGCACCTCTATGCTTAGTTCGAGCGTGAAAAACCGGGTTCTCAGCAAGTTTAATAGCAGAAACATTGTCACATCTTAACTGCACTTGATAATCTACCTTTTGATTAAGTTCTTTCAGTAAACGAACAAGCCACGCACACTCTTGGGCTGCTTCAGTCGCCGCCCTATATTCTGCCTCCATTGTTGACAATGACACAGTGGGTTGGCGTTTGCTACACCACGAAACACACCCCGACCCATACGTGAATATATACCCGGTTGTCGATCTTCTAGTGTCCAAATCACCGGCATAATCCGCGCCACAATACCCGATCAATATAGGCTCGATCTCCCTCTTGAAGGTTACTCCAACATTCACAGTTCCCTTCACATATTTTAGTATTCGCCTGACAGCTACAAGATGTGGTTTGCGTGGACTTTGCATATACCTACTCATTACCCCGACAGCAAACGAGATGTCGGGTCGAGTTAGTGTGAGGTAAATTAAATTCCCCACAATCTTCCTATATACTGATGGATCTGAAAGCTCCTTCACTTCTTCAGCCCTTATCTTTACATGCGGGTCAATTGGTGTAACTGATGGCTTGCAATCATTCATCTCAAACTTATGCAAAAGTTCACTAGCATATTTTGTTTGGTGTAATATCACACTATCACCTAAATACTTCATCTCCAGACCTAAGAAGTGATTCAATCGACCCAGATCTTTCATTTTGAACTAAATACTCATATTTTCCTTGAGTTGGTCAATCTCTTCTTCATCGTCTCCTGTTATAATTAAATCATCCACGTAGACGAGAACTACAGCAACTCGATTACCAATTTGCTTGACAAAAAGACTAGCATCAGAGTTAGTTAACTTAAACCCGTTTTGTTCAAGAAACTCACCGATTTTACCGAACCAATCCTTGGCGATTGCTTTAGACCGTAGATGGCTTTATTTAACTTGCACACGTAATCCGGTTGATCTTTACTTTCAAAACCCAAAGGTTGGGCCCTGTATATGACATGGATGAGATCCCCATACAAAAACGTGTTATTCATGTCCATTTGCCACAACGGCCATCCTTTACTAGTTGCCACCGCTAGTAACACTCTAATTGTGGTGAGCTTTGCCACTAGGCTGAATGTGTCATTGTAGTCCAGCCAAACTGTTGGGAAAAACCCCGTGCGACTAATCGAGCTTTGAATCTTACGGACCCGTCCGTTCGTCCCTTCACTTTGTAAACCCACTTACACGAAACAGGTATTACATCTTTTGGTTTTGGCACTAGATCCCATGTTTGGTTGCTTAGGAGTGCAGACATCTCCTCTTTCATTGCATTCTGCCATTCTTCTTTGTTGGAAGCTTCTTCAAAATTTTCCGGCTCAGTGAACCTATCCTCAATCACAGCAATGTTAACATTAACATATCTAGGGTTAGGCTTTCTTACCCTTTGTGATCTTCTTGGAGCATATTGGATAGTTTCTTCCCCATTAGAGGTGCTGATTATTCTCTTCAACATACTCACTCTCTTGTTCATCAGTAACATCAAAAGAGAGTTTTACTTTAGACAATTCAAGGTCCTCTTTGAGCTGTTGAGAATCAAGCAACACCTGGCTATCACTTGACCACCATGAGGAGTTTTCGTCAAAAATGACGTTTCTTGACACATATACCTTCCCGGTATTAGGCTCACAACAACGCCACCCTTTTTTCAGCATCGTAACCTACAAATATGCAACGAACAGCCCGCTTTTCCATCTTGTGACGAAGATGGCTCGGTAGAAAAACATAACACACACAACCAAAAACCTTGAAATAACTTACAGTAGGTTTTGTTCCCGTTAGCTTTTCAAGTGGTGATATGTAATTTAGACTTTGAGACGGGACTCGGTTAATAATGTATGCTGCTGTACGCATTTCCTCTGCCCAGAATCTGCCTGGTAGGTTTTTGTCGTGTATCATACTCCTTGTTGTTTCTCCCAAATGTCAATTCTTGCGCTCGGAAACTCCGTTCCGTTGAGGAGTGTGGGAGCACGTCAACTGTCGTCTAATCCGTTTCTCTTTCAGGTAGTTGCTAAACTATGTGGCCAAATACTCACCTCCATTGTCTGACCTCAAACATCAAACTTTTCTCCCAGCTAATAATTCTACCTCTATTTCGAAATCCTTGAACTTTGCGAAAACCTCCGACTTTTCCTTCATGAAATACACCCAAACATAACGAGAAAAATCATCAATGAAGGTCACCATATATCTCATACCTTGAATCGAAGGCGGCTTTACGGGTCCAAAGACATCAGAATGCACCAATTCAAGTGCTTCTTTGGCTTTAAAATCCGACTTCGAATAGGGCAACTGCGATGCCTTGCCAAATTGACAACCGGAACATATTATTTCTTTGTTTATGTGCACCTTTGGAAGCCCATTTACTAGATTTTTATCAGCCATTATGTCGAATTTATCGTAGCCCACATGGCCCAGTCTTTGGTGCCATAGGTCAGCGCTACAATTTCCCTTTGTACGCTCAACAAACGCCGACTCCGCATTCAACACATAAACTGTTTCATTCTTGCGACCCTGGAGAATTGGAATCGAGGGAGTCTCGAATTCTTTGTAAATCTTTACATCCTTGGGTCCAAAAAAACATAGTGATCCGCCTCTGTGATTTGAGGAACTGACAGCAAATTCTTTTTCATCCCCATAACATGGTAAACATCGTTAAGGGTTAGTCCCTGGTTACGATCACTTGTGGAAAAGACTATATCTCCAGTAGTATCGATGGGATGCTTGGAATTATCGGCTAGAACCACTACCTTGCTCCCATCGTACTTGCTCACATTGCTCAGCTTTTTCTTATCACCGGTCATATGATTCGAACATCCTGAATCAACGATCCACTCGTCCAATCTGTTGTCTTTTCTTTCGGCTGTAGCTGTAAGTGCATACACCTCTTCAGTTTGAGCGACGAAAGCCTCTGCGTCCCATCCTTCTTCGTCCTGTGTTGTAGCCATGTTATTCTCTTCAACTGGTTCAGACTTACAATTCTTTGCAATGTGACCCCGCCTTCCACAGTTATAACATTTAAACGGAAACTTCTTCTTAAACGTACGAGGGTTCCGCTCATGACTACTCTCCTTCTTTTCAGAATCCCGATTCTGTCTTTCGTGTTGATCGTGAACTTTGCTTCGGTCCTTAACCCGGCTGGAACCTAGGCCTTGAGAACTGGTTCGAAACCGCCCTTTTCCTTTAACCGCATACAAAGCTTCAACCTCCGATTTTGAGGACGACCGGGTAGACAAACCACCCATTTGTATGGCTAGAGCCTCTTGGCTCGCCAACAGATTCTCGAACTCCCCGAGTGACGGTTGCGTCGGCCAACCTTGAACCGCAGCCACGAAGCTCCGATACTCCGGCTTCAACCCATGAATGATGATGCGTTTCATTCGAGCATCTTCAACCCATGAATGATGATGCGTTTCATGTCCATTTGCCACAACGGCCATCCTTTACTAGTTGCCACCGCTAGTAACACTCTAATTGTGGTGAGCTTTGCCACTAGGCTGAATGTGTCATTGTAGTCCAGCCAAACTGTTGGGAAAAACCCCGTGCGACTAATCGAGCTTTGAATCTTACGGACCCGTCCGTTCGTCCCTTCACTTTGTAAACCCACTTACACGAAACAGGTATTACATCTTTTGGTTTTGGCACTAGATCCCATGTTTGGTTGCTTAGGAGTGCAGACATCTCCTCTTTCATTGCATTCTGCCATTCTTCTTTGTTGGAAGCTTCTTCAAAATTTTCCGGCTCAGTGAACCTATCCTCAATCACAGCTATGTTAACATTAACATATCTAGGGTTAGGCTTTCTTACCCTTTGTGATCTTCTTGGAGCATATTGGATAGTTTCTTCCCCATTAGAGGTGCTGATTATTCTCTTCAACATACTCACTCTCTTGTTCATCAGTAACATCAAAAGAGAGTTTTACTTTAGACAATTCAAGGTCCTCTTTGAGCTGTTGAGAATCAAGCAACACCTGGCTATCACTTGACCACCATGAGGAGTTTTCGTCAAAAATATGTTTCATTTTCAGTACATGCAATACGATCGGCTCCGTTCGATTGAGCCTTGATCGCACAGATATGTTTCATTTCAGTATTTTATGTTTGTTGTATTGATTGTAGAGTTATAGGACTAATCATAATTCACTGATAAAACCAATGAAAATTTGACAAGAATATGGTGGATACGCCGCTGGTACTTCCTATATATAAGTATTCTTGTCAAAGGATCAGAGGCATTATCGGACGGTTATGAGAAGTTCTATGTAGGATTTATTAGTTCTTGGTAACCAATCATAACTTGTGGATAAAACTAATGAAAATTTGGCAAAAATATGGTGGATACGCCGCTGGTACTTCCTATATATAAGTATTCTTGCCAAAGGATTAGAGGCATTATCAGGCGGTTATGAGAAGTTCCATGTAGGATTTAGTATTGCCTTGGTTGGAATTTGTGTTACATTTATATCATCATGTTATTTAAAGAGATTGGATTGTGTTCCATTTCTACGTAAACTAACCTCTCCATCATAACAAACGAGAGAGGAACTTCCACCATTCAAACATATATGCTATCAGAATGTGGATTCAAATATTTGCTGTTGTGTTTGTTCATGTTCAAATATTCGCTGATGTGCCTATTCATGTTCGAATATTTGCTGTTGTGTTTGTTCATGTTCAAATATTCGCTGATGTGCCTATTCATGTTCGAATATTTGCTGTTGTGTTTATTCATGTTCAAATATTTGCTGATGTGTTTATTCATGTTTGAATATTAGCTGTTGTGCTTACTTATGTTCAAATATCAGCTGTTGTGTTTTTATTTATGTTCCATGTAGATTGTAGTGTTAGAAGTTTTGCCTTAGGACATAACCATAATTTTCCCAAACGTATCTAAACTCTTATGCATGATATCATTTTTAACAAATTATTCCTGTTTATCAATACTTATACAGTAGGCAACAAAAAGCGATTCCTGAATAGGGTACTTAACCCTTACAAGGAACGTTACCGCCTCGAACAAAAACTTAAACCTTCATTTTTCTGAGCATACAACTGTCAAACAAAACATCATCATTCTTTTAGTCAAATATATCATTATTTAAATTTCGGGAAGAAATTTCTAAAAAGCAGGGGATACTGTAACATCCGTCAAAAACGGATTTACCAAACCCGCTCCGTTTATCAACCGAACAGTCAGTCAAAAATTTCCTTGCGAATTAAATGCCCAAAATATTTTTAAACGATCCGTAATCAATTATTATACGGAAATATATATTTAGTTTTTGAAAAACTGTCAAAAATCGCAAAATAAAAATGATTTGCTTCTTCCGGGTTTCGAACCCGGGTCTGTACCGAATCAGCAAACAAACTTAACTCACACACACAAACCACTGCGCCACTTGTTCCGTTTGTTAAATAATAGAATCATTTAATTCATAAAGTGACGTTACGAATTCAAAACCGGCGCCCAAACAGTTCAGTCGTCGGAATCCCGGAAATCTCGCGAGTTTTTATCACCAATTTACGTTATAACGTAAACCATTAACCAGACATCGGTTATAACCGATGTTTGAAGTCCGCGACCAAAACCATAACCGCCGGGAAATTTAAATCAGTGAACACAGTCGGAAATCAGACCAGATTCTTCAACGATTTGCCTTATAAATTCACTCACAACCGACTTCAAACCTTTTCGCTCAAAAATACACCTCTTCTCGGCGTAATTCCACTCGCCGGAACTTTTCTGTTCGTCGCCGGAAAACCGGTTTCCCCATTGCCGAGCCTCACTGAGCCCCTGAAGCTTATACCGGAGATACCCATACTTTTTCCAAGCTTTCCGGAGACTTGCTGCTGCAAGACACCTAACGCCGGAGTTGATTGCTGTCGCCGGAGTTCTGCCGGAAAACAGAGGGTCCAGTCGGTATACCTCTTTCGCTTATTTTCTTTATCTTTTCACCCTTATCTTACCTTAATGGACTGTAACACACTAATAAACTGATAAAAATCTTGAACCAGTCGATTTCCGATTTCTGGTTCTAACTGGATGAAGAAGACGATGTATTTTCTGTATCATATAAGTATAATATAAATCAGGATATTACTCGGGTTAGACACACAGTCCAGCGGTGGACTGTGTGCACATAAAACGCTAAACGTCTCGAGTTCGATTCCCGTCTCAAACACGCTGCCTTAATAAAAACCATTTTTTTGTTTAACTGAACCGGAGTCGCCACAGATATATGTTAAGTATATTGATAACCGGAATAATAACCAAATTAGACACACAGTCCAGCGGTGGACTGTGTGTTTGTTTATATCACTGGTCACGAGTTCGAGTCCGGTCTTCTGCACCGACTCGGACAGTTATCTCTTCTTTTTAAATAAGGCAGAAAAGGAAATAACTAATTAGTATTTAAGTATAATAAAAATCGAATTATATAACATGTTGAACACACAGTCCAGCGGTGGACTGTGTGTTAGATTAAACCACAGGTCCCGGGTTCGAGACCTGTGGAGTGCAAGTCCGGTTCGCTTAAAACTGTTTTTAAATAAAATGATTTTCGGTTTAAATTAATTAATATATATATATATATAATTAAAATCAGATATATAACGGGTTAGACACGTAGCTCAGTTGGTAGAGCTGCGTGCACGCGTACGAGAGGTCTCGGGTTCGAGCCTCACTCAGCGCACAATAATATGCCATCGAACCGGTCAACGGTCAGGTCAATGGTCAACGGGCCGGTCAACGGTCAGAAAAAAAATAAATTTTTTTATTATTTTTATTTAATTATTTTAATTAAAAATCAATTATAAATACTTAAAAATAACATTTTTAAGGTTAGAAAATAGCCTCAAACTCACAAAAATACACCCAACAATCCTACTAAAATAGATTAATAAAAACCCGTTTACTTACCAAACCATAATGCGATTTATCTAGGTTAAATCTCACTCGTGGTTAAAACCACTTCGCGTGCATTCAACGTCATCAACCGAACGCACCCACTGTGAGTGAATCTTACAATTCCCCCTTTTAAAATACACGTTTTGGGGTGTGTCATGTGTTATGAAAATAATTAATTTATTTATTTAAACTTGTGCCATACCACATCATGACTTAAACTTAGATTGTTTTATTGTTGTGATTTACTTATATTCCTTTTGTCAAATTATATGAAACTCATGCATTAAGCCCATCAGTTCCTCGTGGGAGACGAGTAGAACATCGCGTGCTTCAATTCAAATTCATTATTGTTCATGTGTGTATCATTGAGTTTATATTGTTTGTAGTTGTGTCATTCATATTATCATGTTTATGCAATTCATTCATTAGGCCCTCAGTTCCTCGTGAGAGACGAGTTGAGCATCGCGTGCCTCTAATTATTCCATTATTGTTCATGAGTGTTTCATTTAATATCTTATGATTGTTGATTAAGTTACATTTAATTTTACTCATGTTTGGTTGTGCACATATTTCATAATCAATTTAAATAAATTTGTTCAAATGTTTTCCATAGGATTCACTCGCCAACATTATGTTGATCCAAAAACCTTTTTACACATGATACAGGTGAACAGGTTGAAGCAAGGAAAACATAGGATATGCCTTAGAAGAGAACAAAGAAGTTTAGATTGTTAGTTAGATCATGTTGTAACATTTATTGTAAAATTCCATTTAAATTGTATTAATGAATATGAAACGCATAATAAATGTCATGAGCTTTGATGATAACCCAATCATGCCCCGATCACCTTTTCCGCTGCGGGTCGGGGTGTGACATAAATATCTAGTATAAACAAGGAAGGTGTACTGGGAATCTTCTCGTAACCACCCTCCAACATGAGAATATGTATTGTTAGAGAGAGAGAGAGAGAAGTATGGAGTGAAAATGTAAGGAGCAGGATCAGAATCCTTAAGCCTTAGGAGAAGTGTGGTATATATAGCCGAGAGATTGGAGAAGAATAGAGGATCAATAGACGAGGTGTCACTGTCAAGGAATATCTATTTGGTCTCCGTTGTCGTGGCGACTAGTGCCCGGGCAGGCCGGAGTACGTCCGCGGGCAATGATGGGCTACACATCGCTTTCTTTATGTACTTCTTATCTCCTCTATCATCAACCGTTAGTGGTGGTTAAGGAGATGTGAAATGGTGCATCCTGATTGGCAACATGTCGTTGTTATCTTAACCTTTTGTCCCTCCATGATGGCACATCGTGGGAATCATCTGGTGCAGTGCATGGCGAGCACTAATTGGTGACATGTCCATTTCACCTTTTACTATTTGTGTCCTCCCTTTTAACATATCATTGGCGCCCTCAAGAATAGCTCGCGATGGATTTGTACAACCAGTTGACTATTTTTTTGGTATAGTGTATGGTCTTGGGACCGTAGAGACTTAGTCGTGACCTGCGGAAGGTTTAGGACTATACCCTTTCAATTACGAAATCCATCTAGTCATTAACTATATATATATGAATGGTGTTGTAAATAATAAACATAGATTGTTCTAATCTATCCAATTTAATCCTTTTATCACTAGGTGTTTTCACAAAACTTGTGGCTCGCAACTTGCTCGAAACTCGATTGAAAAAAAACTCAAAAAAGATCGAAATTTGGCTTGGTTGTAAACGATCCGGCTCGGCTCGGTTTGTAAACAAGCCGAGCTCGAGCAAGGCCTGGCTCGTGAGTTCGTGAGCCGGCTCGATAAAGTTTACCATATGTGTGTGTGTGTGTATATATACGTATAGTCACAACTTGTTTAACTTGAGTATAATTTGAATAAAATGAACCATGGTACTAGAGTAAAATTTTCAAAATAGAAAGTGATGAAGCTTAAACCAATAAATGATTCATTAAAAAAGGCAAAAGTTAAGCATCACATCCTTCATTTTTTGTCTTATATTCCTCAAAAAGACAAAAACTAAGGGAGTATCTCCCCTATAAAAGAAGACAAAGACAATTTACAAAATGAATCAATTATTTATACTTGCATATTTAGCCATTTGGTTAAATTACATAATTATGGCCCTAGTCTATGAAGAATTTCTATGAGGGCTTTTTAATTAGTAAAATTTGTGGTTATATGTTGGTCCAAGCTAGATCGAGCCGAGCCAGCTCGAATTGAGTTCGAGTCGAGCTTGAGCTGGATCTAGCTCGAATTGAGTTTGAGTCGAGCTTGACTTAGCTCGTTTACAACCCTATTTATCACTCCAATAGCTTTTTTTTAGAATTCCATGTCGTGGTACCCCAATAGCTCTCTCGACTATAATCGGTGTCTTTCGTGTCACTAGACATACTTAACCAATTAACAACAAGAGTAAAGTACAATTCCCGCCCCTGTGGTTTACACATAAATCTCACATACAGCCCCCCATTGGTCAAATTTTACCATTCTTGTCCTTGTGGTTGTCAATTGCAATCAATAACATTCCTGTTAACCAAAAGTGTTAGTCAATGGCTAGTTGATCGGGTAAGAGTGTCTTTTACCTTATAATTTCAAGGGCAATTTGGTCATTACTCTCTTTATAACCCCAAATGCATATTCATCCTATACATAAACCTAATTCCAAACCCATCACCAATTTCCCTTATTAATCCATTGATGTCAATTTTCCCTTATTAATCCATTGATGTCAGTTCAGATTCAGACATTAGAAAGTCTCTCATGTTGGAAAGGCTGATTCTTGGTAACGGGTTCCACTTATGTAAGACCCAATCTACCTTCCATACCCTTTAATTAAAAGTTTGCATTTGTTTACACATAATGCATAATAACATCCATACGAAAACATCAAGCTTTACAAAAGATCGTACGAGTATCAGTTATTTTTAAACATGTTGTCATAGATAAGGTTAGACATATAAGAAAAACAAAAACGCGGAAGTTTGGCTTTTAAGATGTGTTCGGTTCTTCATCTAGCTTGACCTCCATCCACGTCATAGTAGTAATCACCTATATACCATACATGCATTCAAACAATAGATAAAAAATGTTTAAAACATTGTTTGGTAGCCCAAGTATTACAAAGAGCAAGATAAAAATTTTGAAACAAACTCCGCCGTAAGCTACGGTGTGTACATCCAAGAGTGGGGCAGTAAAGCCTTGCCGTAGCCTATGGCAAGCAACTGTAGGTTACGGTTCTGATCTGCTGGCTTTTCTTTCTTTACCGTAGCCTATGGTAGTTAACTGTAGGTTACGGTGCAATTCTACTGTCCTTGCTTTCCGGTTTTTACCAATTTTCTATAAAAACGGCCATATCTTTGAAACACTTATTCATTTAACCTCAAGCTTGTTTCTTCGTGATCGTAAATTGATCCCTCACATTCTAGATCCAAACCCGTCACCCGGGATAATAAATTCTTTCACTTTATACGTTCGGCTTAACATTTAACTCATGCCGTTATTTGACCCGTTATCATTTTTAACTACATTACTAAACTCCTTTACGGTAAGGATCACTTCCTTATGGATTTTAACCCTCCTCCGGGGTTCTAAACTTGCGTGACGCTTCCGTTACCCAGCTTGCGTTTTTGCCATGTTTTAACCTGTTTAATTACTTTAACCAAACGAGAAGCTTATTTTGACCCATAACTTTGATTTACTATCAATAACCAACGCTTCCGTTACCCGGTTTACACGTTCATATAGTTTCGGTCATTCATGTGAAATCTATCACTCATGAACTTCCAAACACATCGTTTACCTCTATTTATCCATTCGATTCATTCGAGTGAAATCCATCACTTATGAATGAACCGGATTTCATGAATTGTACTTCATAAATCAACATGTACTAAATACTATATCATTAATGAAATCCTACGAAGTAGAAAACCACATACCTTAGAGCTTTCCTTTTGGCCGCGTATCGCTCCCGACTTTATCACCCACCTTCTCGCTCGAGTCGCCTATAGTGAACAACTCGGCTAATTGTTAAATTGCCCATCTAAGAACTATTATTATCAAACTTCGTCAAGAATCATTATATATGATTCTTATCAAATTTTATCGCATTACCAAGTATAACATTTCACTTAGGCAATTCATCAAACAACTTGTAAGCATGGATTTTTATGCTACTTCTAATAATCACAAGTAAACATCATTTAGCCGTATACTCTCATTTTATCAAGTCAGTCAATGTGTCTAGGACATCCAATTAACATCTAGAATGTATCATTTTAACAAGAATACTATAATTCCCATATCATCATTCATAAGTTCATCCTATTTATCAACACCTATTTAACACAAGCATGGTTAACCATTCATACACTTAAATAATGACAATTAATCATATTTTTTGTCAAGGGTTTGTTCCTAGACCCGTATGCATCTCAAATCTTGCTATAGCATTCACAATTCATGCTTAAATCAAAACTTATGGTGTTCATTAGATTTCATCATATTACCAAACATCAAAATTTAACATACCAGGTGATGTAGGAACATTCAAAATCTCTAAACATACATCAAGATCACTCTAATTTTAATTGAATTTAGGGATCTTTGGTGAACACTAATTCATTTCCTTTTTCTCCATACATACACACTTATGTGTGTTTGTGTTGAATTGTTATATTTAGTTTCTATTTAATCAACTTTGCTCCTCCAAGATTGTCCTTCTTTACATGAAATGATTTACCACTCAATTCGTTTTATTTATTAATCAAAATAACAACTAACCAAGTTAAATTTATAATAATATTCATGTACTTAATATTTACCTAAAATCAAAATAACAACTAACCAAGTTAAATTTATAATAATATTCATGTAATTAATATTTACCTAATATTTACCTTCTAGGTAAATATTAATATTAAACTTTAGATATTTTTAGAGGTGTTGCAACTGCAGATTCAGACACTGGAAAGTCTCTACTATCGGAAATTGCATATTAACGGGTTCCAATCAGTTAACTAGTTCTCTTCTTGGTAACGGGTTCCATTATCCAAACGGACCACCGTTTATTTGTTTCTTTTTTCCATTACCGACTTTGTATCTTTGATTCTATTAATTTTTCCATAGAACTTTTTTATGAATTAATATCTAAAAAGAAATTTTGCTTCCCCTTCCCCTCTGTAGATTCGACACCAGAAATGAAATGAGCTGGACCTGAGAAGTTGCAATCAAGTTTGTATCCCTCTATTCACTTTCTTGCACTATATTTTAAATAATTTATGATTATCTATTGGGGCTAAAAGTTATGTAATTTATGATTTCAAACTAAAATATGAATCCTGAAATTAGTTACAAAATTTGGTTTTGAGCATGTGACATTTGTGATTATAATGCAGGTATAGGTTGCACACAGTTTGATGAGAAACATATAATATATTTATTTATATAATTCATAATTATTATCTCTTTGTAGCTATGATAATGTTGATAGTAAATTTCTTTCTAAATGATTTGTTTGCTTTATTTCTTTAATCTACTTAACAGTCGAGGTTTGATATTTTGAAGATTTAATTCAAGAAAGATGAACTTAATGGGTGGCATTGATCTGAAAAAAAAATTGGGTGCCATTTGTGGTGTACGTAAGCGATAAAGTGATCGGGACGTTTGTTCCAATAATAATCTACTGGTTGTATACTGTCTTCGTTCTTGTGGTTGATGAAGATGATGATTTGGGGAACAAGGTGATGAATCTGGTTGTGTTTTGTAGAAAGTTCTAAAGAAATGAACTTTCGTACTTACACTTTAGGTCTCTGGTGGGCATTATAGCCATTTAACAAGTTCAGTATTCTTGATCTAACGGACATTGCGTAAAGGATGTTATTGATTGCAATTGACAACCACAAGAACTGGAGTGGTCGAAAATAGCGAATGAGGGTTGTATGTGGGATCTGGTGTAAACCATAGGGATAGAAATTGTACTTTAATCTAACAACAATAATTCCATGTTGTGGCACCCAATAGCTCTCTCATTCATGACTACTATTGGTGTCACTAGACATGTTTGAACAACAACAATAGCAACAAAAACAACATCAACAATAGCAACAGCAACAACAACAACCACTTAGAGTATTTTTTCTGACTACTATTGGTGTCACTAGACATGTTTGAACAACAACAATAACAACAACATCAACAATAGCAGCAACAACATCAACAATAGCAGCAACAACCACTTAGAGTATTTTTCTAACAATGAACACAAGTCCCTTAAAATTCACTAATTGTTTTACATTACCCACCACAGACACAAATACATACACACATGGTGGATTAAAAAATTAATAAGATGTGTGCAATAGGGGTTCAGTTTTGTTTTTTACCATAACCATAACCGCTAGCTTTGGTTATGGATTTTTCTTTGCTATAATCATACCGAACTTCTGTTTCGGTTCATTAGTTGGTTATAAAGCTCGCTTTTAGTTAATTAAGTTTAATTAACCGCTAGACGAGTCACCCGACCTATTTTCTAGAATTAATCATACCGAACTTCAGTTTTGGTTAACTAATTGGTTATAAAGCTTGGTTTTAGTTAATTAATTTTAATTAACCGCTAGATGAGTCACTCGACCAATTTTCTAGAATTAATCTCCCAGAAGCGTTAGCTTTCACAAATTAGAGAAAGTGCAAAGATAAAAAGGCACAACACATTAATTAACAAATTAGAGAAAGTGCAAAGATAAAAAGGCACAACACATTAATTAATTTGTAGAATGCTAAACATCATTTTTGCTAAAAAATATACAAAAAAGTCGACACAAAGTCAGTTATTTAGTTTCAAAGAATATGTGTCAATCTTGAATCTTGTATGGTCAATAATATAGGCTTAAACTTTGGTTAGCTGATTGGTGGATTAATGAGATTACCGGGGTTATATTGTAATATGTTTTAGGCCTTTTGCAGGCCATGTGGATCGCTGGCCTTAGGGTGGCCATATGGGCGAGATTGGCTAGCCACTATATAAGCAAGTTTCTTGTTCATTAGTTAGGTTAGCGGTTTAGGGTCTTATATAAGACAAATTCAACTGTAATCATAATCATACACAAGTTTAAGGTAATCTTTTTCATGTTACTGATCGTGGAATAGTTTGTTTCCGTCAAAATATTGTGATTAACTTGATATCAATTTGTTCGAGACTTAAAAATCTGAATTACTTGATATCAATTTGTTCGAGACTTAAAAATCTGAATTGATGTTCACTTAAAGATTAGATATATACCAATTTCCCTATGACTTGAAATGTACATTGATTATGAATGTAACACTTATTAATTCAAGTACATAGCCAATTAGGTGTTGTAATTATTAATCTTAGAATGTGCACTATAAAAGACAAACATGATCATACTTACTATAAAAGCTAAGACTAGAAAATGTGTTGATTTCAAATATATAATAGGTTGTAATTACAAATTTATGATATGTGATTAGAGATATCTTATCTATAATTACCCTTATATTAATTATCACATTCTTTTTCCCTTACAAGAATACTATTTAACTTTGTACAACCCTTAAATACACATTATGATTATTATGATCCTATACAACCTTTCTTTGCACATGTTGGCTTTATGATGATACCTCACTAGAGCTCACTTTTTTTGTTAAATACTCTACTTCTTTACAACCTTCTTCTCCTTCTTAGTCAAATTTTTTTTATAAAAGAACATTTAATAAGTGAAACAATATACATTCTTATAACATTAAGTTTTACAATTCGAATATGAATTTGATATAGGACCTCATTAAATTGGTTATTAGTTTATAAAATTATTCACCCTTTAATTACCTGACAAAAGTGTCCTCGTATAATACTATTCAATTTAAGTGTTTGATAGGTGGATGTCACGTGGCATCTTCTAATTCTTTTTTCTGTTTGTCAAATTTACAAGATATATTACTTTTTTTTGGATAATTGAGTAATCTTGATGAAATATAAGAAATATATTTTTACTAGTAGTCATAACATATACATATGGATTTTTTTACTTATATTTTTTTCGGTTTAGTTTAACAACCTTTGGATTAATAAAATTCCTTTTTATGTAGGTCTATATTTTGCGAGTTAATACGATGCAACGCGCGTGCATCTTTCAAACGTTTACGTCTTTTTTTGCTTGGCATAACACCTAGGGGTGTAAACAAGCTGCGCCGAGCCCGACTAGGATCAAGTTAGGCTCGTCATGTTTTTATGAAGCTCAAGCTTGGTTCGATCTACTTATTTGAGTTGTAGCTCAGCTCGAGCTATTTAGAGAACAACCTCAAACAAGTTAAAAGCTCGGCTCGAGCTCGCTTCAATACTGCTTAAACAAGCCAAAGCTCGGCTCACTAATGTTATCATCATTATTATTGTATTATATATAAAAACTGAAAACTTTTATTGGGTTCGTTTAGGCTCGCGAACCTAAATGAGCTTTGTATTACAGGCACGATAATTCAACAAGCTTTATTTCAGGCTCGAGTTTGGGCCCGTTTAGGCTCGTCTCGTTCGAGCTTTTAACCAACCCGATAATGAGTAGCTCTTGAGCCTTAAGGCTTGTTTAAACCCCTAATAACGCTTATAATTATTATTATATAAACAAGTATATAATAATTATTGATGATATATATATATATATATATATATATATAACACATATTAATTCTTTTAGGTTTGGTTCGGTTATGAGACACCCTTAACACGCGCTCTTTACAAAAATGTTTTTCATTTCGGTCAAAATGTTTGCGAGTTAACACACTCCGCACGTGTGTGGTTCAACTTTTTATGTCTATTTCTTTGTTTTTTTGTTGCGGTTTAGCGATCCTGTCGCTAGGGGTGTTCAAGATCGGATTATCCAGTTTTTAGATATCCAAGATATCCGAAAATTTCCTATAGTGAATATTAATATCTGAATCCGAAATTTCGGATATCCGATTCGGGTATTTGAAGTTTCAGATACAAATTCGAATATCCAAACGGATATCTGAATTTATATAAAAAATCAAAAGAACCGTTTTGTGCATAGATTATAACTATACTTATATTCGATTTTCCAAATTTCCAATATTGTATAAAAAACATTGATAAATCCACATCTGAATCCAATTTTACTATATTTCAAACTCAATATAGCGCTCATATACTATATATATTGAAAAATCGTCTTCAGGACCTGATAATTGGATTTTCCAAAACTTTTTTAAATTCACATTCGAGTTTCGAAAATTCGGTATTTCGGATGTGGTTTCAAATTCAGATTTTTTAACACCCCTACCTAACGTAACATGCAGTTCCTATTCATCTTAATTATGAAAATTGCTAGTCACATGATGAAAACCTGACTAAAAAAATAATATCCAGTTGTAAGTGTGATTTATATGATTAAAATTGATATTTAATAATAACATGTTATGGATAGTAGATTAATAATTATATAAAATAGATTAATAACTAGTGAATTGCCGCGTATTTTCGTGGCTTTTCGAAAAGAAATTTACGTCGTAAATCAATTGAAAATGCATAAAAAAAGCTTGAAAACGTAACATTTCTGTAAAATAAAATAAAAATTATATCAAAACGTAAGCCAATCGAAAACGTATATAATGATAAGCGTAAAATCATATTATATATGACCTGACTCATTTCTAGACAAAATTTACATCGAAACGTAAATCAAATTGAATTTATACACACACATATAAAAATAAAGACATAAAACTCGATTACAAAGTCTTTGGAAAGTTAAGAGGTTGTAAGTGTTAATATTGAAAGTTGCGGATAAAAGCTTAAAAATTGAAAAGGACAAAAATACAAAAGACAAAAAACAAAAACCAAAACCCTCAAATACACTATTCACAAAAGTTGGTAATTATAATATAGATTTATACACACACATATATAAAAATAAAGACATAAAGTTCGATTACAAAGTCTTTAAAAAGTTAAGGGGTTATAAGTGTTAATATTGAAAGTTGCGGGATAAAAGCATAAAAATTGAAAAGGACAAAAAAGACAAAAATACAAAAGACAAAAAAGAAAAAAAAAACCCTCAAATACACTATTCACAAAAGTTGGTAATTATAGCATAAATATAAATATAAATTTATACACACACATATATAAAAATAAAGACATAAAGTTCGATTACAAATTCTTAGAAAGTTAAGGGGTTGTAAGTGTTAATATTGAAAGTTGCGGGATAAAAGCATAAAAATTGAAAAGGACAAAAAAGACAAATATACAAAAGACAAAAAAGAAAAACAAAAGGGTCTACATACTCACTTGCCTATTTAGACACCCTTTACACAGGTCGTCTAGATCTAGACGGGGCGTCTAGGGTTTTTTTTTCTCCGACCAAATTCCTGCACCGTACAACATCAAATCAGTCACATCAGACAGGGCGTCTAGCAATAGACGGAGTAGAAGACGACCAGGCCAAGACGGAGCGTCTAGGGCTAGACGATCCGTCTTGAAGGTTGTGCTCTGCATGCATGTCAGTCAAGTTGCAAAGTGATAGGCCCCATCTAGGCCTAGACGGGGCGTATAATCGTTCTTAAATAGAGCCATGCAGAGCATTTGTGTCGCAGAAAATTTTTCAATTCGTCGTCGGAATTCTCTCCGACTTCTTCTTTGGCTTATATTACTTCATTTGATATCATTAAGTGCATGTCGGTAAAGTAGTAAAGTGATACGCCCCGCCTAGGCGTTAGACGGGGCGCCTATTTCTTTGTTAAATAGACCCATGCAGAGCATTTGATGTCGCATAAAACTTTCAATTCGTCGTCGTAATTCTGTTTGTCGTGAACTTTGGCTTGTATTACTTCATCTGATATCATCCAAAGGTGGTGAAATGTCATTAAACTGGGACGGGTCATGGGTGCCTGAAGTCAATACGGTAACAGTTATTAGGTTAAACTAGTTGTTGTTTTAATTATTTACTAGTTGTGATATCTTTTTTAGGGGGAGAGCGGTGTTCCCAATTCTAACGAGCAAGAGGAGGTTGTGTCTAGTGTACAAGACATTATTCGTGATGGTGTAGGATATGGTGGTGAGGCACCCCCATACGCAGGCAATCTGTATCTCGCGGAGATGGTTTGAAAAGCGCCTGAGGTTTCATAGTGAGTTAAAAACATATTTACCCGATAGAGATCAGCCTTATATATTTTGGAAAAAAGTATTGGAGGGACGGTTTCCAGCGTGCAAATTTGTATCTCAATCGACTACACGTCAAAGAGTGTCTTGTGCTGAATCGAAGACCGTAACCGAAGGGAAACTTGAGGAGTAAATGCAGGTAAATGAGAAATACTGTCATTTTTTAAATATATATGGTTTTTGTTTGCGTAATAGAGTGTGTTGTGGTTTAACATAGTGATATGTTGTTGAATTTATTTCAGGTGTTTCTACAGCACCTAACGAGTCTTAGTCATCGTCTGATGATCAGTCTTGGTCAATCACGGTCAACAAAGCAAGAACAATGGCTCGATTTTTTTATGTTTAATACGATTTATTTGTATAAAAAGATTTTTTTAATACAGTAAAAAAACTTTTGGTATAACTAATAGGATTTTATTTACTTAATTTGAACTTTGATATAAGCCGACATTCCTTCAGTACACCCAAGGCACAACAATTAAACCATACAAAACTTTGTATCTAAAAACAAATCGGGCATTGACAAACAGACAGTAATTATACTCTCTGAGCTCTCACGTCCAACCGTTGGCACCGGCAGATGACGAAATGTCAATATGCCCGTGGCGACGCTTGAACGTGAAAGCTCGGTTACTATGATTACCGTCTGTTTGTCAACACCCGAGTTTGTTGGTTTTTAGATACAAAGGCCATCTAAAAACCAACAAACTACGGGAATTGACAAAATACAGCAATTATACTCTCCGAGCTCTCACGTCCAACCGTCGGCACCGGCAGACGACGAAATGTCGATACTGCCGGTGGCGACGGTGTGACATGAGAGCTCGGGGAGTATAATTGTTGGTCAATACCCGAAGTTTGTTGGTTTTTAGATAGGCTTTGTACGGTTTAAAAAAACCATACAAAGCCCATCTAAAAACCAACAAACGCTGGGTATTGACAAACAACAACAATTATACTCTCCGAGCTCTCACGTCCCACCGTCGGCACCGGCAGACGACGAACTGTCGGTACTACCGGTGGCGACGGTGGGACGTGCGAGCTCGGAGAGTATAATTTCCATCTGTTTGTCAATACCCGGAGTTTGTTGGTTTTTAGATAGGCTTTGTATGGTTTATTTGTTGTCCCTTTGGTGTACTGGTATGTAACACCCAAAAATATAGACTATAAATTAGACTATATAATATATTAGATATATATATATATATATATATATATATATTAGTCATTATGACAAGCAACACACACATAACTAAATTACTAAGTTAAATTAGTTACTTGTGGAAATATAATAAAAACAATTGAGTAGTGTCTTGGCATAATAAACAAAACATGAGGGGCTGTAATTGGCAAGCAACAAACTTTAAAAAGATAAAAAGGGGTTAAAAGTCAAGAACACATCCTTGGATGTGTTCTGGGGCACAAAAGAAGAAGAAAGAAGGAGAAAACCTTCTTTGAAAACAAAATCACTAAATCAAGATCAATTAGAAGCCAAAATTCGTGCATGAGCAAAAATTAATGAGCATCCAAGTAAGTGGATCATAAGGTATGTCGAATTTTGATGATTGGTGATATTATGAAATTTCATGAACACCATAAGTTTTAAAATTGAGTATCATTGTGTATGCCATGACGAAATCGAGATGTATATAAGTCTAGAGATAAACCCTAGATAAACATTTAGAGATCAAATGTTATGATTTAAGTGGTTGCATGATTTTAAATATTTGTGCTAAATGAGTTTTGATGAATATGATGAACACATGAGTTGTGATAGTGAGATTTTAGTAATGGATGCTGATATGTTAGGTTCTAACTATCAAATATCTGTTCTAGACATAGACACTCGAAATGGGTGGTAATACGTGACTAATAACTAAAGTTTGTTATACTATTCCTATCAATTCCATGATTTAGTTATTAGTCACGTATTACCACCCATTTCGAGTGTCTATGTCTACAACAAGTGATTTTACTAATACGCCTAAGAACTGCAAAACTTTTCTTACAGCTTTCTGTACGGACCGCTCATTTTAATCAAAATACATCCTTAGTCATTCTAAAACCTTCTCTTAGGTCACACTCTTTTAAAATATTCCTTCCAATGTGTTGTCCTGACCCAGTCAAACTCACTTGCTTACACACACATACATACACGTTTTTACTTATCCTTATACGCGTTTACGATTAGTGTCTCAAAAACACCTTAGTCAAACAAATTACTTTCATGGAACCTACCATTTTATCCTTCAAGATTTCGATATATTGACACACTTATACATGAACTCCGCAAAAACTTTAAACTTCAAAATCTTGGTTTTGGCCAAAGATTTTCACCAAAATGACATCTTTTCCGAAGTCTTCCTCTTGAATAAATTTCGGGACGAAATTTCCTAAAGGAGGGGAGACTGTAACGCCTCGCTTTTTCGTACTTTCCTTAATTAGAAAGTGTAATCATACTTCTATTTATGGAAACTTGTATTCGTATCGCATTTGTAATTCATTTCCCAATCTTATAATCGAGACTTTGATCGTAATAAAATTCATACCTGATACATACTTGTCTTGCATGCATTTAATTGTTAAATACATGTTTACATACAAATCGATACTTGTTATACGTGCAAATACTCATACATTCATACTTGATACCTAAAATATACTTACATATACATTATACACTTGAAAACATGCGAAAATATCAAGTTTTACCATGAAATGTAAGATAAACTAAGTTCAAAGACTAAAAATAGCATAATCCGGAGAAAGTGGTTTCATACCCATGGATTGGTCCATTTTGTGTTTGTTGGATTGTGTTTCTTGCATTTAATTCTCACCTAACTCAACCCCCAACCACCACCAACTTCATTAATTACCTAAACCCTAATTCCCCATTATAAATAGAAGCCTCCTCCCACACTCATTTCACACCTCAATCATCTCTTCTCTTCTCTCTAAAAGCTCTAAGAGCTCTTTTCTTCTAAAGATTCAAGGTTTCAAAAGATAATTCGGTGTTCATCCAAGCCCTTCACGGAAGTAACAAGGGAAGCTTTCGCAAAACCGTGAGTTTACATGACCCCTTTTGCTTTTACACTTTTGGGTGCAATACGTTATATTATTAAACACACGCAATCACTTATACTTTATGTAAACACAAACAATCCAATCATACATGCTTAAATACGTGATACTTGATTTGTATTCTTGGAACATTCTTATGTGATTTACTTGTCATTAACTTTGTTTAAAGCCTCCCTTAACATGTATAGCTCTATAGGAGTAACACACCGCCCGTATTCTTGAGGTCATGTTAAGTCATTCAATCATTACGGTCTTATCGTTACGATGATGAGATAACGCTAGCGGTACACTTTGGGTTGACTAGTATAATTGCATGCCTTGGTACATTAATCTAGTTAACTATTTTTGTCATGTGGATTGTTCAAACCTTCTTTACATATATGCTAGTACTCAAACTTGTATGCTCGCCAATACTTTTGTATTGAACTATATGTCACACCCCGACCCGCAGCGGAAAAGGTGATCGGGGCATGATTGGGTTATCATCAAAGCTCATGACATTTATTATAACGTTTCATATTCATTATTACAATTTAAAGGGAAACATACAATCATAATTACATCATGTCCTAAACATCATTCTAGACTTCATTGTTTTCTTCTAAGGCATTTCCTATGTTTTTCTTGCTTCATCCTGTTCACCTGTATCATGTGTAAAAATGGTTTTTGGATCAACAAAAAGTTGGCGAGTGAATCCTATGAAAAACATTTGAACAAGTTTATTGAATTGATTATAAAATAAAGTGCACAACCACACATGAGTAAAAATAGATGTAAACTTATTCACCAATCATTTAATATTAAATAATGCACACACGAACAATAATGGATCGTTTTGAGGCACGCGTTGCTCAACTCGTCTCCCACGAGGAACTGATGGGCCTAATGAATGATTTGCAAATAACTTGACAATATGAAATACATAACTACAAACAATATATACATTCTAAGTTTAGATCACAATATGGTATGGCACAAGTTTAAATAAACGAGTTAATTTTAATGACACATGACATACCCCAAAACGTGTAATTTAAAAGGGAGTTGTAAGATTCACTCACATTGGGTGCGTTCGGTTGATGATGTTGAATGCGCACGAAGTTGGTTTTAACCACGAGTGAAACTAACCTAGATAATGGCATAATGGTTCGGTAAGTAAGCGGATTTTATTAATCAATTTTAGTAGGATTGTTGGATATATTTTTGTGAGTTTAAGGCTATTTTCTAACTTTAAAAATGTTATTTTTAAGTATTTTTAATGTAAATAATTAAATAAAAGTAATAAAAAAAATTGTTGATTTTTGACTGTTGACTTGTTGACCGTTGACTTGTTGACCGAATTTTATTGTGTATTTGTGTGCGCCGGGTGAGGCTCGAACCCGAGACCTCCCGTTCGCGTGCACGCAGCTCTACCAACTGAGCTACGTGTCTAACCCGAAATATTTCTGTTTTTAATTATATTTATACACTAATTGAATTAATCCGAAAATCATTTATTTCAAAAACGATTTTAATGACTCGCTCGGTGCTCTCCACAGGTCTCGAACCCTGGACCTGTGGTTTAGGTTAACACACAGTCCACCGCTGGACTGTGTGTCTGACTTGGTAAATACTCTGATTTTTATTATACTTATATACAAACTAAATAATTTCATTTCTGTTTTATATAAAAAGTTTGATAATTGTCCGGACCGGTGCGGTAGTCTGGACTCGAACTCGTGACATGTGATTTAAACGTTCACACAGTCCACCACTGGACTGTGTGTCTATCTTGGTTATTATTCCGGTTTTTATTAAACTTAACATCTATTGCAGTGAATCCGGTTCGGTAAAAAAAAAGGAACATTTTTTATTAAGGCGAGTGTGCGTGGGACAAGAATCGAACTCGGAACGTATGTGTGTTTATTTGCACACAGTCCACCGCTGGACTGTGTGTCTAACCCGAGATATATCTTGATTTTAATTAAACATATACAATACTGAAACTTCGTCTTCTTCGTTAGACTTAACCAGAATCGGTGTCCGACTGGTTCGACGATTTTATCAAGTTCTTTGGTGTGTTGTGATTAATTACATGTGAGATTAATAGAAAGAATGAGAGATTAAGTGTAAGATATACCGAACAGGGCTCCTGTGTTTCGCCGGCGAAACTCCGATGACAGCAGGTTATTCCGGCGACGTGTGTCTTGCGGCAGAGGGTCTTCAGGGAGCTTGAGATGAGTGTGGGTGGCTTCGGTATGAGCTCTGGGTGTTCAGTTTTTAGAGTGATGCACAGAGGTGAAAGGGTTCGGTTTTCCGGCGAGTTGCAGAAATTCTCCGGCGAGTGAAATTACGTCGGGAAAGAGTGTGATTGTGAGCGAAAAAGCTAACAGAGGTTAGAGGGGGTATTTATAGGGCAGAACATTGACGAATTTGGTCCGTTTTCCGTCTTGATTCGTCGGTTAAAAGTTTTCCGGCGGTTATGACTTGCGTCGCGGGTTCAGACGTCGGTTATAACCGATGTAGTAGTTAAGGCTTCGGTTAAAACAGAAGAAACCGTCCAATCTCGGCGAAATCGTCGGGATTTCCGACGCTGCGATTGGGCGCGTCGGTTTTGAATTCGAGATTTATGTTATGTATTAATTGTTTCCAATAATGAACAAGAAACACAAGTGGCGGAGTGGTTGAGCGTGTGTGTGCTAAGTCATTGTTGACCAGGTTGACCCGGCTAACCCGGGTTCGAAACCCGCCAGCCTTGTTTTTTTTTAAACCACTATTTTTAATACTTTTTCAAATATAAATTATATATTCCAATATACTTATTAATTATGTATCGTTTAAAATTAATTTGGGCATTAAATACGCAACGAAATTTTTAACTGATTGTTCGGTTAATAAACGGAGCGGGTTTGGTAAATCCGGTTTTTGACGGATGTTACAGTATACTTTCAACCATATTTGCAGGATTTTGACGATGATGATGATGATGCACGGAACCTAGTAGGATGCCTAGAAACGCATCTTAAACTTTAATACTTGTTGTATCTTATTTTGATCCAAACTTGTTGTAATTTCATTTTCAAACAATGTACTTGATATTAGCAAGAAAATGAAATTTTATTATTTAAATACTTGTCACGTATTAGCGTTATGAAGTCTCGAGCAATCTATTTCGTCTCACTCCGATGTTTCCGCCATCGGTGGGGGTGTGTCAGATTGGTATCAGAGCCATAACTATAGGGAATTAGTTAGAATTGCCATGTTCGACCTAGTCTATAGTTAAATGACCAAACTTGACTATTCTTGTTTCTTGCTTAAAATATTAATTCTTCCTATCTTGCTTCTTCCTGTTTCTTTTGGTCTTAATGTATACAATATGTCTTTCCTTAGACATTTACACAATATACACACTTGGAGACTTGAAGACACTCATACTAACGAGACGATCTCGCCAAAATAGGGGTGAAACCTGCACTTTGGTGATCACTCTCAATCCGCGTATCGATTTTTCACGAAATTACGCCAGCAAGTTAGGAGTGACATCCATACCTTGATGGAAAATTTCCATTTCATACTCTAGTGGACCCTTACCAACGAGTCGGAATTCGCTCCTCGTATGGTAAGTATCAACCACACTTAGGGTACGATGTTGTCAAGTTAGGGGTGAAACCCGCATCTTGTCAACTAGTCCCGCTCCTCGATTTTTGTATCTCGCCAGTTTTGAATTTTTCGATCAATTAGAGACGTGTAGTAACTGGAAGGGTAAAATGTTGTTAGTCGCTTCTCGACGAGAGCATTTTACCTATAGGCCAAAGCACGTTCCTCTAGCTTGAAAAGATCTTCGATTCACTTTGGAATAGTCTACGCTTCTCAACCCAAAGCACTCCAATAGTTTACTAAGCCTATCTTTTATGCTATCTCAATTTCTATGTGTTTTAATACTTATTACCTCGTTCATTTCAAACCCGATGCACAATTCCACATCTTTTGCAATAAAAAAATAATAATTCTCGCAAATCAACTAAATATCCATACGTGTTTATACTATGAATACTTGTTATGCTTATGTCATCTATGTGAACTCATACATGTTATACAATACTTACATGCTCAAACGTGATTTTTATTGTCGATCACATAGATGTCTTTTTTCGCAAACCTTAAGTTGGAGAAATGAGTCGAAGTCCAACTCCAACTCGACTATTTTCACAACAATCACTATATCAAAACTTATACCTAAACCTTTTATCATTGTTTCAATTTTTCTCATTTATGCATAAACCTCGAACCTTACTATTTTATCCAAACGATTTCTCACCCTACAATTTATTTACGTAAATCACATACACGAGACCCCTAATGATACTTTAAACGTTTCTTTCACAATTTTCAAAAACTTTATGAAATGCTACCTATCAACTTAGTCGGTCAAACGAACCTCTTGCCCTCGATTTTCATAACTCGTCCAAAACACACTCACTTTATACTACCATTCTAAAGACATTTTATTTCTAACCAGAAACCAACGAAAACTTTCTCTCACATACGTATAAGTACCTTGGTAAAACACATTTCAAAGTTCTTGTTTTACATGAAAATTTTCAAAACACAACTTTTCTGGTATCAATATAAAATAATAAATAAATAAATAAATAATCTAATAATAAAGCAAGCTCACTATTTTACAACCTTTTCAAAAATCTCTAATATGCAAATCTAAATCTGAACCCATGAGCAAGAAAATTTCATATGCGAATACAAATTTTAAAAACAAAAGTAGTATTTCTTTTAAAAACCAAATCTTACATAAAAAATTAATACTTTTCTCAAAATTCACCCGACATTCACAATTT
This sequence comes from Scalesia atractyloides, assembly GCA_947069175.1. Classification (NCBI taxonomy): domain Eukaryota; kingdom Viridiplantae; phylum Streptophyta; class Magnoliopsida; order Asterales; family Asteraceae; genus Scalesia; species Scalesia atractyloides. The sequence goes on along the minus strand of CAMTDV010000023.1, from coordinate 11,682,811 downwards.
TGGTCCTTCATTCCCGACAAACCCGACTTGTTTTAATTTAACCAACTCAATGTTTTGACTCAAGCAACCATACACATGCATATCATCATACACGATCCAATTTATGCAGTCAATATTTCATAGCAATCCTACATGTATCATTGTTACCCTTTTATTTATACGCTCAAACTATATACTAGACTTATATTAACGCTATGTAAATTTCAACTTATACGTTCTATACTACATGCTAATTTTATACGTATTTGTCATCAATCATACTCAAAACTCATACATTCGCACTACTTGGTAGTCATACTTGAAACCTATAAGTGGGCATAACCCGAGTGGTTTCGCCTACGTTAGACATACTCACACATACATACAATCATGCTTACATACTTAATTTTTATACACTATCTTACATACCCTTTGCTTACTAGATGTAACTTCACCCGTACGCTACTAGTACAAACTATGCGGATCATGCACAAACCAAAATAATCGCGGGTGCACACGGGATTATATTGGTAGGCGCATGAAAACCATAGTGGGTTCTACTGTGTATCGCAACACGGAACGTAACATGACACCGGATAGCGAAATGACGTAACATGGTGTGAACATGGTGGATACGCCGCTGGTACTTCCTATATATAAGTGTCTCTACCATGTTACCAAACTTCGTAAAACGTCTCATGAGAAATTCAGTGATTTTCCAGACCTTGTTAAATACATTTGATTCATAACAAACTTTGGTGACCCCACTTCGAAATGATTAGTACTCGATTACCCATGACAAAGCTTCATTCTCAAAATCATTAGCTTTAACCACCACAACTATCACTAGCATCTCTCAACAATCCATGTCGTATTTTATCCGATATTCATACCATTTTTACCCCTCGCATACACCTACCGAATCGTTCACTACCATACCACGATTCTTCCCTTAACCTTTCATCCAAACTTTATTTATAACAAATCAGCCTAAAACATTCAATCCATTTTATAAACGTCCCCACCGGCTCAATCTTGTCAAAATGTTCCTTTTCTTTTAAAACTATCTTCCAATCTTGTCAAAATATTCCTTTTCTTTTAAAACTATCTTCCAATCTTGTCAAAATGTTCCTTTTCTTTTAAAACTATCTTTCAATCTTGTCAAAATGTTCCTTTTCTTTAAATTTATCTTTCACTCTTATCTACGTGCAAACTTCAACTAGTCGGTCAATTAATGCCAAAACCTTTTAGAAACCGTAAATACTTACCATCCTAGTTCTCTCTAATAAATATTTTCTACAACAAGTGATTTTACTAATACGCCTTAGAATTGCAAAACTTTTCTTACAGCTTTCGGTACGGATCGCTCATTTTAATCAAAATACATCCTTAGTCATGCTAAAACCTTTCTCTTAGGTCACACTCTTTTAAAATATTCCTTCCAATGTGTTGTCCTGACCCAGTCAAATTCACTTGCTTACACACACATACATACACGTTTTTACTTATCCTTATACACGTTTACGATTAGTGTCTCAAAAACACCTTAGTCAAACAAATTACTTTCATGGAACCTACCATTTTATCCTTCAAGATTTCGATACATATTGACACACTTATACATGAACTCCGCAAAAACTTTAAACTTCAAAATCTTGGTTTTGGCCAAAGATTTTCACCAAAATGACATCTTTTCCGAAGTCTTCCTCTTGAATAAATTTCGGACGAAATTTCCTAAAGGAGGGGAGACTGTAACGCCTCGCTTTTTCGTACTTTCCTTAATTAGAAAGTGTAATCATACTTCTATTTATGGAAACTTGTATTTGTATCGCATTTGTAATTCATTTCCCAATCTTATAATCCGAGACTTTGATCGTAATAAAATTCATACCTGATACATACTTGTCTTGCATGCATTTAATTGTTAAATACGTGTTTACATACAAATCGATACTTGTTATACGCGCAAATACTCATACATTCATACTTGATACCTAAAATATACTTACATATACATTATACACTTGAAAACATGCGAAAATATCAAGTTTTACCATGAAATGTAAGATAAACTAAGTTCAAAGACTAAAAATAGCATAATCCGGAGAAAGTGGTTTCTTACCCATGGATTGGTCCATTTTGTGTTTGTTGGATTGTGTTTCGTGCATTTAATTCTCACCTAACTCAACCCCAACCACCACCAACTTCATTAATTACCTAAACCCTAATTCCCCATTATAAATAGAAGCCTCCTCCCACACTCATTTCACACCTCAATCATCTCTTCTCTTCTCTCTAAAAGCTCTAAGAGCTCTCTTCTTCTAAAGATTCAAGGTTTCAAAAGATAATTCGGTGTTCATCCAAGCCCTTCACGGAAGTAACAAGGGAAGCTTTCGCAAAACCGCGAGTATACATGACCCTTTTGCTTTTACACTTTTGGGTGCAATACGTTATACTATTAAACACACGCAATCACTTATACTTTATGCAAACACAAACAATCCAATCATACATGCTTAAATATGTGACACTTGATTTGTATTCTTGGAACATTCTTATGTGATTTACTTGTCATTAACTTTGTTTAAAGCCTCTCTTAACACGTATAGCGCTATAGGAGTAACGCACCGCCCGTATTCTTGAGGTCATGTTAAGTCATTCAATCATTACGGTCTTATCGTTGCGACGATGAGATAACGCTAGCGGTACACTTTGGGTTGACTAGTATAATTGCATGCCTTGGTACATTAATCTAGTTAACTATTTTTGTCATGTGGATTGTTCAAACCTTCTTTACATATATGCTAGTACTCAAACTTGTATGCTCACCAATACTTTTGTATTGAACTATACTTTCAACCGTATTTGCAGGATTTTCACGATGATGATGCACGGAACCTTGTAGGATGCCTAAAAACCACCTTAAACTTTAATACTTGTTGTATCTTATTTTGATCCAAACTTGTTGTAATTTCATTTTCAAACAATGTACTTGATATTAGCAATAAAATGAAATTTTATTATTTATATACTTGTCACGTATTAGCGTTATGAAGTCTCGAGCCTCTATTTCGTCTTACTCCGATGTTTTCGCCATCGGTTGGGGTGTGTCAAAAGGGTAGAATTGGAATTGAAACATAAACATAGTGATGGAAACATTTAGAATGCGCCTAAGTCATTTCTAAGATTTGAGCGTATTGATAAAATGATTATATGACTAAGTGATATGGTTAAATGTGAGAACTTTTCAAGAAAACTATGAATGGGTCAAAATTTCGTAAAAAGGATAGTAAGCCGAAGGCTTATAAAGTTAAACGTCGGGTAACTCGGACATTGTATAATGAGTGTATTTAGTAGAAAATCTTGTTTTGACCACGTAGAAAGAAACGGGAGGTCAAACGTATAAGCGATTTAAGAGTTACACGAATTTCATGACGAAAAGGACAAAAAGGAGAAAAATCTGCAGCATACCACCGTAGCTTACGGTAACCCACCGTAGCTTACGGTGGGATGCTGCTGTTAATAGATCTAAAATCATGACCGTAAGACAGATGATTTCCACCGCAAGACTTTATGGCCTTGACCATAAGCTACGGTGGTTGACCGTAGCTTACGGTGGGAACTGAAATTAATTTTTTTTTGTTTGCTTAACTATGCCAGGTTTGACAAATGGTTATACTTGATTATTAGTATAAATTATACATAACTAAAAATAAATAAATCTTTGTTTTGTAGGTGAATTAGACAATAATATGATTGTGGATCAAAGCTGGAGAAGAACCGAACACCTTCAAATTTTTAGCTTCCGCTTTAACTTTTGTTGTTAAGAAATAAACTAATCTTAAATGTTTTCTGAATGACTTATGTAGTTTAAATTACAAACTAATCTGAATTAATTTAACTTCAGTTGATTATATCAATTGAATCAAATTTTACATGTTTTTACTAGTTTTTATTTAATAATAAGTAGGGTGTTACAAGTTGGTAATCAGAGCTCAAGGTTAAGAATGAAAAGTGTTCGGTTCAAAGCTTGATCAAAACATTCGATAAAAACTAGTTATAAATTGAATTTCCCAACGAAACAATAGAAAGTAAAGTAATTTAAAGTGTGGGAAGGGGTGTATTTGTCACACCACGACCCGCAGCGGAAAAGGTGATCGGGGCATGATTGGGTTTTCATAAAAGCTCATGACATTTATTATAACGTTTCATATTTATTATTTCTATTTAAAGGAGAATCATTACAATCAATCATACTAGTACAACATGTTCTATACATTTTTCAAGACTTCATTATTTTTCTAAAAGGTAATTTCCTATGTGTTCCTTGCTTCAACCTGTCCACCTGTATCATGTGTAAAAAATGGTTTTTGGGTCAACAAAAAGTTGGCGAGTGAATCCTATGAAAACATTTAAACGTTTTTATTGTATCGATTATAAAATAAAGTGCATAACCACATATGAATAAACATAAATGTAAATTAAATCACAAATCACATAATATTAATTAATACACACGCACACACCAAATGTTTGTTTTTGAGGCACGCGTTGTTCAACTCGTCTCCCACGAGGAACTGATGGGCCTAATGAATGATTTTGAGGCACGCGTTGTTCAACGAACTGATGGGCCTAATGAATGTTTTTGAGGCACGCGTTGTTCAACTCGTCTCCCACAAGGAACTGATGGGCCTAATGAATAATTTGCACACAACTTGACAATATGTAATACATCACAACAAACAATATTTACATTCTAAGTTTAGATCATATAATGGTATAGCACGAGTTTGAATAAGCGAATTAATTTAAGCGACACATGATACACCCAAAACATGAATAAAAAGGGGAATTTGTAAGAATTCACTCACCGTGGTTGCGTTTCTTGGATTGATGATGAATGCGCACGAATTTGGATTTAACCACGAGAGAAACTAACCTAAATAATAACATAATGGTTCGGTAAATAAATGGATTTTATTTGAGATTAATAATTTTAATTCATAACCTTAATAGGATTTCTAGATTTATTTTTGTGAGTTTAAGGACATTTTCTAACTTTAAAAATATTATTTTTAAGTATTTTTAAATAATTTTCTGGTTAAATAAATAAATAAATAAATAAATAAATGTTGACGTTGACTTTGACGTTGACTTTAGACTATTGACCGGTCTGATTGTGTTTATTATGTGCGCTGAGTGAGGTTCAAACTCGTGACCTCCCGTACGCGTGCACGCAGCTCTACCAACTGAGCTACGTGTCTAACCCGAAATATTTCTGATTTTAATTATATTTATATACTATTTAGATTATTCAGAATTTTATTTAATTAAAAAGGTTTTTGAATATCATCTGACCGGCTGGCTTAGCGGGGATCGAACCTGTGACCATCGACTTACCTTGCACCCAGCCCAACCAACTGGGCTGGGTGTCTAACCTGTTATAGACAGAATTTATATTATATTTATACACTTAACACGTGCTTCAAAATTTGGTTTTTATAAAAAGGGTATGATATTTCAGTGGATCGGAACACAATAGACTCGAACCCGGGACGTGTACGTTATGTTTGTACACAGTCCACCACTGGACTGTGTGTCTAACCCGGTTATTATTCTGTTTTTATTATATTTATACCCATTTCAAAACTTCATCTTCTTCGATTTATAAAACCAGAGAATCCACCCGACTGTTTAATCGAAAATTTTTATTGAATTAGTTGATTGATCAATGCTGTTAACGAAATAATTTAAACAGAAAGGATTAAAGGTGCTGTACCGAACAGTTGTGATCTCTGATGAAATTCCGGCGGCTGAGGTTAACTCCGGCGAAGTTTACCTTGCGACAGAGGCTCTATCAGAAATTTGAGGTGAGTGTGGTGCTTTCTGTCTGAGCTCTAGAAGTCTTTTTTTAGAGTAAGGCAGAAGAGATGAAATGGGTTCGGTTTTCCGGCGACTTGCAGAGAATTCCGGCGAGATGTTTCTTGATGAATAGCGACTTGTAGAGAGAGTGAAAGTTGTGCGAGTGTGAGCAGGTTTTGAGAGAAATACACATGGTATTTATAGATTGACAGAAGCTGCCCGATTTCAGTTTTCAAAACCGAGTATTCAAGATTTTCCGGCGGTTACGACTATAATTGGGGCTAGACATCGGTTATAACCGATGTCGTCGACGGTTACAGCGTTTTAGTCAAAAGGAGAATGGCTGAATTCACGGATTGCCGGATTTTCCGGTGATTGCGAGTTCCGCCGCGCTGATACCCGTTTTTTTTGAATTCGCGTTTTAATTTAAGTGTTAATTGTTTTCAGTATTATTCCAAAGTTAGCGTGTGGCGGAGTGGTGTGTTGTTTACTTGTTGAACCGGCTGACCCGGGTTCGAAACCCGGCAGCCTCAAATATTTTTTATTATCTTATTTTTTATGATTTATTAATTATGTTTTAAAATTCTAACAATGTTTATTAATTATATATCGTTTAAAATTAAAATAACCAATATAAAACGCGACGAAAATTATGACTGACTATTCGGTTAATAAACGAAGAGGGTTTTGGAAACCCGTTTTTTGACCGATGTTACAGTATCCCCTACTTTTAGAAATTTCGTCCCGAAATTTAAGTAATAGTGGTATATTTGACTTGTGGAGAGGGTTTTTAATTTGACAATTACATAATCAGAAGAGGGTGAAAGTTTAAATTTTATTGAGGCGGTAACGTTCCTAGTAAGGGTTGGATACCCTGCTACAGGAATCGCTTTTTGATGCCTAAGATAAGGAATATTGATAAACAGAGGTTATTGACTAGATATGATCTCATGCACAAGAGTTTTGAGAGAATCAATACGTTTGGAAAGATAAGGTTATATCCTAAAACAAAACTTCTACCACTACAACCTACATGGAACCTCTCATAACCGTCTGACAATGCCTCTGATCCTTTGGCAAGAATACTTATATATAGGAAGTACCAGCGGCGTATCCACCATATTCTTGTCAAATTTTCATTGGCTTTATCAGTAAGTTATGATTAGTTCTATGTGACTCTAGAACATAAACAAACACAACAACCAAAGCTTGAGTCTTAATTCTGAAAGTATACATGTTTGAATGACGACAGTACCTCTCTCGTTTGTTATGATGAAGAGGTTAGTCTATGTAGAAGCGAGACACAACCCAACTTCTTTGAATGATGAGATTGAGATACGTTGAGATGTATGATGATATGAATGCTAAATCAGTGAGTATAAAACAAACTTCAACCATGACATTACTAAATCCTACATGGAACTTCTCATAACCGCCTAACAATGCCTCTGATCCTTTGGCAAGAATACTTATATATAGGAAGTACCAGCGGCGTATCCACCATATTCTTGTCAGATTTTCATTGGCTTTATCAGTAAATTATGATTAGTTCTATGTGACTCTAAAACATAAACAAACACAACAACCAAAAATTGAGTCTCAAATCTGAAGGTATACATGATTGAATGATGACAGTACCTCTCTCGTTTGTTATGATGAAGGGGTTAGTCTAGGTAAAAGTGAGACACAACCCAACTTCTTTGAATGATGAGATTGAGATACGTTGAGATGTATGATGATATGAATGCTAAATCAGTGAGTATAAAACAAACTTCAACCATGACATTACTAAATCTACATGGAACTTCTCATAACCGCCTGACAATGCCTCTGATCCTTTGGCAAGAATACTTATATATAAGAATACCAGCGGCGTATCCACCATATTCTTGTCAGATTTTCATTGGCTTTATCAGTAAATTATGATTAGTTCTATGTGACTCTAAAACATAAACAAACACAACAACCAAAACTTGAGTCTCAAATCTGAAGGTATACATGATTGAATGATGACAGTACCTCTCTCGTTTGTTATGATGAAGGGTTAGTCTAGGTAAAAGTGAGACACAACCCAACTTCTTCGAATGATGAGATTGAGATACGTCGAGATGTATGATGATATGAATGTTAAATCAATGAGTATAAAACAAAACTGAAATAGTAATTTACATTAAGATTCTTGGATAAATTTCCAATTTATAATTGAGATACTGAAGATTGAGATAACATAAAGAAAACATAAAAACTAAGCGGTTGGAGTTGAATCTTGATTTTTGGTGAAGAAAACTAGTTGGGTGGTTCGTTTGGGCCGTTATTATCTTCAACAGGATTTGGCGTTGATATTGTAAGCTCTTCCTCTTGCTGGTGGCCTAGTGGTTAGGTTTTCTTGATTGCTTGGTTAACTGGGTTTGCTTGAGCTTGGGCGTTTATGATGTTAACCAATCGAGGCATGTGTTTCTAAAGTGGGTAGGGTCGCCACAATTAAAACAAGCTCGAACATATGGAACATGGGTATTGGGGTTGTTGATATGTTTGGATCATGTTTTGAGTAGGGGGTGAGGTTTGGTTTTGAGAGGTGCGGCAAACCTTGCTCAAATGACCATAGCGTCCACAATTCACACATAGTCGACAAGGTAAGGTAGATGGATGGTGATAAAAAAGGTGTTGCATTGAGGTGAGGTCCAAAGTAAGTTTTCTTATTTGGTAAGTTGAGTTGGGTGCTACTTGAGTGATTGGGATAGCTTGGAGGGTACAACTTGTGAAGCTGGTTGGTTGTGTTGGTGACAGCGAAGATTTGTCCATCTCGTTTTCTCTTAGAAGTGGTTTGAGAAGAGGATTCGGTTTGGGTGGAGTTTGGGGTTTCGGGTTGATGCTTATCCTTCTTCTTATCCTCCTTAAAGTCTTTATTCGTATGCGGTTTTCGGTGAGCTCTGTAGCTAACTCCATTGCTGCTTCCAAAGTTGCAGGTGTGGTGCTTATTACAGGTCTTGAATTTTTGAAGAAGACCTCGAATGTAGTGCTCGATCAAACGGTAGAGGGGAGTGAACAAGTTGGGGACCATCTGATTTAACTCAAGGAATCTCTTGTTGTATGTGGTGTGGTCGCCCTCTTTTTGTTTCAAAGAATAGAACTCATCTTCCAATTTCTTGATTTCGCTTCTTGGACAGAACCGTCTTGTCATGATTTCCTTCAACTCTTCCCAAGTCAAAGTCATAGCATTCTCAGCACCGCGCTTGGCCTTCTCTGTATTCCACCATGTAAGTGCTACTCCGAGCAAACGACCGGTAGCATATCGCACCTTGCGATCATCGGGACAGTCGCAATTGAGAAAAGTGTTTTCCATCTCCTCAAACCAATGGAGGAGAGCGGTGATGTAACATCCGTCGAAAAACGGGTTTTCAAAACCCGCTTCGTTTATTTAATCGAATAATCAGTTTTATATTTTTGTTGTTATTTATGACTTATTTTAATTTTAAACGATACATAATTAATAAACAAATTAGAAGTTATAAATTATAATTGTAAAAAGTAAAAATAAATTAATTAAAAAGAAAAACCGGCTGCCGGGAGTCGAACCCGGGTCAGCTGGGAACCACAAAGCCTTAACTCTCACTCACCAAACCACTCCGCCACTTGTGTTCTTTAGGATTATATCAAATCAAATAATTCAAATATGCAAACCTCGATTTCAAATCGGTCAACCGACGCGCCTAATTCGCAGTCGTCGGAAATCCCGACGACTTCGCCGATAATTGACGGTTTCGTCTGTTTTAACCGAAGAATTTACCTCAACGTCGGTTATAACCGATGTCTGACCCGCGACATCAGTCGTAACCGCCGAAGGATAGCTGACTATGAATCGAGACTGAAATCAGACCCCATGCGCCTCGATTCTTCCCTATAAATTCACCCACAAGCCTCTGATAATCTTTTCGCTCACAATCACACCAAATCTCGACGCATTTTCACTCGCCGGAATTTTTCTGCCATCACTGGACTTTCGCCGGAAAACCGAGACTCACATCAACACGGTAAATACCTCGACTCTCTTTGTTTCTTTCCATTGTTAAACCATTACTAACGTAAATCCACCATCCAGAATCAATCCCAGACGACGTTGTCGGAATTTCTGCTTTCGCCGGAAAACTTCTGAAATATCCAGAATCACGCCGTGAGCCGGTATGATCATTTAAACCTACTGATAAACGTTGCTCATTAGTTCAATTTCACATCTAACCCATCCAAACTGTTAATTGATTCTAGCAGCCGAAGTCCACAAAACAGAGCCGACGAATCTTTGCCGGAGTTCTGTGAAAGACACTGATCGGTACATCCTTTCCCCAAACTCTCTCCGTTCATTACTCTTTAATTACTTATAATGCTTGTTAATCGAATTAGACCTGAAACAGTTGAAATACCATATTCTCTGTTCTTGAGCGAAGAAGACGAAGTTGGTTATGTTATAAGATTAATAAAAATTAGTATTATGAACGAGTTAGACACACAGTCCAGCGGTGGACTGTGTGCAAACAATTACATACATGACGCGAGTTCGATTCCTATCACAACCTTAACCTCTGAAATAAAAATGTTTTTTTTTAGAAACCGAACCGGGTTAACTCAGTAAGATGTTAAGTATAATAAAAACCGGAATATTAACCAGGTTAGACACACAGTCCAGCGGTGGATTGTGTGCAACACTAACTCGCATGTCCCGGGTTCGAGACTGGATAACGGCACCGGTTTAATGTAATTAAAATCCTTTTTAAGAATAAATGATTTTCGGATTAAGTTAAATAGTATATAAATATAATTAAAAACAGAAATATTTCGGGTTAGACACGTAGCTCAGTTGGTAGAGCTGCGTGCACGCGTACGGGAGGTCACGGGTTCGAGTCTCACCCAGCGCATATATATAAACGACCGGACCGGTCAACGGTCAACGGTCAAAAGTCAACATTTTTTTATTATTTTTATTTATTTATTTAAATTAAAAATCAATTAAAAATACTTAAAAATAACGTTTTTAAAGTTAGAAAATAGCCTTAAACTCACAAAAATATATCCAAAGATCCTACTAAAATTGTTAATAAAATCCACTTACTTACCATACCTTTTCGTTATTAATAGGTTAGTTATTCCTCGTCGATCAATCCTCTAAATTCGTGCGCAATCAACATCATCCACCGAACGCACCCAACGTGAGTGAATCTCTACGAATTCCCCGTTTTAACCACATTTTGGGGTGTATCATGTGTCACTATTTATTTATTATAATTAAGCACTTGTGCATACATCATGTTCATGATCAAATGTGTATCCAATATGTATCAGTTGTTGTGTGGTTGATGTTTAGATTTAATTTATCATTTCCAGTACATACATTTCATAGGCCGCCGCTCCCATTACCTATGAGCGTGAGCTGTTCCCCATTACCTATGAGCGTGAACCAGGCGTTGCCAACATAAGATCGGCTTTGTTTGATTGAGCCTTCATCTCACATACATTAGCATAGGCCGTCTGTTCCCCATTACCTATGAGCGTGAACGGGACGTTGCCAACATATACATTATCATTCTCATTATATACTTAAGCAAGGTGGTTTGTAATCGTTATGTTTACATACATTTGTTCATATGTGATTATTGCACAATTTTCCTATATTAATTACAATAATGAATCAATAACAAATGTTTTTAACAAGGTTCACTCGCCAACTTTTGTTGACCCAAAATTCCCCATTTTTACACATGATACAAGTGATCAAGTTGAAGCAAGAAACATATAGGGCGGCCTAGAAGAATAAACCAGTTTAGACTTTGAATTGTTTTAGTTAATTTTCCCTTTCCTTGTATTGTATGAATTTGACTTGGAACTTTGAGATGTAATTTGAATTTAATAAATATGAAACATATTAGTAAACATCATGAGCTTTGGTGATAACCCAATTATACCCCGACTCTTATTCCGCTGCGGGTGGGGTGCAGTTGTATCGACAGATTAGGTTAAATTACCAGAGCCATACTATAGTTGATTAGAATTTTTAAATTGTTTGTGTGTTACATGCAAAATTCATGATGTTTATATGCTTTATGCTTATTGTTACATCCAATGTTATGCAAGCATGTTCTTAAATACATACTATCATACAATGCTTATCATGAATCATATTCTCATAACATATCATATCCATGGAGCACACACCTCACAATTCATATGATTTTTACAACGATTTTTGTATTTTCAAATCACATCAAAGTGAGTTCTCATGACGGGCATGTAGTAACTGGAAGGGTACGAGTACCGGTAGTCGGAACGTCCTGTCTAGGCTTGGCATTCGTATAAATCCAAAATAAAGGACCAGTTTGCCTACCTAGGGACTAACGATGAGAGTACGAAGGACCTATTAGGCCAAAGCATGCTATACCAAACGTCGTGTGAGCTAACACCACTTTGAGTTGTCATTGTGTCTACACCTTGACACCCTCCGACCATACCTCTCGCAACATATTTCATGGTTTTCATTCGGGTGATGCGAGTGTTAAACCGCCAATACAATGTGAATCCTACTAAGCCAATTGTCATGGGGGCCTACATGACTATACCGGCGATGGTATGGGGGACATTGGAGGCCCAAACATGAGCAAACCCAAGACATCCTATGGATGTAGTTGCATTATTGATGATTGTGTCATTTTATTACTTTTAACGACACATGACACCTAAACACTTCTTAAACTCACAATCTTCCTATGTATATTCCTGTAGATGTCGGCTAGGCAGCTACGTGGAGGACGAAAGTCAGAAGGTCAAACGAACGCTTGGCCACTCAAATTGCGAAACAAATGGCCGCGGTGCTTCCTGATATTGTAATTCAAGTCCAGCAAGCTCTCACCGCGAATCCTGTCAACCCACCCAATCAATAGGATCAAAACATCGACAACCCTCCCTCCAAGAAGTGCTCCTACAATCACTTCAAGTCTTGCGATCCCCCAAAGTATGAAGGGACCGAAGGTGGCTCTCCTCCACTGGTTTGAGGAAATGGAAAACACCTTCCTAAATTGCGATTGTCCCGAGGATCGCAAGGTACGTTACGCAACCGGGAGATTATTTGGGGTAGCCCTGACCTGGTGGAACACCGAGAAGGGTACGAGAGGAGTTGAAGACGCTATGGCCTTAACCTGGGAAGGTTAAGGGAAATGATGACAAAACGCTTCTGCCCAAGAAGCGAACTCAAGAAGTTGAAGACGAATTCCACTCGCTGAAGCAAAAGGAAGGGGACCATACTTCCTACAACAAAAGATTTCTTGAGATGAACCAGATGGTTCCTAACTTGTTCACCCCAGTGTACCGCTTGGTTGAACACTATATTCGAGGCCTCCCCTCGAAGATTCAAGACTCAGTCCTCAGCACTTCGCCTACAACCCTCGAAGCTGCTATGGAATTAGCCACCGAATTTACCGAGAACCGCATTAGAAACGGTAAATTCAAGGAAGAGAAAAAGAAAGCCCCCTTGAGAGCCAAACCTCAAACCACTCCACCTCCTCCTTCAAAGTTTTCTAACAAGAGGAAACGAAATACCAGAAATTTTGCTGTCACCCAAACCAATTTCCCTATCTCTGCTGCACCCATCACTCAAGTTGCCCCTTCACCGCACCATACAAAAGGCAATACTGTGGCCCTTACCCAAAATGCACCCGTTGTCAATACCATCATCCCCCGAACACCCCTGTCAATATTGCACCGGCTGTGGCCGTGCAGGTCACACCATCCAAACCTGTCGCTCACTACATCGAATGAACCGCAACCAACCCACAACCCAAACCCACCATCAAATAGTGGGTCAAGCCCAACAATCCCTACTACTACCACCTACACAACATACGGCCCAAACCTTCTACCAACCAACTACCCCATGATGCAACCCATGCGGGCTTCTACAATTGTGGAGACCCAAACCACTTTAGAAACACTTGCCCACGTTTGGTGAACATTATACATGCTCAAGCTCAAGTGAATCCGGTGAATCAGGCTAACCAAGCTCCTCCACCTGCTAGAGGAAGAGCTTTTAACATCAACGCCAACCAAGCAAGGGCCGACAACAACATGGTTAATGGTACGTTTCTCATAAATGGTAGTTATGCATCCATGTTATTTGATACTGGCGCGGATAAGAGTTTTGTGTCCTTAGAATTTGAACCCATCCTTAACCAAATCCGTGATAAACTCATGGAATCCATAACGGTGGAAGTTGCTGACGGAAAACCGGTCTCATTAAACTCCATTATCCGAAACTGTACTCTTACTCTAAATGATCGCGATTTTCCTATGGACCTCATTCCTATGAAGTTGGGAAGCTTTGACATTATAATCGGCATGGACTGGCTCAGCCAACATCATGCTGAAGTGGTATGCCGCGAAAAGTTCATTCGCATTCCTCTTGCAGACAGTCAAACTCTACGAATCTTTGGAGAAACCCCTTCGAAAGGACTCAAACTAATGTCCTGTCTTCAAGCCCGAAAATATCTCCGCAAGAATTATGTAGCATTTCTAACCCGCGTTATCAAGAAAGTAAATAAGGAGAAGAAACTCGAAGACATACCTGTAGTGAAAGAATTCCCGCAAGTCTTCCCCGACGACATCTCAGGACTTCCTCCCAAAGTCGAATTCCGCATTGACCTTATACCTGGCGCTACAACCCGTCGCGAAATCTCCTTATAGGTTAGCCCCATCCGAGATGCAAGAGCTGGCCAGTCAATTACAAGAACTGACCGACAAAGGATTCATACGTCCTAGCTCATCGCCTTGGGGTGCACCTGTTCTGTTTGTAAAGAAGAAAGATGGAACGTTTCGCATGTGTATCGATTACAGAGAACTCAACAAATTAACGGTCAAGAACCGCTATCCATTACCTCGCATCGATGATCTTCTAGACCAACTCCAGGGTGCCACTTGTTTTTCAAAGATCGACCTTCGTTCCGGCTATCATCAACTCAGAGTACATGAAGAAGACGTCCCAAAGACCGCCTTCCGAACTCGTTATGGTCACTATGAATTCATGGTCATGCCGTTTGGTCTAACCAACGCTCCAGCCGTCTTCATGGACCTGATGAACAGAGTTTGCAAACCCTATCTCGATCGCTTTGTTATAGTCTTCATCGACGACATTCTCATTTACTCAAAGTCTAAGACTGAATCATGAACGACACCTTCGACTCATCCTCACACTCTTAAGAACCGAAAAGTATACGCTAAGTTCTCCAAATGCGAATTCTGGTTAAAAGAAGTGCAATTCCTTGGCCATGTCGTCAATGACAAGGGAATACATGTCGACCCCTCAAAGATCAAAGCAGTGCAAGAATGGCAAGCGCCACGTACACCAACCGAAGTAAGATCTTTCCTTGGTTTGGCTGGTTACTACCGCCGTTTCATATCAAATTTCTCTCGTATCGTTGTACCACTCACGGCTTTGACACATAAAGGAAAACCCTTCATTTGGGGACCTAAACAAGAAGAAGCCTTCCACACCCTTAAGCAAAAGCTTTGTGACGCACCTATCCTCACACTCCCCGAAGGTTGCGATGACTTTGTAGTATATTGCGACGCATCAGGGCAAGGACTAGGCTGTGTTTTAATGCAAAGGGGAAAAGTGATAGCCTATGCTTCTAGGCAACTCAAAACTCATGAGAAGAACTACACTACTCACGACCTAGAACTTGGAGGCGTTGTGTTCGCTCTTAAGATATGGAGACATTACCTCTATGGTACCAAGTGTGAAATATACACTGACCACAAGAGCCTCCAACATATCTTTAACCAAAAGGAGTTGAATATGAGACAACGAAGATGGGTCGAACTTCTTAATGACTACGACTGTGAAATTCGGTATCATTCTGGCAAAGCAAATGTGGTGGCCGATGCACTCAGTCGAAAGGGTTATGCGAACTCCATTCGTCTTCTATGTTCGCAAATCATAACCAACATCAAAGATCAAATCCGAGAAGCTCAACATGTTTCCATAACAGAATACGACATATGCAATGAACTATCTTGTGGAGCAGAACTTAAACTCGAAACAAAATTTGACGGCATTCTGTATTATCTAGATCGCATATGGATTCCCGATCACAATAACCTTCGCGATACCCTTATGAAAGAGGCGCACAAAACACGATACTCTGTACACCCAGGAGCCGACAAGATGTATCAAGACCTTCGATACACCTACTGGTGGCCTGGCATGAAAAAGGATATTGTTGTTTTTGTTTCCAAGTGCCTTACATGTTCTAAAGTGAAAGCTGAACATCAAAGACCCTCAGGACTTCTGGTCCAACCTGAAATACCTGTATGGAAGTGGGAAAACATAACCATGGACTTCATTACCGGGTTACCTCGCACTTCTGGTGGGTATGACATTATATGGGTAATCATTGATCGTCTTACAAAATCAGCTCACTTCATTCCGATTCGCGAAGACTTCAAGAATGAGAAGCTAGCTCGTATCTACATCAGCGTAATCGTAAGCTGTCATGGTGTACCGCTAAGCATTATTTCAGATCGTGATGGTCGTTTCACTTCACGAACATGGCAAGCCGTACAAGCCGCTTTGGGTACACGATTAGACCTCAGTACCGCTTATCATCCTCAAACTGATGGACAATCTGAACGCACCATTCAAACTCTTGAAGACATGCTTCGAGCATGTGTCATAGACTTCAAATGGAATTGGGACGCTCACCTACCATTAGTTGAATTTTCGTACAACAACAACTATCATTCAAGTATCGGCATGGCATCTTTCGAAGCGTTATATGGTCATAAGTGCCGATCACCTATATGTTGGCACGAAATTGGAGAAGCTCAAATCACCGGTCCAGAATTAATACAAGAAACAACAGACAAGATTCATCAAATCCGAAACAATCTTCTAGCGGCACAAAGTCGTCAAAAGAGTTACGCAGACAAACGACAAAAGCCCTTGGAGTTTAACATTGGTGACCAAGTACTTTTAAAAGTAATCACTGTGGAAGGGAGTGGTTGGTTTTGGCCAAAAAGGCAAGCTAGCACCACGCTACGTAGGTCCTTTCAAGATACTCGAAAGAGTAGGACCTGTAGCATACAAGCTTGACCTACCAGAAGAACTCAACAGAATTCATCCCACATTCCACATATCAAACTTGAAGAAGTGCCTCGCTGATGAAAACCTCCATATTCCTCTAGAAGACATTCAAGTCGATGAATCTATCATTTCATTGAAATACCAGTAGAAATTATGAACTTCGGAGAGAAACGTTTAAGACGAAGCCGCATCCCAATTGTTAGGGTACGCTGGGAGTCGAAACGAGGACCTGAGTTTACTTGGGAACGTGAAGACTCAATGCGCGAGAAATACCCACATCTATTTCCTGTAACTACTACTTTAAATTTCGGGACGAAATTTCTAAAAGTAGGGGATACTGTAACATCCGTCGAAAAAACGGGTTTTCAAAACCCGCTTCGTTTATTTAATCGAACAATCAGTTTTATATTTTTGTTGTTATTTATGACTTATTTTAATTTTAAATGATACATAACTAATAAACAAATTAGAAGTTATAAATTATAATTGTTAAAAAGTAAAAATAAATTAATTAAAAAGAAAAACCGGCTGCCGGGAGTCGAACCCGAGTCAGCCGGGAACCACAAAGCCTTAACTCTCACTCACCAAACCACTCCGCCACTTGTGTACTTTAGGATTATATCAAATCAAATAATTCAAATATGCAAACCTCGATTTCAAATCGGTCAACCGACGCGCCTAATTCGCAGTCGTCGGAAATCCCGACGACTTCGCCGATAATTGACGGTTTCTTCTGTTTTAACCGAAAATTTACCTCAACGTCGGTTATAACCGATGTCTGAACCCGCGACATCAGTCGTAACCGCCGAAGGACAGCTGACTATGAATCGGGACTGAAATCAGACCCCATGCGTGTCACACCCCGACCCGCAGCGGAAAAGGTGATCGGGGCATGATTGGGTTATCATCAAAGCTCATGACATTTATTATGCGTTTCATATTCATTAATACAAATTAAATGGAAATTTACAATAAATGTTACATCATGCTCTAACTAACAATCTAAACTTCTTTGTTCTCTCCTAAGGCACATCCTATGTTTTCCTTGCTTCAACCTGTTCACCTGTATCATGTGTAAAAAGGTTTTGGATCAACATAATGTTGGCGAGTGAATCCTATGGAAAACATTTGAACAAATTTATTTAAATTGATTATGAAATATGTGCACAACCAAACATGAGTAAAACATAGATGTAAACTTAAACAACAATCATAGGATATTAAATGAAACACACATGCACAATAATGGAACATTTAGAGGCACGCGATGCTCAACTCGTCTCTCACGAGGAACTGAGGGGCCTAATGAATGAATTGTATGAACATGATAATATAAATGACACAACTAAAAACAATATAAACTCAATGATACACACATGAACAATAATGAATTTGATTTGAGGCACGCGTTGTTCAACTCGTCTCCCACGAGGAACTGATGGGCTTAATGATTGAGTTTCATATAATTTGACAAAAGGAAATAAGTAATCACAACAATATAAACAATCTAAGTTTAGGTCATGATGTGGTATGGCACAAGTTTAAATAAAAAGTTATTTATTTTCATAACACATGACACACCCCAAAACGTGTAATTTAAAAGGGGGAGTTGTAAGATTCACTCACAGTGGGTGCGTTCGGTTGATGATGTTGAATGCACGCGAAGTGGTTTTAACCACGAGTGAGTTTAACCTAGATAAATCGCATTATGGTTTGGTAAGTAAACGGATTTTATTAATCTATTTTAGTAGGATTGTTGGGTGTATTTTTGTGAGTTTGAGGCTATTTTCTAACCTTAAAAATGTTATTTTTAAGTATTTTTAATTGATTTTTAATTAAAATAATTAAATAAAAATAAATAAAAAAATTTATTTTTTTCTGACCGTTGACCTGACCGTTGACCGTTGACCGGTTCGAATCGGAATACAAGTGCGCTGAGTGAGGCTCGAACCCGAGACCTCCCGTACGCGTGCACAGCAGCTCTACCAACTGAGCTACGTGTCTAACCCGTTATAAATCTGATTTTAATTATATATATATATATTAATTAGTTTAAACCGAAAATCATTTTATTTTAAAAACAGTTTAAGCGAATCGGACGTGCACTCCACAGGTCTCGAACCCGGGACCTGTGGCTTAAACTAACACACAGTCCACCGCTGGACTGTGTGTGCAACTTGTTAACTTTACTGATTTTTATTATACTTAAACACAAATTTGTTATTTCCTTTTCTGTCTTAATTAAAAGAATAGATAATTGTCCGAGTCGGTGCAGTAGCCCGGACTCGAACGCGTGACCTGTGATATAAACATACACGCAGTCCACCGCTGGACCGTGTGTCTAACTTGGGTTATTATTCCGGTTATTAATATACTTAACATATACCAGTGGCGACTCCGGTTCAGTTTAACAAAAAAATGATTTTTATTAAGGCAGCGTGTGTGAAACCGGATTCGAACTCGAGACGTTTGTATGCTTAATGTGCACACAGTCCACCGCTGGACTGTGTGTCTAACCCGATTAATAAGTTGATTTAAATTATACTTATGTGATACAGTTAATTCGTCTTCTTCGATGAAATATAACCAGAGGTAAAGTCTGACTGGTTCGAGTTTTATTCAGGTTCCTTAGCGTCTTACAGTCATTAAGGTGAGATATGAGCGAAAAGAAAAAGAAAATAAGCGTGAGGTATACCGACTCGTTTTCCTCTGTTTTCCGGCAGAACTCCGGCGACAGAAATTAACTCCGGCGTCAGGTATCTTGCAGCAGGGAAACTTCAGAAAACTTACAAAGGGTGTGGGTGACTTCGGTATAAGCTTAGGTGGTTCAATAAGGCTCGGAAATGGAGAAACCGGTTTTCCGGCGATGAGCAGAGAAATTCCGGCGAGTGGAATTACGCCGAGAAAATGTGTGGTTTTGAGCGAAAAGGTTTGCAGTGGGTTGTGGGTGAATTTATAGGGCAAATCGTCGAAGAACCTGGTCTGATTTCCGACTGTATTCGTAAATTATAAAAACTCCGGCGGTTATAACTTTGGTCGCGGACTCAGACGTCGGTTATAACCGATGTCTTAGTAATGGTTTACGTTATAACGTAAATTGTCGTTAAGACTCGCGAGATTTCCGGGATTTCTGACGACTGAACTATTGGGCGCCGGTTTTGAATTCGTAACGTCACTTTATGAATTAAATGATTTCATTATTTAACAAACAAAACAAGTGGTGCAGTGGTTTGTGTGTGGTGCGTTAAGACTGATGTTGAACCGGTACAGACCCGGGTTCGTAACCCGGCAGGAACAAAACATTTTTATTTTGCGTTTTTTAATAGTTTTTCAAAGACTAATTATATATTCCCGTATAATAATTGATTATGTATCGTTTAAAAATTATTTTGGGCATTTAATTCGCAACGAAATTTTTGACTGACTGTTCGGTTGATAAACGGAGCGGGTTTGGTAAATCCGTTTTTGACGGATGTTACAGTATCCCCTGCTTTTTAGAAATTTCGTCCCGAAATTTAAATTGTGATATATTTGACTAAAAGAATGATGGTGTTTAGTTTGACAGTTATATGCTTAGAAAAAAAATAAGGGTTTAAGTTTTTGTTCGAGGCGGTAACGTTCCTTGTAAGGGTTAAGTACCCTATTACAGGAATCGCTTTTTGTTGCCTACTGTATAAGTATTGATAAGCAGGAATGATTCGCTAAAAATGATATCATGCATAAGAGTTTAAATACATTTGGGAAAGTATGGTTATATCCTAAGGCAATACTTCTAACACTACAACCTACATGGAACATAAATAAAAACACAACAGCTGATATTTGAACATAAATAAACACAACAGCAAATATTCGAACATGAATAAACACAACAGCAAATATTTGAATCCACATTCTGATTGCATATATGTTTGAATGGTGGAAGTTCCTCTCTCGTTTGTTATGATGGAGAGGTTAGTTTATGTAGAAATGGAACACAATCCAATCTCTTTAAATAGCATGATGATATAAATGTAACACAAATTCCAACCAAGGCAATACTAAATCCTACATGGAACTTCTCATAACCGCCTGATAATGCCTCTGATCCTTTGGCAAGAATACTTATATATAGGAAGTACCAGCGGCGTATCCACCATATTCTTGCCAAATTTTCATTAGTTTTATCCACAAGTTATGATTAGTTACCAAGAATCTAATAAATCCTACATAGAACTTCTCATAACCGTCCGATAATGCCTCTGATCCTTTGACAAGAATACTTATATATAGGAAGTACCAGCGGCGTATCCACCATATTCTTGTTAAGTATAATAAAAACCGGAATATTAACCAGGTTAGACACACAGTCCAGCGGTGGACTGTGTGCAACACTAACTCGCACGTCCCGGGTTCGAGACTGGATAACGGCACCGGTTCAATGTAATTAAAATCCTTTTTAAAAATAAATGATTTTCGGATTAAGTTAAATAGTATATAAATATAATTAAAAACAGAAATATTTCGGGTTAGACACGTAGCTCAGTTGGTAGAGCTGCGTGCACGCGTACGGGAGGTCACGGGTTCGAGTCTCACCCAGCGCATATATATAAACGACCGGACCGGTCAACGGTCAACGGTCAAAAGTCAACATTTTTTTATTATTTTTATTTATTTATTTAAATTAAAAATCAATTAAAAATACTTAAAAATAACGTTATTAAAGTTAGAAAATAGCCTTAAACTCACAAAAATATATCCAAAGATCCTACTAAAATTGTTAATAAAATCCACTTACTTACCATACCTTTTCGTTATTAACTAGGTTAGTTATTCCTCGTCGATCAATCCTCTAAATTCGTGCGCAATCAACATCATCCACCGAACGCACACCCAATGTGAGTGAATCTCTACAAATTCCCCGTTTTAACCACATTTTGGGGTGTATCATGTGTCACTATTTATTTATTATAATTAAACACTTGTGCATACATCATGTTCATGATCAAATGTGTATCCAATATGTATCAGTTGTTGTGTGGTTGATGTTTAGATTTAATTTATCATTTCAAGTACATACATTTCATAGGCCGCCGCTCACCATTACCTATGAGCGTGAGCTGTTCCCCATTACCTATGAGCGTGAACCAGGCGTTGCCAACATAAGATCGGCTCCGTTTGATTGAGCCTTGATCTCACATACATTAGTATAGGCCGTCCGTTCCCCATTACCTATGAGCGAGAACGGGACGTTGCCAACATATACATTGTCATTCTCATTATATACTTAAGCAAGGTGGTTTGTGATCGTTATGTTTACATACATTTGTTCATATGTGATTATTGCACAATTTTCCTATATTAATTACAATAATGAATCAATAACAAATATTTTTAACAAGGTTCACTCGCCAACTTTTGTTGACCCAAAATTCCCCATTTTTACACATGATACAGGTGATCAAGTTGAAGCAAGAAACATATAGTGTGGCCTAGAAGAATAAACCAGTTTAGATTTTGAATTGTTTTAGTTAATTTTCCCTTTCCTTGTATTGTATGAATTTGACTTGGAACTTTGAGATGTAATTTGAATTTAATAAATATGAAACATATTAATAAACATCATGAGCTTTGGTGATAACCCAATTATGCCCCGACTCTTATTCCGCTGCGGGTCGGGGTGTGACAGGTGACACCTTCAGTCCCTTCGTATTTTGGAGGATCGCAGGATTTGAAATGTTTGTAGGTGCATTTAGTGGCTTTTGGGGAATGATTGAAAATGTTTTGATCTTCTTGGTGGATTGGGTTGACGGGATTAGCGGTAAGGGCCTGTTGAACTTGAACTACGATGTTGGGTATTACGGCCGCCATTTGTTGAGCGATTTGGGTAGCCATGCGCTCGCGGGATTTTCCTGATCTCATTTTACTACGAGAGAGACTGGAAGACATCTACAAGAAATACGCATCGGAGTATGAGTTTGACGTTTTAGGTGTCATGTGTCGTATTTAGGAATGAACATAAAATAAATATAGAATAATAAATCTACTACATCCATAGGATGTTTTGGGCTTTGCTCGTAATTGGGCCTTGCATGCCGCCATACTTCACCTTTGTAATCATGTGGGCCCCCATGATTACCGGGTCTTTCATATGGTTCGCATGTGTTAGCCTG
This sequence comes from Scalesia atractyloides, assembly GCA_947069175.1. Classification (NCBI taxonomy): domain Eukaryota; kingdom Viridiplantae; phylum Streptophyta; class Magnoliopsida; order Asterales; family Asteraceae; genus Scalesia; species Scalesia atractyloides. The sequence continues at coordinate 11,659,699 of CAMTDV010000023.1, read as the reverse complement.
GTAACGTACACTAAAACCCGGAGAAAATCGAGAAATATGTATGTAACGTATGGAATTCAGAGTGCATCCAGGTGTGGACACGGTGATACCTCAAAGTGGGGTTAGTTCGAACGACGTTTGGTGTGGCAGCTTTTGTAACATTTGTCAAAAACGGGTTTCCAAAACCCGCTCCGTTTTGTAATCGAATATCAAGTTATAAATGTCACGTTGTGTATTTATGGTTATTTTGATTTTTAATGATACATAATTAATAAACAAACTAAACTATAAAAATTATTTTTGATAAAAAGTGAAAACAAAATAAATAAAAATAACATGTTGCTGCCGGGACTCGAACCCGGGTCAGCCGAATTATAATTTCAAAGACTTAACACTTACACGTTTAACCACTCCGCCACTTGTTTGTTTTCTGTCATCTTTAGGAAACAAATAGATTTTATGGACTAAGGTAAATCAATCGATTACACCAATTGTAACTGAAATCGGTTATCAAACACTCAAAGACGATCTGGATACTCGCGATTCAACGAGTATAACCGATAAACTGATGATTCCAATCAATGCTGCCGTGAATGTAACATGAATTCGGAAGTGAATCGGTTTAATAACCGAAAACTTTCAATTCTCGGATTACTTCAATCTTAGACCTCTCCCGCGACTCAAAATACTCTGCAAGACCTTCAATTGCATTTCCGCAACTTTACAGTCCACCGGAGAAGCTTAAATCAACTCGCCAGAAAAATTCTGCAAGTCGCCGGAAAACCGAGACTCACATCCACACGGTAATTCCTTCGACTCTTTCTGTTTCAATCATGTGATTAATCGGTCACTAATGTAACATCCGTCAAAAACGGATTTACCAAACCCGCTCCGTTTATCAACCGAACAGTCAGTCAAAATTTTCGTTGCGAATTAAATGCCCAAAATATTTTTAAACGATCCGTAATCAATTATTATACGGGAATATATATTTAGTTTTTGAAAAACTGTCAAAAATCGCAAAATAAAAATATATTACCTCTGCCGGGTTTCGAACCCGGGTCTGTACCGAGTCAGTTCAGCAAACTTAACTCACACACATAAACCACTGCGCCGCGGACTTTGTTTGTTGTATAATAAAATCATTTAATTGATAAAGTGTCGTTACAAATTCAAAACCGGCGCCCAAACGGTTCAGTCGTCGGAATCCCGGAATTCTCGCGAGTCTTAACTACAAATTTACGTTATAACGTAAACCATTAACCAGATATCGGTTATAACCGACGTTTGAAGTCCGCGACCAAAATCAAAACCGCCGGAAAATTTAAATAACGAACACAGTCCGAAATCAGACCAAATACATCTCGTTTTTCTCCTATAAATTGACCCACAACCGACGACAAACACTTTCGCTCAAAAATCACACCTTTTCTCGGCGTAATTCCACTCGCCGGAATAAACCTGTTCGTCGCCGGAAAACCGGTTTCCCCATTGCCGAGCTTTTCTGAACCTCTGAAGCTTATACCGGAGATACCCATACTCTTTCCAAGCTTTCCGGAGACTAGCTGCTATAAGGAACCTGTCGCCGGAGTTGAATTCTGTCGCCGGAGTTCTGCCGGAAAACAGAGGATCCAGTCGGTGTAATTCTCCGCCAAATTTCTTTTCCTTTTTCACAATTATCTCACCTTAATCAACTGTAAAACACTAATAAATCGATAAAACTTTGAACCAGCCGATTTTCCGATTTCTGGTTATTTTTCAGTGAAGAAGACGATGTTTTGTTATCATATAAGTATAATATAAATCATGAAATTAATCGGGTTAGACACACAGTCCAGCGGTGGACTGTGTGCACATATAACGCAAACGTCTCGAGTTCGATTCCGGTCTCACACACGCTGCCTTAATAAAAACCATTTTTTTGTTTACTGAACCGGAGTCGCCTTAGATATATGTTAAGTATATTGATAACCGGAATAATAACCAAGTTAGACACACAGTCCAGCGGTGGACTGTGTGTTTGTTTATATCACTGGTCACGAGTTCGAGTCCGGTCTTCAGCACCGACTCGGACAATTATCTCTTCTTTTTAATTAAGGCAGAAAAGGAAATAAATAATTAGTACTTAAGTATAATAAAAATCGAATGATATAACATGTTGAACACACAGTCCAGCGGTGGACTGTGTGTTGGATTAAACCACAGGTCCCGGGTTCGAGACCTGTGGAGTGCATGACCGTGTCGTTTAAACTGTTTTTAAAATAAAAAGGATTTCTGTTTAATTGTAATTAATGTATATATGTAATTAAAATCGGATATATAACGGGTTAGACACGTAGCTCAGTTGGTAGAGCTGCGTGCACGCGTACGGGAGGTCTCGGGTTCGAGCCTCACCCAGCGCACAACAATATGCCTCGAACCGGTCAACGCCAGTCAAAGTCAACAGGTCAAAGTCAACTGTAGCAAAAAAAATAAAATATTTTTTTTATTTTATTTTTATTTAATTATTTTAATTAAAAATCAATTATAAATATTTAAAATTAACATTTTTAAGGTTAGAAAATAGCCTCAAACTCACAAAAATACACCCAACAATCCTATTAAAATAGTTTAATAAAATCCGTTTACTTACCAAACCATAATGCGATTTATCTAGGTTAAATCTCACTCGTGGTTAAAACCACATCGCGTGCATTCAACGTCATCAACCGAACGCACCCACTGTGAGTGAATCTTACAATTCCCCCTTTTAAATTACACGTTTTGGGGTGTGTCATGTGTTATGAAATTAATTAATTTATTTATTTAAACTTGTGCCATACCACATCATGACTTAAACTTAGATTGTTTCTATTGTTGTGATTTACTTATATTCCTTTTGTCAAATTACATGAAACTCATACATTAAGCCCATCAGTTCCTCGTGGGAGACGAGTAGAACATCGCGTGCTTCACATCAAATTCATTATTGTTCATGTGTGTATCATTGAGTTTATATTGTTTGTAGTTGTGTTATTCATATTATCATGTTTATGCAATTCATTCATTAGGCCCCTCAGTTCCTCGTGAGAGACGAGTTGAGCATCGCGTGCCTTTAATTGTTCCATTATTGTTCATGAGTGTTTCATTTAACATCTTATGATTGTTGATCAAGTTACATCTAATTTTACTCATGTTTGGTTGTGCACATATTTCATAATCAATTTAAATAAATTGTTCAAATGTTTCCCATAGGATTCACTCGCCAACATTATGTTGATCCAAAAACCTTTTTACACATGATACAGGTGAACAGGTTGAAGCAAGGATAACATAGGATATGCCTTAGAAGAGAACAAAGAAGTTAGATTGTTAGTTAGATCATGTTGTAACATTATTGTAAATTTCCATTTAATTTGTATTAATGAATATGAAACGTTTAATAAATGTCATGAGCTTTGATGATAACCCAATCATGCCCCGATCACCTTATCCGCTGCGGGTCAGGGTGTGACAGATTGGTATCAGAGCCATGACTATAGGGATATAGGATAGGTTATTAGACCCTTAGAGCCTATACTATAGTCTGCCTAAATTTTAATTGATTAGGTGGTTACATACAAACTTGTGGTATTTATTTGTTTCATATTTGTTTACATTTCAGTCAAACATACATGCTTATATACATATTCATTATACATATATACATATCCATTATACCTATATCGATGTTCATGTATTCAATTTATTTTCATACTCTCGTTATCCAAAGATTTTGTGCAATTTTCAATTCTCATCAAAGTAAGTTCTGCGACGGGCATGTAGTAACTAGAAGGGTACAAGTACCGGTAGTCGGAACGTCCTGTCTAGGCTGGCATTCGTATAAATCCAATATAACGGACCAGTTTGCCTACCTGGGGACCAACGATGAGAGTACGAAGGACCTATTAGGCCAAAGCATGCCACACCAAACGTCGTTCGAACTAACCCTACTTTGAGGTGTCACCGTGTCTACACCTGGACACATTCCGAATATCACACGTTGTATACATATTTCTCGATTTTCTCCGGGTTTTTGTGTACGCAACCAGGCAGAGACCGTGCGAACCATATGAAAAACCGGTATTCATGGGGGCCCACATGATTACACAGGTAAAGTATGGCGGCATGAAGGGCCTAACAGCGAGCAAAGCCCAAGACATCCAATGGATGTAGTAATTTATTTATCTATAATTATTTTACGAATGTTCATTCTTAATGCGACCCATGATCCCAAAAGCATCCAACTCATACTCTTGTCATGTATTCATTGTAGATGTCTTCTAACCTCGCCCGTAGGAAGACGAGAGCAAGAAAAGCCCGCGAACGCATGGCCGCCTTAATCGCTCAACAAATGGCTGCCGTAATACCCAACATTGTAATCCAAGTTCAACAAGCACTTACCGTTAATCCTGTCAATCAAGCAAACCAAAACATTTTCAACTCTTCCCCAAATACCACTAAATGCACCTACAAGCATTTTAAATCATGCGACCCTCCGAAATACAAAGGGACTGAAGGTGTCACCGCACTCCTCCATTGGTTTGAAGAAATGGAGAATACTTTTCTAAATTGCGATTGCCCTGATGATCGCAAAGTGCGTTATGCTACCGGTCGACTATATGGGATAGCACTTACTTGGTGGAATACAGAGAAGGCAAAACGAGGTGTTGAAGATGCTATGACCCTAACTTGGAACGAATTGAAGGAAATCATGACCAGACGATTTTGCCCAAGGAGCGAAATCAAGAAGCTAGAAGATGAATTTTATTCATTGAAGCAAATGGAAGGAGACCACACCACCTACAACAAAAGGTTCATCGAATTACATCAAATGGTTCCCAACATGTTTACTCCCCTCTACCGTTTGATCGAGCACTACATTCGTGGTCTTCCGTCAAAGATTCAAGACCCTGTGATAAGTACCAAGCCTGCAACTTTGGAAGCAGCAATGGAGCTAGCAACAGAGCTCACCGAGAACCGAATCCGAAACAAAGACTTCAAGGAGGAGAAAAAGAAGGATAAAGAATCGACTGAAACCTCCGACTCCACTCAAACTGAATCCCCTTCTCAACCCAATCCTAAGAGAAGAAGAGTCGGGCGACTTTTCGCTGCTACTCAACGAAATCAACCCGTTTTTCATGCCATACCCATCCGAGCTATCCCAATCACCCAAGTGGCACCCAACTCAGCTTACCCAAATAAGAAACCATATCTTGGACCTCACCCTCGATGCAACAACTGTTTTTATCACCATCCCCTTACTTTACCTTGCCGGCTATGTACAACTTGTGGACGCTATGGTCATTTGAGCAATGTTTGTCGCACCTTTCAAGACCAAACCTTTTCCCCTACTCAAAACATGGCCCAAACTTATCACCAACCCCAATACCCCATGTTCCCATATGCGCGAGCCTGTTTCAATTGTGGCGACCCTACCCACCTTAGAAACACATGCCCTCAATTGGTTAACGTTATCAACACTCAAGCCCAATCAAACCCAGTTAACCAAGTAAACCAATAAAACCCAACCACTATGCCACCAGCAAGAGGAAGAGTCTTCAATATCAACGCCAATCCTGTCGAAGATAATGACGGCCCAAACGAAGATACTCAGCTAGTCCTCTTCGCCGAAGATCCAGATTCAACTCCTATTGTTTAGTCTTATGTTTTTCTTTATCACATGTGTAGACTGTTAGAGAAATTATTGGATATTATATATTATATATTGTTTTCAGTATATGCTTTTGCCAAGGCCGTAGCTCCCCATCCATCGAGGTTGAGTTTGATCCCCATTTTATTATGGGTTGATCAGGGCGTGCCCGCACGATCGGCTCCGTTTGTTTGAGCCTTGATCGGTTATTTCATTTTACATTTCAATACATGCAATACGTTCGGCTCCGTTTGATTGAGCCTTGAGCGCCTATTTCGATTTACATTTCCAGTTCATGCAATACGTTCGGCTCCGTTTGATTGAGCCTTGAGCGCACAGACAATTTCATTATCAGTATCTTGTGGTTGTGGTGTTTGTAGTAGAGTCGCATCGAACTAACCATAACTTGCGGATAAAGTCAATGAAAATTTGACAAGGATATGGTGGATACGCCGATGGTACTTCCTATATATAAGTATTCTTGTCAAATGATCGGAGGCATTATCAGGCGGTTATGAGAGGTTCCATGCATAGGCTGATTGTGTGATGGTTGTTTAGATTAAGTTGTTCAATTTCAGTACATTCAATACGTTCGGCTCCGTTTGATTGAGCCTTGAGCGCACATACAATTTCATTCAATACGTTCGGCTCCGTTTGATTGAGCCTTGAGCGCACAGACAATTTCATTATCAGTATCTTGTGGTTGTGGTGTTTGTAGTAGAGTCGCATCGAACTAACCATAACTTACGGATAAAGTCAATGAAAATTTGACAAGGATATGGTGGATACGCCGATGGTACTTCCTATATATAAGTATTCTTGTCAAATGATCGGAGGCATTATCAGGCGGTTATGAGAGGTTCCATGCATAGGCTGTTTGTGTGGTTAAGTTATTCATATTCAGTACATGCAATACGCTCGGCTCCGTTTGATTGAGCCTTGAGCACACAATTTCAATTTCAGTACATTCAATACGTTCGGCTCCGTTTGGTTGAGCCTTGAGCGCACATCCATTTCATTTTCAGTACATGCAATACGATCGGCTCCGTTCGATTGAGCCTTGATCGCACAGATATATTTCATTTCAGTATTTTATGTTTGTTGTATTGATTGTAGAGTTATAGGACTAATCATAATTCACTGATAAAACCAATGAAAATTTGACAAGAATATGGTGGATACGCCGCTGGTACTTCCTATATATAAGTATTCTTGTCAAAGGATCAGAGGCATTATCGGACGGTTATGAGAAGTTCTATGTAGGATTTATTAGTTTCTTGGTAACCAATCATAACTTGTGGATAAAACTAATGAAAATTTGGCAAGAATATGGTGGATACGCCGCCGGTACTTCCTATATATATGTATTCTTGCCAAAGGATCAGAGGCATTATCAGGCGGTTATGAGAAGTTCCATGTAGGATTTAGTATTGCCTTGGTTGGAATTTGTGTTACATTTATATCATCATGTTATTTAAAGAGATTGGATTGTGATCCATTCCTACATAAACTAACCTCTCCGTCATAACAAACGAGAGAGGAACTTCCATCATTCAAACATATATGCTATCAGAATGTGGATTCAAATATTTGCTGATGTGTTTATTCATGTTCAAATATTTGCTGATGTGTTTATTCATGTTCAAATATTTGCTGATGTGTTTATTCATGTTCGGATATTAGCTGTTGTGTTTACTTATGTTCAAATATCTGCTGTTGTGTTTATTCATGATCAAATATTTGCTGATGTGTTTATTCATGTTCAAATATTTGCTGATGTGTTCATTCATGTTTGAATATTAGCTGTTGTGCTTACTTATGTTCAAATATCAGATGTTGCGTTTTTATTTATGTTCCATGTAGATTGTAGTGTTAGAAGTTTTGCCTTAGGATATAACCATATTTTCCCAAACGTACCTAAACTCTTATGCATGATATCATTTTTAGCGAATCATTCCTGTTTATCAATATTCATACAGTAGGCAACAAAAAGCGATTCCTGAATAGGGTACTTAACCCTTACAAGAAACGTTACCGCCTCGAACAAAAAAAAAAAAAACTTAAGCCTTTATTTTGCTAAGCATACAATTGTCAAACAAAACATCATCATCCTTTTAGTCAAAATATATCATTATTTAAATTTCGGGACGAAATTTCTAAAAAGCAGGGGATACTGTAACATCCGTCAAAAACGGATTTACCAAACCCGCTCCGTTTATCAACCGAACAGTCAGTCAAAATTTTCGTTGCGAATTAAATGCCCAAAATATTTTTAAACGATCCGTAATCAATTATTATACGGGAATATATATTTAGTTTTTGAAAAACTGTCAAAAATCGCAAAATAAAAATATATTACCTCTGCCGGGTTTCGAACCCGGGTCTGTACCGAGTCAGTTCAGCAAACTTAACTCACACACATAAACCACTGCGCCGCGGACTTTGTTTGTTGTATAATAAAATCATTTAATTGATAAAGTGTCGTTACAAATTCAAAACCGGCGCCCAAACGGTTCAGTCGTCGGAATCCCGGAATTCTCGCGAGTCTTAACTACAAATTTACGTTATAACGTAAACCATTAACCAGATATCGGTTATAACCGACGTTTGAAGTCCGCGACCAAAATCAAAACCGCTGGAAAATTTAAATAACGAACACAGTCCGAAATCAGACCAAATACATCTCGTTTTTCTCCTATAAATTGACCCACAACCGACGACAAACACTTTCGCTCAAAAATCACACCTTTTCTCGGCGTAATTCCACTCGCCGGAATAAACCTGTTCGTCGCCGGAAAACCGGTTTCCCCATTGCCGAGCTTTTCTGAACCTCTGAAGCTTATACCGGAGATACCCATACTCTTTCCAAGCTTTCCGGAGACTAGCTTCTATAAGGAACCTGTCGCCGGAGTTGAATTCTGTCGCCGGAGTTCTGCCGGAAAACAGAGGATCCAGTCGGTGTAATTCTCCGCCAAATTTCTTTTCCTTTTTCACAATTATCTCACCTTAATCAACTGTAAAACACTAATAAATCGATAAAACTTTGAACCAGCCGATTTTCCGATTTCTGGTTATTTTTCAGTGAAGAAGACGATGTTTTGTTATCATATAAGTATAATATAAATCATGAAATTAATCGGGTTAGACACACAGTCCAGCGGTGGACTGTGTGCACATATAACGCAAACGTCTCGAGTTCGATTCCGGTCTCACACACGCTGCCTTAATAAAAACCATTTTTTTGTTTACTGAACCGGAGTCGCCTTAGATATATGTTAAGTATATTGATAACCGGAATAATAACCAAGTTAGACACACAGTCCAGCGGTGGACTGTGTGTTTGTTTATATCACTGGTCACGAGTTCGAGTCCGGTCTTCAGCACCGACTCGGACAATTATCTCTTCTTTTTAATTAAGGCAGAAAAGGAAATAAATAATTAGTACTTAAGTATAATAAAAATCGAATGATATAACATGTTGAACACACAGTCCAGCGGTGGACTGTGTGTTGGATTAAACCACAGGTCCCGGGTCCGAGACCTGTGGAGTGCATGACCGTGTCGTTTAAACTGTTTTTAAAATAAAAAGGATTTCTGTTTAATTGTAATTAATGTATATATGTAATTAAAATCGGATATATAACGGGTTAGACACGTAGCTCAGTTGGTAGAGCTGCGTGCACGCGTACGGGAGGTCTCGGGTTCGAGCCTCACCCAGCGCACAACAATATGCCTCGAACCGGTCAACGCCAGTCAAAGTCAACAGGTCAAAGTCAACTGTAGCAAAAAAAAATAAAATATTTTTTTTATTTTATTTTTATTTAATTATTTTAATTAAAAATCAATTATAAATATTTAAAATTAACATTTTTAAGGTTAGAAAATAGCCTCAAACTCACAAAAATACACCCAACAATCCTATTAAAATAGTTTAATAAAATCCGTTTACTTACCAAACCATAATGCGATTTATCTAGGTTAAATCTCACTCGTGGTTAAAACCACATCGCGTGCATTCAACGTCATCAACCGAACGCACCCACTGTGAGTGAATCTTACAATTCCCCCTTTTAAATTACACGTTTTGGGGTGTGTCATGTGTTATGAAATTAATTAATTTATTTATTTAAACTTGTGCCATACCACATCATGACTTAAACTTAGATTGTTTCTATTGTTGTGATTTACTTATATTCCTTTTGTCAAATTACATGAAACTCATACATTAAGCCCATCAGTTCCTCGTGGGAGACGAGTAGAACATCGCGTGCTTCACATCAAATTCATTATGTTCATGTGTGTATCATTGAGTTTATATTGTTTGTAGTTGTGTTATTCATATTATCATGTTTATGCAATTCATTCATTAGGCCCCTCAGTTCCTCGTGAGAGACGAGTTGAGCATCGCGTGCCTTTAATTGTTCCATTATTGTTCATGAGTGTTTCATTTAACATCTTATGATTGTTGATCAAGTTACATCTAATTTTACTCATGTTTGGTTGTGCACATATTTCATAATCAATTTAAATAAATTGTTCAAATGTTTCCCATAGGATTCACTCGCCAACATTATGTTGATCCAAAAACCTTTTTACACATGATACAGGTGAACAGGTTGAAGCAAGGATAACATAGGATATGCCTTAGAAGAGAACAAAGAAGTTAGATTGTTAGTTAGATCATGTTGTAACATTATTGTAAATTTCCATTTAATTTGTATTAATGAATATGAAACGTTTAATAAATGTCATGAGCTTTGATGATAACCCAATCATGCCCCGATCACCTTATCCGCTGCGGGTCAGGGTGTGACAACTAACACAACTCCACCATCAGAATCAATCCTAGTCAACGTTTGTCGAAAATCCTACCTTCGCCGGAAAACTTCTGAAACTTCTGGAAACACACCGAGAACTGGTATGACCTTTCAAACTTCTGTTAAACTTTGATTAAGTGCCTCAACTTCACAAATAATCGAACAAAACTGTGAATTGATTTTAACAGCCAGAGTTCACTTCCAGAACCGACGGACCTCTGCCGGAATTCTGTGAACAACACGGATCGGTACGTCTTATTCCCCCAACTCTCTCCATTCTTTACCATTAAATTACTTATAATGTTTGAAAATCGAATATGACATGAATCAGTAAAAAACAGTTGGACTTGGTTTTCTGGGTAAAATTAACGAAGAAGACGAAGACGCAGTATAACATAAGACTAATAAAAATCGATATAATGAACGGGTTAGACACACAGTCCAGCGGTGGACTGTGTGCAAACATATACACATACGGCGCGAGTTCGAATCCTGTCCCAGCTTTACTCTCTATGTAATAAAATGCCTTTTTGATTAAAGCTGAACCGGGTTAACTCCGTTAGTTGTTAAGTATAATAAAAACCGAAATATTAACCAGGTTAGACACACAATCCAGCGGTGGACTGTGCGCAACACTAAGTCGTACGTCAGGCGTTCGAGTCTGGTTAACGGCACCGGTTCGATGATTTAAAATCTTTTTAAAACAAATGAATTTTGAATAAATCGAATTAGTATATAAATATAATTAAAAACAAGATTATTTCGGGTTAGACACGTAGCTCAGTTGGTAGAGCTGCGTGCACGTGTACGGGAGGTCTCGGGTTCGAGTCTCACCCAGCGCATACTTGCACACTGACCGAACCGGTCAACAGGTCAACAAGTCAACGGTCAACGGTCAACGCAAAAATAAACAATTTTTTTATATTTTTATTTATATAATTTAATTTAAAAATCAATTAAAAATACTTAAAAATAATATTTTTAAAGATAGAAAATAGCTTTAAACTCACAAAAATATATCTAAAAATTCCATTAAAATCCTTAATAAAATCCACTCATTTACTATATTTTTCCTTCATTATTTAGGTTAGTAATTCTCGTTGTTCAACTCTCCCGACTCGTGCGCATCTCATCATCTCCATTCAAACGCACCCAATGTGAGTGAATCTTACAAATTCCCCGTTTTAATCATGTTTTGGGGTGTATCATGTGTCTTGTTATATACTATATTTAAACCATTGTGCATACATCATATCATGAACTTGTGTATTCAGTTTGTTTCGACTGTTTGAGTGGTTATTATTAGCATGTTATAAGTATAACTTATTAAATATCACACAATATGATAGTGGAAGTGTTTGCATGCATGTGTGTATGTAATAAATACGAAACAAATAAACATCATGAGTTTGCATGTAACCACATAAACAATTAAAATCTAATCAACTATAGTATAGGCTCTAAGGGTCTAATATCCTATCCTATATCCCTATAGTCAAAAGCTCTGATACCAATCTGTCACACCCCGACCCACAGCGGAAAAGGTGATCGGGGCATGATTGGGTTTTCATCAAAGCTCATGACATTTATTATAACGTTTCATATTTATTATTTCTATTTAAAGGAGAATCATTACAATCAATCATACTAGTTCAACATGTTCTATACATTTTTGAAGACTTCATTATTTTTCTTCTAAGGCAATTTCCTATGTGTTCCTTGCTTCAACCTGTCCACCTGTATCATGTGAAAAAAAATGGTTTTTGGGTCAACAAAAAGTTGGCGAGTGAATCCCATGAAAACATTTAAACGTGTTTATTGTATCGATTATAAAATAAAGTGCATAACCACATATGAATAAACATAAATGTAAATTAAATCACAAATCACATAATATTAATTAATACACACGCACACACCAAATGTTTGTTTTTGTGGCACGCGTTGTTCAACTCGTCTCCCACGAGGAACTGATGGGCCTAATGAATGATTTTGAGGCACGCGTTGTTCAACGAACTGATGGGCCTAATGAATGTTTTTGAGGCACGCGTTGATCAACTCGTCTCACACGAGAAACTGATGGGCCTAATGAATAATTTACACACAACTTGACAATATGTAATACATCACAACAAACAATATTTACATTCTAAGTTTAGATCATATAATGGTATAGCACGAGTTTAAATAAGCGAATTAATTTAAGCGACACATGATACACCCCAAAACATGAATAAAAATGGGAATTTGTAAGAATTCACTCACCGTGATTGCGTTTCTTGGATTGATGATGAATGCGCTTTGGATTTAACCACGAGAGAAACTAACCTAAATAATAACATAATGGTTCGGTAAATAAATGGATTTTATTTGAGATTAATAATTTTAATTCATAACCTTAATAGGATTTCTAGATTTATTTTTGTGAGTTTAAGGACATTTTCTAACTTTAAAAATATTATTTTTAAGTATTTTTAAATAATTTTCTGATTAAATAAATAAATAAATAAATAAATAAAATGTTGACCGTTGACTTTGACTATTGACCGGTCTGATTGTGTTTATTATGTGCGCTGAGTGAGGTTCGAACTCGTGACCTCCCGTACGCGTGCACGCAGCTCTACCAACTGAGCTACGTGTCTAACCCGAAATATTTCTGATTTTAATTATATTTATATACTATTTGGATAATTCGGAATTTTATTTAATTAAAAAGGTTTTTGAATATCATCTGACCGGCTGGCTTAGCGGGGATCGAACCTGTGACCATCGACTTAACTTGCACCCAGCCCAACCAAGTACAACAAGCTCTCGCCACAAATCCCACTTATCCTCCCCAACAACATGACCAGAACATCGACAACCCTCCTACCAGCAAGTGCTCATACAAACATTTCAAGTCTTGTGATCCTCCTAAATTTGAAGGGACCGAGGGTGTCACTGCTCTCCTACATTGGTTCGAGGAGATGGAAAACACCTTCCTCAACTGCGATTGTCCTGAGATGCAAGGTTCGATACGCCACCGGGAGACTATTTGGGGTAGCTCTCACTTGGTGGAATACTGAAAAAGGGAATAGGGGAATTGATGATGCAATGGCCTTAACTTGGGAGGAGTTGAGGGAAATCATGACTAGGCGTTTCTGTCCTAGGAGTGAAATTAAAAAGTTGGAGGACGAATTTCATTCTTTAAAGCAGAAGGAGGGAGACCACACCACTTATAACAAGAGGTTCTTAGAGTTGAACCAAATGGTTCCAAATTTGTTTACCCCAACTTATCGTTTGATCGAACATTATATTCGAGGACTTCCCTCGAAAATTCAAGATTCAGTTCTCAGCATTTCACCGGTAACACTTGAAGCTGCTATGGAGCTAGCGACTAACTGACCGAGAATCGGATTCGCAACGGGAAGTTTAAAGAGGAGAAAAAGAAAGCCCCTGTTGAGGGTCAAACTTCAAACCATTCCATCTCTTCCTCTAAGTTTGCTAACAAGAGGAAGCGCAACACCAGAAACTTCGCCGTTACACAAACCAACTCCCCTATTACTGCTGCACCCATTACCCAAGTCGCTCCTTCACCTGCACCATACAAAAGACCATACTCTGGCCCGTTACCAAAATGTAACCGTTGCCAATATCACCATTCTCCTGATTATCCTTGCCAGCATTGCACCGGCTGTGGTTGTTCATCCTTGTTCAAACCTGCCGCATGCCCCAGCGAACGAACCGCCACCAACCTTTAACCCAAACCCACCAACAATTAATGGGTCAAGCCCAACAACCCCTACTATTACCACCCACCCAACATTTAGCCCAAACATATTACCAACCCAATTATCCTATGGGTCAACCTATGCGGGCTTGCTACAATTGTGAGACCCAAGCCATTTCAGAAACACTTGTCCAAGGTTGGTAAACATTATTCATGCTCAGGCCCAAGCCAACCCGGTGAATCAAGCGAACCAAGCTCCTCCACCTGCAAGAGGAAGAGCTTTCAATATCAACGCTAATCAGGCTAGAGCTGACGGCAACGTGGTTAACGGTACGTTCCTTATAAATGGTAGATATGCCTCTATGTTATTTGATACTGGTGCGGATAGAAGTTTTGTGTCCTTAAAATTTGAACCTATCTTAAACCAAAATCGGGATAAGCTCATGGAATCCATAACGGTAGAAGTTGCTGACGGGAAACCAGTTTCATTAAACTCTATTATACGCAACTGTACACTCACCTTAAACGACCATGAATTCTCAGTAGACCTTATTCCTATGAAGCTGGGAAGTTTTGATATCATAATTGGTATGGACTGGCTCAGTCAACATCAGGCAGAAGTTGTATGTCGCGAAAAATTTATACGTATTCCTCTTTCAAACGGTCAGACTCTTCGAATCTTTGGAGAAACCTCGTCGAAAGAGCTCAGCTTAATGTCTTGTCTTCAAGCCCAAAAATATCTTCCAAAAATTATGTCGCGTTTTTAGCTCATATCATCAACAAGGGAACCATGGAGAAGAAACTTGAAGACATTGCAGTAGTAAAAGATTTCCCGCAAGTTTTTCCTGAAGACATTTCAGGACTTCCTCCAGTTAGAGAAGTCGAATTCCGTATTGATCTTATACCTGGTGCTACACCAGTTGCAAAGTCTCCTTATAGGTTAGCCCCCTCTGAAATGCAAGAGCTAGCCAGTCAATTACAAGAGTTGATTGACAAGGGATTCATACGTCCTAGCTCATCGCCTTGGGGTGCACCTGTCCTTTTCGTAAAGAAGAAAGATGGATCGTTTTGTATGTGCATCGACTACAGAGAGCTCAACAAATTAACAATCAAGAATCGCTATCCTTTACCTCGCATTGATGATCTTCTTGACCAACTTCAAGGTGCCAACTGCTTTTCAAAAATCGACCTTCGATCTGGCTATCATCAACTTAGAGTACATGAAGAAGACGTCCCTAAGACTGCTTTCCGAACTCGTTATGGCCATTATGAATTCATGGTTATGCCATTTGGTTTAACCAACGCTCCAGCTGTCTTCATGGACCTAATGAACAGAGTCTGCAAACCATATCTTGATCGATTTGTTATAGTCTTCATCGACGACATTCTTATTTATTCAAAGTCTAAGTCTGATCATGAGCGTCATCTTCGACTCATCCTTACACTTCTAGAGAATGAAAAGCTTTACGCCAAATTCTCCAAATGCGAATTCTGGTTAAAAGAGGTGCAATTCCTCGGACATGTAGTCAATGACAAGGGAATACATGTCGACCCCTCAAAGATCAAAGCGGTACAAGAATGGCAAGCGCCACGTACACCAACCGAAGTAAGATCTTTTCTTGGTTTGGCTGGTTATTATCGTCGATTCATTTCAAACTTCTCACGCATTGCTGTACCACTCACGGCTTTAACTCATAAGGGAAAACCTTTCATATGGGGACCCAAGCAAGAAGAAGCCTTCCAAACCCTTAAACAAAAACTTTGTGATGCACCAATCCTCACTCTTCCTGAAGGTTGTGATGATTTTGTGGTCTATTGCGACGCGTCAGGGCAAGGATTAGGCTGCGTTCTAATGCAAAGAGGAAAAGTTATCGCTTATGCTTCGAGACAACTCAAGACGCATGAGAAGAACTACACCACCCATGACCTAGAACTTGGAGCCGTTGTGTTCGCTCTTAAGATATGGAGACATTATCTCTATGGTACTAAGTGTGAAATATACACTGACCACAAGAGTCTTCAACATATCTTCAACCAAAAGGAGTTAAACATGAGGCAACGAAGAGGGGTCGAACTTCTAAATGACTATGACTGTGAAATCCGGTACCACCCTGGCAAAGCAAATGTGGTGGCTGATGCACTCAGTCGAAAGGGTTATGCGAACTCCATTCGTCTTCTATGTTCGCAAATCATATCTGACATTAAAGATCGAATTCGAGAAGCCCAACACGTTTCAGTAACGGAAGATGATGTACGAAAGGAGATGTCCTGTGGAGCTGAACTTAAAATTGAAACCAAATCTGACGGTATTCTGTACTACCTAGATCGTATCTGGATTCCTGACCACAACAATCTTCGTGAAATTCTTATGAATGAAGCTCACAAAACGCGATACTCTATACACCCAAGAGCCGATAAGATGCATCAAGACCTACGATATACCTATTGGTGGCCTGGAATGAAGAAGGATATTGCTGTTTTTGTTTCTAAGTGCCTTACATGTTCCAAGGTGAAAGCTGAACACCAAAGACCCTCAGGACTTCTGGTCCAACCTGAAATACCTGTATGGAAGTGGGAAAATATAACCATGGACTTCATTACCGGGTTACCTCGCACTTCTGGTGGGTATGACACTATATGGGTAATAATTGACCGACTTACAAAATCAGCTCACTTTATTCCTATCCGCGAAGATTTCAAGAACGAAAAGCTTGCTCGTATTTATATCAGCGAAATCGTAAGCCGACATGGGGTACCGTTAAGCATTATTTCTGATCGTGATGGTCGTTTCACTTCACGAACATGGCAAGCAGTACAATCCGCTATGGGTACGCGATTAGATCTCAGTACCGCCTATTATCCTCAAACTGATGGACAATCTGAGCCACCATTCAAACTCTTGAAGATATGCTTCGAGCATGTGTCATAGACTTCAAGGGAAATTGGGACGCCCACCTACCATTAGTTGATTTTCGTACAACAACAAATATCATTCAAGCATCGGCATGGCACCTTTTGAAGCCTTATATGGTCGTAAGTGCCGATCTCCTGTATGTTGGCACGAAATTGGGGAAGCTCAAATCACTGGTCCAGAATTGATCCAAGAAACCACAGACAAGATCCATCAAATCCGAAACAATCTTCTAGGGCTCAGAGTCTCAAAAGAGTTATGCAGATAAACGACGGAAGCCTTTAGAGTTTAACATTGGTGATCATGTACTTCTAAAAGTATCCCCGTGGAAGGGAGTAGTTCGTTTTGGTCAAAAAGGCAAGCTAGCACCACGCTACGTAGGACCTTTCAAGATACTCGAAAGAGTAGGACCTGTAGCATACAAGCTTGATCTACCAGAAGAACTCAACAGGATTCATCCCACATTCCACGTATCAAACTTGAAGAAGTGCCTCGCTGATGAAAACCTCCACATTCCTCTGGAAGATATTCAGATTGATGAATCTATGCATTTTATTGAAAGACCAGTAGAGATCATGGACTTTGGAGAGAAACGTCTACGACGAAGTCGCATTCCAATTGTTAGGGTACGCTGGGAGTCGAAACGGGGACCTGAGTTTACTTGGGAACGTGAAGACTCAATGCGCGAAAAATACCCACATCTTTTTCCTACTACTACTTAAATTTCGGACGAAATTCCTAAAAGGGGATACTGTAACATTTGTCAAAAACGGGTTTCCAAAACCCGCTCCGTTTTGTAATCGAATATCAAGTTATAAATGTCACGTTGTGTATTTATGGTTATTTTGATTTTTAATGATACATAATTAATAAACAAACTAAACTATAAAAATTATTTTTGATAAAAAGTGAAAACAAAATAAATAAAAATAACATGTTGCTGCCGGGACTCGAACCCGGGTCAGCCGAATTATAATTTCAAAGACTTAACACTCACACGTTTAACCACTCCGCCACTTGTTTGTTTATAGTCATCTTTAGGAAACAAATAGATTTTATGGACTAAGGTAAATCAATCGATTACACCAATTGTAACTGAAATCGGTTATCAAACACTCAAAGACGATCTGGATACTCGCGATTCAACGAGTATAACCGATAAACTGATGATTCCAATCAATGCTGCCGTGAATGTAACTTGAATTCGGAAGTGAATCGGTTTAATAACCGAAAACTTTCAATTCTCGGATTACTTCAATCTTAGACCTCTCCTGCGACTCAAAATACTCTGCAAGACCTTCAATTGCATTTCCGCAACTTTACAGTCCACCAGAGAAGCTTAAATCAACTCGCCGGAAAACTCAAGTCGCCGGAAAACCGAGACTCACATCCACACGGTAATTCCTTCGACTCTTTCTGTTTCAATCATGTGATTAATCGGTCACTAACACAACTCCACCATCAGAATCAATCCTAGTCAACGTTTGTCGAAAATCCTACCTTCGCCGGAAAACTTCTGAAACTTCCGGAAACACACCGAGAACTGGTATAACCTTTCAAACTTCTGTTAAACTTTGATTAAGTGCCTCAACTTCACAAATAATCGAACAAAACTGTGAATTGATTTTAACAGCCAGAGTTCACTTCCAGAACCGACGGACCTCTGCCGGAATTCTGTGAACAACACGGATCGGTACGTCTTTTTCTCTCCATTCTTTACCATTAAATTACTTATAATGTTTGAAAATCGAATATGACATGAATCAGTCAAAAACAGTTGGACTTGGTTTTCTGGGTAAAATTAACGAAGAAGACGAAGACGCAGTATAACATAAGACTAATAAAAATCGATATAATGAACGGGTTAGACACACAGTCCAGCGGTGGACTGTGTGCAAACATATACACATACGGCGCGAGTTCGAATCCTGTCCCAGCTTTTATCGCTATGTAATAAAATGCCTTTTTGATTAAAGCTGAACCGGGTTAACTCCGTTAGTTGTTAAGTATAATAAAAACCGAAATATTAACCAGGTTAGACACACAGTCCAGCGGTGGACTGTGTGCAACACTAAGTCGTACGTCACGCGTTCGAGTCTGGTTAACGGCACCGGTTCGATGATTTAAAATCTTTTTAAAAACAATGAATTTTGAATAAATCGAATTAGTATATAAATATAATTAAAAACAAGATTATTTCGGGTTAGACACGTAGCTCAGTTGGTAGAGCTGCGTGCACGCGTACGGGAGGTCTCGGGTTCGAGTCTCACCCAGCGCATACTTGCACACTGACCGAACCGGTCAACAGGTCAACAAGTCAACGGTCAACGGTCAACGCAAAAATAAACAATTTTTTTATATTTTATTTATATAATTTAATTTAAAAATCAATTAAAAATACTTAAAAATAATATTTTTAAAATAGAAAATAGCTTTAAACTCACAAAAATATATCTAAAAATTCCATTAAAATCCTTAATAAAATCCACTCATTTACTATATTTTTCCGTCATTATTTAAGTTAGTAATTCTCATTGTTCAACTCTCCCGACTCGTGCGCATCTCATCATCTCCATTCAAACGCACCCAATGTGAGTGAATCTTACAAATTCCCCGTTTTAATCATGTTTTGGGGTGTATCATGTGTCTTGTTATATACTATATTTAAACCATTGTGCATACATCATATCATGAACTTGTGTATTCAGTTTGTGTCGACTGTTTGAGTGTTATTATTAGATGCAATTTATTATTTCAGTACATGCAATTTCATAGGCCGCCGCTCCCCATTACATTATGAGCGTTGAGCATGTCCCATTACATATGAGCGTGAACCTGGAGTGCCCACATACGATCGGCTCCGTTTGATTGAGCCTTGATCGCACAACATTTTGTGCATACATCATATCATGAACTTGTGTATTCAGTTTGTGTCAACTGTTTGAGTGGTTATTATTAGATGCAATTTATTATTTCAGTACATGCAATTTCATAGGCCGCCGCTCCCCATTACATTATGAGCGTTGAGCATGTTCCCCATTACATTATGAGCGTGAACCTGGCGTGCCCACATACGATCGGCTCCGTTTGATTGAGCCTTGATCGCACAGACATTTTTCATTTTCAGTACATGCAATACGATCGGCTCCGTTTGATTGAGCCTTGATCGCATAGTTACATTCATGTTATTTATTGTATGATGTTGGTATGTTAATATATGCTATCACATGTTAATGTATGTTATAGTTGTGATTGCAAATTGCTCTACTGCCTGATTATTTACATTTGCTCATTTATGATTATGCACAATTTTTCATTGATAAGCTAATAAGTAAATCAATAATAAATGTTTATCTAACAAGGTTCACTCGCCAACTTTTGTTGACCAAAAAACCCCCATTTTTACACATGATACAGGTGAACCAGCTGCAGCAAGAAACACTTAGGATTGGACTAGAAGAATAAAATGATATAGAGTTGGAATTGTTTTGTTTGGATTATTTTCTTTGTATTGTATGGACATGTTTGGATATTTGGGAATGTAATTTTGACTTTAATAAATATGAAACATATTAGTAAATATCATGAGCTTTGGTGATAACCCAATTATGCCCCGACTCTTATTCCGCTGCGGGTCGGGGTGTGACAGCTTTGGCCTAATAGGTCCTTCGTACTCTATCGTTAGTCCCCAGGTAGGCAAACTGGTCTGTTATATTGGATTTATACGAATGCCAACCTAGACAGGACGTTCCGACTACCGGTACTTGTACCCTTACAGTTACTACATGTCCGTCGTAGAACTCACTTTGATGAGATTGAAAAACGAAAAAATGCGACAAAATCTTGAATAAAGGAATATGAGGATGACTTGAATATGTGAACATTGATATATGCGTGATGAGTGTATATGTAAGCATGTTATAAGTATAACTTATTAAATATCACACAGTATGATAGTGGAAGTGTTTGCATGCATGTGTGTATGTAATAAATACGAAACAAATAAACATCATGAGTTTGCATGTAACCACATAAACAATTAAAATCTAATCAACTATAGTATAGGCTCAAAGGGTCTAATATCCTATCCTATATCCCTATAGTCAAAAGCTCTGATACCAATCTGTCACACCCCGACCCACAGCGGAAAAGGTGATCGGGGCATGATTGGGTTTTCATCAAAGCTCATGACATTTATTATAACGTTTCATATTTATTATTTCTATTTAAAGGAGAATCATTACAATCAATCATACTAGTTCAACATGTTCTATACATTTTTGAAGACTTCATTATTTTTCTTCTAAGGCAATTTCCTATGTGTTCCTTGCTTCAACCTGTCCACCTGTATCATGTGAAAAAAAATGGTTTTTGGGTCAACAAAAAGTTGGCGAGTGAATCCCATGAAAACATTTAAACGTGTTTATTGTATCGATTATAAAATAAAGTGCATAACCACATATGAATAAACATAAATGTAAATTAAATCACAAATCACATAATATTAATTAATACACACGCACACACCAAATGTTTGTTTTTGAGGCACGCGTTGTTCAACTCGTCTCCCACGAGGAACTGATGGGCCTAATGAATGATTTTGAGGCACGCGTTGTTCAACGAACTGATGGGCCTAATGAATGTTTTTGAGGCACGCGTTGTTCAACTCGTCTCCCACGAGAAACTGATGGGCCTAATGAATAATTTACACACAACTTGACAATATGTAATACATCATAACAAACAATATTTACATTCTAAGTTTAGATCATATAATGGTATAGCACGAGTTTAAATAAGCGAATTAATTTAAGCGACACATGATACACCCCAAAACATGAATAAAAAGGGGAATTTGTAAGAATTCACTCACCGTGGTTGCGTTTCTTCGATTGATGATGAATGCGCTTTAGATTTAACCACGAAAGAAACTAACCTAAATAATAACATAATGGTTCGGTAAATAAATGGATTTTATTTGAGATTAATAATTTTAATTCATAACCTTAATAGGATTTCTAGATTTATTTTTGTGAGTTTAAGGACATTTTCTAACTTTAAAAATATTATTTTTAAGTATTTTTAAATAATTTTCTGATTAAATAAATAATAAATAAATAAATAAAATGTTGACCGTTGACTTTGACTATTGACCGGTCTGATTGTGTTTATTATGTGCGCTGAGTGAGGTTCGAACTCGTGACCTCCCGTACGCGTGCACGCAGCTCTACCAACTGAGCTACGTGTCTAACCCGAAATATTTCTGATTTTAATTATATTTATATAGTATTTGGATTATTCGGAATTTTATTTAATTAAAAAGGTTTTTGAATATCATTTGACCGGCTGGCTTAGCGGGGATCGAACCTGTGACCATCGACTTAACTTGCACCCAGCCCAACCAACTGGGCTGGGTGTCTAACCTGTTATAGACAAAATTTATATTATATTTATACACTTAACACGTGCTTCAAGATTTGGTTTTTATAAAAAGGGTATGATATTTCAGTGGATCGGAACACAATAGACTCGAACCCGGGACGTGTACGTTATGTTTGCACACAGTCCACCAATGGACTGTGTGTCTAACCCGGTTATTATTCCGGTTTTTATTATATTTATACCCATTTCAAAACTTCATCTTCTTCGATTTATAAAACCAGAGAATCCACCCGACTGTTTAATCGAAAATTTTTATTGAATTAGTTGATTGATCAATACTGTTAACGAAATAATTTAAACAGAAAGGATTAAAGGTGCTGTACCGAACAGTTGTGATCTCCGATGAAGTTCCGGCGGCTGAGGTTAACTCCGGCGAAGTTTATCTTGCGACAGAGGCTCTATCAGAAGTTTGAGGTGAGTGTGGTGCTTTCTGTCTGAGCTCTAGAAGTCTTTTTTTAGAGTAACGCAGAAGAGATGAAACGGGTTCGGTTTTCCGGCGACTTGCAGAGAATTCCGGCGAGGTGTTTCTTGATGAATAGCGAGTTGTAGAGAGAGTGAAAGTTGTGCGAGTGTGAGCAGGTTTTGAGAGAAATACACATGGTATTTATAGATTGACAGAAGCTGCCCGATTTCAGTTTTCAAAACCGAGTATTCAAGATTTTCCGGTGATTACGACTATAATTGGGGCTAGACATCGGTTATAACCGATGTTGTCGACGGTTACAGCGTTTTAGTCAAAAGGAGAATGGCTGAACTCGCGGATTGCCGGATTTTCCGGTGATTGCGAGTTCCGCCGCACTGATACCCGTTTTTTTTTGAATTCGTGTTTTAATTTAAGTGTTAATTGTTTTCAGTATTATTCCAAAGTTAGCGTGTGGCGGAGTGGTGTGTTGTTGACTTGTTGAACCGGCTGACCCGGGTTCGAAACCCGGCAGCCTCAAATATTTTTTATTATCTTATTTTTTATGATTTATTAATTATGTTTTAAAACTCTAACAATGTTTATTAATTATGTATCGTTTAAAATTAAAATAACCAATATATACGCGACGAAAATTATGACTGACTATTCGGTTAATAAACGAAGCGGGTTTTGGAAACCCGTTTTTTTACGGATGTTACAGTATTAATACACTCGAACTCGGGAAGTACACTAAATATATACAGCCCGAAGCCAAGTTATACACTTGACTGAACTGAAAAAGAAAGATACACTACGGGTGCTATCAAATGAATAGAGTATATGTCCATATAAAATATGGAAATTAGTAAATGAGTTGCTTACCAAAAATTACTATGAACATTTCAGCAAGAGAAATGTCAGAAGCAACAGGAGAAGATACAGTGTCTCTTATGACAGAAGAGATACGAGAAAGATTTCCGAGGAGGTCGGAAAGGCATTAGAAGCAAGCCTACCTCAATTTATGGATAAATTACAAACTACAATCTTAACGATTGTAGAAGAAAGGATGAATGAATTAAAAGAAAGTCTTGTACAAGAAAAAGACAAGACAAAAATGAAGAAAACGTGTCCTTATGACAAGTTCATGGCATGTAAACCACCAACCTACAACGGAGAGGTAGACCCCATAGTCTGCCAACGATGGATAAGCGATATGGAAGGAGTCTTTGAACGGACTCATTGTGATGGGGCCGACTTTGTAGCTTACGGCACTGGGCAATTGAGAGGCCAAGCAAAAGATTGGTGGGATAATCTTAAGAAGGAACAAGGGGTTGAGGCCACGAAGGTTATGACATGGGAAGAATTTAAGATACCATTTCTTAAACATCATAGCCCTAAATCCTTAATAAACAAAATAAAGGAAGAGTTCATTCAACTAAGACATAAGGGCGAAACTATAGATAAGATCACGGGGGTATTCCTTGACAAATTGAGGTTTTGTGACGAGTTGGTGCAAACGGAAGAACAAAAGATTTATTACTATTACAACATGTTGGGTGCTGAGTATAGAGAATTCATGACTCCCTCGAAGTATGAAAACCTCAGGGAAATCATAAACGTTGCACGAGAACGGAAATTGAATTAAGGAAACAAATTGAGAGGGGTGAACGAAGAGCCACGGATACAAATCCAAGTCCAACCAAAAAGCAAAAGATCAACGAAATTCCAAAGAAGGGGAGCTCAAAAGGAGGATCACCAAGTTGCAAAACATGTGGTCGTGCTCATAAAGGGAGAGTGCTATTTCAAAAACAAACCGTGTGTTATATGCGGAAAAACGGGACACATAGCATCAATTTGCCCTAGTAAAGTATCAGTATGTTATAAGTGCTACCAACCGGGTCACAAGAAATCTGAGTGCCCAGAATAAAAAGGGAAGAATGAAGCATCCGACACAAAAATCGAAGTCCTAAGATCGAAAGCAAGGTCATTCCACATAACTGCAACAGAGGCCAAAATTGAACCCGATGTGGTTTTAGGTACAGACATTGTAAATTGTATTCCCACACACGTTTTATTTGATACTGGTGCAAATAAATCTTTTGTTTCAAAAAGATTTATTCAACACCCTCTTTTACATTAATAAAACTACACATACCTATGAAAGTAGAAATAGGTAATAATGAAAGTTTTGCTGTTCATGAAATATGTCGGAATTGCAAATTGAACATTGATGACGAGGATTACTCGATTGATCTAATACCCATGTCTATGGGGGAATTTCAAGTGGTGGTCGGAATGGATTGGTTATCTCGCTACCACGCAAAAGTGATATATTTTCGTAAAGAGATACAATTAACATCTCCGAGCGGGAGACATGTCATAATTTATGGGGAAAAGAATGGTAATCCTATATTATGTACAATGGCGGAAGCCCAAAGACTTGTGCAACATGGGTGTAAAGCATACTTAGCTTATGTATGCGGTACGGAGAAAGAATTGCCAAGGATTGAAGATGTACCCGTTGTAAAGGATTTTGAAGATGTATTCCCGGATGACTTACCAGGAATACCTCCAGAGCGCGAATTAGAGTGTGGTATTGAACTGGTCCCAAATGCAAAACCGGTAGCTAAGACACCTTATCGCCTAGCACCGTCGGAACTCCAAGAGTTAATGTCGCAATTCCAAGACTTATTGGATAAAAGATTTATTCGACTGAGTGTTTCCCCATGGGGCGCACCGGTGTTATTTGTGAAGAAGAAGGACGGAAGTATGCGCATGTGTATAGACTACCGAGAATTAAACAAACTAACAGTAAAGAATTGGTACCCGCTTCCGAGAATTGATGATCTATTTGACCAATTACAAGGTGCATGTTGGTTTTTCAAAAGTTGATTTAAGGTCTGGTTACCATCAACTGAGGGTGAAAAATGAAGATATACCTAAAAAAGCATTCCGTATGAGGTACGGGCACTATGAATTCCTCGTGATGTCCTTTGGATTAACAAATGCACCCGCAACGTTCATGGACCTTATGAATCGGATTTGTAAGCCCATGTTGGATAAATCGGTAATAGTGTTTATTGATGACATCTTAGTTTATTCAAAAACCAAACAGATCACGCACATCATTTGCGCGAAGTACTAGAAACACTGAGAAGAGAAAAGCTTTACGCAAAATTTTCGAAATGTGCCTTTTGGCTTCGAAAAGTACAATTCTTAGGTCATATCATCAGCGCCGATGGAATATTGGTCGATCTGTCCAAGATTGAAGCTGTGTCGAAGTGGAAACCTCCAAAAAATCCTTCAGAAATTAGGAGCTTTCTAGGGCTTGCGGGTTATTATAGGAGATTTATTCAGGATTTCTCCAAGATTGTTTCGCCATTAACTAAACTAACTCGTAAAAATGAAAATTTTGCCTGGAATGATGAACAAGAAGAAGCATTTCGAATGTTAAAGGAAAAGTTAACCAGTGCTCCAGTATTAACCTTACCAGAAGGCACAAATGACTTAGTGGTGTATTCTGATGCGTCGCACCTAGGTCTTGGGTGTGTACTCATGCAACGGGGTAGAGTGATTGCTTATGCCTCCAGACAATTAAAGGTGCATGAAAAGAAATATCCCACTCATGACCTCGAACTGGCGGCAGTAGTATTCGCCTTAAAACTTTGGGGACACTACCTTATGGGGTGAAGTGTACAATCTTTACAGATCATAAGAGTTTGAAATATTTCTTTGATAAAAAAGAATTAAATATGAGACAAAGACGATGGTTAGAAACAGTAAAGGATTATGATTGTGAAAT
The DNA here is from genome assembly GCA_947069175.1 of Scalesia atractyloides. Classification (NCBI taxonomy): domain Eukaryota; kingdom Viridiplantae; phylum Streptophyta; class Magnoliopsida; order Asterales; family Asteraceae; genus Scalesia; species Scalesia atractyloides. The sequence goes on along the minus strand of CAMTDV010000023.1, from coordinate 11,632,965 downwards.
TCAATACTATCCGGGAAGGGCCAATGTAGTAGCTGATGCGCTAAGCCAAAAAGATGAATACACACCAATTCATGTGCGGTCGATGCAACTTATGTAACCTCGGGTTTGCTCAAACAAATCCGAATGGCGCAAACAGAAGCAATAAAAAAAGAAAATTGGATAAAGTAACATGTCAAAGGTCTGGTAAAATATATTGAAAACAGGGAAAATGGAATGAAAACACGGTATGGTAAAATTTGGATCCCAAATACTTGCGGTATTAAGGATCTCCTACTTGGTGAAGCTCATAAATCGTGTTATTCGATACACCCGGGAGGGACCAAAATGTATAAGGACTTAAAAAAAATTATTAGTGGCCTGGGATGAAAAGAGATGTGGCGCATACGTTGAAAAGTGTTTGACTTGTTTACAAGTAAAAGCGGAGCATCAGAAACCTTATGGCTAACTTCAACCGTTAGAGATACCAGTCTGGAAATGGGAGAATATTACCATGGATCTACTAACAAAACTACCAAAAACGGCTCGGGGATTTGATGCCGTTTGGGTAGTCATTGATAGACTAACAAAAAACGCCCACTTCATTCCAATCCGAGAGACCTATACCTCTGAAAAGATGTCGGAGGTGTATGTGAATGACATTGTAGCACGCCATGGGGTACCAGTATCAATTGTATCCGATAGAGATACCCGGTTTACTTCAAACTTTTGGCGTGATTTCCAAAAACAGATGGGCACCAAACTGTTAATCAGCATTGCATACCACCCCCAGACCGATGGACAAAGCGAACGAACGATTCAAACCTTAGAGGACATGCTTCGAGCGTGTATTATTGATTTTGGAGGTAGTTGGGACACATATCTACCATTAGTTGAGTTCTCATACAATAACAGCTATCATTTGAGCATTGGTATGGCACCATACGAAATGCTTTATGGTCGAAAGTGTCAGACTCCAATATGTTGGGGCGAAGTGGGACCGAGAGAAATCGCCCATAAAGATGTTATTAAGGCCACAAATGAAAAGATCGATACGGTTCGAGCTCATTTAAAAGCGGCCCAAGACCGACAAAATCCTATGCGGATAAAAGACGAAGACCAATCAAGTTTCAAATAGGTGATAGAGTAATGCTTAAAGTATCCCCGTGGAAAGGAATCATCGATTCAGGAAAAGAGGTAAATTGAGTCCACGATTTATTGGCCCATTTAAGATTATTGATCGGGTGGGCAAGGTGGCTTACCGACTAGAACTTCCGGACGAGTTGAGAGGAATAGATAACGTATTCCATATATCTCATATTCACAAATGTTTAGCGGATGAAGGAGCATATATACCATACAACGACATTGAGATCGATGACAGACTTAACTATATAGTTAAACCGATTAAAATCATCGATCAAAAAGTAAAAGAGTTAAGGAATAAAGAAATCAATCAAGTAAAGGTCAAATGGGAGCACCGGAAGGGATCAGACACCACTTGGGAGTCGGAAGAGGAAATGAGACGACTCTACCCTCTACTTTTCAGTAAGTATACGAGTTTCGAGGACGAAACCTTTTAAGGAGGGTGGATTTGTAACACCCCAAAAATATTAGAATATATTATATATAATAATACTATATAATATATATATATATATATATATAATATATATATATATATATTAGGCATTATGACAAGCAACACACACACACATAACTAAATTCCTCAGTTAAATTAGTTACTTATGGAAATATAATAAAAACAATTGAGTAGTGTCTTGGCATAATAAACAAAACATGAGGGGCTGTAATTGGCAAGTAGCAAACTTTAAAAAAAATAAAAAGGGGGTTAAAAGTCAAGAACACATCCTTGGATGTGTTCTGGGCGACAGAAGAAGAAAGAAGGAGAAAACCCTTCTTTGAAAACAAAATCACCAAATCAAGATCAATTAGAAGCCAAAATTCGTGCATGAGCATAAATTAATGATCATCCAAGTAAGGGGATCATAAGGTATGTCGAATTTTGATGAATTGGTGATATTATGAAATTTCATGAACACCATAAGTTTTAAAATTGAGTATACATTGTGTATGCCATGATGAAATCGAGATGTATATAAGTCTAGAGATAAACCCTAGATAAACATTTAGAGATCAAATGTTATGATTTAAGTGGTTGCATGATTTTCAATATTTATGCTAAATGAGTTTTGATGAATATGATGAACACATGAGTTGTGATAGTGAGATTTTAGTAATGGATGCTGATATGTTAGGTTCTAATTATCAAATGCTGTTCTAGACATAGACACTCGAAATGGGTGGTAATACGTGACTAATAACTAAATCATGGAATTGATAGGAATAGTATAAAAATCTCGCCCACAAGGTGCTCGATGTAATGTCTAAGTGATCATAAATTGTTGAAAATACGAAAGAATCATGTGAATGAGCTTTTTGATAAGTTACATGATATTATATATATATATATTAGATTATGAATTGTAAATTGGGTTAAATATTATAGGCAAGTCGGGCGAAACTTCGAGTGGCAAGATCGAACCGGACACGCGCTTGAAAGGAAAACTCTAAGGTACGCGACCCAATCATTTCAAAAGATTTTTACTTATAATATTAGTAGTAACAGATATGTGAGAAATGCATAAAGTCCAGAATGTACGGGTCACACATAAGAGATGAGTTTCACGTATATGAATTGAATAGAAAATCATTAAATATGAATTGTTTGAGTAGTAATATAAGTGATGGATTTCGTTAAGCTAATCAAACGAGTCAAGCGATTGACAAGTGAAGGTTAAGATAAACAAAAGCGATGGATTTGCTAAGTTAAGAAATCGGGTTGAATATTTCAAGTAATGTTAGTTTGATAGTGTGAAAACGTTGAAATCCGCTAAAATGACCAAACGGATTAAGGAATAAAAGAGGAGAGGTTTGATTATATAAAAACGATGGATATCGTTAAAGTAATCAAACAGGGCGAAATTTAGTTGGAAACATTCACTATAAGGCGTATTAACGCTTATTGGACATAAACTTAGAAAAAGGGTAGACTTGGAATTGAAACAGAAACATAGTGATGGAAACATTTAGAATGTGCCTAAGTCATTTCTAAGATTTGAGCGTATTGATAAAATGATTATATGACTAAGTGATACGGTTAAATGTGAGAACTTTTCATGAAAACTATGAATGGGTCAAAATTTCGTAAAAAGGATAGTAAGCCGAAGGCTTATGAAGTTAAACATCGGGTAACTCGGACATTGTATAATGAGCGTATTTAGTAGAAAATCTTGTTTTGACCACGTAGAAAGAAACTGGAGGTCAAACGTATAAGCGATTTAAAAGTTACATGAATTTCGCGACGAAAAGGACAAAAAGGAGAAAAATCTGCAGCATACAACCGTAGCTTACGGTAACCCACCGTAGCTTATGGTGGGATGCTGCTGTTAATAAATTTAAAATCATGACCGTAAGACAGATGGTTTCCACCGTAAGACTTTATGGCCTTGACCGTAAGCTACGGTGGTTGACCGTAGCTTACGGTGGGCACTGAAATTAATTTTTTTTTGTTTGCTTAACTAAGCCAGGTTTGACAAATGGTTATACTCGATTATTAGTATAAATTATACATAACTAAAAATAAATAAATCTTTGTTTTGTAGGTAAATTTAAGACAATAATATGATTGTGGATCAAGGCTAGAGAAGAACCGAACACCTTCAAATTTTTAGCTTCCGCTTTAACTTTTGTTGTTAAGAAATAAACTAGTCTTAAATGTTTTCTGAATGACTTATATAGTTTAAATTACAAACTAATCTGAATTAATTTAACTTCAGTTGATTATATCAATTGAATTAAATGTTACATATTTTTACTACTTTTTATTTAATAATAAGTAGGGTGTTACATGGTAGAATGTTGGCTTATATCAAAGTTCAAATTAAATAAATAAAATACTATTAGTTATACCAAAAAGATTTAAATGTATATATACGGGTCGTCTAGACGTAGACGCCCCGTCTTGGTCTAGCAAGAAGACCATTCTACCCCGGTTTGTTGGCCGTCTAGGCTAAACTCAGGGGTCGTCTAGACCTAGACGCACCGTATACTTTGGTAAATTCTGAATCTAAAGTATAAATTATAAATTACCATTCTACCCCTGGTTTCTTGGCCGTCTAGGCCAAAACCAGGGACAAAATGGGCATAATGTCAGGGTCTAGACAGGTCGTCTAGACCTAGAAGCCACGTACAGTGTAGGCGGGATCTTTATCCTTGAAAGTTTTTGAATTTTAAATTGAAAATGTAAATTACCATTTTACCCCTGAATTGCAGCCCGTCTAGGCCTAATTCAGGGGCAAAATGGTAATTAACCATGCTGAGCTGTAAAACACTCAACTGGTTAATTACCATTTTGCCCCTGAATTAGGCCTAAACGGGCGCAGTTCAGGGGTAAAATGGTAATTTACCGTTTATTCCATACGTGTTGTCTAGGCCTAGACGACACGTCTAGACCTCGTGTATGTCTGAATGCCTAGACGATCAGAGACAGACGACACAAACACAAACACACTCAACCCCACACACACATACGTATCCTGCCGTATTCCGGGCGGTATTTTTGTGAAATCAAGCTTCTCCGGTGAGTATTTTTAACTGTACTTCAATAAACTTTAATGTGTTATGTATTTTGAATGTAGGTTATTTGTGAATTTGAAAGATTTTGGGGTTTATGCGCTGTTATGGTAATGTATTTGGGATTTCTGATGAACAAGACGAGGGGTCTAGACCTAGACGACCCTGGTAGACGACCTTGAAAATTATTTTTTACTTTTATAATTTATTGTTTTATTCGTGTTAAATTGTATTATACAATCGCAGATTAGTTATGGACGAGATTGGAGATCCGATACACGGTACCCACATCCGCATGGTCCGCGACGGGCCCCGGCAGCGCTGGTGGATCTGCTCCACGGCCACCCATACCTTGAATTCCCGCCCGACGCCGAGGCCGCCCGATTTTGCGGCAAGCTACGCCGGATGCAAGTCGCATCGCACTCGGCGGTCGACTGGGACGCGATCGAGGCGATTGGGAGACGCCCAGACTTCGATTCTTCATTCCCGTTGATTCCCCGTGGCACCAATTATTTGACCTGGCCGGCACGCCGACTTACAGGGAGCTTCTCGTCGAGTTTCTGTCAACCTTTACATTCCACCCTCCACAGGTCGACCAGCCGCCTCCCCAGCCACAGGGTTCTTCCCCTCCGCCGGAGGTTTCATTTAGGCTGGCCGGTGTGTGGCGTTCGATGACGCTTGCAGAATTTGCCGTTCATAGCGGCATATACCTGCAGGAGGAGATTGCCACCGATGTATATACGGAGGGGCTTGTGGTGGTGGATAGAGCCACTCTTTTGGGCTTTTGGGAGGTGGTCGCAGGCCCTGACACTTGGGAGCATGTCAGGGCGAAGGGGGGGATTTCTCACGTTGTCGACCCGCTATACAGGTACGTACGTTTATTAAGTTAATTGTTTGATTATTGTTGCTATGAATTAATTTCCGTTTTTTCGCTAACATAATGTGCAAATATCTACATCGGATGCTCGCTACGTCTATTACCGCTCACGAACAAAGCCGTGAGTGGTGTACGAGCACCGACTTGTTTTTTTCTATTGCCTTTTGTACAGGAGGTCGTGCGCACTTGCGCACGGTCTCGCCCAGTACTTCGCCTCCGCCCACCACCGGCAGAAGCGCGACTTTTTGTATGGCGGGGCGTACGTCACCGTCATTACCCGGTCGTTGGGTCTTGTGCCGCAGTCGGACCCGCACTTGCAGCCGGCCATACCGTCCATGCGGATGCGTTTTCTGACCTTGCGGTGGATGAGGCTGGTGAAGAGGTTCGTTGTGCTAGGCGAGCGGTTTAAAACCCGCGAAGGTGAGCCATGGATCCGGAGCCGCTACCCGATCACTTCGCTCTAGTCAATCCGCCGGCAGATGAGGCAGCAGTAGTCCAGGACCCTCCGGTTGATGTTGACGGACCGGCACCGGCACCGCTACCACCATCTCACGGGGCGCCTCAGTTTCCGCAGCACGTCCTTCCAAGTCATGCCCCGGGGTTGCGGCATACCTGCGCTTACGAGCCGACGTCGACAGAGTTATGGATTTCATTGGCTGGCTGGTTCGAGAGGCACATGACAGACGAGATAGAGAGGGGTTACCTGCCATACCGCTCCTACCACCTCGAGCACCACATCAGCAGCAGCAGCCGCAACAGCCAGATCCCGATCCCGACTCCGAGGCCGACTCGTATGCATAGACATTTTGTATTTACTTTTCAGCTGTACAGATAAATATTGTTATGGTTGTACAAATTTATGTTATACATGTGATATTTAACTTTGTTTTCAGTTATTCGATTATTTGATGATTGTTTGTGTTAAATCGACATTGAAATGTAATACGGAAACAACATACACTTGTTGCATTCATCTTAAAATGTTGAAAACAGTATGAAATTTTAGTATTATACTCTTTTGAAAAATATAATGTAAAAACAATTAAATATATAAACGATTGAAAAACATAACTCACTTTTTATACAACAAACGAAACTTTTTAAAAACCTAAAATTACACCTAAAAAAATATCAACCTCCAACAACAACCAATTTACTCTACCAAAAAACTATTTTTTCAAACTCTAACAACAATCAAACTCCCCACCAAAACACCCATTTTCCAAAAAAAAACAAAACATCCTAGACGGGTCGTCTAGGTCTAGACGGCCCGTCTAAACACTAGAATATATGGGCCCTGCCAGGTACTTGTTGCCTCCTCAAAATCAGTGCTAGAAGGGGCGTCTAGGCCTAGACGACTCGTCTAGGGCCCAGGGGTGTCCATATAGGCAGCAGGGGTGTGTGAATAGATTGAGAAAAAAAAACCATCAAATACACTATTCACAAAAGTTGGTAATTATAGTATATATAAACGCCCCGTCTAGGCCCAAGGGGTGTCCATATAGGCAGCAGGGGTGTGTGAATAGATTGAGCAAAAAAAAAAACCATCAAATACACTATTCACAAAAGTTGGTAATTATAGTATATATAATTATAGCATATATAATATGACTAGTTGAATTACCCGTGCTACACGTGCGGAGAGGCTCAGTTCTCGTAAACTTTAGATTAAACGTAAAACGAAATGTAAACGATGAAAAGTATAACATTATTAGTAAATAAAAAAATAAAAGAAAAACATCAAATGACAAAACCACTAAAGAATAAAAATAAAAATCATTATTCATGCTAAATAGAAAAATAAAGAAAACACTAAATGATAAAACAACAAAAGGATAAAAAAACACCATTCATCAAGTTTGGTAATTATATAAATATAAATATAAATATAAATATAAATAAAATAATAATAGTAATTATGTGTAATTCTTATTTACTGGAATAGCTTTATTTTAGATCACTAGATGTATTTTTTTCTTCTTTTGAAAGTCGATGTTATCTAGGCTCAACCTTTTAACCTCTCATTCTTAACTTTAGTGTCTTTGTCATAAACCCAATCTCCCACCTCAATTGTATATTATTTAATTAATATTCATTTTAAGAAGTATATATTTAATCATAAAATTAATCTCTAAATGTTATAAAAAATTTATAATTAACCTAACTAATTTTCTTTCAACCTTAAATGCTTGAAATTCAATCTAATTCTAATAAATTTTTTTAACAAATGTTTAATTTAAGTTAATGTCTACTGTTATTAATATCACATGATATTCTCTTATTTAATCCATTAATAATATTATTAACTAATTAATATCTATTCTAATTTATGATTAAGAAAATACATCTATAATTTTAAAAACTAGATTTTAGACTTCTTAAAATAAAATAGTTTAAACTACAAAAAGGTTGTCGTCTATATCTTAGAGTATATGAAAAATCGATATATGATTTCTAAGATATACATGATTAAAAGAATATATGATCTATTATTTAAAAACCTATGATTTTAATGTTTTTTAAAATAAAATAGTGTAAATAAAAAAAAGCTGTCATCTATAATCTTAGATTGTATAAAAAATAGATATATGATTTTTTTAACATATAGTTACCATCTATATCTTAGATTATATAAAAAATCAATATATGATTTTTAACATATAAAAATAAGCTAAAAAAGAATAACTATCCAAGATGACATCTCGCAAAAATGGTATTATAAAACCTTAAAATTCTCTATAATGTTTTGGAGTACCTTTTTTTTAATAGCAAATGATACTCATACTCTATTTTACATCAGTATACTAAAAATACTCGTTTTGTTTATGTTCGAATTTGAGACCTCCGGTCTAAAAGAAAATTACCTCTTTTTCAAGTGGGCTAGCCTTACATTGGCTCATACACATCTACATAGTAAATTAACCTTTAATAATGAATAAAACAAGTATTTATCATTTATAGTCATTAACTTATATTATAACTTTGTAATAACTAATTATTAATTAAATATGCAAAAAAATTTATTAATAAGAATAAAAAATCTAATTTATATCATACCAATAAATTTGGCTTTCTACCAATAAATAGAAAAAAAACAACGTATATAACGAATTTTGCAAATGGATTTGAGACCTTAGAAATTATTTTAAGTATAAGTTATATTTAAAAGATACACAATAATAAGAACCAATATTATTTATATACACTATCATATGTAACGTAATACGTAATTTCATTTATATGAAAATGTATATATATATACACACACATTTGTTAGTTACATGTTTTTCAGTATTCAACTTATGTAATAACGGGCTATTATGGTATACTAGTGTTAAGGGAATGGGGTGCCGCATGATGACTCATGGTTTGTGGTGTCACACCCCGACCCGCAGCGGATAAGGTGATCGGGGCATGATTGGGTTATCATCAAAGCTCATGACATTTATTAAACGTTTCATATTCATTAATACAATTTAAATGGAAATTTACAATGATTGCTACAAATGATCTAACTACAATCTAAACTTCTTTGTTCTCTTCTAAGGCATATCCTATGTTATCCTTGCTTCAACCTGTTCACCTGTATCATGTGTAAAAAGGTTTTTGGATCAACATAATGTTGGCGAGTGAATCCTATGGAAAACATTTGAACAATTTATTTAAATTGATTATGAAATATGTGCACAACCAAACATGAGTAAAATTAGATGTAACTTGATCAACAACCATAAGATGTTAAATGAAACACTCATGAATAATAATGGAAACAATTAAAGGCACGCGATGCTCAACTCGTCTCTCACGAGGAACTGAGGGGCCTGATGAATGAATTGCATAAACATGATAATATGAATAACACAACTACAAACAATATAAACTCAATGAAAACACACATGAACAATAGTGAATTTGAATTGAAGCACGCGATGTTCTACTCGTTTCCCACGAGGAACTGATGGGCTTAATGTATGAGTTTCATGTAATTTGACCAACGGAATATAAATAAATCACCACAATAAGTCAATCTAAGTTCAAGTCATGATGTGGTATGGCACAAGTTTTAAATAAATAAATTAATTAATTCATAACACATGACACACCCCAAAACGTGTAATTTAAAAGGGGAATTGTAAGATTCACTCACAGTGGGTGCGTTCGGTTGATGACGTTGAATGCACGCGAAGTGGTTTTAACCACGAGTGAGATTTAACCTAGATAAATCGCATTATGGTTTGGTAAGTAAACGGATTTTATTAAACTATTTTAGTAGGATTGTTGGGTGCATTTTTGTGAGTTTAAGGCTATTTTCTAATCTTAAAAATGTTATTTTTAAGTATTTATAATTGATTTTTAATTAAAATAATTAAATAAAAATAATAAAAATATTTTATTTTTTTCTGCTACAGTTGACTTTGACTTGTTGACTTTGACTGGTCGTTGACCGGTTTTGAGGCATATTGTTGTGCGCTCGGTGAGGCTCGAACCCGAGACCTCCCGTACGCGTGCACGCAGCTCTACCAACTGAGCTACGTGTCTAACCCGTTATATATCCGATTTTAATTTCATATATACATTAATTAACATTAACAGAAAATCATTTTTATTTTAAAAACAATTTAAGCGGACCGGTTTTGCACTCCACAGGTCTCGAACTCGGGACCTGTGGTTTAATCTAACACACAGTCCACCGCTGGACTGTGTGTTCAACATGTTATAACATTCGATTTTTATTATACTTAAATACTAATTATTTATTTCTTTTTCTGCCTTAATTAAAAAGAGAAGATAATTGTCCGAGTCGGTGCTGAAGACCGGACTCGAACTCGTGACCAGCGATATAATCAAACACACAGTCCACCGCTGGACTGTGTGTCTAACTTGGTTATTATTCCGGTTAACAATGTATTTAACATATATCTGTGGCGATCCGGTTCAGTAAACAAAAAATTGCATTTTATTAAGGCAGCGTGTGTGAGACGGGAATCGAACTCGAGACGTTTTGCGTTTTATATGTGCACACAGTCCACCACTGGACTGTGTGTCTAACCCGATTAATTTCATGATTTTAATTAAACTTATATGATAACAAGTCATCATCTTCTTCACTGAAAAAAAAATAACCAGAAATCGGTGACAGATTGGTTCGAAATTTTAAATCGGTTTCTTAGCGTTTTAGGTTAATTACTGGCAATATAGAAGTGAAAAGAAAAAGAATTAAGCGAAAGAGGTATACCGACTGGACCCTCTGTTTTCCGGCAGAACTCCGGCGACAGAAAACAACTCCGGCGTCTGGTGTCTTGCAGCAGCAAGTCTCCGAAAAACTTGGAAAGAGTATGGGTATCTCCGGTATAAGCTTCAGAGGTTCAGAAAAGCTCGGCAATGGGGAAAACGGTTTTCCGGCGACGAACAGGGTTATTCCGGCGAGTGGAATTATGCTGAGAAAAGGTGTGATTTTTGAGCGAAAGTGTTTGTCGTCGGTTGTGGGTCAATTTATAAGGGAAATCGAAATGTATTTGGTCTGATTTTGGACTGTATTCATCGGTTTAAGTTTTCCGGCGGTTTTGAAAATTGTCGCGGACTTCAAACATCGGTTATAACCGATATGTGATTAAAGGTTTACGTTATAACGTAAATTGGTGTTAAAACTCGCGAGATTTCCGGGATTCCGACGACTGAAACGTTTGGGCGCCGGTTTTGAATTCGTAAAGTCACTTTATCAATTAAATGATTTCATTAAATAACAAACAAAGTCCGCGGCGCAGTGGTTTGGGTGTTGAGAGATAAGTTGCATCTGATTCGGTACAGACCCGGGTTCGAAACCCGGCAGATGTATTTCATTTTTATTTTGCGATTTTTGACAGTTTTTCAAAAACTAAATATATATTCGCGTATAATAATTGATTACGGATCGTTTAAAAATGTTTTGAACATTTAATTCGCAACGAAAATTTTGACTGACTGTTCGGTTGATAAACGGAGCGGGTTTGGTAAATCCGTTTTTGACGGATGTTACAGTATCCCCTGCTTTTTGGAAATTTCGTCCCGAAATTTAAATAATGATATATTTTGACTAAAAGGGTGATGATGTTTTGTTTGACAGTTGTATGCTTAGCAAAATAAAGACTTAAGTTTTTGTTCGAGGCGGTAACGTTCCTTGTAAGGGTTAAGTACCCTATTCAGGAATCGCTTTTTGTTGCCTACTGTATAAGTATTGATAAGTAGAAATGATTTGCTAAAATGATATCATGCATAAGAGTTTAGATACGTTAGGGAAAAATATGGTTATATCCTAAGGCAAAACTTCTAACACTACAATCTACATGGAATATAAATAAAAACACAACAGCTGATATTTGAACATAAGTAAGCACAATAGCTAATATCCAAACATGAATGAACACATCAACAAATATTTGAACATGAATAAACATAACAGCAAATATTCGAACATGAATGAACACATCAGCGAATATTTGAACATGAATAAACACAACAGCAAATATTTGAATCCACATTCTGATAACATATATGTTTGAATGATGGAAGTTCCTCTCTCGTTTGTTATGATGGAGAGGTTAATTTATGTAGAAATGGAACACAATCCAATTTTTTTAAATAACATGATGATATAAATGTAACACAAATTCCAACCAAGGCAATACTAAATCCTACATGGAACTTCTCATAACCGCCTGATAATGCCTCTGATCCTTTGGCAAGAATACTTATATATAGGAAGTACCAGCGGCGTATCCACCATATTCTTGCCAAATTTTCATTAGTTTTATCCACAAGTTATGATTGGTTACCAAGAAACTAATAAATCCTACATAGAACTTCTCATAACCATCCGTTAATGCCTCTGATCCTTTGACAAGAATACTTATATATAGGAAGTACCAGCGGCGTATCCACCATATTCTTGTCAAATTTTCATTGGTTTTAACAGTGAATTATGATTAGTCCTATAACTCTACAATCAATACAACAAACATAAATTACTGAAATGAAATATATCTGTGCGATCAAGGCTCAATCGAACGGAGCCGATCGTTTTGCATGTACTGAAAATGAAATTGTGTGCTCAAGGCTCAATCAAACGGAGCCGAACATATTGAATGTACTGAAATTGAAATTGTGTGCTCAAGGCTCAATCAAACGGAGCCGAACATATTGAATGTACTGAATATGAATAACTTAACCACACAAACAGCCTATGCATGGAACCTCTCATAACCGCCTGATAATGCCTCCGATTATTTGACAAGAATACTTATATATAGGAAGTACCATCGGCGTATCCACCATATCCTTATCAAATTTTCATTGACTTTATCCGCAAGTTATGGTTAGTTCGATGCGACTCTACTACAAACACCACAACCACATGATACTGATAATGAAATTGTCTGTGCGCTCAAGGCTCAATCAAACGGAGCCGAACGTATTGCATGAACTGGAAATGTGAATAAATCTTTGCACTCAAGGCTCAATCAAACGGAGCCGAGCGTATTGCATGAACTGGAAATGTGAATAAATCTGTGCACTCAAGGCTCAATCAAACGGAGCCGAGCGTATTGCATGAACTGGAAATGTGAATAAATCTGTGCACTCAAGGCTCAATCAAACGGAGCCGAGCGTATTGCATGTATTGAAATGTAAAATTACGTAACCGATCAAGGCTCAAACAAACGGAGCCGATCGTGCGGGCACGCCAAGATCAACCACATAATAAAATGGGGATCCAACTCAACCTCGATGGATGGGGAGCCACGGCCTCGGCAAAAGCATATACCGAAAACAATATATAATATATAATATCCAATAATTTCTCTAACAGTCTACACATGTGATAAAGAAAAACATAAGACTAAACAATAGAAGTTGAATCTGGATCTTCGGCGAAGAGGACTAGCTGAGTATCTTCATCAGGGCCGTCATTATCTTCGACAGGGTTGGCGTTGATATTGAAGACTCTTCCTCTTGCTGGTGGCATAGTGGTTGGGTTTTCTTGGTTTACTTGGTTAACTGGGTTTGATTGGGCTTGAGTGTTGATAATATTAACCAATTGAGGGCATGTGTTTCTAAGGTGGGTAGGGTCGCCACAATTGAAGCAAGCTCGAGCATATGGGAACATGGGTGTTGGGGTTGGTGATGAGTTTGGGCCATGTTTTGAGTAGGGGAAAAGGTTTGGTCTTGAAAGGTGCGACAAACATTGCTCAAATGACCATAACGTCCACAAGTTGTACATAGCCGGCAAGGTAAAGTAAGGGATGGTGATAAAAACAGTTGTTGCATCGAGGGTGAGGTCCGAGATATGGTTTCTTATTTGGGTAAGCTGAGTTGGGTGCCACTTGGGTGATTGGGACAGCTCGGATGGGTATAGCGTGAAAAACGGGTTGATTTCGTTGAGTAGCAGCGAAAAGTCGCCCGACTCTTCTTCTCTTAGGATTGGGTTGAGAAGGGGATTCGGTTTGGGTGGAGTCGGAGGTTTCAGTCGATTCTTTATCCTTCTTCTTCTCCTCCTCGAAGTCTTTGTTTCGGATTCGGTTCTCGGTGAGCTCTATTGCTAGCTCCATTGCTGCTTCCAAAGTTGCAGGCTTGGTACTTATCACAGGGTCTTGAATCTTTGACGGAAGACCACGAATGTAGTGCTCGATCAAACGGTAGAGGGGAGTAAACATGTTGGGAACCATTTGATGTAATTCGAGGAACCTTTTGTTGTAGGTGGTGTGGTCTCCTTCCACTTGCTTCAATGAGTAAAATTCATCTTCTAGCTTCTTGATTTCGCTCCTTGGGCAAAATCGTCTGGTCATGATTTCCTTCAATTCGTTCCAAGTTAAGGACATAGCATCTTCAACACCTCGCTTGGCCTTCTCTGTGTTCCACCAAGTAAGTGCTATCCCATATAGTCGACCGGTAGCATAACGCACTTTGCGATCATCAGGGCAATCGCAATTTAGAAAAGTATTCTCCATTTCTTCAAACCAATAGAGGAGTGCGGTGACACCTTCAGTCCCTTTATATTTCGGAGGGTCGCATGATTTGAAATGCTTGTAGGTGCATTTAGTGGTGTTTGGGGAAGAGTTGAAAATGTTTTGGTTTGCTTGATTGACAGGATTATTGGTAAGTGCTTGTTGAACTTGGATTACAATGTTGGGTATTACGGCAGCCATTTGTTGAGCGATTAAGGCAGCCATGCGATCGCGGGCTTTTCTTGCTCTCGTCTTCCTACGGGCGAGGTTAGAAGACATCTACAATGAATACATGACAAGAGTATGAGTTGGATGCTTTTGGGATCATGGGTCGCATTCAAGAATGATCATTTATAAAATAATTATACAAAAATACTACATCCATAGGATGTCTTGGGCTTTGCTCGCTGTTAGGCCCGTCATGCCGCCATACTTTACCTTGTGTAATCATGTGGGCCCCCATGAATACCGGTTTTTCATATGGTTCGCACGGTTTCTGCCTGGTTGCGTACACAAAAACCCGGGAAAATCGAGAAATATGTATACAACGTGTGATGTTCGGAATGTGTCCAGGTGTAGACACGATGACACCTCAAAGTAGGGTTAGTTCGAACGACGTTTGGTGTGGCATGCTTTGGCCTAATAGGTCCTTCGTACTCTCATCGTTGGTCCCCAGGTAAGCAAACTGGTCCGTTATATTGGATTTATACGAATGCCAGCCTAGACAGGACGTTCCGACTACCGGTACTTGTACCCTTCCAGTTACTACATGCCCGTCGCAGAACTTACTTTGATGAGAATTGAAAATTGCATAAAATCTTTGGATAACGAGAGTATGAAAATAAATTGAACACATGAACATCGATATATGTATAATGAATATGTATATATGTATAATGAATATGTATATGAGCATGTATGTTTGACTGAAATGTAAACAAATATGAAACAAATAAATATCACAAGTTTGTATGTAACCACCTAATCAATTTAAAATTTAGGCAGACTATAGTATAGGCTCTAAGGGTCTAATAACCTATCCTATATCCCTATAGTCATGGCTCTGATACCAATCTGTCACACCCCGACCCGCAGCGGATAAGGTGATTGGGGCATGATTGGGTTATCATCAAAGCTCATGACATTTATTAAACGTTTCATATTCATTAATACAATTTAAATGGAAATTTACAATGATTGCTACAACATGATCTAACTACAATCTAAACTTCTTTGTTCTCTTCTAAGGCATATCCTATGTTATCCTTGCTTCAACCTGTTCACCTGTATCATGTGTAAAAAGGTTTTTGGATCAACATAATGTTGGCGAGTGAATCCTATGGAAAACATTTGAACAATTTATTTAAATTGATTATGAAATATGTGCACAACCAAACATGAGTAAAATTAGATGTAACTTGATCAACAACCATAAGATGTTAAATGAAACACTCATGAATAATAATGGAAACAATTAAAGGCACGCGATGCTCAACTCGTCTCTCACGAGGAACTGAGGGGCCTGATGAATGAATTGCATAAACATGATAATATGAATAACACAACTACAAACAATATAAACTCAATGAAAACACACATGAACAATAGTGAATTTGAATTGAAGCACGCGATGTTCTACTCGTTTCCCACGAGGAACTGATGGGCTTAATGTATGAGTTTCATGTAATTTGACCAACGGAATATAAATAAATCACCACAATAAGTCAATCTAAGTTCAAGTCATGATGTGGTATGGCACAAGTTTTAAATAAATAAATTAATTAATTCATAACACATGACACACCCCAAAACGTGTAATTTAAAAGGGGAATTGTAAGATTCACTCACAGTGGGTGCGTTCGGTTGATGACGTTGAATGCACGCGAAGTGGTTTTAACCACGAGTGAGATTTAACCTAGATAAATCGCATTATGGTTTGGTAAGTAAACGGATTTTATTAAACTATTTTAGTAGGATTGTTGGGTGCATTTTTGTGAGTTTAAGGCTATTTTCTAATCTTAAAAATGTTATTTTTAAGTATTTATAATTGATTTTTAATTAAAATAATTAAATAAAAATAATAAAAATATTTTATTTTTTTCTGCTACAGTTGACTTTGACTTGTTGACTTTGACTGGTCGTTGACCGGTTTTGAGGCATATTGTTGTGCGCTCGGTGAGGCTCGAACCCGAGACCTCCCGTACGCGTGCACGCAGCTCTACCAACTGAGCTACGTGTCTAACCCGTTATATATCCGATTTTAATTTCATATATACATTAATTAACATTAACAGAAAATCATTTTTATTTTAAAAACAATTTAAGCGGACCGGTTTTGCACTCCACAGGTCTCGAACTCGGGACCTGTGGTTTAATCTAACACACAGTCCACCGCTGGACTGTGTGTTCAACATGTTATAACATTCGATTTTTATTATACTTAAATACTAATTATTTATTTCTTTTTCTGCCTTAATTAAAAAGAGAAGATAATTGTCCGAGTCGGTGCTGAAGACCGGACTCGAACTCGTGACCAGCGATATAATCAAACACACAGTCCACCGCTGGACTGTGTGTCTAACTTGGTTATTATTCCGGTTAACAATGTATTTAACATATATCTGTGGCGATCCGGTTCAGTAAACAAAAAATTGCATTTTATTAAGGCAGCGTGTGTGAGACGGGAATCGAACTCGAGACGTTTTGCGTTTTATATGTGCACACAGTCCACCACTGGACTGTGTGTCTAACCCGATTAATTTCATGATTTTAATTAAACTTATATGATAACAAGTCATCATCTTCTTCACTGAAAAAAAAATAACCAGAAATCGGTGACAGATTGGTTCGAAATTTTAAATCGGTTTCTTAGCGTTTTAGGTTAATTACTGGCAATATAGAAGTGAAAAGAAAAAGAATTAAGCGAAAGAGGTATACCGACTGGACCCTCTGTTTTCCGGCAGAACTCCGGCGACAGAAAACAACTCCGGCGTCTGGTGTCTTGCAGCAGCAAGTCTCCGAAAAACTTGGAAAGAGTATGGGTATCTCCGGTATAAGCTTCAGAGGTTCAGAAAAGCTCGGCAATGGGGAAAACGGTTTTCCGGCGACGAACAGGGTTATTCCGGCGAGTGGAATTATGCTGAGAAAAGGTGTGATTTTTGAGCGAAAGTGTTTGTCGTCGGTTGTGGGTCAATTTATAAGGGAAATCGAAATGTATTTGGTCTGATTTTGGACTGTATTCATCGGTTTAAGTTTTCCGGCGGTTTTGAAAATTGTCGCGGACTTCAAACATCGGTTATAACCGATATGTGATTAAAGGTTTACGTTATAACGTAAATTGGTGTTAAAACTCGCGAGATTTCCGGGATTCCGACGACTGAAACGTTTGGGCGCCGGTTTTGAATTCGTAAAGTCACTTTATCAATTAAATGATTTCATTAAATAACAAACAAAGTCCGCGGCGCAGTGGTTTGGGTGTTGAGAGATAAGTTGCATCTGATTCGGTACAGACCCGGGTTCGAAACCCGGCAGATGTATTTCATTTTTATTTTGCGATTTTTGACAGTTTTTCAAAAACTAAATATATATTCGCGTATAATAATTGATTACGGATCGTTTAAAAATGTTTTGAACATTTAATTCGCAACGAAAATTTTGACTGACTGTTCGGTTGATAAACGGAGCGGGTTTGGTAAATCCGTTTTTGACGGATGTTACAGTATCCCCTGCTTTTTGGAAATTTCGTCCCGAAATTTAAATAATGATATATTTTGACTAAAAGGGTGATGATGTTTTGTTTGACAGTTGTATGCTTAGCAAAATAAAGACTTAAGTTTTTGTTCGAGGCGGTAACGTTCCTTGTAAGGGTTAAGTACCCTATTCAGGAATCGCTTTTTGTTGCCTACTGTATAAGTATTGATAAGTAGAAATGATTTGCTAAAATGATATCATGCATAAGAGTTTAGATACGTTAGGGAAAAATATGGTTATATCCTAAGGCAAAACTTCTAACACTACAATCTACATGGAATATAAATAAAAACACAACAGCTGATATTTGAACATAAGTAAGCACAATAGCTAATATCCAAACATGAATGAACACATCAACAAATATTTGAACATGAATAAACATAACAGCAAATATTCGAACATGAATGAACACATCAGCGAATATTTGAACATGAATAAACACAACAGCAAATATTTGAATCCACATTCTGATAACATATATGTTTGAATGATGGAAGTTCCTCTCTCGTTTGTTATGATGGAGAGGTTAATTTATGTAGAAATGGAACACAATCCAATTTTTTTAAATAACATGATGATATAAATGTAACACAAATTCCAACCAAGGCAATACTAAATCCTACATGGAACTTCTCATAACCGCCTGATAATGCCTCTGATCCTTTGGCAAGAATACTTATATATAGGAAGTACCAGCGGCGTATCCACCATATTCTTGCCAAATTTTCATTAGTTTTATCCACAAGTTATGATTGGTTACCAAGAAACTAATAAATCCTACATAGAACTTCTCATAACCATCCGTTAATGCCTCTGATCCTTTGACAAGAATACTTATATATAGGAAGTACCAGCGGCGTATCCACCATATTCTTGTCAAATTTTCATTGGTTTTAACAGTGAATTATGATTAGTCCTATAACTCTACAATCAATACAACAAACATAAATTACTGAAATGAAATATATCTGTGCGATCAAGGCTCAATCGAACGGAGCCGATCGTTTTGCATGTACTGAAAATGAAATTGTGTGCTCAAGGCTCAATCAAACGGAGCCGAACATATTGAATGTACTGAAATTGAAATTGTGTGCTCAAGGCTCAATCAAACGGAGCCGAACATATTGAATGTACTGAATATGAATAACTTAACCACACAAACAGCCTATGCATGGAACCTCTCATAACCGCCTGATAATGCCTCCGATTATTTGACAAGAATACTTATATATAGGAAGTACCATCGGCGTATCCACCATATCCTTATCAAATTTTCATTGACTTTATCCGCAAGTTATGGTTAGTTCGATGCGACTCTACTACAAACACCACAACCACATGATACTGATAATGAAATTGTCTGTGCGCTCAAGGCTCAATCAAACGGAGCCGAACGTATTGCATGAACTGGAAATGTGAATAAATCTTTGCACTCAAGGCTCAATCAAACGGAGCCGAGCGTATTGCATGAACTGGAAATGTGAATAAATCTGTGCACTCAAGGCTCAATCAAACGGAGCCGAGCGTATTGCATGAACTGGAAATGTGAATAAATCTGTGCACTCAAGGCTCAATCAAACGGAGCCGAGCGTATTGCATGTATTGAAATGTAAAATTACGTAACCGATCAAGGCTCAAACAAACGGAGCCGATCGTGCGGGCACGCCAAGATCAACCACATAATAAAATGGGGATCCAACTCAACCTCGATGGATGGGGAGCCACGGCCTCGGCAAAAGCATATACCGAAAACAATATATAATATATAATATCCAATAATTTCTCTAACAGTCTACACATGTGATAAAGAAAAACATAAGACTAAACAATAGAAGTTGAATCTGGATCTTCGGCGAAGAGGACTAGCTGAGTATCTTCATCAGGGCCGTCATTATCTTCGACAGGGTTGGCGTTGATATTGAAGACTCTTCCTCTTGCTGGTGGCATAGTGGTTGGGTTTTCTTGGTTTACTTGGTTAACTGGGTTTGATTGGGCTTGAGTGTTGATAATATTAACCAATTGAGGGCATGTGTTTCTAAGGTGGGTAGGGTCGCCACAATTGAAGCAAGCTCGAGCATATGGGAACATGGGTGTTGGGGTTGGTGATGAGTTTGGGCCATGTTTTGAGTAGGGGAAAAGGTTTGGTCTTGAAAGGTGCGACAAACATTGCTCAAATGACCATAACGTCCACAAGTTGTACATAGCCGGCAAGGTAAAGTAAGGGATGGTGATAAAAACAGTTGTTGCATCGAGGGTGAGGTCCGAGATATGGTTTCTTATTTGGGTAAGCTGAGTTGGGTGCCACTTGGGTGATTGGGACAGCTCGGATGGGTATAGCGTGAAAAACGGGTTGATTTCGTTGAGTAGCAGCGAAAAGTCGCCCGACTCTTCTTCTCTTAGGATTGGGTTGAGAAGGGGATTCGGTTTGGGTGGAGTCGGAGGTTTCAGTCGATTCTTTATCCTTCTTCTTCTCCTCCTCGAAGTCTTTGTTTCGGATTCGGTTCTCGGTGAGCTCTATTGCTAGCTCCATTGCTGCTTCCAAAGTTGCAGGCTTGGTACTTATCACAGGGTCTTGAATCTTTGACGGAAGACCACGAATGTAGTGCTCGATCAAACGGTAGAGGGGAGTAAACATGTTGGGAACCATTTGATGTAATTCGAGGAACCTTTTGTTGTAGGTGGTGTGGTCTCCTTCCACTTGCTTCAATGAGTAAAATTCATCTTCTAGCTTCTTGATTTCGCTCCTTGGGCAAAATCGTCTGGTCATGATTTCCTTCAATTCGTTCCAAGTTAAGGACATAGCATCTTCAACACCTCGCTTGGCCTTCTCTGTGTTCCACCAAGTAAGTGCTATCCCATATAGTCGACCGGTAGCATAACGCACTTTGCGATCATCAGGGCAATCGCAATTTAGAAAAGTATTCTCCATTTCTTCAAACCAATAGAGGAGTGCGGTGACACCTTCAGTCCCTTTATATTTCGGAGGGTCGCATGATTTGAAATGCTTGTAGGTGCATTTAGTGGTGTTTGGGGAAGAGTTGAAAATGTTTTGGTTTGCTTGATTGACAGGATTATTGGTAAGTGCTTGTTGAACTTGGATTACAATGTTGGGTATTACGGCAGCCATTTGTTGAGCGATTAAGGCAGCCATGCGATCGCGGGCTTTTCTTGCTCTCGTCTTCCTACGGGCGAGGTTAGAAGACATCTACAATGAATACATGACAAGAGTATGAGTTGGATGCTTTTGGGATCATGGGTCGCATTCAAGAATGATCATTTATAAAATAATTATACAAAAATACTACATCCATAGGATGTCTTGGGCTTTGCTCGCTGTTAGGCCCGTCATGCCGCCATACTTTACCTTGTGTAATCATGTGGGCCCCCATGAATACCGGTTTTTCATATGGTTCGCACGGTTTCTGCCTGGTTGCGTACACAAAAACCCGGGAAAATCGAGAAATATGTATACAACGTGTGATGTTCGGAATGTGTCCAGGTGTAGACACGATGACACCTCAAAGTAGGGTTAGTTCGAACGACGTTTGGTGTGGCATGCTTTGGCCTAATAGGTCCTTCGTACTCTCATCGTTGGTCCCCAGGTAAGCAAACTGGTCCGTTATATTGGATTTATAACGAATGCCAGCCTAGACAGGACGTTCCGACTACCGGTACTTGTACCCTTCCAGTTACTACATGCCCGTCGCAGAACTTACTTTGATGAGAATTGAAAATTGCATAAAATCTTTGGATAACGAGAGTATGAAAATAAATTGAACACATGAACATCGATATATGTATAATGAATATGTATATATGTATAATGAATATGTATATGAGCATGTATGTTTGACTGAAATGTAAACAAATATGAAACAAATAAATATCACAAGTTTGTATGTAACCACCTAATCAATTTAAAATTTAGGCAGACTATAGTATAGGCTCTAAGGGTCTAATAACCTATCCTATATCCCTATAGTCATGGCTCTGATACCAATCTGTCACACCCCGACCCGCAGCGGATAAGGTGATTGGGGCATGATTGGGTTATCATCAAAGCTCATGACATTTATTAAACGTTTCATATTCATTAATACAATTTAAATGGAAATTTACAATGATTGCTACAACATGATCTAACTACAATCTAAACTTCTTTGTTCTCTTCTAAGGCATATCCTATGTTATCCTTGCTTCAACCTGTTCACCTGTATCATGTGTAAAAGGCTTTTGGATCAACATAATGTTGGCGAGTGAATCCTATGGAAAACATTTGAACAATTTATTTAAATTGATTATGAAATATGTGCACAACCAAACATGAGTAAAATTAGATGTAACTTGATCAACAATCATAAGATGTTAAATGAAACACTCATGAATAATAATGGAAACAATTAAAGGCACGCGATGCTCAACTCGTCTCTCACGAGGAACTGAGGGGCCTGATGAATGAATTGCATAAACATGATAATATGAATAACACAACTACAAACAATATAAACTCAATGAAAACACACATGAACAATAATGAATTTGAATTGAAGCACGCGATGTTCTACTCGTTTCCCACGAGGAACTGATGGGCTTAATGTATGAGTTTCATGTAATTTGACCAACGGAATATAAATAAATCACCACAATAAGTCAATCTAAGTTCAAGTCATGATGTGGTATGGCACAAGTTTTAAATAAATAAATTAATTAATTCATAACACATGACACACCCCAAAACGTGTAATTTAAAAGGAGAATTGTAAGATTCACTCACAGTGGGTGCGTTCGGTTGATGACGTTGAATGCACGCGAAGTGGTTTTAACCACGAGTGAGATTTAACCTAGATAAATCGCATTATGGTTTGGTAAGTAAACGGATTTTATTAAACTATTTTAGTAGGATTGTTGGGTGCATTTTTGTGAGTTTAAGGCTATTTTCTAATCTTAAAAATGTTATTTTTAAGTATTTATAATTGATTTTTAATTAAAATAATTAAATAAAAATAATAAAAATATTTTATTTTTTTCTGCTACAGTTGACTTTGACTTGTTGACTTTGACTAGTCGTTGACCGGTTTTGAGGCATATTGTTGTGCGCTCGGTGAGGCTCGAACCCGAGACCTCCCGTACGCGTGCACGCAGCTCTACCAACTGAGCTAAGTGTCTAACCCGTTATATATCCGATTTTAATTTCATATATACATTAATTAACATTAACAGAAAATCATTTTTATTTTAAAAACAATTTAAGCGGACCGGTTTTGCACTCCACAGGTCTCGAACTCGGGACCTGTGGTTTAATCTAACACACAGTCCACCGCTGGACTGTGTGTTCAACATGTTATAACATTCGATTTTTATTATACTTAAATACTAATTATTTATTTCTTTTTCTGCCTTAATTAAAAAGAGAAGATAATTGTCCGAGTCGGTGCTGAAGACCGGACTCGAACTCGTGACCAGCGATATAATCAAACACACAGTCCACCGCTGGACTGTGTGTCTAACTTGGTTATTATTCCGGTTAACAATGTATTTAACATATATCTGTGGCGATCCGGTTCAGTAAACAAAAAATTGCATTTTATTAAGGCAGCGTGTGTGAGACGGGAATCGAACTCGAGACGTTTTGCGTTTTATATGTGCACACAGTCCACCGCTGGACTGTGTGTCTAACCCGATTAATTTCATGATTTTAATTAAACTTATATGATAACAAGTCATCATCTTCTTCACTGAAAAAAAAAATAACCAGAAATCGGTGACAGATTGGTTCGAAATTTTAAATCGGTTTCTTAGCGTTTTAGGTTAATTACTGGCAATATAGAAGTGAAAGAAAAAGAATTAAGCGAAAAAGGTATACCGACTGGACCCTCTGTTTTCCGGCAGAACTCCGGCGACAGAAAACAACTCCGGCGTCTGGTGTCTTGCAGCAGCAAGTCTCCGAAAAACTTGGAAAGAGTATGGGTATCTCCGGTATAAGCTTCAGAGGTTCAGAAAAGCTCGGCAATGGGGAAAACGGTTTTCCGGCGACGAACAGGGTTATTCCGGCGAGTGGAATTATGCTGAGAAAAGGTGTGATTTTTGAGCGAAAGTGTTTGTCGTCGGTTGTGGGTCAATTTATAAGGGAAATCGAAATGTATTTGGTCTGATTTTGGACTGTATTCATCGGTTTAAGTTTTCCGGCGGTTTTGAAAATTGTCGCGGACTTCAAACGTCGGTTATAACCGATATGTGATTAAAGGTTTACGTTATAACGTAAATTGGTGTTAAAACTCGCGAGATTTCCGGGATTCCGACGACTGAAACGTTTGGGCGCCGGTTTTGAATTCGTAAAGTCACTTTATCAATTAAATGATTTCATTAAATAACAAACAAAGTCCGCGGCGCAGTGGTTTGGGTGTTGAGAGATAAGTTGCATCTGATTCGGTACAGACCCGGGTTCGAAACCCGGCAGATGTATTTCATTTTTATTTTGCGATTTTTGACAGTTTTTCAAAAACTAAATATATATTCGCGTATAATAATTGATTACGGATCGTTTAAAAATGTTTTGAACATTTAATTCGCAACGAAAATTTTGACTGACTGTTCGGTTGATAAACGGAGCGGGTTTGGTAAATCCGTTTTTGACGGATGTTACATGTGGCTCACCACGTGTGGAACACCGTCGACAGCCATGGTGACCACACATGCTGGTGACCACACATTGTGGTGACCACGTGTGAAATGTTACCGTTGGAGGGGATCCTTTGTGCCTTAAAAAAGTTTAAAATATATATATATATATATATATATATATATATATATATATATAGACACACACACACACCATTCATCTTAACCTTTCAACCCACAAAAATACCATCTCTACACTCTAAATTCTAAACTGAAAAATGGAAGGTTCAAGTAAACGTGGTTCGGCTTCGAAGAAAAAACCCAACCGTTTCAACACCAACCGTTTAATCAAATGTCACTCGACCCACTAGAAGATAACAATCTCATCCACCAATTCGCCCACGCATATCGCGAACCAGATGATGATGATGACGATAGTGAACCGGTTCAAGAAGAAGAAGAGGACGATGTAGAAGTTGATATCGTCTCAATAGCCGGTGGTCGGAGAGCTTGGACGAGTGATGAGAAGGTCGCCTTGGTAAGGCATGCTTGCACATCTCTAAAAACAAAAAACTTTCAAATGAAAAAAAAGAAGAGACTTGTTTTAGGGACGAGTTATGGCATATTTTTCCAAACTTCCCGGTTCGACCGAACACAACATGGATCAAATGAATTCAAAGTGGGGAGATCTGAACCTAAAATGATTAAATTTAATGCTTGCTTCATTCTACTGGTAAGTTTTTCTAATGTTATTACTTTAGTTGTTATTTTTTATCTTGTTATAAAATAGTGTTTTTGTATGTTTTGTAGACCCGAAATCCATAAAGCAGAGCGAGCGAGGCGAGTGTCATAAAAACGCCCTAAAAGAGTATCGCACGACATAGAAATGTAAATCTTTTACACACTTAGCGTCATGGGAGGTTGCGAGACATCACCCAAAGTGAGTACCAGTTACGTTGGTCGACATGGATGGGCCGACGACTCCAAAGAAAAGAGGAGGTTCAAAAAGATCAAAAACTTCCGAGTCCAAGAACTACACTACTTCTAATGATGGTATATCAAGCAACATGCTCGAAATGAATCTGAACGACCTACCCGTTGACGAACCCGAACAAGATGATACACCCACAAGCCCGTTGACGAACCCGAACAAGATGATACACCCACAAACCCGAACAAGTACGTTGGTCGAAAGGAAGCGCCGGGGGACTCTATCAACGAATTCAAAGTGGCTAGGTTGGTGGAAATGGCCGAAGCTAAAGAAAGAAAAGAAAAACTTGCGGCTCTAAAACTTAAACATGGCGAGGCGTATATTATACCCTTAACCGAAAACCAAAAAAATAATGATTTGAATGTCATGTTTCAACCGCAGGACAGTCTTAACGAACCTTTTAGCTCGATCTTATTTCAACGCAAACACGAAATATGTGAAAAATGGGGTTGGGAGATGCCATAGAATTTTTAGTTTTTTTTTTTACTTTGCAATGTTTAGTTTTTTTTTACTTTGTATTTTACGGTTTTCTTAATGTAATATTTATTGTTAATTTACTATTTAAAAAAACAATCACTAGTGATGGACACCCTATTAAAATCCATCACTAGTGATGGAATGAAATTCGATGACGTGGTAGAGCATGATTAAGTGTGGTAAGTGATGGAAAGTGAAGCACCGCCACCTCTTTACTATATAACATAGATCATTTTTCTGATAATTCAAGTTAGTTGTGTGAACTGGCATATGGTAATAAAAGTTTGTTTATATAAAGTTTCGTTACTAATTAACATAGTTAATAAGTTGTATAAAGTTATTTAAAAATAATAAAATTATGTCGTTTATATTACATAAATTTATTTAATACACAGATAAATAAGCTAGTAAAATGATATAATGGTAAAAGTGGAGTTTTCTCTTCGGTCAATTAATTGTGACTATCTTATTAAGTTTTCTTCTGACTATTACAAAAATATAATAAAACTCTATCAAATAATAACAAGTTTTTAAGTGTTTTACTAAAGTTGGTTAAGATTCTTTTGTTTCTCTAGTCTCAACTTTAATAGTTGCTCAAACAATATGATATTTTTATAAATGTTTAAACTTCTACAATAAAATAAACTATATACATATATACAAATCCTAGTTATTGCTTATTGATCATATGTTTTCAAATTAACTTAAAGTAAAAGGTAATATTGAGAAAAAAATCACTAAATAATACAGGATTTGTAGTTTTTCAATTTTAGTCAAATCGAACCCGACAATTATAATAACTAAATAGTAAACAAGATTCATATATCTTTTATGCCTAATTTAATTAAAAAACTAATATTTAAAAAAGCTCACAAGATTAGAATACCTAATAAAAATCCATAACCTATTGATCTACTGGTGTAGTATCCCCTTTACAAATATGATGTTAAGGGTTTAAATTTTTACAAGTTCAATGTAGATATGAAATTAAGGGGTTAAAAAATTTACAGTTAAAAAATATCTAATAAAAATTGAGTGACTTTAGAGGAAAAAAAACTTCCTATGGTTATTACTGGACATTTAGAAACTTGGTTATAATTATGTGACAGAATACAAATATAAAGGACAATTTCTGATATTATATTGTTTGGAGAACAAACCTATAATTTGTTATAAAACACTAAAGAACGAAAAGTATAATTCAATCTAACATGAAATTTGATAACATTAGCATCCGACCATCCAATTGGCCTATCGGAACCTATAAGCACTTTAAATTTGTAAATTAATAAATTAAGATTAAATAAAATAACAACTTAAAAAAAATACTAACATTTGAATGCAGCTTTCGTTGAATCAGCTACTTTTTCTAATTCAGATCAGTCCACTTTGAATTGAGTTGTTCATTGGTTCGCGTGGTTCCACCAAGTTGATTGTTAGAAATTAGAATACTTGAGATTCTAATGCCAAAACAATTTGGAATTTTTTTTTTGTTTATGACTTTTTGCCTTTGGATATATGACACCAAGCCTTGTATAAGGCTACTTCCTCCACCTCAACCAATTGTTTTCATGACGCCACTTTTGTGTATTTGAGTGTAGGCATGGTATGCTCAATGGGGTGGACCGTTATCCTCTTCTTCTTCTCCTTGAAAATTTTCCTTGTCCTCTTCAACTTCTTGCACTTCATATATCCTCTTCATCATCCGAGTTGTTTGGGACACGGGTTGGGTCACACTATGCTAGTTTTTATTATTGTGGGTTTGGCATATAAAGAAATATGATCTAATGCGATTCGGGTTGGCATTTTGGACCTGTTCATAGAACTTAATCTGGTTGCACAAGTTGAAGTGCTTAAAGGTAGAGGTAGGGTTTGCATTTCCATTGGGTCCAACATTAGACCCAGGGCCTACATTAACATCTTGGTTGAGTTCGGCTACCAAGATCTTAATCATTTATTCATTTACTAAAATAAATAAACAAAAAAGATTTACTAATGTTGGGTTGGAGTAGTATAGTGGATATCGCATAAGTTTGGTTGGAAACTAGGGGTGTTTAAGCTTCAGTTTGAAACTGTGAAACCGGGCAAACCGATCTTCGGTTTGGTTACGTGGACGTTTCTATTTTGCTAGTTTTTGGTTGGTTGTTTCAAAATTCCAAACCATAGTGAATCGTTTGGTTTACTGTTTATACGAAAACTAGGCGAATGTAATTGGACAGGACCATAAGATTTAAATATAATCTGGATTTTTAGCTTTAATTAATAACTAGGTTACTTTTAAAGTTCAATTGAACTATGATAATTTGAAGTTAACGAGTTTAAATGTGCTGGTTTTTGGGCTAAACTCTCACCCTCAATTGAGTGAATATTTCAAAATCTCCCTTCTTATTTTACCCCAAATTTAAATATCTTTTCTCCAATTTAATCCGTCTCCTCAGTCCTCACAGCTCAATCACTCATTTTATGGGTCTAATTTTGTATTGACCTTTGGTTTCGTTATATTTCATAACCATATGTATGTGTTCCTATTTGTCGGCCTGAAGTTTCTTGAATTGACATTTGTCGACTTGTATATGGAGCTTCGATCTGTGGATACGTGAAATGTAATTCTCAAACCGTGAATCAAAACCGAAACCATTGGTAAAGGTTTGGCTTGGTTTCAATGCTAGTTTAAGTTTCCGTATGTTACACGGGTTGTATAAAGAAATATTTCTTATAAATTTGTTGAATTGTCATGTTTTAAATGATGAGCTTGAGAAGTTCATCAAGGATACTTTTTGCTGATTAAAAAAAAGCGGAATAATTGTCATGTGGGACCGTTGCTTCCAAGTCTAGGAGTTGACCAATCCGAATATAACAAATTTACTTGCTCAATTTTCAATATTAGATCAATTTTTATAGTTATGATAATTTTGATAGTTGATTTTATTACATTCGGAGTTAGATATTTAGATATTGATGAAAAAAAATTAAGTCTCGATTGATTATTTAATCATTTTTTAAAACTTTATATTATTCACATTCGAAATTAGATATTAGTTGCATTCTCCATTATGATTATGATAATTTTAAAATTAATAATTTTATAATTAATAAATACACAATAAACAAAGAATATTCAATTTGTAACACATTGAGAACAAAATTAATTAATATTAATACAAATTATAAAGTATAAAAATATAGATTTTTAACCTATAATTCTATAATTTATGTTAAAACAGTCAATGTAAGATATATATAAACACGTATTCATAATATATATTTTTAGTTATTAGTCATCTAGACTTAAAAAGTATAGATATTATATAAATAAAATATATTATTTCATTGACAAAGATTCAAAGTAGAATCGAAACCTACATCATCATTTTCGTTAGTGTTCAAATGATACGTATTAGACAATGTTTAGTAAAATAAACAAACAATAGATGTATTATATAATAAAGTTATTCATATATATCAAAATTGAAAAATCAAGCAAAAATTGAAATAAACACTAACAAATAACAAATTCATGTCTTTATATTATAAAATGAAAAACGTCAAACAATGTTGATCCATTTAATGTTAACAGAATCTTTTATTTAAAAGTTTATTTTACAGATTGTGTCAAAATTTAGAAATTATTATTTAATACATGTTTTTATTGAAAATTGTTTTGACATTAAAGAAATATTATGAGAATAAAATTCAAATTGTATGTTATTGAAATTAATTGATCTAAATTGTATTAAATTGTTTTGAATCTAATGATAAAAGAAATAAAGAATTATATGGTTTATAAATTGTATTAAAGAACTAAAGTTCAAATGTTCATTTAATTAATACAACTTTGATCATAACTACCAACATGAAGTAAAAAATAAAACATTATTTTAGAGTAAAATAAAGCAGAAATAATAATAAAAAACGTTATTCGTCGACATGTATAAGGAGATATATATTTGAAAATGAAAGTCGACCAACTGGTTTTTTCTATACGTATATTATTTATTTATTATGAATCATGAATAAGTTGTGAAGAATATTTATTTATTATGAATCATGAATAAGTTATGAAGAATAAATTTATTATGAATTATAAATAAGTTATGAAAAATAAATATATGGTAAATGATAACATTAACAAAATGAATTAATTTTGTATACCATAAATAAGGTTCCAATTCTTGGTTTGAATATAAAATCGATAAGTTATTTAAACTTAACTATGGAAGTGAATTTGTGATTAAGAAAAAGCATAGGTTGTGAATGATTTCGTACGTAAAAACACATGAATGAGTGATATTACATTGACAAGTGACAATAATAGCCTAAGTTTATGACAAACAACATAAGTTGGTTTTGTTTTAGTATGATTAATAGAATCAACGGTTTAGTTTCTATTTTCAAAGATAAAAAAAAACATTACGAATGGTTTACCTTTAAACCGTCAAATCAGACATTGAATACCCGTATTGGAAATTGTTGGTCTGGAATAGGTTCGTTTTGGCAAGCTAGAATCTTTGGCCGGTATTGTTTTTGCTTTGAAGTTGTGGGCTTTTACTTGATCCCTTCATGTGAATGTGTTTGTTTTTTTTTTAAATATTGATTGTAGAAGTAGAAAATAGAATTATAGAAGTCTAATTGCGAAAAAAAGTGAAAGATTTATATTTTTAGTAAAATAAATAGGGTAAAATTTTGTTTTTTAAATCCCAATGGTCAAATCCCCAACGGTCTTATGACCATTTCACTTTGTATCCGGAGCCCGTTAACACTATCGGCTGGAGTTACGATGATGTTTTCATAAACCAGCCCTTACACGACGGGGAAAAGCTTAAAAAAAGTTCAGTTGTAAGCGAGCTGGCTTAATTCGATTTGTAAACGAGTCAAGCTAGAGCTAAGCCTAGCTCAGCTAATTACATTACGAGCCGGCTTGAATTATTTTATTTTAGATAGATTAATTTTAATTTTAATTGTAATAATATGTAAATTATGTGAGAAGGGGTTACAATTTTAACATTTTAAGTTTAACTAGTGGTTTTCCCCCGCGCTACACGACGGGAACTCAGTTGGTATCGATTCAGATTGTCCCGGTATCGGCACTTGTTATAACCACTGAAAGAGGAAACTAAAAGAATAAAGTCATAATATACCGAAAAAGGATAGTGACCCATGTTTTATACCAATCGAAACCATAAAAAATATCGGTTTTGATACTACTAATATTGGTACCGATGTTCGGTTGAAATCGTTCGGTTCTTCACGTCTCGATACTCGTATAGATTACGATTAAAAATGCGAACTGTGAATATTTTTATTGGCACTCGTATAATTTGTGATAAAATAAATAAATTACTATTCACTGTCGGTTTCGGTTCGATTTACTATGATAGTGGTACGATATCCGTTTTCAATAATAGTCAAAATAAATATAACATTACAACTTTAGATTTCAAATCATCGAGACTTTTTTATATATTTTCTTTTAATATATATAAATAAATGAAACAACTTTTCGTTTTTTAAGAAGTTAAGCTATCACCATTTAATATCCAATCTTTAGAAAATACATATATAACTAAATATCTCAATTCTCATTCCTGGTAACCCTCTTTGCACTTAATATGTGAGCTCAATTCACATGTGGCGTACAAAAGTTTTCGTCTCTGGATTTTAGAGGTCAAAGTTAATAGCTACAAAAAGACAAAAACACATAAAAAAAGAATTCTTGTTTCACTTTAGCTAAGAAGTTGTTAAAAATTTCCTAAATATTTTCTACATATTATTTATCAACTTTTCTACATATTATTTATCAACTTGAGGTTGTGAGACATTTTTACTATTCAATTTTTGACCCTTTTCATCCTTATACTTTATGTCTTTTACAACTTCGTCATAAATAATTTTTTATCGTTTTCAAATTTGTCAATTTACGTTTCGGTCTAAATTTTGAGAGTTAACACGCTGCAACGAACGTTCGTGGTTCAACGTTTTTACATTTTTTTTTGCGGTTTAACGGCGCCGTCGCAATACAAGTCTATCAACTTAGTTATTCTTTTCTGCGCGAGTTAATGCGCCGCAACACGCGTGCATGACTCAACGTCACGTCTACTTTTTTCGATTTAACAATCCTGCCGCAAAGCGCAGGTTCTAAGTACTAGTTAATCACTAACATACAAAAATATAGTACAATTAAAAAAATTATATATTTAATTTCTAATATGTCTTTCAATTTAAAAAAAAATAGACAAATATCCATTTCTATACATGATTTTTTTCTGTTCTCAATATTTATAAAAAAATAAATATTTAATGAGACGGCTCGAATTGCTTGAGCTCAATAAAATAAAGGAGCTAAATTGATCATTGAGCTCAAGTTTAACCTAACTTGATTGGAGCCTTAATCCCGGCCCTCCATCCAGGATGGTACCCTTACATAGAAATTAGTTTTTTTCCGTGATAGTGATGGGCCGATGGCTAGGCAGCACTTGTACGTCTTCTTTGTCGGCGGTTGCCAATTATTAAGAAATAAGACACCATATTTTAATAATATCTTACAAACCAATATTCTTTTTATCTTGTATTTATGTACTTATATAATTTCTAAACGAGTAAATTACTGTTTTGGCCTCTATGGTTTAGCCCGTTTAACTATTTCAACCAAAAAATGAATCTTTTAACATAGTAGACCCTGAGTTTGTATTTTATAACGGTTTTAGCTCCTGACACTAAATTTGTTACTTTTTTGCAGTTAAGTGTAAGTGTAATTAGTCATTATATACCTTAAGGATTGTTTTTGATAATTACAAATTTCTTTTAATATTTAAGAGATTATTAATGCAATTACTTAAGTTTTTTTATTTCCTTATTTTCAAGATTATTATTTAACAAAATACGTTTTAAATATACAAATAAATATGTATTTTCTATAATCGTTTGTTTTTATAAAAGTCATTTTAAAAAATAATCTGTTTTTTTACATTTTGTTTAAACCATCTACCGTTTTTAAAACTATTCATTTTTAAACCATTTGTTTTTTTTTTTAAATCGTTCTTTTTAAAGTCGTTTGTCTAAAGTTTTTTTAAACACTTCATTTAATACCATTATTTTTTTTAATATTTTTAAACAACTCACCTTTTTAAGTCGTTTATTTTTTAAATTTTACAAAATGTCGTGTATAAAAAACAAAAGAAATGTAAGATTTGAAAAAAAAAACATTCTAATAAAAAGTTTGCAAAAGATCGTTCAGTTTTCAAACTTTTTTAGAATGGTTTATTTCTTTTTCAAATCCTCCATTTTTAGACCGTTTGTTTATTCAAAATTCGTTATTTTTTAACCTTTCGTTTATTAAATTCATGCGTTTTTTAGTACCTTACACTTGTTAATATATTTTTTAAGGTTTTGTTTTTTATAAACGTCATTGTTTTTAATCTTCGTTTTTTAAACCACTCGTTCTTTTAAAATGGACAACTTTTAAATTCCTTTGATTTTTGAAATCGTTCATTCTGATTTTTTTTCTCTAATGGCTATAAGTAAACTGAATATAAAGTTTAAAATATGAACGATTTCAAAAACGGTTCTAAACGGAACGGTTTATAAAGAAACACTTTTAAAAATGAACGACTTAAAAAAAGCGAACTGTTTAAAAAAATTTAAAAAATGATTTTAAATGGAGCGGCATAAAATGAATCGTTAAAAAACTTTAAAAGACAAACAACTTTAGAAAGAACGATTTAATAAACAAGCGGTTTGAAAATGAATAATTTTAAAAACGATAGACGGTTTAAAAAAAGGCAAAAAGCAAATGATTTTAAAAACGACGTTTCTAAAAAACAAATGCTTAATGAAAATATCTATTTGTTTGTATATAAAACATATTTTGTTAAATAATAATCGTGAAAATAAAGAAATAATAAAAAAAACTTGAGTAATTGTATTATTAATCTCTTAAATATTAAAAGAACTTTATAATTATCAAAAACAATCCCTAGTATATAGTTACCTAATTACCCTTATACTTAACTGCAAAAAAATAACAAAGTTAGTATAGGGGCCAAAATCATTATAAAATGCAACCTCAAGGTCTGATATGTTAAAAGATTTCTTTTTATACTGAAATGATTAAACTGGCTAAACTATACGGGCCAAAACACTAATTTCTCTTTCTAAATTTTCATTTAATACATGCAAATACAAATTTCACAAAAAATATTTTTCTTATAGCATATGTGGATCGATATATTTATCCATTATATTAATGATAAACTTGTCGAAAACTTAAAATAAAAAAATAAATTAATGCGACCTATAATTTACGTAAAATATTTTCTTTCGGAATAATTTTTCTTTTAATGTTGTTACGTGTAAAAATATACCTATATAACGCATTTACATTTAAACCTTTTTTTTGAACGGATTTACATTTAAACAATTTAATAGTTTAGACATGAATATTTATGTTTCTGACATGTAGACTTCTCTATATGGTGGAAGACATATATGGTCAACCACGGTTCTAATTTATTTATATGAAGTTATATCCAATGTCAAATATGGATGGTAGTACGTCAATAAACTAGTTATTCTTTGATGAATGTTTCGCTCAATTCGATATCAACGGCGTTGAAAATAAAAAAAATTCAAACTAACTGATAACTTTTAGAGTGATGTTATTTGAAAAAGGGAGAAACATGTATGCTATAGGTATGATTGGTATTAGGTTTATGTTAAAAAAAAAGTATTTAATTTTTTTTCAATGTTAGAATCATGCATATTTTCTTTGTGATATAAAAAACATCTTTCAAATTATTAGGTTGTGTGGTGTGCCTAAGTGTCCCCAGCCATTTCAGCATTTTTGTGTGACACGCCGGCTTTTTATAGCCAATCCAAACACCGGTGGGTCCGGGTGGGAATATCGTGACGTAAGCGGAAGTCTTGGAGTTAAATTACCATTACAAACCAAATGTTCAAAGTACAAAATAATATACAGACGGCTCGTAATAGAAGATCCACGGGCTCATCACAAAATGTACAAAAATGTGTATAACAACTTTGGGTAGATCTAGGATTTGCAAGATCTTCTTATCACTACCGAGCACTTCCAGCCTATTTCGTATTGTACCTGCAAGCTTAGTCTTTTGAAAATACATTATCTTTTGCTGGTAAATACACCCAACTGACTCATTTTGAAAACATTTGAAAATGTTTTAAGTGACGTTGGCACAAAATCTTTTATAACTTGGGAAAGTTACTTTCTAACCTTGTTAACAGATTAACATGTTTGTCCAACAGGGCCCAGTGCGAAAACCAAGACATGACTAAGTACACACCACTTGAGAACTCACGAAGGAGTTATCCCCAACTTTGTGGGTAAATGCATTTGAGCGTCTGTCAGGTGTATGCCTACACCCCGCACTAAGGTCGTGGCCATTATCTAATGTAATGAGCCGAGGATATCCAAGACACGGTAGTTAACCCCCGATGTTTAAGTTATCAAACAAAACTGATTAAAACCGGAATATGCGGATTTACTAGCCATAATCCGGCATTCGATTGATCCCATTTTCGACCAAGCAGTATTGATATACCGTAACCCAAGCCCGTATAGGGGAAATAAGACGAGAGTATTTACCTGAGCTAGTCTTCGTTTAAACGCAAGATTTAATAACTCAGCCATATACATAAGTACTAAGTGCATATAGCATTTACCGGCAAGTCTCTAGTCTGGATTATGGCATAAGCTAACCAACTAAATACTAACGGTCTTATTTAAGTCACAGACTTAGAGCCGAATAACGTACAGGATCAAACGTATAACGCTAGATTAAACGATGATCAGATAGAATGTAGTTTAATCCCAACAAGTAATTTGACTTTTGTAATATGGATAAACTATAAACATTCCGGATTTTGTGATTTAAATGACAAGGTTAGCCCCGTTTCGGTTAATTTTCGTAAACTAGTTACATATACTTAACCGTACGCATATCAGCGATATCGGGTAACCGGATAAGTCATGGACAAGTTCTATATTCTATTATTCTTTAAATAAGTTGTAATATCAGTAAGATACCAACTTATATGCCCGTTAAGGTTTTAAAATAAAACTATGCCTTTCATAAGGGCGTTTCGGTAATTATATACCGTATAAAAGGAACTTGATTATATTTTAATGTTATGACCATAAGTACTCTGGATAAAATAACTTATTTATGATATAATATTAGTAGGATATTAATTATATGCGTAATTTATTTTTTATGACCAAACTTTGCACCGAAGGGGCATTTTGATCATTTTACAATAGTTTTATAAATTATTTGGGATTCTGACTTTATATTTTGTACCTACTTTAAAAATATTTAAATTAAATTTTGAAATCAGTAGATAACAAGTCTTGGTTGATTAATATGGTCTAAAACCATACTATGCGCCGGAACGACCCTTATGTCGTAAAATGACGTTTTATGTGATGTTTAATGAAAACTGATGTTAAGGTCAGGTTAACACGTCTTAGATATATTATTTTATATTATATATCAGTAGGTAAAATATTTACTCTTAAAAGGTATGATTAAAATCGTTTTATAAGCCACAAGGGCCTTATCTCATTTATCGACATAATGTAAGGAGTTGTTCATAAACTCAGTTTATAATTGGTTTGACATCCCAAATAATGCTACTTATAATATTACATCTGTAGGAAACTCATTTTCAAGTTCATTATCATTTTAACCTCATTTTATGCAAAAAGGCATTTTAGTCAAAATAACATAATTACGGAACCTGTGCATAAACTCAGATTTTGATTGTGATCATATAATATAACCTCAGAGGGTTATGCTACATAATATTTTGATCATAATGCAACTTTAGATCAGTGGCTAACTAATCTAAATCGGGTCAGAATCGAAAGTCAAAGCAGAAGTCAAACTTTGCGACTTTCGGTAGCGAACCGCCCCTAGAACTGAAATTGACGAGCCGAACATGTTCTTACATGTTCTAATAATTATTATCAACTTGTTTAAGTTTCAAACATGTTTCATAACATATATAAGCTCAAATTATAACATTTCCGAAAAATGGCATGTTTGACTTTTTAATATAATAACTTTGACCCGTCAATTGGTCTAGCAAACGTGATCTTCAGGAGGTGCCATTTATAGGGACTAACACCTACCTTATTACAATCACTTAGCCATGTTCGTTACGAACAATGGCTGGACCATTGTCACACCCCGACCCGCAGCGGAAAAGGTGATGGGGCATGATTGGGTTATCATCAAAGCTCATGACATTTGTTTTAACGTTTCATATTCATTAATACAATTTATGGAAATTTACAATAAATATTACAACATGTCCTAACTATCAATCTAAGCTTCTTTGTTTTCTTCTAAGGCATTTCCTATGTTTTCCTTGCTTCATCCTGTTCACCTGTATCATGTGTAAAAGGGTTTTTGGATCAACAAAAAGTTGGCGAGTGAATCCTATGGAAAACATTTGAACAAGTTTATTTAATTGATTATGAAATAAAGTGCACAACCACACATGAGTAAAAATAGATGTAAACTTATTCATAAATCAATTTAATATTAAACAATACACACATGAACAATAATGGGTCGTTTAGAGGCACGCGTTGCTCAACTCGTCTCTCACGAGGAACTGATGGGCCTAATGAATGAATTGCATAAACATGATAATATGAAAGACATAACTACAAACAATATAAACTCAATAATACACACACGAACAATAATGGATTGGTTTTGAGGCACGCGTTGCTCAACTCGTCTCCCACGAGGAACTGATGGGCTTAATGAATGAATTTCATATAAGTTGACAAAATGAAATACGTAATCACTACAATATAAACAATCTAAGTTTAGATCACGATATGGTATGGCACAAGTTTAAATAAACGAGTTAATTATTTTGTGACACATGACACACCCCAAAACGTGTAATTAAAAAGGGGGAGTTGTAAGATTCACTCACAGTGGGTGCGTTCGGTTGATGATGTTGAATGCACGCGAAGTGGTTTTAACCACGAGTGAAATTAACCTAGATAAATAGCATTATGGTTTGGTAAGTAAACGGATTTTATTAATCCATTTTAGTAGGATTGTTGGGTGATTTTTGTGAGTTTAAGGCTATTTTCTAACCTTAAAAATGTTATTTTTAAGTATTTTTAATTGATTTTTAATTAAAATAAATAAATAAAAATAATAAAAAAATTTGACTTTTTTTGACCGTTGACCGTTGACCGTTAACCATTGACCTTGACTGTTTGACCGGTTCGTATGCGTGTATGTGTGCGCCGAGTGAGGCTCGAACCCGAGACCTCCCGTACGCGTGCACGCAGCTCTACCAACTGAGCTACGTGTCTAACCCGAAATATTTCTGTTTTTAATTATATCTATATATTAATTAGATTAATCCGAAAATCAATTTATTTCTAAAAAGATTTTACTGAATCGGACCGGTGCGCTCCACAGGTCTCGAACCCGGGACCTGTGGGTTGAGTTAACACACAGTCCACCGCTGGACTGTGTGTTTAACTTGTTATATAAACCGATTTTTATTATACTTAAATACAAAC
The DNA here is from genome assembly GCA_947069175.1 of Scalesia atractyloides. Lineage (NCBI taxonomy): Eukaryota > Viridiplantae > Streptophyta > Magnoliopsida > Asterales > Asteraceae > Scalesia > Scalesia atractyloides. Next base: position 11,594,050 of record CAMTDV010000023.1, on the reverse strand, counting down.
TAAGTATTTTCATTTCTGACTTATTTAAAAGTTAGATATTTGTCCGGATCGGTGCAGTAGACCGGACTCGAACTCGTGTCCTGTGATTAAACATACACACAGTCCACCACTGGACTGTGTGTCTAACTTGGTTATTATTTCCGTTATTAATAAACTTAACATGTAACAGTGGTGACTCCGGTTCGGTTAACAAAAAAAGGCATTTTTATTAAGGCAGCATGCGTGGGATAAGATTCGAACTCGAGACGTTTACGTGTTTATTGTGCACACAGTCCACCGCTGGACTGTGTGTCTAACCCGAGTTATAACTTGATTTTAATTATACTTATATGTTACCGAAACTTCGTCTTCTTCGTCAGTTTTTAACCAGAATCGGAAGTCCGACTAGTTCGATGTTTTAATCGTGTTCTTTAGTGTTTTGAGGTTAATTACAGATGAGATATGAATAAAAAGAATGAAGGATTAAGCGTAAGGTATACCGACTAGACTCCTCTGTTTCTCCGGCGAAACTCCGGCGACAGCAAACACTTCCGGCGACGTGTGTCTTGCAGCAAAGAGTCTTCAGCAAGCTTGAAAAGGATGTGGGTGACTTCGGTATAAGCTCAGGGGGTTTAATAAGGCTTAGAAGAGAAGGATTCGGTTTTCCGGCGATGAGCAGAAATTTTCCGGCGAGTGAAATTACGCCGGGTAAAGGTGCGGTTTTGAGCGAAAAAGCTTGCAGAGGTTTGAGGGGGTATTTATAAGGCAGGTTATCGATGAATTTGGTCCAATTTCCGACTTGATTCAAAGTCATTACGTTTTCCGGCGGTTATAGTTTGTGTCGCGGGTTCAGGCGTCGGTTATAACCGATGCAGTGTTTAAGGTTTACGTTATAACTGAAGAACCGTCCAATCTCGCGAGATCGCCGGGATTTCCGACGACTGAAATTTGGGCGCCGGTTTTGAATTCGGAAAAACATGTTATGAATTAATTGATTCTAATAATTAACAAAGAACACTAGTGTAACACCCCAACCGATGGCGGAAACATCGGGATGAGACGAAAACGAGATTGCTCATTGCTCACAACATTACTAAGTGACAATAATTAATTAAACCATATTTCATTTCATAAGAATCGTCAAATACATCAATGTAACAAAACAAAGAACAATCTAACATTTGCAAAGTCATAACAAAATTGATACGTCGACATTAAACCTAACGTCTAATTTGTGTGTATCTAGTCCTTGCTATATTGTTTTCATAGCGTCATCTCCTTCAACCTGTAACATGTTTTAAAATAAAGTCAATGCAAAAGCAAAGGCGAGTACACAAGTTTAAGTATAGCATACGTATACGAATAAAGTTTTAACAATCCTCATGGCAACTAAATCTATACAAGAGCAATATCAAGGCATGCAATGCTAATAATCAAACCCGTAACGCAATCACGATGTTTTAACATGACCTCACGAATAACACGATGGAGGTGGATACGTGAATTCCTATAGCGCTAAGCATGTCAAACAAAGGCTAAAAATAGTTAATGACTAAAGCACAGCACAACGTTTATCCCTAGACAAGCAACAAGTATACGATTCAAGTAGTCATGTGTATAGGATTGTTTGTGCGTTTCATAAAGTTTAAGTGTTTGTGATTTTTGTATATGGAAACATGTTACACCCAAAAAGTGATATAAACAAATGTGGGTCGAGTGTACTCACAGTATTGCTAAGTCTTCTTTGGAAATACCGCGACGAGTTGATCAGTGGGAAAAAAAAGGGACACCGAAGTCACCTTAAAGGTAAACGAATGGGTATAAGTAAACGGAAATTATGACAGAGGATTTGATTTGAAGTTGATTGAACGTATATATGTATAACATAGGCTATACGACGATTCTAGGTTTGAATTTATTAATATATTATAGAAATGCTGTCAAAATAATAAGTAATTTATATATACCTTTGAATTCAATGTGTTATCTCTAGTTGTCGACTATAAAGTATATACATATACATCTTTCGTGACAGTCGCAACGGTAGTATATATCTCGTCGTTAAATAAATATATTTTGTCGAAACATATAACTCATATGTATCTTGTCAAAAAAAATAATATAGATATATATATATACATATATATCTATATATGTTGTAGTAGCGAAATATATTTGCCGAAAGGAAGTATTAGATATATTTATATGTTTTGTCAAAACGTGTAATGTATACATACATATATGTTGTCGAAAAAGTCTAATAAGTAAAAATATATATCTTGTCGCTCGGTATATTTAAGTAGATACGTTTCTTCGATAAGCGTACTAAATATATATATATTATATATATTTCATGTCGAAAGATATGATTAAATAAGTATATACATTTTGTCGATAAAGTGTCATGTATAATATATTTTGTCGCAAAAAAAAAATAAATAGACATATTTTGTCGATAAACGGGCAGAGTTTCCTCTTGTTTTTGGATAATCCCGACAACATATGTGTCGATATATTTTTCCAAAACACAACAATAAACAACGCAAGAATCGACGAAACACTATAAATGTTTACATACTCTTTTATGTCTACAAATTTTATAAGGTTCGGTTACGTGATTATAACACTAATTAAATACAAAACAATATAAATAATAACATAAAAATTTGCGGCGTTAAAAGTATACCGTGACGTGTTTTGATTGAGTTGACTAAAGCATTGACTGAACTTGGCCCCGAACACCGAATCGAACATCGAACCGAACATCGAATTTGACTGGTTTGACTGGCGTTGACTGTTTGACCAGGTTTGACTTTCGTTGACCAAGTTGACCAGGTTTGACTTTCGTTGACCAAGTTGACCAGGTTTGACCGAACACCAAACGAGACCCGAAATCGAACTAAGACCCGAAACGAACATGGTCTGAACCGAAACCCGAGCCAAACATGAACTAAAACCCGAGACACTTGAGCTCGAACCCGAACCCTAATCAAGCCTGAACCGAGTCGACTCGGAGAACCGAGTCACAAAATGAAGGCCACCACCATCACTGCCGCCGTGATGAACTACTACCGCCGCCGTAGGCCATGCCGGCACCACCTGAAACGAAACCAAACGGGGCCGGAGACGTTGATCTTTACAGATCTGAAAGAAAAAGGGAAAGAACAGCTTAGAGGTGTTTACCGGAGGTTTCGGAGACGAACATGATGCTGGTTGACGCCGGTGTTGCTGCCGTCGAGCCTGCTGTCGCCGCTGCTGCCGTCGAGCCTGCTGCCGCCGCTGCTGTCATCAAGCCTGCCGCCGCCACGAGTGGTGCTACTGCCTGGAAACTCAAGACCCGAACCAGCTGAAACCGAGCCTGAACCAGGTCTGAGACCACGGGTGCTGTTAAAACACCACCGCTAAGCCACCGCCGCCGCTGCTACACCGCCGTTGCTGAGCCATCGCTGCCGCCGCTGCTATGCCGCCCCTGCTGCGCCGCCATCTGATTGGTGGCCAGCGACACCACTGCAGAGAGGGAGAGAAGAGAGTGAGGTGGTTGAGGGGGGTGAGGGTGAGCGAGGAGGTGGTGGTTCACCGGCGTGTGTCAGAAAACGAACTACCAGAGGGGTTGCCGCCGTGAACCGTCGTCGCCGGACCAATCGGGCCGGAGATCCCTTCTGTCGCCGGAAATTTAGAGAGAAAGGGACAAGGGTTAGGGTTTCTAAGTGATGAAGAAGGAGGGGGGTTAGGTTTATATAGGCTAGGGTTTTGAGTGTGTTGGGCCTAAGGCCCGGTTCATGTGTTTTACGCGGCCCGTTACGGTTCTGAAACCCGTTTTTCGAACCCGAACGTGACATAACAGGGTATAATATCGTTTTTAGGTTTAAACACGCGATTTAAACGTCGGCGCTCGAAAATGATTGAGTTCAGTTGTCGTTTTGTTAAAACGCGTAGTTTTCCGATTTTAAACCGTTTTTCGATCCGATTGAAGTTGCGACTCAGGAAATAGAAAACGAGCGTGAATTTTTTATAAAAATAATAAATCTTGGAAATACGAGGCGTTACAGTCTCCCATCCTTTAGGAAATTTCGTCCCAAAATTTATTCAAAAGGAAGACTTTAGAAAGATTTGGCTATAGAATGATCGTCTAAAATTGAGACTTGGATGTTTGGACACATGAGGGAAAGCATGAAGTTTGGAGTATCGAAGAGTTAGGTTTGCAAGAAGAAGTTGCTTGACTAGGAAGATTAAAGCCATCAAGCGTAAGTAAAGCACGTAAGTATGCGTATAGGAGAGTGGTTTAAACGAGCTTTGAATAACTCAAATGATATGCCATCTAAGAAGAAAAGCTCTCGTGAGAAGTGGTATGCAGTTTAATGGTGAGTGTGGTCGAACCGTAGGTTGCTAGAAAGTTCAATCGACTTTGAAGAGCGTTAATAAATCTCGGTTTTGTAGAGAGTTGTTTAATGATGGAAAAACGAGAAGGTTAGGTACTTAAAATAGCTAGTTATCGAGGTAGCGGCCAATCAAGCGTGTTGCTATCTACGAGAATGGGAGATAACTTTAGAGTAAGAAGGCATTTAGGGTTTGAATGCTTACACGATTGATTGTAAACAAGGTTGTATAAAAAGACAAGGTTAACGGGAGTAACGGAGGCATAAGAGCGGACGATTGATTCGATCAATGAATACTCGTGTAAGGATGACATATGTATATGAACAAACGAAAACGTTACGTTAGGGATTAAGACTCGTCGTGGATAATCGGGTAGCGCGCACTTAGCAATGCAGTTGTGAGTTGTTTAAAGCTGGCGTGTTAGGTCGTATTATGGTGTGTAAATCACCGAATTTCTCATGGCACGTATTACGAAAGTTTGACAGCATGGTGAAAACACTTATGTATAGGGAGTACCAGTGGCGTATCCACCATGTTTTGACCACGTTGTGACCGTTTCGTTACTCGATGCAATGTTACGTTCCGTGTGTTACCATACGCGGTAGTACACTATATGGTTCTCATGCGCTTATCGCTATAATCCCGTGTGCACCCGCGATTATACCGATCATCACATGATCCGCATAGCTTGTACTAGCAGCGCATGAATAAAGGTGTACATAAATTCTGAAAATAAGTTCGCGTGTGTGTAAGAATGTAGTGCGTAGGCATGTTTGCGTGCAAATAGCTTGTGGCCCACGTAAGCGAATCCCTCGGGTTTCGCTCGCGCATAGGCACGAATATGAATACGAGTACAAGTATAGGTATGTGTATGAGTATAAGCATAAGTATGGAAATAAGTATAAGCATGGATATAAGACGTATATGCATGAATGTGATGATAAGTATAAGTGTAATACCCCTGTAACACCCCTGCCCCTCGTTATCACCAATATTGTCCGCTTTGCCCTTGATGGGTGGCCCATCCAGGAACTCACGACTTTGTTTTTGGTTGCCCTGGTGGAGACTTCCCAGGAGGTCACCCATCCTAGTACTACTCCCACTTGAGCACGCTTAACTGTGGAGTTCTCCTCTCATCCACTAGCATTAAGCCCAAAACGCGTTGGTGATTTTAGAGGTAGGGCATTACTTACGAGCCAGGAATCTCTCCTGTCCACGGACGATGTTGGGAGGTATGCCATTAGGTGTTATAATAAGCATGAAAAATGACACGTTATGTAACATCCGTCAAGAACGGATTTACCAAACCCGCTTCGTTTTGCAACCGAACAGTCAGTCAAAATTTTCGTTGCGAATTAAATGTCCAAAACATTTTTTAACGATCCGTAATCAATTATTATACGCGAATATATATTTAGTTTTTGAAAAACTGTCAAAAATCGCAAAATAAAAATGAAATACATCTGCCGGGTTTCGAACCCGGGTCTGTACCGAGTCAGTCAACAACTTATCTCTCAACACACAAACCACTGCGCCGCGGACTTTGTTTGTTATTAAATGAAATCATTTAATTGATAAAGTGACTTTACGAATTCAAAACCGGCGCCCAAACGATTCAGTCGTCGGAATCCCGGAATTCTCGCGAGTTTTAACACCAATTTACGTTATAACGTAAACCTTTAATCACATATCGGTTATAACCGATGTTTAAAGTCCGCGACCAATTTCATAACCGCCGGAAAATTTAAATAACGAACACAGTCGGAATTCAGACCAAGTGCATTGACGATTTGTCCTATAAATTGACCCACAACCGACGACAAACACTTTCGCTCAAAAATCACACCTTTTCTCGGCGTAATTCCACTCGCCGGAACTTTCCTGTTTTTCGCCGGAAAACCGAGTTTTAATCCCTGAGCTTCACTGAATCCCCTAAACCTTTACCGAAGTTACCCTTACTCTTTCCAAGCTTTCCGGAGACTTGCTGCTGCAAGGCACCAGACGCCGGAGTTGTTTTCTGTCGCCGGAGTTCTGCCGGAAAACAGAGGAAAGCGAGTCGGTATACCTCACGCTTATTTTCCTTTCTTTTTACTTCTATCCTACCAGTAATTAACCTAAAACACTAATGAAACTTGAATAAAAACTCGAACCAGTCAGACCCGATTTCTGGTTCAACATTGACGAAGAAGACGATGTTTTTCTATATCATATAAGTATATTATAAATCAGGATTTTACTCGGGTTAGACACACAGTCCAGCGGTGGACTGTGTGCACATAAGACGTTAATCATGCAAAGGTCTCGAGTTCGATTCCCGTCTCACACGCTGCCTTAATAAAATCTATTTTTTTTGTTACTGAACCGGAGTCGCCTTAGTTATATGTTAAGTATATTAATAACCGGAATAATAACCAAGTTAAACACACAGTCCAGCGGTGGACTGTGTGTTTGTTTATATCGCTGGTCACGAGTTCGAGTCCGGTCTTCAGCACCGACTCGGACGATTATCTATTCTTTTTAAATAAGGCAGAAAAATGAAATAACTAAATTGTATTTAAGTATAATAAAAATCAAAGTATATAACATGTTAAACACACAGTCCAGCGGTGGACTGTGTGTTAGATTAACCCACAGGTCCCGGGTTCGAGACCTGTGGAGCGCACCGCCGAACCGCTTAAAATGTTTTTAAAATAAAAATGATTTTCTGTTAATTCTAATTAATGTATATATATAATTAAAATCGGATATATAACGGGTTAGACACGTAGCTCAGTTGGTAGAGCTGCGTGCACGCGTACGGGAGGTCTCGGGTTCGAGCCTCACTCAGCGCACAATAATCTGCCATTGAACCGGTCAACGGTCAGGTCAAAGTCAACTGGTCAAAGTCAACTGTAGCAAAAATAAAATATTTTTTTATCATTTTTATTTAATTATTTTAATTAAAAATCAATTATAAATACTTAAAAATAACATTTTTAAGATTAGAAAATAGCCTCAAACTCACAAAAATACACCCAACAATCCTACTAAAATAGTTTAATAAAATTCGTTTACTTACCAAACCATAATGCGATTTATCTAGGTTAAATCTCACTCGTGGTTAAAACCACTTCGCGTGCATTCAACGTCATCAACCGAACGCACCCACTGTGAGTGAATCTTACAATTCCCCCTTTTAAATTACACGTTTTGGGGTGTGTCATGTGTTATGAAATAATTAATTTATTTATTTAAACTTGTGCCATACCACATCATGACTTAAACTTAGATTGATCTATTGTTGTGATTTACTTATATTCCGTTTGTCAAATTACATGAAACTCATACATTAAGCCCATCAGTTCCTCGTGGGAAACGAGTAGAACATCGCGTGCTTCAATTCAATTCATTATTGTTCATGTGTGTTTTCATTGAGTTATATTGTCTGTAGTTGTGTTATTCATATTATCATGTTTATGCAATTCATTCATCAGGCCCCTCAGTTCCTCGTGAGAGACGAGTTGAGCAACGCGTGCCTTTAATTGTTCCATTATTATTCATGAGTGTTTTCATTTAACATATTATGATTGTTGATCAAGTTACATCTAATTTTACTCATGTTTGGTTGTGCACATATTTCATAATCAATTTAAATGAATTGTTCAAATGTTTTCCATAGGATTCACTCGCCAACATTATGTTGATCCAAAAACCTTTTTACACATGATACAGGTGAACAGGTTGAAGCAAGGATAACATAGGATATGCCTTAGAAGAGAACAAAGAAGTTTAGATTGTAGTTAGATCATGTTGTAGCAATCATTGTAAATTTCCATTTAAATTGTATTAATGAATATGAAACGTTTAATAAATGTCATGAGCTTTGATGATAACCCAATCATGCCCCGATCACCTTATCCGCTGCGGGTCGGGGTGTGACAGATTGGTATCAGAGCCATGACTATAGGGATATAGGATAGGTTATTAGACCCTTAGAGCCTATACTATAGTCTGCCTAAATTTTAAATTGATTAAGTGGTTACATACAAACTTGTGATATTTATTTGTTTCATATTTGTTTACATTTCAGTCAAACATACATGCTCATATACATGTTCATTATACATATATACATATTCATTATACATATATCGATGTTCATGTATTCAATTTATCTTCATATTCTCATTATCCAAAGATTTTATGCAATTTTCAATTCTCATCAAAGTAAGTTCTGCGACGGGCATGTAGTAACTGGAAGGGTACAAGTACCGGTAGTCGGAACGTCCTGTCTAGGCTGGCATTCGTATAAATCCAATATAACGGACCAGTTTGCCTACCTGGGGACCAACGATGAGAGTACGAAGGACCTATTAGGCCAAAGCATGCCACACCAAACGTCGTTCGAACTAACCCTACTTTGAGGTGTCATCGTGTCTACACCTGGACACATTCCGAACATCACACGTTGTATACATATTTCTCGATTTTCCCGGGTTTTTGTGTACGCAACCAGGCAGAAACCGTGCGAACCATATGAAAAACCGGTATTCATGGGGGCCCACATGATTACACAAGGTAAAGTATGGCGGCATGACGGGCCTAACAGCGAGCAAAGCCCAAGACATCCTATGGATGTAGTATTTTTGTATAATTATTTTATAAATGATCATTCTTGAATGCGACCCATGATCCCAAAAGCATCCAACTCATACTCTTGTCATGTATTCATTGTAGATGTCTTCTAAGCTCGCCCGTAGGAAGACGAGAGCAAGAAAAGCCCGCGATCGCATGGCTGCCTTAATCGCTCAACAAATGGCTGCCGTAATACCCAACATTGTAATCCAAGTTCAACAAGCACTTACCAATAATCCTGTCAATCAAGCAAACCAAAACATTTTCAACTCTTCCCCAAACACCACTAAATGCACCTACAAGCATTTCAAATCATGCGACCCTCCGAAATATAAAGGGACTGAAGGTGTCACCGCACTCCTCCATTGGTTTGAAGAAATGGAGAATACTTTTCTAAATTGCGATTGCCCTGATGATCGCAAAGTGCGTTATGCTACCGGTCGACTATATGGGATAGCACTTACTTGGTGGAACACAGAGAAGGCCAAACGAGGTGTGGAAGATGCTATGTCCTTAACTTGGAACGAATTGAAGGAAATCATGACCAGACGATTTTGCCCAAGGAGTGAAATCAAGAAGTTGGAAGATGAATTTTACTCATTGAAGCAAATGGAAGGAGACCACACCACCTACAACAAAAGATTCCTCGAATTACATCAAATGGTTCCCAACATGTTTACTCCTCTCTACCGTTTGATCGAGCACTACATTCGTGGTCTTCCGTCAAAGATTCAAGACCCTGTGATAAGTACCAAACCTGCAACTTTGGAAGCAGCAATGGAGCTAGCAACAGAGCTCACCGAGAACCGAATTCGAAACAAAGACTTCAAGGAGGAAAAGAAGAAGGATAAAGAATCGACTGAAACCTCCGACTCCACCCAAACCGAATCCCCTTCTCAACCCAATCCTAAGAGAAGAAGAGTCGGGCGACTTTTCGCTGCTACTCAACGAAATCAACCCGTTTTTCACGCTATACCCATCCGAGCTGTCCCAATCACCCAAGTGGCACCCAACTCAGCTTACCCAAATAAGAAACCATATCTCGGACCTCACCCTCGATGCAACGACTGTTTTTATCACCATCCCCTTACTTTACCTTGCCGGCTATGTACAACTTGTGGACGTTATGGTCATTTGAGCAATGTTTGTCGCACCTTTCAAGACCAAACCTTTTCCCCTACTCAAAACATGGCCCAAACTTATCACCAACCCCAACACCCCATGTTCCCATATGCTCGAGCTTGCTTCAATTGTGGCGACCCTACCCACCTTAGAAACACATGCCCTCAATTGGTTAACGTTATCAACACTCAAGCCCAATCAAACCCAGTTAACCAAGTAAACCAAGAAAACCCAACCACTATGCCACCAGCAAGAGGAAGAGTCTTCAATATCAACGCCAACCCTGTCGAAGATAATGACGGCCCTGATGAAGATACTCAGCTAGTCCTCTTCGCCGAAGATCCAGATTCAACTTCTATTATTTAGTCTTATGTTTTTCTTTATCACATGTGTAGACTGTTAGAGAAATTATTGGATATTATATATTATATATTGTTTTCGGTATATGCTTTTGCCGAGGCCGTGGCTCCCCATCCATCGAGGTTGAGTTGGATCCCCATTTTATTATGTGGTTGATCTTGGCGTGCCCGCACGATCGGCTCCGTTTGTTTGAGCCTTGATCGGTTACGTAATTTTACATTTCAATACATGCAATACGTTCGGCTCCGTTTGATTGAGCCTTGAGCGCACATTTCAATTTACATTTCATGCAATACGTTCGGCTCCGTTTGATTGAGCCTTGAGCGCACATACAATTTCATTATCAGTATCTTGTGGTTGTGGTGTTTGTAGTAGAGTCGCATCGAACTAACCATAACTTTCGGATAAAGTCAACGAAAATTTGACAAGGGTATGGTGGATACGCCGATGGTACTTCCTATATATAAGTATTCTTGTCAAATGATCGGAGGCATTATCAGGCGGTTATGAGAGGTTCCATGCATAGGCTGATTGTGTGATGGTTGTTTAAATTAAGTTGTTCAATTTCAGTACATTCAATACGTTCGGCTCCGTTTGATTGAGCCTTGAGCGCACATACAATTTCATTCAATACGTTCGGCTCCGTTTGATTGAGCCTTGAGCGCACATACAATTTCATTATCAGTATCTTGTGGTTGTGGTGTTTGTAGTAGAGTCGCATCGAACTAACCATAACTTGCGGATAAAGTCAATGAAAATTTGACAAGGATATGGTGGATACGCCGATGGTACTTCCTATATATAAGTATTCTTGTCAAATAATCGGAGGCATTATCAGGCGGTTATGAGAGGTTCCATGCATAGGCTGTTTGTGTGGTTAAGTTATTCATATTCAGTACATGCAATACGCTCGGCTCCGTTTGATTGAGCCTTGAGCACACAATTTCAATTTCAGTACATTCAATATGTTCGGCTCCGTTTGATTGAGCCTTGAGCACACAATTTCATTTTCAGTACATGCAAAACGATCGGCTCCGTTCGATTGAGCCTTGATCACACAGATATATTTCATTTCAGTAATTTATGTTTGTTGTATTGATTGTAGAGTTATAGGACTAATCATAATTCACTGTTAAAACCAATGAAAATTTGACAAGAATATGGTGGATACGCCGCTGGTACTTCCTATATATAAGTATTCTTGTCAAAGGATCAGAGGCATTAACGGATGGTTATGAGAAGTTCTATGTAGGATTTATTAGTTTCTTGGTAACCAATCATAACTTGTGGATAAAACTAATGAAAATTTGGCAAGAATATGGTGGATACGCCGCTGGTACTTCCTATATATAAGTATTCTTGCCAAAGGATCAGAGGCATTATCAGGCGGTTATGAGAAGTTCCATGTAGGATTGGTTGGAATTTGTGATACATTTATATCATCATGTTATTTAAAGAAATTGGATTTTGTTCCATTTCTACATAAATTAACCTCTCCATCATAACAAACGAGAGAGGAACTTCCATCATTCAAACATATATGTTATCAGAATGTGGATTCAAATATTTGCTGTTGTGTTTATTCATGTTCAAATATCCGCTGATGTGTCTAATCATGTTCGAATATTTGCTGTTGTGTTTATTCATGTTCAAATATTTGCTGATGTGTTCATTCATGTTCGAATATTTGCTGTTATGTTTATTCATGTTCAAATATTTGCTGATGTGTTCATTCATGTTTGGATATCAGCTGTTGGGTTTTTATTTATGTTCCATGTAGATTGTAGTGTTAGGAGTTTTGCCTTAGGATATAACCATATTTTTCCCAAACGTATCTAAACTCTTATGCATGATATCATTTTTAGCGAATCATTCCTGTTTATCAATATTCATACAGTAGGCAACAAAAAGCGATTCCTGAATAGGGTACTTAACCTTTACAAGGAACGTTACCGCCTCGAACAAAAAAACTTAAACCCTCATTTTTGCTAAGCATACAACTGTCAAACAAAACATCATCATTCTTATAATCAAAATATATCATTATTTAAATTTCGGGACGAAATTTCTAAAAAGCAGGGGATACTGTAACATCCGTCAAAAACGGATTTACCAAACCCGCTCCGTTTAGCAACCGAACAGTCAGTCAAAATTTTCGTTGCGAATTAAATGTCCAAAACATTTTTTATCGATCCGTAATCAATTATTATACGCGAATATATATTTAGTTTTTGAAAAACTGTCAAAAATCGCAAAATAAAAATGAAATACATCTGCCGGGTTTCGAACCCGGGTCTGTACCGAGTCAGTCAACAACTTATCTCTCAACACACAAACCACTGCGCCGCGGACTTTGTTTGTTATTTAATGAAATCATTTAATTGATAAAGTGACTTTACGAATTCAAAACCGGCGCCCAAACGATTCAGTCGTCGGAATCCCGGAATTCTCGCGAGTTTTAACACCAATTTACGTTATAAACGTAAACCTTTAATCACATATCGGTTATAACCGATGTTTAAAGTCCGCGACCAATTTCATAACCGCCGGAAAATTTAAATAACGAACACAGTCGGAATTCAGACCAAGTGCATTGACGATTTGTCCTATAAATTGACCCACAACCGACGACAAACACTTTCGCTCAAAAATCACACCTTTTCTCGGCGTAATTCCACTCGCCGGAACTTTCCTGTTTTTCGCCGGAAAACCGAGTTTTAATCCCTGAGCTTCACTGAATCCCCTAAACCTTTACCGAAGTTACCCTTACTCTTTCCAAGCTTTCCGGAGACTTGCTGCTGCAAGGCACCAGACGCCGGAGTTGTTTTCTGTCGCCGGAGTTCTGCCGGAAAACAGAGGAAAGCGAGTCGGTATACCTCACGCTTATTTTCCTTTCTTTTTACTTCTATCCTACCAGTAATTAACCTAAAACACTAATGAAACTTGAATAAAAACTCGAACCAGTCAGACCCGATTTCTGGTTCAACATTGACGAAGAAGACGATGTTTTTCTATATCATATAAGTATATTATAAATCAGGATTTTACTCGGGTTAGACACACAGTCCAGCGGTGGACTGTGTGCACATAAGACGTTAATCATGCAAAGGTCTCGAGTTCGATTCCCGTCTCACACGCTGCGTTAATAAAATCTATTTTTTTTGTTACTGAACCGGAGTCGCCTTAGTTATATGTTAAGTATATTAATAACCGGAATAATAACCAAGTTAAACACACAGTCCAGCGGTGGACTGTGTGTTTGTTTATATCGCTGGTCACGAGTTCGAGTCCGGTCTTCAGCACCGACTCGGACGATTATCTATTCTTTTTAAATAAGGCAGAAAAATGAAATAACTAAATTGTATTTAAGTATAATAAAAATCAAAGTATATAACATGTTAAACACACAGTCCAGCGGTGGACTGTGTGTTAGATTAACCCACAGGTCCCGGGTTCGAGACCTGTGGAGCGCACCGCCGAACCGCTTAAAATGTTTTTAAAATAAAAATGATTTTCTGTTAATTCTAATTAATGTATATATATAATTAAAATCGGATATATAACGGGTTAGACACGTAGCTCAGTTGGTAGAGCTGCGTGCACGCGTACGGGAGGTCTCGGGTTCGAGCCTCACTCAGCGCACAATAATCTGCCATTGAACCGGTCAACGGTCAGGTCAAAGTCAACTGGTCAAAGTCAACTGTAGCAAAAATAAAATATTTTTTTATCATTTTTATTTAATTATTTTAATTAAAAATCAATTATAAATACTTAAAAATAACATTTTTAAGATTAGAAAATAGCCTCAAACTCACAAAAATACACCCAACAATCCTACTAAAATAGTTTAATAAAATTCGTTTACTTACCAAACCATAATGCAATTTATCTAGGTTAAATCTCACTCGTGGTTAAAACCACTTCGCGTGCATTCAACGTCATCAACCGAACGCACCCACTGTGAGTGAATCTTACAATTCCCCCTTTTAAATTACACGTTTTGGGGTGTGTCATGTGTTATGAAATAATTAATTTATTTATTTAAACTTGTGCCATACCACATCATGACTTAAACTTAGATTGATCTATTGTTGTGATTTACTTATATTCCGTTTGTCAAATTACATGAAACTCATACATTAAGCCCATCAGTTCCTCGTGGGAAACGAGTAGAACATCGCGTGCTTCAATTCAATTCATTATTGTTCATGTGTGTTTTCATTGAGTTATATTGTCTGTAGTTGTGTTATTCATATTATCATGTTTATGCAATTCATTCATCAGGCCCCTCAGTTCCTCGTGAGAGACGAGTTGAGCAACGCGTGCCTTTAATTGTTCCATTATTATTCATGAGTGTTTTCATTTAACATATTATGATTGTTGATCAAGTTACATCTAATTTTACTCATGTTTGGTTGTGCACATATTTCATAATCAATTTAAATGAATTGTTCAAATGTTTTCCATAGGATTCACTCGCCAACATTATGTTGATCCAAAAACCTTTTTACACATGATACAGGTGAACAGGTTGAAGCAAGGATAACATAGGATATGCCTTAGAAGAGAACAAAGAAGTTTAGATTGTAGTTAGATCATGTTGTAGCAATCATTGTAAATTTCCATTTAAATTGTATTAATGAATATGAAACGTTTAATAAATGTCATGAGCTTTGATGATAACCCAATCATGCCCCGATCACCTTATCCGCTGCGGGTCGGGGTGTGACACGTTATTTTCATGAACATGAATATGTGTATAATTATGAACGTCAACAAGTGTAACAGACGATAATGGTGCGTATGATATGAATTGAATGCTACGAATTTATTTACATAAAATAGTCGAAAAATCAGGGTATGTAAAACGAATGATACGTTTAAAATGTCATGCAACAGTTGACTAAACCATGTACGAGGATACGCATGTATTGTTGTTTGAGCAAAACTTTGAGGTTATCGCTTCTAAAATAGGCTTAAGTTTAACTTAGAATATAGGATCTAGTGTGTGAATATAAAGGAATATAAGGTACTTATTGATTATGCGTTACGTATTTTGTAAAGGACGGGAGTACTACCATTTGTTTTAAATGAATTTAAGTAGGTCGAAAATGGTTGGTCCTCATAAAGTTTTCTTGCCCACGTGTTTTGAAACTCATGTAACATTTCGGGAGGTGTATGATAAGGTATTAAAATAGTAAGTTCGCATTGTTTTCAAAGGATGTTACATCAAGATAAGAAATTTGAAATTCAGTGGTTCTTGTGATACGTTGACTCTAGAGAGGAAATCCGTGTTAATTGATTTAATGACCGTTGAAAAAAAAAACGTTTAGCGAAATGTTTTCTTAATCGCGATGAGAGATTTAGAGGGTGTTTGGGGTTGAGTTTTGAAAATAGATTATGCGTTCTGAATAATCAAAGTCAGGTAATTAGTTGTAACAAAACATACTGTAGGAAGATAGTGTTTGGATTTGATTATGTTATTTGATATCACAATAATCAGGTAATCAACTATTTGAGTGTTTGAAAAATATATTTACATGTACATATAAAGTTATAAATAGACGAGCTTTGATCTCTAAAATACGTAAAACAAATCAGTTTTTTTTTATATATATTATTATTATATCTATATATATATATATTTTTTCCAAACACTAAAAATAGATTTTTATTTATTTATTTATTTAATATTTGCGCCTCCAAACACAAAACAAAATATTAGGTTGCAAAACAACCCAAACACACCTTTAGTACAACGATCCCATAATGCCTATAAGATATTGGTTTTTTTTTTTTTTTTTTTTTTTTTTTTTTTTTTTTTTTTACAAACGAAAATTTGTAACATAAAGTTATTGCGTGAGCGTGTTTTAGTGATTAAGTTAAACATAAGACTTGTGGGCAAGGTATTCGTTAGGCCGATTAAGTTGGTAGGTAGCATTCTGTCGAGTTTTGAAAATCGTAAAACAAACCGTTTCATGTGGTGACCAAGTATATGCGTGTGGGATTTATACGAAATAGATTACCGGATGGGAAATACGTTTGATAAAATAGTACGTTTTGAAATTCGTCTAAGTAAGAATTTTGACAACATGGTAAAAGATTTAGGTATACAATTTAAACATTGGTTTGCGTAATAAAGTCTCCAAGAAGGAGGGTTGGTAACGATCACCGAGGTATGGGAATCACCCCTAATCCGTTGGTGAGGTCGTTTTAAGGAAGGAAGGAAACGAAGTTTGATCGTCTAGGTAAGGAATTCACTCCTATCTCGACGACGGTCTCCATTTCGGACTTTCCGAGAAATATAAGTCTAGTTGATAACGTTTTGAAATCATGTATGCAAATAATGTATAAGTGGATGAAAAGGTTTAATATGAATTGCGTAAAAACCTTAAAATAAATTAGAAACTTGAAAGGAATGGTAACAAGTATATAAAAAGTCATGTATAAATTGAAATGGTATAAAAGAGAGTCTCAGAAAACATTAGACTGTTTCGGGTAGAGAAACGTCGACTATTCCAAAGTGAATCGAAGATCCTTTCGAATTAGAGAAACGTGCTTTGGCCTATAGGTAAAACGCTCTCGTCGAGGAGCGATTAACGGCATTTTACCCTTCCAGTTATTACACGTCTCTAATCGATTGGAAAATCGAAACTTTGGCGAGATTGAAAATCGAGGAATGGGACTTAATCGACAAGGTGCGGGTTTCACCCCTAACTCGACGATTTCGTACCCTAAGTGTGGTTGGCACTCTTCGGGTCAAAATTAATTTCGACACTTGACGAGAGTCCACTAGAGTTTGAATGGGAAGTTTCCCATCAAGGTGTGGATGTCACTCCTAACTTGATGGTGTAACCTCGTAAAAATATAAAGAACAAGCGTAATGAGAATCGTTCACCAAATTGTGGATATCACGCCTATTTTGGTGAAGTCGTCTCACTTGTGTAATACGAGTGTTTTCGAGTTTAGTATAATCGAGTAATATGCATTAGGGAAGGCGTATGATTGAAATAATGTAACGAGTATGAACACGTGAAGCATTTCATAAATTTAACATATAAGAGACGTTTTAAGAAATTAGCATGTGAATCACGTATGGTCAAGTATGGTACTTAACTATAGACTAGGTCAAAAGCGTAGCAATCTACCTAATTCTCTATAGTTATGGCTCTGATACCAATCTGTAACACCCCAACCGATGGCGGAAACATCGGGATGAGACAAAAACGAGATTGCTCATTGCTCACAACATTACTAAGTGACAATAATTAATTAAACCATATTTCATTTCATAAGAATCGTCAAATACATCAATGTAACAAAACAAAGAACAATCTAACATTTGCAAAGTCATAACAAAATTGATACGTCGACATTAAACCTAACGTCTAATTTGTGTGTATCTAGTCCTTGCTATATTGTTTTCATAGCGTCATCTCCTTCAACCTGTAACATGTTTTAAAATAAAGTCAATGCAAAAGCAAAGGCGAGTACACAAGTTTAAGCATAGCATACGTATACGAATAAAGTTTTAACAATCCTCATGGCAACTAAATCTATACAAGAGCAATATCAAGGCATGCAATGCTAATAATCAAACCCGTAACGCAATCACGATATTTTAACATGACCTCACGAATAACACGATGGAGGTGGATACGTGAATTCCTATAGCGCTAAGCATGTCAAACAAAGGCTAAAAATAGTTAATGACTAAAGCACAGCACAACGTTTATCCCTAGACAAGTAACAAGTATACGATTCAAGTAGTCATGTGTATAGGATTGTTTGTGCGTTTCATAAAGTTTAAGTGTTTGTGATTTTTGTATATGGAAACTTGTTACACCCAAAAAGTGATATAAACAAATGTGGGTCGAGTGTACTCACAGTATTGCTAAGTCTTCTTTGGAAATACCGCGACGAGTTGATCAGTGGGAAAAAAAGGGGACACCGAAGTCACCTTAAAGGCAAACGAATGGGTATAAGTAAACGGAAATTATGACGGAGGATTTGATTTGAAGTTGATTGAACGTATATATGTATAACATAGGCTATACGACGATTCTAGGTTTGAATTTATTAATATATTATAGAAATGCTGTCAAAATAATAAGTAATTATATATACCTTTGAATTCAATGTGTTATCTCTAGTTGTCGACTATAAAGTATATACATATACATCTTTCGTGACAGTCGCAACGGTAGTATATATCTCGTCGTTAAATAAATATATTTTGTCGAAACATATAACTCATATGTATCTTGTCAAAAAAAATAATATAGATATATATATATACATATATATCTATATATGTTGTAGTAGCGAAATATATTTGCCGAAAGGAAGTATTAGATATATTTATATGTTTTGTCAAAACGTGTAATGTATACATACATATATGTTGTCGAAAAAGTCTAATAAGTAAAAATATATATCTTGTCGCTCGGTATATTTAAGTAGATACGTTTCTTCGATAAGCGTACTAAATATATATATATATATATATTTCATGTCGAAAGATATGATTAAATAAGTATATACATTTTGTCGATAAAGTGTCATGTATAATATATTTTGTCGCAAAAAAAAAAAATAAATAGACATATTTTGTCGATAAACGGGCAGAGTTTCCTCTTGTTTTTGGATAATCCCGACAACATATGTGTCGATATATTTTTCCAAAACACAACAATAAACAACGCAAGAATCGACGAAACACTATAAATGTTTACATACTCTTTTATGTCTACAAATTTTATAAGGTTCGGTTACGTGATTATAACACTAATTAAATACAAAACAATATAAATAATAACATAAAAATTTGCGGCGTTAAAAGTATACCGTGACGTGTTTTGATTGAGTTGACTAAAGCATTGACTGAACTTGGCCCCGAACACCGAATCGAACATCGAACCGAACATCGAATCTGACTGGTTTGACTGGCGTTGACTGTTTGACCAGGTTTGACTTTTGTTGACCAAGTTGACCAGGTTGACTTTCGTTGACCAAGTTGACCAGGTTTGACCGAACACCAAACGAGACCCGAAATCGAACTAAGACCCGAAACGAACATGGTCTGAACCGAAACCCGAGCCAAACATGAACTAAAACCCGAGACACTTGAGCTCGAACCCGAACCCTAATCAAGCCTGAACCGAGTCGACTCGGAGAACCGAGTCACAAAATGAAGGCCACCACCATCACTGCCGCCGTGATGAACTACTACCGCCGCCGTAGGCCATGCCGGCACCACCTGAAACGAAACCAAACGGGGCCGGAGACGTTGATCTTTACAGATCTGAAAGAAAAAGGGAAAGAACAGCTTAGAGGTGTTTACCGGAGGTTTCGGAGACGAACATGATGTAGGTTGACGCCGGTGTTGCTGCCGTCGAGCCTGCTGCCGCCGCTGCTGTCATCAAGCCTGCCGCCGCCACGAGTGGTGCTACTGCCTGGAAACTCAAGTGGTGCTACTGCCACCGCTAAGCCACCGCCGCCGCTGCTACACCGCCGTTGCTGAGCCATCGCTGCCGCTGCTGCTATGCCGCCCCTGCTGCGCCGCCATCTGATTGGTGGCCAGCGACACCACTGCAGAGAGGGAGAGAAGAGAGTGAGGTGGTTGAGGGGGGTGAGGGTGAGCGAGGGAGGTGGTGGTTCGCCGGCGTGTGTCAGAAAACGAACTACCAGAGGGGTTGCCGCCGTGAACCGTCGTCGCCGGACCAATCGGGCCGGAGATCCCTTCTGTCGCCGGAAATTTAGAGAGAAAGGGACAAGGGTTAGGGTTTCTAAGTGATGAAGAAGGAGGGGGGTTAGGTTTATATAGGCTAGGGTTTTGAGTGTGTTGGGCCTAAGGCCCGGTTCATGTGTTTTACGCGGCCCGTTACGGTTCTGAAACCCGTTTTTCGAACCCGAACGTGACATAACAGGGTATAATATCGTTTTTAGGTTTAAACACGCGATTTAAACGTCGGCGCTCGAAAATGATTGAGTTCAGTTGTCGTTTTGTTAAAACGCGTAGTTTTCCGATTTTAAACCGTTTTTCGATCCGATTGAAGTTGCGACTCAGGAAATAGAAAACGAGCGTGAATTTTTTATAAAAATAATAAATCTTGGAAATACGAGGCGTTACAACTAGTGGCGCAGTGGTTGAGTGTGTGTGCGGTAAGACTTTGCTGGACCGTGATTGACCCGGGTTCGAAACCCGGCAGGGCCATATTATTTTTATTTTCTTATTTTTAACAGTTTTTCAAAAACTAATTATATATTCCCATATAATAATTGATTATGTATCGTTTAAAATTATTTTGGGCATTAAATTCGCAACGAAATTTTTAACTGATTGTTCGGTTAATAAACGGAGCGGGTTTGGTAAATCCGTTTTTGATGGATGTTACAGTATCCCCTGCTTTTTAGAAATTTCGTCCCGAAATTTAAATAGTGATTTATTTGACTAAAAGAATGATGGTGTTGACAGTTACATGCTTAGAAAAGTAAGGGTTTAAGTTTTTGTTCGAGGCGGTAACGTTCCTTGTAAGGGTTAAGTACCCTATTACAGGAATCGCTTTTTTTGCCTACTGTAAAAGTATTGATAAGCAGAATTGATTCGCTAACTATGATATCATGCATAAGAGTTTGGATATGTTTGGAAGGATATGGTTATATCCTTAGGCAAAACTTCTAATACTACAACCTACATGGAACTTCTCATAACCATCTAACAATACCTCTGATCCTTTGACAAGAATACTTATATATAGGAAGTACCAGCGGCGTATCCACCATATTCTTGTCAAATTTTCATTGGTTTTATCAGTAAGTTATGATTGGTTCTATGACTATAGAACAAAAATAAACACAACAGCTAATATTTGAATCCACATTCTGATAGCATATATGTTTGAATGGTGATAGTTCCTCTCTCGTTTGTTATGATGGAGAGGTTAGTTTATGTAGAAATGGAACACAATCCAATTTCTTTAAATAGTGAGATGATATAAATGTAACACAAATTTTAACCCAGGGCATTACTAAATCCTACATGGAACTTCTCATAACCGCCTGATAATGCCTCTGATCCTTTGGCAAGAATACTTATATATAGGAAGTACCAGCGGCGTATCCACCATATTCTCGTTAAATTTTCATTGGTTTTATCAGTGAATTATGATTAGTCCTATGTGACTCTACAACCAATACATCAAACACAAAATACTGAAAATGAAAAAATGTCTGTGCGATCAAGGCTTAATCAAACGGAGCCGATCGTATTGCATGTACTGAAAATGAAAATGTCTGTGCGATCAAGGCTCAATCAAACGGAGCCGATCGTATTGCATGTACTGAAAATAATAAACTTAATCTAAACAATAACCACACAAACAACCTATACATGGAACCTCTCATAACCGCCTGATAATGCCTCCGATCCTTTGACAAGAATACTTATATATAGGAAGTACCAGCAGCGTATCCACCATATTCTTGTCAAATTCTCATTGACTTTATCCGCAGGTTATGATTAGTTCTATGCGACTCTACAACAAACACAACAACCACAAGATACTGATAATGAAAATGTCTGTGCGATCAAGGCTCAATCAAACGGAGCCGATCGTATTGCATGTACTGAAAATGAAAATGTCTGTGCGATCAAGGCTCAATCAAACGGAGCCGATCGTATGTGGGCACGCCAGGTTCAACCTCATAATGAAATGGGGAACATGCTCAACGCTCATAATGTAATGGGGAGCGGCGGCCTATGAAATTGCATGTACTGAAAATAATAAACAATAATTACTCTAACAGTCTACACATGGAACATCTCATAACCGCCAGATAATGCTTCTGATCCTTTGACAAGAATACTTATATATAGGAAGTACCAGCGGCGTATCCACCATATTCTTGTCAAAGTTTCATTGGCTTTATCCTTAAGTTGTGATTGGTTCTATGTGATTCTAAAACATAAAGAAAAACATAAAACTAAACGATTGGAGTCGAATCTGGATCTTCGGTGAAGAGGACTAGTTGGGTATCTTCGTTTGGGCCGTCATTATCTTCGACAGGATTGGCGTTGATGTTGAAGATTCTTCCTCTTGCTGGTGGCCTAGCTGTTGGGTTTTCTTGGTTTACTTGGTTAACTGGGTTTGATTGAGCTTGAGTGTTGATGACGTTAACCAATTGAGGGCATGTGTTTCAAAAGTGGGTAGGGTCGCCACAATTGAAACAAGCTCGAACATATGGGAACATGGGGTATTGGGGTTGTTGATAGGTTTGGTTCATGGTTTGAGTAGGGGGAGGGATTTGGTTTTGAAAGGTGCGGCAAACCTTGCTCAAATGACCATAGCGTCCACAAGTTGCACATAGTCGACAAGGTAAAGTAAGGGGATGGTGATAAAAACAGTTGTTGCATCGAGGGTGAGGTCCAAGATATGGTTTCTTATTTGGGTAAGTTGAGTTGGGTGCCACTTGAGTGATTGGGATAGCTTGGATGGGTATGGCGTGTGAAATTGGTTGATTTCGCTGGATAGCAGCGAAAAGTTGCCCGTCTCTTTTTCTCTTAGAGTTGGGTTGAGAAGGGGATTCGGTTTGGGTGTAGTCGGAGGTTTCAGCCGGTGCTTTATCCTTCTTCTTCTCCTCCTTGAAGTCTTGGTTCCGGATTCGGTTCTCGGTGAGCGCTGTTGCTAGCTCCATTGCTGCTTCCAAAGTTGCAGGCGAGGTACTTATTACAGAGTCTTGAATCTTTGACGGAAGACCACGAATGTAGTGCTCGATCAAACGGTAGAAGGGAGTGAACATGTTGGGAACCATTTGATGTAACTCGAGGAATCTTTTGTTGTATGTGGTGTGGTCTCCTTCCTTTTGCTTCAACGAATAAATTCATCTTCTAATTTCTTGATTTCGCTCCTTGGGCAAAATCGTCTGGTCATGATTTCCTTCAATTCATTCCAAGTTAAAGTCATAACATCTTCAACACCTCGTTTGGCCTTCTCTGTATTCCACCAAGTAAGTGCTATTCCATATAAACGACCAGTAGCATAACGCACTTTGCGATCATCGGGGCAATCGCAATTTAGAAAGGTGTTCTCCATTTCTTCAAACCAATGGAGGAGAGCGGTGACGCCTTCAGTCCCTTTGTATTTCGGAGGGTCGCATGATTTGAAATGCTTGTAGGTGCATTTAGTGGTATTTGGGGGAGAGTTGATAATGTTTTGGTTTTCTTGATTGACAGGATTAGCGGTAAGTGCTTGTTGTACTTGGATTACAATGTTGGGTATTACGGCAGCCATTTGTTGAGCGATTAGGGCAGCCATGCGTTCGCGGGCTTTTCCTGCTCTCATCTTCCTACGGGCGTGGTTAGAAGACATCTACAAGGAATACAGGTCAAGAGTATGAGTTGGATGCTTTTGGGATCATGGGTCGCACTCAGGAATGAACATTCATAAAATAATTATAGAAAACTAAATCTACTACATCCATAGGATGTCTTGGGCTTTGCTCGCCATTAGGCCCTACATGCCGCCATACTTCACCTTCGTAATCATGTGGGCCCCCATGAATACCGGGTTTTTCATATGGTTCGCATAGGTTTGCCTGGTTGCGTACAGTAAAACCCGGAGAAAATCGAGAAATATGTATACAACGTGTGATATTCGGAATGTGTCCAGGTGTAGACACGGTGACACCTCAAAGTGGGTTAGTTCGAACGACGTTTGGTGTGGCATGCTTTGGCCTAATAGGTCCTTCGTACTCTCATCGTTAGTACCCAGGTAGGCAAACTGGTCCGTTATATTGGATTTATACGAATTCCAACCTAGACAGGACGTTCCGACTACCGGTACTTGTACCCTTCCAGTTACTACATGCCCGTCGCAGAACTTACTTTGATGAGATTTGAAAATTGCAACAAAATCTTTGACTAATGAGAGTATGAAAATGAATTGAATATATGAACATTGTTATATGTATAATGAATATGTATATAAGTATGTATGTTTGACTGTAAGTATAGACAAATATGAAACAAATAAATATCACAAGTTTGTATGTAACCACCTAATCAATTAAAATTTAGGCAGACTATAGTATAGGCTCTAAGGGTCTAATAACCTATCCTATATCCCTATAGTCATGGCTCTGATACCAATCTGTCACACCCCGACCCGCAGCGGAAAAGGTGATCGGGGCATGATTGGGTTATCATCAAAGCTCATGACATTTATTTTAACGTTTCATATTCATTAATACAATTTAATGGAAATTTACAATAAATATTACAACATGTCCTAACTATCAATCTAAGCTTCTTTGTTTTCTTCTAAGGCATTTCCTATGTTTTCCTTGGTTCATCCTGTTCACCTGTATCATGTTAAAAGGGTTTTTGGATCAACAAAAAGTTGGCGAGTGAATCCTATGGAAAACATTTGAACAAGTTTATTTAATTGATTATGAAATAAAGTGCACAACCACACATGAGTAAAAATAGATGTAAACTTATTCATAAATCAATTTAATATTAAACAATACACTCATGAACAATAATGGGTCGTTTAGAGGCACGCGTTGCTCAACTCGTCTCTCACGAGGAACTGATGGGCCTAATGAATGAATTGCATAAACATGATAATATGAAAGACATAACTACAAACAATATAAACTCAATAATACACACACGAACAATAATGGATTGGTTTTGAGGCACGCGTTGCTCAACTCGTCTCCCACGAGGAACTGATGGGCTTAATGAATGAATTTCATATAAGTTGACAAAATGAAATACGTAATCACTACAATATAAACAATCTAAGTTTAGATCACGATATGGTATGACACAAGTTTAAATAAACGAGTTAATTATTTTGTGATACATGACACACCCCAAAACGTGTAATTAAAAAGGGGGAGTTGTAAGATTCACTCACAGTGGGTGCGTTCGGTTGATGATGTTGAATGCACGCGAAGTGGTTTTAACCAAGAGTGAAATTAACCTAGATAAATAGCATTATGGTTTGATAAGTAAACGGATTTTATTAATCCATTTTAGTAGGATTGTTGGGTGTATTTTTGTGAGTTTAAGGCTATTTTCTAACCTTAAAAATGTTATTTTTAAGTATTTTTAATTGATTTTTAATTAAAATAAATAAATAAAAATAATAAAAAAAATTGACTTTTTTTTACCGTTGACCGTTGACCATTGACCTTGACTGTTTGACCGGTTCGTATGCGTGTATGTGTGCGCTGAGTGAGGCGCGAACCCGAGACCTCCCGTACGCGTGCACGCAGCTCTACCAACTGAGCTACGTGTCTAACCCGAAATATTTCTGTTTTTAATTATATTTATATATTAATTAGATTAATCCGAAAATCAATTTATTTCTAAAAATATTTTACTGAATCGGACCGGTGCGCTCCACAGGTCTCGAACCCGGGACCTGTGGGTTGAGTTAACACACAGTCCACCGCTGGACTGTGTGTTTAACTTGTTATATAAACCGATTTTTATTATACTTAAATACAAAATAAGTATTTTCATTTCTGACTTATTTAAAAAGTTAGATATTTGTCCGGATCGGTGCAGTAGACCGGACTCGAACTCGTGTCCTGTGATTAAACATACACACAGTCCACCACTGGACTGTGTGTCTAACTTGGTTATTATTTCGGTTATTAATAAACTTAACATGTAATAGTGGTGACTCCGATTCGGTTAACAAAAAAAGGCATTTTTATTAAGGCAGCATGCGTGGGACAAGATTGGAACTCGAGACGTTTACGTGTTTATTGTGCACACAGTCCACCGCTGGACTGTGTGTCTAACCCGAGTTATAACTTGATTTTAATTATACTTATATGTTACCGAAACTTCGTCTTCTTCGTCAGTTTTTAACCAGAATCGGAAGTTCGACTGGTTCGATGTTTTAATCGTGTTCTTTAGTGTTTTGAGGTTAATTACAGATGAGATATGAATAAAAAGAATGAAGGATTAAGCGTAAGGTATACCGACTGGACTCCTCTGTTTCTCCGGCGAAACTCCGGCGACAGCAAACACTTCCGGCGACGTGTGTCTTGCAGCAGAGAGTCTTCAGCAAGCTTGAAAAGGATGTGGGTGACTTCGGTATAAGCTCAGGGGGTTTAATAAGGCTTAGAAGAGAAGGGTTCGGTTTTCCGGCGATGAGCAGAAATTTTCCGGCGAGTGAAATTACGCCGGGTAAAGGTGCGGTTTTGAGCGAAAAAGCTTGCAGAGGTTTGAGGGGGTATTTATAAGGCAGGTTATCGATGAATTTGGTCCAATTTCCGACTTGATTCAAAGTCATTACGTTTTCCGGCGGTTATAGTTTGTGTCGCGGGTTCAGGCGTCGGTTATAACCGATGCAGTGTTTAAGGTTTACGTTATAACTGACATCGCCGGGATTTCCGACGACTGAAATTTAGGCGCCGGTTTTGAATTCGGAAAAACATGTTATGAATTAATTGATTATAATAATTAACAAAGAACACTAGTGGCGCAGTGGTTGAGTGTGTGTGCGGTAAGACTTTGCTGGACCGTGACTGACCCGGGTTCGAAACCCGGCAGGGCCATATTATTTTTATTTTCTTATTTTTAACAGTTTTTCAAAAACTAATTATATATTCCCATATAATAATTGATTATGTATCGTTTAAAATTATTTTGGGCATTAAATTCGCAACGAAATTTTTAACTGATTGTTCGGTTAATAAACAGAGCGGGTTTGGTAAATCCGTTTTTGACGGATGTTACAACCATAATGGTCTTAACCGAAAGTCAACGCGTTTTCCGTAAAATGCTTGACTTTTGGTTATAAAAGCCTATAAACGAAAATGCAAGAGGAAGGAACACTTACAAGTGATTCCTAGGATGCAATAGAACTAAGTTGGATGCTCCTTTTAGTTAGGAACTTCCAGATGAGGGAGATAGAATGTGAAATGAGAAAGGTGCAAGTTCAAATGGTGAACCTTGGCACCTATTTATAGTTGGATGGCTTCAAGGAGGTGATGAGAGGTGTTTAGGGGTGTTAGAGGGAGCTTACAAGTCTCCTAAAACGTGGCATAGCTGTTTGAAAGTCCATGGTTTCGAAACAATGGTTTTTGGCAACATGTCTGGAGGCCAAGCAAAAATTCTGCAGACACAGGCCTTTCGCGCCCCACGAGAGGCCAGGGCCTTGCCTCTCGCGCCCCGCGAACGCCCTGTGGCCAGATTTAAAGTTTGACACTTTTAGCCCCTTAACTTATAAAATTCCTAAAACACCTTTTTAGCATATTTAGCCATCCGTAACCAATAAATGGCGTACCCTGGAGTATGCCCGGACATTGTCGAGCTCTCGGTTCGTTAAAAGGTCACTCAGAGGTATATATTAACATATTGACACTTTTAACCCCTCCATTATCCAACTTTCACATATTTACGGATTTAACCCCTCTCGTCCAACAAATGGGACATATGAGAGTTAGGGCTTCGTAAAGGATCAACCAGAGGCCGCTATAAGCATGTTGACTCCGATGTCACTCAGAGGCTGGGCATGTTGACATATCAGTCACTTAGAGGCCAGGTTTAAGCATGTTGACATATTAGTCACTCAGAGGCTAAGTTTAAGCATGTTGACATATCAGTCACTCAGAGGCTAATGTTTATGCATGTTGACATCAGAAAGTCACTCAGAGGCTCAGTTTGAGCATGTTGACACCTTTAGTCCTTATTAGTCTTTAATAGATTAAAAATATACAACACGTGTCACTCTACTATTGGACACGATTTTACGAGGTGTTACATCCTCACCCCCTTAAAAGAAATCTCGTCCTCGAGATTTATTCAAAAAGATGGGGGTACTTTTGTCATATATTGGACTCAACCTCCCATGTATACTCGGGACTTCTAAGGGCGTCCCACTTAACCATCACTACAAATATCAATTTCGATTGGAGCTTCTTAACCTGTCGATCCTCGATCGAAATTGGTTTCTCAACAAACCTCAGGTTTTCATTTATTTGCACATCTTTGTGTGACATTGCTAGTGACTCATCGGCTAGACATTTCTTAAGGTTAGATATGTGGAATACATCATGAATTCCATTAAGCTCCTCTGGCAGCTTAAGCTTATAAGCTACAGCGCCGTCACATTCGACTATCTCGAATGATCCTATATATCTTGGGCTTAGCTTGCCCATCTTTCCGAATCTCATTACACCTTTCCAAGGTGATACTTTCAGCATGACTTTGTCCCCTACTTGGAACTTGAGAGGTGTAACATCCGGCAAAAAAGCGGATTTACCAAACCCGCTCCGTTTATTAACCGAACAATCAGTTAAAAATTTCGTGGCGTATTTAGTGCCCAAATTATTTTTAAACAATACATAATTAATAAGTATATTGGGTTATAAAAGTTTTATTTGAAAAAGTATTGAAATTAATGAAATAAAAATAAATTAGTGCTGCCGGGTTTCGAACCCGGGTCAGCCAACGAGTCAGCAAAGCCTTAACACTCAACCCTCCAACCACTGCGCCACTTATGTTTCTTGTTCAATATTGAAGACAATTAATTCATAACATGAATATCGAATTCAAAACCGACGCGCCTATTTGCAGTCGTCGGAAATCCCGACTATCTCGCCAAGATTGGACGGTTTCTTCAGTTTTAACGTAAACTTTAACTATGACATCGGTTATAACCGACGTCTGAACCCGCGACGCAAGTCATAACCGTCGGAAAACGTAATGACTTTGAATCAAGTCTGAAATCCGACTCTATACATCTCGATTCCTCCCTATAAATTCACCCACAATCCACTGGTAGCCTTTTCGCTCAAAACCGCACCCTTTCTCGACGAAAATTCACTCGCCGGAAAATACCTGCAAATCGCTGGAAAACTGAGCTCTTCACTTCTGAGCCTTACTGAACACCCAGAACTTATACCGAAGCCACTCACATCCATCTCAAGCTCGCTGAAGACTCTCTGCCGCAAGACACACGTCGCGGAATAAGCTGCTGTCACCGGAGTTTCGCCGGCAAAACAGAGGAGTCCAGTTCGGTATATCTAACACTTAATCTTTCATTCTTTTATTAATCTCACATGTAATTAACCACCAGACACTAACGAACTTGATTAAAACTTCGAACATGTCGGACTTCCGATTCTAGTTAAGATTAACGAAGAAGATGAAGTTTCAATAGTATATATGTTTAATTAAAATCAAGATATATCTCGGGTTAGACACACAGTCCAGCGGTGGACTGTGTGCACATAAACACGCAAACGTCACGAGTTCGATACATGTCCACGCATACTCGCCTTAATAAAAATGTTCCTTTTTATTACTGAACCGGATTCACTTCACATAGATGTTAAGTTTAATAAAAACCGAATAATAACCAAGATAGACACACAGTCCAGTGGTAGACTGTGTGAACGTTAATCGCACGTCACGAGTTCGAGTCCGGACTACCGCACCGGTCCGGACAATTATCAAACTTTTTATTTAATACAGAAATGAAATAATGTAGTTTGTATATAAGTATAATAAAAATCAGATTATTTAACAAGTTAGACACACAGTCCAGCGGTGGACTGTGTGTTAACTCAACCCCACAGGTCCCGGGTTCGAGACCTGTGGAGCGCACCGAGTCGTTATGATTAAAATCTTTTTAAAAATAAATGATTTTCGGATTAATCTAATTAGTATATAAATTTAATTAAAAACAGAAATATTTCGGGTTAGACACGTAGCTCAGTTGGTAGAGCTGCGTGCACGCGTACGGGAGGTCTCGGGTTCGAGCCTCACCCAGCGCATACATACACACATACGAACCGGTCAACAGTCAACAGTCAAAGTCAACGGTCAACGGTCAACGGTCAAAAAGTCAACATTTTTTTTATTATTTTTATTTATTATTTATTCAAAAATCAATTAAAAATACTTAAAAATAACATTTTTAAGGTTAGAAAATAGCCTTAAACTCACAAAAATACACCCAACAAACCTACTAAAATGGATTAATAAAATCCGTTTACTTACCGAACCATTATGCCATTATCTAGGTTAGTTTCACTCGTGGTTAAAACCAACTTCGTGCGCATTCAACATCATCAACCGAATGCACCCAAGGTGAGTGAATCTTACAACTCCCCTTTTTAATTACACGTTTTGGGATGTGTCATGTGTCACCAAAATTAACTCGTTTATTTAAACTTGTGACATACCATATTGTGATCTAAACTTAGATTGTATACATTGTTTGTAGTTATGTATTTCATAATGTCAAGTATATGCAAATCATTCATTAGGCCCATCAGTTCCTCGTGAGAGACGAGTTGAGCAACGCGTGCCTCAAAACGATCCATTATTGTTCATGTGTGCATTATTTAATATTAATTGATTGGTGAATAAGTTTACATCTATTTTTACTCATGTGTGGTTGTGCACTTTATTTTATAATCAATTAAATAAACTTGTTCAAACGTTTTCATAGGATTCACTCGCCAACTTTTTGTTGATCCAAAAACCATTTTTACACATGATACAGGTGAACAGGATGAAGCAAGGAATACATAGGAAATGCCTTAGAAGAAAACAATGAAGCTTAGATTGATGTTTAGGTCATGATGTAATTATGATTGTAAATTTCCCATTAAATTGTATTAATGAATATGAAACGTTATAATAAATGTCATGAGCTTTGATGATAACCCAATCATGCCCCGATCACCTTTTCCGCTGTGGGTCGGGTGTGACAAGAGGTTTACGCCTCTTGTCAGCATAGCTCTTCTGCCTATCACGGGCAGCTTTGAGACGATCACGGATTTGCACAATCTTCTCCGTGGTCTTCAGGACAATCTCAGATCCTGATAGTTGGGCTTCCCCAACTTCTGCCCAACACACGGGTGTTTGACACTTTCTCCCATATAAGGCCTCATAAGGAGCAGCCTTGATGCTCGTATGATAACTATTATTATAGGAGAATTCTATTAGGGGTAAGTGGTCATCCAAACTTCCACCTAAATCAATTACACATGCTCTAAGCATGTCTTCCAAGGTTTGAATACTATGCTTACTTTGTCCATCCGTTTGCGGGTGGTAAGCCGTACTAAAGTTTAATCTTGTGCCTAAAGATTGTTGGAAACCTTTCCAAAAGTGAGAGGTATATCTAGTATCCCTATCAGATACAATAGATATCAAAACACCATGTAGGGGCACAATCTTGTCCACATACAACTTAGCCAATTTGTCAGAGTTATACATTTCCTTAATTGGCAAGAAATGCGCTGACTTAGTCAGCCTATCCAGAATGACCCAAATCGTGTCATTACCACGTTTGGTCTTTGGTAACTTGGTAATCAAGTCCATTGTTACCATTTCCCATTTCCAAGTGGGAATCTCAAGTTGTTGTAGAAGTCTTGACGGTTTCTGATGTTCAGCTTTAACTTGCGAACACGTCGGGCACTTAGCTACATAGGTGGCTATAGATTTCTTCAAACCCATCCACCAATAATTATTTTTCAAGTCCTGATAC
This sequence comes from Scalesia atractyloides, assembly GCA_947069175.1. Taxonomy (NCBI): domain Eukaryota; kingdom Viridiplantae; phylum Streptophyta; class Magnoliopsida; order Asterales; family Asteraceae; genus Scalesia; species Scalesia atractyloides. The sequence continues at coordinate 11,562,071 of CAMTDV010000023.1, read as the reverse complement.
ATCTTGTCACCACCCGGATGAACTGAGTATCTTGTATTATGTGCTTCTTGGAGGATTAAATCTCTAAGTCCTCCTAAGATTGGAACCCAGATTCTTCCATTAAATCTAAGGATTCCATCCTTTCCAGACGTTAACTGATCAACAGTTCCGCCTAATCCCTCATTAGGAATATTAGCCGCTAATAGGGCTTGCTTCTGCGCATCTAATAGCTTCTCATTCAAGCTATTTCTGAGCTCAATGCTCTTTGCGTTAATCCTAATGAGTTTAACCCTTTCCTTGCGACTCAAGGCGTCAGCAACGACATTTGCCTTGCTAGGATGATAGCGAATTTCGCAATCATAATCATTAAGTGTTTCCATCCAATGGCGTTGTCATATGTTCAATTCCTTTTGATTGAACAAATGCTGGAGACTCTTATGGTTAGTGTATATAATACACTTTGTGCCATATAAGTAATGTCTCCACAATTTAGTGCAAATACAACGACACCCAATTCCAAATTATGGGCGGTGTAATTCATTTCATGTACCTTCGATTGTTGTGACGCATAAGCAATTACCTTGCCTTTTTGCATTAGCACACAACCCATGCTAATGTGTGAAGCATCACAATAAACTACAAAATCCTCAATACCCTCGGGTAGAGATAACATAGGAGCATTCGCTCAACTTGTGTTTTAGAATCTCAAAGGATTCTTGTTGTTTCGGACCCCAAACAAACTTAACATTTTTACGGGTTAAGGTAGTTAAAGGAGTGGCTATCCTCAAAAAGTTCTCAATGAACCTCCTATAATAACCAGCCAATCCTAAGAAACTACGAATTTCCGATGGGGTTTTGGACACTTCCCAATTCATTATAGCTTCTATTTTAGCGGGATCCACTTAGATACCATGCTCGCTTACAACATGTCCAAGAAATTGGACTTCTCTAAGCCAAAACTCACAGTTAGAGAATTTAGCATATAGCTTCTCTTGTCTTAACAATTCTAGGATGCACCGTAGATGTTTCTCATGATCAACTTAATTACGAGAGTAGATAAGTATGTCGTCTATAAAGACAATGACAAACTTATCTAAATACAGTTTGCAGACTCTATTCATGAGATCCATAAATGCTGCAGGTGCATTTGTGAGCCCAAAAGGCATCACCAAGAATTCATAGTTACCATATCGGGTTATGAAAGCAGTCTTAGTAACATCCTCGTTCCTAACCTTCAGCTGATGACATCCTGATCTTAAATCGATCTTAGAGAAATAACCAGCCCCTTGAAGTTGGTCGAATAAATCATCGATCCTAGGCAGAGGATATCAGTTCTTAATCGTTATCTTGTTCAACTCTTGGTAATCAATGCACATCTGCATTGAACATCTTTCTTTTTAATAAAAAGAATATGGGCTCCCCAAGATGAGGAACTAGGCTGGATAAAGCCTTTCTCTAAAAGTTCATCTAATTGAACTCTTAACTCCTTCATTTCCGTCGGCACTAACCGATATGGAGCTCTGGCACCGTGTTGATCCAGGTTGGATATCAATTCTAAACTCCACTTGTCTATCTGAAGGTAGGCCCTGGGGAAAACATCGGAATACTCCGAGATCTTGTCTGGCAATTCGTAGTGTGAATCTCCAGGGATGGTGATCGTTTCACCAGATGGGGTTTTAATCTCGATGAGTATCTTATCGCAGGCAATGCGGGCTTGGTTATGGGATAACCAATCCATGCCTAAAACTATATCGTACCCCGCCAATTTCATTGGCAAAAGGGAGATAGGGATAGAATGATTCTTAATGGATATGAAGCATCCATCGAGAATGGAAGATGCTGTTTTTAAAGTTCCATCAACAAGTTCTACCTCATAGGTTATGTCTAGAGTTCTTATAGGCAAGTTTAATAGTTAACTAAACTTATGATCAATAAAATATTTATCTGCACCCGAATCGAAAAGAACTCTAGCATATACATCGTTGATGAGGAATGTACCGGTTATGACGTTATTGTCATTAACGGCCTCCCTGGCATTCATCTGGAAGGCACGATCATTCGGTTTCTTAGCCTCTCCAGGCTTTGCATCATTATTTCTGGGGTTCTTAGGGCAGTTAAACTTAATATGCCCCTTTTCGTTACAGCCGTAGCAAACGGCATTCTTAAGATCCTTGCACTCTAGGGTCTTATCCCCCTTTCTCTTACAGATACTACAGAGTTTAGTCTATGGGTCAATACTACACTGTCCCCAATGCCTGCGGTTGCAATTTCTACATGTCGGTGTTACACCCAACTTATCTTGGTTCTTTCTGAACCCAAATCTCCCCTTTCTTTTCTTATTAAATCTTTGGGAGTTATCATCCTCTCTGTTCCTTTTCCCGTCAGTCACAGTCTTGACTAACTTCTGCCTCACCAAATCTAAGGTGAGGAGAGAGATATGTCAATAGCAGACCTATAGGTACTAGGCTGAGCAGCCTTTATCATGGCTTTTATTTCGGGCGCTAAGCCATTAATGAAACGTGCAATGAGTTTGGGTTCAGGGGTGATTAGGTAGGAAACTAATCTAGACAGGGAATTGAAATCAGAAACATACTTTCTACAGTCTAGATTCTTCATGGTGAGAGTCAGAAAGTCTGACTCTATCTTCTCCACTTCATGAGGTGGGCAGTAAGTCTCCTTCATGAGGTCAACAAACTTAGCCCATCCTAAGTTGTACAGGTGTACCTTACCTGTAGATTGGACCATAGCCTTCCACCAAATCAGAGCATCACCTTTGAAGGACTGTGATACATACTTTACCACATTGTTATCAGCACAACCGCTGATATCTACTATCGTCTCCATTTCATCCAGCTATTTCAATGCTTCCACTGCTCCTTTTTCCCCATTAAAATCTCGGGGTTTACGAGAGACGAAATATTTGTAGGTACATCCGTCTTTAGAAGAACGTGACCTATCAACAAATTCTATTTTCTTTGGTTCACTATTCGCATTTGAAGAGTGAACTGAGCTCTCCTTACGAGCTGAGGAATGGTGGGATTGACAATGGTATGGAGCGAGTAGCACTTGACTCCCTAAGTTTTTCTATGGTCTTTCCAACAGCTGCATCTATGCGAGCTTGGAAATCATCATTATTAATGGCTATATTTTCAGAGTTGTTAGTGTTAACATCCTGGTGGCTACTTTGCGCCTCGTCCGAGTTAGCAATTCTTAGAGCTTTGGTTTTAAATACCAAATAAAAGTTTCTCTTAGCCATGGTATTAATAACCATATTGGCTTTAAACATTGGATATTACAATCCATCGCCCATCTAGGCTAGTGTGAATAACATCACAACTCTTAGGCTTATCATATCTATATTTGGCCTAGGTCTTAATAGGACCATCAAAGGCAAATTACAATATGGACATAGTCCATATATTATTAGACAGTGAATCGTAATGTCACAACTGTCATTGTCATTTGACAATTTTATATAGCTCATAGGCTTGTCACTAATAGACATAATAATATGGCACGATAGCCTATCACTAATGGACGAAATATGGCACTTTGGCCTGTCAGTTTCGACATAACATATGGCACGTTGGCCTGTCACTTTGACATACATATGGCACGTTGGCCTGTCACTTGTATTGATGCTGACAATAGCATATGGCACGTTGGCCTGTCACTTTGGACATAACATATTGCACGTTTGGCCTGTCACTTTGGACATAACATATGGCAGTTGGCCTGTCACTTTGGACATAACATATGGCATGTTGGCCTGTCACTTTGGACATAACATATGGCACGTTGGCCTATCACTTTGGACATAACATTTGGCACGTTGGCCTGTCAATCGTCATCATATTGATGACATTAGCCGGGATCACATTGATCACATAGGCTATATAATAGGTCAGGATGTAGTCCTTTTTACCTAGACGGCTAGTGTGGTTCCTCAAGTCACACTACCAAGAGTATAAACATTCTTTAATGTTAACATAAGAGTACCTTAATGTTTGATTAATAGTCCCGGTCACTTTGGACCTTAACCACTTGGAGGCCTGAACCTAGTCCACCACCTCTGGATAGAAGGATAACTTCCCTTAACTATCATGATAGAAAGCCCTTTTATCATTAACTATCATTACTTGGCCAAATATGTGCTCTGTGCCACTTGACATAATCAAATCCATTAAGGTCTTTTTGGAATTATATAGCAGAGCATAAATTTCGAGTAAAATTGAGACGCTCGCTTGAAGAGGATTAATACATATATATAAAATTCCAAAATACTTCATTAAATTCCATTAAGAAATTACAATACTAGAGATAAATAAATGAAACAAACTGTCCATGCAAGGACTTAAAAGAAATAAAAATGTCCACGTAGGGACTAAAGAAATAACAATGTCCTAGCAAGGACTAACATATATTATTGAAGAGACTTCACTCGTTCTTCTTTCCTTAACCAATTTGGAGAGTTTCTTAAAGAACTTGTTCGTCTTCAACCCCGTTTTCTCCGCTTATTGTTGCATTTCCTTCATTCGTTTTAAGGCCTCAAGTGGGGCGGAGGTTGTGGTTGTGGTTGTGGCATAATAGGATACTGGTATCCATAACTTGGATATCCAGTAGGTGGATAAGCAGGTGGGAAATGAGGCGGGTAAAGTGCGTTATGCATGACTGCTTACATGTAAAGGTCATGCGACAATCTTGGTAATCTATTGGCATAGATGGGTTAAAAGGATCAAATCTAGATGTATCCGGATATGTTGGGATAGAGTTATTATAACCCGGTGGTGGTGGTTGAACCACTAGTGATGGTGTTGGTTCCATCATAGGTAAAGCATTAGAGGGTCCACCCATTTGTGGGTCCTCTTGAATGGTGGGGTAAGGTTTGGGCAAATGTGGCAGCGATCCCGACCTGTTGACCCGCACGTACCGTCATACGTGCTCCACGTTTCCTCCTTGGTGGCTCAGGCGGTGGTTGGGGTTGTTCCACCGGTTCCATGTGCACATCTTCTTGCACAGGAAGTGGTTGGGAGTGATGGGAAGGAGTGTTAGCAAAGGTAAATTGGTTCCAATATTGGTCCCACTCATTAGGACCTTGATACGGCGATCCGGCATAGGAGTTCGAATCGCTTGAGATTTGATGGGATGCGTGTGTGATCCCTACGCGGCATTTCTGGATCAGAGTCTTCATCCATGGGATTGGTTGATCCAACTGATTCTAATCAGCTGGGGGTGTGTTAAAGTAATGGTTGGGATTAAATTCATCATGATAAGAATGATGAGAATGGTGAGAGTGGCGTGATTGGTGTGAATGGTACGAGTGATAAGAGTTTTAGGTATGAGAAGGTGAATGTCTTGATAGGGGCCATGAATCCCCCGAATCCTCATAGGGATTCGAGTGATGGGGATGTGAAGGGATATGTCCTGAAGGTCCTCCCCTCATTGGTGCTTTACTTCTTCCTCTTACTCTTGGCTGCATTTTCCTGTTAAAAATCAATTCAAAAACAATACTAATAACTTAATAATGAGATTCCTAATCCTAGGTCAAAGCCTAGACTCGGAAGTCTAAGGAATGTGCTTGTGTAAGTTTGAGATTAAACACAAGAAGGATAGTGTTTAATTCTCTCAAACGTTGGCTCTGATACCAACCTGTCACACCCCGGCTTTCCATAGCCAATCCAAACATCGGTGGGCCTGGGTGGGGAATATCGTGACGTAAGTTGATATCATCATAGTCAATTCAACACAGCACAACGGATGTCTTGGAGTTAAATTACTATTACAAACCAAATGTTCAAAGTACAAGATAAGTATACAGACGGCTCGTAATAGAAGATCCACAGACGGATCATAAAATGTACAAAAATGTGTATAACAGACTTTGGGTAGATCTAGGATTTTCAAAATCCTCTTATCACTACCGAGCACTTCCAGCCTATTTCGTATTGTACCTGCAAGCTTAGTCTTTTGAAAATACGTCATCTTTTGCTGGTAAAAACACCCAATTGACTCATTTTGAAAAATTGATTTTTAAGTGCACGTTGGCACAAAATCTTTTATTACTTGGGAAAGTTACTTCGTAACCTTGTTAACAGATTCACATGTTTATCCATACATACAGGGCCCAGTGCGAAAACCGAGACATGTTAACGTACACACCACTTAAGAACTCACGAAGGAGTTATCCCCAACTTTGTGGGTAAATGCATTTGAGCGTCTGTTGGTGTATGCCTACACCCCGCGCTAAGGTCGTGGCCATTATCTAATGTAATGAGCCGAGGATATCCAGGACACGGTAGTTAACCCCCGATGTTTAAGTTATCAAAAAAAGCTGATTAAAACAGAATAACGGATTTACTAGCCATAATCCGGCATTCGATTGATCCCATTTCCGACCAAGCGGTAATGATTTACCGTAACCCAAGCCCGTATAGGGGAAATAAGTCGAGAGTATTTACCTGAGCCAGTCTTCGTTTAAACGCAAGATTTAATAACTCAGCCGTACACAAAAGTACTAAGTGCATATAGCATTTACCGGCAAGTCTTTAGTCTGGATTATGGCATAAGCTAACCAATTAAATACTAACGGTCTTATTTAAGTCACAGACTTAGACCGAGTAGCGTACAGGATCAAACGTATAACACTAGATTAAACGATGATCATATAGAATGTAGTTTAATCCCAACAAGTAATTTGACTTTTGTAATATGGATAAAATATGAACATTCCGGATTTTGAGACTTAAAATGACAAGGTTAGACCCATTTCGGTTAATTTTCGTAAACTAGTTAAATATACTTAACCGTACGCGTATCAGTGATATCGGGTAACCGGATAAATCATGGACAAGTTCTATATTCTATTATTCTTTAAATAAGTTGTAATATCAGTAAGATACCAACTTATATGCCGGTTAAGGTTTTAAAATGAAACTATGCCTCATAAGGGCATTTCGGTAATTATATACCGTATAAAAGGAAGTTGATCATATTTTAATGTTATGACCATAAGTATTCTGGAAAAATAACTTATTTATGATATAATATCAGTAGGATATTAATTATATGCGTAATTTATCTTTTATGACCAACCTATGCACCGAAGGGGCCTTTTGGTCATTTTACACATAGTTTTTTTAAATTATTTGGGATTCTGACTTTATATCATGTACCTACTATAAAAATATTTAAATTAAAATTTGAAATCAGTATGTAACAAGTCTTGGTTGATTAATATGGTCTAAAACCATACTATGCGCCGGAACGACGCTTATGTCGTAAAATGACGATTTAGGTGATGTTTAATGAAACTGATATTAAGGTCAGGTTAACACGTTTTAGACATATTATTTAATATAATATATCAGTAGGTAAAAGATTTACTCTGAAAAGGTATGATTAAAACCGTTTTATTAGCCACAAGGGCCTTATCTCATTAATCGACATAATGTAAGGAGTTGTTTATAAACTCAGTATATAATCTGGTTTGACATCCCAAATAATGCTACTTATAATATTACATCTGTAAGAAACTCATTTTCAAGTTCCTTATCATTTTAACCTCATTTTATGCAAAAAGGCATTTTAGTCAAAATAAAATAATTACGGAACCTGTGCATAAACTCAGATTCTGATTGTGATCATATAATATAACCTTAGAGGGTTATGCTACATAATATTACGATCATAATGCAACTTTAGATCAGTGGCTAACTAATCTAAATCGGGTCAGAATCGAAAGTCAAAGCAGAAGTCATACTTTGCGACTTTCGGTTGCGAACCGCCACTAGAACTGAAATTGACGAGCCGAACATGTTCTTACATGTTCTAATAATTATTATCAACTTGTTTAAGTGTCAAAACATGTTTCATAACATATATAAGTTCAAATTATAACATTTCCGAAAAATGGCATGTTTGACTTTTTAATATAATAACTTTGACCCGTCAATTGGTCTAGCAAACTGATCTTCAGGAGGTGCCATTTATAGGGACTAACACCTACCTTATTACGATCACTTAGCCATGTTCGTTACGAACAATGGCTGGACCATGATGGTCTTAACCGAAAGTCAACGCATTTTCCGTAAAATGCTTGACTTTTGGTTATAAAAGCCTATAAACGAAAACGCAAGAGGAAGGAACACTTACAAGTGATTCCTAGGATGCAATAGAACTAAGTTGGATGCTCCTTTTATTTAGGAACTTCCAGAGGAGGGAGATAGAATGTGAAATGAGAAAGGTGCAAGTTCAAATGGTGAACCTTGGCACCTATTTATAGTTGGATGGCTTCAAGGAGGTGATGACAGGTGTTTAGGGGTGTTAGAAGGAGCTTACGAGTCTCCTAAAACGTGGCATAACTGTTTGAAAGTCCATGGTTTCGAAACAATGGTTTTTGGCAACATATCTGGAGGCCAAGCAAAATTTCTGCAGACACAGGCCCCTTTCGCGCCCCACGAGAGGCCAGGGCCTTGCCTCTCGCGCCCCGCGAACGCCCCGTGGCCAGATTTAAAGTTTGACACTTTTAGCCCCTTAACTTATAAAATTCCTAAAACACCTTTTTAGCATATTTAGCCATCCGTAACCAATATTTGGCGTACCCTGGAGTATGCCCGGACATTGTCGAGCTCTCGGTTCGTTAAAAGGTTACTCAGAGGTATAAATTAACATGTTGACACTTTTAACCCTCCATTATCCAACTTTCACATATTTACGGATTTAATCCCTATCGTCCAAAAAATGGGACATATGAGAATTAGGACTTCGTAAAGGATCACTCAGTGGCTCACTATAAGCATGTTGACTCCGATGTCACTCAAAGGCTGGGCATGTTGACATATTAGTCACTTAGAGGCTAAGTTTAAGCATGTTAACATCAGAAAGTCACTCAGAGGCTCAGTTTGAGCATGTTGACACCTTTAGTCCTTATTAGTCTTTAATAGACTAAAAGAATACAATAGTGTCACTCTACTATTGAACATGATTTTACGCGTGTTACACTTTGGTGCCCCTCTCTCATTTTCTGGGCGTTATGGGGCGCTATTCTTGGCCTCCGCCAAAGAGATAGCTGGCGTTAAGGACTGCATCTAGTGGGACTCATGTCACTTGACCAATCAGATGTTGCTTATATTTTTCTTAATACTTAATTAGAGGGTGCAATGGACTTGGTGCGGGCTTTATCCCACACAATCACTATTAAAGGGGGCGCTATTTTTATCCCAAAATCTATGTGATGTTTACGTGACGTGATAAAGCCCCCAGGCTTTATACCACCACCTAGCATTATATTAAGAGCACCCGCATGAACGGCCTCCTAGGCAACTACTAATAGGGTGGGTAGTGGCGGACCTTTCTGTATGTATTTGTGGTACGTGACACCGATGGAAATAACATTTATATGTATCTTTTTTATCTCAAAGTTCGAATACGCTCTGTATATTTTAAACAATAGCATATATAAGAAAAGTTAAGACTACCATAATTTAATTTAACATTTATTTTCCTTGGTCCAGTGGACTATTCACTTGTATCTATATTAGCTGTATGTTGTATTTGAATCTACACTACATGTTGTATACTATAGATTAGCAATATCAGACTCGGCCCAATAGCTTATCCAACACATTTGAGCCACCTCTTGCAAAAGGGAAACCAACTCAACTAGTTAAATACTCCTACCTGTAAAAAAAGAGCTCTACAGTTTCTATAAAGGGAATAATACTTCACAGAATGGTAACCAGTTTTAAAAAAGTTCCTATTAGGTTACTAACAATATTTTTTGTTCTTATTAAGTTATTAAAATTTACCATATGTGCTAACTCTATACAGTTTACCCGAATAGCAGGTAAACTATCCTAAATGCAAAAGGAAGTGATTATGTTGGAAAGGTAAGGATGAGTAAATCATCGATGAATTGCTTGAGAAAATTACGTCGGAGAAGGATGGATGTATTGCTCATGTGTAAGGTGACTATGTGAGTTTTTAAATGAAATACATCCATGCACTACTGATTATTTTACTCCTGAGTCTACATGCATTAAACTGTATTATGGACCCAGGAAACAACTTCATACACACCCGCACACATACAACAAGGGCATTTTAGTGTACAAAAAGATTTTTGCGCCCAATTGTTAAATTACAAGTTATTTTTAGACAAGTTGTTGTAACAAATGGATGTACCATTGTACATGCTTAGTTTGGGCTTCTAGGTGCACCATTGTAATGTTAACTACACACATTATAATATTTTAGAGACACTGTAATAATCACATGTCATTAAGAACTAAAAGCATTGGTTTTATTAGGTAAAAAGTTACAATAGTACTATATACTTGATGTGTGTGTTTTTAATGTTGTTAATTTAATAACTTTTAGTACGATTAGGTGAGTTAACTTAATAACTTCTAAACATGTTTATCTTGTTTTAAATTTATAAAAAAAATGATTATTACTTAGACTAAACAAACAGAATAGGCAAGTGTACCTAACATTTGTATTAAAGCTTATGTAAGAACCAAGTATCGATTCCAAAGAACACGACTTTTACTCATCAACTTTAAATTACCAACTAGTTAATTAATTATCTTTTATTTATTTGTTATTTTTTATTTAACATCTTAAAATAAAGCAAGTAATAGATAATTAGTAGAAAATATCAAGAGCACCAAGAGTGTTGCTTTGGGTTTACGACTCCACTTAGGATAAATTATAATTAGGATATTGGCAAACGGTGCGGTGAATTTAAGTAGAAAGTCCCGGTTAAAGGCTTTCCATTAGATTCACAAATTATGTTTTGAGGTTGAAATAAAATTAGGTCCAATTAAAGTTAATCTATTGTCCTTGCTTAGAAGAAGACTCATTTTAAAGAGAAAGTAACTAAGTTTGGATTTAAGACATTATGATCCTAAATGTCACAATCCCGCTTATGAGACCGTCAAGGATATGTTGCGGTGCTTCGTATAGGTGTTAATGACACTTGTGATTGATTGAGGTGATTGATCTTTATTTAATGGGTATATACACACACATATAGATTTTAATATGGGTTCACCAACTCTTAGTTCGCTCCAACCCTAACATATAGACCGTGTTAGACAAGTCGCATAACCAAGTTTTGGCTATCATTGAAGCCTAGAATATAGAACATGCAAAGTAACAATGATATCCTTGATAAGTGAGGGTTGATCACAAGACGTGTTTTCATAAATGGGTTAACCGCTAACAAACTAGGTCCCTCTACTAGTATATGAGTTGTCACACACCATGGGTGTACTAATAGGCTTCATACTAAGTTTATCAAGAACACCCACAATATCAAAGACCAAAACCAAATCACAAGCCTCTTAACAAAGAAGAAAGGTATAAAGAATCATCAAAGACATAACACACCACTTTATCAAAGTTTAAACATTTAATTCATAACAATTTCATCTACAACCCAAACAACACAACGTTTTGCCAAGAATTGCCATAGAAACTTGTCCACAAACAATGTTCATGGTACATCAAGTGTAAGAATCAAACAACTAAATGAAGTTTTTTTTATTACAAGTTCTCCCTCTCTCTCTCTCTCTCTCAAAAACTAAGCTATTATAAGTGTTTCTTGGAGTAATCCTAAACTCCTAGTGACCTGTAAAGACCATAGAATATGTGTGTGAAAAGCGGGAGAGGAATGAGTGGGATGGGATGAGGAAAATGAGTAGCCAAGGCCTCTAGCTATAGGATGGCAGCTGGCTGGGTGTAGGGTCGTGCGTGCTTGGGCACGACCGTTGTTGTCCTTCGTGTACTTTCCCGGTCCTCTCTATTGTGATTGGTTATAGGCACTACCATGCCTAAGTGATGCACGACCGTGGATGGACAAGTGTTCAGACAGGTCTCAAAAGGTGTCCATCTTATCCGATCTCGAAACTTCTATTCTTTGTCTTATTCATGCACGGGCGTGCTTAGGTGATGTATGGCTGTGCCTTCGCATACCATGGACTTTTGTTGACCAAACTTGGATTGATTTGTATTGCTACGTTGATATGCATGCTCGTGCCTATAGCCATGTACGACTGTTCCGATGTAGTAACTTGCTGATTGTTTTTGGAATCTTGGATTTTTATTTCGTTTTTCGCTTCCTTTTATTGAAGCCCTTAAAATTATGCAATTAGCAAATATGAATGATTTAAGCAATATTTTCAACTATAAAGTGATAAAAAGAATCTTAAATAGTGTTAATTATGTACTAAAAATATTTTATAAATAATGACACATCAATACTCCAAATAAGAAACTATAAGTTCTCAATTTGAGGTTATCTTTTTTTTAAATATTAAAATATATAAAATTATTAGTGGCTAAATATATTTTGTCACTTTAAACTATTATTTACTTTCTATTTATGATTTTATCATTTTTTTAACTTAGTAATAAAGTTATTTGATAGATTTGTTTAATCAGTTCTAAGATTACACAAAGTGGACGCGGGTTTGTGGCGTGCTGACCTCCTCAGGCTGGCACACCACCTCGCGAACGGCGTGGAGTTGGAGACAGGGGGTTTTCTAATGGTGTGGAAGGCTTTGAAGATGTGACGTGGCATGACCTGGTTGTGTGTGGATTCTAACCATTGCCCTCAACAGTTCTTAAAAAAGTTGTTTACTTTTAAAAAAATTACTCCTTTTACTTAATTTGAACCCATTCTTCCATTTTATATCGTCAAAATCTATTAACTTTCATTTCATTTCTCACAAAACTCTTTAAAATGACAATGAATCCATGGAACGAAGAAGAAGACATCGCGTTGTGTGATTCTAGGATCGCAACACTTGCCGACAACACACCTCCCTCACCTCCACATCCGTTTTGAGAATGAGTTTTCCAACAATTTCGTATGCATAAGGGTGAGGTCATCTGAACCATTGACGCACTTTGTTCACATTTCAGGATTATTCGTATGACTATTTCGAGATTTGAGATGCTTGTCAACGTTGTGGACAACGACGTTGCTGAGCTCACCAAAGACGACGTCATCCAATTTGCTCTCGTCCACTACAGGCACATGTACGACTGTGATTTCAAACACGCCGCAGCGTGACAAGTAATAATTTTTTTGGTTAAGTATGTTTAGGTTAATGTTTAATTTTAAGTTATGTAATGTTTTTATTTTTTAAGTTATTTTATTTTTTAAATTACGTAATGTTTTTATTAATGTTATTTATTTAATTAGTATTAATGGTTTTTTATTAAATTTAATATATTTTATATAACTTTTAAATTAAAATAATAATAAAATGTGTGTATCATGTGTTAAATAACGTCACTTTTTCCGCTTCATCCCACTCCGTCCTTTCTTACACCGCACCACTTTTCTGACACGTGCTAACATAACGTACACATGTCAAATAACACCACTCTTTCATCCTCCTCACACACACTCCCTATAGTCTAAATAGTTTTGTGATACCAAACAAATTTGTTGTCGTTTGCAGAATTGCAACCTTAGGAGTAAGACCGCACATTTATGATAAGGTGAAGTTACATAAATATACGATAAGAGGCTAGGGATATTTTATGAGTGGGTCTAGACATCTTTATCTTGAGCTTGGGCTTGGAGATAAACGAATCAACTTCGCTTATTTATTTTTAACAAGCTAAAATATTTGAGCCTGAAATATATAGCATATTTTTTTTCAACTAAAATATGTGTATTTCTTGCACATATAGATAATATAGATAGATATAACAACAAATTTCTTGCATGTATGAATAATATAACAACAGAAAAAAGAAGGTAACTTTTTTCATCTAAGTGTCTTAAATAAATTAACTTGAGTGAGCAAAACAAGCAAGCTAATCTCGGCTCAAGCTTCACTCGAAATTTAAACAAGTCAGCCTCCTTGTCTCTTTTAGTTACAAACTGATTTCAAGCATGCTTGTTAGCTTCTAGCTACGAGCAAGTTAAAGAATCTTAAAGAGACAAAAGTTTATGTGGGCAAGAATGACTCCAATGTGCACACCAAAGTAACGGGTCACGCTACGAAAACGTTTGCCACAACCAAAATATATCAATATATAAAATATAATTAAATTGTTTACCAAATACATAATGGAAAATAAAAATCATCCATTTTACCAAACTGAACATCTATTATATCGACGAGAGGCCTCTGGATTGGGCTCCTTGTCTTGGGCTAGTCAATTGGGCTCCTTGACAGGCCCAATCATCATATTCTCAAAGGGATTGCACAACCGAATTAGCGGGAACAGGAGATCCTTTCTGCCTTTATCCCTGCAGAGGCATTAAATGTCTGTGAGAGGATAGAGAAGATAAGGGACGGACAAGACGAGGTTGGTACTCACCACATTAATGGCGAAGGCCATCTCTCCGGTAGATAGGAGACACGTGTTCCGATGCTGAAAAGATCTTATTGGCTTAGTAGGGAACCGTTAGATGTTCTCGTAAGTGACACTCGATTGATAAGTGGTTTGATCTATATAAGTTCTCCTTATGCTCCAACGAGGTAAGCATTCAAGACTCTAGCATTTACTCACACAATCACATTTACTCCGGACATTTTCTGGATCACATACAATACACTAAGTGGTCCACACCATACATTCCGGCGACCGCATATCGTTGGAATTACTTATCTTCTCCGGCAAGGTTACTTATTCTAATGCCGGAGCTTGGTCACGGATCCCCCACCGTGGCCCTCTGTGACGAGGCTAACGGTTTATTATTTTGTCGCTCACCATGAAGATTCAACCAAACGCTGACGAATCACTCGGTCCTTCCAATCGAAGCTTAGGGATTCGACATTGGCGCCATCCATGGGACCTCTGTCATCAGAGGCGGTTCCCAAATATCAAAGGTCACATCGATGCCGGAGAAACAGATTACCATCGAGAATGTCGACGATGAGTATGATAATACCAACGACTAAGAATCATCTATTAAGAAGAAGAGATCACTCCAGATTTCGTGTCAAAAAATAAGAATGAGTTACGAAAGCAACTCAATGATCTTGAGAAAATGGAAAGGCTAGAGATCCTACATTTCAGACTCAATTTTGAGACACCCCAGAACGAAGGCAATGTATCTTCCAATAGTAAAAACACTACCCCAGACCCTTTAGCCATCTTCATGACAGTGCTTAAACAGATGACCTTTGAAGAAAAGGTTGTGGTGATGGAAGAGAAGGGAGGTGACAAAGAAAAGGAAGGATAGAATGACAACAAAGGAAAGGATGATAACATGCTGGACAAACCCTACTTGCTCAGGGACCTTGCAGAAGTTTCTAAGTTTACCAAACGAATTATAGAGGCTCCAGTACCTCCTAAGCTAAAGCTGCCCAGTAATCTGGATAGGTACGGCGGGACCAAGGATCCTTAGGACCCCCTCCACGCTTTCAGGGGAGCAGGACAGGTTAACCGGCAGTACATGCCTACTTGGTGTCACATGTTTGTGCAAACATTGACTAAAGGAGCCCGCCTGTGGTTCGATAGCGTTCCAGGAGGAAGCATAGACAGTTATGAACACTTATATGAGAAGTTTCACAGGAACTTCAACCAACAGAAAAAGGTTGATAAGAATCCTAACGAGATCATGCATATCCGCCAGAAGGACAATGAACGAGTGGATCAATACATGGAAAGGTTCGTCAAAGAGAGCATGAACATAAAAGGGGTCCTAGAAGTGATGAAGATAAGCAGCTTTATCAACGGGTTAAAACACACCCAGTTATGCGAGAAGCTTGGAGAAGAGTTCCGTGAAACATTCGATGCCCTCATGAACAAGGTTAGAGCCTTTGTCAGAGGAAAGGACACTAGCAGCAAGGCCAAGGAACTGGACGCCGGCCCCAGGAGGAACACCACTCCGCGATCCCAAGAAAAAGGCAACCTTTATCCCAAGAAGCCTTCTTATGATAAGATGCACCACGACAGACCAAGGCCCGCCTTTTCCCCTACAAGCCCATGGGAGGGGGCTAACCCCTTACTATGCCAGTTTCACCCCACTGACCAAAATTCCAAGTGAAATACTAACCATAGAGAGGGTTAAAAACTCTTTCCCGAAGCCCCCTCCCTTAAAGCCTGGGACGAAGGCTTGCCCAAATGAGTATTGTGAGTTTCACAAAGGCTGGGGACATAAAACGTACGATTGTATGTATCTAAAAAGAGAAATCGGTCTAGCAGTCAAGACAGGAAAGCTATCTCATCTAGTAAGGGAAATAAAAGAAGGGGGGATAAGAAGGGTAATGATACACAAGCATAAGGTAAGGAGCGATGCTTCGTAGACATCATTAGAAGGAGGGACGAGCATGATACGAACCAGAGCATCAAGGCTAGGGTGCTGGGTCTCCCAGATTGTATGAAGGCCCCAATACTCATGCCTCACCTAGAGGATCATGAAGTTCAGAAACTCCCCCTCAAAATTTTGGCAAAGATAGCGGGGCATAAAGTAGCACGAATAGATGTCGACGGGGGGAGTGGAGTAGAAGTAATATACGAGCATCGTTTTCTGAAACTCGATAGAGATGTAAAGGACAGACTGGAAGAAGACTCCATGCCCCTTATAGGCTTCAATAACAACATCTAATAGGAAAATCAAACTCCCGTTTACAGTAGGAGTGGGAGACAGAACAAGGACCGTAGAGCTAACATTCACCATGATCAGGTCACCTTCGAAATACAACGCCATATTAGGAAGACTAGGCATCGTCTTAAGGCACAAGCATCGACTCCTCATGGAGCTCTTGTATTCCAAACCCCTAGAGGACTCGCTTAAATCTAGAGAAGAAGGAATAGAGAAATGGGCCCTGAACGAGAGGTTCCCTGAACAAACCGTACGAGTAGGAGCACATCTGAGTGACAAATGAAAAGCTCCCTGAAGGAATTATTGCTCTTCAACATAGACGTCTTTGTCACACCCTGACTCACAGCGGATATGGTAGTCGGGGCATGATTGGGTTTTCATCAAAGCTCATGACATTTACTATTATAAAAGTTTCATAATTATTAATTCAAATTAAAAAGAAATATTCCAACCAACACATAATCCATACAAACACAAAATGTTCTAAACATGGCATTCAAATAACGCTTTATTTATCTTCTAAGTCCCAAGTCCTATATGTTGTATCATGTGTAAAAATAGAGATTTGGGTCAACAAAAGTTGGTGAGTGAATCCTGTTTAAACATTAGAAAGAATTGATATGTTTGTTAATTTAATAAAATGTGTATAAACAAAATATGAGCTACGTATATGTAATCTAACCACAAACCACATAATCATCTAGCAATGTACATGTGAGCACGATAAGCGATGTGCTGTGAGATCAAGGCTCAATCAAACGGAGCCGATCTAATTGGGCAACGCGATGCTCTACCCGTATGTAACGGGGAACAAATGGGCCTAATGTGAGAGCTTGACTGAAATGAGAAAGTATAACCACAAATAACAATAAACAAAATATCACATAGCACGTTAGTTCATATAATGGTAGTAGCACGAGAGTTGAATAAGTAATATAAATGGAATGACACAGGATACACCCCAAAAACATTAATAAAAAGGGGAAGTAGTAGGAATTCACTCACAGTGGGTGCGTTTTTTTGATTAGATGAAGAGCGCACATGATTTAAAGATACCAACTGACAAGAAAAGCTAACCTAAATATTCATGTAATAATTTAGTAAATATATTTCTTTTACTTAAAATTAGTATTTTTATTTAATAAATTTTATTAGATTTTTAGGTAATTTTATTGTATTTGTTACTAGTTTTTATGCTTAAAAAAGAATTATTTAATTATATATTTTATTGTTTTTAAAGGAAAATAAACAAAAAGTTCAATAAAAAATATACCCCTTTTCGGGTCGAACGGGGAGGTTTTTGGCAGCATGTGAGGATCGAACTCGGGACCTCCCGTTTACGTGCACGGAACTTTGTCAACTGAGCTATGTGTCTAACCCGAAACATATCCGATTTTAATTATATATATACGCTTACTACGGTTAAATATATTTAATTTTTATTAAAAAGGTTTGATTATTTCTCAACCGTGTAAACGACCGGACTCGAATGCGTGACCTAAGCTTCGTGTTGCACACAGCGCGACCAATTGGGCTGTGTGACTAACCCGAAGGATATGCGATTTTAATTAAATTTATACGCTATCTTGGTTGTTTTATATATTAGTTAAAAAGGTTTGGGTTATATAAGAAATCGGAAACGTGTTCTAAGACTCGAACCCGGGACCCCCGGGACCATGCATGTCAAATGCACACAGTCCACCACTGGACTGTGTGTCTAACCCGGTGTATTTATCGGTTTTAATTTCTTTTAAACACAAACACTACTTCATCTTCTTCATTATGAAATCACAGTTCACATACCCGATTGTTAATCCGACAAAACTTGTTGGATTAATTGTTACAATTACTGAATAAATAATAAGAAAGTGAGAAGGATTGAAGGGTGTTTATACCGAACAGGGGAATTGGCTTTGATATCTCCGGTGAAGTTCCGGCCAATCCTGGACTTCCGGCGAGGTGCAAATGAAGAAACAGTAGTCGCATAGAGTTAGAGTGAGTATGTGCGTTATCAAATTGGGTTTTCTGAAACCTCTATTTATAGAGGGGGAGGCAGTAGCAGGTTTTCAATGATTCAGTTTCAATCAAGTTAATGGCCGATGATTGCATAACCGTTTTCGGTGAATTTGACTCAAAGATTGAGTTGAAACTCATGATTAAAACGGTTAGATATGTTATTTTCAAAAGAAAAACGGGTTTTGGATTGATTTGCTTGAATCAAGCTCCGACTGTTACAGCACGGTGCTTTGACATTCGACTTCGAGTGTTGTTTTGATATATAACTTATTTGGTTTGTGATTGTATCAGATATGTGTGTGTGGTGTATTGGTGTGTAATGTGTTTGATTTGGGTGGAACCCGGGTTCGATACCCGCGGTCAACACCTTTTGTTATTTTATTTTTTTATTATTTAAAATTTATTTATTTACCTCCTTATTTTAACTTTATTATTTTCTTTATCATTTAATGCTAATAATATAATGAACTTTAAACGTTTAACATAAATGCGCAGTGAAACATCATAACGTATTTTTGAATTACAGAGCGGAGCGGGTTTTAGAACCCATTTTACGACAAATGTTACAGTCTTTGCTTTCTAGGACTCTATCATGAGCGGCATCCCCCAGAGCTTGACAGAGCACTGACTCAACACCCACAACTTGGTAAAACCGGTCAAACAAAACAAAAGAAGCATGGGACCACAAACGTAGGGAGCGACATGCGAAGAGACTGGGGAAAGCTCCTTAGGGCTGGAATAGTCCGGGAAGTTAGGTACCCTCCTGGGTCTCAAACCAAGTTATGGTCAGCAAGAAAGACAGAGGGTGGAGAATGTGTATTGACTATAAGGACCTCAACAGTGTAACATTTGTCAAAAAACGGGTTTTCGAAACCCGCTTCGTTTAATAACCGAACAATCAGTTTTAAATTTTTGTTGTTCATTTATGGCTTATTTTAATTTTAAACGATTCATAATTAATCAACAAATTAGAAGATATAAATTATAATTGTAAAAATATAAAAATAAATTAATTAAAAAGGAAAACCGGCTGCCGGGAGTCGAACCCTGGTCAGCCGGAAATCCCCCAAAGACTTAACCTTCACACCATCAACCGCTCCGCCACTTTGATTTTCTGATATCTTATTGAATCAATTAATTCAAATAATAAGGCACGGAAGTCAAATCAGTCCAAAACGCGCCCAAATAGCAGTCGTCGGAAATCCCGACGACTTCGCCGATAATTTACGTTTCCGTTCAAGATAACCGAAGAATTAACTCTAACGACGGTTATAACCGACGTCTGAACCCGCGACATCAGTCGTAACCGCCGGAGAACGGCTGACTTCGAATTGAGACCGAATTCAGACCCCATACATCTCGATACTACCCTATAAATTCACCCACAATTCACCGGAAACCTTTTCGCTCACAAATCGCACCTTTTCTCGACAAAAATTCAATCGCCGGAAAAAAACTGTAAGTCGCCGGAAAACCGAGACTCACATTCACATGGTAATTCTTTCAACCCTTTCTGTTTCAATCATTCGAATAATCTGTCACTAACACAACTCCACCATCAGAAGCAATCCCAGTCAACGTTCGTCGAAATCCCCACCTTCGCCGGAAATTTTCTAAAACTTCCGAAATCACACTGAGAGCTGGTATGATCTTTCCAACTCCTATTAAACTTTAATTAAGTATCTCAACTTCGTAATAATCGAACAGAATTCGTTAATTTATGTCGACAGCCGGAGTTCACTTTCAGAACCGACGGACTCTGCCGGAATTCTGTGAACAACACTTATCGGTATATCTTTATCCCCCAAACCCTTTCCATTCGTTACCTTTAAGTTACTAATAAAGTTTAAAAACCAGATAAGGCATAAACCAGACCAAACAGTCGGACCTTATTTTTCTGGGTAAAATCTAACGAAGAAGACGAAGTCGGATTGTATCATAAGATTAATTAAAATCGGTTTTATTAACGGGTTAGACACACAGTCCAGCGGTGGACTGTGTGCACACATAACACCTGCGACGCGAGTTCGAATCCTGTCCCAGCTTTACTCGCTCGAAATAAAAATTTGCCTTTTTAACTGAACCGGGTTGACTCACAGTCCATGTTAAGTATAATAAAAACCGAGTTAATAACCAGGTGAGACACACAGTCCAGCGGTGGACTGTGTGTACGCTAACCCACAGGTCCCGGGTTCGAGACCTGTGGTCAGCACCGGTCCGATACGTTTAAAATCTTTTTAAAAATAAATAATTTTCGGATTAAATTAAATAGTATATAAGTATAATTGAAAACAGAATTATTTCGGGTTAGACACGTAGCTCAGTTGGTAGAGCTGCGTGCACGCATACAGGAGGTCACCGGTTCGAACCTCGCTCAGAGCAACAATATAACCAACCGAACCGGTCAACGGTCAACGGTCTCGGTCCACGGTCAAAGTCAACATTTTTTTATTTATTTTTATTTATTTAATTAATTTTAAAATCAATTAAAAATACTTAAAAATAACGTTTTCAAAGTTAGAAAGTAGCCTTAAACTCACAAAATTATACCCAAAAATCTTATTAAAATAGTTAATAAAATCCACATACTTACCGTACCTTTTCGTTATTTATTTGGTTAGTTATCACTCGTCGATCAATCCCATAAACTCGTGCGCATTCAACATCTTCAAACAAACGCACCCAATGTGAGTGAATCTCTACCAATTCCCCGTTTTAATCACATTTTGGGGTGTATCATGTGTCGTTATTTATTTATTATAATTAAACATTTGTGCATCCATCATGTTCATGATCAAATGTGTATTCAATGTGTATCCATTGTTTGTGTGGTTGAAGTTTAGATTAATTTTATCATTTCAGTACATACATTTCATAGGCCGCCGCTCCCCATTACCTATGAGCGTGAGCTGTTCCCCATTACCTATGAGCGTGAACCAGGCGTTGCCAACATAAGATCGGCTCCGTTTGATTGAGCCTTGATCTCACATACATTAGCATAGGCCGTCCGTTCCCCATTACCTATGAGCGTGAACGGGACGTTGCCAACATATACATTGTCATTCTTATTTCATGTTTAAGCAAGGTGGTTTGTGATCGTTATGTTTACATACATTTGTTTATATATGATTATTGCACAATTTTTCCTAAATAAATTACAATAATGAATTGATAACAAATGTTTTAAACAAGGTACACTCGCCAACTTTTGTTGACCCAAAATTTCCCATTTTTACACATGATACAGGTGATCAAGTTGAAGCAAGAAACATATAGGGAGGCTTAGAAGAATAAACCAGTTTAGATTATGGATTTATTTTAGTTAATTTTTCCTTTCCTTGTATTGTATGAATTTGAATTGGAACATTGAAATGTAATTTGGATTTAATAAATATGAAACATATTAGTAAACATCATGAGCTTTGGTGATAACCCAATTATGCCCCGACTCTTATTCCGCTGCGGGTCGGGGTGTGACAAACAGGGCCTGCCCCAAGAACTGTTACCCTCTGCCTGAAATAGACGTGCAGGTAGGCTCTCTAGCCTAGTACCCTTTAAAGTGCTTCTTGGATGCATACAAGGGGTACCACCAAATTCAAATGTCCTTGGAGGACGAGAAAAAAATGGCGTTTGTGATAGATGAAGGGATTTTTTGTCACACAAAGATGTCGTTTGAGCTCAAGAACGTGGGAGCAACCTATCAAAGGTTCATGAACACACTGTTCCAAGACCAGCTGAAATGAAACTTGGACGTATATGTGGACGACATCGTTATCAAGAGCCTGACGGAAGAACTGATGATAGAAGACGTAGCGGAAACTATCAGAACTATGTAGGAAGTAAACATAAAGCTAAACCCAGGAAAATGCTATTTTGTGATATAGAATTGTGACCAAGGGGGAATCAAGCCCAACCTAAAGAAAACACAAGCGGTCACAGAAATGAGATCCCCAAGGTCCCTGAAAGATATCCAACAATTGAACGGAAGGCTGATAGCACTCAATCGTTTCTTGTCCAAAGTAGCTGACAGAACACTCCCATTAATTAAGGTCTTGAAGGATTGCTTGTAGAGCATCAAGTTTCGTTGGAGCTAGGAAGCTGAAGCAGCCTTCCAAGAGATGAAGAAACTAATGTACAACCTGCCTACCCTGGCCACCCTAATCCCAGGAAAGAACCTTTTGTTATACTTATCAGCATCAAAGACAACAATCAGTGCCGTCATGATGGTGGAAGGCAAGACAAACATATCCCAATATATTTCATCAGGAGAACACTCAAAGGACCTGAGGAGAGGTACCTACTGATCGTAAAGCTAACACTGTCGCTGGTCTTTGCCTCAAGAAGATTGGGGGTACTTCCAAGCACATAACGTGATCCTGCTCACAGACTAGCCACTGCAAAAGTTATTGAGAAAGCCAGAACTCTCAGGCTGGTTGGCTAAGTGCGCGGTAGAGTTAGGAGAGCACACCATCGAGTATAAGACAAGAACGGTGGTGAAAGGGCAGGTCTTGGCAGACTTCCTTGCGGAGGTCCCTAAGGAAGAGGAAAAGGAACTCCTCAGGTGGAAGGAGCTTGAGGAAAAGGAAAAGATGGAAGAAGGGATGACAGTATGGAAGCTACATACTGATGGGGCTTCCAGTGAGGACCGCAACAGGGCAGGCATCACCTTAATCAGTCCTGAGGGCACTGAACTAACCTATGTAGTCAGGTTAGACTTGGAGAATACAAACAACACAACATAATACGAAGCCCTTCTGGCCGGTCTAAGACTAGTTTAAAGAATGAAAACAAGAAACGTCAAGGCGTACTCTGACTCACAACTAGTGGTAAAGCAGTATAATTGAGAATATGATGCCAAGGATGACATGCTGGCCTAGTACGTGGCCCGAGTGAAGGAGCTTGCTGGAACCTTCACCACCTTCAAGCTGGAATACGTGCCTCGAGGAAAAACAAGAAAGTAGATGCTTTGAGCAAATTAGCATCCATAGCCTTCAATCATTTGGCCAAGTAAGTGAAAGTGGAGGTCCTGACTTTGCCTTCCATCACCCAAAAAGAAGTATCCTCAGTCGGGGAAGCGAAAGAATCCTTGATGACCCCTATCTTCAAGTTCCTGAAGGACGGAATCCTTCCTGAAAACGAAGATATGGCAAGAAATATAAGACTAAGGGCACTCTAGTACGAGATCATAGATGGCCAACTCTTCAGGAGATTGTATTTAGGCCCCTCACTCAAATGTGTGGATGAAGACGAAGCAACGTACGTGATCCAGGAGGTCCACGAAGTGATATGTGGAATGCACTCAGGCCCAAAAACAATTATGAACAAGGAAATGAATGCCAGATTCTATTGGAATCACATGTACAATAACGCATTGGAGGAGATAAAAAAATGTGACAACTGCAAGGTCCATGCTCCGCATACGCACAGGCACAAGCACCCGATGATCCTAGTCTCCACGTCCTGGCCATTTCATAAATGAGCAATCGACATCATAGGACCATCTCTAGAAGGTCTGGGAGGGGTCAAATTCGTAGTAGTTACCATTGACTACTTCACCAAATGGGTAGAAGCCAAAACCCTGGCAAGAATCACAGGCGAGCAAATGAAAAGGTTTGTCTTGGACAATATAGTCTGTCGATTTGGGATCCCTCAAGAGCTGGTTAGCGACAATGGGGTACAATTTAAAGGGAACCCTTCAGGCCCTGGTGCCAACAAATGCACACACAACAGATCTTCACATCTGCACTCATGCCCAAAGTAACAGGCTGGTGGAAAGAGCAAATCAAAGCTTGATAATAGTAATGAAAGGAAAGTTGGGCAAGAAGCAAAATGGTTGGCTGGAGGAGTTACCTTATGTCTTATGGGCATGCAGAACAACTCCCAAAACGTCTAATGGTGAGACACCCTTTAGCCTAACGTATGGAACCGAGGCAGTCATCCCGGCTGAGATCGGCTCCCTCACAACGAGGATGAATCTAAGGGAGGCTGAAATCGAACTTGATCTCAGGATGAATCTCAATCTCTTGAAGAAACGAGATAGATTGACGCGGTGCAAGAATCAAGGTATAAAAAACAGATGTAAAGATATTACAATGCCAGGATGAAAAAGTTAAACTTGGTCCCGTGTCATCTAGTGTTACAGGACAACGAGGCAAGTTTGCAAGAAAGTATCGGGAAGTTGGTAGAACATGAAAGGACCATACAGGATCAAATGGGCGAACAGGAAAGTAGCATGCAAGTTAGAAACACTCCAAGGAAAAAAGATTCCTAGAACATGGAATCTGATGCAACTCCGGAAGTACTACGTGTAAGAATGCCACCCCAGTAAATGAGGGTGAAGGAAGAAAGAAGAAGTTATAGAGCCTAAGTGCTCATTTTGTAATGCCAACAACGAAAAAAACGATTCCTTCCTTTTGTATTATGTTTTTATTTCAGACGAAATATGTACTGGGACGTTTCCCAAACAAGGATAATGAATGACTTGTTTACAATTATTCAAACACAAAAGGGTTATAGAAACATAACCCAATAACGAGGCAATACAAGAGGACAAACGTGTCCAATGGTTCTAAGCCTTATACATAAAAAAACACGTGTACACTAGGCATAGCAAGCATGTCAAAAAAGCCCGGCCATGGGGCAAGGACAAAGTCGACTAGTCCATAATATGACAAACACAATTTATTGCGACATGAAGCAATACAAATTGAATAAACTGTCTTTTTGTATACAAGCTACAAATAAAACATAGTTGCAGAAAACTATACAAGGGTATAAACATGTAGTTTAACAATTTACAACTAATGGCCAAAGTTACAAATTGAAAAACATGCAGGTCCAAGGGACTCCAAGGCATCGCAAACACCAAGGACTTCTGAAAACACAAGATCCCAGACACAAAAGCGATTCCAGCAAAAAAGCAACACTATATATATATATATATATATATATATATATATATATATATATAATATATATGGGGAGTGTTATCTTGAGAATGCTAAATATTGCGAGAACTGTGAGAATGAATGAGAAAACCAATCAAAACCATTTTAATACAATCATCTTTTTAATTAAAATACAACATAAAAAAAGAAATTACAACATCAAATAATTCATTTCTCCTCTAAAAATCACTCTTATTAGATTTTTACACATGTGTAAATATAACAATTTACACATGTGTAAATGACAAACTTATAAATGTGTAAATTTTCTTTATTTTTTAATTCACGTAAATTTAATGTGTAAATTAAATTTCTTAAAATTGTATTCGAATAATAATGACAAGTGTAAAACGAAATTTTGAATTTCACTTGCTTTTGACCAAGTTCTAATGGTTTTTTCATTCATTCTCACAGTTCTCACGATATTTAGTGTTCTCATTTAAACCCTCTCCTCTCTCTCTCTCTCTCTCTCTCTCTCTCTATATATATATATATATATATATATATATATTATATATATATATATATATATATATATATATATATATATATATATAAAGAACAATATAAGGCATTCAAAGCAGCAAGCATATGTCGTAAATACAAAACAGGGAACATAGTCCCCTAGATTAAGAGTTAGAAAGTTAAACGAACGTCTAGGAGGCCCCAACACAAAGGCCCTGGACCAACTAGTAAGTAGCAATTAAGTGTTAAGTAGTTACAACCATATCGAAATATTGTTTAGAGGATCATCAAGAAGATTCATCTCCTGAAGGGGAACCATCGGAAGCTATGGCAGCAAAGCCAAACAGGGACATAAGTTCGTCGAGGGACATCAGAGGGTTATCAGCGATTTGGGCTAGAAAAGCAGGGGTCTTACCATTTATTTTCTCATCCAACTTGGCCAGTTACTTCCTAGCCTTGGAATTGTAGGGGGGGGGGGGGTTTCCTTCCTCCTCAAACCCTGGGAGGAATAAGCATACCCGTCCTTTAAACCATCCTGATAACCCACATCCCGGTAGGCCTAGTAAATCTTTTCCAAAAAGCTTTTGAAGTCGAGAGACTGAGAAAAGGCAGAAAGGAAACACCTAAATCCCTAAGACAACAACCAAATATGCTCTGCGGCCAATTTCTGGATGTCCTCCTAAAAGATTCCCGACTTTGTGTACAAGGTATCCACATCAGCACCGCACATCGAGGCAATGGGCTTGTAATGGTTCACGTTGGCAACCAATTGCTCCCTCTCCCGCAACAACTCCTCTCGATCCCGAGCCCAAGTTTTCTCCTTCTCCTTCAACATAACCCCAAAATGCTAACAACAGGAAAGAAAAAAAAATATAAACTCAGAAAAAATCACAGTCAAAGCACAAAGGAAGATAACGAATACAGAGAAAACATACTTCCTTCTCCAAGGGACTTCTCTTAGTGTTTACCACATGGCATTGGAGCTCTGCTGCAATGGTCTGCGAGGTCTTCAAACGCCCTTCCAAAACTTTATTCTCATCCTTCAACCTTTTGACATGGTACAACATACCAGTCCCTCAGAAGAAGCCTTCACACATGGTCATTCAGTATTGATCCTCAAAGATCCTAGGATCCAAGGCAGAGTTCATGAACCTGTGAGAGGGGGGAAGAGCATGCTCCATGAAATCCCGAGCAGTCTCCCCGGTGTTAACGACTGATGAAGGAGTTATTTTCCAATTGGGAGCATAGGGAGGAGGACACCCTTCAGCAAACAAGGAAGCTAGAG
Organism: Scalesia atractyloides; assembly: GCA_947069175.1. Lineage (NCBI taxonomy): Eukaryota > Viridiplantae > Streptophyta > Magnoliopsida > Asterales > Asteraceae > Scalesia > Scalesia atractyloides. The sequence goes on along the minus strand of CAMTDV010000023.1, from coordinate 11,534,803 downwards.
GAGATCGAGTCCGGAACGAAGAGGGAAGTTGAAATTTGCTCTGGCTGGAACCTTGTGTAGGGGAAGTAGGAACAGAAGCTCCAGTCCACACGAACTTCCGGGCCTTTCTATTTAAGATTCAACGGGGAAATAGAGACCAGAATGGCAATCGGGGCTTCAGAACTTCCCTACATTTATAAAAAAATAGAGGGGGGGGGGGATGAAAGGAGAATGAGAAACACAAAAACACAAATGCTAGGAGGATACTTCATGGTTAACTTACAAGAGGAGCCCCTAAGACAAGGCTGGTGGTCGGTCGAAGTACTTTCAGATGCTTGGACAAGGAACCCTTAGTGGCAACAGGAGGGATTTCGGATGTGGCCCCGGAAGCAGGTTGAGATTTTTGGCTACTAGCACTCCGCAGTCTGGAACGAATGTTTCGAGCCTCCACCACAACTACATTGGTACTTTACCCTAAACCAAGTTTTCGTTTTCTAGTCAACCGGGTCTCCGGGTCCTCATCACCACTACTCACATTCTCAACCTAGGGAGAGTTCTAGGAACCCTCCGACTCTTTAGGGGAAACACCCTCCAGGGGAGGAGTCCCGTCCCTTGTAATTGCTTCAACCTCTGGATTTCTACAACAAAGGTCTCCCCTCTAAGGACAGTACCCATCTCTTGATTCTCAATCCCCTCAACAACAAAAGATACACCCTTTACATCGACTTGCATTAAATTCCACAACGAGATCTCTGTGCATATACATAGGAACAAAAAAATACAGCATTCAAAATCACATGTCAAATAAAGGCACAACCGAAACGTATTCTAAGAGAAAACTTACCGATACCATCCAAAAAAGTCTTGGGATGAATCGGGTAAAAAGGGCTCAAACCCCCATCGTTAAAATACTTTCGGGAAAGTTGAAGGCACGAGTAGAGTTCTCATGCATGGTTTTCCATAGAGTAGCTTCAGCATCAGTCAAAGGGGGAACATCATCCTTATGTGTAGCAGCCGGATCCCTGATTGAAAGAGGCTCCGGCAACATCAAAGGAGAAATAAAGACAAAACTATTCTTCCATTCTTTGGGGTAAGTGGACGTTGGCATGATGGAGTAACAAGGACGTGACACGACATCTTTCCTTTTATCAAAGGTGAACCAGTCACGTTGGATCGCAGCTGATAGAACCGACGAAGCAACGGCACCGACGGTTCACCGGCGAAGGCAACACATGACAGTTCAAAGTGAATGATTCTCATAAAAGCAAGAGGGTGCAACAGGGAGAAGTGGATTCCATAATGTTTCAGAATATCTATCTTGAACAGTGATAGTGGATAACGAACATCATAGAAAGAAAAGGAAAGAGTATAGATCACCATCCTCTCCACGAACAAGTGGCCAGATCGTCTGGACCCGGAAGACGAGGAGAGAGTCAGGATGGGATGTGGTACGCTTATATGAACGAGACTAACTCATCCTGGGTGATGATCAACCGGATGGAGGATCTGCCTTTCCGACTCATTAGGAAAGTGATTAGAATCTCCGGAGGAAAGAGGAAGATAAAGTGTAGAAAGAAGAGGAAGGCGATAAGCGTAACGAGAAGTTGGAAGGTGTTTTATTAACCCCTCCAAGTGGGTGGTAACCGTTCCATCAAAATTCAAAAATCAAACCGCCATATCAGAGCATGTGGGGGTATAATCAATCCCAACCATCAGATCAAATTGGCAATCCAGGCTAGAATAATCATCATAGATGACGTATACACGTCATCATGACCCATGGAAACACTAGCAGCGCCGTAAGATCATAAGTCCAGGCCCATGAATGAGAAACAGTAGCAGCACCGTAAGGTCATAAGTCCAAGCCCATGCATGAGATTATAAACCTAGACTAAGGATGACATGTCGATGAGAGGTCCCTGGATTGGGCTCCTCGTCTTGGGCTAGTCAATTGGACTCCTTAACAGGCCCAATCATCACATTCTCAAAGGGATTTCACAACCGAATGAGTGGGAACAGGAGATCCCTTCTGTCTTCGTCCCTACAGAGGCATTAAATGCCCGTGAGAGGAGAGAGAAGAGAAGGATCGGACAAGTACAAGGTTGGTACTCACCATATTAATGGCGAAGGCCATCTCTCCGGTAGAAATGAGACACGTGTTCCGACACTGAAAAGATATTATTGCTTAGTAGGGAACCGCTAGATGTTCTCGTAAGTGACACCCGATTGATAAGTGGTTTGATCTATATAAGTTCTCCATATGCTCCAACAAGGTAAGCATTCAAGACTCCAGCATTTACTCACACAATCACATTTACTTCGGACATTCTCTGGATCACATACATTCCGGCAACCGATATCGTCGAAATTACTTATCTTCTCCGGCAATTTACTTATTCTCATGCCAGAGCTTGGTCACGGATCCTCCACCGGGCCCTCCATGACGAGGCTAACGGTATATTATTTTGTAGCTCACCAAGAAGACTTAACCAAACGCCGACGAATCACACGGTCCTTCTAATCAAAACTTAGGGATTCGACATTGGCGCCATCCGTGGGACCTCTGTCATCAGAGATATCCCAGCAAGAACACTAGCATTTGGAAGGGTCTTTCCCTACAAAGAACATATCACAAATGATGATGCCACCTCCCGGCGGTTCCTAAATATCAAAGGTCACATCGATGCCGGAGAAACAGATTACCATCGAGAATATCGACGATGAGTATGATAATACCACCGATAGAGAATCATCTCCTAAGAAGAACGAGATCACTCCAGATTTTGTGTCAAAAAATAAGAATGAGTTACGAATGCAACTCAATGACCTAGAGAAAACGGAAAGGCTAGAGAGCCTACGTTCCAGACTCAATTTTGAGACACCACAGAACGAAGGCAATGTCTCTTCCAGCAACAAAAACACTACCCTAGACCCTTTGGCAACCTTCATGTCAGTGCTTAAATAGATAACCCCCGAAGAAAGGGCTGTGGTGATGGAAGAGAATTAAGGTGACAAGAATAGGAAGGACATAACGACAATAAAGGCAAGGATGTAACATGCTGGACAAACCCTACTTGCCCAGGGACCTGGCATAAGTTTCTAAGTTTACCAAACGAATTGAAGAGGCGCCACTACCTCCCAAGATCAAGCCACCTAGTAACCTGATAGGTACGACGGGACCAAGGATCCTGAGGATCACCTCCATGCTCTCAGGGGAGCAGGATAGGTTGGCTGGTGGTCCATGCCTACTTGGTGTCACATGTTTGTGCAAACGTTGATTGAAGGAGCCCGCCTATGGTTAGATAGCCTTCTAGCAAGTAGTAGAGACAGTTATGAAGACTTATTTAAAAGTTATGCTTATTTAAAAATCGTGATGGAAAATAAAAAAAATGTAGGCGTGAAAACCATAGCACAATCTGAGACGTAAACTTTGAGTCTCACACGCATACTCTACCTTAGACACAATATTTAGGGATCGGGTCTTACCACAAGCGCGATCGATGTTTATTTTGGTAAGGTTGACTGATAAATGTCCATTTTGGTGATTTTCCCGATATATAATCTCAAATAACTCAAAAAAAATTTAATATTTAATTTTTTTTTGTTATTACTTGATATGATTTAACAATTTAACTATAATTGTTTAGTTATGACATGCGATTGTTGGCACATAATATATTTGGTAGGCAAGATTTGTAATCCTTTTTTTAAGGCAAGATTTGTAAGCCTAAGCCTTAACAGTTGCAATTTTAAGAACCTTAGATGATAATAATAATAATAGTTTGTACCATGCACTGATGCACAATTTGAGCCATCACTCTTTGTGTACATTCACTCTATATGCTATACTTGAAATCACACATGCTTATACTCGAAATTCTCATACGTAGTCATTAACTTTGATCAAGCCTCCCTTAACATATATCGCTATAGGAGTAACGCACCGCCCGTAAACTTGAGGTCATGTTAAGTTAAACACATACGATCTTTTCATTTCTATGATTAGATTACGCTAGCGGGAAACTTTGGGTTGACTAGTATATTTGCATGCTCGTATATTACATCTTACCTTGAGAATAGACATTGATGCATAAGGATTCGTTTAAAACTTTATACTATGTTATTTATTTAAACTTGTATGCTCGCCAATGCATTGTGTGTTGAACAATACTTTAACATGTATTGCAGGTTGATATGGATGATGAGACATTGGAATCAAGTAGGACGACTTAGATACTCACCTAGAACGTATTAGAAAGTTGTTGCGTTTGTATTTTGTTTTTCATGATGTTGTATTTCAATTTGAAACTATGTACTTGCTATTTAATCAATGAAATAAAATATTGTTATTTAAATTACTTGTCATTTAGCGTTATGAAGTCTCGAGCAATCTCATTTGTCCCGCTCTGATGTTTCCGCCATCAGTTGGGGTATGACACACTATTTCTAGCTCTCATTGCCAGTTCATTATGGCAGCCACCCAGGAGCTGCAAAAATGCAACCATTGCACAAGTTTCCGGTGGCACCACATTTTCTTGAGTATCCCATGTGGCCATGTGAGTACCCGAAACCTTGATTAAAGTCTTTGCAATTAGATTTTTGATTCATTTTTTTATCAGCAATCCATGCAGCAATGAACATTCTACACCAGGGATTGTCGTGAAAACTGAGGTAACTATTCTACTCTAATACCTCAATCAGTCTCATCGAATATGTCCTTATGGTCATTCGACCACTGTGAATTGGTTTAAATGAATATGTGATGTCGAACCATGGAGGGACTGATACATCAGCCCTATGATCTTGCACATTGAGTAACCTAAAGATGATAGTATTGGAGTCGACTTCATCGTCTTCTTGCACCTATGAGTTCGCCACACCGGTTACTTCCTTCTGATGTACATGTGATGTCTCTTGGACATGTAATGATATGTTAAGTATTTGGGTTCGCTTCTAAGATAGTTAAAACGGGCAAAACTTATAGATGTAAACCAAACTAAACTCCTGGTCGTATTCTTACTCTTAGACATGTTCTTATGGTTCATGGTTTAGCCAAGAACCTTCTATCGATCATGCACTAAGTGATTTATTATCCTATAGTTTTTGTTTTCTCATATATTGGTTTGCCCATTTAGACTCTTGATGGGAACTCCTCCATCACACGCGTGGTAGTCCACATCAACTATATTCATGTGCTGCCTTCACTACTGTTTCTCGTGAGACTTGGCATTCTTGATTGGGTCATCCGCTTGATAATGTTTTGTTAAGATGTTCAATTTTACATATGAAAACAAAACTACACACACATACACAGATTATACTGCTTGTAGTGTGTCAAAATCGACTAGATTGCCTTTTACATCAGTTTTATCCCATTCTAGTTTACCTTTGTGATATTTAGGGTGTCTCGCCTGTTATGTCTAGAGATGGTTACCGATATTTCATTACTTTGATTACTTTATTTGATTTACATGGATGTATCCTTTGACTTGTCGTTTTCAAATGGTAGATTGCTTTCAGGATTTCAAACTACTTGTTGAGAACTTCTTCTCCTGTACCATCAAACCTCTTTATATGATGGTGCTCCTGAGCTCATTCATCTAACTATGGTACATTTCCTTTCTGATTCAGGCATTGCTTATTGTATTTCACGTCCCTACACTCCCCCAACAGAATGAGGTTTCTGAGAGGAAAAACCGCCATCTTTCTGAGGTAGCTCGAGCTTTATTTTTCGTGTGCGGTTACCAAAGAAATTTTGGTATGATGCATATGTCATTGCGATTTCCTTATTAAATGGTTGTCATCACCGGTTCTTCATCACTCATCTCCTTACAAGGTCCTATTTGGATCTCGTCCTGACTACTCTATTCTTTGAACTTTTGGGTGTTTATGTTATACGTTTCTTGGTGATACTCGTGTGGATAAACTCTCACCCAAATCTACTCCATGTACCTTTGTTGGCTATGCTACTAATCATATTGGTTATCTCTGTTATAATCGTCATGCTTCTCGTATTTATACATCTCGACATGTTTGTTTTCATGAGATATTTTTTACATTCATGATTCATCCACTTCTACTTCTTCTTCCTCTATTTCTACTTCAATCTTTCTCCATTCCTTCTCCTCCTTTGTTCATTCCTCCTCATATTCCTCATGTTTCCTCTATTCTCCTTCTATTTTTTCTCATTCTTCTCCTTCTCATCCTTATCCTTTCCTTCTCCTCCTATTCCGACTCATCTGATGGTCACCTATTCCCGTGATCACACAAGACAGCCTCGCTAGTTTCCTGAGCATGTTCTCTTTCATGTTTCTACTGCTCTCACCCTGAGCCTTCCACATTTCGACAAGCTTAGCAGTATTCAGTTCGGTGAGATGCCATGCATGCTGAGATTGATATTCTTCTTGCCAACCAAACTTGCGTCAGGTTTAGGCTCCCACTACGACTTCCTTTCGTCAGGCCTACTACTTTCATCTTGTACTTTCAGCGCTTTCTCTCGATGTTGGTCTATTCGTCAAGTTGATGTCGACAATGCATTTTTACATGGGGATCTTTCTGAGACTGTGTATATGACACATCCCCTAGGCTTTGTTGACTCATTTAGACCATGTTATGCATGTCGTTACAAAAGGCTCTTGCATGAGTTACATATTACGATAACTTATCCACTGTCTCTTTGGTGTGACAATACTGGAGCTACATATCTTTTGGTCAACCCGGTGTTTCATCAGCGCACCAAACAGTTTGAGACTGACTTGCATTTTATCCATGACCTGGTTTTGGCAGCTATTTTACATGTTCGGCATGTATCCACTACATTTCAGATTGAAGATCCTTTGACCAAAGGATTGTTTGGTGTTCTTTTTGACAGTCTGTTGTCGAAGCTTAATGTGGATGCTTCCCCTTCAGCGTGAGGGGGCATATTAGAGTATACTGAGCAACTGAGTTTGTTACATTAGAGTGTGAGTTAGTTATTAGAGGAGTCTTCAGTTTTCTTATATATATATAGAGAGAGAGAGGTGTGTGTAGATGACTTGTATGGCACATTTTTGATATGCTATGAGATTATGAGATTGATGAGCTCATGCACCTGATTATCATGAATTATTTCACTCCTTATATAGGTTGTTTCTTCGTCCTTCATAATTGACGAGTCACCGGAGAGTGCAACAGCCTTGGATCTAGGTTTTCTCAACTCACTAATGGATTCTTCTATCCGTAATCCCTCTGTTTCTCTCTCACTCTATGTATATAAACATGATTTTAAAGTATAAAGTTGTACTACATGGTTGCACAAGTCGTTAGGCGCTACCTAGTCGGTCGACCGGGGAGTTGATAGTACTCGGCCTAGGCAGAAAATACTCGGCCTAGACGGAAAGTACTCGGGGAGTACTCGGACATGTTAAATTATAAAAAATTAGTTTTTGGAAATTAAATATATGTCAAATAACATAAATTTACTAATATCTATAACAAAATGAAAATAATAATCATTCTTTTATATATTCATTTATATGATAGGCATAGAAATTATGTTTTATTATTTTTAACTCAAATCTGGCCCAACTTGACCTACTGAATACGATTTTCGCGAGGTGGACCGCATTTGACCGATTTTGAGTAATTAGCGGAGTCAAAGAAAGTCGTCTCGGCAGCCTATCTTGTAGCGACTACTCGGCCTTGGAAACCTTGTTTTGAAACCATGAGTTGTAGTTTTTCTGATTTTGTAGTTCAGGTCTTAAAAAGTTCCATCGATTTGAAGGTTGGGGGTCAGAATGATCTTAAAAAGTTGAGGGACTAGGGTGTTTAATTTCTATAAGGGGGGGGGGGGGGGGGGGGGGCATATACATAATGTAGAGGTTAAGAAGCATTTTATGAATCATGAATGACCTACATGATGCACATAAACTGTACTTATTTTAGGGCTTAACGTATTTACCTCTTTATCATACAACTTACTAAACATCACCTCATGTAGATATGCGCCCATGGTTAAGTTTATTTAAATTGTGTATCTATTAAACATGTTCCAAATCAGGATTGGGATTGCCTATTTAATATAGCACATTAATATGGGCTTATTATAAAATATATAGGAAATTACAAGATCATCAACCATGAAAGTTATGCTCTAAAATTATATACTCCAGTTTTTTATGGTGATATCAGTAACCATGATTTTGTTAATTATAAAGTTTTACTTTCCACAATTAGTATTATGGCAAGTGATATCAATCATGGGTCATAACTATCTACTGCAGCACCAAACAAGCAAATACAGGATCTTCTACGCAAACAGTTGATGATTAAGGTACCTTTACTTCTTTAATTTCGATGTCAGATGCTTTTTCCAACTTGGTGTTCATAACCTGATTTATATCTATGTTCCCTTCTTATAACTTTAGAGAAGCGCAACGACTCTGCATCTGTCTTTTGGTTAGATATTTGTTGGATAATCTTAACATGGGTCATAAGTTTAATTGGGCCAGATTAGTTTAATGGGTCAAAAATAATGGGTCTTTGTGTGTTTAATAGTCCAGTTTAATAATGGGCCTTGCCCACGTGTTTATTTATTTCTAGCAGTTAGGGTTTTAGGTTTAGTCAAATATGTTAGTGTTTATGAACGGGTCACAAGAGTTAGAACGAGTTTTCTGGTTACCGTTGTAAATCATGGCTTTATATGGTCATGCAATTCTGAATAAAAGGGTGAGCTTTTCTATTTCTTTTCTTTCTTCAAGTTTCCTACAATTATATTCTTTTGATAAACAATATTTGGATTCATACTTCTGTACGTGAGTTTGTTTTTTTTTGTGTTTAGAAGCTTGAAACCCAACAATTGGTATCAGAGCTTCGGCTCATACCAGGGATCGAGAAGGGTTCTTCGTGAACCGTAGAGAGAGTCGAACAAGGCACTATGTGAGCCGAGTTCATGTGAAGAAGAAGACACCAAAATCTGTGTGAAGGTGTGGTTGTGTGCTTCAGTGATTTAGAAAAAGATCCGTGTGATCTTGGGGGATTCTGCGTGAATCAAGAAAAGTAGATCTGTGTGATCGGAAGCTTCAACTTGCTGTGTGTGGGTTGTATGTTTATCGAAGGAAAAAGGAGGATAGATCTGTGTGATCGGAAATAAAATTCTGTGTGAATTGGTGAAGATCTGTGTGATCAAAGAAAAAAAGGAATGTTGTGTAATAAAGAGTAGGAAAATTCTGTGTGGGTTGAAAGAAGTTTGAGAGGTGTGTTTGTTTTTGTTGAAAAGTAAAAAAAAAAAGATAGTATTACTGTGGTGTTGCTGTACGAGAGAAAAAAAAGGAAGGAAAATATATAAACATTATTTGTTTTATTTTTGTTTCTTTATTATTTGGCAGGTAATATTAAATGGCCGATGATAAGAAAACGGAAGGAGGTGATGCGATTGTACCCGTAAGTAGCCAAGGTAGCGGTAGCATATCGTTGCAATATCCCAAGTTAACGGACACAAATTACACTTCGTGGGCGATTTTGGTGGAAACAATCCTACGAGCAAACGGTCTTTGGGAGGCGATAGATACGGTCACCGAAGTTACTGTGGAAGATAAGAAAAACTACACGACTAAAGCCATAATTTTTCAGTCTTTACCGGAGGATGTTTTGCTTCAAGTCGCAAAACATAAGTACGCAAAAGATGTGTGGAATTCAATCAAGGTTCGTTATCTAGGGGCTGATAGAGTTCAGAAAGCTCGGCTATCAAATTTAAGAAGCGATTTGGAAAGGCTAAAAATGAAGGAGAGCGAGACACTAGACGAGTATGCGAGCAAGATTAGCGGGATTGAAGCAAAGTTCAAGAACTTAGGATCGACTCTTGAAGTCCAACTATGGTAAGAAAGTTGTTAAATTTTGTTCCTAAGAAATATATGCAGATCGTGGCGTCTATTGAGCAGTACTCGGACGTCGATACGATGCCGTTTGAAGAGGCGGTTGGGCGATTGAAGACATACGAACAAAGACTTAAATCCCATGACGATGAAGAAAATGATCAAGGCCAATTGTTGCTTACAAAGGAAGATTGGGAGGAAAGAACTAGGCGGGGTGATTTTAATCAACCCGGACAAGGACGCGGTCGTGGTCAAGGTAGAGGTCGCGGTTATGGTAGAGGTCGAGGTGGTCGGTTCCAAAGCAATGAAGACCGAAAGGATCAAGGTTGGTATAGAGACAAGCAAAACATCAAGTGTTATAATTGTCAAGAATACGGACATTATGCGAGTGAGTGTCCTAAGAAGGAAACAAAAGAAGAAGTGGTGAATTTGATTCGAGACGACGACGAACCGACATTACTTTGAAGAAGCGGGTTGACGTCAAGATTATGGGGGTGATTGTTGGATAATATTGACATGGGTCATAAGTTTAATTGGACCAGAATTGTTTTAGTTTAATGGGTCAAAAATAATGGGTCTTTGTGTGTTTAATAGTCCAGTTTAATAATGGGCCTTGCCCACGTGTTTATTTATTTCTAGCAGTTAGGGTTTTAGGTTTAGTCAAATCTGTTAGTGTTTATGAACGGGTCACAAGAGTTAGAACGAGTTTTCTGGTTACCCTTGTAAATCATGGCTTTATATGGTCATGCAATTCTGAATAAAAGGGGTGAGCTTTTCTATTTCTTTTCTTTCTTCAAGTTTCCTACAATTATATTCTTTTGATAAACAATATTTGGATTCATACTTCTGTACGTGAGTTTGTTTTTTTGTGTTTAAAAGCTTGAAACCCAACAGATATTAACATCCGTAGTGTTAAAAGGATATATTAATGTTCTCTAAATTCGTACTAATTTATGTGGAAGGTGAAAATGAAATCGAAATTTAGGAATCTATGAAATTAGATTGATTATGATATGAACGATGATATGGTAAAGATTAAGAGTTACATCGTGTCGAGAACCACCCCGGAGGTGCGACCGCACCTGTGGAGGCCGAACAAGGACACAACTCAGCTCTTCTTTAGGGTATATTTTGAAGCTTTTAGCTAGGGTGTTTCAATGGCGTTTTCTCTGAGTTTGGGTAAAATACTAACATAAACTCCTAATCTTTTATCATTATAAGATTTATTGTATGTGTAGAATATAAGATTTTGTTGTGCAGCTTGGTCGTTATCTTTTGCTAAACAATATCAAGGACAACATACGCTTTTCTTTTGTAACCATCATGCATGTCAGATGATACATATGCCAGTCCCAAAGAACGTATGTTTCCCTTTTTATAGATGTAGAAATATGTATAATTAATGCAGTTGCGGGGCTTAATCAAAAGTTTTGTGGGAGCAAAAAGTCATAGGATCCAATTTTTTTTCCTCTTGTTATGTTTCGGGTTATATATTTGGGTCGGATCAAACAATAATAATTCCAAATAAAAACTAAATAATCTTCATTTATTCAAAAGACCAGTTCTTACACATATAAAGAAACTAAATTTGACCTCTTAAGTTTCATTTATATAAAAACTAGTTTCAGACTTTATTTAAACTCACTTCAATTTAAACAATTGTAAAAATACTAATAGCCCAATTATTAACATTTTTTTAACTCAATACGAAAATATGTATAATTCAGTGGACAATAAACTTGGTAGGGGCAGGGAATTTGTAACATCCTATTTCCAGTGTATTTATAAAATGATATTTATTAGTCGCTAGAAGTTATTTATGAAAAAAAAGAACTTGATGGATAGCAATGTATTTTATCAGGAGTATTTTTTTAGTAATATATATAAATACATTAAGAAATATGTTAAATTTGTTTCAAGGTAATACTGCTACCTCATATTGTAACTTAGTAGAACTTAAAGGGCCAATGTTGTAAACACCAACCATGAGGGGTGTATTATGCACTTATCCAAAAGTTCTATGTATAAAAGAGCATTTTTATGCTCATTTGTTTCAAATCTCTCTAGAGTTAGAGAGAGAAAAGGAACTAGAGAGAGACAAGGGTGGCCCTTGGTGATGTTTTGCGACGGTCGATGGTGTTCGGAGGTAACCGAACTTGCGGGTTTCAACCCGGAACCATTTTTGTAACGCTAAAAACCAATGGTAAGCTCCGATTTGCCTAAATCTTTGATTTTAGTCGTTAATGGAGTTGAAAACAAATTTGTCCAGATTGTTTAACTTATACACGGTTGTAAAGAACTGACCGATCCAAGAAATCTGACCGTTGGATCATCTTGAATTTTGTATACAAGGCTTGTAACATATATATGATCACTTTGAACGGTGGAAATGTAAAATAGAACTGTTAAACTCAAGATTTAAACTTGTTTTCATAGCAGCTCGTGTTTGCATTTTTATAAAAACACAGCCCCTTAGAATCGAGTTTCCCGGAGATCCAACCGTTGGATCGGGCTGAAATTTAGACAGAAGCTTTCTGGGATATTTCAAATCCAACAAGAGGAAATTTCGAGCAGAGGTTGAAACTATGGGTTTGGCACTTATCATTTTGTAATAGATTGTTTGTGTTAAAATTCAGAACTTGATTGTGTTGCATGAATGGTTTAGTGCAATTATATGTGCTATTTGGTCATCTCTAATAGTTTAGTGATGAGTCTTGATGTTAATTGGGTTTTGATGGTATGATGGAATTGATGTTATATTAGTGTTTATCATCATACTTGTTCGTATGTGTGATTTATTTAAACGTCTTAGAGATTTGGTTAATATTCATACATACAGTGAAGTGGGTTTTGACCTAGGCATGAAACCCAAATCCTTGTATGATTAAATTGATATCATTCTTGAATAAATGAAGAAGTTAGGTTAGTTAAATATTGAGAAATGTATGAATTTGTTGAGTTGTTGATACATGGTGACTTTGGTAGGACAAACTTAGCTAAATTGTTGGTTTAAAGGTGATGCCTACCAAGTATTTGATAAAGTGCCTAAATTGGTTTATTGATCTTGTTAGTGCAAATATGTGTGTCAATTGGTAGTTTTCCTTTTTAAAAGTCAAACTGACCTATAATAGAATCGAATGCGAAATATGGTATAAAAGTCCATAAGTGTGATATTGATGACTAATTTAATTACCTTATGGATATTACGTGATAGTTTGACACTTGACAAGCTAGGTGGAATCTTGGAAAAGAATGGGTCAAAAGGTCAAAGACGCGAGAAAGCTCAATCAGACGCAAGGTAAGTGAACCTTACAACCCTAGAATAGAATTTACAATTTACGTGATGGAAAGTATTATGGTGATTAGTGACAAAATATTAAAATGTGATCCTATGGTGTCAACCATGACGGGTCAAACGAGTAAAATGGTTCGTAACCACTTATCATGTTTTGTCAATAAATTAGTTGTTGGTGACAAGTAGGTCCTCTACTTGCAGAAATTGTTTCGAGGTCTTAACCATTGAGTTTTGAAACAATATTTGGTCAGACGTTTCTTCACAACGTAAAGGACGTTTGGTAATTTTTATAGATGTTTCTAAAGTTATCTAACAGAGTTTTCGCGACTGTTTTGTCAATAAATAGTTGTTGACAACAACAGGTCCGCTACTTGCAGAAATTGTTTCGAGGTCTTAACCATTGAGTTTTGACACGATATTTGGTCAGAAGTTGTTCACAAGGACGTTTGGTAATTTTTATAGATGTTTCTAAAGTTGTCTGACGGAGTTTTCACGGCTGTTTTGTTATAAAATAGTTGTTGACAGTAACAGGTCCATTACTTGCAGAAATTGTTTCAGGATCTTAACTATTGAGTTTTGACACGATATCTGGTCAGAAGTTGTTTAACAAGATAAATAATGTTTTGTAATTTTATAGGTTTTTCTAAAGTTGTCTGACGGAGTTTTCGCGGCTGTTTTGTCAATAAAATAGTTGTTGACAGCAACAGGTCCGCTACTTGCAGAAATTGTTTCGAGATCTTAACCATCGAGTTTTGGCACGATATTTGGTCAGAAGTTGCTTCACAAGGTAAAGGACGTTTGGTAATTTTTATAGATGTTTTTAAAGTTGTCCGGCAGGGTTTTCACGTTTGTTTTGTCTATAAAATAGTTGTTGACAACAATAGGTCCATTCCTTGTAGAAATTGTTTCGGGATCTTAACTATTGAGTTTAGACACGATATCTGGTCAGAAGTTATTTAACAACATAAATAATGTTTTGTAATTTTTATAGGTTTTTCTAAAGTTGTCTGATGGAGTTTTCGCGGCTTTTTGTCAAATAAATAGTTGTTGACAGCAACAGGTCCGCTACTTGCAGAAATTGTTTCGAGGTCTTAACCATCGAGTTTTGACACGATATTTGGTCAGAAGTTGCTTCACAACATCAAGGACGTTTGGTAATTTTTATAGATGTTTCTAAATTTGTCTGGCAGGGTTTTTGTGGCTGTTTTGTCAATAAAATAGTTGTTGACAGCAACAGGTCCGATACTTGCAGAAATTGTTTCGGGATTTTAACGATTTTACCTTTGCATTATTTTTGGTCAGAAGTTGGTTAACAACATAAATGATCTTTGGTCATTTTTATAGATTTTTTTTTTGAAATAGTTTGATTTGTTTATGCCGACGTTTTGTTATAAAATAATGATTGACATCAAAGTGTTTGGTGATTTTGTAACGAGTAAAAATTGTTAGGGACACGGTCGGGTGGAAACCTAACCCGCCGGTTAAAGGTGCTGAGAAAAAGACATGTTTCATTTGACACGGCCGGGTGGAAACCTGACCCGTCCGGGTAAGGGGGCTAAAATAAAAAGGGGATATTTTGTGCTTAATGTTTCGTTCAAATGTTTCGATTATTAATCGTTTGACCGTAGAACTTAAACACTAATCGTTTATAGTGTTTATGACAGGCTTTCACTAAGGTGGGAACTGGACTGACAGACAACCAAGCATGCCAAGAACCGAACACTCTTAAACTACTATTTCCGCGGAGCATTATTCGGGAAAGTTTAATCGTGATCACGCATGACAAAGTTTTATGTATTAAAACCTTATTGTTTTCGAGGGTAATTAGATGTGTAATTACCCATTAAGTTAGTTTGTCTGGGTTATTTGTTAACCCGGACTCGTACGTTAATTAAAAAAATTGGGATCAAGTTATCCGCATTTGATCAAAATATTACGAAAATGGGTTAGAGTGTTATAGAATTTTTAGGCAAAATAATTGGCGGGTTGGATCCATACAATTTTAAAAAATTCGGACGAAAAATCGAAAAAATTACACTATTAACCAAAACATTGACGGAGACAGATACAACCCAAGGGCAGACCCACCCCCAGCCCAAGGTGGGCGGGCGCACCGTAGGGAAAAAAAATTAGTGTTAAGTTCCGTTGAAAATCTTGTCCGCACCCCTTGGAATTTTTCGTCCACACCCCTTAGGTAAAAAGTGTTATCAATTTATATTTTAATTTTTTTTTAGTAAACTCTTATTTTAAAAAAAATACTACATAAATTATATAACTTTAATACCTATTTACCTAACTAACTAAACCCAAATACCCAATACCTTTAACTAGCCCACTAAGTTTTATCAGCCCAATAAACAAACCCAACAATATTTCAAACTATACTAAAATAAACAAGCCGAAAACCTTCATATTCTCTCATGTTCTCTCTCTCTCTCGTCCCTGCACGCCAGCAAACATAACAGAACAACATCAACAACGACACCAGCAGCTGCATACCACCGTAATCAGCCACCATACCACCGCTGATCAACACCAAATCCAACCGGAATCCGAACACGGATTAGTTTCTATGTTATTTTGATGATTTTGGTTGATCTTATAGGATAAAAAAGGAAATAAAGTTGTTAAATAGGTTTGAAATTTTGTATGTTTTGACGTTGTTTATAGTTGTTTAAATAATTTTTAGGGTGATTATTCTTTTAGATGGTTTTTAGGGTGATTACAACTTACATTATGATTTCTAGGATTTGAATAGTTGAAAATTAAAATTGAAACATTATATTATTGAGCGACTTGCTTAATCGGATTGGTGATGAGAATTTAAGTGATAGTTGTGTACGTTGTATAGAGAAAGAATTGCTTAAAATTAGCTTTAGATGGGGTTTGGATAGATTTCAAAAAATGAAAACCCGTAGGGCGACGTTTTAATTACGTTTATAATAAGTTTTGACGTGTTTTTGATGATTATATAAATTTAGTTTGATGCTCTTTTGTTTTACATAACTCGACCTGACCTGACCCGACCCGATACGTACCAATTTTTTACTTATATACCTAGGGGCCTAAAATTTTTAAAAATGTTTCGCACCCCAATAAATATTTCTAGGTACGCCACTGATACAACCCATTGCCCCTTAAAAGCTCCACCCTGATTGTTGTCCCGTAGCTTACGGAACCATGTAATAGATACGATGGATAGTATGAATAAACCAGAGGGTTCAATGGATCGTATGAATAAACCAAACAGTTCAATGTTTCCGGCTTGACTTTGTTTCCTCAAAACAAATGCAATACATCCGGGATTAAAACATGGGATGGCCCACAGAGAAGCACGGGTTCACCTACTGCCTACCGGTTGAAACCAAATACAACTTGGTTTGGAGCATAAGAAACTTTTTGGCTAATAAATATGGAATATTTAAATTTATTTAGCTAGAATATGGATATTATGTAAATATATAAATTACCATTTGTATAGTATCTTTGTTTTGAGTTTTGAGCACAAAATACTTTCATTTTTTACTTTACGTCAAAATGGCTTTGAGAATTTAAAAGCTAAATAGTAAAATGGAAAAGTTTGATGATTTAACCGGTAGTTACTGAAGTGAAAATAATGGGTACCGGAACGTCAGAATCACATGAAAATTACTCAATTCTTTACAATTTTTTATTCGACCCCGTAAAGCAAGAAAGTATTTTAGTAGTTATTAAAATTTGCTTGTTCAAGAAGGTATTTTAGTAGCTATTAAAATTTTCTTGTTCAAGTCCCAAATGTTTTGGAGTTTACTTGTCGGGGTTCGGACCCGTTTCCCATTAGTAACCAAGTCACTCGAGAGATACTCTAGATCGACATGCTAAAAGCTTGAACTAAGGCAAGTTTTAACGATCTCAAGTCTATATTTTTTTTAATAAACTAGTATGGGCCTAAGATTCACATATCGAGGTTGAGTAGACTCACAAACCTATATATGTATTTTATTTAGAAAATTTATCTAATATATTAAGTATATATTTATGTAATACTATTGTTGTATATAAAAGTAACACAAAAGTAACTAAATAATATATATTATTTTACATAGAAAATTATAGTTATAAATACATTTTTCTAATTATAAATGTATGTAACTCATATAACAAGTAATAAATGAGCCGAGCTCAAACTGATATTCTTCTCAACTCGTTTACACCCACGTGGTGGAGTAGCCATATGAAGGAAAGGAATTAAAAAAACCATAAGAGACCTTTTTTTGGTTTGTTTTAACTAGAGTAAACTTCTATTTTACTCCTTTTTGTTTGGTTTGCCTCAATTATTTAAAAAGATCATTTTTCTCTAATAATTATTTTTTTTTCCATTTTGCTCTCCGTCTTTGATTTCGTCCAAATTGTTTGTTAACTGAATAATTTTAATTATTTTAGTAGTTTTATAGATAAACAAATATTTAATTATTTTATTCCTAAAACAATTAAAATAAAAATTAAAGTTCAGAGTCGTCATCATCATCCCAACATTTGCACTGCATCTTTATACCTTCACCACCACCCCTCTTTCTCTTTCTTGTCACCCCAGCCATCACCACATGCCACCACAACCACCATTTTTTTTTCTCTTTTTCTAACAGGTTTAGATTTAGAGCCAAAAATCAAAAACCAAAAGCCGCAAGTTTCAGATCTATCTCTATTCCAATCCATCTCTCTCTAACACTAACAAGAACCAAAAAACAAAAACTTCGCCACCAGAACAACAGGGTCGTTCTATTTTCCTTTTGTCGGAGTTCCAACCTTCACCCAATCGGATCTTTAAAGGGGGCGGTGGCTAGGTCTCCGAAACACCCAATTTGGACAAAGAAGAAAATGCAACTGGAAACGCCTTACCGAAATCTAACCGGAACCTAGCCGCCATCGTCGGACGCGGTGGCTAGGTCTCCGAAACACCATTGTTGTTTTTTTCATGGCCCGAACAACCTTCATCCCCGTCCTTCCGTCTCTAGGCCGTTATCAAAAAACCCAAGACTCGGTGGGGGTGGTGGCGGGGCTGGTGGGTAGGGGCTGTAATGGCGGTGGTGGCGAGGGTTGGTGGCCCTAGGCCGCTCCCCACACCAAGTACCCTAAATTTCTACTCCAAGCCCATATTTGTAAAATTTTAATTTTAATTCTGAGACCAACAATTCGAAGATCTTTATAAAAATGGGTTTCTAATATGGCGGTTCGGTTGGGGATGGGAATGATGATGAAAACAAACATGAACACATCTAGTTTGATTTATTCTGGATTACATCTAGGCTATTTAGAGATTTATAGCTAAAATTAGACGAGTTTTGATGGACCAAGCCGTCACTGATGGTTTGTGGGGGAGTGTAATTTCTAGAAAGTGTCCGGTTTCCTACTAATGTGTCATCGAAAAGCAATACTAGATAATTGATTGGGAATCAAACATTGAAAAGGTCTTATGATCGAGGACTGTCAGATCATCAAATATTTTCAAAGGATTACCCACGATTCCTAATAAAAATGGATTTCATGCTATTTGTGGGTTAAAATTTAAAATAAAAATGGACTTTTTTAAGGGTAGGATAAATGTACCCATTTTATTACTTTTTATACCCACTTATTATAAAATTAAATTAAAACTTGTAATATTTACCCTTTATACAAATCATCATTATAAAATATATTTTTTTTTGTTACAAAACAAATTTAAAAGTGTAAAAAGAAGATCAACCATTTTTCTTTTTTTTTAAATGTTTTTTTATTTTTTTTAAAAACATATTTTAAAATTTTTAGTTATTGTTTCTAAAGACATTTTCTCAAATAATATAATGGTAGTGTTTTTTATTGGACATATTTACAGATAAATAATAACATTTTTCTTTATAAATATAATAAAAAAGTATTGAATTTTCTTTTTGAAAAAAGCATACACTATGTTTTTTACTCGTCTAGTTTGTATTTTAAAGATCTTACTTTTATATTTTTAATACTTTAAAGATGTTTATAAAATAAATAACATTTTTTATTTATTAAAAAAATAAAAAGTTTTTTTTGAAATAGCGTTAAAGCCCTAGCACATATTAATCACTCAAGCAATCTATGTAAGTGAACAAAAACAATAGGTACTAAAATAATTTTATCAAATTATAAATTAACAATCTATATAAGTTCAAATTTAATCAATGTAAAGAGTACGTTATAAACAAGTTAAAACGGTGTTAGTAAAGGTCCAATGTTTTACAAAATGTCAAAAGTTGTGACTGCTATTGGTGTGTAAATACTACGATGTAACACCCCAAAAATACTAAATTATACAAATAATCATGGGCATTTAACCTAGTTAGTGGAAACCTCTTTAAGGGGAATGGACTTGTAACGTCTCTAAAATATATAAAATATTTAATAACATATAGTGTAATGGTAAAATATTACTAATGAAACATGATTATTTATGTCATACCCCGACCCGCAACGGAAATAAAAGTCGATGCGTAATTGGGTTATCATCAAAGCTCATGACATTTACTATAAAGTTTCATATTTATTATTTCCAATTTAAATGAGAAATTACATCAAACATACAAGCACAACATGTTCTAAACTCAAACATTCATGAACTCTTTATTTTTCTTCTAAGGTAAAATTCCTATGTGTTCCTTGCTTCAACATGTTCACCTGTATCATGTGTAAAAAAAGGTTTTTTGGTCAACAAAAGTTGGCGAGTGAATCTTATAAAAAACATTTGAACGAATTTGTTACATTGGTTATAAAAATGTGCATAACCACATATGGTATACGTGTATGTAAATTTAATCACAAAACACATAATATCAATTAATGCACACACACACATCAAATGATGAACAATGAGATCAAGGATGCTGTTCTAATGAGTCACCTGATGCTCAACTCGTCTCCAACGAGGAGCTGATGGACCTAATGAATGATTTGCACGCAACTTGACAAAATGTAAACACGCAACACAACAACTAACATTTACATCACACGTTAGATCATATAATGGTAATAGCACAAGTGTTTGGATAAACGAAATATATGAAACGACACATGATACACCAAAAAACATGAATAAAAAAGGGAATTTGTAAGAATTCACTCACAGTGGGTGCGTATTCTTGGTTGATGATGAGTGCGCACGAGTGGAGGATTTGATCGACGAATAAAACTAACCTAAAATAATAATATGATAATTTCAAAAATATAAACTAATTAATATTTAGGATTTAGTACTTTTTGTTAGATTTTTAAGTTATTTTTGGTGGTTTTTATTGAAATTTTATAACCTTTGAAATTGTATTTTTTAAGTATTTTAATTAATTTTTAACTAAAATATAAGTATATATGTAATATAAATAAGTAAAAATAAAAGAAAAATAATATTAAAAAACGGTCAGATCTGACAGTTGATCTGACCGGAGTCACCACTGTTACATGGGTTAGACACACAGTCCAGCGGTGGACTGTGTGCACATTAAACACACTAACGTCTCGAGTTCGAATCTTGTCCCACGCATGCTGCCTTAATAAAAATGCCTTTTATTGTTAACCGAACCGGAGTCACCACTGTTACATGTTAAGTTTATTAATAACCGGAATAATAACCAAGTTAGACACACAGTCCAGTGGTGGACTGTGTGTATGTTTAATCACAGGACACGAGTTCGAGTCCGGTCTTCTGCACCGATTCGGAAAATTATTAAACTTTTTATTTAAGACAGAAATGGAAATGTTCAGTTTGTATATAAGTATAATAAAAATCGGTTTATATAACAAGTTAAACACACAGTCCAGCGGTGGACTGTGTGTTAACTCAACCCACAGGTCCCGGGTTCGAGACCTGTGGAGCGCACCGGTCCGATTCAGTAAAGTCTTTTTAGAAATAAATTGATTTTCGGATTAATCTAATTAATATATAAATATAATTAAAAACAGAAACATTTCGGGTTAGACACGTAGCTCAGTTGGTAGAGCTGCGTGCACGCGTACGGGAGGTCTCGGGTTCGAGCCTCACTCAGCGCACACATACACGCATACGAACCGGTCAAACAGTCAAGGTCAATGGTCAACGGTCAAAAAAGTCAACTTTTTTTATTATTTTTATTTATTTATTTTAATTAAAAATCAATTAAAAATACTTAAAAATAACATTTTTAAGGTTAGAAATAGCCTTAAACTCACAAAAATACACCCAACAATCCTACTAAAATAGATTAATAAAATCCGTTTACTTATCGAACCATAATGCTATTTATCTAGGTTAATTTCACTCGTGGTTAAAACCACTTCGCGTGCATTCAACATCATCAACCGAACGCACCCACTGTGAGTGAATCTTACAACTCCCCCTTTTTAATTACACGTTTTGGGGTGTGTCATGTGTCACAAAATAATTAACTCGTTTATTTAAACTTGTGCCATACCATATCGTGATCTAAACTTAGATTGTTTATATTGTTGTAATTATGTATTTCATTTTGTCAACTTATATGAGATTCATTCATTAAGCCCATCAGTTCCTCGTGGGAGACGAGTTGAGCAACGCGTGCCTCAAAACCAATCCATTATTGTTCATGTGTGTATTATTGAGTTTATATTGTTTGTAGTTATGTCTTTCATATTATCATGTTTATGCAATTCATTCATTAGGCCCATCAGTTCCTCGTGAGAGACGAGTTGAGCAACGCGTGCCTCTAAACGATCCATTATTGTTCATGTGTGTATTGTTTAATATTAAATTGATTTATGAATAAGTTTACATCTATTTTTACTCATGTGTGGTTGTGCACTTTATTTAATAATCAATTAAATAAACTTGTTCAAATGTTTTCCATAGGATTCACTCGCCAACTTTTTGTTGATCCAAAAACCCTTTTACACATGATACAGGTGAACAGGATGAAGCAAGGAAAACATAGGAAATGCCTTAGAAGAAAACAAAGAAGCTTAGATTGATGTTAGGTCATTGATGTAATTATGATTGTAAATTTCCATTAAATTGTATTAATGAATATGAAACGTTAAAATAAATGTCATGAGCTTTGATGATAACCCAATCATGCCCCGATCACCTTTTCCGCTGCGGGTCGGGGTGTGACAGATTGGTATCAGAGCCATGACTATAGGGATATAGGATAGGTTATTAGACCCTTAGAGCCTATACTATAGTCTGCCTAAATTTTAATTGATTAGGTGGTTACATACAAACTTGTGATATTTATTTGTTTCATATTTGTTTATACTTACAGTCAAACATACATACTTATATACATATTCATTATACATATATCAATGTTCATATATTCAATTCATTTTCATACTCTCATTATTGAAAGATTTTGTTGCAATTTTCAAATCTCATCAAAGTAAGTTCTGCGATGGGCATGTAGTAACTGGAAGGGTACAAGTACCGGTAGTCGGAACGTCCTGTCTAGGTTGGCATTCGTATAAATCCAATATAACGGACCAGTTTGCCTACCTGGGGACTAACGATGAGAGTACGAAGGACCTATTAGGCCAAAGCATGCCACACCAAACGTCGTTCGAACTAACCCACTTTGAGGTGTCACCGTGTCTACACCTGGACACATTCCGAATATCACACGTTGTATACATATTTCTCGATTTTCTCCGGGTTTTAGTGTACGCAACCAGGCAAACCCATGCGAACCATATGAAAAACCCGGTATTCATGGGGGCCCACATGATTACGAAGGTGAAGTATGGCGGCATGTAGGGCCTAATGGCGAGCAAAGCCCAAGACATCCTATGGATGTAGTAGATTTATTTTTCTATAATTATTTTATGAACGTTCATTCCTGAATGCGACCCATGATCCCAAAAGCATCCAACTCATACTCTTGACATGTATTCCTTGTAGATGTCTTCTAACCACGCCCGTAGGAAGATGAGAGCAGGAAAAGCCCGCGAGCGCATGGCTGCCCTGATCGCTCAACAAATGGCTGCCGTAATACCCAACATTGTAATCCAAGTACAACAAGCACTTACCGCTAATCCTGTCAATCAAGAAAAACCAAAACATTATCAACTCTCCCCCAAATACCACTAAATGCACTTACAAGCATTTCAAATCATGCGACCCTCCGAAATACAAAGGGACTGAAGGCGTCACCGCTCTCCTCCATTGGTTTGAAGAAATGGAGAACACCTTTCTAAATTGCGATTGTCCCGATGATCGCAAAGTGCGATATGCTACCGGTCGATTATATGGGATAGCACTTACTTGGTGGAATACAGAAAAGGCCAAACGAGGTGTTGAAGACGTTATGACTTTAACTTGGAATGAATTGAAGGAAATCATGACCAGACGATTTTGCCCAAGGAGCGAAATCAAGAAATTAGAAGATGAATTTTATTCGTTGAAGCAAAAGGAAGGAGACCACACCACATACAACAAAAGATTCCTCGAGTTACATCAAATGGTTCCCAACCTGTTCACTCCCCTCTACCGTTTGATCGAGCACTACATTCGTGGTCTTCCGTCAAAGATTCAAGACTCTGTAATAAGTACCTCGCCTGCAACTTTGGAAGCAGCAATGGAGCTAGCAACAGCGCCCACCGAGAACCAAATCCGGAACAAAGACTTCAAGGAGGAGAAGAAGAAGGATAAAGCATCGACTGAAACCTCCGACTACACCCAAACCGAATCCCCTTCTCAACCCAATTCTAAGAGAAAAAGAGACGGGCAACTTTTCGCTGCTATCCAACGAAATCAACCAATTTCACACGCCATACCCATCCAAGCTATCCCAATCACTCAAGTGGCACCCAACTCAACTTACCCAAATAAGAAACCATATCTTGGACCTCACCCTCGATGCAACAACTGTTTTTATCACCATCCCCTTACCTTACCTTACCTTGTCGACTATGTGCAACTTGTGGACGCTATGGTCATTTGAGCAAGGTTTGCCGCACCTTTCAAAACCAAATCTCTCCCCCTACTCAAACCATGAACCAAACCTATCAACAACCCCAATACCCCATGTTCCCATATGTTAGAGCTTGTTTCAATTGTGGCGACCCTACCCACTTTAGAAACACGTGCCCTCGATTGGTTAACATCATAAATGCTCAAGCCCAATCAAATCCAGTTAACCAAGTAAACCAAGAAAACCCAACCGTTAGGCCACCAGCAAGAGGAAGAGTCTTCAACATCAACGCCAATCCTGTCGAAGATAATGACGGCCCAAACGAAGATACCCAACTAGTCCTCTTCACCGAAAATCCAGATTCAACTCCAATCGTTTAGTTTATGTTTTTCTTTATATTTTAGAATCACATAGAACCAATCATAACTTAAGGATAAAGCCAATGAAACTTTGACAAGAATATGGTGGATACGCCGCTGGTACTTCCTATATATAAGTATTCTTGTCAAAGGATCAGAAGCATTATCTGGCGGTTATGAGAGGTTCCATGTGTAGACTGTTTGAGTAATTATTGTTTATTATTTCAGTACATGCAATTTCATAGGCCGCCGCTCCCCATTACATTATGAGCGTTGAGCATGTTCCCCGTTTCATTATGAGGTTGAACCTGGCGTGCCCACATACGATCGGCTCCGTTTGATTGAGCCTTGATCGCACAGACATTTTCATTTTTCAGTACATGCAATACGATCGGCTCCGTTTGATTGAGCCTTGATCGCACAGACATTTTCATTATCAGTATCTTGTGGTTGTTGTGTTTGTTGTAGAGTCACATAGAACTAATCATAACTTGCGGATAAAGTCAATGAGAATTTGACGAGAATATGGTGGATACGCCGCTGGTACTTCCTATATATAAGTATTCTTGTCAAATGATCGGAGGCATTATCAGGCGGTTATGAGAGGTTCCATGTATAGGCTGTTTGTGTGATTGTTGTTTAGATTAAGTTTATTATTTTCAGTACATGCAATACGATCGGCTCTGCTTGATTGAGCCTTGATCGCACAGACATTTTCATTTTCAGTACATGCAATACGATCGGCTCCGTTTGATTGAGCCTTGATCGCACAGACATTTTTCATTTTCAGTATCTTGTGTTTGTTGTATTGGTTGTAGAGTCACATAGGACTAATCATAATACACTGATAAAACCAATGAAAATTTGACAAGAATATGGTGGATACGCCGTTGGTACTTCCTATATATAAGTATTCTTGTCAAAGGATCAGAGGCATTGTCAGACGGTTATGAGAAGTTCTATGTAGGATTTAGTAGTTTCTTGGTAACTAATCATAACTTGTGGATAAAACCAATGAAAATTTGGCAAGAATATGGTGGATACGCCGCTGGTACTTCCTATATATAAGTATTATTGCCAAAGGATCAGAGGCATTATCAGGCGGTTATGAGAAGTTCCATGTAGGATTTAGTATTGCCCTGGGTTAAAATTTGTGTTACATATATATCATCTCGCTATTTAAAGAAATTGGATTGTGTTCCATTTCTACATAAACTAACCTCTCCATCCTAACAAACGAGAGAGGAACTGTCACCATTCAAACATATATGCTATCAGAATGTGGATTCAAATATTAGCTGTTGTGTTTATTTATGTTCTATAGTCATAGAACCAATCATAACTTACTGATAAAACCAATGAAAATTTGACAAGAATATGGTGGATACGCCGCTGGTACTTCCTATATATAAGTATTCTTGTCAAAGGATCAGAGGTATTGTTAGATGGTTATGAGAAGTTCCATGTAGGTTGTAGTATTAGAAGTTTTGCCTTAGGATATAACCATACCCTTCCAAGCATATCCAAACTCTTATGCATGATATCATATTTAGCGAATCAATTCTGCTTATCAATACTTTTACAGTAGGCAACAAAAAGCGATTCCTGTAATAGGGTACTTAACCCTTGCAAGGAACGTTACCGCCTCAAACAAAAACTTAAAACCTTACTTCTTCTAAGCATGTAACTGTCAAACTAAACATCATCATTCTTTTAGTCAAATATATCACTATTTAAATTTCGGGACGAAATTTCTAAAAAGCAGGGGATACTGTAACATCCGTAAAAAACGGATTTACCAAACCCGCTCCGTTTATTAACCGAACAATCAGTTAAAAATTTCGTTGCGAATTTAATGCCCAAAATAATTTTAAACGATACATAATCAATTATTATATGAGAATATATAATTAGTTTTTGAAAAACTGTTAAAAATAAGAAAATAAAAATAATATGGCCCTGCCGGGTTTCGAACCCGGGTCAGTCAGCCGGTCAACAACAGACTTAACACTCAACTCTCCAACCACTGCGCCACTAGTGTTTCTTGTTAATTATTAGACTCAATTAATTCATAACATGTTTTCCGAATTCAAAAACCGGCGCCCAAATTTCAGTTGTCGGAAATCCCGACTAACTCGCCAATAATTTACGACTTCTTCAGTTATAATGTAAATGTTTAAACCTACATCGGTTATAACCGACGCCTGAGTCCGCGACACAAGTTATAACCGCCGGAGGATTTCTAACCGACGAATCAAGTCGGAAATAGGACCAAATTCATCGACGACTTGCCTTATAAATACCCCCTCGAACCTCTGCAAGCTTTTTCGCTCAAAACCGCACCTTTACCCGACGTAATTCCATTCGCCGGAAAATTTCTGTACCTCGCCGGAAAACCGAACCCTTCACTTCTGAACCTTACTGAACCCCCTGAGCTTATACCGAAGTCACCCACATCCTTTTCAAGCTTTCTGAAGACTCGCTGCTGCAAGACACACGACGCCGGAATCTGTTGCTGTCGCCGGAGTTCTGCCGGAGAAACAGAGGAATCCAGTCGGTATACCTCACGTTTAAATCTTTCCTTCTTTTTACATATCTCATCTGTAATTAACTGAAAAACGCTAACGAACACGATAAAACATCGAACCAGTCGGATTTCCGATTCTGGTTAAAATCTAACGAAGAAGACGAAGTTGCGGTAACATATAAGTTTAATTAAAATCAAGAGATAACTCGGGTTAGACACACAGTCCAGCGGTGGACTGTGTGCACATTAAACACACTAACGTCTCGAGTTCGAATCTTGTCCCACGCATGCTGCCTTAATAAAAATGCCTTTTTTTGTTAACCGAACCGGAGTCACCACTGTTACATGTTAAGTTTATTAATAACCGGAATAATAACCAAGTTAGACACACAGTCCCGTGGTGGACTGTGTGTATGTTTAATCACAGGACACGAGTTCGAGTCCGGTCTTCTGCACCGATTCGGATAATTATTAAACTTTTTATTTAAGGTACAGAAATGGAAATGTTCTGTTTGTATATAAGTATAATAAAAATCGGTTTATATAACAAGTTAAACACACAGTCCAGCGGTGGACTGTGTGTTAACTCAACCCACAGGTCCCGGGTTCGAGACCTGTGGAGCGCACCGGTCCGATTCAGTAAAGTCTTTTTAGAAATAAATTGATTTTCGGATTAATCTAATTAATATATAAATATAATTAAAAACAGAAACATTTCGGGTTAGACACGTAGCTCAGTTGGTAGAGCTGCGTGCACGCATACGGGAGGTCTCGGGTTCGAGCCTCACTCAGCGCACACATACACGCATACGAACCGGTCAAACAGTCAAGGTCAATGGTCAACGGTCAACGGTCAAAAAAGTCAACTTTTTTTATTATTTTTATTTATTTATTTTAATTAAAAATCAATTAAAAATACTTAAAAATAACATTTTTAAGGTTAGAAAATAGCCTTAAACTCACAAAAATACACCCAACAATCCTACTAAAATGGATTAATAAAATCCGTTTACTTACCGAACCATAATGCTATTTATCTAGGTTAATTTCACTCGTGGTTAAAACCACTTCGCGTGCATTCAACATCATCAACCGAACGCACCCACTGTGAGTGAATCTTACAACTCCCCCTTTTTAATTACACGTTTTGGGGTGTGTCATGTGTCACAAAATAATTAACTCGTTTATTTAAACTTGTGCCATACCATATCGTGATCTAAACTTAGATTGTTTATATTGTTGTAATTATGTATTTCATTTTGTCAACTTATATGAGATTCATTCATTAAGCCCATCAGTTCCTCGTGGGAGACGAGTTGAGCAACGCATGCCTCAAAACCAATCCATTATTGTTCATGTGTGTATTATTGAGTTTATATTGTTTGTAGTTATGTCTTTCATATTATCATGTTTATGCAATTCATTCATTAGGCCCATCAGTTCCTCGTGAGAGACGAGTTGAGCAACGCGTGCCTCTAAACGATCCATTATTGTTCATGTGTGTATTGTTTAATATTAAATTGATTTATGAATAAGTTTACATCTATTTTTACTCATGTGTGGTTGTGCACTTTATTTCATAATCAATTAAATAAACTTGTTCAAATGTTTTCCATAGGATTCACTCGCCAACTTTTTGTTGATCCAAAAACCCTTTTACACATGATACAGGTGAACAGGATGAAGCAAGGAAAACATAGGAAATGCCTTAGAAGAAAACAAAGAAGCTTAGATTGATGTTTAGGTCATTGATGTAATTATGATTGTAAATTTCTGTTAAATTGTATTAATGAATATGAAACGTTAAAATAAATGTCATGAGCTTTGATGATAACCCAATCATGCCCCGATCACCTTTTCCGCTGCGGGTCAGGGTGTGACACTTTGTCTGATGAAAATGATTTTATTTTATTTATAATTATATATATATATATATATATATATATATATATATTATATATTATATATTAACACAAACAAATAGTAAAAACTAATTTTTTTTAATATTTGCTTTTGTTTGTTAGTAATATGTTATTTATTTTATTCATTTGATTTTTTAGTAATAAATAGTAATTAGTAAAACAAATAGTAAAAATTAAGTTTTTTTAATATTTGTTTTTGTTTGTTAGTAATATTTTATTTATTTTATTCATTTGATTTTTTAGTAATAAATAGTAATTAGTAATTATTAGGTATCTGTTTTTTTTAATTTTTTTTATTTTAGTATTCTTTTATTTAGCAATTGTGATGCTAGTAACTAATTATTTTTTATATTTCATTTATTTTTGTAATATTTTATTCATTATTAATTTGATTTTTTAGTAGTAAATAGTAATTGATAGTTTTAAGCATTTGTTTTTATTTTTTATTAATAATATTTTATTTAGCAATCAATTTAGGTTTTTATAATAACTTGCGTTCTTTAACTTTTATAAAAAGTTTTAAATTTGCATCTATGTTTATTAATTTTTTAACATTCCGAGTTATTTGTTTGTGTATCGTGATGGTACCTTAAGCGGGCGTTAGATCGATATCGATTCGGTTCGTTAAAGTACCAGTACGATTCATGCACTCAGTATACAATTCAATACGTGTTTTACATCGACATAAAACATTAAAAATGGACACCGGTATCGATATTGATGTTGTTTGAACGGTATAGATTGATTCGAATTGTCACGATACTGGTACCGATATTCAATTAACGTCATAGACAGAGGTGTATACATAAAAAACTATTGAAACTGGAAACCATAAAAATGAGTATATGTATCCATACCGATGTTGTTTGGTACAACACGCCAAGAATACGATGCTAGTTTATAAAAAAAACAATGAAAATAAATAACGAGTTGTTTGATTTCAATTCGGCTCACTAAGGTGGCGACATGATATTTGTTATCAACCAAGAAACCATAAAGTTGTTACATACCGGTACCGATGTTGTCCGGATCGGTACGATATGGTAACGATACGATCTTAGTTTATCGAAAGCAAAAACAGTTAAAATAAATAGCGGTATTGAATCAAATGTTGTTCAGTCAATTTCGGTTTGGTTTGGTATGACAACGGCACAATGGCCGTTTTCAATAAACTTTACATGGCAACCCTACGCAAACCAACTAAACCATTATCAAGTGAGCAACATCCATATCGGTATCGATATTCGTTTTTGTTGTTTTCAACCAATGTAAGGTTTTCTCTTTCTATTACTATAGTGAGTGTCGGTACCGTACCGAATCAAACAGATACCAATCAAATTCTCGCCACAAAATGCGAAAGAAAATCACTAGTATATTATTAATAAATACTGATATAGTAAACAGAATCAAATATATCAACTTAATAGTTTACTCAATATTCTATATATTATTAATATTAATTTGCAACTTGATTATGCAATTCACCTCGTGTTTTATAAGTTGTACCCTACTTTTTTTTCTATATTTCTTTATTATTTTACTTTTAACTTTTTCATCTTTTATATTTAATCATACAACTTTTTTAATTTATATATTATTAATTTGCAACTTGATTATGCAATTTACCTCATGTTTTATAAGTTATACCCTACTTTTTTTTCTATATTTCTTCATTATTTTAGTTTTAACTCTAATAGTTTTTATCTTTTATATTTAACCATACAATTTTTTTTGACTTATACATATTATTAATTTGCAACTTGGTTATGCAATTCACCTCATGTTTTATAAGTTGTACCCTACTTTTTTTTATATTTCTTTATTATTTTAGTTTTAACTCTAATAGTTTTCATCTTTTATATTTAACCATAACTTTTTTGACTTACCACTTTAGTTCCACATACTTTTTATCTTTTATAAATTTTTCATTTTACGTTTGGTCTAAATTTTTCAAGTTAATATGTTGCACTGTGCGTATGTGGTTCAACATTTTTAACTCAATTTTTTCTCTTGACAATCACATTGTATTTAACTTTTCGGTCTAATTTTTACGCACTAACACGTCGCAACAAGCATGCATGGTTCAGCGTCTTTATGTCTACTTTTCTTCAGTTTTATTAATATTATTTTAATTTCTTTTGTTTTACGAACTTTTCTTGTGTGGGAGTCGCTATCAACGATAGGACATTAGCACTATTTGGCATAATTTTACGCACCGTAACAATAATACTATTATTTTGAAGAATGATAGTATTTTATTTACTGCTTTTCTTGCTAAAAAAACGAATGCAAATATCTTAAATCATAGCGTAATTTCATCTAAACAAAACTTACAATCAAATGTCTGAACAATTAAAAAGCTTATATGATTATGACGTTGAAAACGAATTGTTGAATGTTGACTTTGGAGGCACACATGTGGGGCCGTCTGTGACATTTATTTTGATCGGGATATAAATAAGGGATAATCACGAAAATAGCTCAAGGAATGGTCAATTTTACCAAAATAGACACCTGAACAGGCTTTACGAGTCGTTTCAATATGCTGAAACGACTTAAAAAAATCCTTTCAAGTCAACTAACCCATGATTGCCATGTATCCGGCCTGTTAGTATGGCTTAAGCTCTCAGTGTGGCTTGAGATCTTTCAGTGTAACGGCTTGGCTTGACTTAAGATCTTTCAACACGGCTTGAGAACTTTCCATACGGCTTGAGATCTTTCAACATAGTTTAAATATACACGAATAATTAAAAATATAAACAAATAATTTAAAAAAAATCTCAATAAAATATGAGAACTTGAAAATCTCAATTAAAAAATCTGAAAGTTTTAACTTGAAAATAAAGAATATTTAACTTCAAAATAAAAAATTACTAGGTTAGAAGCCGATGTATACACGGTTAAATAAATGTAATTTTATACTAAATAATAAAAATATAACTTTAAAACCTCGTTTAATACACGAGTCGATTTTATATATTAAGTAATTAAAACGTTATATATTTAAGAATCTTGTGGATTGTACGAGTTGAATAAATGTAATTGTATATACCAAATAATTAAAAAAGTTATACATTTAAAAACTCTGTGCATTACACGGGTTAAATAAATGTAATTTTGTATACTAAATAATAAAAATGTAATATTTAAAAAAAAACTCGTGTATTGTGAAAAAGTAATATCTTAAAAAAACTCATGTATTGTACCCGTGTAATACATTTATTCAACTCGTACAATACATGAGGTTTTTAAAGTTATATATTTTTATTATTTAGTATAAAAATTACATTTATTTAACCCGTGTACACGGGGTTTTAACCTGGTAAATTTTTTATTTTCAAGTTAAAATTTTCAGAATTTTTTACTTGAGATTTTCAAGTTCTCACCTTGAGATTTTTTTTAATTATTCGTTTATGTTTTTAATTTTCCGTTTATATTTAAACTATGTTAAAAGATCTCAAGCCGTGTTGAAAGTTCTCAAGCCGTGTTGAAAGATCTTTAGTCAAGCCAAACCGCTACACTGAAAGATCTCAAGCCACACTGAAAGGGCTTAAGCCACACTGAAACGGCTCAACCGAACACGTGGCAATCATGGGTTGGTTGACTTGAAATGATTTTTTAAGCCGTTTCAGTATATTGAACCGGCTCGTAGAGCCGCGTCAGGTGGCTATTTTGGTAAAGTTAACCATTCTAAGGCTATTTTCGTGA
The DNA here is from genome assembly GCA_947069175.1 of Scalesia atractyloides. Lineage (NCBI taxonomy): Eukaryota > Viridiplantae > Streptophyta > Magnoliopsida > Asterales > Asteraceae > Scalesia > Scalesia atractyloides. The sequence continues at coordinate 11,502,258 of CAMTDV010000023.1, read as the reverse complement.
TTATCCCTATAAATAAATATATTTCTTTCAAACAACGAACTTTATTTATTTTAAAGGCAATGTGGGGATATAAAATACGGTAATAATAGTCTAGGGGTATTAAAATAACTTCGATTGACTTCATTTAAACGAGAAGGAACAGTATTATCGAACACTATGATATGATATTTTAGGTTTTCGTTTTTAGTTTTTTAGCTTGCAGATTTTATAATTTTTGTTTAAGTTATCGTGTTTATATTTAATTTTGTGTATTTTCTATATTTGCGTCATTGTGTTCTTTTTTCAATTCATCATATTTTTTTTCTTCGCATTGTATTATATTTCTTACCATTGAGTGAATAACGGATCCCGATCCTAAAAACAATAATGCCTTGGAATAAGCATGAGTAATCAAATGAAATAAAGCACTACGATAAGAACCCATACCTAGAGCTAACATCATATAACCCAATTGAGACATTGTGGAATAGGCTAAACCTCTCTTAATGTCTTTTTGAGCCAAAGCTAAAGTAGCTCCGAAAAAAACTGTTATTATCCCTATAAAAGAGATAAAAATTCATTATGTGCGGTATGACTATGAAAAGGGGCATAAGTCGAGCTACAAAAAAATTCCCGCTGCTACCATCGTAGCAGCATGTATAAGGGCCGAAATAGGGGTCGGCCCTTCCATGGCATCAGGTAACCATACATGAAGGGAAATTGTGCAGATTAGCAATCGCACCAGCAAATAATAGAACAGCACACAAAGTAACTAATACAGAATTGACCTCATTATTAGAAATCAAGTTATTGAATATTTGAAATAAATCACTAAATTCGAAACTCCCCGTTATCCAATAAAACCCTAAAATGCCTAATAATAAACCAAAATCACCAACACGATTAGTTACAAATGCTTTTTGACAAGCCTTTGCTGCAACAGTCGTGTGAACCAAAATCCTATTAATAGATACGAACACATTCCAACCAATTCCCAAAAGATATAAATTTGTATCAAATTTGAACTAGTAACTAATCCCAACATGGAAGTACTGAAAAAACTCATATGCAAAAAATCTCAAATATCCGTAATCATGAGACATATAATTATCACTATAAATCAGAACCATAATTCCAACAGTAGTGATTAATATTGACATAATAGAAGTAAGTGGATCGATCAAGTATCCGAATTCTAAAGAAAAATCATTATTTATAATCCAAGACCATACATATTGATAGACAGAACTGCTATTTATTTGCTGAATAGCAGATTCAGAGAAAAAAATCATGACTATACTTAACAATAAAACGCTCTGAAAAGCCCACATATGACGAAGACTTTTTGTTGCCGTCGGAAAAAGAAGAAGTCCCAACTCTATTAACATAGGACCTAGAAATGGAAGAAAAGGTATTATCCACGCATATTGATATGTCTGTTCCATAAAAAAAGTTTTTTTATTCTTAATTAATTGTTTTCGATTCACCGGATCTTACCTCTTTCGAAAAAAGTCAATAAAAAATCAAGATATGCACTAACTTATTGAATAATTTTATATTAGTATTTATTCTGAGTCTTTTCAAAATCATTATTTTCTATATTTGAGTCATTGTGTTCTTTTTTCAATTCATCATGTCTTTTTTTCTTCACATTGTACTATATTTCTTAGTATTGTGTTATTTTGCTTAACATTATGTTATATTGTAATTTTATAATATTTTTAGAAGATTTTGCTAAATAATTTTACCAGAAGTTTAGAAGTAATTAAAGAGACCAAACAAATGTTGTAGTTGTTGATGTAGGTTAAATTTGTAGTCAAACTTTATCAAATAAAACTGTATTCTGATTGGTTTGTTACCGTCAAATTGTAATAAACTATAATAGAAGTAAATTGGAAATAGAGCATATAATAGCCACACAAACACACACGTGCACAATCAATACAATAGCCACCACAGAGTTGCATCTCTCTCTTACAATAGCCACATTTTTCGTTTTTAAGAAAAAAATTGCATCGTTTTATAAATCTAATACAAGAACTAAACTATAAAGTATGTAAACTAAATACATAGTATGAATCTAAATAAAAATAAATGAGCATAAATATTACATTCTTAAATGGACTAAAAGTAATTAAAGAGATCAAACTAATAAGGGTTATTTAATTTTAATAATACTAAGTTTCACCTATTGGCTCATAGTTATCCCAACTTTAAAAATTCTCTCCAATAGTTCCAACTTGTAAGATTTTGGCCTCCATTGATTCTTTTCTAACATAGATGCACTTAAATCAATTAAGGAGTCTGCAGATACACTTGAATCTATTTAGGAGACCAAATTCTTATATGTTTGAAAATGATCATTGGGGGCCAAACGTTTACAAGTTAGGATCGTTGAAGATAATTTTTAAAATTGGGATCATTATCAGCCAACATGTGAAAGTTATGATTATTAAAATCAAATAACCCAACTAATAAGGGTATCGTTATTGATTGATGGCTATATTCATAGTCAAAATAGATTAAGAAGTAATCAAAGAGACCTAACTAATGACGTGGTTGTTGATGATGGCTAAATTTGTAGTTAAACTTTATTAAACAAAATTGAGTTATGATTTGTTTGTTACCCTCAAAACATAATGAATATAATTAAGTAGGAAGTAAACGGAAATAGAGTAGAGTGTAGATAGAAAAAACCTATTTATATTTGTTATTGTCATACAGTTTTTTTTTTTGTTAAAGTAAAGATTTTATAAACAATGTTATTTTGGTATTTTAACAATTTGAATTTAACAAATTAAATTAAAACAATAAGATTTATAAACCCGGATAAGAAAAAACCTTTCCGAGGAAAGTGACCAAAAATGGAAGAAATGACTAAGAAGTAATTAAAGAGACCAAACTAATAGTGTGGTCGTTTATGACGGCTAAATATGTAGTCAAAAATTGATCAAATAAAACTGAGTTCTAATTGTGTTGTTAGCGTTGAAATATGATCATTTTAACAGAACAGAGCAGGCCCTATTAATATATTAATAGTTGTTTTACCAGCCAATCCACTTTTAAAAAATAAAATACACTACTTAAAGAAAAGAAAAAAACACGTGCACGCACACTCTATATAATAGCCACCCTCACTCAAGTCACAACGATCATCGTAAACAATCCCAAAATCATGGAGTTACATCTCTCTCTTACAATAGCCACATTATCCGTTATTCTGCTAATATTCCTATTCCAAATCTTGTTCCAAAAGAGGGCAAAGATAAGCCAGAACCAAAACCCACCTCAACCAAAGGGTGCATGGCCTATAATAGGACATCTACACCTTCTAGGCGGATCTGCGCTACCTCACAGAATTTTCAGTGACTTGGCGGATACATATGGGCCCATATTTACCATCAAATTAGGGGTTCGCCAAGCTTTGGGAGTGAGCGATGCGGAGATGGCCAAAGAGTGTTTCACCACCAACGATAAGGCCTTTGCCAGCAGACCAAGTCGTTGGCTTCTGTGATCATGGGCTACGACTACGCCATGTTCGCGTTAAGTCCATACGGGGAGTACTGGCGACAAGTGCGCAAGCTGGCTACAGTCGAGCTTCTCTCTCAGCGATGTGTTGAGATGCTAAAGCATGTTCGAGTCTCCGAAGTTAGAACGTTCATGAAAGATACCTACGAGGCTTGCTTGAGAAACAAAGAGGGTGAAGATCTGATATGGTGAAGGTGGAGATGAGAGAGTTCTTTGCCAATCTGGTGTTTAACATTATAACAAGAACAACTGCAGGAAAGCGATTCTCGCCCGGTGATAAAGAAGCTGTTGAAATTCATGCGGTGGTTAAAAAATTATTCGAGTTTTTGGGCACTTTCGTGGTGTCTGATTTCATTCCCTCTTTGAAGTTTATGGACTTAGGAGGACATGTTAAAAGAATGAAGTTAGTCGCGAAAGAGATGGATGACATAATTGAACGGTGGTTAATTGAGCACAAGCAAAGGAGAGAGTCAAATGAGGTGAAACAGGACTTCATGATATATTGATTTCCATAGTTGAAGGTGCTTCTAAAGATGAGTTTCCTGGCTATGACCGTGACACAGTCATCAGATCAACGAGTCTCGTAAGCTAAATAATTATCATACCATTAATCCCATGTATGCTTCGATTTGTAAATTTTAAGCAAATGTCTTCTAACCATGTTGCAGGTAATGATCACAGCAGGCTTCGATTCAACGGCTGTAACGTTAACATGGGCTGTAGTTTTGCTGCTCAACAACCAGAAACACTAAAACGTGCTCAAGAGGAACTCGATCTCCATGTTGGAAGAAAGAGACTACAGGACGAATCAGACATAAAAAATTTAGTCTACCTGCAAGCTATTGTCAAAGAGACTTTACGTTTATACCCACCTGCACCAATCTCACTTCTTCATCAGTCAACGGATGACTACGTTGTTGGTGGCTACACGGTCCCAAAGGACACCCTCTTAATAGCAAATCTATGGAAGTTACATCGTGATCCTAATATTTGGTCAGATCCGTACAAGTTTCAACCCGAGAGGTTCCTGACAGACAAAAAGGATATTGACCTCAAGGGTCAACATTATGAATTGCTTCCCTTTGGTAGTGGTCGAAGAATGTGCCCAGGTGTTTCTTTTGCACTCCAGTCTCTGCATTTGACATTAGCTAGTTTGATTCAAGGGTTTGAGCTAGCCAAATCATCCGATGGGCCGGTTGATACGAGTGAGATCTGACCAACAATAAAGCATCTCCACTTGATGTCCTGCTTAGACCTCGTTAATCCAGTGATGCGTATCATGCTGATGCATAGAATTAGGTCACTCCTAAAAGTCCTACCATCTGAACAAGTCAATCAGTCCACAAAGAAGTTTAGATATTGTTAGATAATAATAAAGTTTGAGGTTGTTATTGTTTTCTCTAGGTTTATTTATGTGTAACTTTCTTTTCTATATATTGTTTGTTGCTTTACCTTATCAATCATCAAATACAATAATAATTCCTCATTCATGGTCTCAAGCCAACTCATGTGGTTGATTTTCCTTTGACCAATCCCTCTCTCTTCTTCTTTCTTTTTTGCTTGTCCCTTCCCTTCTCCTTCTGATCCAATCATTCCTCCTACCATTCTGTCTCTCTTATTCTACTTCTCCTTCATGGCCTCTCCATCAACAAATATCAATCTCCCTTTGAATGGATTGGCCCCTATGATAGCCGTAAAGCTCTCGGGTTCCAACTATATCTATTGGCGTACTCAAATGTTACCTATTCTTACCATTCGACATCTCTTGCCTGATGTGGATGGATCGCAAACTGCTCCTCCACCGATGATTACCAACAAAGACAAATAAGAAACTAACTCGGAATATATTTCTTGGCTTCAGGCTGAACAACAAGCCACAGTCATTATCAACACCTCCTTGATCGAAGAAGCTTTGGCTGTGACTATTGGGTTAACTACGGCTCGGAAGATTGGGTTGCTCTTGAGGCAGCTTTCTGTAACACTTCTGTCAAACGGGTACAAAACTTACGTTATAATTTATGTGCACTTAAAAAGGGTGACAAAACAGTGGGTGATTTTGGCTGTGAATTGAAGGCAATTTGTGATCAACTCTAAGCAATTAGGCATCCCGTAGACATAATGGATCAACTCCATTGGTTTTTATGCGGACTTGGTAAGCCTTTTGAAAGTTTTTCAACCACTATTAGATCAACCCGTCCCATAACAAACTTTGTTGACTTGTTAGCCAGCGCTGAGAGTCACGAACTCTTTGTCAAAAACCTTCACTCGGAGCCCACACCACCTTCGGTTGCCTTTGTGGCCCAGACCGCGAGGCCCACCAACAATCAGAATCATCGTGGCAATAATCCCTTCTACATGCCGCGATCTAACATGCCATCCTTTCGACCTAACAGGCCCAACAGGCCATCCTATCGTGGGTCTCAAAGAAACAATTTTGGACAACAACTAAACCAAAATCACAGGCCACCTACGTGTCAATTATGTTGCAAACCCGGCATTTTGCATCACAATGCTACCACCTTGCTTCTTATGCTGCCTCGGCTCAACCTTCTGATGATTAACTTGCTCAAGCGTTTCACGCTCAGTGTCACCTAAACGCCATTGTTCCTGATTGGACATCCGATACGGGTGCTACCACTCACATGCTTCCTACACCAACTTCTCTTCAAAATTCTACTCCGGTTCAAGGTAACAAAAGAGTTTACTTTGGTAACGGTGACTCGCTACAAATTTCTCATATTGGTAACACTAGTTTACTCGAAAATCTTGCTCTAAATAATGTTTTAGTTGTTCCAAATCTCACAAAAAATCTACTCTCCATTGGTAATTAACAGAATATGATCCAATTGATGTCATTTTTTCTCATCCATATTTTTACATTCAGGATCGTCGAACCAAGCAAACAATAGCCAAGGGATGCCGTGAAGACGGCCTTTATGTTCTTCGAGACAGTCATTAAGCTCTCGTGTCTTCTCACACATGTCCAAAAGCTTCTTTTGAAATATGGCATTCTTGACTTGGGTATGTCAATTTTGATATAGTTTCATTTCTTAAAAATAATGGTTCTTTGTCGTTTAATTATGTGTTACCTAAACCCGGTCTTTGTGGCCCTTGTGAACTTGCCAAATCAAAGAGACACCTTTTTGATTTTAATAATAAACGGCTTCCTCACCATTAGAATTAATACATTGCGACTTATAGGTCCATCCCCGGTAAAATCTCTTGATAATTTTCTCATATTACGTGGCATTTATAGATGATTACTCCCGATTTACTTGGCTATACCCGTTACGGGCAAAATCGGAGTTTGTTGAAGCTTTGTCTATATTTATACCGTTCGTTCAAACTCAATTTTCTTCAAAAATAAAAAAACTTTTCAAAGTGACTATGGAACTGAATTTACTAATAATCGTGTACAAAGATTGTTTGAACAAAATGGTACATTTCATTATGTCGTGCCCATATACTCACCAACAAAATGGTCGTGTTGAAAGAAAGCATAGGCATGTTGTCAAAACCGGTTTGGCAATGTTATTTCATGCCAAACTTCCTGTTAAATATTGGGTCGACGCCTTTTCCTTGGTTGTGTTTATAATAAATCGTCTACCTACTACATTGCTACAAGGAAAATCGCCATTTGAAATTACTAACACAGACCGAATTACTCCTCCTTTCGGTCGTTTGGTTGTCATGTTTTTTCGTACCTACGTGATTATGCTCCTCATAAATTATCCCCTAGGAGCATTCCATGCATCTTTATTGGGTATTGCTCTAAATACAAAGGGTACCGATGTCTTGACCCGTGCACCTCACGAATATATGTTACCCGTAATGGCCGTTTTGATGAAAACCACTTCCCTCTTGATAACACCCAATAGATAATAGATCACCTATCACTCAACTTGAGGATACTACTTTCTGTGACATCTAGTCTGATGATAACCAACCACCAAATCCACACGTGTCGAAACCTTCTACACACAAACGAACAACCTCCCACCACATAACTCTCCCATTACTGTTCCTTTTTTTCCACCCTCAACCTCTCCTAATATGGCCCACAATATCGACCCATTTAACCCTAGCCCAAATTCTGAAACTCTTACCTCACCTACTGATTCCCAGACTATTCTAGCCCAACACTCGGTGGCCCATCTCACTCTACTCCATCGGATCACGTCTCTTAATCAATCTCCAACTTCCACACCCTCCACAACCCCTTCAACCACTTCGCCTTCCTCACCTCATTCTTCTACTGATACTACAAGCATGGTCTCACCAACAAATAACAGTCTTGCTCCCGTTCCTCCACTAACCTCATCTCACCCGATGATCACACGCGCTAAGTCGGGAATATTTAAACCCCGTCATCGAGTTGATTTAGCTCATACAAAAAAACTTCCTCTTCATCGTGCGTTATTTGCCATTACTGACCCAAAGACATACCATGCTGCCTCAAAAGATCAAAAATGTGTAAGTGCAATGGAAAATGAATTTTATGCACTTCGGAAAAATAATACATGGACACTTGTTCCTCGTCCGCTTAATGCAAATGTGGTTGGTTCCAAATGGCTTTTTAGAACCAAATTCAAAGACGATGGGTCAGTTGAGCGCTACAAAGCAAGGCTTGTAGCACAAGGTTTTACTCAAGTTCCTGGTCTTGACTATTCCCGCACCTTTAGTCCAGTTGTTAAAGCTGCCACTATTCACACTATTCTTGCATTGGCTGTTATCAGCCAGATGTTAACAATGCCTTTCTACATGGGCATCTTATAGAAAATGTGTATATGGAACAACCTACGGGTTTTGTTGACACTCAATTTCCTTTCATGTGTGTAAACTAAACAAACTATATACGGGCTAAAACAGGCACCTATGGCTTGGTTTCATCGTCTCAGCTTGTTTCTCACAAATAATGGTTTTTCTTGCAGTCTGTGCAGACCCATCGTTGTTTATCTTCAAACGTGACTCTTGTTTATCTCCATCATAACCTCAACATGGACTTTTTCTAAATCAGTCTAAATACACTTTGGATATTTTGAATCGTGCTAAGATGTTGGATGCTAAACTTGCATCAACACCTTTAAGCACCAATGTGTCTTTTACTTCTACAGGTACTTCTTTTTGGATGCTAGACACCATCGGTCAATTGTAGGGGCTCTCAAGTATCTAATAATCACGAGACCTGACATTGCATATGCAGTCAATCAAGTTAGTCAGTTTCTTCATGCTCCCACTATTGCTCACTTTTAGGAAGTCAAAAGAATATTGCGCTATCTTAAGGGAACCATTGCTTTTGGATTACACTACAGTCGGCCTACTCACACTTCATTACTTGGTTACTCCGATGCTGACTGGGCTCGCTGTTTGGAAACTAGGAGATCTACTTATGGTTATTCTATTTTCTTGGGGGTAATTTAATTTCGCGAGTGCTAAAAAGCAACCAACCGTTGCACGCTCTAGTTGTGAATCTGAATACACAGCTTGGCGAACACCGCTACAAAATTGTTTGGTTAACTCATCTTTTTCAAGAACTTCACGCTTTACCTCCAGAGTGTCCAACCCTCCTTTACGACAATCAAAGTGTCATTTTTCTCACACAAAACCCCGTTTCACACAAGCGGGCTAAACATATAGATCTTGATTATCACTTCTTACGTGAGTTGGTTGCTGTAGGAAAACTTGCAACCAAGTTTGTTCCCACCAAGCTTCAGGTGGCTGACATCTTTACAAAAAGTCTTCCAACTTCCTAATTTAACACATTTAATTCTCTAGGTTATATTTTGGTCCTTATGTGTTACTTTCTTTTCTATATATTGTCGTTGCTTTACCTTATCAATCATCAAATACAATAATAATTCCTCATTCAGATATAATACACTCTTAAAGCCAAATAAGTGAGCTCTTCCTATTGTTGGTTTTTTGTCAATGGGGAAAAGTGTATGATCCTTAATTTATAGGTTTTGTTCCTGTTGTATGTTTTTTGGTTAAAAATATAATAAAAATTTACTATCTAAAGATTGGATCGAACAAAATCGACTAAAATATGGTGTTGCAAGTAAAACAATAATATCTTCTTTTATAATCAACAGATGGCCAGTCACCTTATAAACTTATCACTCAATGTAACCATTATCTCTGATTCATCGCGTGCAGCACAAGTATGGAAACCAGGCTCCAAAGGACTCGATCTTTCAGGCTCTACACCGAAGGGTTCACCGTCTAGAGGAGGTGGCATGGCAAGCATCTGATCATCGGCTAGGGAACTAAAAGGAGACTCGGAGTCATAACCCTAGTCTCACTACCACTATTGAGTTCTCACCAGGTCCATAGAGAGGAGCTAAGGGTAAGCACCAGGGACAAACTATTTTGCACTCGTTTTACCATATAGGGAAGGGTTTGCTAAGGGCTTATAGACGGGGGTAACAACGAGCTAGAATCTAGTATCTGCACAAGTTGTGGATCTGTTGTGATTTCCAATTGAAAACCACCCTAACCCGTACTAGCTCGCTTGGATAAGGAAGAAGGCCAAAACCAAGGTGGGCAAACGAAGATTTAAGGAAACAATATGTTTGGTGCTATATATAACAATTTAAGAAACACAAAATGATCCCTAGTTTTGATATGATTAAAACTAGAAACTTGTGTTGTTAGGTTGTTGTTATTTAATGTGTATACCATATACATGCCCCTAAACACTTAATGTATACATTAAGAATGTGATGTTGTGTTAGAAAGCCTATTGGAATCAAATTAGTTCACTGGGCAAACCTCATGATTAACATTTGAAGAATTGGAATAAATTGGTCAAGTATTGAATATTGATATAGGATACAAAAACAAGTGATTGGAGATTAATGAAGATCAAGGATGATAAAAGTCAAAGACGGCGATTAGGGAATCTACAAAGATCAACATAATATACCGACGTCACCAAGTCATGAAGATTAAAGCCGAACCGCCAAACTGAAAAACTTGGGAAAACCGAAAGGTATAACAAAACGATTGTTATATAATTATCAAATCTATAAAAGGTTACCATTTTTTGTAAAGGCTCAATGCTTTCTTATAAAGATATTTATATAAAAAATTAAAATATTTTTTTAGTTAACAAATTCTTAAGTCTTGCAAATTTGTAAAAGGATTTTGAAAGAATTCAAATTTTGAACATATATATGAATAGAGTTGTTCGCAAATCTATTGAAGACACAAACATACCCAAAATGGTTAAAAAGAATAAATCATCATTACAAGCCTAAAACCAAACTTGCTATATTATTTATATTAACTTGTTTTGAACTCAAAGGATCAAAGACATCTCAAAATGAGACTTTAAAATCAGATAAAAATATGTTAAATAATGATTGAAAGGTGGATGGGACAATTCAAGTTCAAAATGCAAAACAACAAAAAAGGACAAGTCTAATGCTCCACGCTCGATACCATCGACAGTGAAATTAAGTGTCCCTTTAGTTTTGTCTTGATTTGTCTTTTATGTTGTGCATATAATTAGACCACCTACTTTCAATTCAACTCATCCCTTTTGCTCTAAACTATTTATAATATTATATTAAAATTATCTCTCTAATTTCCGTGTAAGTCAACCTTCAAATCCAAGAGGGGTTTAAGATCAAGATCAATTCAACACATCCCTTTCGCTCTAAACTATTTATAATATCATTCTAAGATATATCTCTTCAATTCCCGTGTAAGTCAAACTTCAAATCCAAGAGAGGTTTAAGATCAAAAAATAAGAGTTGTTTCATAACTAAAATATTACTCATTCTTATTTATAACATTTGTATTGTGATCATTATATACATTGTTGTGAGGTATTTGTAAGGAGATTCACTATGGGTTTTTTAATGACATGAAACTTGGTGATCACTACCACTAGAGATTAGTGAGATGTAAAAGGTGATCTCTTCCTTCGAAAGAGTGAGACTGTATATAAGGTGATCACTACCTTTGCTTAGTGAGACATTGTGTAACGGACATCCTTACTGGATTTAACAAGACGACTAGTGGAGAAACTGTCTACCGGAGGAGCGGGGATAGGATGTAGAGGGAATAGTTAACATATCTCGAACCTCTATAAATCGTTTTTTCATTCCTTCCCTAACCACTTTAAATACTTGCATATATTGTTGTTAATTGTTTACAAGTAGATTGTTGGGTTCTTAACAAGTGATAAATCATAAACACAAGTGTTTAACAAAGAAATTTTTAAGAAACACAATTCACCCCTTCTAGATAATTTTTTTTATTTGAACATCACATTATATGATGGCTATCAGAACTCTTATGACTTTAAGAAAAAGGGAATAATTTTTACACTATAATCTGAAGGTCGCTTGTTAGACTTGATTGAGGATCGTCATGTGGTGCGACCATGTCAGGTGAAGAAGATGTTAAGATCATGCCTTTGTCTTCGCTCTTGACTGATTGAAACCAATATAAAAGGGAACTCATTCATCCTTAACTGGTATTATGGAGGAGATTAAGGATGTCTTTCTAGAAGACATCCCGCCCGGACCACTAATAGTAGGAAATATCCAGTTGCGTTGATTTTTTGTAGGTGTTCTTAATCTTGAACAAGCCTGCATATCAGATGAATCCTAAAGAATACAAAGAATTGTACCTTCAGGTTTCAGAATTATTTGATAAGGGTTTTCTACTTGAAAGAAGAATCCCGTGTGTCATCCCAGCTTCATTAGTTCCATAGCCCAGACGAAAGTAGCGGATGCGCATCGACTCACATGTTATCAATTAGATTATGGTCAAATGTCGATTCCATAGTCCTAGGTTTGATGACTTAGTTGATTAGTTGCATGGGTTACCGATTCCATGATTGACTAGCGAAAAGGGTATTGACTAATTTTACGAGGTTTTCAGGCTGAGTGTTATGCCTATAGAGTTGAGATGGGCGGTATCCTCAGTCAAGGTAAAAGATGTATCGCTTTCTTTAGTGAAGAATGAATGATGCTTAGAGGAAGTACCTTACGTATGGCTTCAAACAAGGAGTCATTATTAACTTGCCAATGAGTTTCTCATATACTCGGATCACTAGGCGATGAAATACATCAACGGGAATCATAAGTTGAATGCTTGTCACACTACATGGGTAAAGTTTCTTCAAGGGTTCTCATTCGTCGTCATTCACCATAAAGCCAGGGAACAAAAGCAAGTGGTTGAGGCCTTAAGCCGGTGACATTCGTTGCTTCCAACTTTCCACGTAATGGTAATAGCATTTGAAACCATGTGTGAGGGTTATAATGATGGCCCATATTACCTTAATACTATAGTAGAACTACGGTGGACTTAAATTTAAGTTAGATCAAACAAACTTGCACAACAAGACTCAGTTAATTAACATTATTATCACTGACATGCACAAATTATACAGTTATATGATAATCAGCTGATACCACTTGATCCTTTTTTTTTATATATTTGGATCACTTTATTTTGACAGTCTTAAGAGTTTTTGTACTTCCCGTGGAAATGTGCACAAAATCAAGCCACTTTTGTTTGCTGACTTCCCCAGAGCTTAAGTTTGCATTAGTAATTTCAATTCTAATTAGAATATCCTAGCTTTTATGCCTTTTGTTTTGTTATCCAATGGTAACGCTGATATATAGTCTCTATTATTACTACACATTGCTCATAAAAAACTTATCCATACTGCATAGGAGTGTATACTAAATTTAAACTTTCATCCTTGAGCATGATTCTTTTTACATTTTGCTTAATTACTTCTCAAATTAGTATATGGTTATCGTTTTCCTTATGCCTTGTGACTTTGCATCATTAATCATAATAATAGGAAATCAAGGACGAAGTTACTGATGGCAATCAAAGACCAAACCAAATGTTTATGTTCAAATTGATTGAGAAAACACACAAAATAAGAAAAAGGATGATACTTTCGAAGGTTTAGAACACAGTAAACACAAAGATAATACGTAATTCTCTTGATAAATTATAAATAATTAAAGTATTAGAACAGAGCAATCGATACATAATCAGGCACTAAAGGATACACACACACACACACTCACACACACGATGGAATGTCGAATGTTTGGCAAGAATAACTGTCCAGTATCAGTTTAAACTATAACTGTCGTTGATAGTTGATGTTATTCACCCGACGAAACTCCATTATTAAACCTAATAATCCAGCCATATTATCGTTAATTACAAAAATAAACATAACAATAAGTTTTATGATTTAGTTTACATAAAAATTCATAAGCTAAACTGCCCTCTAAAATAAATTGTACGTCTTCTTGATCTTGTTGAGCTTCTGTTCATACAATTGAATGATAGCATGTGCCTCCATAAGTGCTAGCTGAACTCGATCAAAATCGAGTCTTCCACGCTTGATTAGCTTCTTGTATCCCTCGGGGTCACATTTGGTATACAACATCATTTCTTGATTAATCCATTCTTTTCTCACATAGATGTCTTCACGGGTTCAAATCCAACAGGTTGAGGATTCTGCCTATGATGTGTCTTTATCGCCGCATATTAAAATAAAATACCAAACCATCACATCCAAGTATCTAGCATAGATTATTCGAATTGTTTACCCTTCTTGCCATGGAAGATTAAGGTCTCATCCTATTACGGTCCAAAGTGTGTGATCTGAGACTGATTTGTACACTCGGTCACTCTTGACTAGAAAATATAATATGTATGTCATAAGATCAATCTCTTTTCCATTTTCAGTTTGAGGAGGGACCAAACGAACATGCAAGATTTGCATGACATTTCATATAAACCATCTGACCATGAAATTAATTTTTCTCTGGATCTTTTCTTTGTAATGTTCTACAAAGTTAAGAGTCTTCTATCATGTTCATCAATTGGTCTGATTTCTTGATTGTCTAGCTATGTACTCTGTTGTATGTAATCATCTGGAGGTATGATGAGAGACAATTGCTCAAAGTATTCATGTAATTACTTTGATTGTTTATCGTTTGCTTCGGCCTCTTCATCTTCATTTTCTGTTGAAACTATTGTTTCTCGTTCCCTTTGTTTTCTTTTTCTAAACATTAATTTTAAATGACAGTTTGATCCTTCCAGTTTGACCACTAAACCTTGTAATCTTTGTTGGTCGAGACTTAACATTTTGTTAAGATTTGGTGTATAGAAAACACTGGAGATGGTAATAGGGAACCCATCAATTTGGACTTGAACTTGCCAAACCCCACGTGTGAAATAAATTTCGTGATCAATTATCCCAGATTCGACTACAAACGGAGATTTGAATCGAATAAAAAATCACGATGCTAGTAACATGGTATTTATACGAAAGATTCACATACCAAATGTTGTTCCATGATCCTGAATCTGTTCCGGCTATTATAAACTATTGTTCCTCCGGACCCTTGCTCACCCTTTCAATTTGATCTTTATTGTCGGTGCCTGTGATCCCTTCGAAGGTTTCACACAACAAAGTTCAAGAACAGAGGATGATGATAACTTCGAAGGTTTAGGACATGGTAAACACACAGATAATATGTAATTGTCTTGATAGATAATGGAAGTATTAGAACAAAGTAATTGATACATAATCGGGTAGCAAGGATCTATATACACACACATTGGAATATCGGTTATATTGCGGAATAACGGTCATATGACAGTTTAAACTGTCGTTAACAGTTGAAGTTAATTTAACTAATGAACTCCATTATTAATAATCCAACACTTGTTGTTAATTACAAAAATAAACATAATTATGAGTATTATACGATTTGATTAGCATAATAATTCATAAGCTAATAGTTACTGATACTGAACAGGCTAAAAACTAGTTTTCACTAAAAGCTACATATCATATATATGGTGAGCATATTTTTCATATGTAATTACCTTGCATATGATTTTAAAATAGGGTTTACCTTTTTCTTATATGACAATTCTTTTCTTGAACTTACGTTACATATGATTTTAATGGGAACTAAGCTGTTGACTTTTTGGTCATTCATACTCGTGTTCAGATGTGTTCCTTGCATTATTCGATAAAGACTACAATACACTTGACACGCAGGAACTTAGAGAATATGCACATGGTACACACACACATATATATATATAATATATATATATATAGAGAGAGAGAGGTGATTTGGGTCATGTAAAAACCTAATTAGTTAACCAAGATAGCTAGCAGTAAATCAGCTTTATATAGAGGGTGATGACCTGTTGTTTGGGTCATACCAAAACCTAATTAACCAAGATAGCTAGCACTAAATCAAGTGTTGTGTCCACGAGGAGAATTTTGACAGTATTTAACGTTTCGTTTGATTATTATTCTAAAACAGAATTTAAACATAAAGTTGATTTTGATTGATTAAATAAAACTAATGAAAATGAAGATTGATTAAGTTGACAGTAGAACTAAAAGAATGATCACGCCCGAGTTCCAGGTTTCGAAACGAATGAAATAACCTAGTTTGTACCATTTGGAAATCAAATAGACATGATTCGCTGTAGTACTTAGTTTCGATAGATGATTAATGCTAGGTTATTTGATTGTGATGACTCACTATAAATAATTGATACAGTTGACTCACAATTAGAAAGCGAAAAATTGACACAACTGAATTCCTTATTAATTAATTATCAATTCAAAAATTAGTACTTATTGAATTCAATGTAACGCCTCATATTTTAACATCCTTATTTATAAAAGTGCCTCATATTTTAACATCCTTATTTTATAAAAGTAATATCCGTATCGTAATCCGAGGCGTTAACCAATATGTATATATGCATATATCTATTATTGCATATTCATTAATTACGCAACATGTCGTTCAAATGTACGCTTATACGCAAATCGGTACTTCTCGTTTGTAAATTTCGCGTTTTAACGCAACAGGCCAAGAACGCGCCTAATATAAGTTACAAAGACCATCTTAATTATTTTATAACTTTAAATAAATAATTTCTATATCTTACAACGCTCGAGTTCGAAAACGGTCCTCGCGGTTGTGACCGGGCCGCTCAAAAACCCTAGAACCAAGTTAACGGGCTCTAGGCCCAACCTACTAAACCTATCTAAAACCCTAACTTATATATAACTAAGCCTACACACACTAACACACACACACCCTAAAACACATCAGCCGCCTCCACTCACCCTCCTTCCTCTCACACACTCACCTCGCCGACCTCACCCCTCTCCCGTTTCTCTCTCTCTGTACCGACATCGCCAGCCACCATTCTGGTGGCGGCGCACCATGAGCAAAGCCGTAGCAACGGCGGAGGTCTCCAACCACCCTCTCCTCGTCTCCCTTTCTCCCAAACAGCGGCGGCCGCAACACCCTTTAGGTGGCGGCGTCGCTGGGATAGCAGCGGCGGCAAGCCGCGTGCAGCGATGGCAACGACGGTGTTGGCCGCGTTTGATTGCGGCGGGTCCTTTCCGGTTCAGGCCACGACATCGACAGAAGCATCGGCTCGGTCTAGCTTCCGTCTCGAGTTCGAGTTCCGGTCAGTCTCCGTCAACCTTGGTCAACATCAGTTTGGTCCGTCAACGACAGTCAACGATGGTTAGGTTCGAGATGCAGGTTCGGTTCGACTTCAATTTCGGTTCAATGTTTGGGTTTTCCGTTCGATGTTTGGGTTTTCGGTTCGGTCAAAGATGGTCAAAGTCTGTCGAACAGCCAACCGAGTTAACGCGGTCAATAAAAGTCAACAGTCAACTGTTGGTCAAACTCAGTCAGCACGAGTAGGTAAAATTCTAACGTCGTGACATTCTTAATATTATTTACGTTAATGTTATCGCGAAACTGACTTGATTATTATTTATGTTAATAATATTTTAGTCGATGTTTATTATATTATTTATGTTAAAATCATTTTAATCAGGGAACCGACGGTAATATTATTCATATAAATGTTATCTTATTTCGACGTTCATTATATTAGTTACTTAACATTATTTTGAGCGCGGAATCATTATTGATGTGTTTTCTAAAATATATCGACAACTTGTGTTGTCGGGATCGTCCAAAAACAGAGGAAACTCTGCCCATTTTTTTGTAAAAATCCATAACTCGAAACGCGCCAAGAGTATAAGACGAAGCTTAACGGATTCAATTAAATTTTATAAAAATAAATACAAACGTATACTTATTTAAATAACACTTCGACAACCTCTAATATTTAAATATATATCTTCATTTGTCCATGTGAGGTGACCTCGGTGTTTCATCGTTCAACCTTCAACACTTCACGAAATATCAGGAGAAACTTCCCAAAATATGTGAGCATACTCGACCCCTTTTTACACTTTAACGCATTTTGGGGTGCAACATGTATAAATTACCAAATTTATTTTAACAAGATTAAATGTTTTCCCAATACCAAATAGGTTATCAATTACGCTTATGTGAATTATATGTGTTAGATTAAACTCGTTTATACATGCTACTTGTTACGTTTGAGTTGTTTATGCTTACTAGTTTTAATTTGTATTCTCACGACATTGTTTTGATTATGATACTAAGCATGCTAGTTAACGAATTCAATTATATATTATTATGTGAGAGTCGTCTACATATATATGCGATTCAGCTTTATTATACTCCCGGCGTGTTGAAATAAACTCTTACACTTTTTATTTTTAAACTTGTATGCTCGCCAATACTTTTGTATTGATCTACGCTTTTAATACATGTTGCAGGAAAGCTGATGATGCAAGAAATCAAGTTAGGACAAGCTTTAGAAACGCACCTTAAATAAATATTATGTTATACTTGTTTACTTTATTCGAAACTTTGTATTTGAGTTCTTAGTATTTATGAAATTGAATTTAATTATATTGTCACAATAGTGTTATGATGCTTTTGAACAATTTGCTCGTCTCATCCTGATGTTTCCGCCATCGGTTGGGGTGTGACAGATTGGTTTCAGAGCCATAACTATAGGGAATTAGGTAGAATTGCCATGTTCGACCTAGTCTATAGTTTAAGTACCATACTCTTGACCATTTGTGATACTCTCTAAAATGTTTTTCTTTCTATCATGCTTCTCCCCCTTTTGATCCTAAAGCTTACAATATGTCTTTCCTCAATACACGCTTTTGAGTATATTCTTGTTCCACAATCGAAATAACTCATCAATACAGGGGTGATTCCCGCCATTGGTGACGAGTTTCAATCCGTTTTACATGTTATTTCGCACGAAATTCACCATTAAGTCAGGAGTGATATCCATATCTTGATGGGAGTTTCATTTCATAATCTAGTGGATCCTTATTGATGATTCGAGATTATAAAGCCACGATTGACATCCACACCTTGATGACCGGTTCCGCTCCTCAGTTTCCAATCTCGCCAAAGTTTCGTATTTTTCGATCAAATTAGGGACATGTACTAACTGGAAGGGTAAAGTACCGTTAATCGCTTGGCGACGAGAGTATTACACCTATTAGGCCAAATCATGTCTCCCTAATTCGAAGGGACTTACGAGTCACTTTGGAATAGTCGAAGTTTCTAAAACCGAAACACTCCAACATTTTAACAAGCCTCTCTTTTATGCTATCTTACATTTTATGCTATATAATTCTTATTCCTTCTCTTTTTCAAATCACACTATACTAAAATCGAATTTATGCACGACAAACTTCGCATTTATACTAAATCTATCACACAACAATTCTATAGGTGCATACTAAACATCATACTTGATTTGGGATTACTGGAACATTATATGTGATAAACTCGTTATAAGACCACACCTTAACATGTATAGCACTATGCGTAGTGCTATAGGAGTAGCGCACCGTCCTTGAGACTTGGGGTCATGTTAAGTAAACTATTTCATACTGAGTAAACTATTTTACACTATGTTTCGACAATATTGACTAGTCAACATTGCGTACACGATGGGTTGACTTGTTTATTCACATGTTTATGTGGTAGACTCGTCATTAACTCTGATCAAGCCACACCTTAACATGTATAGCGCTTGTGTAGCGCTATAGGAGTGACGCCCACCCGTATTCTTGAGGTCATGTTAAGTAAACTATTTTACACCCTCTTCGTTTTGACGATGAGGGGTAGTCTACATTGCAGTACACGATGGTTTGACCTGTTTATTCACATGCCAGTAATCCGTTAATCATGGTTAAACTAAAATATATCATCTGTATTGTACACGAATGTGCGAATACGCACACGTACACTTATACTCATACTTATATAGTATACTCTCTCATGTTTAAATACAATTATACTTACATACTTGAGACTCTATATACGCTATCAGTCTTACTCGTAATACGCAAACAAACCTGATTATGACACGGAACGTAACATGGCGTCGACTAGCGAAACGAACGTAATATGGTATGAACATGGTGGATACGCCGCTGGTACTTCCTATATATAAGTGTTAATACCATATTGCTAAGGCCTCGTGAAACGTGCCATGAGAAATTCGGTGTTTCACTGTTATGTTTAAGTACAAACTCTAATCACTCACCACCTATTTCTCGATCATACCCATACACACTTCGAAGTGCCATCTTCCAAACCCCCCCCCTGTGGGAATCGAACCCAGGACCTATTGATCCCAAAACCTTCTTTCACCACCAAGATGCCACTAGGCTATAAAGTCGTGGGCTACCCAAACACTCATTTGCTAACTTTGAATGCTAACTTTGACCGCTCACGACCCAATACTCGTTTTCTACCCAAACACCCTTGAGGATGCCATCTTTTCTAAAGTCTTTCATTCGAATAAATTTCGGGACGAAATTTCATAAAGTAGGGGAGACTGTAACGCCTCGTATTTTAACATCCTTATTGTCACACCCCGACCCGCAGCGGAAAAGGTGATCGGGGCATGATTGGGTTATCATCAAAGCTCATGACATTTATTAAGCGTTTCATATTCATTAATACAAATTAAATGGAAATTTACAATGATTGCTACAACATGATCTAACTAACAATCTAACTTCTTTGTTCTCTTCTAAGGCATATCCTATGTTTTTCTTGCTTCAACCTATTCACCTGTATCATGTGTAAAAAGGTTTTTGGATCAACATAATGTTGGCGAGTGAATCCTATGGAAAACATTTGAACAATTTATTTAAATTGATTATGAAATATGTGCACAACCAAACATGAGTAAAATTAGATGTAACTTGATCAACAATCATAAGATGTTAAATGAAACACTCATGAACAATAATGGAACAATTAAAGGCACGCGATGCTCAACTCATCTCTCACGAGGAACTGAGGGGCCTGATGAATGAATTGCATAAACATGATAATATGAATAACACAACTACAAACAATATAAACTCAATGTTACACACATGAACAATAATGAAATTGATGTGAAGCACGCGATGTTCTACTCGTCTCCCACGAGGAACTGATGGGCTTAATGTATGAGTTTCATATAATTTGACAAAGGAATATAAGTAAATCACAACAATAAAACAATCTAAGTTTAAGTCATGATGTGGTATGGCACAAGTTTAAATAAATAAATTAATTAATTTCATAACACATGACACACCCCAAAACGTGTAATTTAAAAGGGGAATTGTAAGATTCACTCACAGTGGGTGCGTTCGGTTGATGACGTTGAATGCACGCGAAGTGGTTTTAACCACGAGTGAGATTTAACCTAGATAAATCGCATTATGGTTTGGTAAGTAAACGGATTTTATTAAACTATCTTAGTAGAATTGTTGGGTGTATTTTTGTGAGTTTGAGGCTATTTTCTAACCTTAAAAAAATGTTATTTTTAAGTATTTATAATTGATTTTTAACTAAAATAATTAAATAAAAATAATAAAAAATATTTATTTTATTTTTTGCTACAGTGACTTTGACCATTGACTTTGACTGGCGTTGACCGGTTCGAGGCATATTGTTGTGCGCTGGGTGAGGCTCGAACCCGAGACCTCCCGTACGCGTGCACGCAGCTCTACCAACTGAGCTACGTGTCTAACCCGTTTTATATCCGATTTTAATTACATATATACATTAATTAGAATTAAACAGAAATCCTTTTTATTTTAAAAACAGTTTAAACGACTCCGACATGCACTCCACAGGTCTCGAACCCGGGACCTGTGGTTTAATCCAACACACAGTCCACCGCTGGACTGTGTGTTCAACATGTTATATCATTCGATTTTTATTATACTTAAATACTAATTATTTATTTCCTTTTCTGCCTTAATTAAAAAGAAGAGATAATTGTCCGAGTCGGTGCTGAAGACCGGACTCGAACTCGTGACCAGCGATATAAACAAACACACAGTCCACCGCTGGACTGTGTGTCTAACTTGGTTATTATTCCGGTTATCAATATACTTAACATATATCTAAGGCGACTCCGGTTCAGTAAACAAAAAAAATGGTTTTTGTTAAGGCAGCGTGTGTGAGACGGGAATCGAACTCGAGACCTTTAGCGTTTTATGTGCACACAGTCCACCGCTGGACTGTGTGTCTAACCCGATTAATTTCATGATTTTAATTACACTTATAATATAACCAGTACATCGTCTTCTTCATCAAAGAATAACCAGAGAAAGTCGACTGACTGGTTCAAGGTTTTTTTTATCGGTTTATTAGTGTTTTACAGTCGATTAAGGTAAGATAAAAGTGAAAAAGGAAAAGAAACTGGGCGGAGAAATATACCGACTGGATCCTCTGTTTTCCGGCAGAACTCCGGCGACAGGATTCAACTCCGGCGTCAGGTGTCTTGCAGCAGCAAGTCTCCGAAAAGCTTGGAAAGAGTATGGGTATCTCCGGTATAAGCTTCAGAGGTTCAGAAAAGCTCGGCAATGGGGAAACCGGTTTTCCGGCGACGAACAGGTTTATTCCGGCGAGTGGAATTACGCCGTGAAAAGATGTGTTTTTGAGCGAAAAGGTTTGTTGTCGGTTGTGGGTCAATTTATAGGAGAAAAATGAGATGTATTTGGTCTGATTTCGGACTGTGTTCGTTTATTTAAATTTTCCGGCGGTTTTGATTTTGGTCGCGGACTTCAAACATCGGTTATAACCGATATCTGCTTAATGGTTTACGTTATAACGTAAATTGTAATTAAGACTCGCGAGAATTCCGGGATTCCGACGACTGAACCGTTTGGGCACCGGTTTTGAATTTGTAACGACACTTTATCAATTAAATGATTTTATTATACAACAAACAAAGTCCGCGGCGCAGTGGTTTGTGTGTGAGGTGATAAGTTGCTGAGTGACTCGGTACAGACCCGGGTTCGAAACCCGGCAGAGGCAATTCATTTTTATTTTGCGATTTTTGACAGTTTTTCAAAAACTAAATATATATTCCCGTATAATAATTGATTACGGATCGTTTAAAAATATTTTGGGCATTTAATTCGCAACGAAATTTTTGACTGACTGTTCGGTTGCTAAACGGAGCGGGTTTGGTAAATCCGTTTTGACGGATGTTACAGTATCCCCTGCTTTTTAGAAATTTCGTCCCGAAATTTAAATAATGATATATTTTGACTAAAAGGATGATGATGTTTTGTTTGACAATTGTATGCTTAGCAAAATAAAGGCTTAAGTTTTTGTTCGAGGCGGTAACGTTCCTTGTAAGGGTTAAGTACCCTATTCAGGAATCGCTTTTTGTTGCCTACTGTATAAGTATTGATAAGCAGAAATGATTTGCTAAAATGATATCCTGCATAAGAGTTTAGATACGTTTGGGAAAGTATGGTTATATCCTAAGGCAAAACTTCTAACACTACAACCTATATGGGACATAAATAAAAACACAACGGCTGATATTTGAACATAAGTGAACACAACAGCTAATATTCGAACATGAATAAACACATCAGCAATTATTTGAGCATGAATAAACACAACAGCAAATATTTGAACATGAATAAACACAACAGCAAATATTTGAATCTACATTCTGATAGCATATATGTTTGAATGATGAAAGTTCCTCTCTCGTTTATTATGATGGAGAGGTTAGTTTATGTAGAAATGGATCACAATCCAATCTCTTTAAATAGCATGATGATATAAATGTAACACAAATTCCAACCAAGGCAATACCAAATCCTACATGGAACTTCTCATAACCGCCTGATAATGCCTCTGATCCTTTGGCAAGAATACTTATATATAGGAAGTACCAGCGGCGTATCCACCATATTCTTGCCAAATTTTCATTAGTTTTATCCACAAGCTATGATTGGTTACCAAGAAACTAATAAATCCTACATAGAACTTCCCATAACCGCCTGATAATGCCTCTGATCCTTTGGCAAGAATACTTATATATAGGAAGTACCAGCGGCGTATCCACCATATTCTTGCCAAATTTTCATTAGTTTTATCAGTGAATTATGGTTAGTCCTATAACTCTACAATCAATACAACAAACATAAATTACTGAAATGAAATATATATGTGCGATCAAGGCTCAATCGAACGGAGCCGATCGTATTGCATGTACTGAAAATGAAATGGATGTGCGCTCAAGGCTCAATCAAACGGAGCCGAACGTATTGAATGTACTGTAATTGAAATTGTGTGCTCAAGGCTCAATCGGGTGGAGCCGAGCGTATTGCATGTACTGAATATGAATAACTTAACCACACAAACAGCCTATGCATGGAACCTCTCATAACCGCCTGATAATGCCTCTGATCATTTGACAAGAATACTTATATATAGGAAGTACCAGCGGCGTATCCACCATATCCTTGTCAAATTTTCATTGACTTTATCCGCAAGTTATGGTTAGTTCGATGCGACTCTACAACAAACACCACAACCACAAGATACTGATAATGAAATTGTCTGTGCGCTCAAGGCTCAATCAAACGGAGCCGAACGTATTGAATGGAATTGCATGTGCGCTCAAGGCTCAATCAAACGGAGCCGAACGTATTGAATGTACTGAAATTGAACAACTTAATCTAAACAACCATCACACAAACAGCCTATGCATGGAACCTCTCATAATCGCCTGATAATGCCTCCGATCATTTGACAAGAATACTTATATATAGGAAGTACCATCGGCGTATCCACCATATCCTTGTCAAATTTTCATTGACTTTATCCGTAAATTATGGTTGGTTCGATGCGACTTTACTACAAACACCACAACCACAAGATACTGATAATGAAATTGTATGTGCGCTCAAGGCTCAATCAAACGGAGCCGAACGTATTGCATGAACTGGAAATATAAATTGAAATGTGCGCTCAAGGCTCAATCAAACGGAGCCGAACGTATTGCATGAACTGGAAATATAAATTGAAATGTGCGCTCAAGGCTCAATCAAACGGAGCCGAGCGTATTGCATGTATTGAAATGTAAAATGAAATAACCGATCAAGGCTCAAACAAACGGAGCCGAGCGTATTGCATGTATTGAAATGTAAAATGAAATAACCGATCAAGGCTCAAACAAACGGAGCCGATCGTGCGGGCACGCCCTGATCAACCGCATAATAAAATGGGGATCAAACTCAACCTCGATGGATGGGGAGCTACGGCCTCGGCAAAAGCAAAATACTGAAAACAATATATAATATATAATATCCAATAATTTCTCTAACAGTCTACACATGGAAAAACATAAAACTAAACGATAGGGAAATTTAATCTGGATCCTCGGCGAAGAGGACTAGCTGAGTATCTTCATCTGGGCCGTCATTATCTTCGACAGGATTGGCGTTGATATTGAAGACTCTTCCTCTTGTTGGTGGCATAGTGGTTGGGTTTTCTTGGTTTACTTGATTAACTGGGTTTGATTGGGCTTGAGTGTTGATAACGTTAACCAATTGAGGGCATGTGTTTCTAAAGTGGGTAGGGTCGCCACAATTGAAGCAAGCTCGAGCATATGGGAACATGGGGTATTGGGGTTGATGATAAGTTTGGGCCATGTTTTGAGTAGGGGAAAAGGTTTGGTCTTGAAAGGTGCGACAAACATTGCTCAAATGACCATAGCGTCCACAAGTTGTACATAGCCGGCAAGGTAAAGTAAGGGGATGGTGATAAAAACAGTTGTTGCATCGAGGGTGAGGTCCAAGATATGGTTTCTTATTTGGGTAAGCTGAGTTGGGTGCCACTTGGGTGATTGGGATAGCTCGGATGGGTATGGCATGAAAAACGGGTTGATTTCGTTGAGTAGCAGCGAAAAGTCGCCCGACTCTTCTTCTCTTAGGATTGGGTTGAGAAAGTGATTCGGGTTGAGTGGAGTCGGAGGTTTCAGTCGATTCTTTATCCTTCTTCTTCTCCTCCTTGAAGTCTTTGTTTCGGATTCGGTTCTCGGTGAGCTCTGTTGCTAGCTCCATTGCTGCTTCCAAAGTTGCAGGCTTGGTACTTATCACAGGGTCTTGAATCTTTGACGGAAGACCACGAATGTAGTGCTCTATCAAACGGTAGAGGGGAGTAAACATGTTGGGAACCATTTGATGTAATTCGAGGAACCTTTTGTTGTAGGTGATGTGGTCTCCTTCCATTTGCTTCAATGAGTAAAATTCATCTTCTAACTTCTTGATTTCGCTCCTTGGGCAAAATCGTCTGGTCATGATTTCCTTCAATTCATTCCAAGTTAAGGACATAGCATCTTCCACACCTCGTTTGGACTTCTCTGTATTCCACCAAGTAAGTGCTATCCCATATAGTCGACCGGTAGCATAACGCACTTTGCGATCATCAGGGCAATCGCAATTTAGAAAAGTATTCTCCATTTCTTCAAACCAATGGAGAAGTGCGGTGACACCTTCAGTCCCTTTGTATTTCGGAGGGTCGCATGATTTGAAGTGCTTGTAGGTACATTTAGTGGTATTTGAGGGAGAGTTGAAAATGTTTTGGTTTGCTTGATTGACAGGATTATTGGTAAGTGCTTGTTGAACTTGGGTTACAATGTTGGGTATTACGGCAGCCATTTGTTGAGCGATTAAGGCAGCCATGCGTTCGCGGGCTTTTCTTGCTCTCGTCTTCCTACGGGCGAGGTTAGAAGACATCTACAAGGATTACATGACAAAAGTATGAGTTGGATGCTTTTGGGATCATGGGTCGCATTCAAGAACGAACATTCATAAAATAATTATAGATAAATAAATTACTACATCCATTGGATGTCTTGGGTTTTGCTCGCTGTTAGGCCCGTCATGCCGCCATACTTTACCTGTGTAATCATGTGGGCCCCCATGAATACCGGTTTTTTCATATGGTTCGCACGGTTTCTGCCTGGTTGCGTACACAAAAACCCGGAGAAAATCGAGAAATATGTATACAACGTGTGATATTCGGAATGTGTCCAGGTGTAGACACGGTGACACCTCAAAGTAGGGTTAGTTCGAACGACGTTTGGTGTGGCATGCTTTGGCCTAATAGGTCCTTCGTACTCTCATCGTTGGTCCCCAGGTAGGCAAACTGGTCCGTTATATTGGATTTATACGAATGCCAGCCTAGACAGGACGTTCCGACTACCGGTACTTGTACCCTTCCAGTTACTACATGCCCGTCGCAGAACTTACTTTGATGAGATTTGAAAATTGCATAAAATCTTTGGATAATGAGAATATGAAAATAAATTGAATACATGAACATCGATATATGTATAATGAATATGTATATATGTATAATGAATATGTATATGAGCATGTATGTTTGACTGAAATGTAAACAAATATGAAACAAATAAATATCACAAGTTTGTATGTAACCACCTAATCAATTTAAAATTTAGGCAGACTATAGTATAGGCTCTAAGGGTCTAATAACCTATCCTATATCCCTATAGTCATGGCTCTGATACCAATCTGTCACACCCGACCCGCAGCGGAAAAGGTGATCGGGGCATGATTGGGTTATCATCAAAGCTCATGACATTTATTAAGCGTTTCATATTCATTAATACAAATTAAATGGAAATTTACAATGATTGCTACAACATGATCTAACTAACAATCTAACTTCTTTGTTCTCTTCTAAGGCATATCCTATGTTTTCCTTGCTTCAACCTGTTCACCTGTATCATGTGTAAAAAGGTTTTTGGATCAACATAATGTTGGCGAGTGAATCCTATGGAAAACATTTGAACAATTTATTTAAATTGATTATGAAATATGTGCACAACCAAACATGAGTAAAATTAGATGTAACTTGATCAACAATCATAAGATGTTAAATGAAACACTCATGAACAATAATGGAACAATTAAAGGCACGCGATGCTCAACTCGTCTCTCACGAGGAACTGAGGGGCCTGATGAATGAATTGCATAAACATGATAATATGAATAACACAACTACAAACAATATAAACTCAATGTTACACACATGAACACATAATGAAATTGATGTGAAGCACGCGATGTTCTACTCGTCTCCCACGAGGAACTGATGGGCTTAATGTATGAGTTTCATTATAATTTGACAAAGGAATATAAGTAAATCACAACAATAAAACAATCTAAGTTTAAGTCATGATGTGGTATGGCACAAGTTTAAATAAATAAATTAATTAATTTCATAACACATGACACACCCCAAAACGTGTAATTTAAAAGGGGAATTGTAAGATTCACTCACAGTGGGTGCGTTCGGTTGATGACGTTGAATGCACGCGAAGTGGTTTTAACCACGAGTGAGATTTAACCTAGATAAATCGCATTATGGTTTGGTAAGTAAACGGATTTTATTAAACTATCTTAGTAGAATTGTTGGGTGTATTTTTGTGAGTTTGAGGCTATTTTCTAACCTTAAAAAAATGTTATTTTTAAGTATTTATAATTGATTTTTAACTAAAATAATTAAATAAAAATAATAAAAAATATTTATTTTATTTTTTGCTACAGTGACTTTGACTGGCGTTGACCGGTTCGAGGCATATTGTTGTGCGCTGGGTGAGGCTCGAACCCGAGACCTCCCGTACGCGTGCACGCAGCTCTACCAACTGAGCTACGTGTCTAACCCGTTTTATATCCGATTTTAATTACATATATACATTAATTAGAATTAAACAGAAATCCTTTTTATTTTAAAAACAGTTTAAACGACTCCGACATGCACTCCACAGGTCTCGAACCCGGGACCTGTGGTTTAATCCAACACACAGTCCACCGCTGGACTGTGTGTTCAACATGTTATATCATTCGATTTTTATTATACTTAAATACTAATTATTTATTTCCTTTTCTGCCTTAATTAAAAAGAAGAGATAATTGTCCGAGTCGGTGCTGAAGACCGGACTCGAACTCGTGACCAGCGATATAAACAAACACACAGTCCACCGCTGGACTGTGTGTCTAACTTGGTTATTATTCCGGTTATCAATATACTTAACATATATCTAAGGCGACTCCGGTTCAGTAAACAAAAAAAAATGGTTTTTGTTAAGGCAGCGTGTGTGAGACGGGAATCGAACTCGAGACCTTTAGCGTTTTATGTGCACACAGTCCACCGCTGGACTGTGTGTCTAACCCGATTAATTTCATGATTTTAATTACACTTATAATATAACCAGTACATCGTCTTCTTCATCAAAGAATAACCAGAGAAAGTCGACTGACTGGTTCAAGGTTTTTTTATCGGTTTATTAGTGTTTTACAGTCGATTAAGGTAAGATAAAAGTGAAAAAGGAAAAGAAACTGGGCGGAGAAATATACCGACTGGATCCTCTGTTTTCCGGCAGAACTCCGGCGACAGGATTCAACTCCGGCGTCAGGTGTCTTGCAGCAGCAAGTCTCCGAAAAGCTTGGAAAGAGTATGGGTATCTCCGGTATAAGCTTCAGAGGTTCAGAAAAGCTCGGCAATGGGGAAACCGGTTTTCCGACGACGAACAGGTTTATTCCGGCGAGTGGAATTACGCCGTGAAAAGATGTGTTTTTGAGCGAAAAGGTTTGTCGTGGTTGTGGGTCAATTTATAGGAGAAAAACGAGATGTATTTGGTCTGATTTCGGACTGTGTTCGTTTATTTAAATTTTCCGGCGGTTTTGATTTTGGTCGCGGACTTCAAACATCGGTTATAACCGATATCTGCTTAATGGTTTACGTTATAACGTAAATTGTAGTTAAGACTCGCGAGAATTCCGGGATTCCGACGACTGAACCGTTTGGGCGCCGGTTTTGAATTTGTAACGACACTTTATCAATTAAATGATTTTATTATACAACAAACAAAGTCCGCGGCGCAGTGGTTTGTGTGTGAGGTGATAAGTTGCTGAGTGACTCGGTACAGACCCGGGTTCGAAACCCGGCAGAGGCAATTCATTTTTATTTTGCGATTTTTGACAGTTTTTCAAAAACTAAATATATATTCCCGTATAATAATTGATTACGGATCGTTTAAAAATATTTTGGGCATTTAATTCGCAACGAAATTTTTGACTGACTGTTCGGTTGCTAAACGGAGCGGGTTTGGTAAATCCGTTTTTGACGGATGTTACACTTATTTAATAAAAGTGATATCCGTATCGTAATCTGAGGCGTTAACCAATATGTATATATGCATATATCTATTATTGCATATTCATTAATTACGAAACAGGTCGTTCAAATGTACGCTTATACGCAAATCGGTACTTCTCGGTTTGTAAATTTCGCGTTTTAACGCAACAGGCCAAAAACGCGCCTAATATAAGTTACCAAGACCATCTTAATTATTTCTAACTTTAAATAAATAATTTCTATATCTTACGACGCTCGAGTTCGAAAACGGTCCTCGCGGTTGTGACCGGGCCGCTCAAAAACCCTAGAACCAAGTTAACGGGCTCTAGGCCCAACCTAACTAAACCTATCTAAAACTCTAACTTATATATAACTAAGCCTACACACACTAACACACACACCCTAAAACACATCAGCCGCCTCCACTCACCCTCCTTTCTCTCACGCACTCACCTCGCCAACCTCACCCCTCTCCCGTTTCTCTCTCTCTGTACCGACATCGTCGGCCACCATTCTGGTGGCGGCGCACCATGAGCAAAGCCGCAGCAGCGGCGGAGGTCTCCAACCACCCTCTCCTCGTCTCCCTTTCTCCCAAACAGCGGCGGCCACAACACCCTTTAGGTGGCGGCGGCGCTGGGATAGCAGCGACGGCAATGACGTGTTGGCCGCGTTTAATTGCGGCGAGTCCTTTCCGGTTCAGGCCACGACAACGACAGAGGCATCGGCTTGGTCTAGCTTCCGTCTCGAGTTCGAGTTCCGGTCAGTCTCAGTCAACCTCGATCAACATCAGTTTGGTCCGTCAACGACAGTCAACGATGGTTAGATTCGAGATGCAGGTTCGGTTCGACTTCAGTTTCGGTTCGATGTTTGGGTTTTCGGTTCGATGTTTTGGTTTTCCGTTCGATGTTTGGGTTTTCGGTTCGGTCAAAGACGGTCAAAGTCTGTCGAACAGCCAACCGAGTTAACGCGGTCAATAAAAGTCAACCAATCAACTGTTGGTCAAACTCAGTCAGCCCGAGTCGGTAAAATTCTAACGTCGTGACATTCTTAATATTATTTACGTTAATGTTATCGCGAAACTCACTTGATTATTATTTATGTTAATATTATTTTAGTCGATGTTTATTATATTATTTATGTTAAAATCATTTTATCAGGGAACCGACGGTAATATTATTCATATAAATGTTATCTTATTTCGACGTTCATTATATTAGTTACTTAACATTATTTTGAGTGTGAAATCATTTATTGATGTGTTTTGTAAAATATATCGACAACTTGTGTTGTCAGGATCGTCTAAAAACAGAGGAAACACTGCCCGTTTTTTTGTAAAAATTCATAACTCGAAACGCGCCAAGAGTATAAGACGAAGCTTAACGGATTCAATTAAATTTTATAAAAATAAATACAAATGTATACTTATTTTAATAACACTTCGACAACCTCTAATATTTAAATATATATCTTCATTTGTCCATGGAGGTGACCTCGGTGTTTCATCGTTCAACCTTCAACACTTCACGAAATACCAGGAGAAACTTCGCAAAATATATGAGCATATTCGACCCCTTTTTACACTTTAACGCATTTTGGGGTGCAACATGTATAAATTACCGAATTTATTTTTAACAAGATTAAATGTGTTCCCAATACCAAACGGGTTATCAATTACGCTTATGTGAATTATATGTGTTAGATTAAACCCGTTTATACATGCTACTTGTTACGTTTGAGTTGTTTATGCTTATTAGTTTTAATTTGTATTCTCATGACATTGTTATGATTATGATACTAAGCATGCTAGTTAACGAATTCAATTATATATTATATGTGAGAGTCGTCTACATATATATGCGATTCAGCTTTATTATACTCCCGTCATGATTGAAATAAACTCTTACACTTCGATTTTATTTTTAAACTTGTATGCTCGCCAATACTTTTGTATTGATCTACGCTTTTAATACATGTTGCAGGAAAGCCGATGATGCAATAAATCAAGTTAGGACAAGCTTTAGAAACGCACATTAAATAAATATTATGTTATACTTGTTTACTTTATTCGAAACTTTGTATTTGAGTTCTTAGTATTTATGAAATTGAATTTAATTATATTGTCACATTAGTGTTATGATGCTTTTGGATAATTTGCTCGTCTCATCCTGATGTTTCCGACATCGGTTGTGGTGTGACATTCAAGGTAAAACAATTCAATAACATAGAGAACTTAATCTCAAGTGTTGGTGATTAAAAATCAAATTACTACTGAAAATGGGTGTAAACAAGCTTTACCTTCTACTATCGAGCTCGGCTAGCGAGTAAAACCCAAAGCTCTAGATCGGCTCGAGCTATTTTGAGAACAATCTCAAATGAGCTAAAAGCTCGATTTGAGCTTGCTTTAACGAGTCAAAGCTCGGCTCGCCAATGTATCATATGGTCCTGAGTTGAAACCAACTTGAAATTTTGGAATTGAGTTATAGATAATCATCATTATCATTATACTATATATTAAAAAAACTAAAATTTTGTTTAGGCTTGTTTAGGATCGTGAGCCTAAACGAGCTTAGTATTTCATGCTTGAGGTCAGGCCCGATAACGAAACATGTGTTTCAGTCTCAAGCTCGGGCTCGGACTCAGACTCGTTAAAGCTCGGCTCGTTCAAGTTTTTAAACAAGCCGATCACAAATAACTCTCAAGCCTTGGGCTTGTTTACACATCTAAGAATGAAACTAATTCAAATCTTATAGATCTAAAAATTTAATCAATCCCAAGTAAACATAAAGATTCCTCTAACCGAATGAATTGAATAGAATGGAATCTATTTTCAAAAGTATGTATTAATAGGTTGAACACAATTACGAACACCAAGGTCGGCCCTGACCATGGGCCGGGTGACGTCGCCTCAGGGCAAAAATGTTAGAGGGCCGGTGAAATTAATTCTTTTTACATTATATATAACAATATAATAAAAAAACATCTATGTTTAAATCCAAACTAAACCAAAACCAGGCCAAATTTAAACAAGTAAACCCACATTCGGATCTACATGAGGTCTAGGGGTAGCATGGGCTACCCCTCAATTTTGTCGACAAAGTGTAAAATTAGTGTAATTTCTTATTTTTCTTTTTCGTTTTATGTATCGTATACCCCAAGCAAATACTAGAGTAACCCAGGGTCAAAAAAAAATAAATAAATTGGGTACCTCAAAATTTTTCTTCAAGATCCTTTAGTGTAAACCCAATCTATTTAAACCCAAAGTAGACTCAATCTGTTTATACCTAATTCCCAAACTAAATGCAATATATTTAAACCCAAACTAAAGTCCCAAATTTTAGTAACACATTCACACCCAAATAAAAAATTCAATACCAATCGTCGTTTAAGGTGGAGGGCGGTAAAACAGAACATAGCGACGAAACAGAAAGAACACCGCGCTGTGACGTGACGACTGGACTCGTTTGGTAGGGCCCGATTTTTTTTATTTCACCCAGGGCCTAAACTTTTTTTAACATTCCAGGAAACCCAACCAACACGCGAGGTTGATCATGGTAAATTAGACTCTCATCTGCATCGTTGGTTTTGAGTCTTGATGTTTTCGGTTCATGTGCAGCTCCTTCCTCGTACCCAGCTAATTGCCAAACACCAGAAGCTGCAAGGGCTGTAACCCTAGGCGAACTCGCGACCTCCTTTTTTCAGTATCCACCGACGTAAAAAATGCTGCCACCCAATTAATTCTATTATCATGGCCCAGTTCATTTAGTTGAAGCCTACTTCCAATTAACTAATTCATGATATGGCCCAACGCAATTTCTAACTCGTGAGATTTATTGCGAGCCAATCTTTTCCTTCGTAATCTAGAACTCCCCCTCAACCGTTAATCCAAATGGTGGGCTACAAAAGAGTAAATTAATGCATTAATTAAAACAATAATGTAGCTCTTTAAATCCAATTAATTTTAGTCCATCTTTTACTTCATTTCTTGTTCAATTTTAGTCTGTTATTATTGGGATCTTTGGATTGGTTTTTATATTTAAACCTGGAGCGATTGCTGGTTCGCTTCTGAGCCGCAAAAATCAAAGTTTCCTGCTTTGTTTGCTCTTGAGAGTTGCAAGCTGTGTTTCGTCGCGGATAGGGTAAAATGGAGTCCCCAGTGTATCAGGTGGGAGGACGTTGAGATTTGGTAATTGGATCAGTTTTCCAAAGTTATTCGAGTAATCCATTTTGGGCAGGAGGATGATCGATGGTCGTGGGTGTAGTCAGCCCGGGGTTTTAGGGTGAAGAGTACAAAAATCTGGTTACAAGATCTCTCCGATGTCGCTCCTAGCTACTCTTTTTTCCAAAACAAGTGGGTGCCAATAAGGTGTCTATTCTTGGTTGGCGAGCGAACCTTGACAAAAGCCTACTTTCGAGGCTCTAGCAAAGAGGAATGTAAGACCATCCACAACAAGCAGACTCAAAAACGTTAAAAACGTGTCTAGTCAGCTGCCAGATCAGAAAAATACTCATTTATCAAAAACACCTAAAACTCACCCAATAAGAAAACTTAATAATACCCAAAAACATTAGTATATCATCACCACCTTTTTAAAAAATCCCTCTCTATCTATATAATATATAACTAAAAGGACAAGGTGGCCTACAAATTGGTTGTTTTTAGTCATTTTGTTTGAAAAATATATCTCAAAAATGAGTACAGAAACTAGTCTACAATAAGTGAAGATGTATGATGTGGAAAAATGAATAAAAAGAATACTCAAAAACGTATTATTATTAATGCTCTAAGGTTCCTATCAGATATGTATCCAGTATGTGGCGAGTACAAGCGACTTGGCAAATCATTACGGAATATGGTGTAGGTTTCCTTCATTTTTTGCTTTTGGAATTGGAGATCTGTTCGTTGCATTTTCAGTACACTATATTTAATATAAATGGCATAAATGCACCGGTAATATTGTAAATACACAACTTTCAATTAGTTTTTGTATTTTGTTGGTTGCTAAGAAAAATAGTTGAAACAAATCATTTACTTACCTATGAGCTAGTAAATTTGTAATTATCTACGGCTGAGACTTCTTACACTTGTTATACATCTTAAATGACATTTGTTTATAAAAGTAAAAGTATTCACGTAATAAAAATGGTGACTCGATATTAATGATGATGTATAGCTCATTTACGTGATATGTGATAAAGTTAATGAACTTTAATTGGTGGTTTCACATACATTGTGAATAAAATGATTACTGGAGGTGATTAACATTTGTGCGTGGAAAGTTATTTACTTATTTATGAAAGAGCCATGGTTCAATTAGTTGTTTTAGTTTCATGCCCAAGCGCTAGAGAAGTGTGGGTGCAGATTTTGACCTGGATGAGGATGCCCGTGACGTGTCTAGATGGAGGCCTAAATGGCTTAATTAAGGAAGTGCATCAATGGAGTCGGCGCAGAATATCCGTAAGCTACTGCTCACGATTATGTATGCTACTTGTTGGAAGCTCTAGTTGCGGCGAAACTTAACACTTTTAATGGCAGAATGCATTCAGAGTTAAACGTTGTTGAATGTATCAAAGACGCGGCTTTTTTATGGATGTCGAATCGAGCGGAAATGCCTAGAGAAGCCTAGGCAGTTGGTTACATTTTCCATTGGCTGAGGCGTAATTTTTTTTTGTTATGTTGTATCCTTTTCTGTTTCGCTGTATGTTTGCTGTGGGACTTCACAGCTTCTTGTTGTGAGGTTTTCCTCTTTGCTTATATTGAATGAAAGCTTCATTGTTAAAAAAAAATTGCGTAGTAACATTATTGGCCTTTTTATTGTTATTATGATTGGCTAAATTTTTCTTGATCATCTTCAGATGTAGAGTTTGTATAATATAATTTTGATTCTAGTTTAACCTAGGTTTTTGGGATCGAAATTGTTAACCTCTTTAGTTAAGATCAAATTCAGATGTGGTTTTTAATTTTTTTTCATTTAAAAGGTGTATTTGTGTTCGAACATTAGATCAATATTTGTTTGAATTTGGCTTCTTTATATCATAAGTAGTTTGTTTATTGGTTTGTCTCACATAATTGAATTGATGGTTGTGTGAATAGAACTCGTTAAGTTCGGTTTCAAATCTATCACTTTGATTAAACCATACATGTGGGTCACCTTTAACGACTTCCCACGAAGTTGAACTAGGCTAATTGTGCTTTGCTAACTTAAAACCTTGAGTTGGTCATTCTTCTCACATCTGATATTCAACCAACTCAACTTTGGTTGCTAATTGCAAAAAGAAAAAAATATTCCAAACCAATAAAAAGTTCAATTTGAATTAAGCTAGTTATTTTTAGTTTGAATAATTAAATGAAACGTGTAACAATGACTACATACTCTTTGTGGATTCGATACCATACTTACTTTAGCTAACTAGTTTAATTAAATTTTTATTAATATTTCAATTTCAACATTAGTGTCGTTGCTGAGGAGCTAGTGCGCTTAGTATTTCATTGCTTGTTTAGTTTTTAGTTTTATTATTTGCTGAAACCCTAAAAATCAAAATATATTTTTATTTAACTTTAGTTTTAGTTTTCTTTGTTTTATTTGTTCGTGTTTACCTTAGGTAATGATGTGGTCTAAGTTATACATGAATAACCAAACCAGTTAAAGTGATAAACGTAAAGCAATAACGGGTTAAAGGAAAAAATTAAAATAACCGCCTAAGCCGGTTAACCAAACCGGTTGAGGAAATTAACTGAATTGTGCACCTCTACAATTAAACGAGAAGGGTGTCCTAGACCTCATTGATAGGTTAGGATTAACATCGGAGGAACTCTCGGAAAGAAATAGTGACATAGGAAGAGAAGAGACAATGGTTAATGGAAGTTAACCCAGGAGAAAGCAGGGAAATTACAGAAACTGTGTTGCAGAAAGAAGTAGGTGACTCGATGGATTTCGGAATGGCAGTGGAGGCTCAAGATTTTCATCATTTGATAATCAGGTACGCAAAATCATTGTGGGTGAAGGTTTCCAATCTGTCGAACAATGAATGTGTTGTCTTTGGATATTAAAGGACTGGGGGTTGCGAAAAAAAGCAAAGTGGATTAGGGGTAATAAAGTGTCACATGAGGTATCGTGTGTATGGTGTTTCAAGATACTCAGTTCTTAAACCTGTCAGAATTCGATGTATCGACGTATTGGGGCTATTGATATTTTGAGATGGAGAATGTAGATACAGGTAGGGACGAGCATGGTACCAGACGGGTACTGAAAGTATCGGTCCTGAAAAACAGGAAAAAAGGGCACCGGTACGTACCGAACTAATACCGATCTTGAAAAAGGGGAATGGGTACTAGTATCGAAAGTGATCAAAACGTTACCGATACCTAGTATCAAATGCTAATCCCTAGATGCACGGGGTAGATTGGGGTGGCTATTAAGCCTATGGGACCCAAATCATTTGTTTTTTTTTTCTAATGTTGAGAAAAACCAGATTTTTTATTGATCATAGAGACAGTTAAAGGGGCGAAGGTAGATTTCAATGTGCTAAACATCGACGCCCCTCAAGGTGCTATGGAAAAAAGTTTATCACAACCAATTTTCAGATCTTGAAGGCTCTAGGTCAGAGTAATGGTTGGTACCAAGAGATTTAAATACAGTTAGGAATGTTGAAGATAGAAGGAGCTCAATTTTTAACTTGGTTACTCCATAGATTTTAATGTTTTCATCTTCGAAGCTAATTTGACCAAATTGGTTCTCAAAGGAAGCAAATTTACATTTCGGGCTGGGAACAACTTGAGTAGAATTGAACGGATCCTAGTGTGTCAAAAATTTTATAAACATGCGACCAGAGCATGGTATAGAGCATTGCCAATGGGTCTTTCTGACCATAATCCGATTATTTATCAACAAGATTCTCAAACTTCGGTCCTAAGCCATTCAGGTTCTTCAATTCTTGGCTTGAGAGACCGGATTTTGAGGGTTTATCCATAAACTATCTATAAGAAAGATACATAGTAACATGGTATTTATACAAAAGATACACATACCTTATAATCTTTTTTTAAATCTCAAACATATCAATGCGATGATCTAACTTTACTTACGCTTCCATAAGAAATTTATTAGACTATATTTTGGGTTTTTTTTTCTTACAGTTACTATAGCGAGTGTAATTATGATAACGAATTGAACAAATACTATCCAATTCTCATAACAACATGCGAATAATCTTACTAGTTGTAAATAATTAACATAAGCTGAGTCGTGGACGTGAGGATTCAAATTCCTTTTATTCATCATATGCAACTTGAAAGGGAGGATAACTAAGTCAATATTCAATATCATATTCGCCTTTCGTTTTCAGTATAGAATATATGCACAAACTGCTCCCGCTAGTTAAATCTTTTGGTAATGGTAATTTAATAATAGAAAAAAGTCATTTTTGGTTGTTCACTTTATTCCCGCTAGTTTAATAATTCGTAATGTTATTTTTTTAATAGAAAAAACTCATATTTGGTTGGTTCACTTCATATTTTAATTGTAACTGGTATTTATGATTTGCGGTTTGCGATGAGACTGTTCAACAGAGTAAAAAGCAGACGTGATAGCGCTGAACGATGCATGCACATTGTGGCGTGTTAGCTTTTAAAAATTAGACTAAAACGTAAAAAAAGGAATACATTAGGACCCGCGCTTTGCAACGTGATCATCAAACAACAAAAAAAAGACGTAGAAACGTTGAATCACACACGCACGTTGTTTGTTAACTTGCATTTGTAACGAAACGTAAAACATTATCATAAAAAGTGTGTCACTGCAAAAAATTGACCAAAACGTAAAATATAGTACTTATAATTACCCTAGGGTAATTGGGTAATTATACTTACTCGACTAGAGTAAATACATGTTTTTTATATATTTTACAACTAAAAATTATGCGTAATTAGATAGAAAATGTTTTCAAAAAAGTAAAATAAAAAATTTATCATTCAGTTCTTTATGTGAAAGTCATTGTTTATGTTCAAAGCCATTTATATTTAATCATTACACTGTAAATAAACTAACGCATTATATTTCGGCAAATTTTCTACGATAGTGTTTGATTTTGAAATGCTTACTACTAGTTTGCGATTGGAATACTAATTTTTTGTTGGAAATATGTCATCAAAATCAATCTCTGTGTCTCTACATGACACGCAATTAACCTTTTTTAAGTTTATTTTCTCATTTCATCTAAACACACAGGTTTGTCAACTTTGACAACTTTGAACCCATAATTTGAAGTTTTTATCTTTGTGATCAGATACTGAGCTTTAAAGGACCGGGGGTGCATCCGTCTCTCTCTGTTAATATTTCGGTTAGAAGGTTAATATTTTTTATTTTTCGTCTAAAATTTTAAAATTATATAGATATACCTCTGCCAATTTTTTTGCCTAAAAAACCTACTTTTACGCCCCCAAAACTTTTAATCAAACTCTGTCACTGCTATAAATTACTACTGAGTCACGGACTTCTGTTGGCTTCAAATTTTATGGATACGGTATTTAAATTAAACTCAAAAAACACAAAATTCATTAGCATCAAAACTGAATAACGACATTGGTTCCGAATATTCGAATCGAATTCTTATATGAACAAAATTTTAAAATTCAGTTTTTGAATTGAATATGAATCAATAAATTTCAAACTTAACTTACCCGATTATTCAAATCTGAATTCTATATTTCTCACTATTTTGTAAATATATATATATTAGGGATTAGTTAATGTACAATTGAACTTAACGTACGATGCATACGCGATGAGAATATAACATGCGGATTTAGTTTTACAACATGCGGATTTGGTTTTACAAACATGCTGATGTGGTTTTACAACATGCGGATTGGTTTTACAAACATACAACTTTGGGTTTATAACATGCGGACTTGTTTTTACAACATTCGGAATTCTCGTCACGCATAATTATACGTTAAGAGATATTGTATAGTACACTTCCTCATATTATTATTTGTTATTTTTTTTATCAATTATACAAATCAACTAATCTAATACGAATAGAATTCGAATTTGAACTCAAATCGATTTTTCAATATTATTTCGCCTTCTTTTTCCATATGTGTGGCGCTAGTCAAATCAATTGTTTTTTTTTTCAAAATAAGTTCCGTTCACTTTAAATCAACTGTTTTTTTTTCAAAATAAGTTCGGTTCACTTTATTTTTAATACATATATTGTTGAAGTACTTATTCAAACTTAACCAATAAGAAAACCTAAAAACATATAAATCATTTTCACATTATCACCACATTTCTTTTTATTTTTAACCACTTATTACATCTCTCTATATCATATATAACAAAAGAACATGGGGCACACCACTAACAACAAACGCTACAGGCGGAGAACTTGAGTTCTTCTTTAAAGACTCAAGTCCAATTCTCACTTGGTGGAAAAAAAGAGTGAGCCACTAATGGGCAATGATAGAAGACTTAGGGAAACTTTGGTTCGATTCTTGAGCCAAATGGGTTTTGTCACTTATTTTTATCCCCTCTCTCTTTTTTTAAGATCTGAGATATTTCTTCCACCACATCCTCTTTTATCTCTTTTTGAAATATAATATCATATTTCACCTATTCTCTTTCATCATTATTCTTCATCTTTTAATTCTCGAACCCCAATATAAGTCCATACAAATTTGAAAGTTATCCATCGCATCTGGGTGTCCATGGCTAGTCTTTATTTGTCATTCAGAGCCAACTAGGGTCAGTAGTGGTATACAATGTTCATTCAGGATTAACGATGGAAAGTTTGGATCAATGACGGTCCATTACTTCATTAGGGTTATGATGGTCAATTAGAGTTAATTTGGGTCAATATGTCTAACTAAAACATGCATCATATATATATATAGATAGACAGACAGACAGACAGATAGAGTGTGACGCGGTGCGAGCCATGTATGACTTTTGATATATTTTAAGTACCTTTTCACTCGTTTAATCAAGTTTTATATTTATAACATGATATAACATTACCACTATCTACAACACGCTCGGACAAGTGTACCCATCGTTGGCGTAGTATAGTGATGATAAGATGCCGAGATCTTCCAAGTACACAAGAGCTTTTAATATCGTATTATCGTTAACGTCTAATCGACCCAAACTTTGAGAAATTGTTTTAATAAGTAAACTAAATAAGTAAAATAAAGTAATAAAAGAAACAAATAAACAAGATAGAATCACTTGGTTACGACTCATCTTTCATGTATCCTTTGATGATTTACACACTTTGTGTTTTTTAAGAGATTATCTTGGTTATAGTGGCATGTCCCTCTTTTGGAGGCAACGCTACCCTCGTCGATATTGGTCTGAGTCAGTAGGGATACAGTCCCGCAAGGCCGGAATATTAAAAGATAATTAAGTGAGTTTTTAATGCAAAATGTGGCAAGTTCCTCTTTTGAAGGCAACGCTACCCTCGACCATATTGGTCTGATTCAACAGGGATACGGTCTCGCAAGTCTGTTTTAAAGTTTAATAGTTCAAAATAACATATTAAAATAACTTCAACCTTATACGTTACCTACCAAAATTAAGTTTAATTAAATACAAAGTAAGTTTCAAATTACAACAAAATATAATATATACTCATTAACATCCAAATCAACATCTCATTAATTATGTCATAGATATTCAACTACATTCTTAAAAAAATACAAATAATAAATA
The DNA here is from genome assembly GCA_947069175.1 of Scalesia atractyloides. Taxonomy (NCBI): domain Eukaryota; kingdom Viridiplantae; phylum Streptophyta; class Magnoliopsida; order Asterales; family Asteraceae; genus Scalesia; species Scalesia atractyloides. The sequence goes on along the minus strand of CAMTDV010000023.1, from coordinate 11,460,599 downwards.
AGTTTTTGTAATATATTATATTCATATAAAAATAAAATGTATTGAAAGTAAAATAATCCAAGCTATAGCAAGTTGAGCCAATGAATGAGCCATATTGAGCCAATCTGGCTCGTTACAAACCTAGCCGAGCTAAGCAAGCTATCTAATCGAGTCGAACTAGCTCGACATAATTTCAAACCAAATCATATCAAGCGAGCATTTTCTAAGCTAAATCCAAGCGATTTTGAGCGAGTTTTGAGCCACAAGCTTTTTAGACAACTCTACTCCATGCCTATTTACATAGAACTTTATTGGTTTATTACGGAAAGTAATAGTTTGGTGCTCAATCACAAAGCGTTTTAATTAACTAACTTGCATATTTTTATATGATTTTTATACATGTCTATTTTTAAACAACTATATAATATATAACTTTTTAATATTATACTAAAAACGTAATCTTATATTTTAGCGATATTGGATTTAAATAACCTCAACATTCACTAATTGGTCGATATCGCTCTCAACTTTCAACTTGTATTCCTCTGGCACTTCCAAACTAACTGAACCCTAACCTAGTTAATTTTTTTTTTCTGATGTGGCATTTTGTTTGGTGGCATGGTAGCTGATCTAACATCTGACATGATGGGTGACGTGGAAATTTTGATGACGTGGCATATGACATTAGCTAACTGGGTTGAGATTAAGTTACTTAAGGGTGGAAGGGGCACCTTCGGTGACCCCTTCAGTAACCCCACTTTACCGTGCGACAATAGGCCGCCAGCCCCCATTCGGTGTTCGGTGAAGTAGCAAGTTGGTGAATACTCACTGATGCGGGAAGAGCAGAGGTAGAGGAGAGAAAGGGGGTTAATGGTGGGCTCTACCCTCTTTCAACCAATCATCTCTGACTAGGATATATTATATTTATCGGGCCCACGCTGGCTTCAGAGTATGGATTGGGCGTTCCCCCGGAAACCATACTGTCAGCTGCCACTTGACAGTGCTTCTAACATAAGAAGAGCAGAACTCTATGGTGTAACTCACGGTGAGACAAAAACCCGGGTGGGCTCGGGATACAATTGACAACCTCGCATAAAACTTAGCTCAAATCCTTCATTTCCTTAATCCACCAAAAATAATACCTTAATCCACCAAAAATAATATAACTAGGGACCGAACTCGTGCATAAATGACAGGTACTCCTAACACACCATTGTAAATTTTGAAGTATCATCGAAATAAGATTGTTCACACCCAATACTAACATGCTTGAGAACTTTACATTATAATTATATATATATATATATATATATATATATATATATATATATATATATATGAATATTCATTTGAGAAGAAATTTAATATGAGAAGAAAAAGATGAAAAAACATAATGGTAAAATATTAAATAGTTTATAATTCCTCTTATTAATTATGTTATCTTTCATTAATAAAGCAAAAACATTTTATTCTACACATTTCAAAATTTATCCTACATATGTCTTATATTTACCAAAATTTACTCTACACACATGTAAATTTACCCTATACATTTCAAAATTTATCCTACACATACTAAAATTTATCCTACACATGTTGAAAATTGTCCTACACCATAAATTATTTTTATCTTGAAACAGTATATGAAAAAAAATGAGTTAGAAGTTTAATTAATTAGCTAATTAATGACAATTATAGTATTACCTATATGTCCTTTTTCATAATATTAAATACACACATTAAATAAAGTAAATTGAGAATATCTATTGGTTTAAAAGTTATTTTTTTTATTCTTACAAAACTTTTCTTCTTATTTGAACTCCCCAATATATATATATATATATATTATATATATATATAATAAGAATTAATTTGAGTTGTGAGAATTATGAAACTAGACCTTCTAAATGTTTTTTTCTCAAAAAACTTTTTTTTTATAAAGTTTTTTTAAAAAATCACTTGTTACAAAAAAAAATAAAAAAAATTGATGTATGCAAAAATTTACATCGGATGCAAAAAAAAATTACAGCGCCATAAAGAAATTTAAATTAGGAAATTAAAATTTACATCCGACGTAACAACCGACTTGACAATTTTTTTTGTTTTTTGTTTTTAAAGATATGTTTATAACATTTCTATATACGTTTGTACAAAAAAGGGTGGCTTAACTCGCGCGAAAAGTAGGAGTTCTCATGATTCTCACAACTCATACCGGTTTATATATATATATATATATATATATATATATAATACAATTACCAACTATTGTGAATAGTGATTTGAGGGGTTTTTTTTGTCTTTTGTATATTTTTACAATTTACTCTTTAAATTTCAACAGTGACACTTACAACCCTATAATTTTCTAAAATCTTTGTAATCGAGTTTACAAGTTTATTTTTATGTACATGTGTCTATAAATTCAAGTTAATATACGTTTCTACGTAATTTTTTTTCAGAAATCAGTTGAGTCAAATGTAATATGTTTTTGTGCTAATTTTTATGTACATTTTCAATTGTTTTATATTTTGACGTAAAATTTTTACGTAACACCACGATAACACACTACCGTTACAATACTATACTTAAATTTGTCCAAAAACACATAAATTCGGGCATAAATGACAGGCTTCTAACACACCACTGTAAATGTTGAAGTATCACCGAAATAAGACTGTTCACAACCACTACAACATGCTTAATAGCTAGACATTATTTAGTTTTTTTTAATATTGCATTACTATACATAAATTAAAGAAAAAGTTAACTGATTTCAAATCTTGTTATAAAAGAAACTTTGATGTAGAGGGAGAGGATGCACATGTAGGAAGCTAACATGATTGTGGTTGTTCTAATTTTCTAAGGGGGTCGGGGCGCCCCATGATAACCGTGAAACATCATCGCAAGGCCCGATTTCATGGTAGTGATCGTGATCAACGTGATGTAGACGACGGACCCGATAAAAGGAAATGGATTTGGTGTGGGTTATACGTGGTGTGTGATGGAATGTGATAGTGTGATGAGTGTTCCAAATGTTTTAGTAAGGTTATGATGAAATGAGATGTCAAATGATGATTGGTTACTGTAAGTGTGATATATGATCGGTGCACCACTAAAGAATTATTTTCTTTTTTTATTTTTCTGAATATGTCTATCACTTTCAATTGTTACCAACAAATCCAATTTCACACACTCTTTTACAAAATACACTACTTAAAAAAAATCACACACACAAACACGCGCGCGCACTCTATATAATAGCCAACTCGACTTGTTACCGATCATTGTAAACAATCCAAGAACCATGGAGTTACATCTCTCTCTTACAATAATAGCCTCATTTTCAGTTATTCTACTGATTTTCCTACTCCAAATCTTGATTCTAAAGAGGGCAAAGACAAGCAAGAACCAAAACCCACCTCAAGCGAAGGGTGCATGGCCTATAATCGGTCACCTACACCTTCTAGGTGGATCTGCGCTACCCACAGGGTTTTGAGTAACTTGGCGGATACACATGGGCCCGTTTTTACTATCAAATTAGGTGTTCGCCAAGCTTTGGTAGTGAGCAATGCGGAGATGGCTAAAGAGTGTTTCACCATCAACGATAAGGCCTTTGCCAGCAGACCCAAGTCGTTGGTTTCTGTGATCATGGGCTACGACTACGCCATGTTCGCGTTAAGTCCATACGGGGAGTACTGGCGACAAGTGCGCAAGCTGGCTACAGTCGAGCTTCTCTCTCAGCGACGTGTTGAGATGCTAAAGCATGAACGAGTCTCCGAAATTAGAACATTCATGCAAGATATCTACGAGGCTTGCTTGAGAAACAAAGAGGTTGAAGATTCTGATATGGTGAAGGTGGAGATGAGAGAGTTCTTTGCCAATTTGGTGTTTAACATTATAACAAGAACTATTGCAGGAAAGCGATTCTCGCCCGGTGATGAAGAAGCTGTTGAAATTCACGCGGTGGTAACAAAATTCTTTGAGTTTTTGGGCACTTTTGTGGTGTCTGATTTCATTCCCTATTTGAAGTTTATGGACTTAGGAGGATATGTGAAAAGAATGAAGTTAGCCGCGAAAGAGATGGATGACATAATTGAACGTTGGTTAAAGGAGCATAAGAAAAGGAGAGAGTCAAATGAGGCGAAACAAGACTTCATGGATATATTGATTTCCATAGTTGAAGGTGCTTCTAAAGATGAGTTTCCAGGCTATGACCGCGACACAGTCATCAGATCAACGAGTCTAGTAAGCTAAATAATCATACCAAATTACCATTAATCCCATGTATAGTTCGATTGGTAAATTTTAAGCAAATACACTTAAACGTCTTTTAACTATGTTGCAGGTAATGATCACAGCAGGCTTTGATTCAACGGCTGTAACTTTAACATGGGCTATAGTTTTGCTGCTCAACAACCCAGAAACACTAAAACGTGCTCAAGAGGAACTCGATCTCCATGTTGGAAGAAAGAGACTGGTGGACGAATCAGACATAAAAAATTTAGTCTACCTACAAGCTATTATCAAAGAGACTTTACGTTTATACCCACCTGCACCAATCTCACTTCTTCATGAGTCAACAGATGACTGCATTGTTGGCGGCTACAAGGTCCAAAAGGGCACCCTCTTTATAACAAATCTATGGAAATTACATCATGACCCGGATGTTTGGTCAGATCCGTTCCAGTTTCAACCCAAGAGGTTCCTGACAGACTACAAGGGTATTGACGTTAAGGGCCAACACTATGAATTACTTCCATTTGGTAGTGGTCGAAGAATGTGCCCGGGTATTTCTTTTGCACTCCCATCTGTGCATTTAACATTAGCTAGTTTGATTCAAGGATTTGAGCTAGCTAAATCATCCAACGGGCCGGTTGATACAAGTGAGATCTTCCGACTGAGCTACCATAAAGCATCTCCACTTGAAGTCTTGCTTAGCCCTCGTTTATCCATTGATATGTACCATGTTGATGCATGAAACATCACCCCTAATAGTTATAATATTTCAACTAGTCAATCGCTCCACGAATAAGTTATAGTATAGGTGATGAACTTATATCCCAAATAACTGAGCTCTTCGTATGGTTGTTTTTATCAAAGCGGAAAAGTATAAGCTTGTTTATGTGATGCAATTAAAACATGGATTTTGTCAAAGTGGAAAAGTATAACCTTGTTTTTTTGTCAAAGTGGAAAAGTATAATCTCTATCGTCGAGGAAAACTGAAATCCAAACATGTACTGATGTTATCAATAAAACTTTTTGATCCATATCTAGTAATCCAAATGCATTGAAAAAAGATCAAGCTTTTTTAAATTATTTTTAAAATAGTTTTGTATGCAAATTCCATATCAGTTGTAGAGTTGTAGATGAGAAATCTATAACTACATTTTCCCAGGCCGGGAATAGTACCCGCCTTCAAATGGTGGAGAGGCCGGCTGGGTTTTGATTTTTTTAACTGCCCGCGTTTTTTGTCATGATATATAAATTAACTTTTAAATCTTGTCGCAAACATTGGGTTGGTGTGCTGGTTTGGTGACATCTTGGTTAGAAGCTGACATCCAAGTTTGTATGCCAGCCAATTAAGTTATAAGTAATGTCCCTTCTTTTAAATCATAAACGTGCTTTGGGCACTTCAGTTGTGGAGCATATGAAAATTCCATAGTTAAGTATGCCCATTTGAGAATAGCACTTGCATGTGTGATCTCCTAGGAAGTCTCCACCAGGAAACCAAAAACAAATCCGCGAATTTCTACATGAGTAACCCAATAAAGGAAAAACGAACAATATTAATAGTACGAAAGGTCTGATGTTACACTATTATTAGGACTCCACCGTGCAATGCTACAGGAAATCAGTTTCGGTCAGCATTGGTTTGGAACATGTAACACCCCAAAAATATCAATATATATGTATGTGTGTGTGTGCATATATATATATATATATATATATATAATATATATTATATATAAATATAACTAAGGATATTTAACCTAGTTAATGGTAAGTTGTTAAATAATAATAAAAATCATAAATTTTGGTCCTATTTATACTAAACCGAACATAAGGGATTAAAAGTGTTAAACTGGGAAAGTTGTTTTATTAAAAGAAAATTTTAAAAACACAGCACAAACTTGTGTGTGTAGGTGTGTGTGAACAGAGCAAGGGGATCAACACCCAAACCTTACTTGATCCAAATTGAACAAATTGAAGGGCTAATTAGGTCTAAATTCGAGTTTGAGTCAGAATATCAACCATCCTTACTTGTCTATCACAAGGTAAGTTTTAATTTCATATTTTGTGATACTTGAATCTTGGATGAATATTGAGGATTTAAGTTCGATGAGCAAATTGATACATATTTCGACCTAAGGAAGACGTAATCTAAGTGTAGAATTATAATCTTAACTGAAAATAGTTATGAAATCATGTGTTGAAGTAATTATGAATTGTATAAAGAAATGGGTTTTGATGCTAGTATGGAAAGCCTCTTGTTCAAGTGAGAGCAAAGAGTCTAATGACATGAGTTTGTTAAAATTGCATGTCTATGTGACTTTTGATGAAAAGTTGAACTTCGTGAATTGAGGTTTTTGAGTTGGCTATAGTCTAAGTGAATAGCTAAATTAGATGCATTCAAGATGCTCAACAAAATGCTTAAATGAATTGCCAATTTTAAATAATAAATGAAAACGTTAATAAGAACAAGACGTAGTGCGTTTGGCAATTTATATGCTTGGCTTGTACACTTTAGGAAACGCAAGTGAAACATCGGGAAGTCAAGCCGGGACAAACGCACGATTAAATGATAAGCTATAAGGTACGTGGCTTGTCTTTTATAGCATATTAATTTATATGATTGTTTTTATGAAAAAACGGGTCAAAATGAGAAAATTGAAATGGTTTGGTTAAATAAAACAATGGATTTCGTTAAATAATCAAACGGGTAAAAATGAGAAAATAGAAATGGTTTGGTTAAATAAAAAAATAGATTTCGTTAAATAACCAAACCGGTCAAAATGAGAAAACAGAAAGGGTTTGGTTAAATAGAACGATGGATTTCGTTAAATAACCAAATGGGTCAAAATGAGAAATAGAAAATGGTTTGGTTGAATAAAGTGATGGATTTCGTTAGACAACCAAACGGGTCAAATGGAAAGATGAATAAAGGTTTGGTTGAATTAAGCGATGGATTTCGCTATTGCAACCAAACGGACTACAATGAGAAAATAAATAAAGGTTTGGTGGATTAAAGCGATGGGTTTTGCTAGAGCAACCAAACTTAAAAAGTGTAGTTTAAACATATACCGGAAGGGATACATGTATGCTCGTTTTGGTTAAAATGTGATAAAAGGGTAAAATCGAAAAAAGAAAAGTTTATATATGTAACACCCTGTAAAATCGTGTCCACTAGTATAGTGACACGTGTTGTATTTTTAAATATAGTCTATTAAAGACCAATAAGGACTAAAGGCGTCAACATGCTCAAACTGAGCCTCTGAGTGATGATCTGATGTCAACATGCATAAATAACAGCCTCTGAGTGACGATCTGATGTCAACATGCATAAATAACAGCCTCTGAGTGACTGATATGTCAACATGCTTAAATCTTTAGCCTCTGAGTGACTGATATGTCAACATGCTTGAAATTTGGCCTCTGAGTGACCGATATGTTAACATACCCAGCCTCTGAGTGACATCGGAGTCAACATGCTTATAATAAGCCTCTAAGTGATCCTTTGCGAAGTCCTAACTCTCATACGTGCCAATTGTTGGACGAGAGGGTTCAATTTTGTAAATATATGAAAGTTGGATAATGGAGGGATTAAAAGTGTCAACATGTTAATTTATACCTCTGAGTGACCTTTTAACGAACCGAGAGCTCGACAATGTCCAGGCATAATCCCGGGTATGCCAAGTATTGGCTACGGAGGACTAAAAGTGGCAAAAATGTGTTTTAAAAGGTTTTTAGAAGCTTTATAAAGTTAAGGGGTTAAAAGTGTCAAACATTGAAGCTGGCCAAGGGGCGGTCGCGGGCCGCGAGAGACCAGGCCTGGGACTCTCGCGGGGCGCGGGAAGGCCTCTGCTGCAGATAGTTTTGCTTGGCTACCACACAAAAAGCTCCAAAAACCATGAATTCGAAACCATGGTCTTCCAAACAACTATGCCACGTTTTAGGACACTTGTAAGCTTCCTCTTACACCCTAAATACCTGGCATCACCTTCTTTCAGTTCTCCAATTATAAATAGTTGCTTAAGTTCACCATTCCAACTTACATCTTTCTCATTCATACACTCTTCTCCCTCATCTGGAAGTTCCTAACTGAAAGGAGCATCCAACATAGTTCTTTTGCACCCTAGGAATCACTGGTAAGAATTCCTTCCTTGTGCATTTTCGTTTATAGGCTTTTATAGCGAAAAGTCAAGCGTTTTACGGAAAACGCTTTGACTTTCGGTTAAGACCATTATGCTCCAGCCATTGTTCGAAATGAACATGGCTAAGTGATCGTAATAAGGTAGGTGTTAATCCCTATAAAGGGCACCTCCTAAAGATTACGTTTGCTAGACCAATTGGTCAAAGTTATGATCTTAAAAAGTCAAACAGGCCATTTTTCGGAAAAAATCATAAAATGATCTTATATATGTTATGAAACCTGTTTTGACACTTAAACAAGTTGGTAATAATTATTAGAACATGTAAGAGCATGTTCGGCTCGTCAATTTCAGCTCTAGGGTCGGTTCGCAACCGAAAGTCTGAAGTTTGACTTCTGCTTTGACTTTGGATTCTGACCCGATTTAGATTAGTTACTTACTGATCTAAAGATTTCATTATGATAGTGATATAATGTAGCATAACCCTCTGAGTTTATATTACATGATCATATCTAAGTTTATGCGCAAGTTCCATATTATGCCATCTTTGACCAAAATACTCTTTTTTGCATAAAACAAGGTTTTAATTGGTAATGAACTTGAAAATGAGTTTTCTACTGATGTAATATTCTAAGTTGGATTATTTGGGATGTTAAACCAAGTTATAAACTGAGTTTTCAAACAGGTTCTTAAACTATGTCGATAAATGACGGTTTTAGCCCTTGTGGATCATAAAATAGTTTTAATCAAATCTTTTCAAGGTAAAAATTTACCTACTAATATGTTATATTAAATAACATATTTAAAACATTTTAATCTAACCTTAACACTAGTTTTTATTAAACATCTCATAAAGACGTCTCTTACGACACAAGCGTTGTTTCGGCGCATAGTATGGTTTTAAACCATATTATTGACCAAGACTTGATACCTACTGATTTTAAAACTTATTTTAAACATATTTACAGTAGGTACATGTTATAAACTCAGAATCTGAAATAATTTATAAACTATGTGTAAAATGACCAAAATGCCTCTTCGGTGCATAGTTTAGTCAAAAAGATAAAATACACATATAATTGAAATCCTACTGATATTATATCATAAATAAACTAATTTTTCAGAATACTCATGATTATAAATTTAAATCATATTCAAGTTCCTTTTATATGGTATGAAATTACCAAAATGCCCTTATGAGGCATAGTTTCGTTTCAAAACCTTAACGGGCATATAAGTTGATTTCCTACTGATATTTTAACTTATTTAAAATATAGTGGCATATAGAACTTGTCCATGACTTATCCGGTTACCCATTATCACTTATAAGCATACGGTTGATTATACGTAACTAGTTTACGAAATTTAATCAAAACTGTAACACCTCGCTTTTTCGCATCCTTATTTTAGAAAATAAATATTTGTATCATAATTCGGGGCGTTAAAACATAATAAAAATATATGTGTGTGTGTATATATATTATTAATTGTCATTCGTTATTCGTGTAACGCCTCGTATCTTCGTATTTCTATTTTAAAAATGTATGTATACGTATTCTAATTTTAGAAACCTTACATTCGTATTTTAATTTCAATGTCCCAACTCGAGTCATTAATCATAATAAAATTCATATTTTATACATATTTTTTTATTCACACACAACCGATCATTTAAATACGTATTTATACGTAAACCGACACAATTATACGTATAAATACTTATACGCAGATCCTCAATACTTGAATTATACTTTTATACTTTTTATATACTCAATTATATAATATATACTCAAGAAATACCAAGAAATATACCAATCATCTTTTCCACCTCATCAATCCACTTCCACCTTTTTTAACCAATCATATTTCACCCTTTTCCACCTCCTTTCTCCACCAATCATCTTTTCAATCATCTTCCACCTTTTTAACCAATCATATTTCACCCTTTTTCACTTCCTTTCTCCACCAATCATCTTTTCAATCCTCTTCCACCTTTTTTAACCAATCATATTTCAACTATTTTCACCTTCTCTACCTATAGATTTTAATGTTTTCATCTTGGAAACTAATTTGACCAAATTGGTTCTCAAAGGAAGCAAATTTACATTTCGGGCTGGGAACAACTTGAGTAGAATTGACCGGATCCTAGTGTGTCAAAAATTTTATAAACATGTGACCAGAGCATGGTATAGAGCATTGCCAATGGGTCTTTCTGACCATAATCCGATTATTTATCAACAAGATTCTCAAACTTCGGTCCTAAGCCATTCAGGTTCTTCAATTCTTGGCTTGAGAGACCGGATTTTGAGGGTATCCATAAACTATCTATAAGAAAGATACATAGTAACATGGTATTTATATAAAAGATACACATAACCTTATAATCTTTTTTTAAATCTCAAACATATCAATGCGATGATCTAACTTTACTTACGCTTCCATAAGAAATTTATTAGACTATATTTTGGGTTTTTTTCTTACAGTTACTATAGCGAGTGTAATTATGATAACGAATTGAACAAATATTATCCAATTCTCATAACAACATGCGAATAATCTTACTAGTTGTAAATAATTAACATATAAGCTGAGTCGTCGACGTGAGGATTCAAATTCCTTTTATTCATCATATGCAACTTGAAAGGGAGGATAACTAAGTCAATATTCAATATCATATTCGCCTTTCGTTTTCAGTATAGAATATATGCACAAACTGCTCCCGCTAGTTAAATCTTTTGGTAATGGTAATTTAATAATAGAAAAAAGTCATTTTTGGTTGGTTCACTTTATTCCCGCTAGTTTAATAATTCGTAATGTTATTTTTTTAATAGAAAAAACTCATATTTGGTTGGTTCACTTCATATTTTAATTGTAACTGGTATTTATGATTTGCGGTTTGCGATGAGACTGTTCAACAGAGTAAAAAGCAGACCTGATAGCGCTGAACGATGCATGCGCATTGTGGCGTATTAGCTTTTAAAAATTAGACTAAAACGTAAAAAAAGGAATACATTAAGACCCGCGCTTTGCAACGTGATCATCAAACAACAAAAAAAAAGACGTAGAAACGTTGAATCACACACGCACGTTGTGTGTTAACTTGCATTTGTACCGAAACGTAAAACATTATCATTAAAAAGTGTGTCACTGCAAAAAATTGACCAAAACCTAAAATATAGTACTTATAATTACCCTAGGGTAATTGGGTAATTATACTTACTCGACTAGAGTAAATACATGTTTTTTATATATTTTACAACTAAAAATTATGCGTAATTAGATAGAAAATATTTTCAAAAAAGTAAAATAAAAAGTTTATCATTCAGTTCTTTATGTGAAAGTCATTGTTTATGTTCAAAGCCATTTATATTTAATCATTACACTGTAAATAAACTAACGCATTATATTTCGGCAAATTTTCTACGATAGTGTTTGATTTTGAAATGCTTACTACTAGTTTGCGATTGGAATACTAATTTTTTGTTGGAAATATGTCATCAAAATCAATCTCTGTGTCTCTGCATGACACGCAATTAACCTTTTTTAAGTTTATTTTCTCATTTCATCTAAACACACAGGTTTGTCAACTTTGACAACTTTGAACCCATAATTTGAAGTTTTTGACTTTGTGATCAGATGCTGAGCTTTAAAGGACCGGGGGTGCATCCGTCTCTGTTAATATTTCGGTTAGAAGGTTAATATTTTTTATTTTTCGTGTAAAAGTGTTAAAATTATATAGATATACCCCTGCCAATTATTTTGCCTAAAAATCTACTTTTACGCCCCAAAAACTTTTAGTCAAACTCCGTCACTGCTATAAATTACTACTGAGTCACGGACTTCTGTTGGCTTCAAATTTTATGGATACGGTATTTAAATTAAACTCAAAAAACACAAAATTCATTAGCATCAAAACTGAATAACGATATTGGTTCCGAATATTCGAATCTAATTCTTATATGAACAAAATTTTAAAATTCAGTTTTTGAATTGAATATGAATCAATAAATTTCAAACTTAACTTACCCGATTATTCAAATCTGAATTCTATTTCTCACTATTTTGTAAATATATATATATATATATATATATATATATATATATATATATTAGGGATTAGTTAATGTACAATTGAACTTAACGTACGATGCGTACGCGATGAGAATATAACATGCGGATTTAGTTTTACAACATGCGGATTTGGTTTTACAAACATGCTGATGTGGTTTTACAACATGCGGATTGGTTTTACAAACATACAACTTTGGGTTTATAACATGCGGACTTGTTTTTACAACATTCGGAATTCTCGTCACGCATAATTATACGTTAAGAGATATTGTATAGTACACTTCCTCATATTATTATTTGTTATTTTTTTATCAATTATACAAATCAACTAATCTAATACGAATAGAATTCGAATTTGAACTCAAATCGATTTTTCAATATTATTTCGCCTTCTTTTTCCATATGTGTGGGCGCTAGTCAAATCAATTGTTTTTTTTTTTCAAAATAAGTTCCGTTCACTTTAAATCAACTGTTTTTTTTTTCAAAATAAGTTCCGTTCACTTTATTTTTAATACATATATTGTTGAAGTACTTATTCAAACTTAACCAATAAGAAAACCTAAAAACATATAAATCATTTTCACATTATCACCATATTTCTTTTTATTTTTAACCACTTATTACATCTCTCTATATCATATATAACAAAAGAACATGGGGCACACCACTAACAACAAACGCTACGGGCGGAGAACTTGAGTTCTTCTTTAAAGACTCAAGTCCAATTCTCACTTGGTGGAAAAAAAGAGTGAGCCACTAGTGGGCTATGATAGAAGACTTAGGGAAACTTTGGTTCGATTCTTGAGCCAAATGGGTTTTAACGGCAATTTCATCATCATGCCTCACTACTACAAAAACAGGCATTTGCTAGAAAATTTACAACGAAAAAAATCGGTCGCAAATTTTGCTACGAATTAGCTATGAACTCATTTTGCTACAGTTTTGCTGCAGATATTTCGTCGCAAATGAAATTCGTAGCAAAACCCGCAACAAATTCGTAGCAAAATAGAGGAAATAAATATAAAAAATTGACTTAGCAAAATCGATAGCAAAATTCGTAGCATCCGTAGCGAAATCTGTAGCGAAATCTACAGGAAAGTTGAGAATATAAATATTTTAAAAATAGTAAAATAACATGCCTAGCAAAATTCGTAGCATTTTTTGCTACAAATTAGATAAACACATTTTGCTACGGACGAATATTTCATCGCAAAATATATCCGTAGCAAACCCAAGAAAAATAAATATTTGAAAATTATTTAACAAAGTTTGTCGTAAAATCCATATGCAAAATCATGAAAATAATTATTACAACAGTAGTGTATTAAAGATCTTAGCAAAATCGTTTGCAGCTTTTGCTGCTGAGAAAGTAATGATTAGCTACGGAAACATTTTGCTATGATTTTGCTACGAATATTTCATTGCAAACGAAATCCATAGCAAATTTAAGAAAATTTTTATTCTTAAGAATGTTGTAGCAAAATTTCTAGCAAAGTCACAATAATATAAAAAAAATTAATAGATGTTGGATAAATTTTGAAATAAATAAGATAGCTTTTGATGTGTGTAGGTAAAAAAATTAGGAGTTATGTAAGATAAATTACAAGTTGTGTAAGACAAATTTTAATGTGTGAAAGATAATTTTCAAAATACGTAAGATAACTTTTGAGGCGTGTAGGAAAAAAATTAGTGTGAAGGATAATATTTTAATCACTAATTAATTAATCAAAAATTAATAATAAATAAGATAAAAAAACTATTTAATGGTTTATAATTATACCTTTTGTTTTTATTTTTCTTTAAAAAGATTTCTGAAATGAATCTCTCTTAAATATACATACAATTTAATTATAGAGAGTAAAACCAAGTTAAGGAAAAAAAAATTGACAAAACCAAACATGTGATCCATATGTTTCCACGTTACCAATCTCATTTTAACTATTGAGGATATTTTTGTCACTTATTTTTATCCCCTCTCTTTTTTTTAAGATCTGAGATATTTCTTCCACCACATCCTCTTTTATCTCTTTTTGAAATATAATATCATATTTCACCTATTCTCTTTCATCATTATTCTTCATCTTTTAATTCTCAAACCCCAACATAAGTCCATACAAATTTGAAAGTTATCCATCGCATCTGGGTGTCCATGGCTAGTCTTTATTTGTCATTCAGAGCCAACTAGGGTCAGTAGTGGTATACAATGTTCATTCAGGATTAACGATGGAAAGTTTGGATCAATGACGGTCCATTACTTCATTAGGGTTATGATGGTCAATTAGAGTTAATTTGGGTCAATATGTCTAACTAAAACATGCATCATATATATATATAGATAGACAGACAGACAGATAGAGTGTGACGCGGTGCGAGCCATGTATGACTTTTGATATATTTTAAGTACCTTTTTACTCGTTTAATCAAGTTTTATATTTATAACATGATATAACATTACCACTATCTACAACACGCTCGGACAAGTGTACCCATCGTTGGCGTAGTATAGTGATGATAAGATGCCGAGATCTTCCAAGTACACAAGAGCTTTTAATATCGTATTATCGTTAACGTCTAATCGACCCAAACTTTGAGAAATTGTTTTAATAAGTAAACTAAATAAGTAAAATAAAGTAATAAAAGAAACAAATAAACAAGATAGAATCACTTGGTTACGACTCATCTTTCATGTATCCTTTGATGATTTACACACTTTGTGTTTTTTAAGAGATTATCTTGGTTATAGTGGCATGTCCCTCTTTTGGAGGCAACGCTACCCTCGTCAATATTGGTCTGAGTCAGTAGGGATACAGTCCCGCAAGACCGGAATATTAAAAGATAATTAAGTGAGTTTTTAATGCAAAATGTGGCAAGTTCCTCTTTTGAAGGCAACGCTACCCTCGACCATATTGGTCTGATTCAACAGGGATACGGTCTCGCAAGTCTGTTTTAAAGTTTAATAGTTCAAAATAACATATTAAAATAACTTCAACCTTATATGTTACCTACCAAAATTAAGTTTAATTAAATACAAAGTAAGTTTCAAATTACAACAAAATATAATATATACTCATTAACATCCAAATCAACATCTCATTAATTATGTCATAGATATTCAACTACATTCTTAAATAAATACAAATAATAAATAAGTTTTTGTAATATATTATATTCATATAAAAATAAAATGTATTGAAAGTAAAATAATCCAAGCTATAGCAAGTTGAGCCAATGAATGAGCCATATTGAGCCAATCTAGCTCGTTACAAACCTAGCCGAGCTAAGCAAGCTATCTAATCGAGTCGAATTAGCTCGACATAATTTCAAACCGAATCATATCAAGCGAGCATTTTCTAAGCTAAATCCAAGCGATTTTGAGCGAGTTTTGAGCCACAAGCTTTTTAGACAACTCTACTCCATGCCTATTTACCTAGAACTTTATTGGTTATTACGGAAAGTAATAGTTTGGTGCTCAATCACAAAGCATTTTAATTAACTAACTTGCATATTTTTATATGATTTTTATACATGTCTATTTTTAAACAACTATATAATATATAACTTTTTAATATTATACTAAAAACGTAATCTTATATTTTAGCGATATTGGATAAATAACCTCAACATTCACTAATTGGTCGATATCATTCTCAACTTTCAACTTGTATTCCTCTGGCACTTCCAAACTAACTGAACCCTAACCTAGTTAATTTTTTTTTTCTGATGTGGCATTTTGTTTGGTGGCATGGTAGCTGATCTGACATCTGACATGATGGGTGACGTGGAAATTTTGATGACGTGGCATATGACATTAGCTAACTGGGTTGAGATTAATTTAGTTAAGGGTGGAAGGGGCACCTTCGGTGACCCCTTCGGTAACCCCACTTTACCGTGCGACAATAGGCCGCCAGCCCCCATTCGGTATTCGGTGAAGTAGCAAGTCGGTGAATACTCACTGATGCGGGAAGAGCAGAGGTAGAGGAGAGAAAGGGGGTTAATGGTGGGCTCTACCCTCTTTCAACCAATCATCTCTGACTAGGATATATTATATTTATCGGGCCCACGCTGGCTTCAGAGTATGGATTGGACGTTCCCCCGGAAACCATACTGTCAGCTGCCACTTGACAGTGCTTCTAACATAAGAAGAACAGAACTCTATGGTGTAACTCACGGTGAGACAAAAACCTGGGTGGGCTTGGGATACAATTGACAACCTCGCACAAAACTTAGCTCAAATCCTTCATTTCCTTAATCCACCAAAAATAATATAAACTAGGGACCGAACTCGTGCATAAATGATAGGTACTCCTAACACACCATTGTAAATTTTGAAGTATCTTCGAAATAAGATTGTTCACACCCAATACAACATGCTTGAGAACTTTACATTATATATATATATATATATATATATATGAATATTCATTTGAGAAGAAATTTAATATGAGAAGAAAAAGAAGAAAAAACATAATGGTAAAATATTAAATAGTTTATAACTCCTCTTATTAATTATGTTATCTTTCATTAATAAAGCAAAAACATTTTATTCTACACATTTCAAAATTTATCCTACATATGTCTTATATTTACCAAAATTTACTCTACACACATGTAAATTTACCCTATACATTTAAAAATTTATCCTACACATGTTGAAAAGTGTCCTACACCATAAATTATTTTTATCTTGAAACAGTATATGAAAAAAAAATGAGTTAGAAGTTTAATTAATTAGCTAATTAATGACAATTATAGTATTACATATATGTCCTTTTTCATAATATTAAATACACACATTAAATGAAGTAAATTGAGAATATCTATTGGTTTAAAAGTTATTTTTTTTATTCTTACAAAACTTTTCTTCTTATTTGAACTCCCCAATATATATATATATATATATATATAATATATATATATATATATAATAAGAATTAATTTGAGTTGTGAGAATTATGAAACTAGACCTTCTAAATGTTTTTTTCTCAAAAAACTTTTTTTTATAAAGTTTTTTTAAAAAATCACTTGTTACAAAAAAAAATAAAAAAAATTGATGTATGCAAAAATTTACATCGGATGCAAAAAAAATTACAGCGCCATAAAGAAAATTTAAATTAGGAAATAAAAATTTACATCCGACGTAACAACCGACTTGACAATTTTTTTTGTTTTTTGTTTCTAAAGATATGTTTATAACATTTCTATATACGTTTGTACAAAAAAGGGTGGCTTAACTCGCGCGAAAAGTAGGAGTTCTCATGATTCTCACAACTCATACCGGTTTTAATATATATATATATATATAATACAATTACCAACTATTGTGAATAGTGATTTGAGGGGTTTTTTTTTGTCTTTTGTATATTTTTACAATTTACTCTTTAAATTTCAGCAGTGACACTTACAACCCTATAATTTTCTAAAATCTTTGTAATCGAGTTTACAAGTTTATTTTTATGTACATGTGTCTATAAATTCAAGTTAATATACGTTTCTACGTAATTTTTTTTCAGAAATCAGTTGAGTCAAATGTAATATGTTTTTGTGCTAATTTTTATGTACGTTTTCAATTGTTTTATATTTTGACGTAAAATTTTTACGTAACACCACGATAACACACTACCGTTACAACACTATACTTAAATTTGTCCAAAAACACATAAATTCGGGCATAAATGACAGGCTTCTAACACACCACTGTAAATGTTGAAGTATCACCGAAATAAGACTGTTCACAACCACTACAACATGCTTAATAGCTAGACATTATTTAGTTTTTTTAAATATTGTATTACTATACATAAATTAAAGAAAAAGTTAACTGATTTCAAATCTTGTTATAAAAGAAACTTTGATGTAGAGGGAGAGGATGTACATGTAGGAAGCTAACATGATTGTGATTGTTCTAATTTTCTAAGGGGGTCGGGGCGCCCCATGATAACCGTGAAACATCATCGCAAGGCCCGATTTCATGGTAGCGATCGTGATCAACGTGATGTAGACGACGGACCCGATAAAAGGAAATGGATTTGGTGTGGGTTATACGTGGTGTGTGATGGAATGTGATAGTGTGATGAGTGTTCCAAATGTTTTAGTAAGGTTATGATGAAATGAGATGTCAAATGATGATTGGTTACTGTAAGTGTGATATATGATCGGTGCACCACTAAAGAATTATTTTCTTTTTTTATTTTTCTGAATCTGTCTATCACTTTCAATTGTTACCAACAAATCCAATTTCACACACTCTTTTACAAAATACACTACTTAAAAAAATCACACACACAAACACGCGCGCGCACTCTATATAATAGCCAACTCGACTTGTTACCGATCATTGTAAACAATCCAAGAACCATGGAGTTACATCTCTCTCTTACAATAATAGCCTCATTTTCAGTTATTCTACTGATTTTCCTACTCCAAATCTTGATTCTAAAGAGGGCAAAGACAAGCAAGAACCAAAACCCACCTCAAGCGAAGGGTGCATGGCCTATAATCGGTCACCTACACCTTCTAGGTGGATCTGCGCTACCCCACAGGGTTTTGAGTAACTTGGCGGATACACATGGGCCCGTTTTTACTATCAAATTAGGTGTTCGCCAAGCTTTGGTAGTGAGCAATGCGGAGATGGCTAAAGAGTGTTTCACCATCAACGATAAGGCCTTTGCCAGCAGACCCAAGTCGTTGGTTTCTGTGATCATGGGCTACGACTACGCCATGTTCGCGTTAAGTCCATACGGGGAGTACTGGCGACAAGTGCGCAAGCTGGCTACAGTCGAGCTTCTCTCTCAGCGACGTGTTGAGATGCTAAAGCATGAACGAGTCTCCGAAATTAGAACATTCATGCAAGATATCTACGAGGCTTGCTTGAGAAACAAAGAGGTTGAAGATTCTGATATGGTGAAGGTGGAGATGAGAGAGTTCTTTGCCAATTTGGTGTTTAACATTATAACAAGAACTATTGCAGGAAAGCGATTCTCGCCCGGTGATGAAGAAGCTGTTGAAATTCACGCGGTGGTAACAAAATTCTTTGAGTTTTTGGGCACTTTTGTGGTGTCTGATTTCATTCCCTATTTGAAGTTTATGGACTTAGGAGGATATGTGAAAAGAATGAAGTTAGCCGCGAAAGAGATGGATGACATAATTGAACGTTGGTTAAAGGAGCATAAGAAAAGGAGAGAGTCAAATGAGGCGAAACAAGACTTCATGGATATATTGATTTCCATAGTTGAAGGTGCTTCTAAAGATGAGTTTCCAGGCTATGACCGCGACACAGTCATCAGATCAACGAGTCTAGTAAGCTAAATAATCATACCAAATTACCATTAATCCCATGTATAGTTCGATTGGTAAATTTTAAGCAAATACACTTAAACGTCTTTTAACTATGTTGCAGGTAATGATCACAGCAGGCTTTGATTCAACGGCTGTAACTTTAACATGGGCTATAGTTTTGCTGCTCAACAACCCAGAAACACTAAAACGTGCTCAAGAGGAACTCGATCTCCATGTTGGAAGAAAGAGACTGGTGGACGAATCAGACATAAAAAATTTAGTCTACCTACAAGCTATTATCAAAGAGACTTTACGTTTATACCCACCTGCACCAATCTCACTTCTTCATGAGTCAACAAATGACTGCATTGTTGGCGGCTACAAGGTCCAAAAGGGCACCCTCTTTATAACAAATCTATGGAAATTACATCATGATCCGGATGTTTGGTCAGATCCGTTCCAGTTTCAACCCAAGAGGTTCCTGACAGACTACAAGGGTATTGACGTTAAGGGCCAACACTATGAATTACTTCCATTTGGTAGTGGTCGAAGAATGTGCCCGGGTATTTCTTTTGCACTCCCATCTGTGCATTTAACATTAGCTAGTTTGATTCAAGGATTTGAGCTAGCTAAATCATCCAACGGGCCGGTTGATACAAGTGAGATCTTCCGACTGAGCTACCATAAAGCATCTCCACTTGAAGTCTTGCTTAGCCCTCGTTTATCCAGTGATATGTACCATGTTGATGCATGAAACATCACCCCTAATAGTTATAATATTTCAACTAGTCAATCGCTCCACGAATAAGTTATAGTATAGGTGATGAACTTATATCCCAAATAACTGAGCTCTTCGTATGGTTGTTTTTATCAAAGCGGAAAAGTATAAGCTTGTTTAGTTGAAGCCTACTTCCAATTAACTAATTCATGATATGGCCCAACGCAATTTCTAACTCGTGAGCTTTATTGCGAGCCAATCTTTTCCTTCGTAATCTAGAACTCCCCCTCAACCGTTAATCCAAATGGTGGGCTACAAAAGAGTAAATTAATGCATTAATTAAAACAATAATGTAGCTCTTTAAATCCAATTAATTTTAGTCCATCTTTTACTTCATTTCTTGTTCAATTTTAGTCTGTTATTATTGGGATCTTTGGATTGGTTTTTATATTTAAACCTGGAGCGATTGCTGGTTCGCTTCTGAGCCGCAAAAATCAAAGTTTCCTGCTTTGTTTGCTCTTGAGAGTTGCAAGCTGTGTTTCGTCGCGGATAGGGTAAAATGGAGTCCCCAGTGTATCAGGTGGGAGGACGTTGAGATTTGGTAATTGGATCAGTTGTCCAAAGTTATTCGAGTAATCCATTTTGGGCAGGAGGATGATCGATGGTCGTGGGTGTAGTCAGCCCGGGGTTTTAGGGTGAAGAGTACAAAAATCTGGTTACAAGATCTCTCCGATGTCGCTCCTAGCTACTCTTTTTTCCAAAACAACTGGGTGCCAATAAGGTGTCTATTCTTGGTTGGCGAGCGAACCTTGACAAAAGCCTACTTTCGAGGCTCTAGCAAAGAGGAATGTAAGACCATCCACAACAAGCAGACTCAAAAACGTTAAAAACGTGTCTAGTCAGCTGCCAAATCAGAAAAATACTCATTTATCAAAAACACCTAAAACTCACCCAATAAGAAAACTTAATAATACCCAAAAACATTAGTATATCATCACCACCTTTTTAAAAAATCCCTCTCTATCTATATAATATATAACTAAAAGGACAAGGTGGCCTACAAATTGGTTGTTTTTAGTTATTTTGTAGAAAAATATATCTCAAAAATGAGGTACAGAAACTACGTCTACAATAAGTGAAGATGTATGATGTGGAAAAATGAATAAAAAGAATACTCAAAAACGTATTATTATTAATGCTCTAAGGTTCCTATCAGATATGTATCCAGTATGTGGCGAGTACAAGCGACTTGGCAAATCATTACGGAATATGGTGTAGGTTTCCTTCATTTTTTGCTTTTGGAATTGGAGATCTGTTCGTTGCATTTTCAGTACACTATATTTAATATAAATGGCATAAATGCACCGGTAATATTGTAAATACACAACTTTCAATTAGTTTTTGTATTTTGTTGGTTGCTAAGAAAAATAGTTGAAACAAATCATTTACTTACCTATGAGCTAGTAAATTTGTAATTATCTACGGCTGAGACTTCTTACACTTGTTATACATCTTAAATGACATTTGTTTATAAAAGTAAAAGTATTCACGTAATAAAAATGGTGACTCGATATTAATGATGATGTATAGCTCATTTACGTGATATGTGATAAAGTTAATGAACTTTAATTGGTGGTTTCACATACATTGTGAATAAAATGATTACTGGAGGTGATTAACATTTGTGCGTGGAAGGTTATTTACTTATTTATGAAAGAGCCATGGTTCAATTAGTTGTTTTAGTTTCATGCCCAAGCGCTAGAGAAGTGTGGGTGCAGATTTTGACCTGGATGAGGATGCCCGTGACGTGTCTAGATGGAGGCCTAAATGGCTTAATTAAGGAAGTGCATCAATGGAGGTCGGCGCAGAATATCCGTAAGCTACTGCTCACGATTATGTATGCTACTTGTTGGAAGCTCTAGTTGCGGCGAAACGTTAACACTTTTAATGGCAGAATGCATTCAGAGTTAAACGTTGTTGAATGTATCAAAGACGCGGCTTTTTTATGGATGTCGAATCGAGCGGAAATGCCTAGAGAAGCCTAGGGCAGTTGGTTACATTTTCCATTGGCTGAGGCGTAATTTTTTTTTGTTATGTTGTATCCTTTTCTGTTTCGCTGTATGTTTGCTGTGGGACTTCACAGCTTCTTGTTGTGAGGTTTTCCTCTTTGCTTATATTGAATGAAAGCTTCATTGTTAAAAAAAATTGCGTAGTAACATTATTGGCCTTTTTATTGTTATTATGATTGGCTAAATTTTTCTTGATCATCTTCAGATGTAGAGTTTGTATAATATAATTTTGATTCTAGTTTAACCTAGGTTTTTGGGATCGAAATTGTTAACCTCTTTAGTTAAGATCAAATTCAGATGTGGTTTTTAATTTTTTTTCATTTAAAAGGTGTATTTGTGTTCGAACATTAGATCAATATTTGTTTGAATTTGGCTTCTTTATATCATAAGTAGTTTGTTTATTGGTTTGTCTCACATAATTGAATTGATGGTTGTGTGAATAGAACTCGTTAAGTTCGGTTTCAAATCTATCACTTTGATTAAACCATACATGTGGGTCACCTTTAACGACTTCCCACGAAGTTGAACTAGGCTAATTGTGCTTTGCTAACTTAAAACCTTGAGTTGGTCATTCTTCTCACATCTGATATTCAACCAACTCAACTTTGGTTGCTAATTGCAAAAAAAAAAAAATATTCCAAACCAATAAAAAGTTCAATTTGAATTAAGCTAGTTATTTTTAGTTTGAATAATTAAATGAAACGTGTAACAATGACTACATACTCTTTGTGGATTCGATACCATACTTACTTTAGCTAACTAGTTTAATTAAATTTTTATTAATATTTCAATTTCAACATTAGTGTCGTTGCTGAGGAGCTAGTGCGCTTAGTATTTCATTGCTTGTTTAGTTTTTAGTTTTATTATTTGCTGAAACCCTAAAAATCAAAATATATTTTTATTTAACTTTAGTTTTAGTTTTCTTTGTTTTATTTGTTCGTGTTTACCTTAGGTAATGATGTGGTCTAAGTTATACATGAATAACCAAACCAGTTAAAGTGATAAACGTAAAGCAATAACGGGTTAAAGGAAAAAATTAAAATAACCGCCTAAGCCGGTTAACCAAACCGGTTGAGGAAATTAACTGAATTGTGCACCTCTACAATTAAACGAGAAGGGTGTCCTAGACCTCATTGATAGGTTAGGATTAACATCGGAGGAACTCTCGGAAAGAAATAGTGACATAGGAAGAGAAGAGACAATGGTTAATGGAAGTTAACCCAGGAGAAAGCAGGGAAATTACAGAAACTGTGTTGCAGAAAGAAGTAGGTGACTCGATGGATTTCGGAATGGCAGTGGAGGCTCAAGATTTTCATCATTTGATAATCAGGTACGCAAAATCATTGTGGGTGAAGGTTTCCAATCTGTCGAACAATGGATGTGTTGTCTTTGGATATTAAAGGACTGGGGGTTGCGAAAAAAAGCAAAGTGGATTAGGGGTAATAAAGTGTCACATGAGGTATCGTGTGTATGGTGTTTCAAGATACTCAGTTCTTAAACCTGTCAGAATTCGATGTATCGACGTATTGGGGCTATTGATATTTTGAGATGGAGAATGTAGATACAGGTAGGGACGAGCATGGTACCAGACGGGTACTGAAAGTATCAGTCCTGAAAAACAGGAAAAAAGGGCACCGGTACTGTACCGAACTAATACCGATCTTGAAAAAGGGGAATGGGTACTAGTACCGAAAGTGATCAAAACGTTACCGATACCTAGTATCAAATATTCATCCCTAGATGCACGGGGTAGATTGGGGTGGCTATTAAGCCTATGGGACCCAAATCATTTTTTTTTTTTTTCTAATGTTGAGAAAAACCAGATTTTTTATTGATCATAGAGACAGTTAAAGGGGCGAAGGTAGATTTCAATGTGCTAAACATCGACGCCCCTCAAGGTGCTATGGAAAAAAGTTTATCACAACCAATTTTCAGATCTTGAAGGCTCTAGGTCAGAGTAATGGTTGGTACCAAGAGATTTAAATACAGTTAGGAATGTTGAAGATAGAAGGAGCTCAATTTTTAACTTGGTTACTCCATAGATTTTAATGTTTTCATCTTCGAAGCTAATTTGACCAAATTGGTTCTCAAAGGAAGCAAATTTACATTTCGGGCTGGGAACAACTTGAGTAGAATTGAACGGATCCTAGTGTGTCAAAAATTTTATAAACATGCGATCAGAGCATGGTATAGAGCATTGCCAATGGGTCTTTCTGACCATAATCCGATTATTTATCAACAAGATTCTCAAACTTCGGTCCTAAGCCATTCAGGTTCTTCAATTCTTGGCTTGAGAGACCGGATTTTGAGGGGTTTATCCATAAACTATCTATAAGAAAGATACATAGTAACATGGTATTTATACAAAAGATACACATACCTTATAATCTTTTTTTAAATCTCAAACATATCAATGCGATGATCTAACTTTACTTACGCTTCCATAAGAAATTTATTAGACTATATTTTGGGTTTTTTTTTCTTACAGTTACTATAGCGAGTGTAATTATGATAACGAATTGAACAAATATTATCCAATTCTCATAACAACATGCGAATAATCTTACTAGTTGTAAATAATTAACATAAGCTGAGTCGTCGACGTGAGGATTCAAATTCCTTTTATTCATCATATGCAACTTGAAAGGGAGGATAACTAAGTCAATATTCAATATCATATTCGCCTTTCGTTTTCAGTATAGAATATATGCACAAACTGCTCCCGCTAGTTAAATCTTTTGGTAATGGTAATTTAATAATAGAAAAAAGTCATTTTTGGTTGGTTCACTTTATTCCCGCTAGTTTAATAATTCGTAATGTTATTTTTTTAATAGAAAAAACTCATATTTGGTTGGTTCACTTCATATTTTAATTGTAACTGGTATTTATGATTTGCGGTTTGCGATGAGACTGTTCAACAGAGTAAAAAGCAGACGTGATAGCACTGAACGATGCATGCGCATTGTGGCGTGTTAGCTTTTAAAAATTAGACTAAAACATAAAAAAAGGAATACATTAGGACCCGCGCTTTGCAACGTGATCATCAAACAACAAAAAAAAGACGTAGAAACGTTGAATCACACACGCACGTTGTGTGTTAACTTGCATTTGTAACGAAACGTAAAACATTATCATAAAAAGTGTGTCACTGCAAAAAATTGACCAAAACGTAAAATATAGTACTTATAATTACCCTAGGGTAATTGGGTAATTATACTTACTCGACTAGAGTAAATACATGTTTTTTATATATTTTACAACTAAAAATTATGCGTAATTAGATAGAAAATATTTTCAAAAAAGTAAAATAAAAAATTTATCATTCAGTTCTTTATGTGAAAGTCATTGTTTATGTTCAAAGCCATTTATATTTAATCATTACACTGTAAATAAACTAACGCATTATATTTCGGCAAATTTTCTACGATAGTGTTTGATTTTGAAATGCTTACTACTAGTTTGCGATTGGAATATTGTTGGAAATATGTCATCAAAATCAATCTCTGTGTCTCTACATGACACGCAATTAACCTTTTCTAAGTTTATTTTCTCATTTCATCTAAACACACAGGTTTGTCAACTTTGACAACTTTGAACCCATAATTTGAAGTTTTTGACTTTGTGATCAGATGCTGAGCTTTAAAGGACCGGGGGTGCATCCGTCTCTGTTAATATTTCGGTTAGAAGGTTAATATTTTTATTTTTCGTCTAAAAGTTTTAAAATTATATAGATATACCTCTGCCAATTATTTTGCCTAAAAATCTACTTTTACGCCCCAAAAACTTTTAGTCAAACTCCGTCACTGCTATAAATTACTACTGAGTCACGGACTTCTGTTGGCTTCAAATTTTATGGATACGGTATTTAAATTAAACTCAAAAAACACAAAATTCATTAGCATCAAAACTGAATAACGATATTGGTTCCGAACCTAATTCTTATATGAACAAAATTTTAAAATTCAGTTTTTGAATTGAATATGAATCAATAAATTTCAAACTTAACTTACCCGATTATTCAAATCTGAATTCTATATTTCTCACTATTTTGTAAATATATATATATATATATATATATTATGGATTAGTTAATGTACAATTGAACTTAACGTACGATGCGTACGCGATGAGAATATAACATGCGGATTTAGTTTTACAACATGCGGATTTGGTTTTACAAACATGCTGATGTGGTTTTACAACATGCGGATTGGTTTTACAAACATACAACTTTGGGTTTATAACATGCGGACTTGTTTTTACAACATTCGGAATTCTCGTCACGCATAATTATACGTTAAGAGATATTGTATAGTACACTTCCTCATATTATTATTTGTTATTTTTTTTATCGGTTATACAAATCAACTAATCTAATACGAATAGAATTCGAATTTGAACTCAAGTGTGATATATGATCGGTGCACCACTAAAGAATTATTTTCTTTTTTTATTTTTCTGAATCTGTCTATCACTTTCAATTGTTACCAACAAATCCAATTTCACACACTCTTTTACAAAATACACTACTTAAAAAAATCACACACACAAACACGCGCGCGCACTCTATATAATAGCCAACTCGACTTGTTACCGATCATTGTAAACAATCCAAGAACCATGGAGTTACATCTCTCTCTTACAATAATAGCCTCATTTTCAGTTATTCTACTGATTTTCCTACTCCAAATCTTGATTCTAAAGAGGGCAAAGACAAGCAAGAACCAAAACCCACCTCAAGCGAAGGGTGCATGGCCTATAATCGGTCACCTACACCTTCTAGGTGGATCTGCGCTACCCCACAGGGTTTTGAGTAACTTGGCGGATACACATGGGCCCGTTTTTACTATCAAATTAGGTGTTCGCCAAGCTTTGGTAGTGAGCAATGCGGAGATGGCTAAAGAGTGTTTCACCATCAACGATAAGGCCTTTGCCAGCAGACCCAAGTCGTTGGTTTCTGTGATCATGGGCTACGACTACGCCATGTTCGCGTTAAGTCCATACGGGGAGTACTGGCGACAAGTGCGCAAGCTGGCTACAGTCGAGCTTCTCTCTCAGCGACGTGTTGAGATGCTAAAGCATGAACGAGTCTCCGAAATTAGAACATTCATGCAAGATATCTACGAGGCTTGCTTGAGAAACAAAGAGGTTGAAGATTCTGATATGGTGAAGGTGGAGATGAGAGAGTTCTTTGCCAATTTGGTGTTTAACATTATAACAAGAACTATTGCAGGAAAGCGATTCTCGCCCGGTGATGAAGAAGCTGTTGAAATTCACGCGGTGGTAACAAAATTCTTTGAGTTTTTGGGCACTTTTGTGGTGTCTGATTTCATTCCCTATTTGAAGTTTATGGACTTAGGAGGATATGTGAAAAGAATGAAGTTAGCCGCGAAAGAGATGGATGACATAATTGAACGTTGGTTAAAGGAGCATAAGAAAAGGAGAGAGTCAAATGAGGCGAAACAAGACTTCATGGATATATTGATTTCCATAGTTGAAGGTGCTTCTAAAGATGAGTTTCCAGGCTATGACCGCGACACAGTCATCAGATCAACGAGTCTAGTAAGCTAAATAATCATACCAAATTACCATTAATCCCATGTATAGTTCGATTGGTAAATTTTAAGCAAATACACTTAAACGTCTTTTAACTATGTTGCAGGTAATGATCACAGCAGGCTTTGATTCAACGGCTGTAACTTTAACATGGGCTATAGTTTTGCTGCTCAACAACCCAGAAACACTAAAACGTGCTCAAGAGGAACTCGATCTCCATGTTGGAAGAAAGAGACTGGTGGACGAATCAGACATAAAAAATTTAGTCTACCTACAAGCTATTATCAAAGAGACTTTACGTTTATACCCACCTGCACCAATCTCACTTCTTCATGAGTCAACAGATGACTGCATTGTTGGTGGCTACAAGGTCCAAAAGGGCACCCTCTTTATAGCAAATCTATGGAAATTACATCATGATCCGGATGTTTGGTCAGATCCGTTCCAGTTTCAACCCAAGAGGTTCCTGACAGACTACAAGGGTATTGACGTTAAGGGCCAACACTATGAATTACTTCCATTTGGTAGTGGTCGAAGAATGTGCCCGGGTATTTCTTTTGCACTCCCATCTGTGCATTTAACATTAGCTAGTTTGATTCAAGGATTTGAGCTAGCTAAATCATCCAACGGGCCGGTTGATACAAGTGAGATCTTCCGACTGAGCTACCATAAAGCATCTCCACTTGAAGTCTTGCTTAGCCCTCGTTTATCCAGTGATATGTACCATGTTGATGCATGAAACATCACCCCTAATAGTTATAATATTTCAACTAGTCAATCGCTCCACGAATAAGTTATAGTATAGGTGATGAACTTATATCCCAAATAACTGAGCTCTTCGTATGGTTGTTTTTATCAAAGCGGAAAAGTATAAGCTTGTTTATGTGATGCAATTAAAACATGGATTTTGTCAAAGTGGAAAAGTATAACCTTGTTTTTTTGTCAAAGTGGAAAAGTATAATCTCTATAGTCGAGGAAAACTGAAATCCAAACATGTACGTGATGTTATCAATAAAACTTTTTGATCCATATCTAGTAATCCAAATGCATTGAAAAAAGATCAAGCTTTTTTAAATTATTTTTAAAATAGTTTTGTATGCAAATTCCATATCAGTTGTAGAGCTGTAGATGAGAAATCTATAACTACATTTTCCCAGGCCGGGAATAGTACCCGCCTTCAAATGGTGGAGGAGGCCGGCTGGGTTTTGATTTTTTTAACTGCCCGACGTTTTTTGTCATGATATATAAATTAACTAATCTTGTCGCAAACATTGGGTTGGTGTGCTGGTTTGGTGACATCTTGGTTAAAGCTGACATCCAAGTTTGTATGCCAGCCAATTAAGTTATAAGTAATGTCCATTCTTTTAAATCATAAACGTGCTTTGGGCACTTCAGTTGTGGAGCATATGAAAATTCCATAGTTAAGTATGCCCATTTGAGAATAGCATTTGCATGTGTGATCTCCTAGGAAGTCTCCACCAGGAAACCAAAAACAAATCCGCGAGTTTCTACATGAGTAACCCAATAAAGGAAAAACGAACAATATTGATAGTACGAAAGGTCTGATTTTGAAATGCTTACTACTAGTTTGCGATTGGAATACTAATTTTTTGTTGGAAATATGTCATCAAAATCAATCTCTGTGTCTCTACATGACACGCAATTAACCTTTTCTAAGTTTATTTTCTCATTTCATCTAAACACACAGGTTTGTCAACTTTGACAACTTTGAACCCATAATTTGAAGTTTTTGACTTTGTGATCAGATGCTGAGCTTTAAAGGACCGGGGGTGCATCCGTCTCTGTTAATATTTCGGTTAGAAGGTTAATATTTTTTATTTTTCGTCTAAAAGTTTTAAAATTATATAGATATACCCCTGCCAATTATTTTGCCTAAAAAATCTACTTTTACGCCCCAAAAACTTTTAGTCAAACTCCGTCACTGCTATAAATTACTACTGAGTCACGGACTTCTGTTGGCTTCAAATTTTATGGATACGGTATTTAAATTAAACTCAAAAAACACAAAATTCATTAGCATCAAAACTGAATAACGATATTGGTTCCGAATATTCGAATCTAATTCTTATATGAACAAAATTTTAAAATTCAGTTTTTGAATTGAATATGAATCAATAAATTTCAAACTTAACTTACCCGATTATTCAAATCTGAATTCTATATTTCTCACTATTTTGTAAATATATATATATATATATATATATATATATATATATATATATATATATATATATATTAGGGATTAGTTAATGTACAATTGAACTTAACGTACGATACGTACGCGATGAGAATATAACATGCGGATTTAGTTTTACAACATGCGGATTTGGTTTTACAAACATGCTGATGTGGTTTTACAACATGCGGATTGGTTTTACAAACATACAACTTTGGGTTTATAACATGCGGACTTGTTTTTACAACATTCGGAATTCTCGTCACGCATAATTATACGTTAAGAGATATTGTATAGTACACTTCCTCATATTATTATTTGTTATTTTTTTTATCAATTATGCAAATCAACTAATCTAATACGAATAGAATTCGAATTTGAACTCAAATCGATTTTTCAATACTATTTCGCCTTCTTTTTCCATATGTGTGGGCGCTAGTCAAATCAATTGTTTTTTTTTCAAAATAAGTTCCGTTCACTTTAAATCAACTGTTTTTTTTTTCAAAATAAGTTCGGTTCACTTTATTTTTAATACATAAGTACCACGCTGAACGTGCTCCACGCACAAAATAAATGTCTAGTTCGATGTGCTTGGTGCGTTGATGCTGAACTGGATTCCCGTAGAGATAAATGGCGCTAATATTATCACAGTAAACAAGGGTGGCCATTTTCAGAGGGTGGCGTAGTTCAAGAAGAAGGTTTCGAATCCAGCAAATTTCCGCTACAACATTAGCGGCTGCTCGATACTCGGCTTCAGCATTGGACCGTGATATAGTGGACTGACGTTTGGAAGACCAAGAAAGTAAATTCGGACCCATGTACACACAATATCCAGATGTGGATCGATGAGTGTCTGGACAGCCGGCCTAGTCAGCATCAATATAGGCTCGAAGAGAATAATCGGGACATGCGGATAACGTTAGACCATATGTTGATGTGCCCTGTATGTAACGTATGATGTGTTTCAATGCGTTCCAGTGATCTATCTTTGGGTCATGCATATGAATACAGATATGTTGAACGGCATAACTAATGTCGGGTCGGGTGAACGTAAGGTACTGAAGTGCACCTGCTAAACTGCGATAAAGAGTGGGGTTGTCAAATGGAGCACTAGAAGTGGTGTTGAGCTTGGGCTTGGTGTCAGCTGGTGTAGCTTACCAGTTTGCAAGATTGCATACCAGCGCGAGTAACGATGTCCAGTGCATAAAAGCGTTGTGACAGAAACATGGAGTCACCTGTGCGGATCTTTCATAGCAAATTCAGTCGCAAAGCTGGACATAAGTTGTAATCGAAGCCTGTCAGAAGATGTAGTGAGAATTATATCATCCACGTAAATGAGTAGGTAAGCAATGTCACCCCCGTGGTGATATGTGAAGAGAGAGTTGTCGCAACGGCTTTGAATAAAACCAATTAAAGTAACAAAGTCTGTAAACCTTGGGACCATGCCCGTGGTGCCTGTTTGAGGCCATAAAGAGACTTTTTGAGGCGGCAAACATAATCCGGAAAATCCTTGTGACGAAACCCCATAGGTTGGTAATATAGACTGTTTCTGTAAGGTGTCCGTGTAGAAAGGCATTAGTGATATCCAACTGATGAACTGGCCATGATTGTGATAAGGCCAAAGATAAAAGGTCCGGATGGTGGCCGGTTTAACCACTGGACTAAATGTTTCCCCGCAGTCCACACTAATTTCCTGATTACGCCCATCACACACCAACCATGCCTTGTACCTTTCCAATGTGCCATCAGACCTGTATTTATGACGAAATAACCACATGCTACGTATAGCATGCATGTGAGGTTTTCTCGGGACAAGTTCCCAAGTCTTGTTTTTAATTAAGGCATTAAACTCATTAGTCATAGTATTACACCAATCCGGGTTAGACAAGGCAATTTTGGGATTTTTGAGGATGGGAGAAATGGTTTCGGCAAGGTTAAAAATCTGTTTAGGTTTGGTGATGCCAGACATGGCTCAGTATGAATGGTCCGGATAGATAGAGGTGGTGACTGTGGGATTGGGCTGTAGGAAGGCGGTGTGTGATGTTGGGCCGGTTGTGGGGATGGTACCGTGGGTGTGGTTGCGCCGGGATCTGAAGAGTGGTGAGGTTGTTGGGCCGTGGTAGTGTCACACCCCGACCCGCAGCGGAAAAGGTGATCGGGGCATGATTGGGTTATCATCAAAGCTCATGACATTTATTTTAACGTTTCATATTCATTAATTCACTTTAATGGAAAATTACAATTAATATTTCAACATGTCCTAAATATCAATCTAGGCTTCATTGTTTTCTTCTAAGGCATTTCCTATGTTTTCCTTGCTTCATCCTGTTCACCTGTATCATGTGTAAAAAGGGTTTTTGGATCAACAAAAAGTTGGCGAGTGAATCCTATGGAAAACAGTTTGAACAAGTTTATTTAATTGATTATGAAATAAAGTGCACAACCACACATGAGTAAAAATAGATGTATACTTATTCATAAATCAATTTAATATTAAACAATACACACATGAACAATAATGGATCATTTAGAGGCACGCGTTGCTCAACTCGTCTCTCACGAGAACTGATGGGCCTAATGAATGAATTGCATAAACATGATAATATGAAAGACATAACTACAAACAATATAAACTCAATAATACACACATGAACAATGATGGATTGGTTTTGAGGCACGTGTTGCTCAACTCGTCTCCCACGAGGAACTGATGGGCTTAATGAATGAATTTCATATAAGTTGACAAAATGAAATATATAATCACAACGATATAAACAATCTAAGTTTAGATCACGATATGGTATGGCACAAGTTTAAATAAACGAGTTAATTATTTTGTGACACATGACACACCCCAAAACGTGTAATTAAAAAGGGGGAGTTGTAAGATTCACTCATAGTGGGTGCGTTCGGTTGATGATGTTGAATGCACGCGAAGTGGTTTTAACCACGAGTGAAATTAACCTAGATAAATAGATTATGGTTCGGTAAGTAAACGGATTTTATTAATCCATTTTAGTAGGATTGTTGGGTGTATTTTTGTGAGTTTAAGGCTATTTTCTAACCTTAAAAATGTTATTTTTAAGTATTTTTAATTGATTTTTAATTAAAATAAATAAATAAAAATAATAAAAAAAAGTTGACTTTTTTGACCGTTGACCGTTGACCTTGGCTGTTTGACCGGTTCGTATGCGTGTAAGTGTGCGCTGAGTGAGGCTCGAACCCGAGACCTCCCGTACGCGTGCACGCAGCTCTACCAACTAAGCTACGTGTCTAACCCGAAATGTTTCTGTTTTTAATTATATTTATATATTAATTAGATTAATCCGAAAATCAATTTATTTCTAAAAAGATTTTACTGAATCGGACCGGTGCGCTCCACAGGTCTCGAACCCGGGACCTGTGGTTTAGGTTAACACACAGTCCACCGCTGGACTGTGTGTTTAACTTGTTATATAAACCGATTTTTATTATACTTATATACAAACTGAACATTTCCATTTCTGGCTTAAATAAAAAGTTTAATAATTATCCGGGCCGGTGCGGTAGCCCGGACTCGAACTCGTGTCCTGTGATTTAAACATACAACAGTCCACCGCTGGACTGTGTGTCTATCTTGGTTATTATTCCGGTTATTATTATACTTAACATATACAGCGGTGACTCCGGTTCGGTTAACAAAAAAGACATTTTTATTAAGGCAGCATGCGTGGGACAAGATTCGAACTCGAGACGTTTACGTGTTTATTGTGCACACAGTCCACCGCTGGACTGTGTGTCTAACCCGAGTAATAACTTGATTTTAATTATACTTATACACTACAGAAACTTCGTCTTCTTCGTCGATTTTAACCAGAATCGGAAGTCCGACTGGTTCGATGATTAAATCATGTTCGTTAGTGTCTGATGGTTAATTACATGTGAGATTAAATAAAAAGAATGAAGGATTAAGCGTAAGGTATACGGACTGGACTCCTCTGTTTCTCCGGCGAAACTCCGGTGACAGCAAACACTTCCGGCGACGTGTGTCTTGCAGCAGAGAGTCTTCAGAAAGCTTGAAAAGGATGTGGGTGACTTCGGTATAAGCTCAGGGGGTTTAGTAAGGCTTAGAAGTGAAGGACTCGGTTTTCCGGAGATGTGCAGAAATATTCCGGCGAGTAAATTTTCGCCGAGAAAGGGTGCGGTTTTGAGCGAAAAAGCTTGCAGAGGTTCGAGGAGGTATTTATAGTGCAGGTCGTCGATGAATTTGGTCCAATTTCCGACTTGATTCAAAGTCATTACGTTTTCTGGCGGTTAATAGCTTGTGTCGCGGGTTCAGGCGTCGGTTATAACCGATGTGGGTTTAAAGTTTACGTTAAGAATGAAAGAAACCGTCCAATCTCGCGAGATCGCCGGGATTTCCGACGACTGAAATTTGGGCGCCGGTTTTGAATTCGGAGAAACATGTTATGAATTAATTGATTCTAATAATTAACAAGAAACACTAGTGGCGCAGTGGTTTAAGGGTTGAGTGTTAAGTCTGTTGTTTGACCCGGCTGACTGACCCGGGTTCGAAACCCGGCAGGGCCATATTATTTTTATTTTCTTATTTTTAACAGTTTTTCAAAAACTAATTATATATTCTCATATAATAATTAATTATGTATCGTTTAAAATTAATTTGGGCATTAAATACGCCACGAAATTTTAAACTGATTGTTCGGTTAATAAACGGAGCGGGTTTGGTAAAATCCGTTTTTGACGGATGTTACAGGTAGGGGAAGAGAGAGACGGGTTTAGGTTTGAGTTATCGGGCGAGTGTGGAGTGGGAACGGAATGTGCTGTTGGAGAGTTTGGGTTGGGGTTAGGGTGGGTCGGTTGATGTGTAGTGTCGGATGTAGGTGTGGTGGTCTGTTGATTGGATATGTGAGAATATGGGCTTAAGGAATCGTCTAAAAAGGTGTAGGTGTTAAGGTTTGGTTTAGATTTATCGAAATATGGAAATACTGTTTCGTCAAAGAGGATGTGTCGGTTGATAATGATTTTATTTGTTTAAATGTCAAGACACTTGTACCCACGGTGGTTTGGTGGATAGCTGAGGAACACACATGGTGTGGAGCGAAATTCTAGTTTATGGATGATGGTGTTGGGTATGAGGGGGTAACATAGGCACCCGAACACCCAAAGGTGCTCGTATGAGGGAAGGCAGTGGTAGAGACGTTGAGTGTGGGTTTGAAAATTATGCAGTTTAGTGTGAATAATGTTAAGGAGATAAGTGGCGGTTTCGAGGGCATGAGGCCAATAAATGTTTGGCGTGGATGAGCGGGCAAGTAGGGTTCGCATAAGGTTGTTGATGGTGCGGATTTTACGTTCCGCTTTCCCATTCTAGGACGAGGTGTGAGGATATAAAAAACGGATGTTCATACCATTTTGGTCAAAAAATTGGTGAAATTGATTATTAGCATATTCACGACCATTGTCACATTGTAATTGCTTGATTTTTCGACCAAATTGAGTTTGAATGAATTTTGTAAATTTTGTAAACATGGAGTAAACATTAGATTTATGGGTTATTGGGTAGGTCCATAAAAATGGTGTAGTCGTCTAAAAACAACACATAATAACGATAACCCCCATTACTAATAATAGGAGACGTCTAAACATTATTATG
Organism: Scalesia atractyloides; assembly: GCA_947069175.1. NCBI lineage: Eukaryota > Viridiplantae > Streptophyta > Magnoliopsida > Asterales > Asteraceae > Scalesia > Scalesia atractyloides. Next base: position 11,424,718 of record CAMTDV010000023.1, on the reverse strand, counting down.
AACAAGATCAAATGGCATTAAGGTACGGGTATAAAGAAGTAGCAAATGGAAGACGTAAATGTTTCCTAAAAATACAAGAAGAACAAACTTTATTTTGTAATCTACAACATTTAATATTATTCGAAGTTTTTAAAGATTGCAAAACGACTGGATCAGGGTGACCGAGTCGTTGGTGCCAAGTGTCTTGAGAGATGGCTGCAAAAGTGGAAGCCGATGAGAGATTGGGGATGTTGGATGGGCTAAGAGTGTAAAGGTCCCCAGAGCTATTGCACCGTAGGATAGGTTTCTTGGTCTTGAGATCCTTCACAGTAAAAACCATATGGGTCAATTTCAACAGTTAATTGATTATCAGTAGTAAACCGACGGACAGAAATAAGGTTTTGACAAGGTTTGGTGCATAAAGGACGTTTTTAAGTTTAAAGGGAGGAAAGGGTGGGGTTAGGGTGATGTCACCTTGTCCTAAGACCGGGATAGTTTTTCCATCAATGACAATTACATTACAAATAATACCAGAATTTAAAATAGAGGGGAACTTATCAGATTGGGGAGACCTTGTACCTGAAGCACCCGTGTCCATGGTCCATGACTAGTCATTGTGATGAAGAGCCAAGTTGTAAAGAGCCTGTGCAATGTCTGTGGGTGAGTATCTTGCCGTGTATGATTGGGCCGAGTTCTTTTGAGCAGGATGTGGGCCGAGTATCCATTGGGCCGAGGGTTTGTGATGGGTTGTGTATTTGGATACGTTGTTTTGGGCCGAGAGTATGGACATGGAGGCACAGAAGGCCAAGTGAGCTGATTATATTTGGGAGGGGCCGACCATGGAGTTGAGGGCCAATAATTATTTAGGCCATAATATGGCTGACCACAGGGACGGTTGTAAGATTGTCGACCTCGGCCGCTGCCACGACCTCGACCGCGACCCCTATAACGATCTGTGGACTCCGGCCGATTAGAGGAGATTTCATGGTTGTGGTTTGATGAAGGGGTGCGGTCGGTTGTGGCACTAAGAGCGGTGCAAGTGGCTTGAGCCGAGTTTTTGGCTTGCATATTTTTTCGGTCTTCTACTCCGCATAAGGTAGAGCGAGTATTGTAGAAGTCGGGTAGGGGTTGTGTTTCTTAAAAGATAAGAGAGATGTTCTCATATTGGTCATTCACGCCGGCAAGTATTTGTGAAACCAATTGGTTTTCTGTGGTGTTGGAGCCGAGACTAACAAGTTGGTCATAAAGTTCCTTCATGGCTTGGCAATATGAAGATATGTCAGGGAATTGGTCTAGGCGAGTGTTGGCGAATTTGTTTTGTAGGTGAATGGTACGTGAGGCTTGGTTGTCAAGAATAGGTTTTTAATGGTGTACCAAGCGGCATAAGCGGTGGTGTCGTTTTTTATTATGGTAAGGAGAAGGTCTTTGGAGACGGTCCTGTATATCCATTGTAAGACAATGGCGTCGACACGTTCCCATGACTCGGTTTAGAGGTTGCAGTTTCTTTGTCTTTTTCGGAATGTGTACAGGGTAAGAGGTGGTCATAAACTTCATATGCTTTGCAATGTATCTTGAATAGTTCAGCCCATGTGTTATAGTGACCTATTTGCATGTCAAGGATAAGGGGAATGAAATTTTTGATGTTGGTGATGGTGACCGTCGGGTGAATTATTGATGAGGACATATTGAATTATGGAGGGGGAAATAAATAAATTGAACAAGGTGGTGAGGAAGATGACGACAATATGAGAGGGAGGGAGGGGATTATGGATGGCCTGATACCATGTAGAATTATATGGTTCAATCCGTTGTCTTTTCATTAATTCATTAACTATATATACACCATATAATCCCTTGACTTGAGAGAAAGTAATTACGAAATTTACCAGAAATATACTTCCTAAAATACATGAGAATATGTTTTAGTATATTCTATCAATAACCAACATGTTTACTTCAAAGAATGTTATCACCGACTGTTGGAACTATGTGAATTTTGGATTTCAAAAAAGTATGGTTTAAATGAAGTGAAATACATAACATTTTGCATGAAACAAATTAAAAAAGATATAAAATCATAAATTTATGTACATTAACACTTTTCATTATTTTTGTTTTCAATTCAATGTTATTTCCATATTATAAATTAGCAATCTTTTGTTGTATTGTAATGTTGTATTTTGAAGAGTTTTTCAAAAAAGAAAGTTAGGTTTTTCACTTTTAACCCAAAGATTTTTATATTTTGTATTTTAACTCTTTTCATTTTTTTTTTACTTTTACCTATAGTTTTTTGTCTTTTATAATTTAATCCAACACTTTTATATTTACAACTTTTGTCTCGCGTACTTTTTATCTTTTGCAAATTTTTCGTTTTACATTTTGTTCTAAATTTTGTGAGTTAACGTCGTAACGTGCATGTGAGTTTCAACGTTTTTGCTCTATTTTTTACCATTTGACAAGCCCGTCGCAACTTGTCCATTTTTCTCAGTTTGACAAGTTCACCACAACAGGCACGTCCTAGATCGACTTAGTTATTATTTTATACGTTTTATGGGTCTGTTTAATATCTTCGCATTAACACACACTGTAACGGGTATGCGTGATTCAACAATTTTAAGTCTGCTTTTCGTTCGGTGTAATTTTTTCCAATTATCTATTTATTTTTACGAGTTTTTCTGATGTTGAGAGGCGATGCCGGTGTGGTGTTGGTGCTACATGGAACGGTTTTACGAACGTATTAACCTATTAAATTTTTTACTAATATTTTTTTCTGTTTACTCCTATGCTTCCTTTACTTAAAAACTATTTTTTTTACATGCATAAAATATGTACGTGTAGGTGTAAATATGATTTGTTCTACATTTTGACGTAAAATTTTTTAAGAAATGACTCAGGTCAAATACAATACGTTTTCATTTAAACAAACCATTTTTGCGTGCATATTTATATGTACCTTTCAGCATAAACTCGAGTTCTACGTTTCGACGTAAACTTTTTTGGGAAATGGTTTAGGTCAAATATAATAGTTTTCGTGCTTATTTTATGTATGTTTCGTAAATTTTGTTTCAACCGGGTTGAGTCAAATTATGGTTTCTTTCTTTTCCTCTTTTTCCAAAAGCTCTAATTAATACCTTTTGAATACACATGTTAGTTTTTCCTTCTGACAGGGTTATGTTTTCTATGTGTGAGTTGAGTCACATATAATACGTTATGAATTTGATTTATTTACTTTTTACGTTTTGATCCAATTGCAATGCTTATACAGGTTACATTAAGTTCAATTGAATACGTTAAAATACGTGTTTTCATATGGTTAATGGATCGCGTAATGTTAGTTATAGTAAAATAGTTACAATAAATAATATTAATTAGAAAAATAAGAATCAACTTTTTTTTTATTTTGAATGTATGTATATAAAAATGATTTAGGGACCATTTTAATATATATATATATAGGGGGAGAAAGAGGTAGGTTAGTGTATAAATGGGAATCAACATATGAAGTGTACGAAGTCGTAAAAGCGATAATTACGCATGAGTTTAAGTAATTACACAACATGTTTACGGAATTAAACGTCACTAAAAATCTTTACTCGTGAAGAAGCCATAATTATGCATGAAGTTAAAGTAATTACACAAAAGTATAATGAATTACACATAATAATTAGTCAACGAATATTTCACAACTTAAGTTAATAATTATGAGACCTATGTTAACCATTTGTAAGCTTCGAATGCTAACAACCCTTTGTATTTGATCCTTCCCTTATGCATGAGCTAAAGTATTTACGCAACATATTTACGGAGTTAAATGAATGAGTGAATATCATTACTCATGAAGAAACCATAATTACGCATGAAGTTAAAGTAATTACGCAAAATGTAGAAATCATTTCTTATGAGAACTCCTCCCACCGTGAGAACCGCGATAACTCCTACTTCACGTGTGAGTTTTTCAACCAATTTTTTTACACAAGTACGTTAACACTTAACTAAGACATTTGTGAAAAAAATTGAAAAAAAATCGAACCACAGTTTATTCAACATACAAATTTCATTTACACTTGTGTAAATGGCTGTTGATTTCAACAGCCCCAGAACATTTCGGCGGTGTAATTTTTTTTTACACCGACGTAAGAAGTCGCATATGATATATTTTTTATTCTGAAGTGTTTCATAAAAATATATTTCGCCAAAAGAGATTTTCAAAAAACCTTTGGATCAAAAAGTTATTTAGTTTTCACAACTCAAACTAGTTTTCATTTTAACCATTCTGTATATATAACATAATTATTACTTTACTCTATAAACAAAACACAAATTGTAAATACTTGATCCATGTGATTGGTTCATATGAATGGTTAAATCAAACTATGGATGACTATACACAAATTACAAATTGTAAATAGTTTTTTCTGTGATTGCTTCATATGGGTGGTTAAATTTAAAAGCTGCAGATGTCACGTATCATTCATTAACTTTCCTTTTGTTTTATTCTAGATTTTACCATCTGTGTTTTAATATATATATATATATATATATATATATATATATATATAACCAAGCATGTTGTAGTGGTAATATGCGCGGGTTGAATCCGGCTAGCATCCAACCATTATAAGTGTGATAGTTTGTTAATCTTGACAATGTTATATACTTAATGATTATAACCAATATTTTTATATACTATAGAAATCATTTGTGTGATTTAATCTTGAGGAGGTATAGTGTCAAATGATCATATCTTTGATTAAATTGCTACAAAGATAACCAACCTTGCGTGCAACGTTCAATGGTGCGCTTTCTTTGGATTGAGCAGGTCACACAATGAGCTTTGCGCACTTAGCGCAACGGTGAGTTAGACCAGCTTTTATAGGTCATACAATGAGCCTTGCGCACTCATCGCAACAGTGAATTAGACCAGTCTTAATAGGTCACACAATGAGCCTTGCGCACTCAGCGCAACGGTGAATTAGACCAACGCAATAAAGTCGCACTACGAGCCTTGTGTACTGGCCACAACGGCAAGTTAGACTCATGCGCTAGGCTACTAGACCCTGCGCACAACAACATTCCTCTAAGCTGCGAATCCCAAACCTTGCAAGGACAAGACACACATGAGAAGCGCCTCATAGTCTTAGGACAAAAGAATGCACCCCTGACACCTGCGTGGCGAGAAAAACCTTAACAATCTCATAGAAGGGGTAAGCACTAAGAGATGTTGACCATACCTCAGGGTACTGAATGTAACATTCGTCGAATACGGGTTTTCCAAACCCGCTTCGTTTATTAATCAAATATTTAGTTTCGTCGCGTATTTAATGTTCATATTAATTTTAAACAATACATAACTAATAAACATTATTAGAATTTTAAACCATAAACAATGAACAATAAAAATAAGTAAATAAAAAAATAAATAGGCTGCCGGGTTTCGAACCCGGGTCGCCCACAAACACAAACACACACCACACCACTCCGCCACACATTTCTTTCATGCCAAATACAGAAACAAATAACATTTAAAGTAAACCCAAAAGTCAAACTGGTAATCAGCGCGCCCAAATCGCAGTCGCCGGAAAAAAAGCCGAAGATTCCGCAAATTAGGACCTTTTCCTTTGACTGAAACGCGTGAACTAATTTCGACATCGGTTATAACCGATGTCTAACCCTCAATTTTAGTCGTAACCGCCGGAAAAAACTTTGACCGCGAATCAAGACCAAAATTCAGACCCAATACATCCTGTTCTTCCCTATAAATACCCACCCAAACCTCTGGTAACCTTTTCGCTCAGAATCGCCAATCTCTCGAAGCTTTAGCACGTCGCCGAAATTTCAATTTTGCCGAATCACTGAACGGAAAACCGCGATTTTCTTCAGACGGTACAATCATCTAAATTTCTCTTGCTATCTTCGATTTGTAATCTAATTGCTCAATCCAGTAATCAAAACTGTTAAACAATTTCCCTCAGCCGGAATCCGCAGATCGGAGACGACGAGACTTTGCCGGAAAACCTGAAGCAAAGGTATACCATGTCATCTCATTTCTCTTTTCAATTCAATTAAATATAAGTTAAGATCGATTAAACAGAACAGTCTGAATTCACTGTTCTGAAATGTTAAGCGAAGAAGATGAAGTTGAACAATGTGTATAAGTTTAATTAAAACTGGATATTTAACCGGGTTAGACACACAGTCCAGCGGTGGAGTGTGTGCAACATAACACGCACGTCCCGAGTTGAATCGCATATGTTACCGACTTTCAGAAATAAAACCAAACCTTTTTAAAACCTATTCAGATCATCCTTCGACATGTATACAAATATAATATAATTCTGTAGTTAAACAAGGTTAGACACACAGCCCAACTGGTTGGGCTGTGCGCACTCGAACCGAACGTCCCGAGTTCGACTCCGGGTCACTGAAGTCGGTTCGGCCATATTAAATCCTTTTTGAAATAAACTAAATAAGATAGCAGTTAATTAGTATATATATATATATATATATAATTAAAACAGAGAATATTTCGGGTTAGACGTAGCTCAGTTGGTAGAGCTGCGTGCACGTATACGAGATGTCCCGAGTTCGAACCTCACTCAGGTCAACGGTCAACGGTCCGACCGGTCAACGGTCAACGGTCAATGGTCAAAAAAAGTCAAATTAGATAGCAATTAAGATAGCAATTAGATAGCAATTTTTTATTTCTTTTATTTATTTATTTATTTAAAAATCAATTAAAAACACTTAAAAATAATATTTTTAAAGTTAGAAAATGTCCTTAAACTCACAAAAATAAATCTAAAAATTCCATTAAGAGCACTAATTAAAAACATTAATTCCAAATAAAATTTATTTATTTACCGGATCGTCTCGTTATTATTTAGGTTAGTTTTTCCCTCGACGGTCGAGTCCTAATATTCGTGCGCATCATCATCATCCAGAAACGCCCATCCACAGTGAGTGAATCTCTACCAATCCCCGTTTTAATCACGTTTTGGGGGAAACACTTGTGCTTACATCATATCCGTGATCAAATGTGTATCAATTGTTGTGACAATTATGTTTAGATTGAAGTTATCATTTTCAGTGCATGCATTTCATTAGGCCCATCAGCTCCCCGTGGGATACGGGTTGAGTATCAGGTGCCTCATTCGATCGGCTCCGTTTGATTGAGCCTTGATCTCACATACATCATCATTCATGTCACTCGATCGGCTCCGTTTGATTGAGCCTTGATCTCACATACATCATCATTCATGTTATATACTCATCCAAAGTGGTTTGTGATTGTTTATTTATATATGTTTGCTCACATGTGATTATTGCACAAATTTTCCTTATTAAATAAATCAAGAAATTATTAACAATGTTTTTTCAAGATTCACTCGCCAACTTTTGTTGACCCAAAATCTCCCCCGTTTTACACATGATACATGTGATCCAGTTGAGACAAGAAACACATAGGAAGGCCTAGAAGAATAAAAAGTTTATGCTTTGGAATAATTATGTAGTTTCCTTTTATTGTAATTGTATGAATTTTGTTTGGATATTTAAGTTGTAAATTTGAATTTAATAAATATGAAACATTTAATAAATATCATGAGCTTTGGTGATAACCCAATTATGCCCAGACTTTTATTCCGCTGCGGGTCGGGATGTGACAGATTGGTATCAGAGCTTGTGACTATAGGGATATAGGATAGGTTATTAGACCCTTAGAGCCTATACTATAGTTGACTAGATTTTAATTGTTTATGCGTTACATGCAAAATTCATGATGTTTATGTCACACCCCGACCCGCAGCGGAAAAGGTGATCGGGGCATGATTGGGTTTTCATCAAAGCTCATGACATTTATTATAATGTTTCATATTTATTATTACAATTTAAAGGAAATCATACAATCATATCATACAACTTGTTCTATACATTTTTCTAGGCTTCATTATTTTCTTCTAAGGCATTTTCCTATGTGTTCCTTGCTTCATCCTGTCCACCTGTATCATGTGTAAAAATGGTTTTTGGATCAACAAAAAGTTGGCGAGTGAATCCTATTAAAACATTTAAACGTGTTTATTGAATTGATTATAAAATAAAGTGCATAACCGCATATGAGTAAATGTAAATGTAAATTTATTCACAAAACAATTAATATTAAATATTGCACACACATACAACAATAGATAGTTTTGAGGCACGCGTTGTTCAACTCGTCTCCCACGAGGAACTGATGGGCCTAATGAATGAGTTTTGAGGCACGCGTTGTTCTACGAACTGATGGGCCTAATGAATGAGTTTTAAGGCACGCGTTGTTCAACTCGTCTCCCACGAGGAACTGATGGGCCTAACAATTAATTTGCATACAACTTGACAATATGTAATACATAATAACAAACAATATTTACATTCTAAATTTAGATCATAATATGGTATAGCACGAGTTTGAATAAGCGAATTAGTTTAAGTGACATATGATACACCCCAAAACATGAATAAAAAGGGGAATTTGTAAGAATTCACTCACAGTGGTTGCGTTTCTTGGATTGATGTTGAATGCGCACGAATTTGGATTTAACCACGAGAGAAACTAACCTAGATAATAACATAATGGTTTGGTAAGTAAGCGGATTTTATTAACCAATTTTAATAGGATTTTTGGATATATTTTTGTGAGTTTAAGGCTATTTTCTAACTTTAAAAACGTTTATTTTTAAGTATTATTAATTGATTTTTAAATTAAATAAATAAATAAAAATATAAAAAAAATGCTGACTTTGACCGTTGACCGTTGACCATAACTGTTGACCGTTGACCGGTTCGGTCGGTTATATTGTTGCACTGAGTGAGATTCGAACCGGTGACCTCTCGTACGCGTGCACGCAGCTCTACCAACTGAGCTACGTGTCTAACCCTAAATATTTCTGTTTTTAATTATATTTATACACTATTTAAGTTAATCAGAAAATCATTTATTTAAAAAGGATTTAATTGTATCGAACTGGGATCTCGAACCCGGGACCTGTGGTTTAGTTTGGCACACAATCCACCGCTGGACAGTGTGTCTAACCTGGTTAATATTCTGATTTTTATTATACTTAACATCTTACAGTGAGTTAACCCGGTTCGGTTTAAAAAAAAAAGCATTTTATATGGTCGTGATAGGGATCGAACTCCAGACGTGTGTTTCATGTTTGCACACAGTCCACCGCTGGACTGTGTGTCTAACCCGTTTATTATTATGATTTTAATTAATCTTATAACCATAATCAACTTCGTCTTCTTCGCTCAAGAACACAGACGGCGATCATTCAACTGTTACTTGTTAAATTAAATTAACGAACTTTATAAGCGATTGTAATGTGATGAACAGAGAGGGTTTGGGGAAAGAAAGTACCGGAACAGGTTGTCTTTTTCAGAACTCCTGCAAAGATCGTCGGCTCTGTTTTGTGAACTCCATCTGTTCGGATCAATTAACAGTTTTGATTGATTAGATATGAAATTGAATTACTAAGTAACGATTATCAGGAGGTTTAGATGATCATACCGATTAACAGCGTGATTTCGGAAATTCCAGCGATTTTCCGGCGAGTACAGAATATCCGGCAACGTCGTCTGGGATTGATTCTGGGTGATGGATTGATGTTAGTAATGGTCTAACAATGGATTGAAACAGAAAGAGTCGAGGTATTTACCGTGTTGATGTGACACTCGGTTTTCCGGTGAAAGTCCGGTGATGGCAGAAAAGTTCCGGCGAGTGAAATTGATTCGAGAATCGGTGCGATTTTGAGCGAAAAGATTACCAGAGGCTAGGGTGTGCATTTATAGGGAAGAATCAAGTTGAATTGGGTCTGTTTCTAGTCTCGATTCATTGGTCAGCCTTTCTCCAGCGGTTATGACTGATGTCGCGAAACTGGACATCGGTTATAACCGATGGCGACGTTAATACGTACGTTAAGTCAAAAGGAACCGTCGATAATTGGTGAAATCATCGGATTTTCCGGCGACTGCGAAATGGGCGCGCTGTTGACTGGGTTTGATTCCGAGTTTTGTTATATGTATCAATTGTTTCGATATATTATAAATAACACAAGTGGCGGAGTAGTTGGATGTGTGTGAGTTAAGTCTTTGAGGTTCCCGGCTGACCAGGGTTCGAAACCCGGCATCAACATATTATTTTTATTTCATTATTTTTAATAAATTTTCAATTATAAATTTTATATTCTAATATATTTATTAATTATGTATCGTATAAAATTAATTTAAGCATTAAATACGCAACGAAATTTTTAACTGGATGTTTGGTTCATAAACGAAACGGGTTTGGTTAACCCGGTTTTTTACGGATGTTACAATATCCCCTACTTTTAAAAATTTCGTCCCGAAATTTAAGTAGTGGCATGTTTGTCACAAAAGGATGGTGTTTTAATTTGACAGTTATATACTTAGAAGGGAGTAAGAGTTTAAATTTTTATTTGAGGCGGTAACGTTCCTTGTAAGGGTTGAGTACCCTGCTACAGGAATCGCTTTTTGATGCCTACGATAAAAATATTGATAAACAGAGTTGATTCACTAAGTATGATTTCATGCGCAAGAGTTTTGATATGTTTGGAAAGATAAGGTTATATCCTAAAACAAAACTTCTACTACTAAAACCTACATGGAACTTCTCATAATCGCCTGACAATGCCTCTGATCCTTTGACAAGAATACTTATATATAGGAAGTACCAGCGGCGTATCCACCATATTCTTGTCAAATTTTCATTGGCTTTATCAGTAAATCATGATTGGTTCTATGATGTGACTCTAGAACATAAACAAACACAACCACCAAAGCCTGAGTCCTAATTCTGATAGTATACATGTTTGAATGGTGACAGTACCTCTCTCGTTTGTTATGATGGAGAGGTTAGTCTATGTAGAAATAGAACACAATCCAATTTATTTAAATGATGAGATGATATGAATGCTAAATCAGTGAGTATAAAACAAACTTCAACCAAGACATTACTAAATCCTACATGGAACTTCTCATAACCGCCTGACAATGCCTCTGATCCTTTGACAAGAATACTTATATATAGGAAGTACCAGCGGCGTATCCACCATATTCTCGTCAAATTTTCATTGGTTTTATCAGTAAGTTATGATTAGTCCTATGTGACTCTAAAACATAAACAAACACAACAACCAAAGCTTGAGTCTTAATTCTGATAGTATACATGTTTGAATGGTGACAGTACCTCTCTCGTTTGTTATGATGGAGAGGTTAGTCTATGTAGAAATGGAACACAATCCAATTTCTTTAAATGATGAGATGATATGAATGCTAAATCTGTGAGTATAAAACAAACTTCAACCAAGACATTACTAAATCCTACATGGAACTTCTCATAATCGCCTGACAATGCCTCTGATCCTTTGACAAGAATACTTATATATAGGAAGTACCAGCGGCGTATCCACCATATTCTTGTCAAATTTTCATTGGCTTTATTAGTAAATCATGATTGGTTCTATGATGTGACTCTAGAACATAAACAAACACAACAACCAAAGCTTGAGTCTTAATTCTGATAGTATACATGTTTGAATGATGACAGTTCCTCTCTCGTTTGTTATGATGGAGAGGTTAGTCTATGTAGAAGTGAGACACAACCCAACTTCTTTAAATAATGAGATTGAAATACGTTGAGATGTATGATGATATGAATGCTAAAATCAATGAGTATAAAACAAAACTGAAATAGTAATTCGCATAAGATTCTTGGATAAATTTCCAATTTATAACTGAGATACGTGAAAATTGAGATAACATAAAGAAAACATAAAAATTAAGCGGTTGGAGTTGAATCTTGATTTTTGGTGAAGGAGACTAGTTGGGTGGTTCGTTTGGGCCGTCATTATCTTCAACAGGATTGGCGTTGATGTTGAAAACTCTTCCTCTTGCTGGTGGCCTAGTGGTTAGGTTTTCTTGATTTGCTTGGTTAACTGGGTTTGCTTGAGCTTGGGCGTTTATGATGTTAACTAATCGAGGGCACGTGTTTCTAAAATGGGTAGGGTCGCCACAATTAAAACAAGCTCGAACATATGGGAACATGGGGTATTGGGGTTGTTGATATGTTTGGATCATGTTTTGAGTAGGGGGTGAGGTTTGGTTTTGAGAGGTGCGGCAAACCTTGCTCAAATGACCATAGCATCCACAATTCGCACATAGTCGACAAGGTAAGGTAGATGGATGGTGATAAAAGCAGGTGTTGCATTGAGGGTGAGGTCCAAGGTAAGGTTTCTTATTTGGGTAAGTTGAGTTGGGTGCTACTTGAGTGATTGGGATAGCTTGGAGGGGTATGGCTTGTGAGGCTGGTTGATTGCGTTGGGTGACAGCAAAAAGTTGCCCTTCTCGTTTTCTCTTAGAAATGGTTGAGAAGGGGATTCAGTTTGGGTGGAGTTTGAGGTTTCAGTTGATGCTTTATCCTTCTTCTTCTCCTCCTTGAAGTCCTTATTCCGTATGCGGTTCTCGGTGAGCTCTGTAGCTAACTCCATTGCTGCTTCCAAAGTTGCAGGTGTGGTACTTATTACAGAGTCTTGAATTTTTGAAGGAAGACTCGAATGTAGTGCTCGATCAAAAGGTAAAGAGGAGTGAACAAGTTGGGAACCATTTGATTTAACTCGAGGAATCTCTTATTGCATGTGGTGTGGTCGCCTTCCTTTTGTTTCAAAGAATAGAAATCCTCTCAATTTCTTGATTTCGCTTCTTGGGCAAAACCGTCTTGTCATGATTTCCTTCAACTCTTCCCAAGTCAAAGTCATAGCATCTTCAACACCTCGTTTGGCCTTCTCTGTATTCCACCATGTAAGTGCTATTCCAAGTAAACGACCAGTAGCATATCGCACTTTGCGATCATCGGGGCAATCGCAATTTAGAAAAGTGTTTTCCATTTCTTCAAACCAATGGAGGAGTGCGGTGACACCTTCCGTCCCTTCGTACTTTGGAGGGTCGCAGGATTTGAAATGCTTGAAGGTGCATTTAGTGGCTTTTGGGGGAGGATTGACAATGTTTTGATCTTCTTGATTGACGGGATTAGCGGTAAGGGCTTGCTGGACTTGAACTACAATGTTGGGTATTACGGCAGCCATTTGTTGAGTGATTTGGGCAGCCATGCGCTCGCGGGCTTTTCCTGATCTCATCTTCCTACGAGCGAAATTAGAAGACCTCTACAAGGAATACATATCAAGAGTATGAGTTGGATGTGTTTAGGGTCATGTGTCGTATTTAGAAATGAACATTCATAAAATAAATATAGAATAATAAATCTACTACATCCATAGGATGTCTTGGGCTTTGCTCGTAGTTGGGCCTTGCATGCCGCCATACTTCACCTTCGTAATCATGTGGGCCCCCATGATTACCGGGTTTTTCATATGGTTCGCATGTGTTAGCCTGGTTACGTACACTAAAACCCGGAGAAAATCGAGAAATATGTATGTAACGTATGATATTCAGAATGTATCCAGGTGTGGACACGGTGACACCTCAAAGTGGGGTTAGTTCGAACGACGTTTGGTGTGGCATGCTTTGGCCTAATAGGTCCTTTGTACTCTCATCGTTAGTCCCCAGGTAGGCAAACTGGTCCGTTATATTGGATTTATACGAATGCCAACCTAGACAGGACGTTTCGACTACCGGTACTGGTACCCTTACAGTTACTACATTCCCGTCGCAGAACTCACTTTGATGAGATTTGAAAAATGAAAAATGCGACAAAATCTTGAATAACGGAAGTATGAAGATGATTTGAATATGTGAACATTGAAATGTGTATGATGAATATGTATGTAAGTATGTATGTTTGACTGTAAGTATAATTCACTATGTATCACAAAAGGTAATATTGGAAGTGTTTGCATGTATTTGTGTATGTAATAAATATGAAAGAAATAAACATCATGAGTTTGCATGTAACCACATAAACAATTAAAATCTAATCAACTATAGTATAGGCTCTAAGGGTCTAATAACCTATCCTATATCCCAATAGTTAAAAGCTCTGATACCAATCTGTCACACCCCGACCCGCAGCGGAAAAGGTGATCGGGGCATGATTGGGTTTTCATCAAAGCTCATGACATTTATTATAATGTTTCATATTTATTATTAACATTTAAAGGAAATCATACAATCATGTCATACAACTTGTTCTATACATCTTTCTACGCTTCATTATTTTCTTCTAAGGCATTTTCCTATGTGTTCCTTGCTTCATCCTGTCCACCTGTATCATGTGTAAAAATGGTTTTTGGATCAACAAAAAGTTGGCGAGTGAATCCTATTAAAACATTTAAACGTGTTTTGAATTGATTATAAAATAAAGTGCATAACCACATATGAATAAATGTAAATGTAAATTTATTCACAAAACACTTAATATTAAATATTGCACACACATACAACAATAGATAGTTTTGAGGCACGCGTTGTTCAACTCGTCTCCCACGAGGAACTGATGGGCCTAATGAATGAGTTTTGAGGCACGCGTTTTCTACGAACTGATGGGCCTAATGAATGAGTTTTAAGGCACGCGTTGTTCAACTCGTCTCCCACGAGGACCTGATGGGCCTAACAATTAATTTGCATACAACTTGACAATATGTAATACATAATAACAAACAATATTTACATTCTAAATTTAGATCATAATATGGTAGCACGAGTTTGAATAAGTGAATTAGTTTAAGTGACACATGATACACCCCAAAACATGAATAAAAAGGGGAATTTGTAAGAATTCACTCATAGTGGTTGCGTTTCTTGGATTGATGATGAATGCGCACGAATTTGGATTTAACCACGAGAGAAACTAACCTAGATAATAACATAATGGTTCGATAAGTAAGCGGATTTTATTAACCAATTTTAATAGGATTTTTGGATATATTTTTGTGAGTTTAAGGCTATTTTCTAACTTTAAAAACGTTTATTTTTAAGTATTATTAATTGATTTTTATATTAAATAAATAAATAAAAATATAAAAAAAAATGTTGACTTTGACTGTTGACCGTTGACCATGACTGTTGACCGTTGACCGGTTCGGTCGGTTATATTGTTGCACTGAGTGAGATTCGAACCGGTGACCTCTCGTACGCGTGCACGCAGCTCTACCAACTGAGCTACGTGTCTACCCCGAAATATTTCTGTTTTTAATTATATTTATACACTATTTAAGTTAATCCGAAAATCATTTATTTAAAAAGGATTTAATTGTATCGAACCGGTGATCTCAACAGGTCTCGAACCGGGACCTGTGGTTTAGTTTGGCACACAGTCCACCGCTGGACTGTGTGTCTAACCTGGTTAATATTCTGACTTTTATTATACTTAACATCTTACAGTGAGTTAACCCGTTTGGTTTTTAAAAAAAAAGCATTTTTATTTCCGAGGATATGGTCGTGATAAGGATCGAACTCGAGACGTGTGTTTCATGTTTGCACACAGTCCACCGCTGGACTGTGTGTCTAACCCATTTATTATTCTGATTTTAATTAATCTTATAACCATAATCAACTTCGTCTTCTTCGCTCAAGAACACAGGCAGCGATCATTCAACTGTTACTTGTTAAATTAAATTAACGAACTTTATAAGCGATTGTAATGTGATGAACAGAGAGGGTTTGGGGAAAGAAAGTACCGGAACAGGTTGTCTTTTTCAGAACTCCGGCAAAGATCGTCGGCTCTGTTTTGTGAACTCCCTCTGTTCGGATCAATTAACAGTTTTGATTGATTAGATATGAAATTGAATTACTGAGTAACGATTATCAGGAGGTTTAGATGATCATACCGATTAACAGCGTGATTTCGGAAATTCCAGCGATTTTCCGGCGAGTACAGAATATCCGGCAACGTCGTCTAGGATTGATTCTGGGTGATGGATTGATGTTAGTAATGGTCTAACAATGTATTGAAACAGAAAGAGTCGAGGTATTTACCGTGTTGATGTGAGACTCGGTTTTCCAGCGAAAGTCCGGTGATGGCAGAAAAGTTCCGGCGAGTGAAATTGATTCGAGAATCGGTGCGATTTTGAGCGAAAAGATTACCAGAGGCTAGGGTGTGCATTTATAGGGAAGAATCAAGTTGAATTGGGTCTGTTTCTAGTCTCGATTCATTGGTCAGCCTTTCTCCGGCGGTTATGACTGATGTCGCGGAACTGGACATCGGTTATAACCGATGGCGACGTTAATACGTACGTTAAGTCAAAAGTAACCGTCGATAATTGGCAAAATCGTCGGATTTTCCGGCGACTGCGAAATGGGCGCGCTGTTGACTGGGTTTGATTCCGAGTTTTGTTATATGTATTAATTGTTTCGATATATTATCAAATAACACAAGTGGCGGAGTGGTTAGATGTGTGTGAGTTAAGTCTTTGAGGTTCCCGGCTGACCCGTGTTCGAAACCCGGCATCAACATATTATTTTTATTTCATTATTTTTAATAAATTCTCAATTATAAATTTTATATTCTGATATATTTATTAATTATGTATCGTATAAAATTAATTTAAGCACTAAATACGCAACGAAATTTTTAACTGGATGTTCGGTTCATAAACGAAGCGGGTTTGGTTAACCCGGTTTTTGACGGATGTTACATTTATATGTTTCATGTTTATTTTCACACTCAATGTTATGCAAGCATGTTCATAAGTACATATTATTATACAATGCTCATCATGAATCATATGCTCATAACATATCATATCCATGAGAGCACACACCTCACAATTCCCATGATTTTTGTATTTTTCAAATCACATCAAAGTGAGTTCTGATGACGGGCATGTAGTAACTGGAAGGGTACGAGTACCGTTAGTCAGAACGTCCTGTCTAGGCTTTGCATTCGTATAAATCCAAAATAAAGGACCAGTTTGCCTACCTGGGGACTAACGATGAGAGTACGAAAGACCTATTAGGACAAAGCATGCTATACCAAACGTCGTGTGAGCTAACCCCACTTTGAGTTGTCATTGTGTCTACACCCGGACACCCTCCTCCATACATCTCGCAATTATGTTTTCCGATTTTCATTCGGGTGGTGCGAGTGTTAACCTGCCGACACCAATGTGAATCCTACAAAGCCCAATAGTCATGGGGGCCCACATGACTACACAGGCGATGGTATGGGGGACATTGGAGGCCCAAACATGAGCAAACCCAAGACATCCTATGGATGTAGTTAATTTATTGCCAATTATGTTGTTTTTCATTCTTTTTACGACACATGACACCTAGAAAATTCTTAAACTCACAATCTTCCTATGCATGTTCCTGTAGATGTCGGCTAGGCAACTACGTGGAGGTAGAAAGTCAGGAAGATCAAATGAACGCTTGGCCACCCAAATTGCTAAACAAATGGCCGCGGTGCTTCCTGACATCGTAATTCAAGTTCAACAAGCTCTCACCGTGAATCCCATCAACCCTCCCAATCATGAAGACCCAAACGTCGTCAACCCTCCTTCCAAAAAGTGCTCCTACAAACACTTCAAATCTTGCGATCCCCCGAAATATGAAGGGACCGAAGGTGTTACCGCCCTCCTTCACTGTTTTGAAGAAATGGAAAACACTTTCCTCAATTGCGATTGTCCCGAGGATCGCAAGGTACGTTACGCAACTGGGAGACTGTTTGGGGTAGCCCTTACCGAGGATCGCGAAGGAGTCGAAGTTGCCATGGCCTTAACATGGGAAGAGTTAAGGGAACTCATGACAAGGCGCTTCTGTCCAAGAAGCGAAATCAAAAAGTTGGAAGATGAATTCCACTCGTTGAAACAAAAGGAAGGAGATCACATTTCCTACAACAAGAGATTTCTCGAACTGAACCAAATGATCCCCAACTTGTTCACCCCACCGTACCGCTTAGTCGAACACTACATTCGAGGCCTCCCCTCGAAAATCCAAGATTCGGTTTTAAGCACTTCGCCTGCAACACTTGAAGCCGCAATGGAATTAGCCACAGAACTCACCGAGAATCGCATCCGAAATGGCAAATTCAAGGATGAGAAAAAGAAAGCCCCCATTGAGGCCCAAACTCCAAACCATTCCGTCTCCTATTCGAAGTTTGCTGGTAAGAGGAAACGAAACAGCATAAATTTTGTTGTCACACAAACAAACCCTCCTATTACTGCAGCACCAATTACCCAAATTGCTCGCTCAGCTGCACCATTTAAAAAGCCATACACCGCCCATACCCAAAATGCAACCGTTGTCAATACCATCACCTTCCCGAAATCCCTGCCAACATTGCACAAGCTGTGGCCGTGCAGGTCACACCATCCAAACCTGCCGTATCCTTCAACGAATGAACCGCAGTCAACCACAAACCCAAACTCAAAATCAGACAGTGGGTCAAGCCCAACAACCCTTACTTCTACCACCCACGCAACACATAGCTCAACCTTACTACCAACCAAACTACCCCATGATGCAACCCATGCGAGCTTGTTACAACTGTGGGGACCCAAACCACTTCAGGAACACTTGTCCACGCTTGGTAAACATCATCCATGCCCAAGCTCAAGCAAATCGGTAAACCAAGCTAACCAAGCTCCTCCACCTGCCAGAG
Source organism: Scalesia atractyloides (assembly GCA_947069175.1). Classification (NCBI taxonomy): domain Eukaryota; kingdom Viridiplantae; phylum Streptophyta; class Magnoliopsida; order Asterales; family Asteraceae; genus Scalesia; species Scalesia atractyloides. The sequence continues at coordinate 11,406,129 of CAMTDV010000023.1, read as the reverse complement.
GGAGAGCTTTCAATATCAATGTCAACCAAGCCAGGGCTGACAACACAACGTCACAGGTATTACCAATCGATACTGGGTAACTTTCCATTCAAACCTGCAATGTAGTAAATCATCCAATGTCGAATACTGCTGCGGAAAAGCCTGTCTCTTAGATTAATCTATCTCACCAACTGTGTTAACTCATCAACTCTACGTGGAAGTTGCACGATATACCGTGACCTCATTAATCTATAACGCATTGTAATTCACCTAAACGTCAGATTTCATTGACCTCACCTAAGTTGATTCAGTTATCGGTAGACTCCACAGCATCACGCGGAAATAGTGTGCCGGAAAAGTTCATTCGCATTCCTCTTGCAGACGGTCAGACCCCACGTATTTTTGGGGAAACCCCTTCGAAAGGACTCAAATTAATGTCCTGCTTCAAGCCAGAAGATATCTCCGTAAGAACTATGTCGCATTCCTAACTCACGTCGTCAAAAAGGGAACCAAGGAGAGGAAATTCGAAGACATCCCAGTTGTGAAAGAATTCCCACAAGTTTTTCCTGACGACATTTCAGGACTTCCTCCCGTGAGAGAAGTCGAATTCCGCATCGATCTTATACCTGGTGCTACACCAGTCGCAAAATCTCCTTATAGGTTAGCCCCATCCGAAATGCAAGAGCTGACTGACAAAGGATTCATACGTCCTAGCTCATCGCCTTGGGGTGCACCTGTTCTGTTTGTGAAGAAGAAAGATGAACGTTTCGCATGTGCATCGACTATAGTGAACTCAACAAGTTAACGGTTAAGAATCGCTATCCATTACCTCGCATTGATGACCTCCTAGACCAACTTCAAGGCGCCACCTGTTTTTCAAAAATCGACCTTCGTTCTAGTTATCATCAGCTCAGAGTACATGAAGAAGATATCCCAAAAACCGCCTTCCGGACTCGTTATGGTCATTACGAATTCATGGTCATGCCGTTCTAACCAACGCCCCCGCTGTCTTCATGGATCTAATGAATAGGGTATGCAAACCCTACCTCGACTGTTTCGTCATAGTCTTCATTGACGATATTCTTATCTACTCCAAGTCTAAATCCGATCATGAGCGACACCTTCGACTTATCCTTACACTCTTAAGGACTGAAAAGCTCTACGCCAAGTTCTCGAAATGTGAATTCTGGTTAGGAGAAGTACAATTCCTTGGACATGTCGTCAATGACAAAGGAATTCATGTTGATCCTTCAAAAATCAAGGAAGTGCAGGAATGGCAAGCGCCATGTACCCCTATCGAAGTTAGGTCATTTCTTGGTTTGGCTGGTTACTATCGACGCTTCATCGCCAATTTTTCCCGTATTGCTGTACCACTCACAGCCTTGACTCATAAAGGAAAACCCTTCATATGGGGACCTAAACAAGAGGAGGCTTTCCAAACCTTAAAGCAAAAACTTTGTGACGCACCTATCCTCACACTCCCGGAGGGTTGTGATGACTTCGTAGTTTATTGCGACGCGTCAGGACAAGGACTAGGCTGTGTACTGATGCAAAGAGGAAAAGTGATAGCCTATGCTTCTAGACAACTCAAGGTTCATGAAAAGAATTACACCACCCACGACCTGGAACTTGGAGCCGTTGTGTTCGCTCTCAAGATATGGAGACATTACCTCTACGGTACCAAGTGTGAAATATACACTGACCACAAGAGTCTCCAACATATCTTCAATCAAAAGGAGTTGAATATGAGGCAACGAAGATGGGTCGAACTTCTTAACGACTACGACTGTGAAATTCGGTATCATCCTGGCAAGGCAAACGTGGTGGCCGATGCGCTCAGTCGAAAAGGTTATGCGAACTCCATTCGTCTTCTATGTTCGCAAATCATAACCGACATCAAAGATCGAATCCGAGAAGCTCAACATGTTTCTGTGACAGAAAATGATGTACGCGATGAGCTGTCATGTGGAGCTGAACTCAAAATCGAAACCAAATCCGATGGTATTCTATACTATTTAAACCGCATATGGATTCCTGATCGCGACAACCTTCGTGACTTCCTCATGAATGAGGCGCATAAAACACGATACTCTGTACACCCAGGAGCCGACAAGATGTATCAAGACCTACGCTACACCTACTGGTGGCCTGGCATGAAAAAGGATATCGCTGTTTTTGTTTCCAAGTGCCTTACCTGTTCCAAAGTAAAAGCTGAACATCAAAGACCTGCAGGACTTCTAGTCCAACCCGAAATACCTGTGTGGAAGTGGGAAAACATAACCATGGATTTCATTACCGGGTTACCTCGCACCTCCAGTGGGTATGACACCATATGGGTAATAATCGATCGTCTTACAAAATCAGCTCACTTCATTCCGATCCGCGAGGACTTCAAGAACGAGAAGTTAGCTCGTATCTACATCAGAGAGATCGTAAGCCGTCAGGGTGTACCTTTAAGCATCATTTCAGACCGTGATGGTCGTTTCACTTCACGAACATGGCGAGCCGTACAAACCGCCTTGGTTACACGATTAGACCTCAGTACCGCTTTTCATCCTCAAACTGATGGACAATCTGAACGCACCATCCAAACCCTTGAAGACATGCTGCGAGCATGTGTCATAGACTTCAAAGGGAACCGGGACGCTCACCTACCATTGGTTGAATTTTCGTACAACAATAGCTATCACTCAAGTATCGGCATGGCTCCTTTCGAAGCTTTATATGGTCGTAAGTGCCGATCTCCAATATGTTGGCATGAAATTGGAGAAGCACAAATCACCGACAAGATCCATCAAATTCGAAACAATCTTCTAGCGGCACAAAGTCGTCAAAAGAGTTATGTAGACAAACGACGAAAGCCCTTGGAGTTTGACATTGGTGATCAAGTACTTTTAAAAGTATCACCGTGGAAGGGAGTAGTTCGTTTTGGCCAGAAGGGCAAGCTAGCACCACGCTACGTAGGACCTTTCAAGATACTCGAAAGAGTAGGTCCTGTAGCATACAAGCTTGACCTACCAGAAGAACTCAACAGAATTCATCCCACATTCCACGAAAACTTGAAAAAGTGCCTCGCCGATGAAAACCTCCATATTCCTCTAGAAGACATTCAAGTCGATGAATCTATGCATTTCGTTGAAAGACCAGTAGAAATTATGGATTTTGGAGAGAAGCGTTTAAGACGAAGTCGTATTCCAATTGTCAGGGTACGTTGGGAGTCAAAAACGAGGACCCGAGTTTACTTGGGAACGTGAAGACTCAATGCGCGAAAAATACCCGCATCTTTTTCCAGTTACCACTACTGCTTAAATTTCGGGACGAAATTCCTAAAAGTAGGGGATACTGTAACATTCGTCGAAGAACGGGTTTTCCAAACCCGCTTCGTTTATTAATCAAATATTTAGTTTCGTCGCGTATTTAATGTTCATATTAGTTTTAAACAATACATAACTAATAAACATTATTAGAATTTTAAACCATAAACAATGAACAATAAAAATAAGTAAATAAAAAAATAAATAGGGCTGCAGGGTTTCGAACCCGGGTCGCCCACAAACACAAACACACACCACACCACTCTGCCACACATTTCTTTCATGCCAAATACAGAAACAAATAACATTTAAAGTAAAACCAAAAGTCAAACTGGTAATCAGCGCGCCCAAATCTGCAGTCGCCGGAAAAAAACCGAAGATTCCGCAAATTAGGACCGTTTCCTTTGACTGAAACGCGTGAACTAATTTCGACATCGGTTATAACCGATGTCTAAGCCTCAATTTTAGTCGTAACCGCCGGAAAAAACTTTGACCGCGAATCAAGACCAAAATTCGGACCCAATATATCATGTTCTTCCCTATAAATACCCAGCCAAACCTCTGGTAACCTTTTCGCTCAGAATCACACAATCTCTCGAAGCTTTAGTACGTAGCCGGAAATTTCAATTTCGCCGGAATCACTGAACGGAAAACCGCGATTTTCTTAAGACAGTACAATCATCTAAATTTCTCTTGCTATCTTTCGATTTGTAATCTAATTGCTCAATCCAGTAATCAAAACTGTTAAACAATTTCCCTCAGCCGAAATCCGCAGATCGGAGACGACGAGACTTTGCCGGAAAACCTGAAGCAAAGGTGTACCATGTCATCTCATTTCTCTTTTCAATTCAATCAAATATAAGTTAAGATTGATTAAACAGAACAGTCGGAATTCACTGTTCTGAAATGTTAAGCGAAGAAGACGAAGTTGAACAATGTGTATAAGTTTAATTAAAACTGGATATTTAACCGGGTTAGACACACAGTCCAGCGGTGGACTGTGTGCAACATAACACGCACGTCCCGAGTTCGAATCGCATATGTTACCGACTTTCAGAAATAAAACCAATCCTTTTTAAAACCTATTCAGATCATCCTTCGACATGTATACAAATATAATATAATTCTGTACTTAAACAAGGTTAGACACACAGCCCAACTGTGAGTGAATCTCTACCAATTCCCCGTTTTAATCACGTTTTGGGGTGTATCATGTGTCGTATAATTCTCATATTTTATTTAAACACTTGTGCTTACATCATATCCGTGATCAAATGTGTATCAAATGTGTATCAATTGTTGTGACAATTATGTTTAGATTGAAGTTATCATTTTCAGTGCATGCATTTCATTAGGCACATCAGCTCCCCGTGGGATACGGGTTGAGTATCAGGTGCCTCATTCGATCGGCTCCGTTTGATTGAGCCTTGATCTCACATACATCCGGCTCCGTTTGATTGAGCCTTGATCTCACATACATCATCATTCATGTCATATACTCATCCAAAGTGGTTTGTGATTGTTTATTTATATATGTTTGCTCACATGTGATTATTGCACAAATTTTCCTTATTAAATAAATCAAGAAATTATTAACAATGTTTTATCAAGATTCACTCGCCAACTTTTGTTGACCCAAAATCTCCCCCGTTTTACACATGATACAGGTGATCCAGTTGAGACAAGAAACACATAGGAGGCCTAGAAGAATAAAAAGTTTATGCTTTGGAATAATTATGTAGTTTCCTTTTATTGTAATTGTATGAATTTTGTTTGGATATTTAAGTTGTAAATTTGAATTTAATAAATATGAAACATTTAGTAAATATCATGAGCTTTGGTGATAACCCAATTATGCCCCGACTTTTATTCCGCTGCGGTCGGGGTGTGACACTGAATGGCAGAGCTGTGACCAAAGGTTAATTGGCAGGTTGCGTGTGACAACGCCCATGATCAGTAAGGCAAGTGTCAGACCATACACCAATCAATATTCTTGCCAGTGACTGTTCCACTTTCTCCATCTAGGCTGACAACAGGCCTGACACTAGAGACGACTGCCTTTACACGTGGCACCACTCAACATCCGACAAAGCATACCTCCCGACAGTGAACATTAATTCTCCTGCAGGGAGCATTTATTGTCTGGCGCCGAGGGACAAAAGGGATGTCTCTGGTTGTATGGGCCGGGCCCAAGGCCCACCAACATTTCTCCTGAACATACCTTCTCTCGGCTATAAATAAGTATCGGATCTCCAGGTACAGACGGGCTCACATACTTGCTACACAACTTACCACACACATAAGCTCTTGCTTACATCAGCAATCGCTGGTCTCTTATCCAAGATACTTATTCTCACGCCGGAGTGTGGTCACGGGGAAAACCACCTTTTCCCTGTGGCGGGACAAACGGCGTTGCTAGTTTTGCAGATCAACCGGAGTGTGCTTGTAAACCCAAAGGCGAAGTGAGAGGTTAACCATTTATGCAGAAATACCCTGGTTGTGACTTATATATCCCCGTATATCCCTAGTTCAACCGGTGCTTTTTCAAATCTCATTATTGGTATTTAAATCTAATAGCACAGATCATTTTATGCTTTAAGCTAGTTTAAAAATAAAGAAAAATATGATTTTACTAATCCATTATTTTCTCAGTAGGCCGATAATAATCTCAACTAAGAGTATTCTTGCTATTAATCCCAACTTTCCAACTATTTTTTTGTAGTGGATCCCATTAAAAAAACTAACCCGGTTAATTTTTATATAAACGTTGATAGTTTTTATTGAGGTAAACATATCTGGTGAAATAAGTAACTATTTATTTGTTTTTTTGTTGAAGTGTATGATGATGTTGACGTAAACAAATTAGTTTTCCACCTCACATGTTCACGTTAGCTTAAATACTAACTAAGTTAAGTTTTTTTGAACAAGTGTTCATTAAAAAATAGTTAAAAAGTTAGTACTATTTATCAGTTGGGAATATTATTGTTCAAGTGAAAAAAGTTGGGATTCTAAAATCCAATGTGCAAATAATAAATAGTATAGATGCACTTTTATATTTTATTTTTTAAATGTGGGGATTAAATGAATGGAACCGATTGTAAATTACTTAAGATTGAAACGCTAAGATCTTGAATCAAGTAAAGCTTAAACGAACTTCAGCCTAAAAATAAACACGTTTAATACGTTAACCTAGCCCGAGTTTCATATTTCATGTTACTTCATATTTTTGTTGATCCAGTCAATGCTAAATACTTATCCGTTTTACATTATTTATATATACTATATGCCATGTTAATTTATATGCATTGTTTGAACCATCCGTATCGTTTCTCATGTTTAGTGATCAAAAGGTAAGTATCGTATTTTAATATTATATTATCTACAGGTTTATTATATAATTCGTATTTCATATAAATCAAACTAGATTAATATTTAGATAGATCTTAGAGCATAAATAATTCACTATATAGGGCGTTAAAACACTTGATAATACTCATGGTAAGGATTATAGGGACATGAGAACAAGAAATTTTTATAATCGCTAAACAAAAAAAATAACAAGTAATAATTAAAAAAACATTATTGATCTTGTCAATGTTAAATAATTAAGAGCATTAACCATACCGATGCTATTATGATTTGAGTGCTCTTTTTTAATTAAAAAGTAGATTAATACAACATCTAGGTACTTATTTTAATGAAACTTTCAGATTCGGTACTTATTTTAATGAAGCTTTCAGATTCGGGTTTAATTATTGGATTGACTTTTCAAATAGAAACGAATAAAATCATAATATCTAACTCTAGTATTTGAGTGAGCCTTCCAGATATAAGATGTCAACTATTAATACTGATTTCGACACTCTAGACTAAACTTGCCAAGGAATACCATCAAGAAGGAAACCACTATTGTGAAAAAAACACCTTGAGTCAGGTCTCAAACTCAAAAGATTCCAAGTCTTAACTATCACCCTCATACCATTAGAAATGATGGCCCTTGGGCCCTGTTAAAGTTAATTATAAAAATATTTTTTTTCTAGTTTAGTAGGTGTTGCATTGTTTTTTAACGGTTTATATAGGACGACGACTTAGTAGTAGGCTACTGTTTAGTAGATGAGTTGTGGTTTGGGTGAAAGAGGCGTGAGCTAGGTTATGGTGGCAGTGTGGCCGCAAACCCGTCTTGATGAGCTCTAAAGAGGCGCAAAGGGCAATGTGGTGGATGTATCTGTGGGCACGGTGGCTCAGTTTGACTAATTTATTTATTAATTATTAATTACCATACTAATAATAAGTAACATTTTTGTGTTTCATTATGTTATATTCTTTCATAGAGTTTTTTTAATTGATCTTTCACTTCTAACCCAAAAATTATTATCTTTTTCATTTTAACCCCTTTATTTTTGTTTTTTTTACTTCTAACCCAAAGTTTTTCATCTTTGCAGTTTAACCTGAACACATTTTTTTTATTTTCAACTTTAGGTCCCATACTTTTCATCTTTCTCAAGTGTTTCCCCATTTGACAAATCCCGTTACAACGCATCTTTTTTCCCTGTTTAACAGATTTGTCGCTACACGCGAGTCCTAGATCAACTTGTTTATTTATTCTTTTATATGTTTTGAGTTTTGGACAACGGGCGTGCGTAGTTCAACGATCTTGTGTGCTTTTCATTCGGTGTGATTTTTATTTATTTTGTTTTTACAGGCTTTTCCAGTGTTGGTAATTACTCGTAGTGATATGGTATGGTACTACTTTACACGATTTTAGCCCCCCCCCCCCCCCCCCCCCCCCCCCCCCCCCCCCCTTTAACACACCTAGACAAAAGGTAAAAGAATGAAACCATCCGTGCACATCTTACGCCTATGTGAACATTATTTACCTTACAACAAGCCCACAAAGCCTTAACTGTCTAAACTTATAACAAAATTTTGAAAATTATTTAAAAACACATTCAAATAACAAAATGTAGTAATGCAAACTTCAAATGAGAGTGAATACCAGGAACAATAGGTAGGTGATTGCGATTACTACCACCACCGCCTTGATGTGAAAGAACACTTTTTAGGAACAAGAGAGAAACACCACCGACAACTGCTGCTGCCGGGCCACCGAATGCTACTGCCGCTGATCCCACCGTTTGCACATCCATCCGGCCTTATGTTGTTTTCCTAGAGAAAAGACCAACAAGACAAGTGAAGAGGGCTGAAAGGGGGTTCATATATATAATATTGATCGGGCAAAGATCGACATGGGATGTAGGTTCTTGATACTTTCACTCCTTTAGAAAATTTTGTCTTCACTTGCTGGCTTTCCGTCCAATAATTAATAAACAAATACATAATAGTATATTACGCCATTGTCGTTTTTTATTAAGAATAATTACGGACCACTAGAGTATCATTGTATCATCAGCGGAACTAGCAGATTATATCCATCTCTACTAGTATAATGTCTATATATCAATTCAGGAGTAAACCAATAAATAAGAAAAATCCCTTGTGAAAATCAAAATAAGAATTTATTGGTCTAAGGTTTTATCTCACCCTTAAAATACTACTAGACGATAAAATTATAGGCAAACCGTTGCTGTTATTTAATTGTTTCTTAAGAATACTCGATCCGTAATTACGCCATTGCCATTATTTAATTGTTTCTTAAGGATCCTCGATTTTCAATAATATTTGTATTATCTGGTGTGGGGCGTGGTGCACATGTAACTTCAAATCTATACATTTTTATTCTTTTTGTTTTACACATTTAACATTTGCATTTTTTATTTATATTGGACTTACATATACTATTATTTAGTGTGACATGATTTGCTTGTAAATAGTAACTTTAAATCAATTTTATTGTTAAACACATGTTACTATTGTAATGCTTACATATACTATTATTTAGTGTTGTGTGATTTGCTTGTAAATAGTAACTTCAAATCTATTTTATTGTTAAACACATGTCATTTTTGTAATGCTTATTAAGTTTAGAAGGTATTTTAAAATAATTTCTAATTTACGATATATTATAAAATTACAAGTATGACGTTGAATATATCTATTTTATATACGTCCTTATATAATTATTATTTAAATCAAGTTGTGAGTTGTGATACACATACAAGTAATCCAAACAAATACAGATTATCAAAGTTACTTTGAATTTTTATTTTTTTATAAGTTGACGCCTTTTCTCCTTTTTCATTATACTAATAATATAATGTAATGTTATATAAAATTCAGATAAAAGTTTTGCTTAAAATCGACAACTCAAATCTAATTAGTTTTTTTTTTGTTCTTAATCGTGACGAACCGAGCAGTTACCGTCTAAACTTCGGTAGCAGTATTGATATTCGGCTTTATGATTTATGTACCTAATTGTAACAAATTGAATCGATATCAACTAAAATTGCCGTGAACGTTTTAGTTTTTTTCGACACTCCGACATAAATTCTGCTAAAAACGGAGATGTATTTGATAAAGAGTGTTCTTTCTATCATAAGTAAGTTATACGGGTGATGGTCTCGTTTTATCTAATTAAGAGTTGAAGATAAAATTTTTTAGTATAAACTAGATTAATAACTCGATGACGCTAATAATGTTAATAGTAACAGTAATAATAAAATGATTTGATGAATGTCATATCTATATAAAAGGCATTCTTTTATTAAAATGATTGAAATGCAAATAATCGTTTAAACTACATACTTAGGTGACAGTTTGAAAATAAATATTGGAATAACGCTTGTATAGCTTTGACAACCAATGAAATTCGTTGTTTTTTTAACGGCAAACTATGTTGTTTCTAAGTACCCATATACATGCACCTTTCAGAATTTAAACTCTTCACCTTTCGTACAAAGGGAAGACAACTTACCATCACATGTCCCTTCGGTGAAAAAAAAAGATTTATTAAATAAATAGCGTGTTTTGCAAGTGATGATATTTTGGAGATGGCACTAACAATGCAAGTCCATACGTTTTCATTCATCCAACTACCCTATCTATTAAAACAAGAATGATTTGAATAGTGCATGCCTGCTGGGTGGAGTGTGGCGATTGCACCACGTCGATTTAATCTTGCTCTTCTCACGCATGTAAAGGATACAACGCCCCTGGCTTTCCTTCTACTATATTTCTTCCGACGCAACAACATGGAGACATCTGCAATTTCGACCTAGAGAAATACTACTAAAAAATGACCATTAAGGACTATAGTATCATAGACTAATTTATCATTCTTAAACACTTACCATTTATATGTAAGTTGCTGATGATATTAAGGATAGATTTTTAATTGACTGATGTTAGTGTCTAATAATTAATCTCTAATACTTCGACAACTTATTTGTGACTAATTTTTAGTCTCAACTATGTATGTGAAATAAAACAATTTAAAGGAAAACGTATTGGTTACTAAATTCTAGTTTAAATAAGTGACTACGTTAATGAAAAATGGCACCATTGTATAGGCAACATAATCAGTCTCTAACACGAAAAGACCTTATTAGAGACTGAAGGTCAGTAACTAATATTCTACAAACATAACAAATTAGAAACTAATATTTAGTCCTGAATGCTTATTGCGTTGCATAAGAAACAATCAATAACTCATTTTTAGTCTCTAATTATCAGGATCAAATTTTACCATTTAAAGAAACAACATCGGAGACTGATAAAATCAGTCTTAAGTATCTTGTAAGTAAGCTTAATTGGAATTGGTTTTCAGTCTATAAAGATTTTTGTATATTGAATAACTAGGGACCGATATTTAGCCTCCATTAATTAACAAATATTCCACTATTTCAAAGAAATATATTAGCGAGTGAAAATTATTCCCAAAAATTCAAGTAAAAAATCCTATTAGTGACTGATGTTTAGTCTCCATTTAGTTTTGTAAATGAAGTAATTAGGGACTCATATTTTAGTCGCCAATAATCAACACGAATAACCAACACATATTTTATTGTTTCGAGTAAATATTTCAGAGACTGAAAAATCAGTGACTACTATTCACCAAAAATAATGAATTAGAAACTAATATTCAGTCTTGAATGTCTTTTACGTGAGAAATTACTCGTAGCTGAGTTTTAGTCTCCAGTTTATTAGGCACAAATACTACCATTAGAAGAATAGGCATCAGAGACTAGAAATCAGTCTTAGATGCAAACTTATTCGAAAATGATTTTCAACCTATAAAGAGTTTGTATATTAATTAACCGTCTTAAGGTTTCATGTCGTATCAAGGGTTGATTGTCAGTATCTATAAAGGATTTTTTAAATTAAACTAAGTAGAGAAAAAGTTTAGTCTCTAATAACTAACACATACTCTATTGTTTTAAGAAATTATATTAGAAACTGAAAGTTTGTCCCAACAATTTATGCAAGAGACCATATTAAATATTGCTTTGTTATATTAAATATTGCTTTGTTTATAATGAGTTTTGTAGATTAAATAACTAGGTGCTAATATTTATCTCCAATAATTAACACATATTCCACTCTTTTGAAGAAATATATTATAGACTGAAAATCAGTACTAACAATTCAAGTAAGAAACGGTATTAATGATTGAATTTTAATCTCCAATTAGTTTTAAAGATGAAGGAGCTGGGGATTGATATTAAATATCCAATAATCAATAATCAGTACACATTAATCTCATGTTTGGAGGAAATATATTATAGATATAAAACAGTCCTAACCATGCATGTAAGATTCTGTATTAAGGACTAATATTTAGTTCAATAATCAATATATGGATTGTAACTTATCGGTTCGGTTTGGTTCTTTCAGGTTCGTTTTGGTTTTTTTCAGTTATTGAAAATGGTTATCCGAAAACCGAACCGAAATTTTTGGTTATTAAAAATCCAAAAACCAAACCGTCGATCTTTGTTTCAGTTCGCTTACGGTTCGGTTATTTCGGTTTTTGCTCACCCCTAAGTGAACTATCGATCAAATAGATTTATTAACCAAAGGCAATGATGGTAAATTAAGGTAATTAATGGTCAATTATGATCACTGAAAGTTAATCATGGTCATTGGTGTTCATTTATGGTCATTACACATCTATTATGGTTAGTTATGGTTGATTAGGGTGATTCGTGCTCTATTTTTTTTAAGCGGCTAACGAATACCATATAAGCCTGACCACCTGGTCGAACTCACTGGCGAAAGTCCACTCACACCCTGTAAACACAGACAACGCTGGTGACAAACCTCGCCTACTATTACAAGGAAAACTTACCGCCCGAAAGACCATTGTAGTAAAACCACTAGCCCCATCTGGAGCAATTGTACCAAATAGGACTCCAACTCATTACCTTCATATTGATAGAACATGAAGTTGCCTAATCTCAAACCAATTGATATGAAATTCATTAGCTTATGGTCCATTTAACTCATGTTGATGCATCTTAGTCAAACAAAATAAAAAAATCTTACTCAATAAAAGGACAATGCTGGTCTTTTCATGGTTAATTATGAACATAATTAAGCCAATCTAACACGTTAAGACCTAATGTGACCGTAATGTTCATTAAAGCCCACTAAAGGAAATTATAACTTTAAAGGGATTTACTTTCCTGGTTTGATCATGTTTTAAATAATAGCAACAAAACGATAATAATAATAATAATAATAATATAATAATAATAATAATAATAATAATAATAATAATAAAATAATAAAATAATAATAATATAATAATAATACGGTCATTATTGGTCACTTAGTGTCCTTTATTAATGTAGTCTAAACATTAAACAATAGTTTATCTAACTCAAGCACTCTTTACATCCAAGATGCGCATCTAAACCAAACAACGTGACGCGTAATGTCTTGTATTTATATTCGTTTAACAAGAGCATATCTAACTTAGTTTGATTTTTGTACGTAAACTTTTAAAAAAAATCTAATTCCACAACATATATCAACTAGCTATATAAAAATTATTCGTATTAAATAATATATATTAATTTTATACCCTCCTTGTAATTAACAAGCTATATAAAAAATAGTAATATATATATAATATATAATATGATGGTAGGTTTTAGAGTAGAACACTAGGTTGAGAGTGAACATTGTGAACTAATCTGAGCCATTGAATTATATCATCTAGAGATTTTTATACAATGACAAGATTGTAATTATAATGTTGTAATTTCCCTTTAAATTAATTGACAGAATGATATTTGCGTCTTTTATAAATTGCATTTATTAAACAATATAATCAAAATTCCGAAAATCTTGCTAGTTTCTTTATATACAAAATACACAGTTGTTAGTGTATACACATGTGTAGAGCCTCGATAGCATCAGTTTATACAAGATACACAGATGTTAGTTTATACACATGTGTACAGTCTCGCTAACTATCAATTTATACAAGATACACCGTTGTTAGTTTATACACATGTGTACAGTCTCGCTAACTATCAGTTTATACAAGATACACAGTTGTTAGTTTATACAGATGTGTACAGACTTTTGATACATCTGTGTATTTGTATTTCACGACCTAGTTCCGTTAGGAGTTTCATATACAGTTTGAATCCGGGAGAGACAATTGGTATCCAGTACCTAGTTCCGTCAGCAGTTTCATATACGTTATTAGCAACTGATTCTACATGAGTTTAAAAAATGGAGAAGTAATTAAAAATGTGTGTGTGTGTGTGAAAGAGAGAGAGAGAGGGAGAGAGAGAATTAATAGATGAGAAAATTAAAGGATTTTAATTAAGAGAGAGAGAGGGCTAATAACAATCTTACCCTTTTAATCTAAAAAATATGCAATGGTCAAGATTAATTCACTCAGTTCATTTTCAAAAACTTGTTGACAAATGATTCTAATCCTATATATATATATATGTATATATATATATATATATATATATATATATATATATAGTGAAAGTATATTGTACATTTTGCTTTAACGTAAGAGCGTACGTAATGACAAGTTCGCACGTTATAACCCCAGAAAGGAACTCTTGCATGTTAAAAAAACAACGATCACATGTTAAAAAAATTTTGCATGTTAAAAAAAGTCGCATATTGTTGAAAAAAACCAAAATTGCATGTTCAAAAAACAAATCGCATGTTGATACGGCATCTCGTACGTCGTGTACGTTAAAGCAATTTGTACAATAACCAGCCTATATATATATATACATATACATATATATATATATACATGTATGTACATATACATATACATATATATATATAATACATACATGTATATATATATGTACATATATGTATATACATGTATATATATGTATATGTATATATATATATGTATGTATGTAGAGAGAGAGTGTGTGAGGTTCGACTATAAAGTACATTTTTCCTACAAAATGTACAAAGTCCATAAAACACCAAAATTTCAGTCATAAAACACACTCAAAACCCACAAATAACATAATGAAAATCACTAAAACACAATATCCAAATCCTAACAATCCATAAAAACTTCAAACACACAATCGTAGAACTATGAATATAAAACACATCATGATAATCAACATAAAACACACTAATGTTAGTTATTCCAAATCAAAGTCTTATCATCTAAAATACAACACAGAACCCACAAGTATTGCGTTTTAATAATTTTTAATTTGTTATTTTGGGGGTTTTGAGTGTGTTTTATGGCTGAAATTGTGGTGTTTTATAAATTTACACTTTGTAGGAAAAATAGACTTTGTAGCCAACTCCCACCCTATATATATTATAGAGAGAGAGAGAGAGATTGAGTAGAATGAAAACCACCACTAGATAATAGAACCATAGAACCATTCTCAACCATTTATCAATGTTGTTTGTGTGACTTAGATTCACCTAACATAATCATATATACAATCATATAATCCCTGTTTTGTCTTATTTAAAAATAGATATTTTAATGTGAGAATGATGGTTTAGTCATTTTCTATAAGAATCTTTTGGTAAGTAGGATTTAATCCATGCATATGTCCCATCAATTTAAGTCAACCTTTAAAATAACTAAAATCAATTGTTTTATATTATTAATGTTATAGTATATATTGAAACAAAATTTAAATATATCAAAATTTGATACAAACTTAATTATATAAAGAAATATACAAAAAGCTATTAATAAAAATATCTAAAATCAACTAGTTGTCCATTTCTTATATATCTTTAACCACAAAATTCAAACCTGAAAAAAATAACTTATTAGAAATTTGAATATATATATATATATATATATATATATATATATATATAAACCCTTACATATACTTAATAAAAGGGAAAATTTGGAAAAACCACATGGCGTCGAATGTAAAAAACATAATTTACATACGGTGTCAAATGTCAAAAAAAATTACGCACTTTGTCGAATATAAACGTTTTTTAAATGTTGAATGTAAAATTGTTTTTTTTTGCTACGGTGAAGTATGTAAAATTGCGCCAAAAGATTTCAGACATTCGACACCGTCTGCGAAAAAAAAGGCATTCGTCATCGTACGTAAAAAACCATTTTACGGTGAGTTTACTTCGACAGTTAGAAAAAAATATTTACATTCGACACGTACGTAAAAAATGTTTGACAATCTGCACCGTACGTAAAAATTACTTGCACTTTTAAACCGTTAATTTTACATGTTTTAACTATTTTACATACGGTTTACATATATTTTTTTTAGCTTTTTTGCATATGCTTTACATATGTTTACGTAGATGGTTTTTTTCTTAAAAATACGTTGTAGATTGTAATAGCACACAATTATTATTTTACGATTTGGCAACCTATGTTTAAACATTTTTTTACGATACATTAAAAAAGTTTTTTTACGATACGTTAAAAAGAGCATTTTCGTGCGTTAAAAAATATTTGACAATCCACACTGTACGTAAAAATTGCATGCGCTTTTAAACCGTTATTTTTTACATATAATTAACATTTTAATACGCTTTACATATATTTTTTTAGTTTTGCATATGCTTTACATATGTTTTTACATATATGGTTTTTTCTTAAAAATATGTTGTAGATTGTAGGAGCACACATTTTATTTCTACAATTCCACAACCTATGTTTAAACATTATACTTAAAGAAATATCTGATTATAGGATTCGGTTCAAAGAGGAACTTACGTGGTGGAGGGTGAGTATAATTTTTATATATATTTTATGTACTTTCACTCGTTTATACAAGTTTTAAATTTATAAAAATACGATATGCAATTATCACTCTCAACAACACGCTAGGGCAAGTGCACCCATCGTTAGCGTAGTACAGTGATGGTAAGATACCGAGATCGTCCAATGACATAAGAGCTTTTAATACCGGAATATAGTCGACGTCTTATCTAATCAAATTTTTTAGGAAAGATTTTAGTAAGTAAAAATAAAGAAATAACTAAAGTAATAAGAGAAACAAATAGACAAGATAGAATCACTTTGTTCCAACTCATTATTTACGTGTCCTTTGATGATTTTCACGCTTTTGGTTTTTTAAGAGATTATCTTAGTTAAAGTGGCATGTTCCTCTTTTGTAGGCAACGCTACCCTCAACCATATTGGTCTAAATCAGCAAAGATACAGTCTCGCATGGCCGGAATATTGAAAGATAATTAAGTAAGTTGTTAATGCAAAATGTGGGGTGTCCATCTTTTGGAGGCATTGCTACTCTCGGCCATATTGGTCTGAGTCAGCAGGGATGTAGTCCCGCAAGACCGGTTTAAGGTTTTAATAGTAGTTTATTTGTAGGGGATTGAACCCGTTCTTACTTCCCCTGATTTGATGTTATCTCCCTCAAAGAAAGTCCTAATAAGCTCGAACCAAGTCCTCGTATGATCTATACACTGAACGAGGCAAGAATTTTACCCATACCACCCTTCTAACCCCTTTCCAGACAGTTAACGTGCTTTATATAGACCGTAAAGATACGAATGGGTGAATCAACGAAACATGAACAATGATAGTGTAAAATTCACTTTCAACATAAAAAACCAATTATTAAAGTCACTCATACAAAAGTAATACATAAATAACTTGTCTTCACCAAGTGATACAAGAGATTAGCCAAGTATGGCCTTTATTTGACAAAAAAATCTTACAATCAATCTTAGATCCCGAGACTACTATGCACACTCTAGGATGGATGATGGATGATGGTGGTGTTGTGGCAGTGGATAAGTGGCAGGTGTGAGAGAACTGGTTTGCCAAGGGATGAGTTGGAATGAAACCAAACACCCCTATTTATAATTGGAAACAGACCTTTCACACGGCCCCGTGCCGGCAGGGCATGACCTCGTGTCTTCCTTCTTCTCTGTCTTCATTTAATAAGCATGTCAGATGAACTTGCTACACAGCCCCGTGGACATTGTACTTGCTGTACTATCCTAGATATGTAAATTTGGAAGTTGACCACGACCCGTGTCCAAGGGACACGGTCCCGTGTCTTTTGTCTGCTTTTGTTTGTCTTTTTCTATCTGGAATCTTGAAGGGGCACGCCCCCTGCCGAAAGGGCATGACACTGTGCTAGACTTCTGATTCGTTGTTTTTAGTCTTGGGGTGAAGCTCAGAAGGTTGGTATGGTGTGTTGTCTTCCCGTCTTCTATACTTATGCTGGATTTTGTCGTTAATTTGTTCGTTTTATACATTTAAGCTCTTTTAATATTGAAAACAAAAGTATAACATTAGTACTAAAAAAGGTTGATTTTACTCCGTATTTGACACAATTTATATGTTGCATTTGACGCATATCAAAAACTCCCACACTTGAATATTTGTTTGTCCTCAAGCAAAACTTTTTAATAATTGATTACACACCCAAATGAAATTGGGAGAGGAGAAGTTTTTGGGTCTTGTTTGTAAAGTGTTGGGAATCCAAGTTCTTTTTATTCTTGTTTTTATATTATTTACAATCACATTCGACATTATTTATTTAGAACACTTTTTAAGAAAATAAATACTTTTGGGCATAACATGCCTCTATAAAATTTCATTTAGCTATATACAAATTAACACACCTCACAAGTGATCACTCAACACTCGATCGAAAATACATAAGTGAAACGCTCGATACCGGTATGGAACTTACTCCTATCATATGATTGAGAAGTAACCAAACCTCCTCTTTTTTAATAAAATCTTTGTAAATATCAAGAGAACTTTAAAACGGTACGTTTTGGCTAGGGGTATGATAGTTTTTATTGAAAAGTGGCTAAAAATGTAAAATGTCGGTTTTCTTTTGAAAATTTATTTATTTGTAACTTAGGCATAGACTATAGGTTTATAAGCAATAATTTTGCTTATTTATTTCAAGCAACTAGAGAGATAATTTTTTTTAATTTATTTTTTGTATAAACTAAGTCACCTCTTTTTATATAACTTTTAAAAGAACCGCATTCTACTAAAACAAAGGGGTGTAAAAATAAAGATTGCTTTTGAGTGTTGGGTGATTTGTCAAAATGGCGTTTTGCGGGTTTTGAAACGAAAAGGTTTAGGCTCAAAGGGGTTAACTGTCACACCCCGACCCGCAGCGGAATAAAAGTCGGGGCATAATTGGATTATCACCAAAGCTCATGATGTAACATCCGTCAAAAACGGATTTACCAAACCCGCTCCGTTTATCAACCGAACAGTCAGTCAAAATTTTTGTTGCGAATTAAATGCCCAAAATATTTTTAAACGATCCGTAATCAATTATTATACGGGAATATATATTTAGTTTTTGAAAAACTGTCAAAAATCGCAAAATAAAAATGAATTGCCTCTGCCGGGTTTCGAACCCGGGTCTGTACCGAGTCACTCAGCAACTTATCACCTCACACACAAACCACTGCGCCAACTGCTTTGTTTGTTAAATAATGAAATCATTTAATTTATAAAGTGACTTTACAAATTCAAAACCGGCGCCCAAACGGTTCAGTCGTCGGAATCCCGGAAATCTCGCGAGTCTTAACTACAATTTACGTTATAACGTAAACCATAACCAGATATCGGTTATAACCGATGTTTGAAGTCCGCGACCAAAATCAAAACCGCCGGAAAACTTAAACCGATGAATACAGTCCGAAATCAGACCAAATACATCTCGTTTTTCTCCTATAAATTGACCCACAACCGACGACAAACACTTTCGCTCAAAAATCACACCTTTTCTCGGCGTAATTCCACTCGCCGGAATAAACCTGTTCGTCGCCGGAAAACCGGTTTCCCCATTGCCGAGCTCTTCTGAACCTCTGAAGCTTATACCGGAGATACCCATACTCTTTCCAAGCTTTTCGGAGACTTGCTGCTACCTGACGCCGGAGTTGAATCCTGTCGCCGGAGTTCTGCCGGAAAACAGAGGATCCAGTCGGTATATTTCTCCGCCCAGTTTCTTTTCCTTTTCACTTTTATCTTACCTTAATCGACTGTAACACACTATTAAACCGATAAAAACTTTGAAACAGTCGATTTCCGAATTCTGGTTCAACATTGACGAAGAAGACGACGCACTTCCATATCTTATAAGTTTAATTAAAATCAGGATATTAATCGGGTTAGACACACAGTCCAGCGGTGGACTGTGTGCACATAAAACGCTAACGTCTCAAGTTCGAATCCCGGTTCACACACGCTGCCTTAATAAAATATCAAGTTTTTGTTTAACTGAACCGGAGTCGATACAGTTATATGTTAAGTATAATAATAACCGGAATAATAACCAAGTTAGACACACAGTCCAGCGGTGGACTGTGTGTTTGTTTATATCGCTGGTCACGAGTTCGAGTCCGGTCTTCAGCACCGACTCGGACAATTATCTATTCTTTTTAAATAAGGCAGAAAAAGGAAATAACTAAATTGTATTTAAGTATAATAAAATCGAGTTATATAACATGTTGAACACACAGTCCAGCGGTGGACCGTGTGTTAGATTAACCCACAGGTCCCGGGTTCGAGACCTGTGGAGTGCAAGTCCGGTTCGTTTAAACTGTTTTTAAAATAAAAAGGATTTCTGTTTAATTCTAATTAATGTATATATGTAATTAAAATCGGATATATAACGGGTTAGACACGTAGCTCAGTTGGTAGAGCTGCGTGCACGCGTACGAGAGGTCTCGGGTTCGAGCCTCACTCAGCGCACAATAATATTCCATCGAACCGGTCAACGGTCAGGTCAACGGTCAACGGGCCGGTCAACGGTCAGAAAAAAAATAAATTTTTTTATTATTTTTATTTAATTATTTTAATTAAAAATCAATTATAAATACTTAAAAATAACATTTTTAAGGTTAGAAAATAGCCTCAAAGTCACAAAAATACACCCAACAATCCTACTAAAATAGTTTAATAAAATCCGTTTACTTACCAAACCATAATGCGATTTATCTAGGTTAAATCTCACTCGTGGTTAAAACCACTTCGCGTGCATTCAACGTCATCAACCGAACGCACCCACTGTGAGTGAATCTTACAATTCCCCTTTTAAATTACACGTTTTGGGGTGTGTCATGTGTTATGAAATTAATTAATTTATTTATTTAAACTTGTGCCATACCACATCATGACTTAAACTTAGATTGTTCTATTGTTGTGATTTACTTATTGCCTTTTGTCAAGTCATATGAAACTCATACATTAAGCCCATCAGTTCCTCGTGGGAGACGAGTAGAACATCGCGTGCTTCACATCAAATTCATTACTATTCATGTGTGTATCATTGAGTTTATATTGTTTGTAGTTGTGGTATTCATATTATCATGTTTATGCAATTCATTCATCAGGCCCCTCAGTTCCTCGTGAGAGACGAGTTGAGCATCGCGTGCCTCTAATTGTTCCATTATTGTTCATGTGTGTTTTCATTTAACATATTATGATTGTTGATCAAGTTACATCTAATTTTACTCATGTTTGGTTGTGCACATATTTCATAATCAATTTAAATAAATTGTTCAAATGTTTTCCATAGGATTCACTCGCCAACGTTATGTTGATCCAAAAAACCTTTTTACACATGATACAGGTGAACAGGTTGAAGCAAGGATAACATAGGATATGCCTTAGAAGAGAACAAAGAAGTTAGATTGTTAGTTAGATCATGCTGTAACATTATTGTAAATTTCCATTTAATTTGTATTAATGAATATGAAACGTTTAATAAATGTCATGAGCTTTGATGATAACCCAATCATGCCCCGATCACCTTTTCCGCTGCGGGTCGGGGTGTGACAGATTGGTATCAGAGCCATGACTATAGGGATATATGATAGGTTATTAGACCCTTAGAGCCTATACTATAGTCTGCCTAAATTTTAAATTGATTAGGTGGTTACATACAAACTTGTGATATTTATTTGTTTCATATTTGTTTACATTTCAGTCAAACATACATGCTCATATACATATTCATTATACATATATACATATTCATTATACATATATCGATGTTCATGTATTCAATTTATTTTCATACTCTCATTATCCAAAGATTTTATGCAATTTTCAAATCTCATCAAAGTAAGTTCTGCGACGGGCATGTAGTAACTGGAAGGGTACAAGTACCGGTAGTCGGAACGTCCTGTCTAGGCTGGCATTCGTATAAATCCAATATAACGGACCAGTTTGCCTACCTGGGGACCAACGATGAGAGTACGAAGGACCTATTAGGCCAAAGCATGCCACACCAAACGTCGTTCGAACTAACCCTACTTTGAGGTGTCACCGTGTCTACACCTGGACACATTCCGAACATCACACGTTGTATACATATTTCTCGATTTTCTCCGGGTTTTTGTGTACGCAACCAGGCAGAAACCGTGCGAACCATATGAAAAACCGGTATTCATGGGGGCCCACATGATTACACAGGTAAAGTATGGCGGCATGACGGGCCTAACAGCGAGCAAAGCCCAAGACATCCTATGGATGTAGTATTTTTGTATAATTATTTTATGAATGTTCATTCTTGAATGCGACCCATGATCTCAAAAGCATCCAACTCATACCCTTGTCATGTATTCATTGTAGATGTCTTCTAACCTCGCCCGTAGGAAGACGAGAGCAAGAAAAGCCCGCGAACGCATGGCTGCCTTAATCGCTCAACAAATGGCTGCCGTAATACCCAACATTGTAACCCAAGTTCAACAAGCACTTACCAATAATCCTGTCAATCAAGCAAATCAAAACATTTTCAACTCTCTCCCAAATACCACTAAATGCACCTACAAGCATTTCAAATCATGCGACCCTCCGAAATACAAAGGGACTGAAGGCGTCACCGCTCTCCTCCATTAGTTTGAAGAAATGGAGAATACTTTTCTAAATTGCGATTGCCCTGATGATCGCAAAGTGCATTATGCTACCGGTCGACTATATGGGATAGCACTTACTTGGTGGAACACAGAGAAGGCCAAACGAGGTGTGGAAGATGCTATGACCTTAACTTGGAACGAATTGAAGGAAATCATGACCAGACGATTTTGCCCAAGGAGCGAAATCAAGAAGTTAGAAGATGAATTTTACTCATTGAAGCAAATGGAAGGAGACCACACCACCTACAACAAAAGGTTCCTCGAATTACATCAAATGGTTCCCAACATGTTTACTCCCCTCTACCGTTTGATCGAGCACTACATTCGTGGTCTTCCGTCAGAGATTCAAGACCCTGTGATAAGTACCAAGCCTGCAACTTTGGAAGCAGCAATGGAGCTAGCAACAGAGCTCACCGAGAACCGAATCCGAAACAAAGACTTCAAGGAGGAGAAGAAGAAGGATAAAGAATCAACTAAAACCTCCGACTCCACTCAAACGGAATCCCCTTCTCAACCCAATCCTAAGAGAAGAAGAGTCGGGCGACTTTTCGCTGCGACCCAACAAAATCAACCAGTTTTACACGCCATACCCATCCGAGCTATCCCAATCACCCAAGTGGCACCCAACTCAGCTTACCCAGCTAAGAAACCATATCTTGGACCTCACCCTCGATGCAACAACTGTTTTTATCACCATCCCCATACCCTACTTTGTCGTCTATGTGCAACTTGTGGACGCTATGGTCATTTGAGCAATGTTTGTCGCACCATTCAAGACCAAACCTTTTCCCCTACTCAGAACATGGCCCAAACTTATCATCAACCCCAATACCCCATGTTCCCATATGCGCGAGCTTGTTTCAATTGTGGCGACCCTACCCACTTTAGAAACACATGCCCTCAATTGGTTAACGTTGTCAACACTCAAGCCCAATCAAACCCATTTAACCAAGTAAACCAAGAAAACCCAACCACTATGCCATCAGCAAGAGGAAGAGTCTTCAATATCAACGCCAATCCTGTCGAAGATAATGACGGCCCAAACGAAGATACTCAGTTAGTCCTCTTCGCCGAAGATCCAGATTCAACTCCTATTGTTTAGTCTTATGTTTTTCTTTATCATATGTGTAGACTGTTAGAGAAATTATTGGATATTATATATTATATATTGTTTTCAGTATATGCTTTTGCCGAGGCCGTAGCTCCCCATCCATCGAGGTTGAGTTTGATCCCCATTTTATTATGGGTTGATCAGGGCGTGCCCGCACGATCGGCTCCGTTTGTTTGAGCCTTGATCGGTTATTTAATTTTACATTTCAATACATGCAATACGTTCGGCTCCGTTTGATTGAGCCTTGAGCGCACATTTCAATTTACATTTCCATTTCATGCAATACGTTCGGCTCCGTTTGATTGAGCCTTGAGCGCACATACAATTTCATTCAATACGTTCGGCTCCGTTTGATTGAGCCTTGAGCGCACAGACAATTTCATTATCAGTATCTTGTGATTGTGGTGTTTGTAGTAGAGTCGCATCGAACTAACCATAACTTGCGGATAAAGTCAATGAAAATTTGACAAGGATATGGTGGATACGCCGATGGTACTTCCTATATATAAGTATTCTTGTCAAATGATCGGAGGCATTATCAGGCGGTTATGAGAGGTTCCATGCATAGGCTGTTTGTATGGTTAAGTTATTCATATTCAGTACATGCAATACGCTCGGCTCCGTTTGATTGAGCCTTGAGCACCCAATTTCAATTTCAGTACATTCAATACGTTCGGCTCCGTTTGATTGAGCCTTGAGCGCACATCCATTTCATTTTCAGTACATGCAATACGATCGGCTCCGTTCGATTGAGCCTTGATCGCACAGATATATTTCATTTCAGTAATTTATGTTTGTTGTATTGATTGTAGAGTTATAGGACTAATCATAATTCACTGATAAAACCAATGAAAATTTGGCAAGAATATGGTGGATACGCCGCTGGTACTTCCTATATATAAGTATTCTTGCCAAAGGATCAGAGGCATTATCAGACGGTTATGAGAAGTTCTATGTAGGATATATTAGTTTCTTGGTAACCAATCATAACTTGTGGATAAAACTAATGAAAATTTGGCAAGGATATGGTGGATACGCCGATGGTACTTCCTATATATAAGTATTCTTGCCAAAGGATCAGAGGCATTATCAGGCGGTTATGAGAAGTTCCATGTAGGTTTTAGTATTGCCTTGGTTGGAATTTGTGTTACATTTATATCATCATGTTATTTAAAGAGATTGAATTGTGTTCCATTTCTACATAAACTAACCTCTCCATCATAATAAACGAGAGAGGAACTTCCATCATTCAAACATATATGCTATCAGAATGTGGATTCAAATATTTGCTGTTGTGTTTATTCATGTTCAAATATTTGCTGATGTGTTTATTCATGTTCGGATATTAGCTGTTGTGTTCACTTATGTTCAAATATTAGTTGTTGTGTTTTTATTTATGTTCCATATAGGTTGTAGTGTTAGAAGTTTTGCCTTAGGATATAACCATACTTTCCCATACGTATCTAAACTCTTATGCATGATATCATTTTTTTAGCAAATCATTTCTGTTTATCAATACTCATACAGTAGGCAACAAAAAGCGATTCCTGAATAGGGTACTTAACCCTTACAAGGAACGTTACCGCCTCGAACAAAAACTTAAGCCCTTATTCTGTTAAGCATACAACTGTCAAACAAAACATCACCATCCTTTTAGTCAAAATATATCACAATTTTAATTTCGGGACGAAATTTCTAAAAAGCAGGGGATACTGTAACATCCGTCAAAAACGGATTTACCAAACCCGCTCCGTTTATCAACCGAACAATCAGTCAAAATTTTCGTTGCGAATTAAATGCCCAAAATATTTTTAAACGATCCGTAATCAATTATTATACGGGAATATATATTTAGTTTTTGAAAAACTGTCAAAAATCGCAAAATAAAAATGAATTGCCTCTGCCGGGTTTCGAACCCGGGTCTGTACCGAGTCACTCAACAACTTATCACCTCACACACAAACCACTGCGCCAACTGCTTTGTTTGTTAAATAATGAAATCATTTAATTTATAAAGTGACTTTACAAATTCAAAACCGGCGCCCAAACGGTTCAGTCGTCGGAATCCCGGAAATCTCGCGAGTATTAACTACAATTTACGTTATAACGTAAACCATTAACCAGATATCGGTTATAACCGATGTTTGAAGTCCGCGACCAAAATCAAAACCGCCGGAAAACTTAAACCGATGAATACAGTCCGAAATCAGACCAAATACATCTCGTTTTTCTCCTATAAATTGACCCACAACCGACGACAAACACTTTCGCTCAAAAATCACACCTTTTCTCGGCGTAATTCCACTCGCCGGAATAAACCTGTTCGTCGCCGGAAAACCGGTTTCCCCATTGCCGAGCTCTTCTGAACCTCTGAAGCTTATACCGGAGATACCCATACTCTTTCCAAGCTTTTCGGAGACTTGCTGCTGCAAGACACCTGACGCCGGAGTTGAATCCTGTCGCCGGAGTTCTGCCGGAAAACAGAGGATCCAGTCGGTATATTTCTCCGCCCAGTTTCTTTTCCTTTTCACTTTTATCTTACCTTAATCGACTGTAACACACTATTAAACCGATAAAAACTTTGAAACAGTCGATTTCCGAATTCTGGTTCAACATTGACGAAGAAGACGACGCACTTCCATATCTTATAAGTTTAATTAAAATCAGGATATTAATCGGGTTAGACACACAGTCCAGCGGTGGACTGTGTGCACATAAAACGCTAACGTCTCAAGTTCGAATCCCGGTTCACACACGCTGCCTTAATAAAATATCAAGTTTTTGTTTAACTGAACCGGAGTCGATACAGTTATATGTTAAGTATAATAATAACCGGAATAATAACCAAGTTAGACACACAGTCCAGCGGTGGACTGTGTGTTTGTTTATATCGCTGGTCACGAGTTCGAGTCCGGTCTTCAGCACCGACTCGGACAATTATCTATTCTTTTTAAATAAGGCAGAAAAAGGAAATAACTAAATTGTATTTAAGTATAATAAAATCGAGTTATATAACATGTTGAACACACAGTCCAGCGGTGGACCGTGTGTTAGATTAACCCACAGGTCCCGGGTTCGAGACCTGTGGAGTGCAAGTCCGGTTCGTTTAAACTGTTTTTAAAATAAAAAGGATTTCTGTTTAATTCTAATTAATGTATATATGTAATTAAAATCGGATATATAACGGGTTAGACACGTAGCTCAGTTGGTAGAGCTGCGTGCACGCGTACGAGAGGTCTCGGGTTCGAGCCTCACTCAGCGCACAATAATATTCCATCGAACCGGTCAACGGTCAGGTCAACGGTCAACGGGCCGGTCAACGGTCAGAAAAAAAATAAATTTTTTTTATTATTTTTATTTAATTATTTTAATTAAAAATCAATTATAAATACTTAAAAATAACATTTTTAAGGTTAGAAAATAGCCTCAAAGTCACAAAAATACACCCAACAATCCTACTAAAATAGTTTAATAAAATCCGTTTACTTACCAAACCATAATGCGATTTATCTAGGTTAAATCTCACTCGTGGTTAAAACCACTTCGCGTGCATTCAACGTCATCAACCGAACGCACCCACTGTGAGTGAATCTTACAATTCCCCTTTTAAATTACACGTTTTGGGGTGTGTCATGTGTTATGAAATTAATTAATTTATTTATTTAAACTTGTGCCATACCACATCATGACTTAAACTTAGATTGTTCTATTGTTGTGATTTACTTATTGCCTTTTGTCAAGTCATATGAAACTCATACATTAAGCCCATCAGTTCCTCGTGGGAGACGAGTAGAACATCGCGTGCTTCACATCAAATTCATTACTATTCATGTGTGTATCATTGAGTTTATATTGTTTGTAGTTGTGGTATTCATATTATCATGTTTATGCAATTCATTCATCAGGCCCCTCAGTTCCTCGTGAGAGACGAGTTGAGCATCGCGTGCCTCTAATTGTTCCATTATTGTTCATGTGTGTTTTCATTTAACATATTATGATTGTTGATCAAGTTACATCTAATTTTACTCATGTTTGGTTGTGCACATATTTCATAATCAATTTAAATAAATTGTTCAAATGTTTTCTATAGGATTCACTCGCCAACGTTATGTTGATCCAAAAAACCTTTTTACACATGATACAGGTGAACAGGTTGAAGCAAGGATAACATAGGATATGCCTTAGAAGAGAACAAAGAAGTTAGATTGTTAGTTAGATCATGCTGTAACATTATTGTAAATTTCCATTTAATTTGTATTAATGAATATGAAACGTTTAATAAATGTCATGAGCTTTGATGATAACCCAATCATGCCCCGATCACCTTTTCCGCTGCGGGTCGGGGTGTGACAGATTGGTATCAGAGCCATGACTATAGGGATATATGATAGGTTATTAGACCCTTAGAGCCTATACTATAGTCTGCCTAAATTTTAAATTGATTAGGTGGTTACATACAAACTTGTGATATTTATTTGTTTCATATTTGTTTACATTTCAGTCAAACATACATGCTCATATACATATTCATTATACATATATACATATTCATTATACATATATCGATGTTCATGTATTCAATTTATTTTCATACTCTCATTATCCAAAGATTTTATGCAATTTTCAAATCTCATCAAAGTAAGTTCTGCGACGGGCATGTAGTAACTGGAAGGGTACAAGTACCGGTAGTCGGAACGTCCTGTCTAGGCTGGCATTCGTATAAATCCAATATAACGGACCAGTTTGCCTACCTGGGGACCAACGATGAGAGTACGAAGGACCTATTAGGCCAAAGCATGCCACACCAAACGTCGTTCGAACTAACCCTACTTTGAGGTGTCACCGTGTCTACACCTGGACACATTCCGAACATCACACGTTGTATACATATTTCTCGATTTTCTCCGGGTTTTTGTGTACGCAACCAGGCAGAAACCGTGCGAACCATATGAAAAACCGGTATTCATGGGGGCCCACATGATTACACAGGTAAAGTATGGCGGCATGACGGGCCTAACAGCGAGCAAAGCCCAAGACATCCTATGGATGTAGTATTTTTGTATAATTATTTTATGAATGTTCATTCTTGAATGCGACCCATGATCTCAAAAGCATCCAACTCATACCCTTGTCATGTATTCATTGTAGATGTCTTCTAACCTCGCCCGTAGGAAGACGAGAGCAAGAAAAGCCCGCGAACGCATGGCTGCCTTAATCGCTCAACAAATGGCTGCCGTAATACCCAACATTGTAACCCAAGTTCAACAAGCACTTACCAATAATCCTGTCAATCAAGCAAATCAAAACATTTTCAACTCTCTCCCAAATACCACTAAATGCACCTACAAGCATTTCAAATCATGCGACCCTCCGAAATACAAAGGGACTGAAGGCGTCACCGCTCTCCTCCATTAGTTTGAAGAAATGGAGAATACTTTTCTAAATTGCGATTGCCCTGATGATCGCAAAGTGCATTATGCTACCGGTCGACTATATGGGATAGCACTTACTTGGTGGAACACAGAGAAGGCCAAACGAGGTGTGGAAGATGCTATGACCTTAACTTGGAACGAATTGAAGGAAATCATGACCAGACGATTTTGCCCAAGGAGCGAAATCAAGAAGTTAGAAGATGAATTTTACTCATTGAAGCAAATGGAAGGAGACCACACCACCTACAACAAAAGGTTCCTCGAATTACATCAAATGGTTCCCAACATGTTTACTCCCCTCTACCGTTTGATCGAGCACTACATTCGTGGTCTTCCGTCAGAGATTCAAGACCCTGTGATAAGTACCAAGCCTGCAACTTTGGAAGCAGCAATGGAGCTAGCAACAGAGCTCACCGAGAACCGAATCCGAAACAAAGACTTCAAGGAGGAGAAGAAGAAGGATAAAGAATCAACTAAAACCTCCGACTCCACTCAAACGGAATCCCCTTCTCAACCCAATCCTAAGAGAAGAAGAGTCGGGCGACTTTTCGCTGCGACCCAACAAAATCAACCAGTTTTACACGCCATACCCATCCGAGCTATCCCAATCACCCAAGTGGCACCCAACTCAGCTTACCCAGCTAAGAAACCATATCTTGGACCTCACCCTCGATGCAACAACTGTTTTTATCACCATCCCCATACCCTACTTTGTCGTCTATGTGCAACTTGTGGACGCTATGGTCATTTGAGCAATGTTTGTCGCACCATTCAAGACCAAACCTTTTCCCCTACTCAGAACATGGCCCAAACTTATCATCAACCCCAATACCCCATGTTCCCATATGCGCGAGCTTGTTTCAATTGTGGCGACCCTACCCACTTTAGAAACACATGCCCTCAATTGGTTAACGTTGTCAACACTCAAGCCCAATCAAACCCATTTAACCAAGTAAACCAAGAAAACCCAACCACTATGCCATCAGCAAGAGGAAGAGTCTTCAATATCAACGCCAATCCTGTCGAAGATAATGACGGCCCAAACGAAGATACTCAGTTAGTCCTCTTCGCCGAAGATCCAGATTCAACTCCTATTGTTTAGTCTTATGTTTTTCTTTATCATATGTGTAGACTGTTAGAGAAATTATTGGATATTATATATTATATATTGTTTTCAGTATATGCTTTTGCCGAGGCCGTAGCTCCCCATCCATCGAGGTTGAGTTTGATCCCCATTTTATTATGGGTTGATCAGGGCGTGCCCGCACGATCGGCTCCGTTTGTTTGAGCCTTGATCGGTTATTTAATTTTACATTTCAATACATGCAATACGTTCGGCTCCGTTTGATTGAGCCTTGAGCGCACATTTCAATTTACATTTCCATTTCATGCAATACGTTCGGCTCCGTTTGATTGAGCCTTGAGCGCACATACAATTTCATTCAATACGTTCGGCTCCGTTTGATTGAGCCTTGAGCGCACAGACAATTTCATTATCAGTATCTTGTGATTGTGGTGTTTGTAGTAGAGTCGCATCGAACTAACCATAACTTGCGGATAAAGTCAATGAAAATTTGACAAGGATATGGTGGATACGCCGATGGTACTTCCTATATATAAGTATTCTTGTCAAATGATCGGAGGCATTATCAGGCGGTTATGAGAGGTTCCATGCATAGGCTGTTTGTATGGTTAAGTTATTCATATTCAGTACATGCAATACGCTCGGCTCCGTTTGATTGAGCCTTGAGCACCCAATTTCAATTTCAGTACATTCAATACGTTCGGCTCCGTTTGATTGAGCCTTGAGCGCACATCCATTTCATTTTCAGTACATGCAATACGATCGGCTCCGTTCGATTGAGCCTTGATCGCACAGATATATTTCATTTCAGTAATTTATGTTTGTTGTATTGATTGTAGAGTTATAGGACTAATCATAATTCACTGATAAAACCAATGAAAATTTGGCAAGAATATGGTGGATACGCCGCTGGTACTTCCTATATATAAGTATTCTTGCCAAAGGATCAGAGGCATTATCAGACGGTTATGAGAAGTTCTATGTAGGATATATTAGTTTCTTGGTAACCAATCATAACTTGTGGATAAAACTAATGAAAATTTGGCAAGGATATGGTGGATACGCCGATGGTACTTCCTATATATAAGTATTCTTGCCAAAGGATCAGAGGCATTATCAGGCGGTTATGAGAAGTTCCATGTAGGTTTTAGTATTGCCTTGGTTGGAATTTGTGTTACATTTATATCATCATGTTATTTAAAGAGATTGAATTGTGTTCCATTTCTACATAAACTAACCTCTCCATCATAATAAACGAGAGAGGAACTTCCATCATTCAAACATATATGCTATCAGAATGTGGATTCAAATATTTGCTGTTGTGTTTATTCATGTTCAAATATTTGCTGATGTGTTTATTCATGTTCGGATATTAGCTGTTGTGTTCACTTATGTTCAAATATTAGTTGTTGTGTTTTTATTTATGTTCCATATAGGTTGTAGTGTTAGAAGTTTTGCCTTAGGATATAACCATACTTTCCCATACGTATCTAAACTCTTATGCATGATATCATTTTTTTAGCAAATCATTTCTGTTTATCAATACTCATACAGTAGGCAACAAAAAGCGATTCCTGAATAGGGTACTTAACCCTTACAAGGAACGTTACCGCCTCGAACAAAAACTTAAGCCCTTATTCTGTTAAGCATACAACTGTCAAACAAAACATCACCATCCTTTTAGTCAAAATATATCACAATTTTAATTTCGGGACGAAATTTCTAAAAAGCAGGGGATACTGTAACATCCGTCAAAAACGGATTTACCAAACCCGCTCCGTTTATCAACCGAACAATCAGTCAAAATTTTCGTTGCGAATTAAATGCCCAAAATATTTTTAAACGATCCGTAATCAATTATTATACGGGAATATATATTTAGTTTTTGAAAAACTGTCAAAAATCGCAAAATAAAAATGAATTGCCTCTGCCGGGTTTCGAACCCGGGTCTGTACCGAGTCACTCAAACAACTTATCACCTCACACACAAACCACTGCGCCAACTGCTTTGTTTGTTAAATAATGAAATCATTTAATTTATAAAGTGACTTTACAAATTCAAAACCGGCGCCCAAACGGTTCAGTCGTCGGAATCCCGGAAATCTCGCGAGTATTAACTACAATTTACGTTATAACGTAAACCATTAACCAGATATCGGTTATAACCGATGTTTGAAGTCCGCGACCAAAATCAAAACCGCCGGAAAACTTAAACCGATGAATACAGTCCGAAATCAGACCAAATACATCTCGTTTTTCTCCTATAAATTGACCCACAACCGACGACAAACACTTTCGCTCAAAAATCACACCTTTTCTCGGCGTAATTCCACTCGCCGGAATAAACCTGTTCGTCGCCGGAAAACCGGTTTCCCCATTGCCGAGCTCTTCTGAACCTCTGAAGCTTATACCGGAGATACCCATACTCTTTCCAAGCTTTTCGGAGACTTGCTGCTGCAAGACACCTGACGCCGGAGTTGAATCCTGTCGCCGGAGTTCTGCCGGAAAACAGAGGATCCAGTCGGTATATTTCTCCGCCCAGTTTCTTTTCCTTTTCACTTTTATCTTACCTTAATCGACTGTAACACACTATTAAACCGATAAAAACTTTGAAACAGTCGATTTCCGAATTCTGGTTCAACATTGACGAAGAAGACGATGCACTTCCGTATCTTATAAGTTTAATTAAAATCAGGATATTAATCGGGTTAGACACACAGTCCAGCGGTGGACTGTGTGCACATAAAACGCTAACGTCTCAAGTTCGAATCCCGGTTCACACACGCTGCCTTAATAAAAAATCAAGTTTTTGTTTAACTGAACCGGAGTCGATACAGTTATATGTTAAGTATAATAATAACCGGAATAATAACCAAGTTAGACACACAGTCCAGCGGTGGACTGTGTGTTTGTTTATATCGCTGGTCACGAGTTCGAGTCCGGTCTTCAGCACCGACTCGGACAATTATCTATTCTTTTTAAATAAGGCAGAAAAAGGAAATAACTAAATTGTATTTAAGTATAATAAAAATCGAGTTATATAACATGTTGAACACACAGTCCAGCGGTGGACCGTGTGTTAGATTAACCCACAGGTCCCGGGTTCGAGACCTGTGGAGTGCAAGTCCGGTTCGTTTAAACTGTTTTTAAAATAAAAAGGATTTCTGTTTAATTCTAATTAATGTATATATGTAATTAAAATCGGATATATAACGGGTTAGACACGTAGCTCAGTTGGTAGAGCTGCGTGCACGCGTACGAGAGGTCTCGGGTTCGAGCCTCACTCAGCGCACAATAATATTCCATCGAACCGGTCAACGGTCAACGGGCCGGTCAACGGTCAGAAAAAAAATAAATTTTTTTATTATTTTTATTTAATTATTTTAATTAAAAATCAATTATAAATACTTAAAAATAACATTTTTAAGGTTAGAAAATAGCCTCAAACTCACAAAAATACACCCAACAATCCTACTAAAATAGTTTAATAAAATCCGTTTACTTACCAAACCATAATGCGATTTATCTAGGTTAAATCTCACTCGTGGTTAAAACCACTTCGCGTGCATTCAACGTCATCAACCGAACGCACCCACTGTGAGTGAATCTTACAATTCCCCTTTTAAATTACACGTTTTGGGGTGTGTCATGTGTTATGAAATTAATTAATTTATTTATTTAAACTTGTGCCATACCACATCATGACTTAAACTTAGATTGTTCTATTGTTGTGATTTACTTATTGCCTTTTGTCAGGTCATATGAAACTCATACATTAAGCCCATCAGTTCCTCGTGGGAGACGAGTAGAACATCACGTGCTTCACATCAAATTCATTACTATTCATGTGTGTATCATTGAGTTTATATTGTTTGTAGTTGTGGTATTCATATTATCATGTTTATGCAATTCATTCATCAGGCCCCTCAGTTCCTCGTGAGAGACGAGTTGAGCATCGCGTGCCTCTAATTGTTCCATTATTGTTCATGTGTGTTTTCATTTAACATATTATGATTGTTGATCAAGTTACATCTAATTTTACTCATGTTTGGTTGTGCACATATTTCATAATCAATTTAAATAAATTGTTCAAATGTTTTCCATAGGATTCACTCGCCAACGTTATGTTGATCCAAAAAACCTTTTTACACATGATACAGGTGAACAGGTTGAAGCAAGGATAACATAGGATATGCCTTAGAAGAGAACAAAGAAGTTAGATTGTTAGTTAGATCATGCTGTAACATTATTGTAAATTTCCATTTAATTTGTATTAATGAATATGAAACGTTTAATAAATGTCATGAGCTTTGATGATAACCCAATCATGCCCCGATCACCTTTTCCGCTGCGGGTCGGGGTGTGACACATGATATTTACTAACAAGTTTCATATTTATTAAATTCAAATTAAATTCAAATATCCAACAAAAAATTTCATACAAACACAAATAATAAACTAAACGATTGTTCCAACGAAATAACTTGATTATTCTTCTAAGGCCATCCTAGGTGTTTCTTTCCTCAACTTGATCACATGTATCATGCGTAAAACAGAAAAATTTGGGTCAACAAAAGTTGACGAGTGAACCTTGATAAAACATTTAAGTGAATGAATTTTATTATTGTTTAAATAAAATTGTGCATAAATCACATGTGAGCAATTGTATATATGTAACAAATCGCAAACCACGTTGTATGAACGTATAACATAACGGATGATGTTTGTGAGATCAAGGCTCAATCAAACGGAACCGATCTAATGAGGCACCTGATGGTCAACCCGTATCCCACGAGAACTAATGGGCCTAATGAAATGATTGCACTAAAATGATAAAATATATCCACATAAAACCCACATAACAAACAATACACATTTGATCACGAAATGATGTTAGCACAAGCGTTAAATAAATAAAGAAATGGTACGACACATGATACATCCCAAAACGTGATTAAAACGGGAAATTTGTAGAGATTCATTCACCTTGGGTGCGTATTCAGGAGTGGAAATGAGAGCGCACGAGTTGCGGATTTAACTGACGAGGAAAAATCTAACCTAAAAATAATAGCACGATAGCTTGATAAATAAATAAATAAGCTAATATTTGATTAAAACATTTGTTTAGATTTTTAGATTAATTTAGTGGGTTGTAGTGATGTATTAAACCCTAAACACATGTATTTTAAACCAATTTTAATTGATTTTTCAATTAATAATTAAGCCAGAAAATAAATAAACTAAAAATAAATAATATAAAACAAATTGTCAGACTGACAGACTGTCAGTCGGCCGATCGGATTGCGTTTTAAGTATGCTTGTGGTGAGGCTCGAACTCGTGACCTCTCGGTTTCGTGCATACAGCTCTTCCAACTAAGCTACGTGTCTAACCCGAAGGAATCATGATTTTAATTATTCTTATACACTTCTTAGATTTATTAAATTTTAATTAAATTTAAAAATGATTATATTGGGTCGAACCGGTGATTGTAACATCCGTCAAAAACCGGGTTAACCAAACCCGCTTCGTTTATTAACCGAACATCCAGTTAAAATTTTCGTTGCGTATTTAATACTCAAATTAATTTTAAACGATACATAATTAATAAACAATTTAGAATTTATAAACTATAATTGTTAAAAAGTAAAAATAAAACAATTAAATAGGAAAACAGGTTGCCGGGATTTGAACCCGGGTCAGCCGGGAAACTTAACACACACATTCCACCACTCCGCCACTTGTGTTACTTGTTGATTCATTGAAACAATTAATACATATAATAAAACTGGAAGTCGAATTCGGTCAATTTGCGCGCCCAAATCCGCAGACGCCGGAAAATCCGACGATTTCGCCAATTATCGACGGTTTCTTTTGACTCAACGTACGTATTAACGTCGCCATCGGTTATAACCGATGTCTAGTTCCGCGACATCAGTCATAACCGCCAGAGAAAGGCTGACCAATGAATCGAGACTAGAAACAGACCCAATTCAACTTGATTCTTCCCTATAAATGCACACCCAAGCCTCTGGTAGTCTTTTCGCTCAAAATCGCACCATTTCTCGAAGCAATTTCACTCACCGGAGATTTTCTGCAATCATCGGACTTTCACCGGAAAACCGAGACTCACATCAACACGGTAAATACCTCGACTCTTTCTGTTTCAATCCATTGTTAGACCATTACTAACATCAATCCATCACCTAGAATCAATCCCAGACGACGTTGCCGGATATTCTGCTTTCGCCGGAAAACTTCTGAAATTTCCAGAATCACGCTGTGAATCGGTATGATCATCTAAACCTCTTGATAATCGTTTCTCAGTAGTTCAATTTCACATCTAATCAATCAAAACTGTTAATTTATCCGAACAGACGGAGTTCACAAAACAGAGCCGACGATTCTTGCCGGAGTTCTGAGAAAGACAATCTGTTCCGGTACATTCTTTCCCCAAACCCTCTCTGTTCATCACATTTCAATCACCTATTAGTTCGTTAACTGAATTTAACAAGAAACAGTTGAAAAATAGTTGTCTGTGTTTTGAACGAAGAAGATGAAGTCAGCCTATTGTATAAGATTAATTAAAACAAGACATATAAACGGGTTAGACACACAGTCCAGCGGTGGACTGTGTGCAAACAATAAACACACGTCTCGAGTTCGATCCCTATCATGACCCTGTCCTTGGAAATAAAAATGTCTTTTTTAAAACCGAACCGGGTTAACTCACTGTAAGATGTTAAGTATAATAAAAATCAGAATATTAACCAGGTTAGACACACAGTCCAGCGGTGGACTGTGTGCAACACTAATCACAGGTCCCGGGTTCGAGACCTGTTGACGGCACCGGTTCGATACAATTAAAATCTTTTTAAAATAAATGAATTCTGATTAACTTAAATAGTGTATAAATATAATTAAAAACAGAAATATTTCGGGTTAGACACGTAGCTCAGTTGGTAGAGCTGCGTGCACGCGTACTGGAGGTCACGGGTTCGAGTCTCACTCAGTGCAAATATAGACACGACCGAACCGGTCAACGGTCAACAGTCATGGTCAACGGTCAAAGTCAAAAAGTCAACATTTTTTTATATTTTTATTTATTTATTTTATTTAAAATCAATTAAAAATACTTAAAAATAACATTTTTAAAGTTAGAAAGAGACCTCAAACTCATAAAAATAAAGCTAAAAATCCAATTAAAATTAAAATCCAATTATTTACCGTACCTTTCCGTATTATTTAGGTTAGTTATTCCTCGTCGATCAACACTCCAAACTCGTGCGCATTCAACATCATCAAACGAACGCACCCAATGTGAGTGAATTCTTACAAATTCCCCTTTTTATTCATGTTTTGGGGTGTATCATGTGTCACTTAAACTAATTCGTTTATTCAAACTCGTGCTATACCATATTATGATCTAAACTTAGAATGTAAATATTGTTTGTTGTTATGCATTGCATATTGTCAAGTTGTATGCAAATTATTTGTAGGCCCATCAGTTCCTCGTGGGAGACGAGTTGAACAACGCGTGCCTTAAAACTCATTCATTAGGCCCATCAGTTCGTAGAACAAAGCGTGCCTCAAAACTCATTCATTAGGCCCATCAGTTCCTCGTGGGAGACGAGTTGAACAACGCGTGCCTCAAAACAATCTATTGTTGTATGTGTGTGCATATTTAATATTAAGTGTTTTGTGAATAAATTTACATCTACATTTACTCATATGTGGTTATGCACTTTATTTTATAATCAATTCAATAAACACGTTTAAATGTTTTTCAGAGGATTCACTCGCCAACTTTTTGTTGATCCAAAAACCATTTTTACACATGATACAGGTGGACAAGATGAAGCAAGGAACACATAGGAAAGTGCCTTAGAAGAAAAATAATGAAACCTAGAAAGATGTATGAACATGTTGAACTTGTATGATATGATTGTATGATCTCCTTTAAATTGTAATAATAAATATGAAACATTATAATAAATGTCATGAGCTTTGATGAAAACCCAATCATGTCCCGATCACCTTTTCCGTTGCGGGTCGGGTGTGACAGATTGGTATCAGAGCTTTTGACTATAGGGATATAGGATAGGTTATTAGACCCTTAGAGCCTATACTATAGTTGATTAGATTTTAATTGTTTATGTGGTTACATGCAAACTCATGATGTTTATTTCTTTCATATTTATTACATATACAAATGCATGCAAACACTTCCAATATTACATTTTGTGATATATAATGAATTATACTTACAGTCAAACATACATACTTACATACATATTCATCATACATATTTCAATGTTCACATATTCAAATCATCTTCATACTTCCGTTATTCAAGATTTTGTCGCATTTTTCATTTTCAAATCTCATCAAAGTGAGTTCTCTGACGGGCATGTAGTAACTGTAAGGGTACCAGTACCGGTAGTCGGAACGTCCTGTCTAGGTTGGCATTCGTATAAATTCAATATAACGGACCAGTTTGCCTACCTGGGGACTAACGATGAGAGTACGAAGGACCTATAGGCCAAAGCATGCCACACCAAACGTCGTTCGAACTAACCCCACTTTGAGGTGAGTCCACACCTGGATACATTCGAATATCATACGTTACATACATATTTCTCGATTTTCTCCGGGTTTTAGTGTATGTAACCAGGCTAACACATGCGAACCATATGAAAAACCCGGTAATCATGGGGGCCCACATGATTACGAAGGTGAAGTATGGCGGCATGCAAGGCCCAATTACGAGCAAAGCCCAAGACATCCTATGGATGTAGTAGATTTATTATTCTATATTTATTTTATGAATGTTCATTTCTAAATACGACACATGACCCCTAAAACATCCAACTCATACTCTTGATATGTATTCCTTGTAGATGGTCTTCTAATTTCGCTCGTAGGAAGATGAGATCAGGAAAAGCCCGCGAGCGCATGGCTGCCCAAATCGCTCAACAAATGGCTGCTGTGAATACCCAACATTGTAGTTCAAGTCAACAAACCCTTACCGCTAATCCCGTCAATCAAGAAGATCAAAAATTATCAACCCTTCCCCAATTACCACTAAATGCACCTACAAGCATTTCAAATCCTGCGACCCTCCAAAATACGAAGGGACGGATGGTGTCACCGCTCTCCTCCATTGGTTTGAAGAAATGGAAAACACTTTTCTAAATTGCGATTGCCCGATGATCGCAAAGTGCGATATGCTACTGGTCGTTTACTTGGAATAGCACTTACATGGTGGAATACAGAGAAGGCCAAACGAGGTGTTGAAGATGCTATGACTTTGACTTGGGAAGAGTTGAAGGAAATCATTGACAAGACGGTTTGCCCAAGAAGCGAAATCAAGAAATTGGAGGATGAGTTCTATTCTTTAAACAAAAGGAAGGCGACCACACCACATACAACAAGAGATTCCTCGAGTTAAATCAAATGGTTCCCAACTTGTTCACTCCTCTTTACCGTTTGATCGAGCACTACATCCGAGGTCTTCCTTCAAAAATTCAAGACTCTGTAATAAGTACCGCACCTGCAACTTTGGAAGCAGCAATGGAGTTAGCTACAGAGCTCACCGAGAACCGCATACGGAATAAAGACTTCAAGGAGGAGAAGAAGAAGGATAAAGCATCAACTGAAACCTCAAACTCTGTCACACCCCGACCCCCAGCGGAATAAAAGTCGGGGCATAATTGGGTTATCACCAAAGCTCATGATATTTACTAATATGTTTCATATTTATTAAAGTCAAAATTACATTCCAAATAATCCAAACATGTCCATACACTACAAAGAAAATAACCAAACAAAATAATTCCAAGCTCTAAATAATTTTATTCTTCTAGTCCAATCCTATGTGTTTCTGGCTGCAGCGGGTTCACCTGTATCATGTGTAAAAATGGAGTTTTTGGGTCAACATAAGTTGGTGAGTGAACCGTGTTAGATAAACGTTTATTATTGATTTACTTGTTAGTTTATCAATGAAAAATTGTGCATAATCATAAATGAGCAAATGTAAATAATCAAGCAGTAGCAATAGCAATCACAACTATAACACACAATAACATATGATAGCATACATTAACATACCAACATCATACGATAAATAACATGAATGAAACTGTGCGATCAAGGCTCAATCAAACGGAGCCGATCGTATTGCATGTACTGAAAATGATAAATGTCTGTGCGATCAAGGCTCAATCAAACGGAGCCGATCGTATGTTGGCACGCCAGGTTCACGCTCATAATGTAATGGGGAACTTGCTCAACGCTCATAATTAATGGGGAGCGGCGGCCTATGAAATTGCATGTACTGAAAATAATAAATTGAATCTAACAATAACCACACAAACAGTTGAAACAAGCTGAATACACATGTTCATGATATAATGTATGCACAATCATTTAAATATAATATATAGCAAGACACATGATACACCCCAAAACGTGATTAAAACGGGGAATTTGTAAAGATTCACTCACATTGGGTGCGTTTGATTGGAGATGGTGAGATGCGCACGAGTTGTAAGAGCGGAACAACGAGAATTAACTAACCTAAATAATAACGGAAAATATAGTAAATGAATGGATTTTATTAAGGATTTTAATAGAATTTTTAGATATATTTTTACGAGTTTAAGGCTATTTCCTATCTTTAAAACATTATTTTTAAGTATTTTTAATTGATTTTTAAATTAAATTAAATAATTAAAAATATAAAAATATGTTGACTTTTTGGGTTGACCGTTGACTTTTTGACTTTGACTGTTTGACCGGTTTATTGTGTGACTGAAATGCGCTGGGTGAGGCTCGAACACGTGACCTCCCGTACGCGTGCATGCAGCTCTACCAACTGAGCTACGTGTCTAACCCAAAATAATTCTGTTTTTAATTATATAACTCAATTTATCCAAAATCCTTTTATTTTCAAAAACATTTTAATTCGTCGAACCGGTGCCACTAACAGGTCTCGAACCCGGGACCTGTGCTTTAACGTTACACACAGTCCACCGCTGGACTGTGTGTCTAACTTGGTTAATATACAAATTTTATTATACTTAACAACTAACGGAGTTAACCCGGTTCAGTTTTAAACAAAAAGGCATTTTATTACATAGAGGGTGCGTGTATCAGGGATCGAACTCGGGACGTATGCGTGTTTTTGTTCGCACACAGTCCACCGCTGGACTGTGTGTCTAACCCGCTCAAAATACCAATTTTAATTATTCTTATATTGTTAGCGCAGTTCATCTTCTTCGTTGGTTTTTACAGACCGCAGATTACACCATTATATCTTGTTAATTCGATTGTTAAACATTGCACAGACTAATATGAGATAGCAGAGATGATAATTAGAAGTAAACATACCGGTGAACGATTTATTACAGAATTCCGGCAAGGCGTCGGTCTCTGTTTTTATGAACTTCAACTGAGCAAATCAATTAATCGTTTTGATTAGCTAATCATGGAATTGAAGTGCTAAACAAACGTTAACAGTGTGTTTGAAGGTCCTTACCGTTTCATAGACGAAAATAAAGATTTCCAGAAATTTTCCGGCGAACTGGAATTATCCGATAACGGCGTCTGAATTCGATTTCAAGTGAAAGGTTTTAGTTAGAAATAGCTTAACAATTGTTAGACTACGACGGTATTGAAGGACTTACCGTTTTGATGAAGAATACGGTTTTCCGGCGAACTTGCAGAAATTTCCGGCGAATAAAATAAACTTCTCCGGTGGACTGTAAAGTGTGCGGAAATGTAATTGGAGGTTTGTGGAATGTTTCTGAGTCGTGAAGGAGTACAAAGATGGAAGTAAAACTGGAATTGAAGATTTTCGGTTATAAAAA
Organism: Scalesia atractyloides; assembly: GCA_947069175.1. Classification (NCBI taxonomy): domain Eukaryota; kingdom Viridiplantae; phylum Streptophyta; class Magnoliopsida; order Asterales; family Asteraceae; genus Scalesia; species Scalesia atractyloides. Next base: position 11,364,069 of record CAMTDV010000023.1, on the reverse strand, counting down.
CCGATCCACTTCTAGAATTCAAGTATCCCCTACTTTTAGGAATTTCGTCCCGAAATTTAAGTAGTAGTAGGAAAAAGATGTGGGTATTTTTCGTGCATTGAGTCTTCACGTTCCCAAGTAAACTCAGGTCCCCGTTTCGACTCCCAGCGTACTCTAACAATTGGAATGCGACTTCGTCGTAGACGTTTTCTCCCCGAAGTCCATGATTTCTACTGGTCTTTCAATAAAATGCATAGATTCATCAATCTGAATATCTTCCAGAGGAATGTGGAGGTTTTCATCAGCGAGGCACTTCTTCAAGTTCGACACGTGGAATGTGGGATGAATCCTGTTGAGTTCTTCTGCTAGATCAAGCTTGTATGCTACCGGTCCTACTCTTTCGAGTATCTTGAAAGGTCCTACGTAGCGTGGTGCTAGCTTGCCTTTTTGACCAAAACGAACTACTCCCTTCCACGGTGATACTTTTAGAAGTACATGATCACCAATGTTAAACTCTAAAGGCTTCCGTCGTTCATCTGCATAACTCTTTTGACGACTTTGAGCCGCTAGAAGATTGTTTCGAATTTGATGGATCTTGTCTGTGGTTTCTTGTATCAATTCTGGACCAGTGATTTGAGCTTCCCCAATTTCGTGCCAACATACTGGAGATCGGCACTTACGACCATATAAGGCTTCAAAAGGTGCCATGCCGATGCTTGAATGATAGCTGATGTTGTACGAAAATTCAACTAATGGTAGATGAGCGTCCCAATTTCCCTTGAAGTCTATGACACATGCTCGAAGCATATCTTCAAGAGTTTGAATGGTACGTTCAGATTGTCCATCAGTTTGGGGATGATAAGCGGTACTGAGATCTAATCGCGTACCCAAAGCGGCTTGTACTGCTTGCCATGTTCGTGAAGTGAAACGACCATCACGATCTGAAATAATGCTTAACGGTACACCATGTCGGCTTACGATTTCGTTGATATAAATACGAGCTAGCTTTTCGTTCTTGAAATCTTCGCGGATAGGAATAAAGTGAGCTGATTTTGTAAGTCGGTCAATGATTACCCATATAGTGTCATACCCACAAGAAGTGCGAGGTAACCCGGTAATGAAGTCCATGGTTATGTTTTCCCACTTCCATACAGGTATTTCGGGTTGGACCAGAAGTCCTGAGGGTCTTTGGTGTTCAGCTTTCACCTTGGAACATGTAAGGCACTTAGAAACAAAAACAGCAATATCCTTTTTCATTCCAGGCCACCAATAGGTATATCGTAGGTCTTGATACATCTTATCGGCTCCTGGTGTATAGAGTATCGCGTTTTGTGAGCTTCATTCATAAGAATTTCACGAAGATTGTTGTTGGTCAGGAATCCAGATACGATCTAGGTAGTACAGAATACCGTCAGATTTAGTTTCAATTTTAAGTTCAGCTCCACAGGACATCTCCTTTCGCACATCATCTTCTGTTACTGAAACATGTTGGGCTTCTCGAATTTGATCCTTAATGTCAGTTACGATTTATGTACAATAGTTTTGAGGGAACTGATACATTTGTAATGATAAGGTATGTATCATAAAACAAAAACTTCAACCATGACGATATTTAAACCTACACGGAACTTTTCATAACCTCCTGGTAATGCTTTTGATCTTTTGCCAAGAACACTTATATATAGGAAGTACCAGCGGCGTATCCACCATATTCTTGTCAAATTTTCGTTGGCTTTATCAGTAAATCATGATCAGTTCTATGTGACTCTAAAACATAAACAACACAACGAACAAAACTTGAGTCTCAATTCTGAAATGATACATGACTAAATGATGACAGTATCTCTCTCGTTGGTTATGATGAAGGGGTCAGTCTATGTAAAAAGTGTGACATAACCCAACTTCTTTAAATGATGAGATTGAGATACGTCGAGATGTATGATGATATGAATGTTAAATCAATGAGTATAAAACAAAACTGAAATAACAAATCGCATTAAAATTCTTGGATACATAATTTCCAAATTTTACAACTGGGATACGGAAAGATTGAGATAACATAAAGAAAACATTAAAACTAGACGATTGTAGTTGAGTCTTGATTCTTGGTGAGGAAAAACTAGTTGGGTGATTCGTTTGAGCCGTTATTATTTTCAACAGCATTGAAGTTGATGTAACATTTGTAAAAAAACGGGTTTTCAAAACCCGCTCCGTTTTGTAATCGAATATCAAGTTATAAATGTCACGTTGTATATTTATGATTATTTTGATTTTTAATGATACATAATTAATAAACAAACTAAACTATAAAAATTATATTTGATAAAAAGTGAAAACAAAATAAATAAAAATGAAATGTTGCTGCCGGGGATCGAACCCGGGCCAGCCGGAACCGAAATCCAAAGACTTAACACACACACACATCACCACTCCGCCACTTGTTGTTTTCTGTCAACTTAGGGAAACAAATAACTCTTATACACAAACCTAGTTTAAACCGGTTGCGCCAACTGAGAAACCGAAATCGGCAATTCAACCGTCTAATCGTTTGATTAATCGCACATTCAGGTTTATAACCGATGCACCGACGATTTTTAATCAATTCAGATTGAATGAACTTCAATTTTGATCATCATCGGTTTTTATAACCGAAAATAATCAAAGTCCAAATTACTTCAATTCAAGACCCCTCTCGCGACTTAGAAACATCATACCAACTTTCCATTTTATTTTCGTCACACATTCGGTTCACCAGAAAGCTTAAATCAACTCGCCGGAAAATTCTGCAAGTTCGCCGAAAAACCGTATTTGTCCTCAAATCGGTAAGTTCTTCAATACCATCATAGTCTAACAGTTGTTAAGCTATTTCTAACTCAAACCTTCCACTTGAGATCGAATTCAGGCACTGTTATCAGATAATTTCAGTTCGCCGGAAAAGTTCTGAAAATCTCTATTTTCATCTGAGAATCGGTAAGGGCATTCAAACCCTCTGTTAACATTTGTTGATCACTTCAATTTCACGATTAGGTAATCAAAACGGTTAGTTGTCTTGTTCAGTTGAAGAGCACAAAAACAGAGACCGACACATTGCCGGAATTCTGAAATAAACCGTTCATCGTATGTTCACTTCTAAATATCGTTTCTGCCATTTCATATTAGATTGTACAATGTTTATCAAATCGAACTACACAAGATATAACGGTACAATCTACTGCCGGTAAAATTCAACGAAGAAGATGAACTGTGATAACACTATAAGTATAATTAAAATTGGTATTTTAAACGGGTTAGACACACAGTCCAGCGGTGGACTGTGTGCAAATAATACGCACACGTCACGAGTTCGATCCCTGATACACGCACCCCTATGTAATAAAATGCCTTTTTGTTTAAAGCTGAACCGGGTCAACTCCGTTAGTTGTTAAGTATAATAAAAACCGAAATATTAACCAGGTTAGACACACAGTCCAGCGATGGACTGTGTGCAACACTAAGTCGCACGTCACGCGTTCGAGTCTGGTTAACGGCACCGGTTCGATGATTTAAAATCTTTTTCTAAAAACAAATGAATTTTGAATAAATCGAATTAGTATATAAATATAATTAAAAACAAGATTATTTCGGGTTAGACACGTAGCTCAGTTGGTAGAGCTGCGTGCATCGCGTACGGGAGGTCTCGGGTTCGAGTCTCACCCAGCGCATACATGCACACTGACCGAACTGGTCAACAGGTCAACAAGTCAACAGTCAACGCAAAATAAACAATTTTTTTTATATTTTTATTTATTTAATTTAATTTAAAAATCAATTAAAAATACTTAAAAATAACATTTTCAAAGATAGAAAATAGCCTTAAACTCACAAAAATATATCTAAAAATTCCATTAAAATCCTTAATAAAATCCACTCATTTACTATATTTTTCCGTTATTATTTAGGTTAGTAATTCTCGTTGTTTAACTCTCCCGACTCGTGCGCATCTCATCATCTCCATTCAAACGCACCCAATGTGAGTGAATCTTACAAATTCCCCGTTTTAATCACGTTTTGGGGTGTATCATGTGTCTTGCTATATATTATATTTAAATCATTGTTCATACATCCTATCATGAACATGTGTATTCAGTTTGTTTCAACTGTTGTGTGGTTAACATTAGATGCAATTTATTATTTTCAGTACATGCAATTTCATAGGCCGCCGCTCCCCATTACATTATGAGCGTTGAGCATGTTCCCCATTACATTATGAGTGTGAACCTGGCGTGCCCACATACGATCGGCTCCGTTTGATTGAGCCTTGATCGCACAGACATTTTCATTTTCAGTACATGCAATACGATCGGCTCCGTTTGATTGAGCCTTGATCGCACAGTTTCATTCATGTTATTTATCGTATGATGTTGGTATGTTAATGTATGCTATCATGTGTTATTGTATGTTATAGTTGTGATTGCTATTGCTACTGCTTGGTTATTTACATTTGCTCATTTATGATTATGCACAAATTTTTCATTGATAAACTAACAAGTAAATCAATAATAAATGTTTATCTAACAAGGTTCACTCGCCAACTTATGTTGACCCAAAACCCCCCATTTTTACACATGATACAGGTGAACCAGCAGCAGCCAGAAACACATAGGATTGGACTAGAAGAATAAAATGATTTAGAGTTTGGGATTGTTATGTTTGGTTTATTTTCTTTGTATTGTATGGACATGTTTGGATATTTGGAAATGTAACTTTGACTTTAATAAATATGAAACATATTGGTAAATATCATGAGCTTTGGTGATAACCCAATTATGCCCCGACTCTTATTCCGCTGCGGGTCGGGGTGTGACAGATTGGTATCAGAGCCATGACTATAGGGATATAGGATAGGTTATTAGACCCTTAGAGTCTATACTATAGTTGATTAGAAACTTATAAGATTTTTGTGTGTTACATGCCAAATTTCATGATGTTTATATGTTTTATGTTAAATGTTACATTCAATATTATGCAAGCATGTTCATAAGTATGTATTATCATATAATGCCTATCATGAATCATATACTCATAACATATCACATCCATGAAAGCACACACCACATCATGATTGCTTTTACAATGATTTTTGTGTTTTCAAATCTCATCAAAGTGAGTTCTCATGACGGGCATGCAGTAACTGGAAGGGTACCAGTACCGGTAGTCGGAACGTCCTGTCTAGGCTGGCATTCGTATAAATCCAAAATAAAGGACCAGTTTGCCTACCTGGGGACTAACGATGAGAGTATGAAGTACCTATTAGGCCAAAGCATGCTATACCAAACGTCGTGTGAGCTAACCCCACTTTGAGTTGTCATTGTGTCTACACCTGGACACGTTCCGACCAAACATCTCATGAACATATTTTGTGGTTTGCATTCGGGTGATGCGAGTGTTAAATTGCCAATACTAATGTGAATCCTACCAAGCCCATAGTCATGGGGGCCCACATGACTATTAGGTGAAGGTATGGGGGACATTTGAGGCCCAACATGAGCAAACCCAAGACATCCTATGGATGTAGTTGCATTATTGATATTTATGTTATTTTCATTTTCTTAAAGACACATGACACCTAAAAAGACACCATAAACTCACAATCTTCTCATGTATATTCCTGTAGATGTTGTCCAGACAACAACGAAGGGGTAAAAGATCAGGAAGGTCTCAGGAACGCTTGGCCACACAAATCGCGAAACAAATGGCCACAATACTGCCTGACATTGTGGTCCAAGTACAACAAGCCCTCGCTACAAATCCTACTAACCCTCCCCAACAACATGACCAGAACATCGACAACCCTCCTACCAGCAAGTGCTCATACAAACATTTCAAATCTTGTGATCCTCCTAAATTTGAGGGGACCGAAGGTGTCACTGTTCTCCTCCACTGGTTCGAGGAAATGGAAAAAACTTCCTCAACTGCGATTGTCCTGAGGATCGCAAGGTTCGATACGCCACCGGGAGACTATTTTGGGTAGCTCTCACTTGGTGGAATACTGAAAAAGGGAAGAGGGGAACTGATGATGCAATGGCCTTAACTTGGGAGGAGTTAAGGGAAATCATGACTAGGCGTTTCTGTCCTAGGAGTGAAATTAAAAAGTTGGAGGACGAATTTCATTCTTTAAAACAGAAGGAGGGGGATCACACCACCTATAACAAGAGGTTCTTGGAGTTGAACCAAATGGTTCCAAATTTGTTTACCCCAACTTATCGTTTGATCGAGCATTATATTCAAGGACTTCCCTCGAAAATCCAAGATTCAGTTCTCAGCGTTTCACCGGTAACACTTGAAGCTGCTATGGAGCTAGCGACTGAACTGACCGAGAATCGAATTCGCAACGGGAAGTTTAAAGAAGAGAAAAAGAAAGCCCCTGTTGAGGGTCAAACTTCAAACCATTCCATCTCCTCCTCTAAGTTTGCTAACAAGAGGAAGCGCAACACCAGAAATTTCGCCGTTACACAAACCAACCTCCCAATTCCAGCTGCCCCCATTACCCAAGTCGCTCCTTCACCTGCACCATACAAAAGACCCTACTCTGGCCCGTTACCAAAATGTAACCGTTGCCAATATCACCATTCTCGTGATTATCCTTGCCAGCATTGCACCGGCTGTGGTTGCGCGGGTCATACTGTTCAAACCTGCCGCATGCCCCAGCGAACGAACCGCCACCAACCTTTAACCCAAACCCACCAACAATTAATGGGTCAGCCCAACAACCCTACGATTACCACCCACCCAACATTTAGCCCAGACATATTACCAACCCAATTATCCTATGGGTCAACCTATGCGGGCTTGCTACAATTGCGGAGACCCAAGCCATTTCAGAAACACTTGTCCAAGGTTGGTAAACATTATTATGCTCAGGCTCAAGCCAACCCGGGAATCAAGCGAACCAAGCTCCTCCACCTGCAAGAGGAAGAGCTTTCAATATCAACGCTAATCAGGCTAGGGCCGACGACAATGTGGTTAACGTACGTTCCTTATAAATGGTAGATATGCGTCTATGTTATTTGATACTGGTGCGGATAGAAGTTTTGTGTCTTTAGAATTTGAACCTATCTTAAACCAAAATCGGGATAAGCTCACGGAATCCATAACGGTAGAAGTTGCTGAGGGAAACCAGTTTCATTAAACTCTATTATACGCAACTGTACACTCACCCTAAACGACCACGACTTCTCAGTCGACCTTATTCCTATGAAGCTGGGAAGTTTTGATATCATAATCGGTATGGGACTGGCTTAGTCAACATCAGGTAGAAGTTGTATGTCGCGAAAAGTTTATACTTATTCCTCTTTTAAACGGTCAGACTCTTCGAATCTTTGGAGAAACCTCGTCGAAAGGGCTCAGCTTAATGTCTTGTCTTAAAGCTCAAAAATATCTTCGCAAGAATTATGTCGCGTTTTTAGCTCATATCATCAAAAGGGGAACCATGGAGAAGAAACTTGAAGACATTCCAGTAGTAAAAGATTTCCTGCGAGTTTTTCCTGACGACATTTCAGGACTTCCTCCAGTTAGAGAAGTCGAATTCCGTATTGATCTTATACCTGGTGCTACACCAGTTGCAAAGTCTCCTTATAGGTTAGCCCCCTCTGAAATGCAAGAGCTAGCCAGTCAATTACAAGAGTTGACTGACAAGGGATTCATACGTCCTAGCTCATCGCCTTGGGGTGCACCTGTCCTTTTTGTAAAGAAGAAAGATGGATCATTTCGTATGTGCATCGACTACAGAGAGCTCAACAAATTAACAATCAAGAATCGCTATCCTTTACCTCGCATTGATGATCTTCTTGACCAACTTCAAGGTACCGACTGCTTTTCAAAAATCGACCTTCGATCTGGCTATCATCAACTTAGAGTACATGAAGAAGACGTCCCAAAGACTGCTTTCCGAACTCGTTATGGCCATTATGAATTCATGGTCATGCCATTTGGTTTAACCAACGCTCCAGCTGTCTTCATGGACCTAATGAACAGAGTCTGCAAACCTTATCTTGATCGATTTGTTATAGTCTTCATCGACGACATTCTTATTTATTCAGTAAACTTCAAGGAGGAACCAGAATGGTTTGAAGTTTGAGCCTCAATGGGGGCTTTCTTTTTCTCCTCTTGAATTTACCGTTTCGAATGCGATTTTCGGTCAGTTCAGTGGCTAGTTCCATAGCAGCTTCAACTGTTGCTGGTGAAGTGCTGAGAACTGAATCTTGAATTTTCGAGGGAAGACCTCGAATATAATGCTCGATCAAGCGATAAGTTGGGGTGAACAAGTAGGGACCATTTGGTTCAACTCTAAGAACCTCTTGTTGTAGGTGGTATGATCTCCCTCCTTTTGCTTTAAAGAATGAAATTCGTCCTCCAACTTTTTAATTTCACTCCTAGGACAGAAACGCCTAGTCATGATTTCCCTTAACTCCTCCCATTTAAGGCCATTGCATCATCAATTCCCCTCTTCCCCTTTTCAGTATTCCACCAGGTGAGAGCTACCCCAAATAGTCTCCGGTGGCGTATCGAACCTTGCGATCCTCAGGACAATCGCAGTTGAGGAAGGTGTTTTCCATTTCCTCAAACCAGTGGAGGAGAGCAGTGACACCTTCGGTCCCTTCAAATTTAGGAGGATCGCAAGACTTAAAATGTTTGTATGGGCACTTGCTGGTAGGAGGGTTGCCGATGTTCTGGTCATGTTGTTGGGGAGGGTTAGTAGGATTTGTAGCGAGGGCTTGTTGTACTTGAACCACAATGTCAGGAAGCACCGTGGCCATTTGTTTCGTGATTTGTGCGACCAACGTTCGTGAGACCTTCCTGATCTTTTACCCCCCGTTGTTGTCTAGACGACATCTACAGAAACATACATAAGAAGATTGTGAGTTTATGGAGTCTTTTTAGGTGTAATGTGTCTTTAAGAAAATGAAAATAACATAAATATCAATAATGCAACTACATCCATAGGATGTCTTGGGTTTGCTCATGTTGGGCCTCAAATGTCCCCCATACCTTCACCTGTATAGTCATGTGGGCCCCCATGACTATTGGCTTGGTAGGATTCACATTAGTATTGGCGATTTAACACTTGATCACCCGAATGCAAACCACAAAATATGTTTACGAGATGTATGGTCGGAATGTGTCCAGGTGTAGACTCAATGACAACTCAAAGTGGGGTTAGCTCACACGACGTTTAGTATAGCATGCTTTGGCCTAATAGGTACTTCGTACTCTCATCGTTAGTCCCCAGGTAGGCAAACTGGTCCTTTATTTTGGATTTATATGAATGCCAGCCTAGACAGGACGTTCCGACTACCGGTACTGGTACCCTTCCAGTTACTACATGCCCGTCATGAGAACTCACTTTGATGAGATTTGAAAATACAAAAATCGTTGTAAAAGCAATCATGAAAATGATGTGGTGTGTGCTTTCATGGATATGATATGTTATGAGAATATGATTCATGATAGGCATTATACGATAATATATACTTATGAACATGCTTGCATAACATTGAATGTAACATTTAACATAAAACATATCAGCATCATGAAATTTGGCATGTAACACACAAAAATCTTAAAAATTTCTAAACAACTATAGTATAGGCTCTAAGGGTCTAATAACCTATCCTATATCCCTATAGTCATGGCTCTGATACCAATCTGTCACACCCGACCCGTAGCGGAATAAAAGTCGGGGCATAATTGGGTTATCACCAAAGCTCATGATATTTACTAATATGTTTCATATTTATTAAAGTCAAAATTACATTCCAAATAATCCAAACATGTCCATACAATACAAAGAAAATAACCAAACAAAATAATTCCAAGCTCTAAATCATTTTATTATTCTAGTCCAATCCTATGTGTTTCTGGCTGCAGCGGGTTCACCTGTATCATGTGTAAAAATGGGGGTTTTTGGGTCAACATAAGTTGGCGAGTGAACCTTGTTAGATAAACGTTTATTATTGATTTACTTGTTAATTTATCAATGAAAAATTGTGCATAATCATAAATGAGCAAATGTAAATAATCAAGCACTAGCAATAGCAATCACAACTATAACACACAATAACATATGATAGCATACATTAACATACCAACATCATACGATAAATAACATGAATGAAACTGTGCGATCAAGGCTCAATCAAACGGAGCCGATCGTATTGCATGTACTGAAAATGATAAATGTCTGTGCGATCAAGGCTCAATCAAACGGAGCCGATCTTATGTTGGCACGCCAGGTTCACGCTCATAATGTAATGGGGAACTTGCTCAACGCTCATAATGTAATGGGGAGCGGCGGCCTATGAAATTGCATGTACTGAAAATAATAAATTGAATCTAACAATAACCACACAAACAGTTGAAACAAGCTGAATACAAATGTTCATGATATGATGTATGCACAATGATTTAAATATAATATATAGCAAGACACATGATACACCCCAAAACGTGATTAAAACGGGGCATTTGTAAAGATTCACTCACATTGGGTGCGTTTGATTGGAGATGGTGAGATGCGCACGAGTTGTAAGAGCAGAACAACGAGAATTAACTAACCTAAATTATAACGGAAAATATAGTAAATGAATGGATTTTATTAAGGATTTTAATAGAATTTTTAGATATATTTTTACGAGTTTAAGGCTATTTCCTATCTTTAAAACATTATTTTTAAGTATTTTTATTTGATTTTTAAATTAAATTAAATAATAAAAAATATAAAAATATGTTGACTTTTGGGTTGACCGTTGACTTGTTGACTTTGACTGTTTGACCGGTTTATTGTGTGACTGAAATGCGTTGGGTGAGGCTCGAACTCGTGACCTCCCGTACGCGTGCACGCAGCTCTACCAACTGAGCTACGTGTCTAACCCGAAATAATTCTGTTTTTAATTATATAACTCAATTTATCCAAAATCCTTTTATTTTCAAAAACATTTTAATTCGTCGAACCGGTGCCACTAACAGGTCTCGAACCCGGGACCTGTGCTTTAACGTTACACACAGTCCGCCGCTGGACTGTGTGTCGAACTTGGTTAATATACAAATTTTATTATACTTAACAACTTTCGGAGTTAACCCGGTTCAATTTTAAACAAAAAGGCATTTTATTACATAGAGGGTGCGTGTATCAGGGATCGAACTCGGGACGTATGCGTGTTTTTGTTCGCACACAGTCCACCGCTGGACTGTGTGTCTAACCCGTTCAAAATACCAATTTGAATTATTCTTATATTGTTAGCGCAGTTCATCTTCTTCGTTGGTTTTTACAGACCGCATATTACACCATTATATATTGTTAATTCGATTGTTAAACATTGCACAGACTAATATGAGATAGCAGAGATGATAATTAGAAGTAAACATACCGGTGAACGATTTATTACAAAATTCCGGCAAGGCGTCGGTCTCTGTTTTTATGAACTTCAACTGAGCAAATCAATTAAACGTTTTGATTATCTAATCATGGAATTGAAGTGCTAAACAAACGTCAACAGTGTGTTTGAAGGTCCTTACCGTTTCACAGACGAAAATAAAGATTTCCAGAATTTTTCCAGCGAACTGGAATTATCCGATAACGGCGTCTGAATTCGATTTCAAGTGAAAGGTTTTAGTTAGAAATAGCTTAACAATTGTTAGACTACGACGGTATTGAAGGACTTACCGTTTTGATGAAGAATACGGTTTTCCGGTGAACTTGCAGAAATTTCCGTCGAATGAAATAAACTTCTCCGGTGGACTGTAAAGTGTGCGGAAATGTAATTGGAGGTTTGTGGAATGTTTCTGAGTCGTGAAGGAGTACAAAGATGGAAGTAAAACTGGAATTGAAGATTTTCGGTTATAAAAACCGATCCACTTCTAGAATTCAAGTTCATTCAAGGCAACTTGATTAAAAACGTCGATATATCGGTTATACTCATTGAACCGTGAGTATTCAGATCGCCTTTGCGCGTTTGATAACCGATTTCAGTTACAATTGGCGTAACTGATTGATTTACATTCGTCTATAAGATTTATTTGTTTCCTATAGATGACAGAAAACAAACAAGTGGCGGAGTGGTTAAGCGTGTGAGTGTTAAGTCTTTGGAGTTACAACCTGGCTGACCCGGGTTCGAATCCCGGCAGCCCCATTTTATTTTTAATCACTTTATTTAAGCTTTTTATCAATTATAACTTTTATGGTTTAGTTTGTTTATTAATTATGTATCATTAAAAATTAAAATAAGCATAAATAGGCAACGACACATTTATAACTTGATATTCGATTACAACCGGAGCGGGTTTGGTAAAACTCGTTTTCGACAAATGTTACAAACTCCACCCAAACCGAATCCCCTTCTCAACCCATTTCTAAGAGAAAACGAGATGGGCAACTTTTCGCTGTCACCCAACGCAATCAACCAGCCTCACAAGCCGTACCCCTCCAAGCTATCCCAATCACTCAAGTAGCACCCAACTCAACTTACCCAAATAAGAAACCTTACCTTGGACCTCACCCTCAATGTAACACCTGTTTTTATCACCATGCATCTACCTTACCTTGTCGACTATGTGCGAATTGTGGACGCTATGGTCATTTGAGCAAGGTTTGCCGCACCCCTCAAAACCAAACCTCACCCCCTACTCAAAACATGATCCAAACATATCAAAAACCCCAATACCCCATGTTCTCATATGTTCGAGCTTGTTTTAATTGTGGCGACCCTACCCACTATAGAAACACGTGCTCTCGATTGGTTAACATCATAAACGCCCAAGCTCAAGCAAACCCAGTTAACCAAGCAAATCAAGAAAACCTAACCACTAGGCCACCAGCGAGAGGAAGAGTTTTCAACATCAACGCCAATCCTGTTGAAGATAATAACGTCCCAAACGAACCACCCAACTAGTCTCCTTCACCAAAAATCAAGATTCAACTCCAACCGCTTAGTTTTTATGTTTTTCTTTATGTTATCTCAATTTTCATGTATCTCAATTACAAATTGGAAATTTATCCAAGAATCTTAATGCGAATTACTATTTCAGTTTTGTTTTATACTCATTGATTGAACATTTATATCATCATACCTCACGATGTATCTCAACTCATCATTTAAAGAAGTTGGGTTGTGTCTCACTTCTACATAGACTAACCTCTCCATCATGACAAACGAGAGAGGTACTGTCATCATTCAAACATGTATACTATCAGAATTAAGACTCAGCTTTGGTTGTTATGTTTGTTTATGTTTTAGAGTCACATAAGGACTAATATAACTTACTGATAAAACCAATGAAAATTTGACAAGAATATGGTGGATACGCCGCTGGTACTTCCTATATATAAGTATTCTTGCCAAAGGATCAGAGGCATTGTCAGGCGGTTATGAGAAGTTCCATGAAGGTTTTAGTAGTAGAAGTTTTGTTTTAGGGTATAACCTTATCTTTCCAAACGTATCAAAACTCTTATGCATAAAATCATACTTAGTCAATCAACTATGTTTATCGATATTCTTTATCGTAGGCAACAAAAAGCGATTCCTGTAGCAGGGTATTCCACCCTTACAAGGAACGTTACCGCCTCAAACAAAATTTAAACTCTTACTCCCTTCTAGGTATGTAATTGTCAAATTAAAACACCATCCTTTTGAGACAAACATGCCACTACTTAAATTTCGGGACGAAATTTCTAAAAGTAGGGGATACTGTAACATCCGTCAAAAACCGGGTTAACCAAACCCGCTTCGTTTATTAACCGAACATGCAGTTAAAATTTTCGTTGTGTATTTAATACTCAAATTAATTTTAAACGATACATAATTAATAAACAATTTAGAATTTATAAACTATAATTGTTATAAAGTAAAAATAAAACAATTAAAAAGGAAAACAGGCTGCCGGGATTCGAACCCGGGTCAGCCGGGAAACTTAACACACACACATTCCACCACTCCGCCACTTGTGTTACTTGTTGATTTATTGAAACAATTAATACATATAATAAAACTGGAAGTCGAATTCGGTCACTCAGCGCGCCCAAATTTGCAGACGCCGGAAAATCCGAACGATTTCGCCAGTTATCGACGATTTCTTTTGACTCAACGTACGTATTAACGTCGCCATCGGTTATAACCGATGTCTAGTTTCGCGACATCAGTCATAACCGCCGGAGAAAGGCTGACCAATGAATCGAGACTAGAAACAGACCCAATTCAACTTGATTCTTCCCTATAAATGCACACCCAAGCCTCTGGTAGTCTTTTCGCTCAAAATCGCACCATTTCTCGAAGCAATTTCACTCACTGGAGATTTTCTGCAATCATCGGACTTTCGCCGAAAAACCGAGACTCACATCAACACGGTAGATACCTCGACTCTTTCTGTTTCAATCCATTGTTAGACCATTACTAACATCAATCCATCACCCAGAATCAATCCCAGACGACGTTGCCGGATATTCTGCTTTCGCCGGAAAACTTCTGAAATTTCCAGAATCACGCTGTGAATCGGTATGATCATCTAAACCTCCTGATAATCGTTGCTCAGTAGTTCAATTTCACATCTAATCAATCAAAACTGTTAATTTATCCGAACAGACGGAGTTCACAAAACAGAGCCGACGATACTTGCCGGAGTTATGAGAAAGAAATCTGTTCCGGTACATTCTTTCCCCACCCCTCTCTGTTCATCACATTTCAATCACCTATTAGTTCGTTAACTGAATTTAACAAGAAACAGTTGAAAAATCGTTGCCTGTGTTTTGAACGAAGAAGATGAAGTCGGCCTATTGTATAAGATTAATTAAAACAAGACATATAAACGGGTTAGACACACAGTCCAGCGGTGGACTGTGTGCAAACAATAAACACACGAAACAAGATACATAAACGGGTTAGACACACAGTCCAGCGGTGGACTGTGTGCAAACAATAAACACACGTCTCGTGTTCGATCCCTATCACGACCCTATCCTCGGAAATAAAAATGTCTTTTTCAAAACCGAACCGGGTTAACTCACTGTAAGATGTTAAGTATAATAAAAATCAGAATATTAACCAGGTTAGACACACAGTCCAGCGGTGGACTGTGTGCAACACTAATCACAGGTCCCGGGTTCGAGACCTGTTGACGGCACCGGTTCGATACAATTAAAATCTTTTTAAAATAAATGAATTCTGATTAACTTAAATAGTGTATAAATATAATTAAAAACAGAAATATTTCGGGTTAGACACGTAGCTCAGTTGGTAGAGCTGCGTGCACGCGTACGGGAGGTCACGGGTTCGAGTCTCACTCAGTGCAAATATATACACGACCGAACCGTCACGGTCAACATCTGGTCAACGGTCAAAGGTCAAAGTCAAAAGTCAACATTTTTTTTATATTTTTATTTATTTATTTTATTTAAAAATCAATTAAAAATACTTAAAAATAACATTTTTAAAGTTAGAAGAGACCTCAAGCTCATAAAAATAAAGCTAAAAATCCAATTAAAATTGTTAATAAAATCCACTTATTTACCGTACTTTTCCGTATTATTTAGGTTAGTTATTCCTCGTCGATCAACACTCCAAACTCGTGCGCATTCAACATCATCAAACGAACGCACCCAATGTGAGTGAATTCTTACAAATTCCCCTTTTTATTCATGTTTTGGGGTGTATCATGTGTCGCTTAAACTATTCAAACTCGTGCTATACCATATTATTGTCACACCCCGACCCGCAGCGGAAATAAGAGTCGGGGCATAATTGGGTTATCACCAAAGCACATGACATTTACTATTATGTTTCATAATTAATAAAGTCAAAGTTACATTTTCAAACATCCAAATATGTTCATTCAATACAAAGGAAATAACCAAACATAACAATCCCAATACTAAATCGTTTTATTCTTCTAATCCAGGTCCTATGTGTTCCTAGCTGCTGCTGGTTCACCTGTATCATGTGTAAAAGGGGAGTTTTTTTTGGGTCAACATAAGTTGGCGAACCTTATTAGATAAACATTTGATAATGATTTTATGGTTAGTTTATCAATGAAACATGGTGCATAATCATAAATGAACAAATGTAAATAATCAAGCATTAGCAAATAGCAGTTACAATTATAACATACAATAACACTTGCTAGCATACATGAATATACCAATATCATACGATAACTAACATAAATGAACTGTGCGATCAAGGCTCAATCAAACGGAGCCGATCGTATTGCATGTACTGAAAATGTAAAATGAAATGTGCGATCAAGGCTCAATCAACGGAGCCGATCGTATTGCATGTACTGAAAATGTAAAATGAACTGTGCGATCAAGGCTCAATCAAACGGAGCCGATCGTATTGCATGTACTGAAAATGTAAAATGAACTGTGCGATCAAGGCTCAATCAAACGGAGCCGATCGTATGCGGGCACGCCAGGTTCAACCGCATAATAAAATGGGGAACAAGCTCAGACCTCATAAAATGGGAGCGGCGGCCTCGGCAATTGCATGTACTGAAATAATAATTTGCATCCAATAATAACTACTTAACAGCAACAAACTAAAACATTTCTTAATGATGTACTGCAAATAGTTTAGTTATAATATGTATATAAACAAAGACACATGATACACCCAAAAAACGTGATTAAAACGGGGAGTTTGAAAGATTCACTCACATTGGGTGCGTTGAATTGGAGATGGTAAGATGCGCACGATTTAGATGAGCGAGTCGACGAGGAATACTAACCTAAATAATAATGGAAAAATATATTAAATGGATGGATGTTATTAAGGATTTTAATGAAATTTTTAGATATATTTTTGTGAGTTTATGGCTATTTTCTATCTTTAAAAATGTTATTTTAAGTATTTTTAATTGATTTTTAAATTAAATTAAATAAATAAAAATATAAAAAAAATATTATTTTTTTTAAGCGTTGACCGTTGACCGTGACCGTTCGGTCAGCGAATATACCTGCACCGGGTGGGATTCGAACCGGCGACCTTCCGTTCGCGTGCACGCAGCTCTACCAACTGAGCTACGTGTCTAACCCGAAATAAACTCGTTTTTAATTATATTTATACACTTATTTGAATTAACCGAAAATTCCTTTATTTGCAAAAACGTTTTAATTCAATTGGACCGGTGCTCGTGACAAGTTTCGAACGCGCGACGTGTAGTTCATGTTGCACACAGTCCACCGCTGGACTGTGTGTCTAACCCAGTTATTATCTTGGTTTTTATTATACTTAACAACTATCTGTTTTAACCCGGTTTAGTTCTTGATCAAAAAGGCATGTTATTACACAAGGCGTGTGTGTAGCAAAGATCGAACTCGGACGTGTGTGTGAAATTTGCACACAGTCCACCGCTGGACATGTGTCTAACCCGTTTAAAATACCGTTTTAATTAATCTTATGTTGTGTTATGACTTCATCTTCTTCGCCGATTTACACAGACAGCATAATCCGACTTGTTATGATTGATTTATGACTTATACAATTTTCAGACATTAACAGTAATTCAAAAGTAGAGAATGGAGAGAGTTTAAGGAAAAGAATATACCGATTGATGTTGTTCACAGAAATCCGGCGGAGGTTCGTCGGTACTGGAAGTGAACTCCGGCTGTTGAAACCAATTAACAGCGTTGATCGATTATTCATGAAGTTGAGTCACTTAAACAAGGTTTAAAAGAAGTTTAGGATATCATACCAGTTCACAGTGTGATTCCGGCAGTCTCAGAAATTTTCCGGCGAAGATAAGATTTTCGATAAACGTTGACTAGGATCGATTCTGATGATGGAGTTGTGTTAGAGATTGATTAATCACATGTTTTAAACAGAAAGAGTCGGAGGAATTACCGTGAGAATGTGAGTCCCGGTTTTCCGATGACTTGCAGAAATTTTCCGGCGAACTGATCAGATGATCTTATGGTTCAAAAATGCGACGAAATTGAAATTGAGTATTGATATGATAGCTCTGAATCGCGAGAATGGACTGAAGCTTGAGTTATTCAGGAATTTGATGAACTTTCGGTTTCAAATACCGAAAATGATGAAACTTTAAGTTCAATCAATTCTAACTTGATTAGAAACCGTCGTGCATCGGTTATAACTGAATGTGTGAGGTAAACAATCGATTTGACGATTGGTTTGCCGATTACCAGTTTTCAGATGGCATCATCGGTTAAACTGAGTTTGTGTATAAGTTTCATTTGTTTTCCTAGAGTTAACAGAAAACACATTGTGGCGGAGTGGTTTAGGGAATGAATGTTAAGTTGTATAAGAGTCTTGGCTGACCCGGGTTCGAGTCCCGGCAGCTTCATATATTTTTTATTTATTTTATTTTAACTTTTTATCAAATATAATTTTTATAGTTTAGTTTATTTATTAATTATGTATCGTTTTAACTCAAAATAATCATAAATAATTAATGCAACTTTTATAACTTGGTACTTGATTACAAAACGGAGCGGGTTTTGGAGACCCGACTTTTACAAATGTTACAGTATCCCCTACTTTTAGGACTTTCGTCCCGAAATTTAAATAGTTGAAGTAGTAGGAAAAAGATGCGGGTATTTTTCACGCATTGAGTCTTCACGTTCCCAAGTAAACTCAGGTCCCCGTTTCGACTCCAGCGTACCCTAACTATTGGAATGCGACTTCGTCGAAGACGCTTCTCCCCGTAATCCATGATCTCCACTGATCTTTCAATAAAATGCATGAATTCATCAATCTGAATATCTTCCAGCGGAATATGGAGATTCTCATCAGCGAGGCACTTCTTCAAGTTTGACACGTGGAATGTGGGATGAATCCTGTTGAGTTCTTCTGATAAGTCAAGCTTTTATGCTACAGGACCTACTCTTTCGAGTATCTTGAAAGGTCCTACGTAACGTGGTGCTAGCTTCCCCTTTTGACCAAAACGAACTACTCCCTTCCACGGTGATACTTTTAAAAGCACATGATCACCAATGTTAAACTCTAAGGGCTTCCGTCGTTTATCTGCGTAACTCTTTTGACGACTTTGAGCGCTAGAAGATTGTTTCGAATTTGATGGATCTTATCTGTGGTTTCTTGGATCAATTCTGGACCAGTAATTTGTGCTTCCCCAATTTCGTGCCAACACACAGGAGATCGGCACTTTCGACCATATAAGGCTTCAAAAGGTGCCATGCCGATACTCGAATGATAGCTGTTGTTGTACGAAAATTCAACTAACGGTAGGTGGGCGTCCCAATTTCCTTGAAGTCTATGACACATGCTCTAAGCATATCCTCAAGAGTTTGAATGGTGCGCTCAGACTGTCCATCAGTTTGAGGATGATAGGCTGTACTGAGATCTAATCGAGTGCCCATAGCAGATTGTACTGCTTGCCATGTTCGTGAGGTGAAACGACCATCACGATCAGAAATAATACTTAATGGTACCCCATGCCGGCTTACGATTTCGTTGATATAAATACGAGCAAGCTTTTCGTTCTTGAAATCTTCGCGGATAGGAATAAAGTGAGCTGATTTTGTAAGTCGGTCTATAATCACCCATATAGTGTCATACCCACCAGAAGTGCGAGGTAACCCGGTAATGAAATCCATGGTTATATTTCCCACTTCCATACAGGTATTTCTGGTTGGACTAGAAGTCCTGAGGGTCTTTGGTGTTCAGCCTTCACCTTGGAACATGTGAGACACTTGGAAACAAAAACGGCAATATCCTTCTTCATTCCAGGCCACCAATAGGTGTATCGTAGGTCTTGATACATCTTATCGGCTCCTGGGTGTATAGAATATTGCGTTTTGTGAGCTTCACTCATAAGAGTTTCACGAAGATTGTTGTGGTTAGGAATCCAGATACGATCTAGGTAATACAGAATACCGTCTGATTTAGTTTCAAGTTTTGCTCGGCTCCACAGGACATCTCTTTTCGTACATCTTCTTCTGTTATTGAAACGTGTTGCGCTTCTCGAATTTGATTTTAATGCCGGTTATAATTTGCGACATAGAAGATGAATGGAGTTCGCATAACCCTTTCGACTAAGTGCATCAGCCACCACATTTGCTTTACCAGGGTGGTATCTAATTTCACAGTCATAATCATTCAGGAGTTCGACCCATCTTCGTTGCCTCATATTTAACTCTTTTTGATTAAAGATATGTTGAAGACTCTTGTGGTCAGTGTATATTTCACACTTAGTACCATAGAGATAATGTCTCCATATCTTAAGAGCGAATACAACGGCTCCAAGTTCTAGGTCATGAGTGGTGTAGTTCTTTTCATGTGTCTTGAGTTGCCTCGAGGCATAAGCTATGACTTTTCCTCTTTGCATGAGAACGCAACCTAATCCTTGCCCTGACGCGTCGCAATAACTACGAAATCATCACAACCTTCGGGAAGAGAGAGGATTGGTGCATCACAAAGTTTTTGTTAAGAGTTTGAAAAGCTTCTTCTTGCTTGGGTCCCCATACGAATGGTTTTCCCTTATGGGTTAAAGCCGTGAGTGGCACAGCAATGCGAGAGAAGTTTGAAATGAACCGACGATAATAGCCAGCTAGTCCAAGAAAAGATCTTACTTCAGTTGGTGTACATGGAGCTTGCCATTCTTGAACGGCCTTGATCTTTGAAGGGTCAACATGTATTCCTTTGTCATTGACTACATGCCCGAGGAATTGCACCTCTTTTAACCAGAATTCACATTTAGAGAACTTGGCATAAAGCTTTTCCTTTTCTAGAAGTGCAAGAATGAGTCGAAGATGACGCTCATGATCAGCTTTAGATTTGAATAAATAAGAATATCGTCGATGAAAACTATAACAAATCGATCAAGGTAAGGTTTGCAGACTCTGTTCATTAGGTCCATGAAGACAGCTGGTGCGTTGGTTAATCCAAACGGCATAACCATGAATTCATAGTGGCCATAACGAGTTCGAAAAGTAGTCTTAGGGACGTCTTCTTCATGCACTCTAAGCTGATGATAGCCAGATCGAAGATCGATTTTCGAAAACTAGCTGGCACCTTGTAGTTGGTCAAGAAGATCATCTATGCGAGGTAAAGGATATCGATTTTTGATGGTTAACTTGTTAAGCTCTCTGTAGTCGATGCACATACGAAAAGATCCATCTTTCTTCTTTACAAAAAGGACAGGTGCACCCCAAGGCGATGAGCTGGGACGTATGAATCCCTTGTCAGTCAACTCTTGCAATTGACTGGCTAGCACCAGGTATAAGATCAATACGGAATTCGACATCCCTGATTGGAGGCAGTCCTGAAATGTCGTCAGGAAAAACTTGTGGAAAATCTTTTACTACAGGAATATCTTCAAGTGTCTTCTCTGTGGTCCCTTCTTGATGATATGGGCTAAAAACGCGACATAATTCTTGCGAAGATATTTTTGAGCTTGAAGACAAGACATTAAGTTGAGCCCTTTCGACGAGGTTTCTCCAATGATTCGAAGAGTCTGACCGTTTGAAAGAGGAATACGAATAAATTTTTCACGACATACAACTTCCGCATGATGTTGACTGAGCCAATCCATACGATTATGATGTCGAAACTTCCCACTTCATAGGAATAAGGTCGACTGAGAAATCGTGGTCGTTTAAGGTGAGTGTACAGTTGCGTAAAATAGAGTCTAATGAAACTGGTTTTCCGTCCGCAACTTCCACCGTTATGGATTCCGCGAGCTTATCCCGATTTTTGCTTAAGATAGGTTCAAATCTAATGACACGAAACTTCTATCCGCACCAGTATCAAATAACATAGAGGCATATCTACCATTTATAAGAAACGTACCGTTGACCACATTGCCGTCAGCTCTGGCCTGGTTCGCGTTAATATTGAAAGCTCTTCCTCTTGCAGGTGGAGGAGCTTGGTTCGCTTGATTCACAGGGTTGGCTTGGGCCTGAGCATGAATAATATTAACCAGCCTTGGACATGTGTTTCTGAAATGACTTGGGTCGCCGCAATTGAAACAAGCCCGCATAGGTTGGCCCATAGGGTAATTGGGTTGATAGTATGTTTGGGCTAAATGTTGGGTGGGTGGAAATGGTAGTTGTTGTTGTGCTTGACCCATTAACTGTTGGTGGGTTTGGGTTAAAGGTTGGTGGCGATTTGTTCGTTAGAGGAATGCGGCAGTTTTGAGCAGTATGTCCTGCGCGACCGCAGCCGGTGCAGTATTGGCAAGGATGCTCAAGGGAGTGGTGATACTGACAACGGTTACATTTTGGTAATGGGCCTATGTAGGGTCTTCTGTATGGCGCGGGTGAAGGAGTGACTTGAGTGATGGGTGCAGCAGCAATAGGGGTGTTGGTTTGGGTGACTGCAAAATTCCTGGTGTTACGCTTCCTCTTGTTAGCAAACTTAGAGGAAGGAATGGGGTGGTTTGAGGTTTGACCCTCAACAGGGCTTTCTTCTTCTCTTCTTTGAACTTCCCATTGCGAATTCGGTTTTCGGTCAGTTCGGTTGCCAACTCCATGGCAGCTTCAAGTGTTACCGGTGAAACACTGAGAACCGAATCTTGGATTTTCGAGGGAAGTCCTCGAATATAATGTTCAATCAGGCGATAGGTTGGAGTAAATAAATTTGGAACCATTTGGTTCAACTCCAAAAACCTCTTGTTGTAAGTAGAGTGATCACCCTCCTTTTGCTTTAAGGCATGAAATTCATCCTCCAACTTCTTAATTTCACTTCTAGGACTAGAAACGCCTAGTCATGATTTCCCTTAACTCCTCCCAAGTTAAGGCCATCGCATCTTCAGTCCCCTCTTTCCTTTCTCAGTATTCCACCAAGTGAGAGCTACACCAAGTAGTCTCCCGGTGGCGTAACGAACCTTGCGATCCTCAGGACAATCGCAGTTTAGGAAAACGTTTTCCATCTCCTCGAACCAATGTAGGAGAGCAGTGACTCCCTCGGTCCCTTCGAATTTTGGAGGATCACAGGACTTAAAATGTTTGTAAGAGCACTTGTTGGTAGGAGGGTTGTCGATGTTCTGGTCCTGTTGTTGAGGAGGGTTAGTAGGATTTGTAGCAAGGGCTTGTTGTACTTGTACCACGATGTCAGGCAATATCGTGGCCATTTGTTTCGCGATATGAGTGGCCAAACGTTCCTGAGATTTTCCCGATCTTTTACCCCTTCGATGCTGTCTAGATGACATCACAGGATCATAAAATGAGAAGATTGTGAGTTTATGGTGTCTTTTTAGGTGTCATGTGTCTTTAAGAAAATGAAAATAACATAAATATCAATAATGCAACTACATCCATAGGATGTCTTGGGTTCGCTCATGTTGGGCCTCAAATGTCCCCCATACCTTCACCTACATAGTCATGTGGGCCCCCATGGCTATTGGCTTGGTAGGATTCACATTAGTATTGGCAATTTAACACTCGCATCCCCCGAATGCAAACCACAAAATATGTTCATGAGATGTTTGGTCGGAACGTGTCCAGGTGTGGACACAATGACAACTCAAATGGGATTAGCTCACACGACGTTTGGTATAGCATGCTTTGGCCTAATAGGTACTTCGTACTCTCATCGTTAGTCCCCAGGTAGGCAAACTGGTCCTTTATTTTGGATTTATACGAATGCCAGCCTAGACAGGACGTTCCGACTACCGGTACTAGTACCCTTCCGGTTATTACATGCCCGTCATGAGAACTCACTTTGATGAGATTTGAAAACACGAAAATCATTGTAAAATCAATCATGATGTGGTGTGTGCTTTCATGGATGTGATATGTTATGAGCATACGATTTCATGATAGGCATTATTTGATAATACATACTTATGAACATGCTTGCACAATATCAAATGTAACATTTAACATAAAATATATAAACATCATGAAATTTGGCATATAACACACAAAATTCTTATAAGTTTCTAATCGACTATAGTATAGGCTCTAAGGGTCTAATAACCTATCCTATATCCCTATAGTCATGGCTCTGATACCAATCTGTCACACCCCGACCCGCAGCGGAAATAAGAGTCGGGGCATAATTGGGTTATCACCAAAAACACGTGACATTTACTATTATGTTTCATAATTAATAAAGTCAAAGTTACATTTTCAAACATCCAAACATGTTCATTCAATACAAAGGAAATAACCAAACATAACAATCCCAATACTAAATCGTTTTATTCTTCTAATCCAGGTCCTATGTGTTCCTAGCTGCTGCTGGTTCACCTGTATCATGTGTAAAAGGGGAGTTTTTTTTTGGGTCAACATAAGTTGGCGAGTGAACCTTATTAGATAAACATTTGATAATGATTTTATGGTTAGTTTATCAATGAAACATGGTGCATAATCATAAATGAACAAATGTAAATAATCAAGCATTAGCAAATAGCAGTTACAATTATAACATACAATAACACTTGCTAGCATACATGAATATACCAATATCATACGATAACTAACATAAATGAACTGGCGATCAAGGCTAATCAAACGGAGCCGATCGTATTGCATGTACTGAAAATGTAAAATGAACTGTGCGATCAAGGCTCAATCAACGGAGCCGATCGTATTGCATGTACTGAAAATGTAAAATGAACTGTGCGATCAAGGCTCAATCAAACGGAGCCGATCGTATTGCATGTACTGAAAATGTAAAATGAACTGTGCGATCAAGGCTCAATCAAACGGAGCCGATCGTATGCGGGCACGCCAGGTTCAACCGCATAATAAAATGGGGAACAAGCTCAGACCTCATAAATGGGGAGCGGCGGCCTCGGCAATTGCATGTACTGAAATAATAATTTGCATCCAATAATAACTACTTAACAGCAACACAAATATAATATATACACAATAGTTTAGTTATAATATGTATATAAACAAAGACACATGATACACCCCAAAAACGTGATTAAAACGGGGAATTTGAAAGATTCACTCACATTGGGTGCGTTGAATTGGAGATGGTAAGATGCGCACGATTTAGATGAGCGAGTCGACGAGGAATACTAACCTAAATAATAATGGAAAAATATATTAAATGGATGGATGTTATTAAGGATTTTAATGAAATTTTTAGATATATTTTTGTGAGTTTATGGCTATTTTCTATCTTTAAAAATGTTATTTTAAGTATTTTTAATTGATTTTTAAATTAAATTAAATAAATAAAAATATAAAAAAAATATTATTTTTTTAAGCGTTGACGATCGTTGACCGGTTCGGTCAGCGAATATACCTGCACCGGGTGGGATTCGAACCGGCGACCTTCCGTTCGCGTGCACGCAGCTCTACCAACTGAGCTACGTGTCTAACCCGAAATAAACTCGTTTTTAATTATATTTATACACTTATTTGAATTAACCGAAAATTCCTTTATTTGCAAAAACGTTTTAATTCAATTGGACCGGTGCTCGTGACAAGTTTCGAACGCGCGACGTGTAGTTCATGTTGCACACAGTCCACCGCTGGACTGTGTGTCTAACCCAGTTATTATCTTGGTTTTTATTATACTTAACAACTATCTGTTTTAACCCGGTTTAGTTCTTGATCAAAAAGGCATGTTATTACACAAGGCATGCGTGTAGCAAGGATCGAACTCGGGACGTGTGTGTGAAATTTGCACACAGTCCACCGCTGGACTGTGTGTCTAACCCGTTTAAAATACCGTTTTAATTAATCTTATGTTGTGTTATGACTTCATCTTCTTCGCCATTTACACAGACAGCATAATCCGACTTGTTATGATTGATTTATGACTTATACAATTTTCAGACATTAACAGTAATTCAAAAGTAGAGAATGGAGAGAGTTTAAGGAAAAGAATATACCGATTGATGTTGTTTACAGAAATCCGGCGGAGGTTCGTCGTACTGGAAGTGAACTCGGCTGTTGAAACCAATTAACAGCGTTGATCGATTATTCATGAAGTTGAGTCACTTAAACAAGGTTTAAAAGAAGTTTAGGATATCATACCAGTTCACAGTGTGATTCCGGCAGTCTCAGAAATTTTCCGGCGAAGATAAGATTTTCGATAAACGTTGACTAGGATCGATTCTGATGATGGAGTTGTGTTAGAGATTGATTAATCACATGTTTTAAACAGAAAGAGTCGGAGGAATTACCGTGAGAATGTGAGTCCCGGTTTTCCGGTGACTTGCAGAAATTTTCCGGCGAACTGATGCAGATGATCTTATGGTTCAAAAATGCGACGAAATTGAAATTGAGTATTGATATGATAGCTCTGAATCGCGAGAATGGACTGAAGCTTGAGTTATTCAGGAATTTGATGAACTTTCGGTTTCAAATACCGAAAATGATGAAACTTTAAGTTCAATCAATTTAACTTGATTAGAACCGTGTGCATCGGTTATAACTGAATGTGTGAGGTAAACATCGATTTGCGATTGGTTTGCCGATTCCCAGTTTTCAGATGGCATCATCGGTTAACTGAGTTTGTGTATAAGTTTCTTTGTTTTCTAGAGTTACAAAAACAATTGTGGCGGAGTGGTTTAGGATGAATGTTAAGTTGTTTAAGAGCTTGCTGACCCGGTTCGAGTCCCGGAGCTTCATATATTTTTATTTATTTATTTTAACTTTTTATCAAATATAATTTTATAGTTTAGTTATTTATTAATTTGTGTATCGTTTTAACTCAAAATATATAAATAATTATGCAACTTTTATAACTTGGTACTTGATTACAAAACGGAGCGGGTTTTGGAGACCCGATTTTTACAAATGTTACAATTATGATCTAAACTTAGAATGTAATATATTGTTTGTTGTTATGTCTTATATATTGTCAAGTTTATGCAAATTATTTGTTAGGCATCAGTTCTCGTGGGAGACGAGTTGAAAACGCGTGCCTTAAAACTCATTCATTAGCCATCAGTCGTAGAACAACTGCGATTGCCCAAACTTCATTCATTAGGACCATCATTCCCGGGGAGACCGATTTAACAACGGTGCTCAAACAATTATTGTTGTACTTGTCAATTTAATATTAAGTGTTTTGTAATAATTTATTACATATTTCATATGTGGTTATGCACTTTTATTTTATAATTCAATTCTAATAAAACCACGTTTAAAATGTTTTTCATGGATTCACTCGCCAACTTTTTGTTGATCCAAGAACCATTTTTACACATGATACAGGTGGATAGGATAAAGCAAGGAACACATAGGAAAGTGCCTTAGAAGAAAAATAATGAAGCCTAGAAAGATGTATAGAACATGTTGAACTTGTATGATATGATTGTATGATCTCCTTTAAATTGTAATAATAAATATGAAACATTATAAAAATGTCATGAGCTTTGATGAAAACCCAATCATGCCCCGATCACCTTTTCCGCTGCGGGTCGGGGTGTGAGAGTGATAACCAAGGGACTCGAACCTGAGCCTTGGCGGTGTGATGCACCCAGCCCGACCAACTTGGATGGGTGTCTAACCTGGCTATACATGCATTTTTAATATACTTATATACTAGTTAAGTTTAGACAGAAAGGGTGAATTTTAAAGAGGGATTTAAAGTGTCCAGCCGGTGTGTGGGAAAGGTTTCGAACCAGCAGTCATGCTTCAGTTTGCACCCGACCCAACCAGTTGGGCTGGGTGCTTAACCCGCTTACAAACCATATTTTATAAAACAAAAGGACATACTACCCATCATCTTCTCCGTTTGAACCGACTGAATACCCGCCCACATTAACCCAATTGATTCTGATAACCCGTTAAGGTATATACATAATATTAGAGAAATCTACCGATTGGAGGGTCACGTTTCCGGCGGTGGGGTTATGGCGGTGGGCAGACTTTCTCGGCGAACAGGGGGGTTTGAGCAAGAGAAAAACAGAGAGAGTAGAAGAGGTGCAAGTGTTGATTAAGAAATCGACTAGTATTTATAAGTGGAAGCAGGCGGTTTTGATTTCGGTTTTTGGTAATAAGATCCGATGATTGATAATTGCCAGCGGATGACAACCAGATTGATTCCAAGTTGCCACAAATAGCCGCAACAGTTGTCGAGATTTCGAAAAGGAAGGAAATGCGTGTTTTGATCGCGGCCTTGATTGCAGGTTTCTACTTAGCTTCAACATTTAGGTTTTAAGATTCTAACATTTACCAAACTTGTGTGTGTAGTCCAGCGGTGTTTGTGGTGTGTGCGGAATAGGGGAAACCGGGTTCGATTCCCGGTTCGCCCATGTATATTTTTTTTAAAAAATGTTTTTTTTTCTTTAAATTTTATTATATTTTTATTTATTTTAAGAGTTATACAGTTAAATATTTAATTGATTTCTTACTTTATTTTATCAAGATCCTTTTTAAATCTTAATTATTATTATACTTATGTATAGAAATAAATAAACAAGGTATTAAAGAAAACACTCGAAAAATTAAATTCACTTTGATAATTTGGGGCGGGTTTTCGAAACCAGATTTACACAGATGTTACAGTATCCCCTACTTTTAGAAATTTCGTCCTGAAATTTAGTTAGTAGTTGTAACTGGAAAAAGATGCGGGTACTTCTCGCGCATTGAGTCTTCACGTTCCCAAGTAAACTCGGGTCCTCGTTTTGACTCCCAACGCACCCTGATGACTGGAATACGACTTCGCCTTAATCGCTTCTCACCGAAATCCATGATTTCCACTGGTCTTTCAATGAAATGCATTGATTCATCAACTTGAATATCTTCTAGCGGGATATGGAGATTTTCGTCGGCGAGTCACTTTTTCAAGTTGGATACGTGGAACGTGGGATGTATTCTGTTGAGTTCTCCCGGTAGGTCAAGCTTGTATGCTATAGGACCTACTCTTTCGAGTATCTTGAAAGGTCCTACGGTGGTGCTAGCTTGCCCTTTGACCAAAACGAACCACTCCCTTCCACGATGATACTTTCAAAGGTACTTGATCACCAACGCCAAACTCCAAGGCTTTCGGCGTTTGTCGGCATAACTCTTTTGACGACTTTGTGCCGCTAGAAGATTGTTTCGAATTTGAAGGGTTTTGTCGGTTATTTCTTGAATCAATTTAGGTCGGTGATTTGCGCTTCACCAATTTCGTGCCAACATACTGGAGATCGACATTTACGACCATATAAAGCTTCGAAAGGAGCCATGCCGATACTTGAATGATTGTTGTACGAAAACTCGACTAATGGTAGATGAGCGTCCCAATTCCCTTTGAAGTCTATGACACATGCTCGAAGCATGTCTTCAAGGGTTTGGATGGTGCGCTCAGATTGACCATCAGTTTGAGGGTGAAATGCGGTGTTGAGGTCTAAACGTGTACCCAAAGCGGTTAATACGGCTCGCCATGTTCGTGAAGTGAAACGACCATCACGGTCTGAAATGATGCTTAACGGTACACCATGACGGCTTACGATTTCGCTGATGTAGATACGGGCTAACTTCTCGTTCTTGAAGTCCTCGCGAATCGGAATGAAGTGAGCTGATTTTGTGAGGCGATCAATGATTACCCATATGGTGTCATACCCACTGGAGGTGCGAGGTAACCCAGTAATGAAGTCCATGGTTATGTTTTCCCACTTCCATACAGGTATTTCGGGTTAGACTAGGAGTCCTGAAGGTCTTTGATATTCAGCTTTTACTTTGGAACATGTAAGGCACTTGGAAACAAAAACAGCAATATCCTTCTTCATGCCAGGCCACCAGTAGGTGTATCGTAAGTCTTGATACATATTATCGGCTCCTGGATGTATAGAGTATCGTGTTTTGTGTGCCTCATTCATGAGAAAATCACGAAGGTTGTCGCTATCGGGAATCCAAATACGGTTTAAATAGTATAGAATACCATCGGAATTTAGTTTTGATTTTGAGTTCAACTCCACATGACAGCTCATCGCGCACGTCATTTTTCGTTACAGAGATATGTTGAGTTGCCGTATTCGATCTTTGATATTGTAACATTTGTCGAAAAACGGGTTCTAAAACCCGCACCATTTTTTTATCAAGTTTATATTATGGTCCTTTCGTTACAAATTTACGTTAATCATTTCAGAGATTCGTTATATTAATAATACAAATAAAGAATAATAATATAATAATAAATAATATATAATATATATATATATATATATATATATATTATATATTAAATAGTTATACAAAAAAAATAAAAAAAAATTAGAAAGGGGTAGACCGCGGGAATTGAACCCGGGTCTCACCCCTAACCAAACACACTTCACACCACTCCGCCACACACATTTATCTGTTTAAATTCTAAACTAAACAATATTAATACAAGATCTCGAAATTTAATTTCTGAACAACCGCCTTGTAACAGTCGAGCTTGAAATCAGGGAATAATCAAGCCTCCGTCTTCTTTGCGATCAAAAGACTAAAACCGCTTTTCAATCGAGTAATCAGACTCAATCATGGAGTCCATAACGATCGATCTTAATCCCGGAAATCAAGTCGGACGAAACTTGTGAAACCGAAAATTCCTATGATTGAAAATACACTATATATATCGATGCTTCACACCTCAATATCTCGCTCATTTCTTCCGAAGCTCCACCCTAAATTCTCTGATCAAAATCTTTGTCGTCGGAAACACCTGCATTCGCCGGAATTTGTCGCCGGAATTGGAACAGAAATCGGTGATTTACTGTTACTCTACAAACACCAGTCGTTTCACCACAAACGAATTCGCTCATTCCCTTAAAACCCTCTCTAAATCAACATTTAAAACTCTCTGATAGAACCTGATGTTTTGAATAAACGACGCCGGAGTTTTCTGCACTTACCAGAATCCAACCGGAACTTCCATAACATTCTCCGATCGGTATATTCATCTTACTCTCTTTTGAATTCAGTTGTATAGCATCCTAATGTTAAACAAAATTTTTTGAATTAACAGTCGGGTTAATGTTCTGGGTTTTAACTATGTTGAAGAAGATGAAGTCGTATTGCGTATATTTAAATTTTTAAAACCGGATTATAACCGGGTTAGACACACAGTCCAGTGGTGGACTGTGTGCAGTTATAACATGAAGATATGGGTTCAATTCGTGCACTTAATCGGTTTCCGGTGATAAATCTCAAATTTTTTTAAAGGCTCCAGAACACCTTACAGTTAGTATTTAAGTTTAATAAAAATCATAATATAAACGGGTTAGACACCCAGCACAACTGGTTGGGCTGGGTGCAACACAACCTTAAGGTCGCGGGTTCGAGGCAAATCTACACACTGGTTCGAAGGATTTTAAATTCTTTTTAAAAATAAATGATTTCTGAATAATCTAAATAGTATATAAATATAATTAAAATCAGAAATATTTCGGGTTAGACACGTAGCTCAGTTGGTAGAGCTGCAGTGCACGTATACGAGAGGTCTCGAGTTCGAACCTCACTCAGCGCATAGAAAACACAGTCTGACCGGTCAGACCCGGTCAACAGTCAAAAAGTCAACTTTTTACTTCTTTTTATTTATTTATTTAAATTGAAAAATCAATTAAAAATACTTAAAAATAGGATTTTTAAAGTTAGAAAATTTCCTTAAACTCACAAAAATAAAACTAAAAATCTCATTTAAGAGCACTAATTAAAAATATTAATCTCAAATAAAATTTATTTATTTATCGATTTATTACGTTATTATTTAGGTTAGTTTCCCCTCGTTGGTTGAATCATAAATTCGTGCGCATTCATCATTATCAAGGAACCCACGCACTGTGAGTGAATCCTTACAAATTCCCTTTTTATTCATGTTTTGGGGTGTATCATGTGTCGCTTTAATTATTTCGTTTATTCAAACTTGTGCTATCACCATTATATGACTAAACTTGTGATGTAAATATTGTTTGTTGTGATGCGTGTTTACATTTTGTCAAGTTGCGTGCAAATCATTCATTAGGCCCATCAGTTCCTCGTGGGAGACGAGTTGAACATCGCGTGCCTCATTAGATCGGCTCCTTTTGATTGAGCCTTGATCTCATTGTTCATCATTTGGTGTGTGTGCTTGTGCATTAATTGATATTATGTGTTTTGTGATTAAATTTACATTTACGTTTACTCATATGTGGTTATGCACCTTTTTATAACCAATATAACAAATTCGTTCAAATGTTTTCATAAGATTCACTCGCCAACTTTTGGTTGACCCCAAAAACCCTATTTTTACACATGATACAGGTGATCCAGTTGAGGAAAGAAACACGTAGGATGGCCTAGAAGAATAAACAAGTTAATGCTTTGGAATGGACATTTAGTTTTGTTTCCCTTTGTAATTGTATGATTTTTGTTTAATACTTTAGTTTGTAATGAAAATGTATTTGAACATGTTATGCTTGTATGTCTATTGTAACTTCTTCTTTAAAGAGAAATAATAAATATGAAACTTTATAGTAAATGTAATGAGCTTTGATGAAAACCCAATCATGCCCCAACTACCATTTCCGTTGCGGGTCAGGGTGTGACAGATATCGGTTACAATTTGCGAACATAGAAGATGAATAGAGTTCGCATAACCCTTTCGACTGAGTGCATCAGCCACCACGTATGCCTTGCCAGGATGATACCGAATCTCACAGTCGTAATCGTTGAGAAGTTCGACCCATCTTCGTTGCCTCATGTTCAACTCTTTTTGATTGAAGATATGTTGGAGACTCTTGTGGTTAGTGTATATTTCACACTTGGTACCATAGAGATAATGTCTCCATATCTTTAGAGCGAACACTACCGCTCCAAGTTCCAGGTCGTGGGTGGTGTAATTCTTCACGT
Source organism: Scalesia atractyloides (assembly GCA_947069175.1). Lineage (NCBI taxonomy): Eukaryota > Viridiplantae > Streptophyta > Magnoliopsida > Asterales > Asteraceae > Scalesia > Scalesia atractyloides. The sequence goes on along the minus strand of CAMTDV010000023.1, from coordinate 11,331,377 downwards.
GTACTTTGAGTTGCCTAGAAGCATAGGCTATCACCTTTCCTCTTTGCATCAGTACACAGCCTAAACCTTGCCCTGACGCGTCGTAATAAACCACAAAGTCATCACAACCCTCAGGGAGTGTAAGGATAGGTGCATCACAAAGCTTTTGTTTCAAAGTTTGGAAGGCCTCCTCTTGCTAGGGTTCCTAAATGAAAGGTTTTCCCTTGTGAGTCAAGGCCGTGAGTGGAACGGCGATACGAGAGAAATTGGCAATGAAGCATCGATAATAACCAGCCAAGCCAAGAAATGACCTAACTTCGGTAGGGGTACGTGGCGCTTGCCATTCTTGTACTGCCTTGATTTTTTAAGGATCGACATGAATCCCTTTGTCATTGACGACGTGACCAAGAAATTGTACCTCTCTTAACCAGAATTCGCATTTTGAGAACTTAGCGTAAAGCTTTTCAGTCCTTAAGAGTGTAAGAATGAGTCGAAGATGTCGCTCATGATCGGATTTTGACTTGGAGTAGACTATGACAAAACGGTCGAGATAGGGTTTGCATACCCTATTCATTAAATCCATAAAGACAGCGGGGGCGTTGGTCAATCCGAAAGGCATAACCATAAACTCGTAATGACCATAACGAGTTCGAAAGGCAGTTTTTGGGATATCTTCTTCGCGCACCCTAAGCTGATGATAACCAGAACGAAGGTCGATTTTGGAAAAAACAGGTGGCGCCTTAAAGTTGATCTTCCAGGTCATCAATACGAGGCAAAGGATAGCGATTCTTAATGGTCAACTTGTTGAGTTCCCTATAGTCAATGACATGCGAAACGTTCCATCTTCCTTCTTCACAAACAGAACAGGTGCACCCCAAGGCGACGTGCTAGGACGTATGAATCCTTTGTCAGTCAGCTCTTGCAGCTGACTGGCCAATTCTTGCATTTCAGATGGGGCTAACCTATAAGGAGATTTTGCGACTGGTGTAGCGCCAGGCACAAGATCGATTCGAAATTCGACTTCTCGCACAGGAGGAAGTCCTGAAACGTCGTGGGAAAAACTTGCGGAAATTCTTTCACGATTGGGATATCTTCGAGCTTCCTTTCGTTGCCTTCCTTCTTGACGATATGGGCTAGAAATGCGACGTAATCCTTGCGAAGATATCTTCGAGCTTGAAGGCAGGACATCAATTTGAGCCCTTTCGAAGGAGTTTCTCTGAAGATTCGTAGAGTCTGACCATTGGCGAGAGGAATACGAATGAACTTTTCATGAAACACCACTTCGGCGTGATGCTGCCTGAGCCAGTCCATACCGATGATAACATCGAAGCTTCCTAATTTCATAGGAATGAGGTCAATCGAGAAGTCGTGATCATTTAGGGTAAGAGTGCAATCATGTATGATAGAATTTAACGAAATGGGTTCTCCGTCAGCAACTTCCACCGTGAACGATTCAGCGAGACTAACACGAGGTGGGTCGAAAATAGATTCGAATTCTAAGGATACAAAGCTCTTATCCGCACCAGTATCGAATAATATGGATGCATAACTACCATTTACGAGAAACGTACCGTTGACCACATTGTTGTCAGCCCTTGCTTGGTTTGCGTTGATATTGAAAGCCCTTCCCCTAGCAGGTGGAGGAGCTTGGTTAGCTTGGTTCACCGGGTTTGCTTGGGCTTGGGCATTGATGATGTTTACCAGTCGTGGGCAAGTATTCCTGAAGTGGTTTGGGTCGCATATTTAAAACAAGCTCTTATGGGTTGCATCATGGGATAGTTGGGTTGGTAGTAAGGTTGGGCCATGGGTTGGGCAGGTGGTAGAAGTAAAGGCTGTTGGGCTTGGCCCACCATTTGGTTTTGGGTTTGGGTTGGAGGCTGACTGCGGTTTGATCATTGAAGTGTACGACAAGTTAGGATAGTGTGACCTGCATGGCCACAACTTGTGCAATGTTGGTAAGGGTTTACGGGAGGGTGATGGTATTGGCAACGGTTACACTTTGGGTGTGGGCCAGTGTATGGCCTTTTAAATGGTGCGGCTGAAGGGGCAACTTGGGTGATTGGAGCAGCAATGATGGGAGGGTTGGTTTGGGTGACGGCGAAGTTCTTGCCATTTCGCTTCCTCTTACCAGCAAACTTTGAGGAGGAACCAGATGGGGTTGGAGTTGGGGTTTCAATAGTTGTTCTCTTCTTCTTATCTTTAAAATCACCATTACGAATGCGATTTTTCGTAAGTTCCGTAGCTAATTCCATTGCGGCTTCAAGTGTTGCGGGAGAAGTGCTTAAAACCGAATCTTAGATTTTCGAGGGGAGGCCTCGATATAGTGCTCGATTAAGCGATATAATGGCGTGAACAGATTGGGAACCATCTGGTGCAATTCAAGAAACCTCTTGTTGTAGGAGGTGTGATCCCCTTCCTTTTTCTTTAGAGAATAGAATTCATCTTCCAGCTTTTTGATCTCGCTCCTAGGACAGAAGCGAATTGTCATTATTTCCCTCAATTCCTCCCATGATAAGGCCTTTGGGCATCTTCCACACCCCGCTTACCTTTTTCCGTATTCCACTAGATAAGGGCTACCCCAAACAATCTTCCAGTTGCGTAACGTACCTTACGATCCACAGGACAGTCGCAATTGAGAAAGGTGTTTTCCATCTTCTCAAACCAGTGGAGGAGAGCAGTGAGACCCTCAATCCCTTCATATTTTTGGGGGATCACAAGACTTGAAGTGTTTGTAGGTGCATTTAGTGGTTTTTGGAGGAGGGTTGGCGACGTTTGGCCTTCTTGGTTTGGAGGGTTGATGGGGTTTGCGGCAAGAGCTTGTTGAACTTGCAGTACGATGTCAGGAAGTACCGCGGCCATTTGTTGAGCAATTTGCATGGCCATGCGTTCGCTTAACCTTCCTGACTTTCTACCTCCTCTTAAGTGTCTAGCAGACATCTACATGAATATATGTAGGGAGATTATGAGTTTGAGAGTTTTCTAGGTGCCATGTGTCGTAAAAAGAATGAAAACCACATTTATAAATAACTGAAAATAACTTAACTACATCCATAGGATGTCTTGGGCTTGCTCATGTTTGAGCCTCTAAATGTCTCCCATACCCTAGCCTGTATAGTCATGTGGGCCCCCATGACTATTAGGCTTGGTAGGGTTCACATTGGTGTCGGCTGGTTTAAACACTCGCATCACCCGAATGAAATCGTAAAACATGATTGGAGATGTAAGGTCGGAGGGTGTCCAGGTGTAGACACAATGACAGCTCAAAGTGGGGTTAGTTCACACGACGTTTGGTATAGCATGCTTTGGCCTAATAGGTCCTTCGCACTCTCATCGTTAGTCCCCAGGTAGGCAAACTGGTCCTTTATTTTGGATTTATACGAATGCAAGCCTAGACAGGACGTTCCGACTACCGGTACTCGTACCCTTCCAGTTACTACATGCCCGTCGTGAAAACTCACTTTGATGTGAATTGAAAAATATGAAAACATTGCAAAAAAAAATCCTTGAAATGAAACTATGGAAATTGTGAAATCGTGAGGTGTGTGCTTTCATGGATATGATATGTTATGAGGATATGAACTATGATGAGCATTGCATATTAACATGTACTTTGAGAGTGCTTGCATAATATTGTGTGTGAAAATAAACATGGAACATGTAAACATCATGAATTTTGCATGTAACACATAAACAATTAAAAAATATAATCAACTATAGTATGGGCTCTAAGGGTCTAATAACCTATCGTATATCCCTATAGTCATAAGCTCTGATGCTAATCTGTCACACCCCGACCCGTAGCGGAATAAAAGTCGGGGCATAATTGGGTTATCACCAAAGCTCATGATATTTACTAACAAGTTTCATATTTATTAAATTTAAATTAAATTCAAATATCCAACACAAAATTTCATACAAACACAAATAATAAACTAAACGATTGTTCCAACGAAATAACTTGATTATTCTTCTAAGGCCATCCTAGGTGTTTCTTTCCTCAACTTGATCACATGTATCATGCGTAAAACAGAAAAATTTGGGTCAACAAAAGTTGGCGAGTGAACCTTGATAAAATATTTAAGTGAATGAATTTTATTATTATTTAAATAAAATTGTGCATAAATCACATGTGAGCAATTGTATATATGTAACAAATCACAAACCACATTGTATGAACATGTGACATAATGGATGATTTTGTGAGATCAAGGCTCAATCAAACGGAGCCGATCTAATGAGGCACCTAATGCTCAACCCGTATCCCACGAGGAACTGATGGGCCTAATGAAATGATTGCACTGAAATGATAAAATATATCCACATATAACTCACATAACAAACAATACACATTTGATCACGAAATGATGTTAGCACAAGCGTTAAAAAAATAAAGAAATGGTACGACACATGATACATCCCAAAATGTGATTAAAACGGGGAATTTGTAGAGATTCACTCACCTTGGGTGTGTATTCGTGAGTGGAAATGAGAGCGCATGAGTTGCGGATTTAACTGAAGAGGAAAAATCTAACCTAAAAATAATAGCGAGATAACTTGATAAATAAATAAATAAGCTAATATTTTGATTAAAACATTTGTTTAGGTTTTTAGATTAATTTAGTGGGTTGTAGTGATGTATTAAACCCTAAACACATGTATTTTTAACCAATTATAATTGATTTTTCAATTAATTATCAAGCCAGAAAATAAATAAACTAAAAATAAATAATATAAAACAAATTGTCAGACTGACAGCCTGTCAGTCGGCCGTCGGATTGCGTTTTAAGTATGTGTGTCGTGAGGCTCGAACTCGTGACCTCTCGGTTGGTGCATGCAGCTCTTCCAACTGAGCTACGTGTCTAACCCGAAGGAATCATGATTTTAATTATTCTTATGCACTTCTTAGATTTATTAAATTTTAATTAAATTTAAAAATGTTTATATTGGGTCGAACGGTGATAACCAAGGGACTCGAACCCGAGCCTTGGCGGTGTGATGCACCCAGCCCGACCAACTGGGCTGGGTGTCTAACCGGCTATACATGCATTTTTAATATACTTATATACTAGTTAAGTTTATACAGAAACGGTGAATTTTGAAAAGGGATTTAAAGTGTCCGGCCAGTGTGTGGGAAAGGTTTCCGAACCGACGGTTAACCCGCTTACAAACCATATTTTATAAAACAAAAGCACATACCACCCATCGTCTTCTCCGTTTGAACCGATTGAATACCCGCCCACATAAACCCAATTGATTCTGATAACCTGTTAAGGTATTTACATAACATTCAAAAGTAAAAGATGAGAAATATACCAAGTGGAGGGTCACGTTTTCCGGCGGTGGTGTTACGGCGGTGGGCAGACTTTCTCCGGCGAACAGGGGGGTTTGAGCAAGAGAAAAACAGAGAGAGTAGAAGAGGTGCAAGTGTTGATTGAGAAATCGACTAGTATTTATAAGTGGAGGCAGGCGGTTTTGATTTCGGTTTTTGGTAACAAGATCCGATGATTGATAATTGCCAGCGGATGACAACCGGATTGATTCCAAGTTGCCACAAATAGCCGCAACAGTTGTCGAGATTTGAAAAGGAAGGAAATGCGCGTCTTGATCGCGGCCTTGATTGCAGGTTTCTACTTAGCTTTAACATATAGGTTTTAAGATTCTAACATTTACCAAACTTGTGTGTGCAGTCCAGCGGTGTTTGTGGTGTGTACGGAATAGGGGGAACCCGGGTTCGATTCCCGGTTCGCCCATGTATATTTTTTTAAAACGGTTTTTTTAGTTTTAATATATTTTTATTTATTTTAAGAGTTATACAGTTAAATATTTAATTGATTTCTTACTTTATTTTATCAATATTCTTTTTAAATCTTAATTATTATTATACTTATGTATAGAAATAAATAAACAAGGTAATAAAGAAAACACTCGAAAAAATAAATTCACTTTGATAATTTAGGACGGGTTTTCGAAACCAGATTTACACAGATGTTACATTAATAGCTCTAGTATGTTAGCCCCATGAACCTTTGTTTTAAGTTTAAAACTATTTGATTTTTACTTTTCTGAACTTAAGAAACTTAAGACATTTTTGTATAATAGTAGTTTTGTAAAAAAATTAGGCTAAATAATCATGCTTTTAACGTAACAATTGAAGCTTTTGAAACTTAGAGCTTTAAGCTTTAATAGAGGTTTGAAGGTTGAATAAGGAGAAATGACTAAAAGTGGCAAATACAAAAGGGTTTGAGGAAACCTTTTTGACCATTCTAGGTATGTGTGAGAGATTAGGCAAGATCTTGGTCTTTTAGGAATGGATCCAAACATTCTCCTCATGGCTGACTTTATAGAAAGTGACAACACGTTGACACAATCGCATGTCCGGGAGGCACGGCCTCGTGATGGCTGCATGAGTCAGAGATCGTTGTCTGTTAGTAAGACACGGGCCATGTCGAAGTAGACACGAACTCGTGTTAAAAATTACGGATGGCATGACCCCGTGTCTTCTTAACACGTCCTCATGTTTGGACGATAGAAGGGGCACGACCCCGTGGCCAAGTGGCACGGCCCAGTGTCTTTAAGGTTTTATGAAGTTTTTTTCGGAGTTTTTAAGGAACCGTGTCTTATCGGGTGGTTCCTTTGTGGTTGGAACAACATCGAAGTTTTTAATGTACCTTAGGTTCCGACAAAATATTTGAAACGCAAGACGTTGTTGGAAAGGTGGAATTCTAAGCTAAAAGTAGGAGAGCGAAACTATCCTTTATTTACCTTTTTCGGACTCTTTTTAAAGAAGGTGTGAGTCTACTCGCTCTGGTCTAAACTGTTGGTGTGAAGTTCACAAGCCGTTATGGAGTCTTTCATTGCGGGGTCGATACGGTACGGCTATCGTCTTTGTTTTTGCACGGAGTTAGGGTAGATTTGTTGGCCTCGGTATTGTTTATTCCTGAATGTGGTTCCATTGAATCTCTATGGCTCTTGTTCCTTAATGAATATTGCGTCTTCATCTTGGATTCTATTTCTTTGAGTTTTTGGAGAATCCTTTTTTTCTATTTAACATAGTTCGTTCGAACTTATGTATTCTATGGAAGAGGTTTGATATAATTCAGGAGGATGGTAGTTAATGTTTTTACTCCCTTCCCATCTTATGGTGATAGTCACAGGAAAATGATGGGTCTAAATAGTGGAGATTAATTTTTAGAATGGGGAATTCTAAATCTTTATGATTTCCACCACATAATTGACACCATTTATCGTAAGAGTGGCGGGGGTAAAAATAATTATTAACATCCATAATTACTAGATTAGGTTTTAACTGCTGGGATAAAACGATACTGTTTTCTAGAAACTGTTGTTAAGACACGACCCTGTGTAGTGGTTACACGGCCTAGTGTTACAGCTCCTATCTGGCATAAAATAGTTTATAGGTCACTTGGAAACTAACATGGCCCTGTGTTAATAAAAAACGGCCCCGTATTGTTTCTGCAGAAAGAAAAAAAAAGTCAAAGGAAAACTATAAAGCATATAAATGACTAAGCCGCCGATTTTAATCTTCTTAAAATCCTTGTGTCCCTCGCAACGACGCCAAAACTTGACCTGTTGGAGGGTTGTATAACTTTTAGATACATTTTAAGTATTTTTCACTCGTGTATTGAATTTTTAAATTTATTAAAACATGATATGCAACTATCACTCCAACAACACGCTAGGGTAAGTAAACCCATCGTTGGCGTAGTATAGTGATGGTAAGATACCAAGTTTATCCAATGATACAAGAGCTTTTAATACCGGAATATAGTCGACGTCTTATCTAATCAAATTTTTAGGAAATATTTTTAGTAAGTAAAAATAAAGAAATAACTAAAGTAATAAGAGAAACAAATAGACAAAATAGAATCACTTGGTTCTGACTCATTATTTACGTGTCCTTTGATGATTTTCACGCTTTGGTTTTTTTAAAAGTATCTTAGTTAAAGTGGCATGTTCCTCTTTTGGAGGCAATGCTACCCTCAGCCATATTGGTCTGAGTCAGCAGGGATACAGTCCTGCAAGCTCGGGATATTGAATCATAATTAAGTTAGTTATTATTGCAAAATGTGGCATATCCCTCTTTTGGAGGCAACGCTACCCTCGGCATATTGGTCTGAGTCATCAGGGATGCAGTCCCGCAAAGCCGGTTTAAAGTTTTAATAGTAGTTTATTTATAGGGGATACAAGCCGTTCTTATTTCCCCCGATTTGATGCTATCTGCCTCGAAGGAAGTCCTAATAAGCTTGAACCAAGTTCTCACAGGATCTATATACTGAACGAGTAAAGAATTTCACCCATACCACCCTTTTAACCCCTTTCCAGACAGTTAACGTGTTTTATATAGATCGTAAAGATATGAATGAGTGAATCAAAGAACCATGAATAATAATAAAGTAAAATTCACTTTCAATATAAAAAACTAATTGTTAAAATCATTAATACATACCCAATTAAAAAGTTAACCAAAGATAGGAAATCAAAATAATATATAAATAACGTCACTAAGTGATATAAGAGATTAGCCAAGCAGGCCTTTTTTTTGACAAAAACTCTTACGATTAATCTTGGATTCGAGACTACTAAACACACTCTAGGATGGATGATGGATGAATGTGGTGGATGATGGTGGTGTTGTGGTAGTGGAGAGGTGGTAGGTGAGAGAAGTGGTTTGCCAATGGATGAGCTGGAATGAAACCAAGCACCCCTATTTTATAGCTGGAAACAGACCATTCATACGGCCCCGTGCCCACAGGGCATGGCCCCGTGTTTTCTTTCTTTTCTGTCTTTATTTAATAAGCATGTCAGATCAACCTGCTACACGGCCTTGTGGCCATTGTACTTGTTGTACTGTCCCAGATATACAAATCCGAAAGTTGACCACGGCCTGTATTCAAGGGACACGGCCCCGTGTCTCTTGTCAGCTTCTTTTTGTCGTTTTCTACTCTAGAATCTTGAAGGGGCGCGTTGTCGAATGTAAAAAAATGTTTTTTATTACATACGAGAAAAAATGTTTTTTACGCCCCTGATCGCCGGCCTGAGCTACTCTAAACATTTGTGGAATGTAAACGCTCTGTTTATTCTTTATTTTCGTAGGTGTTGGGGCTTTTACGTTCAAATGAAGAGGATAACGAATAAAAAATGAAGATCAGAGAATGAAGACGTTTTCTTTTTATATATGTAGTGTAATTTTTTTATATAAAAATCATGTGTTATAATTGAATATTTTTTTAAATAGATAAACTTAATTAATGTTAACATGAAAAGTGATGTACTCTATGATATTTGATTGTTTGTTTGACAAGTTGAAATGAATAGTACACAAGTCAAATTTTTCAAAAAAACTTTCTTGTACTATTTGTTTTTTTTTAATCAATAAAATCATCATAAGACAAATCAAACTTAAACAATTCAATCTTAACCACTCATACATGAGAGGTCTTGGGTGGATAATGGTTCCTACAGTTCTCGCATCTAAAGGTGGTTTCTATTTTACTCCATCCCTATACACTACATATATAAAAAGAAAAGGTATTCAGTCCCTGATCTTGATCTTCATTTTGTCATTTGAACATAAAAGCCCCCATACCTACGAAAATCAAAGAAAAAAATAGAGCGTTTATATTCCACAAACGTATAGAGAAGCTCTGGCCGGCAATCAGAGGCGTATAAAACATTTTTTTATCATGTGAATAAAAAAACATTTTTACATTCGACATCGCGCGCGAATTTTTTTACATTCGAGAACGTACCATAAACAAGTTTTCGAACGCATGTAAAAACTAAAGATTTAAACGTGCCGATTTTACATACATTTGAAAAATAATTTTACGCGTGACCTTTAGATGAGCTCGGAACAACGATCAGGGGCGTAAAAATATTTTTTTTCCATTCGACACCGTGCACAAAAATTATTTTATATTCGACAACTTACGTAAAACAGTTTCAAACATACGTAAAAACTATTTTACTCCTTTCTTTTTACATACCTTTGATAATTAGATTTACGCGTGACGTTTAAGGAGCTCGAGTCGGTGATCAGCGGTGTAAAATTTTTTTACGCACGTTGTCAAAACTTTTTTTATGCACGTTGTCAAAACTTTTTCTACGCACGTTGTCGAATGTTTTTTCTAGAAAGTTGTAGTGCAAAGTCATCAAACTTTAATGACTAAAATAGAAATTCTCAATAACATATAAAAAATATAACTTGCATTTTATAAAGAAGGTTATGTTAGAATCATGGACAATAGAGCAAAAAGAAATAGATATCATTTTCGATAATTTTTTATTTTCCAATAAACATATAAAACAAATATAGCTTGCATTTTATAAAAATCATTATGTCATAATTAGGAAAAATGGAGTAAAAAGAATAGATATCATTTTGGATGTTTTGGTATTATCTAAATTATTAATACTTTTGGTGTTTGAATTTATAACCTAAGATATTTTTCTTATATATTTAAAATTTTTAAATATAAAAAGTATAAAAGAGATGAAAGAAGAGAGAAAATATATAAATAATGATGTGATGTGTTTTAGAGATAAAAGAGTGGGGACGTGACATTGAGAGGAAAAGACTAATATACCCTTTTGAATTAAATTAATTATAGGTGATATGTTAAAATTCTATTAGATGGGAGGAGTTCCCATGGTTCTCTTGCAACTGATAGTGGTTCCTCCTTGAACCGAATCATATATATATTGTGATATATATATAGGGGAAGATTTAAATGGTAACGCTAAATATTGTGAGAACTAATGAAAAATCCACAAGAACCTGATCATCGTTATTCAATTACAATGTTAGAAAACTCATTTACACGTTTAAATTTCATGAATGTTTAAATAAAGAAAATTTACACATGTGTAAGTTTTCTATTTACACTTGTGAAATTTGTTATATTTAACGTGTTAAAATCTAATAAAACGATTTTGAGAGAAGAAATCAATATCTAATGTTGTAAATTCCTTTTTTTTAATGTAGTTCTTTTGTTATTTTTTACACATGTGTAAAAAATCTAATTGCTTAAAGCTTTAAGGCTTATAACTTAATAGTTGCAAAGCAAAAGTATGGAAAGATTGGTAAAATGATAAATGATATTCTGTCCGTATAATCTGGTTTCGAACGAAACCATTATAAGGCGGGTAGATTTGTAACAATCCAATTTTTATGATTTCATTTATATATATTAGTTGGGAGAAAAATCTATCTAAATCATAATACATCTTTTTATAAAATACATGTTGGAATAATTTTAAAGATATTAATTTGATAGTTATTACATTATGTTAAGATGTTAAAATAATAACTTTGGTGTTCAAGGTATAATAACCAAAATCTTGGTTTGTGGTAAAATGGTAATCAAGAAACAATAAGGACTAAGTTGCAAATTGATAAAAAAAATACATGATTAAATGTAAAAGAAAGACATCTGATGTCTTACACGTGTCTTTGGAAAAGAAAAAAAAAGAAGAGGAACTAGATGAAGAAGAGAACGAGATGAAGAATGTGTAAATCAACTCTAGAATTTTGTACATAAAATTCATCTCCGCTCATCTTATCATCAAACGTGGTTAACCATATTACCATGAAATGGTAAAAATCTTTGTCCTCTTCAAGCTTCCTTAAAGAATTTGAACTTGAGTATGTTAGGGTTTTACTATTTTATGAACAAGATGTAGATCCAATGTGAAATTTTATGATTTACTAATTGTATTGCTGATTTGTGATCATCGTTATAGGGTATATTTTCATGTTAAATGATAGTTGGCTCAAATTGGATAAAACAAATTTGGGAAAAACCCCTCTTTCTAAACTTAGTAAATTGTGGGGCTGTTGATTAATATTGATGTAATCATCAATAATATGTTGATAGACCATCATTGGCATCCGATGTGCCTAACACAATATGAGGAAGTGTTTCGAGTTAGATTTACAACCACAAACTGAAATTAAGTTTTCTAATTAGCAAACCTAAATAACATGGTTAGTTGATTAATCTGACCTGTTTTTCTAAGATTTCGAATTGTGTTACAATTAACTTATAATGCCACTGGTAATGCTATACCAAAGTTAGATGAAGGATTAGCTTTATATATTGAATTAAATAGTGACAAAGTTGTTAGTTATGAATCAGGTAGTATAATAGAAATTATGTTAAAGAAAAATTATGTTGCCTTCAAATTAATGGAATTGGTCAAATGCACGTGTATGGTGTTATTTAAGATTTGAGGAATAAATTAACATGTATGTAAGTATGTTTATACGCAGTGCAATATGGATATCATGTATATAATGTGAAATCTGTTTTGACCTGTTAATGTGTTAAATGGGTAGTTTTACAAGGATCAAGAATCCATGACCAAGGTGGGGACAACATGAAGATACCCAAAAGGATGATCAAAGGATCAAGGTCAACTGTAGGTAACGAGTATAATGTAAGTCTTCTTTCATTCTATGTTAATATAGATGAATGCTTACTTAGTAAATTGGTTATAACTGATTATGATCTGGATGTGAGTATATATATATATGTATATATATATATATTTATTAGATGCTACATCGTTGAATGAATTATATATTTCTAAGCCATGATATATACTAGTAATATGTAACAAGTTAGAAAGTTGATCTAGATTATTGTTATATTGAGGTATAAACTTATATTGTGGACTAATCATATATGAAGTTTCAAGAAGTCTGTTGATAAAATAATCAAGCAGACTCTTAAAAGGTGATTTTGAAATTATATAGCCGTTTTTCATTGGTCGAACTCCATTTTTCTTAGCTTATATATATATATATATATATATATATATATATATATATATATATATATATATAGGGGAGTGTTATTTTGAGAATAAAGATTTTTGTGAGAGTACTAGGAACAATTTTCTTCCATAGATCATCATAAATTAAGAGCTAAGATTAGAGGGGTTTAAATGACAAGAAAACTTAAATTAAAAGGCTAAAGGGGCTTTAATATCAAAACCCTTCCAATCTTCCAGTCTTGAACACCTATCTCAAATCCACACCAACACCTTTATCCCTAATCAAACATTATCATTGTCATCTCCAATCATGCCACCTTCTTAGAATCAGTGTTAATTAACTCGATGGATTGTCTTACCAAATAATCAATGATTTGCATCATTCATCGATTGAAGAAGGTAAAATTTTCGAGACTAAACCATTCCTACCTATAGTTTCGAGATATGATAACGTTCACGAGATTGTTCTTCCGTCAGTTGTGGCTAATTATGTTTCTTAATAGCAACGTCTCGTCGTGTTGTTAGTGAATCGAATATGTCGGATTTGGTTCTCGAATCTGTGTGGATTTGATGTTAGATCATCAGGTTTTTAAGCAATTTAATGGCAGAATTTTTTTAATTATGTTTATTTAGGTCTTATTTTTTTTATAAAACTATGTGAAATATAAATGCAATTTTAGCTCTGTTGTGTTTTTTTGGTGGATTATAGTTTGAAATTATCATAATTATACATTCATGTTAACCTAATTGGTGCTTTAATGTGATTGGATTACTATTGTTTGTAGCTAGAAAAGAAATTGATGATTAATTTTATGTAAATCGATGGCTAAAGTTTTGATTTTTTTTAATAGGGCTTTGTTTGCTCTGAACTATGCTATGTTGGTGATTAATTATTTTTAAGTAAATCAATGACAATAGTTTTGATTCATTTATAATCTGGTTATGGATCTCCAAACTGTGTTGATTTGAGATAAGGTTTTAAGCAAATTATAGGTAGAAATTTGATATATTTTTGGTAAAGTTTTAGGGGGAACGGGGCGCCTGCAGGGAAAGAAGCGGGGAGGAGTTTTGCCGCGAGTGGAGGGTGTCGTCGTGGGAAGTGCCGCGTGGGGAAAGGTTTGAGTGGTGAAGACTTGCCGCAGCGGGGAAGGGGTTAGGGAACATAGGGAGAGGGTGTAAAGGTGCGGCCCACTAGTATTCAACCAATCATGCATTTTTTAAATTGGTTTGGGGGAAAACACCCTTTGTGTTTTTGGGCAAGAGGGGAAATGACATGGCATATTATTATTGGGTCGGTGAAATTACCCCCCAACTCATGAGGGGTGCACCCCCTCCACCCTTATTTTCTATGAAATCTATTAAGTGGATATTAGTTTTTTTAGCAAATCGATGCCATGAATTTTGTCATTGTTTTGTAATTCTTAGATATCTTTTATGTTATTTCTATGATGTAATGTTGTTGCTTTTCAGTTTGGTAGACTTAAGTTTGGACCATTGAATGATCAATATATTGAAGTTGTAAAACTGAGTGTTTTTCACATTGTGTGTTTAGTCATAACTTTCTCCCTAACCATTAAATTTGATCAATCAATGCGATTGTAACATATATGTGAATCGTTTGGGTATAATTTCTGCATATGTAGATTAACATTTTGAGAGAAGTAAGGTCAACGAAACTTCAAGAAAGCACTACACGTAATAGTACGTATTATAAAATAAGTTTTAAAAAGTAGTCATATATATGTAGTTTTACACGTGTACTCATCATAGTTAAGCTTAAAAAATCCGAGCTTACTAACTATTACATATGTGTAAATAAAATGTGCACAGTGACATGACGGTATTAGAACAAATAAGTATGATTAGATAGGTGTAATTATGCAGTTTACACATGTATACATCATCATACTTGAGCTTAAAATATCTCTACACGTGTAAATAAGCTTAGTTACTTTGCATTTGTGTATTTAAGCAATTTACACATGTGTAAATAAGATGTGCAGATTGAAACAACAATATTAGAGAAAATAAGTATGATTTAAATTGGTATAATTATGGAGTTTACACATGTGTACATCACCATACTTAAGCTTAAAGATCTCTACACATGTGTAAATGCAGCTTAGTCACTAATGCATTTGTGTAATAAGCAATTTACAGATGTGTAAATAAGATGTGCACATTGTAACAACGGCATTAGAACAAATTAGTATGATTAAATAGGTAATTATGTAATTTACACATGCGTAAGCAGGTTATTTAAACATTGTAAGTGAGCATTTTTGCTCATTTACACATGTGTAAGTCAGCTGGATTATTTATTTAGGATAATAGTACAAACAAATAGCTTAATGGTATTTTACTTTTTCACTTTGAACATACATATTTTCAGAAAAAAAATGGTACATTCTACTGTTGGTTATAAAATGACAAAGAGAACTTTGGGAGGTCAGTTGTAGAAGACTATAAAATGATATGAGATTGTACTTTAGAAAGCGAATATTCATCGAGAAGATGTGATCAAGAAAGAATTGGAGTTTGAGAGAATCCTAAATGAAAAGAGAGACTAGTTTCTATTTTGAATCATTGTTTTCACGTTATCATGCATACTGCGTGTTAAGGATTATGACTTTTGTTTTTATGTTATCATTTACACTGTATCTAAAAGATGTGACTTGTTTAAAAATTGAATACTTTTGATATATGGACAATACTCTTTTGGTTTAAATCCTACTTGTTGGTAAGTAAAATACTTACTATATTTGCATAAAAATATAATCGATATGTAACACTAAAGATTTTACACATATGTAAATCAGCTGCACATTATGTAAAAGAGACCCATATATGTGACAGAGAACAGTTACACATGTGTAATTCAGCTGTACATATGTAAACGTACATCGATACATGACAGATGGGTAAATCAATTGCACATATGTGTTACAAACAGAGAAATTTGATAATAAAGAGTTTACACATGTGTAATTTAGCTGCACATATGCAAAATAAACACAAATATGTGATAGAGAACAGTTTATACATGTGTAATTCAGCTGCACATATGTTATCCATACATAGATATGTAACAATGAACAATTTAGACATGTGTATATCAGTTATACATATGTAAAATTAAGACAAATATGTGATAACGAACTATTTATGCATGTGTAATTCAAAAATAGATAATTAACACAAACGAAGATACGTGACAATGAAATATGAACCAGATTTGTTTATTACATGTATATTTTTATCTCAAATGTAACGAAATTCATTGCATAAACAACCCATGAAAATGAAGGTTAACATCATAATAATACATGACATTCACATATTTGTAAAACATATACTTACACATATGTACAATCAGCTGTTACATATACATAAATATGAATGCACACATAATAATCCTTGCAGCACCATCAACATTCTCATCCATCCAATGTAGCCTTACAGACAACTTTTTCACTTCAGTATCACGTACGTACGTATACATACATGTGCTCATATCTTCTAGCATTGAAATGGTCTTTTACAATAGTAGCATATGTCAAAAATCTTTAAACATGACTCGTGTCGATTAACAATCATAGCTCTCGTTCGCCAGTTATGTTTTTTCAGACCCACTAGTACCGATATGGTTTTTGCCAGCGGCTAGTGACACTGGACAAATCTGCACATGTGTAAGACCTATTACATAAGAATAATGAACTTTAATTAAAATAAAAAAAGGTTTGATGCTAACTATCACTTATAGCAAATCACAAAGCTTACTTTGGCAATTTAACAAATAGGTTATGTGCATTGAGAAAGGATGACGGGTGGTCTATTGGACAACCCGTAAGTACGATAAAATGATAAATATTCCACGTTTAAACGGTTTAATTGTTACAATTTGATGTATACGATGTGTATGGCTTTGCAGGTACCGAAGAGCATAACGAGGGAGTTTAAACGTGCTTTTTCGAGGACTTGCAAGTGGCTAATTGAAGATGTGGACTCGAGAGATTGAATGAAGGGTAAAATGGGAAATCATGCTGACCACCGTGAGCTACGGTGGGCGCCGTAGCTTACGATGGAGTCCATATTCAAAAACCACCGTAAGACAATGGCTTACCACCGTAAGGAAATTATTGCCCACCGTAAGCTATGGTGGGCACCGTAGCTTACGGTGGTGAGCTACGAAAAAGTTGTAACTGTTCAATTTAAGTCGAATCGAATGAGACTTTTGAGGTATCAATCATTGGAGACGAACAGCAGAGCAACAAGGGGCGATTTTGAGTGATCTTAGTGATTCTAAACAATTTCTAAACATTATTTTGGTGTTGTTGATTCGTATGAACAAAATAATTGAAGTACGTTTGATTGCAAGAACATGAGAGGCTAGAAATCTTGGTGATCATCTTATGTGGAAGGTTTGTTGAACAATTGTGTTTCAATTCATGATTTCTAGAATAATTGCTATGTTATGGTTGTTATGGTGTTGAATGATTGTTTGTAAACTGTTGATTGATATTTTAGTCATTGCCTATTTTGTACGTTCTTGGTGTCGTTGACAATCGAGATATCACGGGGAGGTTTACGGGTTGGATAGTAGTCAATTGGTTATCGGGTAACGATCTCGCATTGTAATAATCTGAGTACTTGGTTCTCTTTTATACAAACAGTTAATCAAGCACCAGTCATGTATATGCGACTCTTTCTAGTTGAATTGAACACGTGCGTTTTTGAACCGGAAACTTAAGATGGTCACTTCTTTTTTAATCTGTTAACAAATCAATTTTTGAATTCCTAGTAGTTAAAATCTAAAAAACATCAACCAAATTCTAAATTAAATTTCTTGCAAATTAGGTAATTAGTTAAAGTAGCACAACCTTTCGATAACGCAACTTTCACAATTCCCTGTGTTCGATACCCACTTACCGCTAACTGGTAGCAGTATTTGGATTAAATCTACATGAGACAACGATATCACGTCAAAGGACACCACAATGATTCCTTTCCATGCCCATATTTTATCCTTAAATTCAATAAAATCCCGACATTTAATGAAAAAGAAGAAACAATTAACCAAAAACTAATCCTTTATCATCATCATCTAATTAATAACCAAGTGCCAATTGTCAAGATTTCAATATAGGTCATAAAAATACATCAGATGTCACACCCCGACCCGCAGCGGAAAAGGTGATCGGGGCATGATTGGGTTATCATCAAAGCTCATGACATTTATTTTAACGTTTCATATTCATTAATACACTTTAATGGAAAATTACAATCAATATTACATCATGTTCTAAATACTAATCTAGGCTTCATTGTTTTCTTTAAGGCATTTCCTATGTTTTCCTTGCTTCATCCTGTTCACCTGTATCATTGTAAAAAGGGTTTTTGGATCAACAAAAAGTTGGCGAGTGAATCCTATGGAAAACATTTGAACAAGTTTATTTAATTGATTATAAAATAAAGTGCACAACCACACATGAGTAAAAATAGATGTAAACTTATTCACCAATCAATTTAATATTAAACAATACACACATGAACAATAATGGATCGTTTAGAGGTACGCGTTGCTCAACTCGTCTCTCACGAGGAACTGATGGGCCTAATGAATGAATTGCATAAACTTGACAATATGAAATACATAACTACAAACAATATAAACTCAATAATACACACACGAACAATAATGGATTTGTTTTGAGGCACGTGTTGCTCAACTCGTCTCACACGAGGAACTGATGGGCCTAATGAATGAATTACATATAAATAGACAAAATGAAATACATAACTACAAGCAATGTATACAATCTAAGTTTAGATCACAATATGGTATGGTACAAGTTTAAATAAACGAGTTAATTTTATGACACATGACACACCCCAAAACGTGTAATTAAAAAGGGGAGTTGTAAGATTCACTCACCTTGGGTGCGTTCGGTTGATAATGTTGAATGAACGCGAAGTTGGTTTTAACCACGAGTGAAACTAACCTAGATAAATAGCATTATGGTTCGGTAAGTAAACGATTTTATTAATCCATTTTAGTAGGATTGTTGGGTGTATTTTTGTGAGTTTAAGGTATTTTCTAACCTTAAAAATGTTATTTTTAAGTATTTTTAATTGATTTTTAAATATAAATAAAAAAAATTATAAAAAAATGTTGACTTTTTTGACCGTTGACCGTTGACCTTTGACTTTGACCTTTGACCGGTTCGCATGTGTGTATGTGTGCGCTGGGTGAGTCTCGAACCCGAGACCTCCCGTACGCGTGCACGCAGCTCTACCAACTGAGCTACGTGTCTAACCCGAAATATTTCTGTTTTTAATTATATTTATATACTAATTAAATTAAACTGAAAATCATTTATTTTTAAAAACGATTTAATGCGTCGGACCGGTGCGCTCCACAGGTCTCGAACCCTGGACCTGTGGGTTGAGTTAACACACAGTCCACCGCTGGACTGTGTGTCTAACTTGTTAAATAAACCGATTTTTATTATACTTATATACAAACTAAATATTTTCATTTCTGTCTTAAATAAAAAGTTTAATAATTGTCCGGACCGGTGCGGTAGCCTGGACTCAAACTCGTTACCTGTGATTAAACATTCACACAGTCCACCACAGGACTGTGTGTCTATCTTGGTTATTATTCCGGTTATTATTAAACTTAACATGTAACAGCGGTGACTCCGGTTCGGTTAAAAAAAAGACATTTTTATTAAGGCAAACATGCGTGGGACAAGTTTCGAACTCGAGACGTAAGCGTGTTTAATGTGCACACAGTCCACCGCTGGACTGTGTGTCTAACCGAGTTATATCGTGATTTTAATTATACATATAGACAACGGAATACTTCGTCTTCTTCGTTAGACTAAACCAGAATCGGAAGTCCGACTGGTTCGAAGTTTTAATCAAAATCGTTAGTGTGTTTCAGTTAATTACAGGTGAGATATATAAAAGAATGAAAGATTAAGTGTTAGATATACCGAAACTGGACTCCTCTGTTTCTCCGGCGAAACTCCGGTGACAGCAGAACTTCCGGCGACGTGTGTCCTGCGGCAGAGAGTCTTCAGCAAGCTTGAGATGGATGTGAGTGGCTTCGGTATAAGTTCTGAGTGTTCAGTAAGGCTCAGAAGTGAAGGGCTCAGTTTTCCGGCGGGCAGATGAGTGATTTTCATCGAGAAAGGGTGCGGTTTTGAGCAAAAAGGCTACCAGTGGATTGTGGGTGAATTTATAGGGAGGAATCGAGATGTATAGAGTCGGATTTCAGGCTTGATTCAAAGTCATTACGTTTTCCGGCAGTTATAGCTTGTGTCGCGGGTTCAGGCGTCGGTTATAACAATGCAGTGATTAGAGTTTACGTTATAACTGAAGTAACCGTCAATTCTTGGCGAGTTAGTCGGGATTTCCGACGACTGCAATTGGGCGCGCCGGTTTTTGAATTCGAGAATTATAATATGAATTAATTGTCTTCAATATTGAACAAGAAACCTAAGCGGCGCAGTTGTTGAGTGTGTGTGTGTTAAGTCTCTGCTGAACCGGTTGACTGACCCGGGTTCGAAACCCGGCAGAACATTATATTTTTATTTCATTATTTTTAACAATTTTTCAAAAACAAATTATATATTCCAATATAATAATTAATTATGTATCGTTTAAAATTAATTTGGGCATTAAATACGCCACAAAATTTTAAACTGATTGTTCGGTTATTAAACGGAGCGGGTTTGGTAAATCCGGTTTTTGACGGATGTTACAGTATCCCCTGCTTTTTAGAAATTTCGTCCCGAAATTTAAGTAGTGATATATTTAACTAAAAATGATGGTGTTTAGTTTGACAGTTACATACTTAGAAAAGTAAGGGTTTAAGTTTTTATTTGAGGCGGTAACGTTCCTTGTAAGGGTTAAGTACCCTGTTACAGGAATCGCTTTTTGTTGCCTTCGGTGAAAACATTGATAAGCGGAGTTGATTCGCTAAATATGATATCATGCGCAAGAGTTTTGATATGTTTGGAAGGATATGGTTATATCCTAAAGCAAAACTTCTAATACTACAACCTACATGGAACTTCTCATAACCATCTAACAATACCTCTGATCCTTTGACAATAATACTTATATATAGGAAGTACCAACGGCGTATCCACCATATTCTTGTCAAATTTTCATTGGTTTTATCAGTAAGTCATGATTGGTTCTATGACTATAGAACATAAATAAACACAACAACTAATGTACCAAGAAATTACTAAATCCTACATAGAACTTCTCATAACGGTCTGACAATGCCTCTGGTCCTTTGACAAGAATACTTATATATAGGAAGTACCAGCGGCATATCCACCATATTCTTGTCAAATTTTCATTGGTTTTATTAGTAAGTTATGATTGGTCCTATGATGTAACTTTAGAACATAAATAACACAACAACCAATATTTGAATCCACATTCTGATAGCATATATGTTTGAATGGTGACAGTTCCTCTCTCGTTTGTTATGATGGAGAGGTTAGTTTATGTAGAAATAGAACACAATCCAATTTCTTTAAATGGCGAGATGATATGAATGTAACACAAATTTCAACCAAGACAATACTAAATCCTACATGGAACTTCTCATAACCGCCTGATAATGCCTCTGATCCTTTGGCAAGAATACTTATATATAGGAAGTACCAGCGGCGTATCCATCATATTCTTGTCAAATTTTCGTTGGTTTTATCCGCAAGTTATGATTAGTTACCAAGAAACTACTAAATCCTACATAAAACTTCTCATAACCGTCTGACAATGCCTCTGATCCTTTGACAAGAATACTTATATATAGGAAGTACCAGCGGCGTATCCACCATATTCTCGTCAAATTTTCATTGGTTTTATCAGTGAATTATGATTAGTCCTATGTGACTCTACAACCAAAACAACAAACACAAGATACTGAAAATGGAAAAATGTCTGTGCGATCAAGGCTCAATCAAACGAGCCGATCGTATTGCATGTACTGAAAATGAAAATGTCTGTGCGATCAAGGCTCAATCAAACGGAGCCGATCGTATGCATGTACTGAAAATAATAAATTTAATCTAAACAATAATCACACAAACAGCTATACATGGAACCTCTCATAACCGCCTGATAATGCCTCCGATCCTTTGACAAGAATACTTATATATAGGAAGTACCAG
Source organism: Scalesia atractyloides (assembly GCA_947069175.1). Classification (NCBI taxonomy): domain Eukaryota; kingdom Viridiplantae; phylum Streptophyta; class Magnoliopsida; order Asterales; family Asteraceae; genus Scalesia; species Scalesia atractyloides. The sequence continues at coordinate 11,309,400 of CAMTDV010000023.1, read as the reverse complement.
CGCGTATCCACCATATTCTCGTCAAATTTTCATTGGTTTATCAGTGAATTATGATTAGTCCTATGTGACTCTACAACCAAAACAACAAACACAAGATACTGAAAATGGAAAAATGTATGTGCGATCAAGCTCAATCAAACGGAGCCGATCGTATTGCATGTACTGAAAATGAAAATGTCTGTGCGATCAAGGCTCAATCAAACGGAGCCGATCGTATTGCATGTACTGAAAATAATAAATTTAATCTAAACAATAATCACACAAACAGCTTATACATGGAACCTCACATAACCGCCTGATAATGCCTCCGATCCTTTGACAAGAATACTTATATATAGGAAGTACCAGCGGCGTATCCACCATATTCTCGTCAAATTCTCATTGACTTTATCCGCAAGTTATGATTAGTTCTATGTGACTCTACAACAAACTCAACAACCACAAGATACTGATAATGAAAATGTCTGTGCGATCAAGGCTCAATCAAACGGAGCCGATCGTATTGCATGTACTGAAAATGAAAATGTCTGTGCGATCAAGGCTCAATCAAACGGAGCCGATCGTATGTGGGCACGCCGGGTTCACGCTCATAATGAAATGGGGAACATGCTCAACGCTCATAATGTAATGGGGAGCGGCGGCCTATGAAATTGCATGTACTGAAAATAATAAACAATAATTACTCAAACAGTTTACACATGGAACCTCTCATAACCGCCAGATAATGCCTACGATCCTTTGACAAGAATACTTATATATAGGAAGTACCAGCGGCGTATCCACCATATTCTCGTCAAAGTTTCATTGGCTTTATACTTAAGTTATGATTGGTTCTATGTGATTCTAAAACATAAAGAAAAACATAAAACTAAACGATTGGAGTTGAATCTGGATTTTCGGTGAAGATGACTAGTTGGGTATCTTCGTTTGGGCCGTTATTATCTTCGACAGAATTGGCGTTGATGTTGTAAACTCTTCCTCTTGCTGGTGGCCTAGTGATTGGGTTTTCTTGATTTACTTGGTTAACTGGGTTTGATTGAGCTTGAGCGTTTATGATGTTAACCAATCGAGGGCACGTGTTTCTATAGTGGGTAGGGTCGCCACAATTGAAACAAGCTCGAACATATGGGAATATGGGGTATTGAGGTTGATGATAGGTTTGGATCATGTCTTGAGTAGGGGGAGAGAATTGGTTTTGAGGGGTGCGGTAAACCTTGCTCAAATGACCATAGCGTCCACAAGTTGCACATAGTCGACAAGGTAAGGTAAGGGGATGGTGATAAAAACAGGTGTTACATCGAGGGTGAGGTCCAAGGTATGGTTTCTTATTTGGGTAAGTTGAGTTGGGTGCTACTTGAGTGATTGGGATAGCTTGGATGGGTATGGCGTGTGAAATTGGTTGATTACGTTGGATAGTAGCGAAAAGTTGCCCGTCTCTTTTTCTCTTAGAATTGGGTTGAGAAGGGGATTCGGTTTGGGTGTAGTCGGAGGTTTCAGTCGATGCTTTATCCTTCTTCTTCTCCTCCTTGAAGTCTTTGTTCCGGATTCGGTTCTCGGTGAGCTCTGTAGCTAACTCCATTGCTGCTTCCAAGTTTGCAGGTGTGGCACTTATTACAGAGTCTTGAATCTTTGACGGAAGACCACTAATGTAGTGCTCGATCAAACGGTAGAGGGGAGTGAACAAGTTGGGGACCATTTGATTTAACTCGAGGAATCTTTTGTTGTACGTGATGTGGTCGCCTTCCTTTTGCTTCAACGAATAGAACTCATCTTCTAATTTCTTGATTTCGCTCCTTGGGCAAAATCGTCTGGTCATGATTTCCTTCAATTCATTCCAAGTTAGAGTCATAGCATCTTCCACACCTTGTTTGGCCTTCTCTGTATTCCACCAAGTAAGTGCTATTCCATATAATCGACCGGTAGCATGTCGCACTTTGTGATCATCGGGCAATCGCAATTTAGAAAAGTGTTCTCCATCTCTTCAAACCAATGGAGGAGAGCGGTGACGCCTTCAGTCCCTTTGTATTTTGGAGGGTCGCATGATTTGAAATGCTTGTAGGTGCATTTAGTGGTATTTGGGGGAGGGTTGATAACGTGTTGATCTTCTTGATTGACAGGATTAGCGGTAAGTGCTTGTTGGACTTGGATTATAATTTTAGGTATTACGGCAGCCATTTGTTGAGCGATTAGGGCAGCCATGCGTTCGCGGGCTTTTCCTGCTCTCATCTTCCTACGGCGAGGCTAGATGACATCTACAAGGAATACATGCCAAGAGTATGAGTTGGATGTTTTTGGGTTCATGGGTCGCACTAGGAATGAACATTCATAAAATAATTATAGAAAAATAAATCTACTACATCCATAGGATGTCTTGGGCTTTGCTCGTCATTAGGCCCTACATGCCGCCATACTTCACCTTCGTAATCATGTGGGCCCCCATGAATACCGGGTTTTTCATATGGTTCGCATGTGTTAGCCTGGTTACGTACACTAAAACCCGGAGAAAATCGAGAAATATGTATATAACGTATGAGATTCGGAATGTGTCCAAGTGTAGACACGGTGACACCTCAAAGTGGGGTTAGTTCGAACGACGTTTGGTGTGGCATGCTTTGGCCTAATAGGTCCTTCGTACTCTCATCGTTAGTCCCCAGGTAGGCAAACTGGTCCGTTATATTGGATTTATACGAATGCCAACCTAGACAGGACGTTCCGACTACCGGTACTTGTACCCTTCCAGTTACTACATGCCCGTCGCAGAACTTACTTTGATAAGATTTGAAAAGTGCAACAAAATCTTTGAATAACAAAAGTATGAAGATGAATTGAATATATGAACATTGATATATGTATGATAAATATGTATATAAGTATGCATGTTTGACTGTAAGTATAAACAAATATGAAACAAATAAATATCATAAGTTTGTATGTAACCACCTAATCAATTAAAATTTTAGGTAAACTATAGTATAGGCTCTAAGGGTCTAATAACCTATCTATATCCCTATAGTCATGGCTCTGATACCAATCTGTCACACCCCGACCGCAGCGGAAAAGGTGATCGGGGCATGATTGGGTTATCATCAAAGCTCATGACATTTATTTTAACGTTTCATATTCATTAATACACTTTAATGGAAAATTACAATCAATATTACATCATGTTCTAAATATCAATCTAGGCTTCATTGTTTTCTTCTAAGGCATTTCCTATGTTTTCCTTGCTTCATCCTGTTCACCTGTATCATGTGTAAAAAGGGTTTTTGGATCAACAAAAAGTTGGCGAGTGAATCCTATGGAAAACATTTGAACAAGTTTATTTAATTGATTATAAAATAAAGTGCACAACCACACATGAGTAAAAATAGATGTAAACTTATTCACCAATCAATTTAATATTAAACAATACATACATGAACAATAATGGATCGTTTAGAGGCACGCGTTGCTCAACTCGTCTCTCACGAGGAACTGATGGGCCTAATGAATGAATTGCATAAACTTGACAATATGAAATACATAACTACAAACAATATAAACTCAATAATACACACACGAATAATAATGGATTTGTTTTGAGGTACGTGTTGCTCAACTCGTCTCACACGAGGAACTGATGGGCCTAATGAATGAATTACATATAAATAGACAAAATGAAATACATAACTACAAGCAATGTATACAATCTAAGTTTAGATCACAATATGGTATGACATAAGTTTAAATAAACGAGTTAATTTTATGACACATGACACACCCCAAAACGTGTAATTAAAAAGGGGAGTTGTAAGATTCACTCACCTTGGGTGCGTTCGGTTGATAATGTTGAATGCACGCGAAGTTGGTTTTAACCACGAGTGAAACTAACCTAAATAAATAGCATTATGGTTCGGTAAGTAAACGGATTTTATTAATCCATTTTAGTAGGATGTTGGGTGTATTTTTGTGAGTTTAAGGTTATTTTCTAACCTTAAAAATGTTATTTTTAAGCATTTTTAATTGATTTTTAAATAAAATAAATAAATAAAAATAATAAAAAAATGTTGACTTTTTGACCGTTGACCGTTGACCTTTGACTTTGACTTTGACCGGTTCGCATGTGTGTATGTGTGCGCTGGGTGAGGCTCGAACCCGAGACCTCCCGTACGCGTGCACGCAGCTCTACCAACTGAGCTACGTGTCTAACCCGAAATATTTCTGTTTTTAATTATATTTATATACTAATTAAATTAAACTGAAAATCATTTATTTTTAAAAACGATTTAATGCGTCGGACCGGTGCGCTCCACAGGTCTCGAACCCGGGACCTGTGGGTTGAGTTAACACACAGTCCACCGCTGGACTGTGTGTCTAACTTGTTAAATAAACCGATTTTTATTATACTTATATACAAACTAAATATTTTCATTTCTGTCTTAAATAAAAAGTTTAATAATTGTCCGGACCGGTGCGGTAGCCTGGACTCGAACTCGTGTCCTGTGATTAAACATTCACACAGTCCACCACTGGACTGTGTGTCTATCTTGGTTATTATTCCGGTTATTATTAAACTTAACATGTAACAGCGGTGACTCCGGTTCGGTTAAAAAAAAGACATTTTTATTAAGGCAAGCATGCGTGGGACAAGTTTCGAACTCGAGACGTAAGCGTGTTTAATGTGCACACAGTCCACCGCTGGACTGTGTGTCTAACCCGAGTTATATCGTGATTTTAATTATACATATAGACAACGGAAAACTTCGTCTTCTTCGTTAGACTAAACCAGAATCGGAAGTCCGACTGGTTCGAAATTTTAATCAAAATCTTAGTGTGTTTCAGTTAATTACAGGTGAGATATATAAAAGAATGAAAGATTAAGTGTTAGATATACCGAAACTGGACTCCTCTGTTTCTCCGGCGAAACTCCGGTGACAGAAGAACTTCCGGCGACGTGTGTCCTGCGGCAGAGAGTCTTCAACAAGCTTGAGATGGATGTGAGTGGCTTCGTATAAGTTCTGGGTGTTCAGTAAGGCTCAGAAGTGAAGGGCTCGGTTTTTCCGCGAGGTGCAGAACTTTTCCGGCGAGTGAGTTTTCGTCGAGAAAGGGTGCGGTTTTGAGCAAAAAGGCTACCAGTGGATTGTGGGTGAATTTATAGGGAGGAATCGAGATGTATAGAGTCGGATTTCAGGCTTGATTCAAAGTCATTACGTTTTCCGGCGGTTATAGCTTGTGTCGCGGGTTCAGGCGTCGGTTATAACCGATGCAGTGATTAGAGTTTACGTTATAACTGAAGTAACCGTCAATTCTTGGCGAGTTAGTCGGGATTTCCGACGACTGAAATTGGCCGCGCCGATTTGAATTCGAGAATTATAATATGAATTAATTGTCTTCAATATTGAACAAGAAACCTAAGCGGCGCAGTGGTTGAGTGTGTGTGTGTGTTAAGTCTCTGCTGAACCGGTTGACTGACCCGGGTTCGAAACCCGCAGCAACATTATATTTTTGTTTCATTATTTTTAACAATTTTTCAAAAACAAATTATATATTCCGATATAATAATTAATTATGTATCGTTTAAAATTAATTTGGGCATTAAATACGCACGAAATTTTAAACTGATTGTTTGGTTATTAAACGGAGCGGGTTTGGTAAATCCGGTTTTTGACGGATGTTACATCAGATAACCACCTAAAATCAGTATTTCTACAATCATGATGCTGAATAAACAATGAGTTTAACTCAAAACTGGTTATCACTGTAGAACCACCTAATATTAAAAGCCATATTCACCAAATCACCCACAATTGAAAAAACAAAACAACAATTAGGTAAAGTTCAAGAGCCAAACAACAAATATACAACGACAATTGAAGAAAACTAACAAAAACAAGCAATTTAAACACAAACTTCAAAATAGAGATCGATTGATACCTTGCTTACACGATTCAAAGACTGGTCTATAAAACCCATACATCGGTTAGCTCCTTCAATTAGATTTTATAAGCCCTAGAATCGTCGAAGAAATCAAACGATTGAAGAAATCATTGATGGAATCAGACCTACATGATTTTCTTATTTTGGTTTTGATGATAACGTGATTTCATTATTTGGAATCTGATGATGTTTAGGTTAAATGGAAAACGGGTTTGTATAATTACCAATTTAACCTTTTCATTAAAACATAAGAGATATAAATATGTGGTTGAGATTTGTTCTCATGGTTCTCACAAAAAATGGGTGTTCTCATTTAAACCCTCCTATATATAGAGGAAGGTTCCATGGGACCGCCATGTCAAAATAAATAAATAAACAGCCTTCGCGTTGTTGTAAGTTAAGGTTTAGGTGTCTAAAGCGTAAGGTGTTATACTAAAACAAAACAAAGCCATCAAAAAACTAAAATTTAAAAATTAAAAAAAATAAACAAATGTGCTATGAACCTTGATCAAGATAATGAGGTAAGTTTTGATTTTGATGTTTAGTAACATGGAAAACTAATAGAGATTGAAATATGTCATCTGAATACTGAACACCCTTTAATCAAATCAAATCTCCTCTAACGTAATAAAATCATCAAAATTTTAAATAAACTAAACTATAAACATTGATCAAGATTATAACGAAAGTTTTGAATTTGATGTTTGCGAACACGGAAAACTAATGGGGATTAAATTATGTCATTTGAGTATTAAACATGAAACACCCCTTAGTTACATCAAAACTCGTATAACATAACAAAATCATCAAAAAAATAGAACTTTTGAATGTATACCAAACTATGAACACTTCTCAAGATCATGACATATGTTACCAATGTGATGTTTGAGACCATGAAACACTAAGATTGGAAGAATACCAAGCACCCCTTAATTACATCAAATCAGCAAGAATTAAGTAGACATGATACCTTGAAACCATTGAAGCAAGAAGACCACTAAGAACGGTTACAAAGAGTGGGGTTGATTAGGGTTTCAACTTTAAGAATGGTATAAAAAACAGGTGATGGAGAAACCTTGAGAGAAACGAACATACTATGGACTTGGTCAAATGGCTATAAAAGAAACGATAATTGTATTGGAATACACTTACAAAATCAAATCTTTTGAAGCAAGAAAAAGTTAGGATCAAAGAAGAAAGGAAGAAGACCAAATAGAGCATAGAGCGGCTGATGATGAACCCTAGCGTTGCGTATGAATTTTTGTGTGTAAACAGGTTATAAAGGCTTATATACCTAGGGCTTTCTATGACCCGAATTGGTTGTATACATGTCTTCACGGCCCAGTTGCAAAAGAAACTAACATTTGAGTGGGAAAAGACTAAAAAATAGGGGTCTAGATAAGTGTCATGTATCGCCTAGGTAATTGCTTTATTATGTATTATAGGTAATATTTTTCTCTTCTTGAGATAGACATATGTATGTTTTAGAATCATGTGCATTATAGTTAATTATAAGTGTTCTCTTTTTTATTATTGACATAAATAATATAATAACTATATAATTTTTATAAACATAAAATAAAACCTTTAAATCAAAAACTATTTGATTGAGTTATCAGGTTTTGATACTTTGGTGTTTAAATTGACAAAATTAAAAAACTATGAATTTTAATATAAACTTGTTATAATTTAATTAACTAAGAAATTAAATAATTTAATTAGATGTTTTGAATTTTCTAAGACATCTTGTACGCTGTCATGAGACTTGGAAGTTAGAATGCACGTGATTATAAATATCACATGATGAACTTTATATGAGAACAACTAACGTATTGAATAATGAACACGAATATAATGATCATTGATTTAAAACCCGAAATTTCACTAATGTTACATGTAGCCAACTATTAGCATCAAAATAAATAGTTAAAGGTGAGCAGAGGGTTATAGAAAGGAGGATGAAGTTAGAGCATGAACTGCAAAGGTTGAATTGGTGGAGAACATGAATGCATTAGTCAGATTTTTTCGGATGTTGATTTGGTTTGGTTAGCATCCAATTGTTGTTCATCATGTCCATTGGTGGTTGATGACCATTTGATTGGTGGTGGGAGAGAAGACCGCTGTGCCCCCACTGTCGTAATCCCTAGTTCTATGTTAAGTGTTGAAATTATCTATATTGGTATAAATATACTTAAATAGTAGCCCTCTTCCTATTTCTAGAACATCGTTTAGTTGAACGAGTTTATTGATACGACTTCGTTTTTAGGCTCTACAGAACTTGAGGTAAAAAGTGTGTGTTTATGTGTGTCCTTTAAATTGCATAGTTCAAATATGCTAAAAATACTGATTTTTTCTATTATTTTTTGTAACGGTGACTTTTTTGTATTAGACTACCACACTCTTCAAATTGGAGAGTTCCGTTGCCCTTACTTCAGCCAGATTATGTTGTCTTAACCAAACTCACGTTGTCTTCAAAGTTTGGCTTGGGCATTCTCCAGGAAACCATACGCCAACTGCAACTTAACAAACGTTGTGCCACCACAAGAGCTGAAGTGGTGTAACACACGGTGGGACAAAAACTTGGGTGGGCTCAAGATAGAACCTGACACCTCTGCGAGGAGGCTAGACTTTATCCATTATTGTCTAACCTACCAAAGTGACACAAGTGGATATTGAACTTAGAGCTCCATTGGAGAACCCAAGCCTCCCTACCACTATTCAATATGTGAATAAGTTTAAGTTATAACTAGTCATAAGCCATCGCGTTGCGGGGCAAGGGCGTAAAACTGTGCCAGCCGTACTACGACCCAAATTGGGAAAACATAAAACAAATACACGAATTCATAACACCAAGTGATCAATTAAAGACATACATAAAAAATAAAGATGAAAACGTATTATATTTGACCCGACATAACTCAGAAAAAAAATCTACGTCAAAACGTAAACCAATTTGTATATATACCGACACATACATAAAGAAAGCTTGTAAACTCAAGGGAGTAAGTATGACATTTTATAAAATTTTTGAATATTGAGAGTCTATAAGTATTAATATTAAAAGTTAAGGTAAATATAACAAAACCCCAAAAAAACCAAAAATACAAAAAAATAAACCAAAAAAAGTAATAATAGATAAAATAGACACTTTTCATTAAGACACTATGAATTAATATACATAATCAATTATTTAAAATAGATTCAATGTTATTAGAATTTATAGCCATCGTCATATTATTTATATAGTTGTGGTGTTAATTGAATTTTAAAAATATTGATATTTCACAAAAGACACATTTTAGTTAACTTGATAGTGAATAAACATCTTTTATTTACTTTTAAAATATTTTTAGCAAACTGAACATGCTTCAACACTTTTTTTCTTTTTCGTTCGCTATAACGAGTGTTAGTATTATAATAAATTGAAATTGAATGCGTGTTGTGAAGCGTGGAGTGCACTAGTTTGAAAACAAAACATATATTATTTTACATGTAAGGCAAAAGAGAGAATGTAACCAAACGCCGGATGACGGGTGTAACATTTTTCAATGAACCACTGGTAGTTACGTTTGAAAAGACAATAATGCATATAATGATCACATTAGTAAATCATATGAGGGGAGGTGGCCTATGGAAGTATTGGTGATTTTTCTATATACGTTTCAGTTAGGTTATAATTTCGTATATCCCCGGATTGATAAATTTAATTTTATATAATTAGTAAAAAGAGTTATGTTTAAAAAACATATATGTATTGAACGGTTGAGAAAACCCGTATATTTTACTAATATAATAAGATATAATGTAATCTGTTAACAGATATAATCATCAATATATGAATTTTAAAAAAAATGAATATTGACATGATAGTTATAATTTTGTTAAGTTATTTTTTGAACGGCCTTGTTTAGTTAATTTTAAAACACTATTTCTTTGAACTAGATATTAACTTTGATTTTTAATTTTACATATTTTTTATTATTTAACATATTTTATATTAAAAAAATAGAAATCACTCATAAAAAAATTATCATAATTATTCTTCGTTTTTATATTTTAATCAACCTAAATTTGAACTTGGTGAAGATTTGAAGTAAAAAAATATAAGTTTATTTTATAGCAAATTTATTATATTAAATTTCTTTCATTAATGATATAATTACAATCTTTAAATAAAAAATAAGTATCTATAATTAAGTATGAGAGAGAGACAAGAAAACCAAAATGTAGATGCCTCCAATGGATGATACGTGTCCCCATAATTTTTTTATTATATAGTATCATGATTGCAAAAGTCGTCAGTCGCTCAAGTCGGTCAAACGTGAAATTGAGAGTACTTGGCCTCGGCGAAAACTAGTATGGGAGTATTCGTACATGTTAAATATATAGAAATTAGTTTTCGGACAATTATATATATGTCAAATAACATAAATTTACTAATATTATATATATGTCAAATAACATAAATTCATTAATATTCATTCCTTTAAAAATGATATTTCTTCTTTAATACGATAGATATAATTATGTTTTATTTTATTAAGTCAAACTCGGTCTTAGTTGACCTACTGAATCCGATTTTGTCCAAGGTTGACTGAGTTTGTCGATTCCGAGTAATTAGGCGGAGTTGAAGAAAGTCGTATGACGCATCGACAACCTAACTTGTAGCGATTACTATGGTATTACGCGGCCTCAAGACCTTGTTTTACAACCATGTATAGTATTATTGATATAGAAGTATAGATGTAAAATAGATGCATATATAGAAATGTGAATGTTAACATAACTGAGATATTAGTTTTTTTGCTTAGGATCGTGTATCATCACTTCAAAAGCATACTTCCCTACATAAATTACGAAAACAGGTATAGCATAGATGCGTAGGTAGTAGCCTTATAAGCAATATCTATATTTTTAGTTTCGGGGCTTAATAACCGCAAGCATCGGATTAAGTTTCTGTGTTGTGAGCCCAAGAGTATTAATATCTTCTCCCGAGTCATCTTTAAGGCTCCACTCAAACTCCTGCACCATTCTCCCAATGGACACACACGCAATCAACATAGCCTGCATAGCCCCAGCACAAACTCTTTTCCCCCTCCAAACGCCATTGTTCTTTGCAAATCAATGGGTTCTTTTTCTGCAAGAAATCTTTCTGGGTTCCAGTGTTCAGGATCCTCCCAGATTTCACGCTCCATATAACACCCGTAAATGTTTATAGCGAGCTGTAAAAGAGATCATATAACTTTAGCCAAAATTTAAGATTAATTCATGTTTTTAGTAATAGTTTGAGGGGCATCTAAACAAACCTCGGTCCCAGCAGGAACACGGTACCCTCCAAGCTCTATGTCCTCGTGCACATATCTTAATGGGATTATCGAAACAGGACTATGCACTCTCAAAGTTTCATGAAAAATAGCTGCTAAGTACGGCATCTTACACAACTTCTCCTCTATGATCTTTTCTGACCCGTAAACACTTTGGATTTCTTCATATAGACGCGCCTGCTTCCTGGGGTTTTTTGCAAGTTCATACATTGCCCATTCTGTGGTGATCATAGTAGTGTCTGCTGTTTCAATAATCGGATCCCAGAGTGACATTAAGAGTTGTTTTTCGGTTAACCCTTGTGTTTCCGACAGCAAGTAATCGATGTAGCTGTTTAGATTCTGACTTGTAAGGAAAACATAAGCTAGGTTAACATAAAATTCGATTAATGAATCATAATGAGATAATGAAGTGGTATGATTTACTGATTTACCTCTCCAGAATGTATTCTCTTTTTATGTTCTTGAATAAGTGCTTTCATCACAGCCTCTCTTCGTGTATACATTTGATTGATTTTCGTTTCGAATTTGTCGTTTGGGATCCAAGAGAGATATGGAAAGAAGTCTCTCCAGTCAACTTCTATGGCACCCATCATCGGGTCAAGCACCAGTACATCAAAAGCCTCATCTCTTTTCATTGTGGTTCCAAGATCACGCACATAAATGCTTTATGTCTACAAATTCATATAATTATGTTAATATCGGGTTGACAAATTCTTGTTTAGACCGGTTGGACAAAGGAAACATGGCAGAAAGGGCCCAAAATTCAAACAACCATAATACGGTGTAGGATTGTAATTGTGGGGCCCATAAGTAGTGAATGGAAAGATCTCAAGGAGGCGGGTCATCACTAGCAGTTTGGCCCATACATCATACACAAAGTCCATCCATTAGGGTTCCCATTTGGCCAACCAAAATTGTTCCCCAAATTTTGCAATCTTCACTCATTACGGCCTAAAACGCGTAAATCATTGATTGACATAATTTACATGTCTATTTATAGTTTTGATTTCAATATTCAATTTCTAATTTAAAAAAATTGACAACGCAGCCAAATTTAGAATTCCCAAATAATAGCTTCAAAATTAAAAAAATTTAACCTTCTTTGAGAATTCTATATCGGTCCTTTAATGCTGAAGTTCTACGTCAGGTTATCATCATGCATACTTCTTTTGGATTGAAAAAACAAGGCTCAGAAGTACTCACTTGTTTTAATGCTAATGTGAAAAGTTCAGATTGGAAAATCTTCCGGAGGTTTATTGCTTCGTTAGGAGAATTCGGTGCCAGATTATGAAGTTGATTTGATAAATTTTCTGCCATGGTGTCTCTATGCATTCGGTGCTTCTTCTGCCATTATTCAACATAAAAATTTGTGATATAGCCTAAAAGGTACGAACAACATCATATATTTAAGAATTATATAATAACGATCACCAACCAGAGCAGCTGGTGCTAGGATGCTAGCGAGTATGTTTCGTTTTACAATCTTGTGATAGTCGTTATAATCACTCATTGCTACCATGGTTTTATCAGCAGTAAGGATCGTTAATGCCTTTGAAAGCTTTCTTGTTGTAATTGAGTTGAATCTGGTGACGAAAGCCTATGACATTGGATGATAGATATATATTTAGGGCTGTAAACGAACCGAACGTTCAGCGAACAGTTCGTGAAACCGTTCGGGGGAAAGTTCGTTTATGTTCGTTCGATTAGCTTAACGAACGAACACGAACAAAAAATTTGGTTCGGTTAGGTTAGCGAACGAATATATGTCTCGTTCGTTCGAATGCGTTCGTGAACGTTCGGTAATATGTTCGGTTACGTTCGGTTGTCTTCGTTTGATTATATTAAAAAAAAATAAATAATAAACCTTTAATCCAAACATATTAAAACTTGAAACACTATTTTTTAGGCTAGCTAAAATTTGGACATTCTAAGACATTTTTGGTAATAATTATGTCTAAGTTAGTTAAACATGATTCATTGTTTGGTGGTGTATTTAACTTCTTGTGTTTTGATTTATCAATTGATGGTTAACTACTTATATGCAATGTTTAAGAATAACAATGTTTTTATTTTTATTTTCAAGTTAAATGTTCGTTTTCGTCCGTTTTTATTTGTTTGCGTTCGTTTGTGTTCGAGACCAGTGTTCACGAACTGTTCGTGAACAACTGAATTTCCTTAACGAACACAAACATAAACTTACGTTCGGTATGCGTTCGTGAACAGTTTGCGAACATGTTAATTTCCTTAACGAACGAACACGAACATGATCCTGTTCGTGTTCGTTCGGTTCGTTTACAGCCCTATATATCACTATAACATCGGTTATAGAATGAACTAATGGCATCAACACAATATATTAACACATATTCTTTCACCAGACAAATGTAGTACCTCTTTAGCTAGATCATTAGAGTTGACGACAACCACGGAGCTGGCTCCCGCTTTAATGGAGTAAATAGGGCCATAAGTTTCTGCCCATTTTGAAAAAGTCTTGTATGGTTTCTTCTCTTTCAACTGAAGCAGATTCCCTAATACTGGCAACCCTGGAACCTCTGCAATTTCGAACTGCATTTATTATCACCATCATATGCAGGATACACAACTATTTTTGGTAGATCAAAAACTATTTTCTCTTAATTCTTGGCTTAGATGATTTAGTTGGAAATTTAGACTTGTAAATGTGATTGTATTTGGATAAGTTGTATTTTAGGGATACAACGCTATAACCTACTAACATATTGTCTAATACTCCCCCGCAAGCTAAGCGCGGTAGCGATTTTGCTTGAAATGTAAAAACCTAATCAAACAGAAGTATCCTAAACCAGTCTACCCAAGTTGTATCAATTGTTTGATTTGTTAATTAGGCACAAACCCAAGTTGTTTTCCTTTACCAATTGTTGTAGCTTTGTAATTCAATCAAATAGGGCCATTATCAAAGTAGGTTCAAGCTCATTAAAAAATCTTCCAATAGCAACTTTATCTCTTGGGCCCGCCCAAAACATGACCTTTTTTTTTTTGTAATTTCAACCTCCCTTCACCAATTCGTAAGGCCACCCAGGGCATTCACCGTTTTGCAATTGGGTACCCCTTACCCGGGAACAATGCCAGGTTCGGGTAGGGAGTTTCAAGAAAGGAAATCAGGAGAAGGTAACCAATTTGGGCAGGTGATGATTGTGAATATGTTTTTTTCTGGAAAACACCGCAGGGGTGTTTGTCGCCGGTAAAATCTGCGCCAGTGTTAGGGATTTTCGGGTTGGTGCACGGGCAGTCGACGTGGCACTTGTACGTTGGCTAGTAGGAAGGTATCGTCGGGTTGTTCCCCTACCTCCCTAAATGTCAGAGAAACGTTGGCTAATAGGTAGGTTACGACACAATCACTTTTTGTCAGCCAAACTAAATGTCAGAGAACGTTGGCGTCATGGCAATGTCATCTAGATCCTCGAAGAGCATGCAAGAATACTGGTCGCCACCGTAATCTGGAATCCGACCAAAAGTTCTTCTATTGCTGCCAATTTGCCATACATCTCTCCTTCTATCACCGGTTGTTGTCTCTTTCTCCATGCCAGTTTCCCCGACATACCGTTGCTATACACCGTTATCCCCCTGTTTCCTTCCAGGACTTGTAGTTGTGTAGACCCTTAACCCTTCGCCGGAAAACAAAGTACTCTTGTTTAGCGAAACCGCCGTTGTATGGCACATTGATTGAAGACGGTAATCTAGGGTTTTGTGGTGGTGGTGATCTAGGGTTTTGTGTTGTAAGATGGCAATAGTCTTTGCCGTTGTGTTGGTGTGGTGTGGTGGTGGTGGTTAGTGAGGGCGGTAGAAGGAGCATGAGACGGCGATGTAAGACGGCGGTGGCTATGGTGTTGTGGTGAACAGCGACAACTGCTTCT
Source organism: Scalesia atractyloides (assembly GCA_947069175.1). Classification (NCBI taxonomy): domain Eukaryota; kingdom Viridiplantae; phylum Streptophyta; class Magnoliopsida; order Asterales; family Asteraceae; genus Scalesia; species Scalesia atractyloides. The sequence continues at coordinate 11,294,267 of CAMTDV010000023.1, read as the reverse complement.
AGGGTTTGTGGTGGCGTGAGGTTTGTATCTGGACTGGTTAGCTTTTGATTGAAAATAAAATCCAAAGTAGAAAGCAATAAAGAAGGTTGTAAAAAGATGAATGAAAAAGGAGTGTTTTGGGTAGGGTGGCGGCGGCGGTGGACGACCACCCCATCTGAGTCTTTTCAGGTAGGTTGTAACCTAGCTCTTGATACCAAATTGTAACGTGTAAATGTGATTGTATTAGGTTAAGTTGTAATTTAAGATTACAATGGTTGATTTATATAAACCACATATATTATGTATTTTCAAATACATGATGTCCTCGATGATCCTATTTTTGAAATGTGTCAATATCTCTAAGGATCCTATTCATTCATTTACGTTTATACCATGTTCATTTCTTTATGTTTTCTATTACGATTTTTGTATGTTTGTTTATTTTATCTAAATTCTTTAATTTCTATTTATTTTATTACCATGACAAATAAAATGGAAAACCTTATTCCCATTATGTTTATGCAACATACCCTCTCTTTATTATTTACATCGACGAATACTACCGATCTTGGTTTCCATGATTAGGGCTTCATGTTTTAGTGCTACTCTTTCTGCTATCTACTTCTAGCTCTCTGCCGTCTTTGCTGATTTTATTTTTATTTATTTGCGTTCACTTGTTTTTCATAAACACGTTTATTTATTTAATAAATGAATACAAACAAAAAAGCATGTTTAGTAAGTATTCATCGACCGTGTTTGAGCACATTATTTCCTTAGGTTAGTTTCAATCATATCTACATGCATATCTTGTTGGCGGTAATTTTGATATGGATGGAAAGAAGGAGAAATGAGAATAAGATAAAAGATTAGTTTGAAGCTTAAATTAAATATTAATTAAATTATAAAACTTATCTAGATTTTATATGTTTTATTATTTTAACTAGAATTGATTCCCCACGTTATAGGGTCGGCTATTATAACTTGATTTGAGTGTACTGATTTTATTTTTGTAATTGCTTAATGATCTATACGTAGATTAATTGAAAATGTCCATAAAAGTAAGCACGAAAACGTATTGTATCTGACATGAAGTCATGGATCCTTTCTCAAAATATTTACGTCAAAACATAGATCAACTAATACGTAAATAAAAAAAAACACGAATACATATTATATTTGATCAGGCTCATTTTTGAACTTTTTTATGTCGAAACGTAAACCAACCTAAATTTATACCGACACGTACATAAAAATAAGCGGGTAAGAGAATAGTGTTTCCTTAGTTTAAAAAATGGTACTTCGCATTACGGCGGCATCGAAACGTAAAGCAACTCGTTTCCGAACAAATTTACGTTAAAACGTAGACCAACTGAATCCAAATAAACATAAGCACGAAAATGTATTATATTTGACAGAATTCATTGCTGAAAAGATCATGTCAAAACGTAAACCGGCTTAAATTTATATCGATATGTTCATAAAAATAAGCACATAAGATGCAATGGGGTCAAAATGACATTTCACAAAGTTTTCAAAAAGTTAGTAGCGTAAGTGTTAATGTTTAAACCTAAGGGATGAAATATACAAAAGAACAAAAAGACAAAAGAAAAAAAAGTAAAAACATATTCTACTCTAGCCAAGGAGTTGTCAAATTATATGTATAATAAAATAATAGCATTTGTATTATAATAAGAACAATCACAATGTACAGATTACAAAAAAATTACACATGATTACCTTAGCGTCATATAAAATTTACAAACCTTCTAGAAAACACATATTTTTCCTACAACGTACAAACCTTCACAAATCCCACTAAAAATATCACACACACACAAACACACACACATATATATATATATATATTTTGTAAGTGGGGAAGGACATATTTGGTCCGTGGGAGATCCGCATGCGCGGGTTAGAGGCGGACGATACAAGCTTTACAATTTTGTCGGACGAGATAAAGAGGTCTCAAGCAATTCCATGTAAAACAGATGAGCAAAAAAGTGATACATTGTGGGTGGTCAAAGGTTTAATAGAATTCACATCTCTTCCTTCTATTTACCCTATAATTATACTAAAAACAACTATATTTTATTTCTATTTTCAATTAAAAAATACTTTTTATACCTTTATTATTATCTTTTTTTCACATAAATCATTTTTAAAATATATTAAAAATTATAGAAGGTAAATAGTATCCCTAAGTGAGTTTCTTGTGTTTTTAGTATTGAGTTATTGAGTTTCAATAAGAATATTCAAAGCCAAGTTTTGGCATCAAATCAATTGTGTTTTTTGTTTTGTTTGTGTGAACATATTGAAAGCCTTAGCCTACATAACTAAGGGCTAAAAAGGTATTAATGTAACTTGATGAGACTCAACCCTCAGCGAGCGGATTTAAATATGTTGAAATTTATTGGACTTGGTCTAAGGTAGAAAACGAGTTAAGCTACTTAATATCATTCTATGCCATGGAAACCACCATAAAAACATTCCACGGACAAGGCTGCACAACGTGGAATCCGCGGAATCCATTGTCCATTGTTACGTCGTCGGCCCGTGACATCACAAATAGTCATTGTGGGGGCTAGGATGAATATAAATACAAATAAAGTAAAGATTACATATCTTTATTTTATTTAATCTTTACTTGGTAAGACCTTCTTGGCCCTTATGTTGTGATCCTTTCATGTTGATTATGTATTTTTTTTTCAAGCTTCCTAAAATAGCCTTGGGCTTTTATATAAAATATTCAAAATAATCTTGGTTGCTCTCACAAGGGGGTGAGATAAGATTTTATGACCATAGGTTTTGGTTTTGATTCCCGTAAGAGGGTTTTTTCTCTATTTATTGAGCTTACTCCTGAATTAGTGTACATGCATTATGGCTAGTGGAGATGGATATGATCGGATGGTTCCTCTGGTGGCACGATGATATTCCAATGATTCGTAAATGATTTCAAATTTACCATTAAAAAAAATCTTGGTTGTTGTTCAATTATATATCAAGTATGTATATAATGCCAAGAAGATACGACCAGCAGATTTAGGTCAAGTAAACCTGGACTATTTCTAAGAGTCGGCGTAAATTGTTATAATAGATAGTATGAACATATATTATATATTATATTATAAAATTTATGTAAATAAAAGCAAAAAGAGAATCTATATTCACGTTACAAATTGGTTTTAGGTAATGTAGCTGGTAGCTATCATTTTGTTCATTGTTATATAACAATAAGAATAAAAAAGTTTTTATTTTGAGTATAAGTTTATTAAAATGATTTAAGTACATATGTTCGATATATTACAAATGTAAAATGATTATTTTAATATATATATATATATATATATATATATATATATATATACTATATTATAATTATATAAGGAGGACATGAAAATAATTTTATAAAAACTTAAAAGTTTAACTTTTTTTAAACAACTAAAGGTTACGCTTCTAGGGTATGAAACTTGTAACCTCACCCCTATCTAAACATCTGGACGGTTTTGTCTCTTTCACTTTTAAGAGCTTAATTAATTATTAAATGCCATTTTAGTCTTGTGGTTTAGGTTATTTTGACAGTTTAGTCTAAAAGTTTTATTTTTTTGTCTGTGGGTCCAAAAAGTTTATATCGTTGCCATTTTAGTCCATTGGGTTAATTTCATCCATTAATTTTGTTAACGAGAGGGCAATTCGGTTGCCCTTCTAGTTAATAAAATTACATATAAAATGACCGAATTGCCTTTCTCGTTAAAAAAATTGATGAAGTTAACCCAGTGGACTAAAATGGTAACGCGGAAAACCTTTTTGGACTACAGGCGAAAATTGAAACATTTGAACTAAACTGACAAAATGGCTTAAACAACAATAACTAAAATGGCAGTTATCACTATTATTATTTACTGGTATTAAAACATAATTTTCAATTTTCTAAAACATTAAAAATCCTTAAATATCTAGGAATTTTGCTATTTCTCATCCCATATTGGATGAGAAAAAAACTTGAATGGAATAAATGGCTATAAAAGAGTCTTATTTTTCCAAAGAATTCATCTACTTCATTAGTTCTTTGTTCCATTATATTAAAAAACAAAAGTAGAGGGATCACATTAAAAGCAAAAGCAAGGTAACCTTTGGCAAGAGTTAGTATTTTTTTTTTGGTGCGTACTTAACCTTTGTCTAAGTAAATTTTAAGTTTAGCGATTTGGCAAAAAATAGTTATATTTTTGGCTCTCATAATAAAATAAGTTAAAAGCTCGAACGAGCCAACTTTAAATTTAATCGAGCAGAACTCAAGTTTAAGAACCCGGCTTGATTTTAAACTTAGGACGACCCGAGCTTGCTTGGTATGAAGTTTGAGGCTAGCCTTTAACTATTATGTTTGTGTTGCATCGCGCAGATAACCATATAGTAATTGAAAACAATTCTTGACCACTTAGTTTCTCTAATTGTCAATTTTTAATTGCACATATCGAAACTTTTTTTTTAATTTAAACAGTTATTACATTATCAAACATATAACATGATAGTGATTTTTCAATTTTAAACATGTATGTAAAAAGTGTATAATTCAAAAAAATAAACTATAAAAATACATAAATGTTTATATTTTTTTGAATGTATTTTATATTTTTCTTACATTAGAAAAAAATATGTTAAGGAACACAATTTTCTTATATATATATATATATATATATTATATTATGTATGTATGTGTGTGTCTTTTACCGTTTATCGTTTCTTGATACAACGTTGAGCTCATCATTGTATGATTGCCTGTTTTATGCACATGTAGTAATGGCATATGTTTGATACAATTTTCTTTAATCATAAAAATGTTCTGAAAGTTAAACCATCTCATCAAAACCACATCACAGGCAACATTATAATTATTTTTATTAATTTTTGTTCTTCATTTGTTAGTATTATTATTATTTATTATTATTATTATTATTATTATTATTATTATTATTATTATTATTATTATTTATTATTATTATTATTATTATATTATTTTAAAAAATTTTATATAGTTTTTCAAAACTAAAACCTTTTGTTTATCACAGGTTCTTGTGCAGATTCGCTACATCGCTTCAGAAAGAAAGAGCACGACTGGTCATGGATAACTTCATGGAATTGTCCATAGTCCTAGATGGATTTATCGATGCCGACACTCACAATAAAAGGTCAAGTCCAAGTTATTAGGTTTCTAGCTACTTCGTCCTCAAGCTTCAAGCTTTATTGTTAATTCTGTAATATCAAAAAAATAATTATGATCAACATAGGATCATTTCACCGTTATCCAATTTACCTACGCGACACCTCGCGTGTAAATGTTTTAAAAAGGTACTCTATTTTGTCAGTATTTATACTGTTTGGTACATATTTGAGCAATTAGAAAAGTAGCCGGTCCAACAAATTTGTTTTGTAGTTTTTGATTAGATTAGTTTATTTGATGTATGACATTTATGAACTTTTATAATTTTGTAGTTTTTTTATTAGATCAGTTAATTTGATGTATGACATTTATGAACTTTTATAATCATAGTATTGTTTAGGTGTGTACACTTCAATTTGGTATATAAAGTTTCTTTTACAAGTTTTGAAATTATATCATTTTTATTATAAAATCTGTGTAAAACATGAATCTATAACATACTAAATTAATATACAAGTATATGCTTATTATGCAATGAAACTTCTGATTTGGGTTTAATGATAGAATTGGCTTTTAAAATATAAACGCTAAAATCAAAAGCTATATCACGAAACCACAATTTAAAGTTAATCAAAACTATTTTTTTCTTGTTTAGTAGGTATTGCCTATGTCAAAACTATATATATATTTCTTTTAGCTTGGTCGGTATTGGCTAGATTTATCTAAGGGTGGTCATAGTCGAGCCCAGTGAAAGGCAAGGCAGGTGTGGCCTCGGCAAGGCATACCTACCCTGGTTCCATGTTTCTTTTCACCGCAAATTGGTGATTACTCACCTATCCTCGTTACTCAGACAAACACATTATATATATATATACTTATCTATATACATACACACATATCCAACATGTATACACACATATTTTATGTTATTTTAATGTGAAATATGACAATGGAGAAAACTCGGACAATTTCCTACAATATGAGGAAATTAGGAAGACGGTTGATTTGGCGTTGATGTGGCATCGGGAGAGGGGGATCTGGTGAAAACGGGACGATTCCATCCACCCTAATAGTCTATTTAGGCCGACGACTTAGTAGTAAGCTAGGGTTAAGTAGATGCATTGTGATTAGCGTGTAGGGGCGTGTCAATTTAGAAGGGTGGTCGCAAACACAATCTAGGTAGGACTATAAAGGGGCCGAAGGCCAAAGTGGTGGAGGTATCCGTGGGCATGGGGATCGATTTTACTAATTTACTTATTATTAGTTAATAACTAATATACAACCCAATCATTTAGTTCTCACACCATATCTATTTTAATTGTGTTGCTCACCCTATCGCATTTCAAATTCTTACAACACACATAGGCAGAAAGGTAAAAGGTGAAATCACCCGTACACATGTGGCATCAACGTGACAATATTTTTTCACCTTTCATCCCACCACAAATCCACAACACGAAGCCTTAAGTAAGTTATATAAATGGTCCCTATGGTTTTTTCACAATCTTGGCTTTGGTTCTTAAAATTTTTTTACGTTGGATTAAGTCCCCATGGTTGACTTTTTTTTTCACTTTTGATCCAAATGCTAGTGTAGTTAGCTGGATTAAGTCCCCGTGGTTGGTGTTCTCTTTTTCACTTTCGGTCGAAATGCTTACAATTAGTTTTTTTTCACTTAAAGCAGTATCAAATTATCCTTTTACCTTTGGCTATAAAACCAATCATTTACGGTTCACTCACATTTCAATCTTTTTTATCGTTTTTTTACTCATTTTATCACATTTATATTCTTACAATACATCTACAGAAAGGTGTCATTAGTGCACATGAGACATTGGTGTGGGTCCTTGATCAGGCAAAGATCCACTGGTGTGGGTCCTTGATACTTTTACTCTTTTTGAAGTCTGTCTTCGCTTGTTGGCTTCCAAACTTCAAAAAGACACTCCGGTCCAATAAGTAATAAACAATTGTTTTTTTCTTTTTTCTTAACAACGACGCTTTTATTAAAAAAGAAAAAAAGGAGCTACCGGAAGCTGAAAATCTCGGAACTTTTCTAGTATACGATGCCATTATTTCACTGTTACTTGAGGATTTTCAATCTTTTTAAAATTTGTTTGCAGTTGTATTATATGTACTATATCAGTTATTTGTGTAACCTGATTTACGGGTAACCTCAAATATTATTTTTTATTATACTCGTTTCACTTTTGTTTTTATTTTATTTGCATTTGTATAATATATAGAGTACGGATTCTAACTCCTAAGAGAAATACATTATGATTGAAAAATGATCCAATGTGTGAATGATTATGTACTAGACATTTTCTCTAAGAAAAAAAATAAAAATATATAAAAAATTACTGCTAATCACACATTTTAAAGGTTTTTTAAATATACACGTGTGTATATTATCAATATTAAATTACACATATGTGTATATTGCCAATTTTTAAAGTATACTTATATTATCAAATATATATGTACCATATTTATTTTTTAATTTTTAAATTATACACATGTGTATGTTATCAAATAGTGAAAAAAAAGTAGTTTTATAAACATAATATTTCTTTATATTCACATATGTAGAACCATTTACACACATTTGTATATTATATATATATATACACACACACATTAATAAATATAGATATACGATACTTATTTCTCAATTTTAAACATGTATATACATATATGTATAATAAATAGGCAACTTAGCTAGAATAAATTGCTTTTTATTGTATTTTTCTTAGAAAACTGTGTGGTATAAAATGCCTCTCACGTTTCTTAAATACTTTAGATATTTCACATATTGAAAAGAAAAACGTGCTCGACTTTATGATATTGTATTTTTTTTTAAATATAATGTGCTAAAAAAGTTATAAAAGTTTTAAAAACGTGCTGAACTTGAAAAAGTCAGGGTATAACAATTTCACCCTCCACATCTTCTAGATGTTTACTAAACTTTAGGTATTTACTATTTGTCATTTAATTAAGCTTAGTTATTAATTAAATTGGTGTGATTAAGGGTTAAGATTGTTTTCAATGTTTTTTTATATTAATACTATTGTAGTGGAGAGTGAAATGAGAAGAAATCACAAATTAAGAATAAAAAGAATAAAGATTATAAATTTAATTTGAACCAATCATTTAATCAGGAGTTAATTACATGGGTGGACCCTGTGGTTTATAGCTAGTTTCATCTTTAGGTACTAACTTTTTTTAACATGTTTGAGGCTTGTAATTATCAGTTTGTAATGAGTTTAAGTAAAATACCCTTTTGTAACTTTAGGAACCATTTATGTAATTGACTTAATTTCAAACCAGAGACCATTTTTGTAATTACTCTACAATTAAAAGTGTAAACCATCAAATACTTAGGAACACTCTCTATGGTTCCTGCCACATCTGGCAGTGAAGAAGCCGCAAGTAAGGGTGGTAGGGAGGTGTTTGCTCATAGTTTAGGCAAGGTTATGAACATTGCAAGACCTATGAACCATTCCAAGAAAGAAGACTATCTTTTTAAACCTGAAGCTTGACGTGATGGAGTGTGTGTATCATTTTTAAATATATTTTTGTTATTTTCACTTGTTTATTCAAGTTTTAAATTTATAAAAAACAATATAACACTATCACTCTCTATGACACGCTAGGGAAAGTGCACTCATCGTTGACGTAGTATAGTGATGGTAAGATACTGAGGTCGTCCAAGGATACAAAAGCTTTTAATACTGGAATACCGTCGACGTCTAATCTAATCAAATTTTGAGAAAAAATTTTAATTAGTAAACAAAAGAAAAAACTAAGTAATAAAAGAAATAAATAGACAAGATAGAATCACTTGGTTCCGACTTATCATTTATGTATCCTTTGACAATTTCCGCACTTTGGGTTTTTTAAGAGATTATCTTAGTTAAAGTGATATGTCCTTCTTTTGGAGGCAATGCTACCCTCAACTACATTGGTCTGAGTCACCATGGATACAGTCCTGCAAGACCGGAATACTGAAAGATAATTAAGTAAATTATTAATACAAAATGTGGCACATCCCTCTTTTGGAGGCACCGCTACCCTCGACCATATTGGTCTAAATCGGCAGGGATACGGTCCCGCAAGGCCAGTTTAAAATATTAATAGTAGTTTATTTATAAGGGATTCAAGCCGTTCTTACTTCTCCCGATTTGATGTTATCTGCCTCAAAGGAAGTCCTAGTAAGCTTGAATCAAGTCCTCCTAGGATCTATACACTGAACAAGGCAGGAACTTTACCCATACCACCATTCTAACCCCCTTCCAGGCAGTTAACGCGCTTAATATAGACCATAAAGACATGAATGAGTGAATCAACAAAACATGAAGAGATGATAGAATAAAGTTCACTTTCAATATAAAAACTAGTTATTAAAGTCATTAATACATATCCAATTAAAAAGTTAGCCAAAGCTTGGAAATCAAAAGTAATACCTAAATAACTTGTCTTCACCAAGTGATGTAAGAGATTAGCCAAGCATGACCTTTGTTTGACAAAACCTCTTACGCTCAATATGAGATCCCGAGACTACTATACACACTCTAAGGATGGATGATGGATGAAGTGGTGGATGATGGTGGTATTGTGGTAGTGGAGTGGTGGTAAGGGTGAGAGAAGTGGTTTACCAAGGGATGAGTTGGAATGAAACCAAGCATCCCTATTTATAGCTGGAAACAGTAGCTTCACATGGCCCCGTGCCTGGTGGGCATGGCACTGTGTCTTCCACCTTCTCTGTTTTCATTTAATGAGCTTGTCAGATCAAATGCTTACACGGCCCCATGGCCATTGTACCAGTTGTACTATCCAAGATTTACATATTTGGAAGTTGACCACGGCCCGTGTCCAAGGGACACTGCCACGTGTCTCTTGTATCCTTTTGTTTGTCTCTTTCTTTCTATAATCTTGAAGGGCACAGCCCCGTGCTTCACTTCTGATTCGTTGTTTTTTGGTCTTGGGGTGAAGCTCGGAGGGTTGGATAGTGTATCATCTTTCCTTCTTTTGTACTTACGCTGATTTTTATCGTTAATTTGTTCCTTTTATACATTTAATCTCTCCTGAAAGTCAAAAGTATACAAAGAAACGGACATTTTCCAACATTAGTACTAAAAATTGTTGATTTTATACCCTATTTGATATAATTTATATGTTGCATTTTGCGCATATCAAAGCTTATCAGAGAATCACGTATTAAAGTTAAAATTAGGAAAGCCTTTCACTTGTTGTTGATCCTTTTAATTATGTAAAGAGAGGATCATGTATTGAAGTTAGGAAAGACTTTTTAAGGTTCAGATCATTTGTGTTTAAAAAATGACAAAACTTCTCACTTTCACTGGCTGGTGGTGAGCCAACTGCTAATAAATACCCTTAGTTTTCTAGGGTTATAACTATAAAATGTATTTGTTTTGATGTAGTTCTTGTAAGCAACTAGTAATTGCTCTGCCCGTGTTGTGGGGCATCAAGTTGAATATTTCTCTCTCGTAACATGTACGTCTGTGTTTCTGTCACACCTCGGATTTCCAACCCGAATCCATACACCGGTGGGCCCGGGTGGGGAGTATCGTGACGTCAGTTGATAACATCATAGTTAATTAAACACGGCACAACAGAAGTCTTGGAGTAAAATTACTATTACAAACCAAATGTTCGAATAAAATAATATATAGGCTCGTAATAGAAGATCCACAGGAGGATCACAAAATGTACAAAGAAAGAATATTACAAGATCCTCTTATTTCACTACCGAACAGCTTCCGGCCTATTTCGTATTGTACCTGCAAGCTTAATCTTTTTGAAAATACGTCAGCTTTCGCTGGTAAATACACCTGACTGACTCATTTTGAAAACATTTTAGAAATTAGATTCAAGTTCACAGGGTACAAATCTTTTATAACTTGGGAAAGTTACTTTATAACCTTGTTAACAGATTCACATGTTTGTCCATATATACAGGGCCCAGTACAGAGACCAAGACATGATTAAATACACACCACTTAGAACTCACAAAGGAGTTATCCCCAACGTCTTGGGTAATTTGCATTTGAGCGTCTGTCAGGTGTATGCCTACACCCCGCGCTAAGGTCGTGGCCATTATCTAATGTAATGAGCCGAGGATATCCAGAACACGGTAATTTAACCCCCGATGTTTAAGTTATCAAACAAACTGATTAAAACGGAATATGCGGATTTACTAGCCACAATCCGGCATTCGATTGATCCCATTTCCGACCAAGGGGTAATAATTTACCGTATCCTAAGCCCGTATAGGGAAAATAAGTCAAGAGTATTTACTTGAGCTAGTCTTGATTTTAAAATGCAAGATTTAATATCTCAGCCGTATCCAAAATGAATTAAGTGCAGGTAGCATTTACCGGAAGGCTCTAGTCTAGATTATGGCATAAGCTAACCAATTAAATACTAGCGGTCTTATTTAAGTCATAGACTTAGACCGAGTAGTGTACAGGTTCAAGACGTATAGCGCTTGATTAAATGATGACCAGATAGAATGTACTCTAAACCCGACAAGTACTTTGACTTTGATAATATGGGTAAACTATATACATTTTGGATTTTGAAACTTAAATGACAAGGTTAGACCCGTTTCAGTTAATTTCCGTAAAATAGTTACATATACTTAACCGTACGCATATTAGCGATATCGGGTAACCGGGTAAGTCATGGACAAGTTCTATATGCCATTATACTTAAAATAAGTTGTAATATCAGTAGGATATCAACTTATATGCCCATTAAGGTTTTAAAATGAAATTATGCCTCATAAGGGCATTTTGGTAATTTCATATCGTATAAAAGGAACTTGATTATAATTTAATGTTATAACTTTAAGTTTTCTGGAAAAATGACTTATTTATGATATAATATTAGTATGATATTGATTATATGTGTAAATTATCTTTTATGGCCAAACTATGCACCGAATAGGCATTTTGGTCATTTTACACAAAGTTTATAAATTATTTGGGATTCTGAGTTTATATGATGTACCTGCTGTAAATGTATTTAAAATAAGTTTTAAAATTAGGTAACAAGTCTTGGTCAAATAATATGGTTTAAAACCATACTTTGCGCCGAAACGACGCTTATGTCGTAAAATGACATTTTATGCGATGTTTAATGAAAGCTGATGTTAAGGTCAGATTAAAATGTCTTAGATATGTTATTTAATATAACATATCAGTAGGTAAAAGATTTACCTTAAAAATATTTGATTAAAAGCATTTTATAAGCCACAAGGGCTAAATCGTTTTTTATCGACATAATTCAAGGACCTGCTTGTAAATTTAGTTTATAATCTGATTTGACATCCTAAATAATCCTACTTGTAATATTACATCAGTAGGAAACTTATTTTCAAGTTCATTATTGTCACACCCCGACCCGCAGCGGAAAAGGTGATCGGGGCATGATTGGGTTATCATCAAAGCTCATGACATTTATTTTAACGTTTCATATTCATTAATATAATTTAATGGAAATTTACAAACATAATTACATCATGACCTAAACATCAATTTAAGCTTCTTTGTTATCTTCTAAGGCATTTCCTATGTTTTCCTTACTTCATCCTGTTCACCTGTATCATGTGTAAAAAGGGTTTTTGGATCAACAAAAAGTTGGCGAGTGAATCCTATGGAAAACATTTGAACAAGTTTATTTAATTGATTATAAAATAGAGTGCACAACCACACATGAGTAAAAAAAATAGATGTAAACTTATTCACCAATCAATTTAATAATAAACAATACACACATGAAACAATAATGGATCGTTTAGAGGCACGCGTTGCTCAACTCGTCTCTCACGAGGAACTGATGGGCTTAATGAATGACTTTCATATAAGTTGACAAAATGAAATACATAACCACAACAATATAAACAATCTAAGTTTAGATCACAAAATGGTATGGCACAAGTTTAAATAAACGAGTTAATTATTTTGTGACACATGACACACCCCAAAACGTGTAATTAAAAAGGGGGAGTTGTAAGATTATTACTCACAGTGGGTGCGTTCGGTTGATGATGTTGAATGCACGCGAAGTGGTTTTAACCACGAGTGAAATTAACCTAGATAAATAGCATTATGGTTCGGTAAGTAAACGGATTTTATTAATCCATTTTAGTAGGATTGTTGGGTGTATTTTTGTGAGTTTAAGGCTATTTTCTAACCTAAAAAATGTTATTTTTAAGTATTTTTAATTGATTTTTAATTAAAATAAATAAATAAATAATTGACTTTTTTGACCGTTGACCGTTGACCTTGACTGTTTGACCGGTTCGTATGCGTGTAAGTGTGCGCTGAGTCAGGCTCGAACCCGAGACCTCCCGTACGCGTGCACGCAGCTCTACCAACTGAGCTACGTGTCTAACCCGAAATATTTCTGTTTTTAATTATATTTATATATTAATTAAATTAATCCGAAAATCAACTTATTTCTAAAAAGATTTTAATCAGTGACTCGGTGCGCTCCACAGGTCTCGAACCCGGGACCTGTGGGTTGAGTTAACACACAGTCCACCGCTGGACTGTGTGTCTAACTTGTTAAATAATCCGATTTATATTATACTTATGAACAAACTTCATTATTTCATTTCTGCCTTATTTTAAAAAGTTAGATAATTGTCCGAATCGGTGCAGAAGACCGGACTCGAACTCGTGACGTGTGTTTAAACATTCACACAGTCCACCGCTGGACTGTGTGTCTATCTTGGTTATTATTAAACTTAACATGTACAGCGGTGACTCCGGTTCGGTTAACAAAAAAAGACATTTTTATTAAGGCAAGCATGCGTGGGACAAGATTCGAACTCGAGACGTTTACGTGTTTAATGTGCACACAGTCCACCGCTGGACTGTGTGTCTAACCCGAGTTATAACTTGATTTAAATTAAACTTATAGACAACGGACACTTCGTCCTCTTCGTTAGATTTTAACCAGAATCGGAAGTCCGACTGGTTCGAAGATTAAATCATGTTCGTTAGTGTCTGATGGTTAATTACATGCGAGATTAAATAAAAAGAATGAAGGATTAAGCGTAAGGTATACCGACTGGACTTCTCTGTTTCTCCGGCAGAACTCCGGTGACAGCAAAAGATTCCGGCGTCGTGTGTCTTGCGGCAGAGAGTCTTCAGCAAGCTTGAAAAGGATGTGGGTGACTTCGGTATAAGCTCAGGGGGGTCAGTAAGGCTCAGAAGTGAAGGGTTCGGTTTTCCGGCGATGTGCAGAAGTTTTCCGGCGAGTGAAATTACGTCGGGTAAAGGTGCGGTTTTGAGCAAAAAAGCTTGCAGAGGTTTGAGGGGGTATTTATAAGGCAGGTCATCGATGAATTTGGTCCGATTTCCGACTTGATTCGTTGGTTAGAAATTCTCCGGCGGTTATAGTTTGTGTCGCGGGTTCAGGCGTCGGTTATAACCGATGTGGGTTTAAATGTTTACGTTAAGACTTGAAGAAACCGTCCAATCTCGCGAGATCGACGGGATTTCCGACGACTAAAATTTGGGCGCCGGTTTTGAATTCGAGAATCATGATATGAATTAATTGATTCTAATAATTAACAAAGAACACTAGTGGCGCATTGGTTGAGTGTGTGTGCGATAAGAATTTGCTGAACCGGTTGACTGACCCGGGTTCGAAACCCGGCAGAACCATTTTATTTTTATATCATTATTTTTAACAATTTTTCAAAAACAAATTATATATTCCAATATAATAATTAATTATGTATCGTTTAAAATTAATTTGGGCATTAAATACGCCACGAAATTTTAAACTGATTGTTCGGTTAATAAACGGAGCGGGTTTGGTAAAATCCGTTTTTGACGGATGTTACAGTATCCCCTGCTTTTTAGAAATTTCGTCCCGAAATTTAAGTAGTGATATATTTGACTAAAAGAATGATGGTGTTTAGTTTGACAGTTACATACTTAGAAGAAAAGTAAGAGTTTAAATTTTTGTTTGAGAGGCGGTAACGTCCCTTGTAAGGGTTAAGTACCCTATTACAGGAATCGTTTTTTGTTGCCTACTGTAAAAGTATTGATAAGCAGAATTGATTCGCTAAATATGATATCATGCATAAGAGTTTGGATATGTTTGGAAGGATATGGTTATATCCTAAGGCAAAACTTCTAATACTACAACCTACATGGAACTTCTCATAACCATCTAACAATACCTCTGATCCTTTGACAAGAATACTTATATATAGGAAGTACCAGCGGCGTATCCACCATATTCTTGTCAAATTTTCATTGGTTTTATCAGTAAGTTATGATTGGTTCTATGACTATAGAACATAAATAAACACAACAGCTAATATTTGAATCCATATTCTGATAGCATATATGTTTGATTGGTGACAGTTCCTCTCTCGTTTGTTATGATGGAGAGGTTAGTTTATGTAGAAATGGAACACAATCCAATTTCTTTAAATAGCGAGATGATATAAATGTAACACAAATTTTAACCCAGGGCAATACTAAATCCTGCATGGAACTTCTCATAACCGCCTGATAATGCCTCTGATCCTTTGGCAAGAATACTTATATATAGGAAGTACCAGCGGCGTATCCACCATATTCTTGCCAAATTTTCATTGGTTTTATCCACAAGTTATGATTAGTTACCAAGAAACTACAAAATCCTACATAGAACTTCTCATAACCGTCTGACAATGCCTCTGATCCTTTGACAAGAATACTTATATATAGGAAGTACCAGCGGCGTATCCACCATATTCTTGCCAAATTTTCATTGGTTTTATCCACAAGTTATGATTAGTTCTATGTGACTCTACTACAAACACTACAACCACAAGATACTGATAATGAAAATGTATGTGCGATCAAGGCTCAATCAAACGGAGCCGATCGTATTGCATGTACTGAAAATGAAAATGTCTGTGCGATCAAGGCTCAATCAAACGGAGCCGATCGTATTGCATGTACTGAAAATAATAAACTTAATCTAAACAACAATCACACAAACAGCCTATACATGGAACCTCTCATAACCGCCTGATAATGCCTCCGATCATTTGACAAGAATACTTATATATAGGAAGTACCAGCGGCGTATCCACCATATTCTTGTCAAATTTTCATTGACTTTATCCGCAAGTTATGATTAGTTCTATGTGACTCTACAACAAACACAACAACCACAAGATACTGATAATGAAAATGTCTGTGCGATCAAGGCTCAATCAAACGGAGCCGATCGTATTGCATGTACTGAAAATGAAAATGTCTGTGCGATCAAGGCTCAATCAAACGGAGCCGATCGTATGTGGGCACGCCGGGTTCACGCTCATAATGAAATGGGGAACATGCTCAACGCTCATAATGTAATGGGGAGCGGCGGCCTATGAAATTGCATATACTGAAAATAATAAACAATAATTACTCAAACAGTTTACACATGGAACCTCTCATAACCGCCAGATAATGCTTCTGATCCTTTGACAAGAATACTTATATATAGGAAGTACCAGCGGCGTATCCACCATATTCTTGTCAAAGTTTCATTGGCTTTATCCTTAAGTTATGATTGGTTCGATGTGATTCTAAAACATAAAGAAAAACATAAAACTAAACGATTGGAGTTGAATCTTGATTTTCGGTGAAGAGGACAAGTTGGGTATCTTCGTTTGGGCCGTCATTATCTTCGACAGGATTGGCGTTGATGTTGAAGACTCTTCCTCTTGCTGGTGGCCTAGCGGTTGGGTTTTCTTGGTTTACTTGGTTAACTGGGTTTGATTGGGCTTGAGCGTTTATGATGTTAACTAATCGAGGGCACGTGTTTCTAAAGTGGGTAGGGTCGCCACAATTGAAACAAGCTCGAACATATGGGAACATGGGGTATTGGGGTTGTTGATAGGTTTGGGCCATGTTTTGAGTAGGAGAAGAGATTTGGTTTTGAAAGGTGCGGCAAACCTTGCTCAAATGACCATAGCGTCCACAAGTTGCACATAGTCGACAAGGTAAAGTAAGGGGATGGTGATAAAAACAGTTGTTGCATCGAGGGTGAGGTCCAAGATATGGTTTCTTATTTGGGTAAGTTGAGTTGGGTGCCACTTGAGTGATTGGGATAGCTTGGATGGGTATGGCGTGTGAAATTGGTTGATTTCGTTGGATAGCAGCGAAAAGTTGCCCGTCTCTTTTTCTCTTAGAATTGGGTTGAGAAGGGGATTCGGTTTGGGTGGAGTCGGAGGTTTCAGTCGATGCTTTATCCTTCTTCTTCTCCTCCTTGAAGTCTTTGTTCTGGATTCTGTTCTCGGTGAGCGCTGTTGCTAGCTCCATTGCTGCTTCCAAAGTTGCAGGCGTGGTACTTATTACAGAGTCTTGAATCTTTGACGGAAGACCACGAATGTAGTGCTCGATCAAACGGTAGAGGGGAGTGAACATGTTGGGAACCATTTGATGTAACTCGAGGAATCTTTTGTTGTACGTGGTGTGGTCTCCTTACTTTTGCTTCAACGAATAAAATTCATCTTCTAATTTCTTGATTTCGCTCCATGGGCAAAATCGTCTGGTCATGATTTCCTTCAATTCATTCCAAGTTAAAGTCATAGCATCTTCAACACCTCGTTTGGCCTTCTCTGTATTCCACCAAGTAAGTGCTATTCCATATAATCGACCGGTAGCATATCGCACTTTGCGATCATCGGGGCAATCGCAATTTAGAAAAGTGTTCTCCATCTCTTCAAACCAATGGAGGAGAGCGGTGACGCCTTCAGTCCCTTTGTATTTTGGAGGGTCGCATGATTTGAAATGCTTGTAGGTGCATTTAGTGGTATTAGGGGGAGGGTTGATAACGTTTTGATGTTCTTGATTGACAGGATTAGCGGTAAGTGCTTGTTGGACTTGGATACAATGTTGGGTATTACGGCAGCCATTTGTTGTGCGATTAGGGCAGCCATGCGCTCGCGGGCTTTTCCTGCTCTCATCTTTCTACGGGCGAGGTTAGAAGACATCTACAAGGAATACATGTCAAGAGTATGAGTTGGATGCTTTTGGGATCATGGGTCGCACTAGGAATGAACATTCATAAAATAATTATAGAAAAATAAATCTACTACATCCATAGGATGTCTTGGGCTTTGCTCGCCATTAGGCCCTACATCCCGTCATACTTCACCTTCGTAATCATGTGGGCCCCCATGAATACCGGGTTTTTCATATGGTTCGCATGTGTTAGCCTGGTTGCGTACACTAAAACCCGGAGAAAATCGAGATATATGTATACAACGTGTGATATTCGGAATGTGTCCAAGTGTAGACACGGTGACACCTCAAAGTGGGTTAGTTCGAACGACGTTTGGTGTGACATGCTTTGGCCTAATAGGTCCTTCGTACTCTCATCGTTAGTCCCCAGGTAGGCAAACTGGTCCGTTATATTGGATTTATACGAATGCCAACCTAGACAGGACGTTCCGACTACCGGTACTTGTACCCTTCCAGTTACTACATGCCCGTCGCAGAACTTACTTTGACGAGATTTGAAAATTGCAACAAAATCTTTGAATAACAAAAGTATGAAGATGAATTGAATATATGAACATTGATATATGTATAATGAATGTGTATGTAAGTATGTATGTTTGACTGTAAATATAAACAAATATGAAACAAATAAATATCATAAGTTTGTATGTAACCACCTAATCAATTAAAATTTAGGCAGACTATAGTATAGGCTCAAAGGGTCTAATAACCTATCCTATATCCCTATAGTCATGGCTCTGATACCAATCTGTCACACCCCGACCCGCAGCGGAAAAGGTGATCGGGGCATGATTGGGTTATCATCAAAGCTCATGACATTTATTTTAACGTTTCATATTCATTAATACAATTTAATGGAAATTTACAAACATAATTACATCATGACCTAAACATCAATCTAAGCTTCTTTGTTTTCTTCTAAGGCATTTCCTATGTTTTTCTTACTTCATCCTGTTCACCTGTATCATGTGTAAAAAGGGTTTTTGGATCAACAAAAAGTTGGCGAGTGAATCCTATGGAAAACATTTGAACAAGTTTATTTAATTGATTATAAAATAGAGTGCACAACCACACATGAGTAAAAAAAAGTAGATGTAAACTTATTCACCAATCAATTTAATAATAAACAATACACACATGAAACAATAATGGATCGTTTAGAGGCACGCGTTGCTCAACTCGTCTCTCACGAGGAACTGATGGGCTTAATGAGTGACTTTCATATAAGTTGACAAAATGAAATACATAACCACAACAATATAAACAATCTAAGTTTAGATCACAATATGGTATGGCACAAGTTTAAATAAACGAGTTAATTATTTTGTGACACATGACACACCACAAAACGTGTAATTAAAAAGGGGGAGTTGTAAGATTCACTCACAGTGGGTGCGTCCGGTTGATGATGTTGAATGCACGCGAAGTGGTTTTAACCACGAGTGAAATTAACCTAGATAAATAGCATTATGGTTCGGTAAGTAAACGGATTTTATTAATCCATTTTAGTAGGATTGTTGGGTGTATTTTTGTGAGTTTAAGGCTATTTTCTAACCTTAAAAATGTTATTTTTAAGTATTTTTAATTGATTTTTAAATAAAATAAATAAATAAAAATAATAAAAAAATTGACTTTTTTGACCGTTGACCGTTGACCTTGACTGTTTGACCGGTTCGTATGCGTGTAAGTGTGCGCTGAGTGAGGCTCGAACCCGAGACCTCCCGTACGCGCGCACGCAGCTCTACCAACTGAGCTACGTGTCTAACCCGAAATATTTCTGTTTTTAATTATATTTATATATTAATTAGATTAAGCCGAAAATCAACTTATTTCTAAAAAGATTTTAATCAGTGACTCGGTGCGCTCCACAGGTCTCGAACCCGGGACCTGTGGGTTGAGTTAACACACAGTCCACCGCTGGACTGTGTGTCTAACTTGTTAAATAATCCGATTTATATTATACTTATGAACAAACTTCATTATTTCATTTCTGCCTTATTTTAAAAAGTTAGATAATTGTCCGAATCAGTGCAGAAGACCGGACTCGAACTCGTGACGTGTGTTTAAACATTCACACAGTTCACCGCTGGACTGTGTGTCTATCTTGGTTATTATTCCGGTTATTATTAAACTTAACATGTACAGCGGTGACTCCGGTTCGGTTAACAAAAAAAGACATTTTTATTAAGGCAAGCATGCGTGGGACAAGATTCGAACTCGAGACGTTTACGTGTTTAATGTGCACACAGTCCACCGCTGGACTGTGTGTCTAACCCGAGTTATAACTTGATTTAAATTAAACATATAGACAACGGACACTTCGTCCTCTTCGTTAGATTTTAGCCAGAATCGGAAGTCCGACTGGTTCGAAGATTAAATCATGTTCGTTAGTGTCTGATGGTTAATTACATGTGAGATTAAATAAAAAGAATGAAGGATTAAGCGTAAGGTATACCGACTGGACTTCTCTGTTTCTCCGGCAGAACTCCGGTGACAGCAAAAGATTCCGGCGTCGTGTGTCTTGCAGCAGAGAGTCTTCAGCAAGCTTGAAAAGGATGTGGGTGACTTCGGTATAAGCTCAGGGGGTTCAATAAGGCTCAGAAGTGAAGGGTTCGGTTTTCCGGCGATGTGCAGAAGTTTTCCGGCGAGTGAAATTACGTCGGGTAAAGGTGCGGTTTTGAGCGAAAAAGCTTGCAGAGGTTTGAGGGGGTATTTATAAGGCAGGTCATCGATGAATTTGGTCCGATTTCCGACTTGATTCGTTGGTTAGAAATTCTCCGGCGGTTATAGTTTGTGTCGCGGGTTTAGGCGTCGGTTATAACCGATGTGGGTTTAAATGTTTACGTTAAGACTTGAAGAAACCGTCCAATCTCGCGAGATCGCCGGGATTTCCGACGACTAAAATTTGGGCGCCGGTTTTGAATTCGAGAATCATGATATGAATTAATTGATTCTAATAATTAACAAAGAACACTAGTGGCGCATTGGTTGAGTGTGTGTGCGATAAGACTTTGCTGAACCGGTTGACTGACCCGGGTTCGAAACCCGGCAGAACCATTTTATTTTTATTTCATTATTTTTAACAATTTTTCAAAAACAAATTATATATTCCAATATAATAATTAATTATGTATCGTTTAAAATTAATTTGGGCATTAAATACGCAACGAAATTTTTAAACTGATTGTTCGGTTAATAAACGGAGCGGGTTTAGTAAAATCCGTTTTTGACGGATGTTACAATTATCGTTAAAACCTTGATTTATGCAAAAAGGACATTTTAGTCAAAAATGGCATAATTACGGAACTTGCGCATAAACTCAGATAATATAACCCTCAGAGGGTTATGCTATATTATATTACGATCATAATGCAACTTTAGATCAGTAGCTAACTAATCTAAATCGGGTCAGAATCGAAAGTCAAAGCAAAAATCAAACTTCGCGACTTTCGGTTGCGAACCGACCCTAGAACTGAAATTGACGAGCCCAACATGGTCTTACATGTTCTAATAATTATTACCAACTTTTTTAATTGTCAAAACAGGTTTCATAGCATATATAAGATCTTATGATTTTTCCAAAAAATGGCTTGTTTGACTTTTTAATAACTTAACTTTGACCCGTCAATTGGTCTAGCAAACGTGATCTTCAGGAGGTGTCATTTATAGGGACTAACACCTACTTTATTACGATCACTTATCCATGTTCGTTACAAACAATGGCTGGACCATAATGGTCTTAACCGAAAGTCAAAACGTTTTCCATAAAACGCTTGACTTTTGGCTATAAAAGCCTATAAACGAAAATGCACAAGGAAGGAACACTTACAATAGGTTCCTACAATGCAATAGAACTAAGTTGGATGCTCCTTTCAGTTAGGAACTTCCAGAGGAGGGAGATAGAGTTGAAAATGAGAAAAGTGCAAGTTCAAAGGTTGAACCTTTACAACTATTTATAGTCGGAGAGCTTGAAGGAGGTGATGCCAGGTGCTAAGGGGTGTAAGAGGGAGCTTACAAGTGTCCTAAAACGTGGCATAGCTGTTTGCAAGTTCTCGGTTTCGAATCAAATGGTTTTTGGCAATTTGTGTGGATGCCAAGCAAATTTTCTGCAGATACAGGCCTCCGCGCCCCGCGAGAGGCCAAGGCTTGCCTCCCGCGCCCCGCGAGCACCCCATGGCTAGTTTCAACGTTTGACACTTTTTGCCCCTCAACTTATAAAACCTTCTAGAACCTCCTAAAACACATTTTTAGCACTTTTAACCCTCCGTAGCCAATACTAGGCGTATCCGGGATTATGCTCGGACATTGTCGAGCTATCGGTTCGTTAAAAGGTCATCAGAGGTATAAATTAACATGTTAACACTTTTAATGCCTCCATTGTCCAACTTTTATATAATCACGGATTTAATCCTTCTTGTCCAACAAATGGAACATACGAGAGTTAGAACTTCGTAAAAGATCACTCAGAGACTCGTTATAAGCATGTTGACTCCGATGTCACTCAGAGGCTGGGCATGTTGACACAATGGTCAATCAGAGGCCAAGTGTTAGCATGTTGACACTAATGGTCACTCAGAGGCTATATTTTAAGCATGTTGACACTAATGGTCACTCAGATGCTATATTTTAAGCATGTTGACACTAATGGTCATTCAGAAGCTCAGTTTATGCATGTTGTCATCAGAAGGTCACTCAGAGACTTAGTTTGAGCATGTTGACGCTTTTAGACCTTGTTAGTCTTTAATAGACTAAAAATAAAATATAACACGTGTCGCTATATTATTGGGCACGATTTTACAGGGTGTTACAGTTTCGTTTACTTGTACATACTACTCATAAAACGATCTCAAAAAAAATACATCGGGCCGAACAATTAAAACGAAACACTACCGTACTTTTGCAAAAAAAAAAACTAAAATGAAGGAAAGACTAAATTTAAAACTGGGGGCAAAATTGTAATTTCTCAGGACAAATGAGTGTGTGTCAGACAACCGCCCTATACCCCGCCCGCATTGCGGGGTGCTAAGCCAATATTTCTAAATTACATAACATGTATGCATGTATTTTGTTTACTTGTACATACTACTTACAACACATGCTTAATAAAAAATATATCAAGTCAACCAATTAAACCAAAACACTACTATAGTTTTGCTAAATAAAACTAAAACATTGGAAAACTGTCAATTTGAGTTGGGGCAAAATAGTAATTGTTAGGACGAATAAGTGAGCGCTAGACAGTTGGTGACACAAAAATTGCATTGAGTCAACCAAGTAAAATAAACACTACTATAGTTTTGCAAAAAACAAAAACAAAAAATAAAACGATGGCAACACTACAACTTTTTAACGGGGGCAAATTCGTAATTTTAGACTGGGGCAAAACCATAATTTTTTTTAGAGAAACCATAATTTTGACTCAGGGTAAAATCGTAATTTTTAGCGGCGAGCAAAAGCATAAATTTATTTTGAACCGGGGGCAATTGAGTCAACCAAGTAAAATAAAACACTACTATAATTTTGCGAAGAAAACAAAAACAAAAAATAAAACGATGGCAAAACTACAAATTTTTAATGGGGCAAATTCGTAATTTTAGGCTGGGGCAAAACCATAATTTTATTTTAAACTAGAGGCAAAACCATAATTTTGAACTTAGGATAAAATCATAATTTTTAGCTGTGGGCAAAAGCATAAATTCATTTTGAACCGGGCAAAACAATAATTTTGAACTAAAGACGAATCGTAAATTTTGAAATTGGGGCAAAATCATATTTTTTAACTAAGGATAAAACCATTATTTTAAGCTAAAAGTTTAATATATTTTTATTTTAAACAAAGAGTATAACTGTAATTTTAAACTGAAAAGAAAATTATAGTTTTAAAATAGAGATAAAGTCGTAAATTAATTCGACCAAAAGAATACTCTTGCCCCAACTTCTGAATGTATTTGTAGGATAATGAAATGGCATGAGACTAGAAGTCTTGAATGATCGAGGTTTCCAAACTCCACGAAAATCTAAAGAGAAATTTAATCTTCTAGAAGCTTGGAAAAGATAATCATGCAAATTTTTAAATAAGAGCAAGCCCAATAGTCTCTTTTGGTGCATTTTTCTAGCCACGCGCTGTTTTTTAATTTAGAGGTACGATTTTGTACGAGAAAACAATTCGTATTACACGAAGTAAATGTGAGAATCAGAGAAGCACACGTGTACTTGGTTTGAAAGGTAAATTAAGTATTTCTTACTTAAATAAGTTTTTTTTGACTTTTAAACGGCTGTAATTCTTCTCCTACATTAATATTTAAAAAAAATTATAATGTATTAACGAGCATTTCATTCTTTTAAAAAAAAATTATAACGTATAACGTATTTGAAGCACTGTTCACGTCGTTTGAAGTAAAATTTCAAGGTAAGTTTTAAATCATTCGACTCATATTCTTGTTCTAATCAAAAGCCCTAAAACATCAGTTTGTAATTCGAAACTTAATCCATTAAGTTTTTTTAATTGAGGACGGATGGAGGAAAATAGTTGAAATGTGAGACTGTCAGGGAGAATAAAAAAGGTGGGACTGCTAATTACCAATGACGTCTGGTACAAATTATTAGAGACCAATATCCCTTTTAATTAACACCTATTATAAAACTAAATATTTAAAATTTATCAGCAAAATATATTTTTAAATTTATAAAGTTGTAAAATTACAAATTAATGTTTAAAAGTTATTTAAAGTTTTCTAATTTATATTTCAGATTATAAAATTATTTATACCAACCAAAAATATTTATTTTTTAATATAGTTAATTATAATAAAAAGTTGGTAATTAAAAGAAAAGTAGGTATAAAAGGTGGTGATGATGTGACAACATCTTTTGGGTTGAGTGGGTTTTTGATATTTTTAAGGATGAGTGTTTTTCTAATATTGCAAATGGCTAAGTGTCACGCCCTCAAATTCTAACAGCGAGATTTTATCGCGAGACGCGTGAGCTTTCAAGAGCATTATCATTAGTTACGTCGAACGGACACTAAATTGTCTTTTGAAAACCACGTTGCTCAATAAATAAGAAATAGTGTTTCAAAATTAATGATAATGCCGAAGCAAAAGTAAAAGTAAATGCAAAAGTAGTTAACGTGCAAAACAAAACGCTAAAACCCATGCAATAATGTAAAGAAAAGCGTTTAAATGTTTGTAAAGCCCCCAACTCCATGAAATATGTTAATCCTCGTGCATACCTTAGTAACTTAAGAAGACATGCAAAATGTGTTAACATAAGGTTGGTGAGTTCACAAGTTTCAACAGAAAATAAATGTTTGCCAGATGATGTAATATTTTAATTATATCTTTAGGTTGCTAGCCTTTTTACAAGTTACTAAACATTTCAAAACCGAAGCTGAGTGTTTGTGTTTAATGCCTTCCACCACGTCTATCATAACGATGGTGAGATGTTAGGTCAATATTACACCCATTCAACTCCCAGTCGAGTTAGCGCGACTAATGCAAGTGGGGTTTGTCAAACCTAGTAGTATCACTCAATTTACCTCGCTAACTCCTTATATTAACGGTTCGAGATGTAAGGACTTTCATGATACGCTTGTGCTTAGTAAACATATGATATAAAAGAAATACAAAAAACTAAAAGTTTGCGTTCATGTTTTCTCTAAAAAAAAGCGCGTAAAAGAGTGTCGTAAAACTCACCTTAGGGTGTGTGTTATATCAAACAAATACAAGTAACAAGTGGCGTGTTCGTATGAGTTCATAAGATCACTATATCCAAACAATCCCATTGTTTAAGTTTTAAGAAAGGTTCACAAGTTTGACCAAGTTTGACCCGTTGGTGACTCATTAAGTGATTTAAAGTTCGTTTATGATCACACAAAATCAAAAGTATGCAAGTATGGTACATCACATAACATGTCTGGTTCTTTTCAAAACTTTATTACCAATAAGGTTTCCCTTTTTAGTAAGTTGTGCATGGACTCTAATTCCCAAGAAATCTACTAAAGACACTTCTAAACATGTTAATATATCCTAATTAACATATCTAGAATGTTACATATCATCATGCACATCAAATTCACAAATCTTACATGTCTAGGATAATAAAGTTTTCACTTTCGGAAAGCTACAATCTAGTATGCAAGTTTACAACTTTTCACACATCAAAACATGTTTATACAACCGACGTAACACATTAGCATCATCCTACGTGTTCATGCATGTCTAAAACTCAAGTTATAACTTGCAATTTCATAAAGTTTCATTTTTTTTGGAAACCCTAGGTAATTAAACACTGTTCACGTAATTTAATCATACCAAACTCTTTCATATGACCTAACTAGCATATATAAACCAAGATTGATCACCAAAAGTGTCTAACACGCAATCCTACATACACCAAGATCAACAAAGTTTCAATTACTAGTAAGTTGTGATCACTATGCTCGGTTACTAAATACGATGTTTTTAACATGTAAATATGCTTGAATTAACATATAGTCATCATTTACCATCATCACAAAACCATCATACTTGCTTAGAAATCACTATACCAAATTCATCATCAATAAAGTTTGAAAGTTCGTGTTCGGATCGAAAACCATGATTAGTGTGTGATTTGTTCAAATACGGAAGATTTAAGATTAATAAACAACTTTGTTGTATTGATTCGGACAACATAATGTTACAAACCGACATATAATAAGTCATCCTAACAACACTGAAAGAGGATACATCATGGAAACCGGGAGAGAACAAGTGGTGATCTATCCCAAATCTAAAACCTTAGTTTGCAAATGACACATGAACAAGTATTTATAGGTCCACCACCTTTACTTGGAAATTCCATGTGAAGGTCCACCTTCACTTGGATTTCACCTTCACTTGAAAATCCAAATTACGGTGGACTGTCACTTGCAAACACACAAAGTAAAACGTAAAACTCTGTCATTTGACTGTTCACTAACTGTTACATAATTAGCATAAAACGTAAACTAATCTATTCACACAGCAGCGTACACAAAAACTGCACTAACAAAGTTTCTACTTTTAGTAAGGCATGAACTAGCATGGATCTAGGGTTTTCAATTCATGCAAAAACATTCAAATCATATATACAAGTATAGACAAATACTAGACACATCATTTAGTTTGATTGAGATTGCGTTTGGATTGAAAAACATAAAAACGATAAAAAATATGAATACTTACTTGTAAGCATTAGAGGGTATGAGAATCGGTCAAGAACAAGTTTAATTGCAAGTTCCAAGCAAGAAACAATGGTATGGTGATGGTGGTGTTGGTTGGTAAAAAATTGAATGAAAGGGAGAGAGGCCATGATCGGGGGTGGGGGTTTAGGTTTGGGATTATTTTTTGTTTTTTTAAACTAACTATATGTGCTCTATGGGTTGCAATATGGGCTTTGGAATCCCCACGGGCCTTTTATAATTAAAATACAAGTTTAACATTAATTACCCAAAGTTACATTTTTTTGGAAAATTCCCACATTATTTTATAAACACGAATCTTTGTAATTACACGTAATCATACGCGATTTTAAAAAGTTCACATAACAAACGTAAAAGTCAAATAACATACAAGTTGACATTAATTAAATTTATTTAACTGTTGGAGAATATATTTCACTTAATTACCAATTTTCGGGGACAAACTCGTGTGTGGTTTTATAGTTCTCTGAATTATAGTTATGTGGGTGTTCGTGTAATGTTTAAGATAATGTTCGAGGTAACAAAGTTTGTATTAATGGTGCTAACTTGAAATTGCTAGGTGTCACATCATCCCTTCGTTGAAAGAATTTCCGTCCCAAAAGTTAACTATGGTCGCAAAAAGAAAGAAAATTTTCTGTATCTCACATCATCCTCTTGTTAAAAGAAATTTTGCCTAGAAATTTAACTAGTACTTTTGATGTTGAGCGTTGTTTGTTTGAATAACTGAGGATACTTGTGCATTATTTTATCCTCGGACTCCCATGTTAACTCTGGTCCATGCTTCGAGTCCCAACGAATTCACACGATGGGGATTTTTCTATATTTGAGTATTTTGACCTCGATTGTAACATCCGTCAAAATGGGTACTAAGAAAAAACCGACCCGTTTTGGAAGTTAAATCCGAACCATTTGTAAACCAGTTCGAATCGTTATAAATAAAATATATTATTTTTTTTACCCTACTCCGATTTTTATGAAATTTAGGTTATATCATAGAGAAAAGTACTTCTATAAAACATTATATTTTTCCAGTTATACACGAGAAAAACAAGTTAAGCAGCTGAATTATATATATATATATATATATATATATATATATATATATATTTATATATATATATATATATATATAGAGAGAGAGAGAGAGAGAGAGGAGGGAGAGAGAGAGAGAGGAAGGTTCATTTGAGAAGAAATTTAATGTGAGAAGAAAAAGAAAAAATGACATAATAGTAAAACATTAAATAGTTTATAACTCTTCTCATTAATTATGTTATTTCTCATTAATAAAGAAAAAACATTTTATCCTACACATTTAAAATTTATCCTACATATGTCTAACATTTAACGGAATTAACCCTACACTCATGTAAATTTACCTACACATTTCAAATTTTATCATATACATACTAAAATATAATTCTACGCATGTCGAAATTATCCTACACCATAAATTATTTTATCTTTAAAGAGTATATGAAAAAAATGAGTTACAAGTTTAATTAATTAGCTAATTAATGACAAATATAGATTTACCTATATGCCCTTTTCATAACATTAAATACACACATTAAATGAAGTAAATGAAGAATTTCTATGGGTTTAAAAATTATTATTTTTATACTTACAAAATTTTTATTCTCATATATATATATATATATATATATAATTACAACGGATTATATATAAATAAAATATTATATAAAAGTCAAATCTCTCTTAAATGACAATGTTTTATTCTCTCAATCAAGAGATTAATGCCATACAAATTAAAAACCAAATCATACCCTATATCTTTAACACTTTCCCTTCTCTCACTAGTTTCTTCTAAAACCCTAGCCACCACCATCTCTCTCCATGCAAGACTTTGCAAAACTTCTCTCAAGCTATCTATTGGAAGCAAGGACCATCATCTCATACTTGAACTCTCTTATTTGAAAGTAGTTTTATAAATTTGTTCTTTTTATATCTTTTTATTTTATGATTCATGTCCTTGCTTTAATTCTTATAAAATTTCATTTCTTTTAGAACTTGGAGTTTCTAGTTATAGGTTACATTTTGTTTTAGAAGTAGCTTGTGTTTGTGTTTTGATTAAAAGTAGATTGGGTATAATGTTTATCATCATTTTTATTATATCTTGTTAATTTTTACATTTTTAAACGTTATATATATAATATATATATATATAAATAAGTATTTCATAAATTATAGACTTTATCATAGTTTCATGTGAATTTTATGACAATGAATTTCTCTCAAACAAAATTATGACCTACTTTAGTTGATGAAATTCATAATGGTTATAAATTATATAAGGGTTATGGATGAAAATATGCTAAAATATATAAGATATAATTTTTGGAAAAATATACAATATATAAATTCATGTTTGTTAGATTGGACATGTAAAATATGAAAAAATATATTTTCTTTTATTCAAATACTATAAAGTTCAAATTTATATATATTGTTCTTTAAAACTTAATTATATATATAGATTACTTAACTATGTATATAGATTATAAAAGCAGGACCTATTATATTTTAGCAGTTTTATGATATTAAAACATATATTATGTTAGTAGACTTATTATCCTAGATTTATGGAAATAGAGATGTTTAATTAGTTATAATATTATTATTAATAATTTGGTAAAATAATATATTAGAACCATAACCCTAAGTATTAGGTTGCTTTACTTTATATATTTTGAAGAGTTGTTTTATTATATTTTTGGTTTCATATTACTTAGGATAATTTTGTCATTTTAATCATTCCTTTCAATACTCGTGTAGCTAATAGATTAACGGAACACACACTGTGAGTAGATCTTACTTTATCTCCCTTTTGTCATTTTAACCTTTTTAGGGCATATCGTGTGTCATTAATTCTAAATGTTTCGTATTATTTTCAACATGCAAATCAAAAGGTGTTATGTGCTCATAAATTGCATCATATGTTTCATTGCACTTACTTGTTAATTGCTTTGTGTTATTGGTTTCGTGTGGATCTATCTGGCTGATTGTTTTCCCCACGGACATGGGTCGAATTCGGTATCACCACCTTGTTTCATAGTTTCGTTTTTCGCCTTTGAGGCTTGAATCGCTTCATTGTTTCATTACTTATGTTTCGTTTTATACTATTATTATTATTATTATTATTATTATTATTTTATTATTATTATTATTATTATTGTGATAATTCGCTTTTCGCCTTCCGAGGCTTGAATCGCATCATTGATGTCACATATTTTTTGTTAAAATAAATTAATTAAATAATTTTATTACATTTAAAAATCAAAGATTTGTTCACCAACTATTGTTGACCCTAAAATCTATTTTACACATGATATAGGTACACAAGGTTGATTGCATGATGAGAAGACACATAAGGTCGTGCCTTAGAATAAATTAATCAAGACTTTTGTTTCGTATTTTCCTTTGAGATTGTAATGAATTTTTTTTGAAATTATATGGTTATGTGTGATAGGTTTAGGATCCTATAAAAGATGAAATTTGTGAGAAGGATAAGAAAGAACATGTTGATGACACATGTCATTATTTAATTTATTAGGATAAGTGCAATTAAGTAATTTAACAAAAAACCTAATTAAAGATAAAATTCAAAAACCCAAATGCAATGCATATGCAACTTCCCCGTCTTTTTTAAATCAATAACTTTTTATACGTAACTTTTTAAAACAAATTGCACCATAATAATGAGTGTTTTTTTATCTTTAATATGAGTACCATATTGCTATACTTATATGCAAAAAAAATTATGTTTCGATCGTATGTTTTAGTCCATGGTGTTATCTCTATATTGTTTTAATTGTATAGTGATTCAAGGCATTGTGTTTTACAGTAAACACCATGAACGTGTATAAAACACCATAACATTGCAAATACCATTTACGTTCAATCTTTCAATCTCATTTTCTATGGTGTTTATTTTAGGATTTCAAAACAGATTATGGTGTCTTGTAAAAGTATTAGCTTGTTGAATTTAATGATATTTTTATTGCTAATGGAATGGTTCTTTGTATACTTGTATGGTTCTTGTTTTCTATGGAGTTTTATTTTAGTTTCATGGTGTTTCTGTATAAGAAAATGGTAGTTTGCTGAATTCAATTGTATTTGCAATGTTATGGTGTCTTATATACGTTCATGGTGTTTTACTGTAAAACACAACACCTTGAATCACTATATAACTAAAACAAAATACACAAAACACCATGGACATTGCAAATACTATTTACGTTCAATCTTTCAATCTCATTTTCTATGATGTTTTATTTTAGGATTTCAAAACAGATAATGGTGTCTTGTAAAAGGAAAAAATAGCTCGTTGAATTTAATGATATTTTTTATTGCTAATGGAATGGTTCTTTGTATATTGTATGGTGTGTTGTTTTCTATGGTGATTTATTTTAGTTTCACGGTGTTTCTGTATAAGAAAATGATAGTCTGTTGAATTCAATGGTATTTGCAATGTTATGTGTCTTATATATGTTCGTGGTGTTTTATTGTAAAACACAAAACCTTAAATCACTATACAACTAAAACAAAATAGACAAAACATCATGGACTAAAACATCCGATCAAAACGTATATAAGTATAGTAATATGGTACTTATATTAAAGATAAAAAACACTCGTTATTATAGTGTATTTTTTAAAAAAAAAAAGTTACGTATAAAAAATTATTGACGTTTAATAAAGACGAGGGGGAAGTTGCATCTGCATTGCATGTGGGTTTTTGAATTTAAAAATGTTAAATTTATTTTTATACCCAAAATCTAGAAAATTAATTATTTTAAGGGTAAACATTATTTACAATTTTGCCACTACAATCTCAACCATTAGATTATAGATCAAAGGGTGTAGATTCTTTCTTACACTTCTCACAAAACACACCCTTTTACAATAACCCTACTAATGTGGACATTTAATATTGATGCTTTAAATATATTGAAACTTTTACTAGTGTCATATGCTATGAACAATCATCATGCCTTGTACCATATCCACTACGAGTCGAGGTGTGACAGATTGGTATCAGAGCTGATGACTATAGGTAATTAAGTAGGTTATAAGCCCTAGATTAGACTATAGTTTGTTAGGAATTTATATGCTTTTTTTAATTGTTTATAGCTTATGATTATTTAAAGTACACATGCACATGATTACTTATCCTTAGTGAACGGTGTAGGGAGTCTGAGAATTAAGGATCCTTATTTTTACTTATGATTTCTAACAATTGTTTTCTATGTTTGTAATGAAAATGTGCATGTTTTGGACGACGTGGACCAAATCATAAGCTGGAATCTCGGTCGATATTTGCTGGAGATGCGGCATGTGACGAATTCCACTAACGTTCATGAGCTTGGAAGTGGTCATCCAAAACGGCCTTAGTTGTTAGCTCAATTCAAAAGGGGTTGATCAAGTGTTAGATAGCTGATTTACGGTTACACACACACATTCGTATACATTGCAAAAACAGAGCTTTCACAACACACCTAGCAAACAATCATTGTACTACACTTGATCAACATCTAAAGTTGTAATCTTTGTAGTGCAATATAGTTGATAGTGATAGTTTTCACTATCCGAGGTTTTTTATGCCAGAGATCTTTCGAAGATCAAGGGCTTTTTCCTCATATAAATCCTTGTGTACATCATTACTTACATTTCGCATTTGTTCACACAATTGTTCAACACATTAGCATTCTACCTCACAATCAAAGTTTGGTTATATTATCCTTAAACCGAATTTTGACCAAAACAGTTTGGCGCCCACCGTGGGCAAGTGGTGCTTCAATTCTAATAATCTTCATTCATTTATATTCATTTCCATCAACTTCATGGCCTCTCAGGGGAAAACTGCTTCAAGTGCCATGTCGGCAGTTACCTCATCACAAACCAGTGCATCATTGCCTGTTATTCCCCTGCATTCGAGATGAATGCTGAAAATGTTTAGAAGAAGACATCATCCGTCTTCACAAGATCAAAAGCTCCTGCTGTTTCTTCCTATACAACTACTAATAATGATCATCTGTTTTAATGTTGTAGATGAAAGGCTACATGAAACAGCAAGACAAAACCAACCAAAGGATCATTCGTGAAATTGATTAAATCAAGAAGCAGAAGAGACCAGCCGAAGTTCGATCCCCGTTTGCCTAGGTCGTTGGATTTTGCTACTCCATCATCAACAATCCAGCATTCTGAAGGACCAATGTCCAGTTTCAAGAATCCTCAAACCTCCAGTATGGATCCCTAGCAGTGATGCAACCTCAAGGATCCTACTTCCAATATCATGGATCCTCTATCCTTATGCGAGGATCACTGGAGACCACTGAGCCTCAAGGATTCTTCTACTAACCTGGAGGATCGTAGGGAATGTACCAACCCCAACGATCCTACATTCAGCATAAAGGATCCTCAACTCGGATACAAGGATACATGGAGTATCCATCAAGACCTTCAGCACCAATGTATCCGGGATCTAACATCTTTCAGGATCAAGGATCCTCAAGGAGTCAATCACTTAGAAGTTCCGAAATCTATGAAGGGGATTTTATCCCCATGCAGACCATTGCTTCTTCTGGTCCTACTATTGCATTGGACATGTCTTATTCTAGATATACTTCTGGGATACCAACTTCAAACCAGTCGGGAGGTAATAATTTCAATACATCTTTTGATACTAACTGTACTTACATGCAGGATGGAGGGATCAATCAAGCCATGGCCAAGGAGTTGTAGAATCTCAAGGACATGATATCTAGTGTCCCTGGAGTGGTTAAACCCACCTGAGATTCTAGATGGGAGTCACAGAGTATCTCGCTATGCACCGCCCTTATGCAATGCTGAGATACTAAGGCGTTTCCAAACCTGTAATATGAAGTTATATGATGGTACCACTGATCCAGAAGAGCATGCGGCTCAATACAGAGAAAGGATGGAGATCAATTCCATTCCCGAAAGGTTGAAAGAAGCTTGTCTGTGCAAGGGCTTTGGATCCACACTTACTGGATCAGCACTAAAACGGCTGCTATGTCTTCCTCCCTATTCCATAACTTCATTTTCTCACTTAGTTAATTTATTCAATAACCAATTTTCTTGTAGTAGAACCTTTGAAAGATTAACTAGTGACTTATATAGGATCACCCAATCTCGTGATGAATCACTTAGAGATTATGTTACTAAATGTGGTAGAGAGTCCTCAGAAATCCCAAATTTAGACATTGCCACTGCTGTGGAAGTGTTTTAAACGGGACTACAAAAAGATTATCCTTTCTATGATGATCTTGTTATGACACCTTGAAGGAACTTAGATGAAGTAAGGAACAGGGCTCTGAGGTTCATCCGACTAGAGGATAACAAAAGGATATAAGATAGGTTATCTGGGTCATCAAAACAGGAGAAGCAAGGATCCTTCTACAAGAACAATTGATCCAAGCAATACTCCAAGCATGACAAGCAAAACGTTCATTCGGTTGAACAAGAGGAAGATGAGGAGGAATATCCTCATATATCTGAATATTTTTTTTGCTGACAATAGTGAATTAATCCTTGCTTTGCAGAATCTAGGTGAAAAGGCTAGATGGCCCAAGAACAATGAAAAGTCTACATCCAACAAGGATAAATCAGAGTGGTGTGCATACCACGGAGACTTTGGCCACCTTACCGATGAATGCATTGCACTGAGAAAGAAGATAGGTTACCTACTCAATAAAGGTTACTTGAAAGAGCTTCTCGGAAGGAAGAAATCCAGGATCATTAAAAAGTACCCGAAAGAGCTCCTGTACCACCTGCAGACGCTCAAATTATTAACTTCTTTTCTGGAGGCTCCGATATATGTGGAACCTCATTCTCTACAACAAAGAGGCATGCTAAGGAAACCAAGTTGGAAAATAGAGACAGGCCTATCCGAACCTCCACCCTGACTTAATAGAAAATCATATACTTTGAAAGGATGACGGTGCTGATATACAGGATCCTCATCATGATGGTTTAATCATTACTTTATTTATATTTAACCACTTTGTTTGCAGGATCCTTATTGATGGAGGGAGCTCCGTGAACATTATTCAACTAGATGCCCTCAAAAGAATGAACATTCCGGAGATAGAAATAGTTCAAGAATCGTATGTCCTTGTAGGATTCAGCGGCGAGACAAAGAACATACTGGGGGACATCAAACTCGCAATCTACTTTGAGGGGGTAAACTTTGTAACATCCGTAGAAAACGGATTTTACCAAACACGCTCCGTTTATTAACCGAACAATCAGTTTAAAAATTTCGTTGCGAATTTAATGCCCAAAATAATTTTAAACGATACATAATTAATTATTACATTGGAATATATAATTTTTTTTTGAAAAACTGTTAAAAATAAGAAAATAAAAATAATATGGTTCTGCCGGGTTTCGAACCCGGGTCAGTAACCGGTTCAGCAGACTTAACACTCAACTCTCCAACCACTGCGCCACTGATGATTCTTGTTAATTATTAGAATCAATTAATTCATAACATGTTTTCCCGAATTCAAAGCCGGCGCCCAAATTTCAGTCGTCGGAAATCCCGGCGATCTCGCGAGATTTAACGATATCTTCAGTTATAACGTAAACATTTACTAGGACATCGGTTATAACCGACGCCTGAGTCCGCGACACAAACTATAACCGCCTGAAAATGTAATGACTTTGAATCAAGTCGGAAATTGGACCAAGTTCATCGATAACCTACCTTATAAATACCCCCTCAAACCTCTGCAAGCTTTTTCGCTCAAAACCGCACCTTTACCCGACGTAATTTCACTCGCCGGAAAACTTCTGCACATCGCCGGAAAACCGAACCCTTCACTTCTGAGCCTTACTGAACCCCCTGAGCTTATACCGAAGTCACCCACATCCTTTTCAAGCTTTCGGAAGACTCTCTGCTGCAAGACACACGACGCCGGAATCTGTTGCTGTCGCTGGAGTTCTGCCGGAGAAACAGAGGAGTCCAGTCGGTATACCTTACGCCTAATTTCTTTTTCTTTTATTTATATCTCACCTGTAATTAACTGAAAAACGCTAACGAACACGATTAAAACATCGAACCAGTCGGACTTCCGATTCTGGTTAAAATCTAACGAAGAAGACGAAGTTCGGTAACATATAAGTATAATTAAAATCAAGTTATAACTCGGGTTAGACACACAGTCCAGCGGTGGACTGTGTGCACAATAAACACGTAAACATCTCGAGTTCGAATCTTGTCCCACGCATGCTGCCTTAATAAAAATGTCTGTTTTTTTTGTTAACCGAACCGGAGTCACCGCGGTACATGTTAAGTTTATTAATAACCGGAATAATAACCAAGTTAGACACACAGTCCAGTGGTGGATTGTGTGTATGTTTAATCACAGGACACGAGTTCGAGTCCGGTCTACTGCATCGATCCGGACAATTATCTAACTTTTTAAATAAGTCAGAAATGAAAATACTTAGTTTGTATTTAAGTATAATAAAAATCGGTTTATATAACAAGTTAAACACACAGTCCAGCGGTGGACTGTGTGTTAACTCAACCCACAGGTCCCGGGTTCGAGACCTGTGGAGCGCACCGAGTCACGGATTAAAATCGTTTTTAAGAAATAAAGGATTTTCTGTTTAATCTAATTAGTATATAAATATAATTAAAATAGAAATATTTCGGATTAGACACGTAGCTCAGTTGGTAGAGCTGCGTGCACGCGTACGGAAGGTCTCGGTTTCGAGCCTCACTCAGCGCACATATACACGCATACGAACCGGTCAAAGTCAAAGTCAACGTCAACGGTCAACTGTAGCAAAAAAATCAAATTTTTTTTATTATTTTTATTTATTTATTTTATTTAAAAATCAATTAAAAATACTTAAAAATAACATTTTTAAGGTTAGAAAATAGCCTTAAACTCACAAAAATACACCCAACAATCCTACTAAAATGGATCAATAAAATCCGTTTACTTACCAAACCATAATGCTATTTATCTAGGTTAATTTCACTCGTGATTAAAACCACTTCGCGTGCATTCAACATCATCAACCGAACGCACCCACTGTGAGTGAATCTTACAACTCCCCCTTTTTAATTACACGTTTTGGGGTGTGTCATGTGTCACAAAATAATTAACTCGTTTATTTAAACTTGTGCCATACCATATCGTTATCTAAACTTAGATTGTTTATATTGTTGTGATTACGTATTTCATTTTGTCAACTTATATGAAATTCATTCATTAAGCCCATCAGTTCCTCGTGGGAGACGAGTTGAGCAACGCGTGCCTCAAAACCAATCCATTATTGTTCATATGTGTATTATTGAGTCTTTATTGTTTGTAGTTATGTCTTTCACATTGTCATGTTTATGCAAATTCATTCATTAGGCCCATCAGTTCCTCGTGAGAGACGAGTTGAGCAACGCGTGCCTCTAAACGATCTATTATTGTTCATGTGTGTATTGTTTAATATTAAATTGATTTATGAATAAATTTACATCTATTTTTACTCATGTGTGGTTGTGCACTTTATTTCATAATCAATTAAATAAACTTGTTCAAATGTTTTCCATAGGATTCACTCGCCAACTTTTTGTTGATCCAAACCCTTTTACACATGATACAGGTGAACAGGATGAAGCAAGGAAAACATAGGAAATGCCTTAGAAGAAAACAAAGAAGCTTAGATTGATGTTTAGGTCATTGATGTAATTATGATTGTAAATTTCCATTAAATTGTATTAATGAATATGAAACGTTAAAATAAATGTCATGAGCTTGATGATAACCCAATCATGCCCCGATCACCTTTTCCGCTGCTGGGGGTGTGAAACTTTGTACAAAAATTCCGTGTCATTGACTACTTGTCCTGTTGAATGTGATTCTTGGCAGGCCTTGGATACACGATATGAAAGTTGTTCCTCTACTTATTATCAATGTGTCAAGCTACTGACACCTTAGGGGTAGTGAAGATAGAAAGTGATCAACAAGAGGCAAAGAACTATTACACCTCTTCTATAAAATCGGCATCACTACCAAAATCGGGATAACAAACATAGCAACCTCCAAGGAGTGTCCTAGGTAGCAGAAAAAGACATCAAAGATGTAATTTTGGATCCTCAGGATCCTGAAATCAAAGTCCTCATGGGATCCGGGATTCTTGGCAGTAAAGAGCAGAATCTGGTATCCTTCCTGAAGAGAGGAAAGTCTACCTTTGCTTGGAAACATGAGGATATGACAGGCATATCTAAAGATATTATAACACACAAACTTGGAATTGGTAAATCTTTCAGGCCAATTCATCAAAAAAATAAGAAAATTTGCACTTGAGAGGAACCTTATCATCCAAGAGGAGGTAGACAAACTCTTGAAGGCAGGTATGATTAGAGAAGTTAAGTATCCAAGATGGTTAGCTAATGTAGTGGTGGTTCAAAAGAAAAATGGAAAGTGGAGGGTATGTGTTGATTTACAGATTTTTATAAGGCATGTCCCAAGGATCCTTTCCCATTACCACACATCGACTCAATGGTGGATGCAACAACATGACATGCATTGCTAACCTTTATGGACGCTTCCTCTAGATTCAAATAAATTCAGATGGAACCATCTGACCAAGAGGATACAACATTCATGACTCCTACTGGCATATATTGTTATATTGCAATGCCTTTTGGACTAAGAAATGCAGGTGTCACCTACCAAAGACCGGTCAACATGATGTTCAAAAAGCAGATTGGAGACACTATGGAAGTGTATATAGACGATATGGTGGTAAACTCCAAGAGAGCAGAG
Source organism: Scalesia atractyloides (assembly GCA_947069175.1). Classification (NCBI taxonomy): domain Eukaryota; kingdom Viridiplantae; phylum Streptophyta; class Magnoliopsida; order Asterales; family Asteraceae; genus Scalesia; species Scalesia atractyloides. Next base: position 11,255,036 of record CAMTDV010000023.1, on the reverse strand, counting down.
GATCATCTCAAGGATCTTGAAGTAGCATTCAATATCCTTGACCAATACAACATGAAGCTAAATCCTTCAAAGTGTCATTTTGGTGTCAAAGCTGGAAAATTCCTAGAATACATGGTGACCAAGAGAGGGATTAAAGCAAGTCTAGAACAAATCAAGGCAATTGTGAATATAAAATCCCCTGCCAATGCCAAGGATGCCCAAAGATTGACTAGAAGGATCGCGACCCTAAACGAATTCATTTCGAAATCCTCTGAGAAATGCAAGGATTTTTATGATATCCTGAGAAAGAATAAGAAATTTGAATGGACTGAAAAGCATGAAGTTGCACTCAAGGCTCTCAAGGATTATTTATCCTCAGCTCCAGCTCTGATGAAACCAAAGGATGGTGAACCATTGTCCTTATATATAGCCGTCTCAGGTAAAGCGGTAAGCGCTATGTTAGTTTAGGATCATAAAGGCCAAGAACATCCGGTATATTATGTAAGTAAGAGCCTTCTTGATGCTGAAGCCAGATATTCTCATTTAGAGAAATTGATTCTTGCTTTAATTATGGCTTCCACTAAACTTAGACATTATTTCGAAACCCATACTATTATTTTGAAAACTAACTTTCCTATTAAGAATGTTCTTAGGAAACCTGAAATGTCAGGTAGAATGGAAAATTGGGCAGTCAAGCTTAGTGCATATGACATTAAGTATGAACCCATGACTGCCATTAAGTCTCAAGCTTTAGCTGACTTTGTGGCTGATTTCAGTAGTGATCTACAAAGAGAAGCTGAACTAGAGGTTCAACAACTTGAGAAGACCAAGGATCATTGGACACTCTTCATAGATGGAGCCTCAAATGTAAAAGGGACTTGGCTAGGCATACTACTAAAATTGCCACAGGGGGACATAATACCCCAATCTATGGCATGTGAATTCCAAACTACCAATAATGAAGCAGAGTATGAAGCCTAGGTTTGCAATTAGCTAAACAGATGAGAATCAGGTATCTTCAAGTATACATAGATTCTTTGCTAATTAATAACCATTATAATGGCTCATATGCTGTGAAGGGTGAGAAATTAATCAAATATTTAGAAATTGTTAAAAAACTAGCAAATGCTTTCAATTCTTTTAGTATAACGCATCTACCTAGAGAATAAAATGTTGGGGCAGATGCGTCGGCAAACCTAGGATCATCCTTAAAGATACTAGAAGACGTAAGGATACCTATCATCCATAATCTTTTCCCTGCAATCGAGGACAATGAAGTATTGGAGATAGTTGAGGATACCGCAATTGTACCAAGTGATGTGCGGCCAAATTCAGGATCATGGATCCTTCCAATTGTAAAGTATATTCAGAATGGAGAAATTCCCACAGGGGAGAATCCAAGAGTCTTCAGGGTTAAGGTATCTCAATTTATTATATTAAATAACATTTTGTATAAAAGGTCTTTTGAAGGTCCCTATTTGCGATGCATTAAGGATCCAGAAATTCAAGAGGTCTTGAAGGATTTTCATGAATGAGACTGTGGAAACCACACTGGGGGCAGAGCATTATTCTCAAGGATCCTCAGAACAGGTTATTATTGGCATACAATGAAGAAGGATACTGTGGAATACGCAAGAAGATGTGATGCTTGTCAAAGACACAACAACATCCTACATCAACCAACAGAGTTTTATGTCCAATAATTTACTCTTGGCCATTCATGAAATGGGGAATAGATATATTTGGCAAACTTCCAAAGGCACCAGGAGAAAGAGTATTTATGCTAGCTATGACAGATTACTTCTCCAAATGGATAGAAGCGGAAGCTTTTGTTCAAGTAAGGGAAAAAGAAGTGATAGCTTTCATTAAAAGAAACATTATTACTAGATTTGGAATTCCTTCTGAATTTATTTGTGATAATGGATCCCTATTTATTAGGAGTAGAACTACTAACTTTTCTGAAAGTTGGGGGATTAGGATGATAACATCAACACCAGTCTACCCACAAGCTAATGGTCAAGCAGAATCAAGTAATAAGATCATCATCAACAACTTGAAGAAGAAGCTTGGATCCAAGAAAGGGAAGTGGGCTGAAGAGCTAATGTATGTCTTATGGGCAGATAGAACTACTCCAAAGAATGCTATAGGGCAGACTCCTTTCTCTTTATTCTTTGGAACTGAAGCTGTGATCCCTACAGAAATGGTGGTTCCTACTGACGGGTGGTCTTTTGGACAACCCGCAAGTGCGATAAAATGATAAATATTCCATACTTTAAACGTTTAATTGCTACGATTTGATGTCTACGGTGCGTATGCCTTTTCAGGTACTGAAGAGCATAACGAGTGAACTTTAACGTGCTTTTTTTGGGGAATTGCAAGTGGCTAATTGAGGCTTTGGACTTGAGAGATTGAAGAAGGACAAAATGGGAAATTTCTGCTGACCACCTAAGCTACAGTGGCCACCGTAGCTTACGGTGGAGTCCATCCTTAAAAGGCCACCGTAAGGAAATATTGCCCACCGTAAGCTATGGTGGGCACCGTAGCTTACGTTGGTGAGCTACGGGAAAGTTGTAGCTGCTCTATTTAAGTCGAATTATGGAGCTTTTCGCATGTCCAATCATTGGTGACGAACTGCAGGGCGAAAAGGGGCGAATTTGAGTGTTTTCATTGATTCTAAACAAGTTCAAAACATTATTTTGGTGTTATAGATTCGTATGAACAAAACATTGGAAGTATGTTTTATTGCGAGAACATGAGAGGCTAGAATTCTTGGTGATCATCTGTGTGGAAGGTTCGGTAAACAATTGTGATTCGATTTATAATTTCTAGAATAATTGCTATGTTATGGTGGTTATGGTGTTGATTGATTGTTTGTAATTGTTGGTTGATATTTTGCTCGTTGCTTATTTCGTACGTTCTTGGTGTCGTTGACAATCGAGATATCACGGGAAGGTTACGGGTTGGGTATTAATCAATTGGTCATCGGGTAACAACCTCGCATTATAGTCCGAGTACTTGTTCCCTTTTATCACAAATAGTTAATCAAACACGAGTCATGTCTATGTGACTCTTTCTAGTAAAATTGAAACACAAGTGTTTTGAACCGGAAACTCAAGATGATCATTCCCTTATTAATCTGTTAACAAACCAATTTTTGAATTGTTAAGTAGTTAAGGTCTAAATCCATCAATCAAAATCTGAAATTAAATTATTGCAAATTAGGTAATTAGTTATAGTAGCACACCCTTTTTGATAGCATTAGTTCCACAATTCCTTGTGTTCGATACTCACTTACCGCTAGCTAGTAGCCGTATTGGGATTAAATTTGCGTGAGACAACGACATCACGTCACCTACAGCCAGAACAAGCATCCGTGATCCTAAAATAAATGCCGAGAATCTGACCCAAAATCTGGATATTGTTGAGCTCAGAGACTTAGCAAAAGAATAAGGATGGCTAGCTATCAACAAAGGATGGTTGGAGCATACAATAAAAAAGTCAGGATCAAAAAATTTCAAGTTGGCAATTTGGTACTGAGAAAAGCATTCCAAAACACTACGAATCCAGCTGATGGTAAAGTAGCACCTAAGTGGAAAGGCCCTTATCTAATAGAGCAGAGGCAGGAAAGGGGGCATATCGTCTACTAACCATGGAAGACGATCTTCTACCAAGAGCTTGGAATGTTGTTCATCTGAAGAGATACTTTATGTAAAAAGGATCAAGGATCCTTAAAAACTCCAGTATTCTAACTCAGGATCAAGGATCCACAAAGGATGTATGACCCTCACTTCGGTAACATCTTACATTCACATTCATTCATTTTATACTTATTATTCATTATAAGGAAAGGATGTTGAGCATTTAACATCCATTTTTATCAAGTTTTGAGCTTTTGCAGAGTTTTAACATTTTTTCACAAAGGATCACGGGGTTGGCCACCTCTCTCCCACGTTTAAGATATCTTATACCTTCTAAGGTTTAAAGGTTTTAATCTTTCACACGAATTGGGTTTTGATGCCCCGCCAGTAGCGCACGATTATCTAAGTATGTTCGAGGCAATGGGACCAGTACATGCTTTAGTGGCTGACAATTTCATTGTTGTTGGCCAGATGTAGGATCTTAAGTATAATGGTAGACGTACCATACATCCTCTATCCTAAGGTTTCTAACATTTTCACGTTAGCTAAGGTTTTGGCATTTTCATGTCACTTACGTTGGGCTTGTCCCCGGTACGGGCCAGACCCCAAGGAATTTGGGCTTGTCCCCAGTTTATATATGGGCTTGTCCCTAGTTATAATGGGTTTATCCCTAGGATATTTGGCTTAGTCCCAAGTTGTTTTTTACAGGTTCTTAAAGGTTTAAAGTTTTGCTAATAAGGATCCTGAATCCTTAAATGTTAACTGATTTCTTTTGTCTGTCTATGCATTGTAAGTCTTAAGGATATAAAATCCTAACTTGGTTCTCTTGTATGTTTTATCCTTAATTTATTTACATTATTATTTACACCCTAGACCTTTCAATTGAAAATATATGATCCATGATTGTATAGCTTTTCATATTTTCTAGAGTTGTTATGATGGAGAATTGGTATGTTTAAAATTCTCTAAGTTTTGCAAAATAAAGCTAATGATAAGCATAAACATATCAGAACAACATTTCAGAAATAGAAATACAACACGAGATGTAATTAAAAGATTGTTGATTATATTAGAACCGTGTTAAAAGGTTGCCAAAACTATCAACCCAAGTGTTTACGAGCCAACATGGCCCGTCCACTTGGGTTGATAAAGGGTGTCCATACGAATTGTTCTTGAGATGCAGGAAAATAAAAGTGAGGGGCGCCAAAGGCTTCATCCTCCACAAACAGAACGACCCATACACCTTTGCCACCCCCTATTGTCTTAAGGATCATGGATCCTTACCCTAGATAATATTGTTCAGAATTACAAACCATAAATTGTTTTCAACCAAAAATATCATCAAACAAAAACCACAAATCTTAAAAAAGTGGGCTCAGGCCTAGGCATCAATATCCTTCATTGCCCACATTTTAGCAGCTTCACCTTCTACTGCTTTACCACCTTCGCCGTCACCTCTTACTCCACCTTCCTTCACCTCCTTAGCCCTGCTAGATCCAGCCTCCAGCATTTGCACCGGTTCCGGCTCCTCATCATCGCCAGGCTCTAGGAGTCTTGCCTCCCATCCAGAAAATCCCATGAAAACCGATCGAAGGTAGGATCCATTGCCTCTTTGACAATCTTGATCCTAGCCTTGAGGATAGCTCAAGCAACACAAACTTTGGCTTTTTCAGTTGCCTTCATCTCTCGCCTGTTAGCCTGCATGTCTGCCTCCAAGATCTTCTGCTCTAAGAGCTTGTTCTCCTTTTCCAGCTTGGAAGTCATCTCGTCCTTGGTAGTAGCTATAAACCGGAGGTCAGCCAGGTTATCCTCAAGCTCAGCCAGGCTCTTATCCTTGTGTGCCTTTAAGTGGACGAACCTCTGCAATGGATAACATGGATAATTAGAATAAAGTATCCTTCATTAAAGATAACAATAACATGAATGGATCAAGGATCCTTACCTCGGTGATGAAGTCGTGGATCAGTCTTACAGCCTGGAGCTCGTCCTCCTTAACCTCCAAGGGATTCTTCCTTTTCGACCCAGCCTTGGCCCTTGTAGTGATGGCTTTTGGTTCCGAAAAGCTTGGGCCTTTGGCCAACTCCTTCTTGATGGAGTGAGGGGAGATGATGTTGTCAACATCGTCTAGGCCGAACTTGGTGGCCGACTTGCTGGTGGATCTCTGAGCACCTACACCATCAACAAAAAAGATAAGTCTTCTTACTTTATACAACTCTTTCAATACAGGATTATATCTATTATAAATGTACAAAAAACTTATTCGAATTTGTGTAGAAGGCAGAAGTGTTAGCTTCTGAATCCTTTGTTCTTGGCTTGAATGTTTTGATCATAGATTCAAGAGCCCAAAATGTAGCAACTATCTCTTCAGTTCCTGGTGAATTGGCAGGGCAGGAAAAATTTGTCACTACATGCAAAGAGAAAGACAAATTAGCAACAAGGAGTAAATATTCTACAACAGCTATATAAGGATCCTATATCCTACCCTTCATGATCCACTTTCCAGGTATACTATTCCCAGAGGAATAGAATCCCTTCACACAAATAAGAATTGATTCTTCCAGGCGGAACCATTTTGAGTGGATTTAAGGATAGGCAGAGGTTGTTGGGGTTTAGCTTTGATCAAGAAACGATGGGAACCGTGAGTAACAAGGCTACTCTGATAGACCGAAATTGATCCTCTCTCTATTAATGATTTGTTCAAGAGTGTACAGAACCCTCCAAAGCATTGTCATGGCTCGGCTGTAGCTCATGCCGGTGAGGGTGAAGAACCTTTGAGGTAAAATCAGAGAAAGGGAACAAGTAGCCAAGAAGAAAGGGTAAGGCAGGGAAGCATACCCAAACAGAGGAGATAGCATCACTCTTCATTGTCGAGTCATATGGTCGAAAAATGGTCTTCGATGGAAAACAGGAATGCAAACTATCGATCTCTTGATTAGTAAATTTACATAGATCCGAAGAAGGGTTTGACAGAAGGTTTTGGCTTTGGGGTACATCATCAGTACCGGACTCTTATTTGGAGAGGATTTGGTAGCCATTTTAGTCATGATCAGAAGAATGGAAATAAGGAACCTGGAAGATGAAGAGAATAAGGGAGAGAGAATACCTGAATTACTTTTGGAATGAGGATTTAAAAGAGGATATCTTGATCTTTAAATGAATTTTTGACCTTATCTCTACCCTATATAATGTGATGATGGTTATAGTCTATCCTATCAATCAAGTCAGACTCGCAATGGCTAGTCCGTATCTAACGGAAACATGACAGATTTGATTCATATCTTATCTGCCATGTTTGGGGGCAATTGTAAGGGGTTAAATTTTATTAGATCTGGATCATGTATCCTGAGACCAGGCCTTGATCACTTATCCTTAGTGAACAGTGCCGGGAGTATGAGGATCAAGGATCCTTATATTTACTTATGATTTCTAACAATTGTTCTCTATGTTTCTAATGAATATGTGCAGGTTGTGGACGACATGGACCAAGCCATAAGCTCGAATCTCGGTCAATATTCGCTGGAGATGCTACACGTGACAAATTCCACTAACGTTCATGAGCTTGGACGTGGTCATCCTAGAATTTCGGCCTTAGTTGTTAGCTCAATTCAAAAGGGGTTGATCAAGTGTTAGATAGCAGATTTACGGTTACACACACACACATTTGTATACATTGCAAAAACAGAGCTTTCACAACACACTTAGCAAACAATCATTGTACCACACTTGATCAACATCCAAAGTTGAAATCTTTGTTATGCAATATAGTTGATAGTTTTCACTATCAGAGGTTTTCTTTATGCTGGAGATCTTTCGAAGATCAAGAGCTTTTTCCTCATATAAATCCTTGTGTACATCATTACTTACATTTCGCATTTGTTAACACAAGTGTTAAACACATTAGCACTTTACCTCATAAACAAAGTTTGATTACATTATCTTTAAACTAATTTTTGACCAAAATATTAACTAATATGTATTTAATATGCCTTTCATGCTATTATATATTACATTATTTATCTAAAGTATAACTAGTATTATTCCTCTTTTATTCTCGTGGCATTTGCACACATACTATATAATATATTAATATTACATCCTTTAATTTATTATTCTTATAACCATATGCCTAAAGTTTTTTGATTTCATTATTTCTTTTCAATATCGTTTGAATTTCTTTATTTCATTTCAAGTTTCAAATTTCATTTGAGTTTCATATTTCGTCAAAGTGGGTTACGTGACGGACATTTAGTAACTGGAAGGGTGAGGTACTGATAGCTGATACGTCCTGTCTAGGCTTGGCATTCGTATAAATCCATTAAGGACTCGTTGCCTACTTGGGGACTAACGATGAGAGTACCGAAACCTACTAGACCAAAGCATGTCATGCTAAATGTCATGTAAACCAACAACGCTTTGATAAGTCAAACATGCCCGTGTTAAGTCATGGGTGCTCTCCAACGTTGTTTCATATCACTCCAAAACTTGAATCATTTATCATATAATAGGTAGACATATGCGGGCCTTGCAAAAAATCGGTAATCACGGGGCCCACGCGATTACGAAAGTGATGCATGGAAGGCATATAAAAACTCTATGGTATTCCGACCCTACTAATTTTAATAGTTCATTTTGAACTATCTTTTTTTCTTAGTTTCATTTTGATTTAGAATGGAATGTTTATTATAGTTAATTTATGAGTTGTCACGTTTCAAAATTTCAACGTATCATAAGTTCCTTATTACAATGTCACATTCACTATGTATCCACCAATTTCTACCCAAAGACTCACAACATGTTTGCATGTAATCCTTGTAGATGTCGTCTAAACGTCAACATACTGGCAAGCGTGTTGGAAACTCCTGTCTCCGCATGGCATCCGCATTGCTAAGAAGTTGGCCGCTATTATTCCAAACATCATGGTCCAAGTTCAGCAAACCCTTAAAGGGAATGATGATCAATTGAACCATGGGGGTTCAAGGTCTTCTAAGTGTTCTTCAAGTACTTCAAGTCATGTAACCCTCCTACGTATGAAAGCACCGGTGGTGCAACTACTCTCCTCAGATGGTTTGAAGAAATGAGAGTACATTTCTGAATTACGATTGTCCCAACGATCGCAAGGTACGTTATGCAACCGTCATCTGCTAGGATATGCATTGACATGGTGGAAAGCGAAAAAAATACTCGTGGAGAAGAAGCCGCAGTGGCTTTATCTTGGGAGCAGCTTAAGGAGATTATGACCGAGCAATTTTGTCCCCATCATGATATCAAAAACGTGGAAGATGAGTTCTAGGGTTTGGAACAATTTGAAGGCAAACTTGCAGCATACAACAAGCGGTTTCATGAGGTTAAGAAAATGGTCCCATATTTGTTCACTCCCCTTTTGCGACTCATTGAGAAATACACTAAGGGTCTACTTGCGGTTATCAAAGACATGTTGGAAGGTAGTAAGCCTGCTACTCTCGAAGAAGCCATGTGACTAGCTGGCCAGCTCACTAAAAATCGAGATAGGTGACCTATAGTTATTTGTGCTAATGTCTCGTGGTTCCATATTTTGTTTTGCTCATTGCAATTGCTATTTGGCTTCAACTATGCAAATTATCTTCTCAACTAATGTGTTTTGCTCACGGTCTGTATACCTTACTTATTTAATCTTTTAGATTTTCTGTACTTATTTCCCATTTTCAGTTGCACGCGTTCTCATCTATTGATGAAACTTGTGCTCATTATGAATTAATTCCTGATCTGATGTTAACCTCTTTATTATATGTTTTAACGACACGCTAACCCGTGCGTTGCGACGGAACATTGTCTATAATTTCTTATTTGTTAACCTCAAACCAAAAGGCCTCTATTGGAAGTTGGAATATAATTTAAACAAATTTTGCATAGTAACAGTTAACGTAGGTAGATTCGAGTTGAGGTGTTCCTATCATTAGAATAAATGGTTATGCATGAAGTCTAAGAGTGGATTTAGTGGCACAACTTCTTATAGCCACATTTTCTTTCATTGATGTCATAGCTATTACTACAATCAAATGCTAAATTGATGTGTATGTGTCTTTTAGCAAAGATTAAAGGATCGAAATCTCATTTTAATGAGTTCGAGTATGTTAATGCAAGAAAATCTTTATAACTTATGGTTCAAGCCGCTTGTGTTATTTGTAGATGATTAAAACTCACATGTACCTTGAGTGTTCAATCTTTAAATCTTTCTTTCGCTTGTCGGTTTAAATATTTTTGTGATTATATCCTAGTCTTATACACATTATTAGCTAACTTATATATCCTAGAGTACTTATTTGTAATATTTATTTATTCATTAGTCCTTCTGTATGTGTATTTATTGGAACTCTTTCTTTAATAGAAATCATTCACTTTCATATCCTAATATGGTATCAGCCTTTCCAACCAGTGGTGAGTTTCCCACCCCTCCAACTTCTCTCTTTTCCCCTGCCTTCTTCCCCATCCAATCAACTTCTTTCCATCTATCTTCCTCCTTGTCTTTTCCCCCCAACCATGACATCTTCATCATTCGAATCCAACCCCGTGACCAATTTTGCTCCTCATGTGGCCCTGAAACTCTCTACGTCGAATTATTTGTTTTGGCGCACACAGATGCGGCCCCTATTAACATACCTTCAGGTTCTGCATCATGTCGGTGGCTCGAAAACTGCCCCTCCTTCTACCATTACTGTCAGCAACAAAACGATCATTACACTGACTGGATGCAAATTGACCAAAAAGCTATTATCTTTATCATGGCTTCTCTCACTGAAGAAGCCCTTGCTGTTATTGTTGGGTTATCAACGGCCTGAGAAATTTGGACTTCCCTCGAATCTGCCTTTTGCAATGCCTCTGTCAAGCGTGTTCAGAACCTTCGTGACAACCAGCGCCTCACTAAAAAAGGAGCCAAAACTATCTCCGAGTTTGGTCGTTCTTTCAAAGCGATTTGTGATCAGTTACATGCTTTTGGACACCCAATCGACCCCAATGACCAACTCCACTGGTGCCTATACGGTCTCGGACCTACCTTCGAAACTTTCTCCACTACCATTCGGTCCACCCGCCCTGCTCCATCCTTCGCTGACCTTCTGACACGTGCAGAAAGTCATGAACTTTTTGTTAGCGCATTACACGGTCTCAATTACCCACCCATGGCCTTTTCGGCCCATTCACCCACATCTCCCAGACCGGTTCGTAACCGTGGATCAAAGAATCTCTCGGCCCAATATCTCTCGGCCCGAAACAACAACAACAACTCTAATCTCAGAATGCTTTAAACTTCAAAATTTTGCATCCTCTGCCACTCCAACCGAGCACAACTTGCTCAGGCATTTCATGCTCAATGCCAACTAAATTCCAATATCCCTGATTGGACATGTGACACCGGTGCTTCTGACCACATGCGTCCCAACTCCGAAGGGGTACCAATCCGTCTCCCACTCAAGGTAATAAGCATGTGTATTTTGGTAATGGTCAGTCACTACTTGTTTCTCACACAGGTGACTCAAAATTATATGGTTCCCTTTATCTTAATAATATTTTGGTTGTTCCTCAACTCACTCGAAATCTACTTTCGGTGAGTAAATTAACTAAGGATAATCATGTTGATGTCGTTTTCTCACATCCTATTTTTTATTCAGGATCGACTAACCAAGCAGTACCTAGCCTGTGGTTGCCGTGAAGACGACCTCTATGTTCTTCATAACACACAACAAGCTCTTCTCACGTCCTCCACATGTCCTAAAGCTTCGTATGATGTCTGGCATTCCCGTCTTGGGCATACTATTACTTTATTAAAAATTTGTGGTCACTTGTCGTTTACTTCTCTTTTACCTAAACCGGGAACTTGTTCCCCATGTGAGCTTGCTAAGTCTCTTATTAAACGACTACAGCTTAATAATAACAATAAACGTGCCACTAAATCTCTTGAATTAATACATTGTGATTTATGGGGTCCTTCACCGGTAAAATCGGTCAATAATGTCTCGGATTATGTTGCATTCATTGACGATTTTTCCAGGTTCACATGGATGTTTTCACTTAGAACCAAAGCTGATTTTTTTTTATGTTTTGAACATATTTGTTCCATTTTGTCAAAGTCAAATTTCATCAAAAATTAAGACTTTTCAAAGTGACGGTGGCACAGAATTTATCAATCATAAAGTTTGGGCTCTATTTGAAAAAATGGCACTCTACATCGCTTGTTGTTCCCTTACACACCCAACAAAATGGGCTGGTGGAACGCAAGCATCGACACGTTGTTGAAACTGGTTTAGCGATGCTCTTTAATGCTAAAGTATCATCCACATATTGGGTTGAAGCATTTTCATTAGTGGTGTACATTATTAATGACTTACCTACTCCCATACTTGATGGAAAATCTCCGTTTAAGTTGCTCTATAATCAAGCACCCAATTATTCCAATTATCTGGTGATTATGCCCTTAACAAACTTGCACCGAGGAATATAGCATGCATTTTCATTGGCTACATCTCGAAATATAAAGAATACTGATGCCTTGACTCTGCAACCATGCGTATCTATGTGACTCGTCACGAAACATGTTTTCCACTTACTAACACCTCTACTAAATTTGTTTCCCCTCAACACATCTGTTTTTGGTTTGATTTTGAATGATTGGTCTTAATTATTTGTTTAGGAAAACTAGAAATTTATAAGCAATTCAATGTGTTTTCAAGTCTATCTGCAACATAAAATAATAAAACGAAACTATGAACTACTTTTATATATAATCAAAGAGAAAAATAATACTTGTAAATAAATTTATACGCAGCATAAAACATTACAAACGTCTCACATGAAATGCCACTTGATTTGGTAGGACACTTCTCGTATGATACCCATAGGCCATAGTAGCGAAATTGAATAAACTTCGAATCTCTCCTCCAATCCCTTCTATTATTTATTTTTACGGCAATATTATATAATCATCAACCGTCACATCGTTTCATCAATAACCGCTATACTCGAATTCTGAGTCGGCAACATTGATATTCATCAATCCTCTATTTCCTCACGTAATTCTAATAAAATCTAAGCAACATGACGTCATACAATATGAAACTTCCGGTGAACGCCGTATGCAAAGCAGTCAGGCAACACGATTCATATTGATACGACGGCAAGGCGACGCAACTCTTCGATGCAAAGGGACCAACGATGACGAAACCCAATTGAAAGACGAAGAAACGGTGGTGAAAATTCTAATTGGCACAGAAACGGGGGCGAAACGGTTATTACGTGAAGATTCGAACGCATACAAATCTATCTACGATGCTCCGCCTTTATTCTCTTCGCTGGTTTGGTAAGTTCCGAGATTGATCGAAATCATTGTTTTACTTTATTTGCAATTGAACATGCTTGATTATAAATTTGTTAACTAAATTCATATACGCTTCTCTGAAGTTGTTGTTGATGTCTGCAAGTTATACTGATAGACAGTATCACATTGAATGTTCATGGGCTATTGAGCACACACTTCTTACGGTTTATTAATGATATGATGGGATGCAAAATGTGAAAAACTGGTATTCATGATATATAATAATTAAGCAAAGAGACATGGATGCGCGATTTTTTAAAAGTCACAACTTTTCATTTTATAAAGTCAATCCAAATTGCTTTTTGTAGAGTTATGTAATACTTTAATCATCTTTTGCAAATATGTATCTACTAACAGGTTATCCTTTATCTTTTTTGTATATTTTATCAAACTTTTATCATCTTTTGAACTGAATTACAATTTGTTATACTGGTATTTGAATTTGTGCAATCTCGTATCTGTGCTCATGTCCTCGTGTAGATATAATGTGGCTGGGGAGCTACACCAATTGGTTTGCATTCTTTCATAATAGCTTTATATGAGTTGTTTTTTTGAATTTTGACTGAATTGACAATAACATTAAATAGTGGTGTTTAAAATTTATGTAGTGTGAATAGATATTAATTTAGTAAAATTTTAATTATTTAGTAGACTCTTCATATGGATGATAAACTCTTAAGTAGAGTTTTTATGTCAATTTATTTGTTATTATTAGAGTTTATGTCTCTAATAAAATAATAATTAAGTGATACTTTTCACTTATTCTCAACTCTTGTAGTAATAGTAGGTTATGTGTCTCACTTTGAGATAAAAAGAAAAAAAAAGCTAGAAAATACAAGAGAAAGGGTTACAAAAAATAAATGAATATATGGAGAGTTCTTGGAAAGAAGAAATACTTGAAGACCCATGTGTTGGGTACTTAGAGAAATATGTTTTCTTTATACGATTATCACCTTCGTATCATATTTTTCCACAAGTTCTAACACTATAATTTTATCCGGTGTAACCTCGGGCACGTGAGCCATCTCCGGCAGTACATACTGCTTCGGCTGTTGTACCCTGGGAAACAGACGTTTCGTCTTTAGTAGAGGCGCAAAATCTGTTTTAAGGGAAGCGTGTTGAACACGTGCCTTAGCCACAACCGTCAACATCAGTTTATTTATTTTTTGCAGCCAAGAAGGATCGCACAAGGAGACGCGGTTCAAGTTCTCGTAGCGGAAATTGTACAAGAAGAAGCTTCTCAAGCTCTTGTCAAAAAGACGATTTGAATCGATTTAAATATGTTGTATTTCATATTTAATTTTGTATGGATTTGTACACGATATGGGTACTACAATTTCCGAAAATTATGTAAAGATAGTATCTTTACAATTTTATAATTATAACTTTTATTATAATTTGTAACCCATGTCCTACAATGACTTTTGTATTTCATTTGCAGATTTTTTTAAAATGAGAGAACGGTTATATGGAAGTTAATCGAGAATTCTGGCTCACGCCATTATTTTTGCTTTTGTTGTATCCGGCTGTTGTTTAGAAGATAACCTGATGATGAAGGTAGTTTTGTTGTTCCCCGACTACTATTGTCTAAGATAAAAGTGCCTGTGTTACATGTAGTGATTAAAATGCTTTCCTATGATTTTTTACATCAATTTATGTTGTGATCATGGGTATAGCATTGGTAAATTATTTGTTCTCTTAGATAGCGATTATTTTTTTTATCAAACAGCAAGAGTTAAGTTTGGAATATGCTTCTTTCCGTTTTCTTTTTTAGGTTTTTGAAATGTTAATGCCATTGTTTTCTCATACGGGTAAATGACAACAGAGTCTTTAATAAGATATTAATCATTAATAATTAATATAAATAACTTGTTTCATCATGTGAAACTCACAATATGATAACCTAGTAATATAATATAACGCATTATAAAATTCTGAATATATCGTTGCGGCGTGTTTATTTTTATATAACGTTCGATAAAAGTTTGTTTCGAAATCAAACGGGTTAAATATAATTGATTTTTTTATCTTTGCTACGTTGTACAAGTGATCGAAGTAAAAATGTAAATGTCATCCATGCTATCTCACCATTTAATTTATCATATAAATTGACGTTGTTTACCATTTCATCACTCTAATATTATAATATTATGGTTATAACATTTCGAATATACCATTGTGACGTGTTTATTTTAATCTATTTCGATCTTAATGAAAATTTTGTTCAAGTTCGAATGGGTCATATAATTTAATTTCTTTTTGTTACCATGATAAACCATGAACTGAATCGATATTTTTTGAACAACTTGGAATAAAGTAGTGTTTTTTTTTATATTGTAAAATATATTGAGTGTTGGTATTGTATCGATACCTTGATAAAATGAACCGAGACCAGTTAAACGACATCGTACCGATACTCATTATATAGTTTCGATCGACGTAAGCCCATGTCGATTACTACACCAATGGCTTTATTGCACCGATACTACTATAACGAACCGACATCAACCAAAAGCCGTCGGCTAGCATGGAGAATCCCATTAGTTTGATTCAATCATGAAATGATCCCCAAATCAACTTTTCTTTTGTTATTGCTATCACCTATGTATACAGATGCAAAAGGATTATATTAGAAAAATGTACTACTAAAAAAATTATTTTTTATATTTTCTTTTATCCTTACAAAAAATGTTTTTAACAAGTACAAAATATTGTATATTTTCATATAAACGTGTAATCTTTTACACAAACCAAATACTATCTAAAAAATTATATAATATTGTCTTTATTGATATTTGTGTTGAACTCCTTTTATATTGTGTATATAAACATAATTTGCATATATTATTTTACATGTAAGACAAAAGAGAAGACTTACCATCTTTTGATCGATGGTTTCTGAAGCTGTGACATGGATCCCAAACGCGGGATGACGTGTATAACATGTATCAATGAACCATTGACCATAACGCGTATAATGACCATGTTAGTAAATTAATCTATGAGTCGAGATGGCCTACGTCCGCAATATTGGTAATTTTCCCATAAATGTTTTGATGTTAATACAACCGAGATAATTTTTGCTTTCGGGTATCATCACTTCAAAAGCATACTTTTCAACATAAATTACAAAAACAAGTATAGATACGTAGGTGTAACCTTATAAATATTTCCATATTGCTACTTTCGGGGCTTAATAACCGCAAGCATCGGATTAAGTTTCTGTGTTGTGAGCCCAAGCGTACTTGCATCTTCTCCCGAATCACCTTCAAGGCTCCATTCGAACTCGTGCACCATTCTCCCAATGGACGCACACGCAATCAACATGGCCTGCATAGCCCCAGAACAAACTCTTTTCCCCCCTCCAAACGCCATCGTTCTTTGCAAATCGATGGGTCCTTTTTCTGAAAGAAATCTTTCCGGGTTCCAGTCTTGAGGGTCCGCCCAGATTTCACGATCCATATTACACCCGTATATGTTTATAGCGAGCTGCAAAACGAATCATTACATTTAGCAAAAACTTATGATTGACTCATGTTGTTAATGATAGGTTGGGGGCATCTAAACATACCTCCGTTCCAGAAGGAACATGGTACCCTCCAAGCTCTGTGTTCTCGTGCACGTATCTTAATGGGATTATCGAAACAGGACTATGCCTTCTCAAAGTTTCATGAAAAACGGCCATTAAGTAAGGCATCTTACACAACTTCTCCTCTGTGATCTTTTCTGACCCGCAAACACTTTGGATTTCCTCATATAGGCGGGCCTGCTTGTTGGGGTTTTTAGCAAGTTCATACATTGCCCATTCCGTGGTGACCATAGTAGTGTCTGCTGTTTCGATAATCGGTTCCCAGAGTGACATTATGAGTTCTTTGTCAATTAACGGTTGTGCTTCAGAAAGCAAGTAGTCGATGAAGCTGTATAGCTCCTAGGAAAACATAAGGCACGTTAACATAAAATTCGATTATAAAGTGGTATGATTTGCTGATTTACCTCCCCGGAATCTATTCGTTTTTTGTGTTCTTGAATAAGTGCTTTCATCACAGCCTCTCTTCGGACATACATTTGTTCCATTTTCTTCTCAAAGTTGGTGTTTGGGATCCAAGAGAGATACGGGAAGAAGTCTCTCCAGTCAACTTCTATGGCACCCATCATCGGGTCAAGCACCAAAACATCAAAGGCCTCATCTCTTGTCATTGTGGTTCCAAGATCACCCACATAAATGCTTTCGAAATCCCTCCCAAATGTCTACAAATTCGTATAAGTTTATCAAATCATTCATATATCTTAGGGATTGCAAACAAGGCTTTGAAGAACTCACTTGTTTCAATGATAATGTGAAAAGTTCAGACTGGAAAATCTTCCGGAGGTTTACTGCTTCATGAGGAGAATTTGGTGCCCGATCATGAAGTTGATTTGATAAATTCTCCAACAAGGTGTCTCTATGCAGACGGTGTTTCTTCTGTGATTAGATAGAACATTTGTATTAGTAAAGAGTTGTCCTAAAGGTACCTCACCCACTTTATTTTTAATAAATTTACCCGCCCCCCCCTCCTACTTTTACTCAACAGAGGGGGTTAGTGTACATTTAGCCAACCCCTTATGTAAATATAGCGTAATGGGTACAAACAAAAACAAATGTTTAAATAACGATCACCAACCAGAGCAGCTGGTCCTAGGATACTAGTGAGTATGTTTCGTTTTACAGTCTTGTGAAAGTCGTCATAATCACTCATTGCTACCATGGTTTTATCAGCAGTCAGGATCGTTAATGCCTTTGAAAGCTTTCTTGTTGAAATCGAGTTGAATCTGGTCACGAAAGCCTATGACATCGGATGATAGATATCATTATAACAATGATTGTATAATGAACTAATGACTAACACATTATTTCATAATTAAGACAGGTGTAGTACCTCGTTAGCTAGATCGTTGGAGTTGATGACAACCATGGAGTTGGCTCCCATTTTAATGGAGTAAATAGGACCATAAGTTTCTGCCCACTTTGTAAAAGTCTTGTATGGTTTCTTCTCCTTCAACTGCAGCAGATTCCCCAACAATGGCAACCCCGGAACCTCTGCAATTTTGAACGACATTTAACATCACCATCATATGCAGGATGATTTCGCTGAAATAAATAGGCTTGATTTCCAAAGACATGAATGCTTTTTTAACTTCTATTTTCTTTGTTCTAATTTTCTTTTTTATTAAAAATCTTATATTTATTTTTGGTATTTTCTTAGAGCACTCACATCCTATACCGAGAAGAGTTTTTATATTATAAAAAGTGGTTGTAAATGAAATAAAGAGAAAATACTACTTTTTATCTGTATATTTGTGTGGACACTGTTCATATTATATAATTTTTTAATATATTTTGAAATTGATTGTGAGTGAAACAAAAAGAAAATATAATAACAAAAGTATAAAAATATTATTTAATTGAAAAGATAGAGAACATTTAATTATTTCTAATATAATTATAGTATATAAAACAATAAATAGGATATGAATGCTCCTCTTCTTTTCAGGCTAGGTTTACATAGAGGTTTTGGTTTTCTATTTTGAACTTTTGAAGAACTAATTTTCTCTTTAGTTTAACTTGCTCGCGTAGCCTATTTAACATGGCGTAGCCTCTTGTAGATATATATAATATAAAGCAACTAAATAGTATATATTATGTTTTATAAAATATAATTATAAATATTTATAAATAGTAATAATAATAATAATAATAATAATAATAATAATAATAATAATAATAATAATAATAATAATAATAATAAAGCCTATAATTTACTACACGTGGAACGCAAATGAAGTGTGTTGTGTGAGAATAATTGGGGGAAGAGTGGAGGCTGACTGGTTGAGTGAGTGTCGCTTTGTGCGACCTTTTTTGGGTTGGGTATAATACCTTTAGTATTACATTATCTACATGATTAGTATTTCATATAAATTAAATTCGATTAGTAATAAAAAATAAATTAATGTTTAAATAGGTATCAGTTGATTTTAAACGGTTTATGTAAACCGGCTAAGATTATACAGTGAAGCTTTCAATTGATTTTTAAGGTTTATGTAAACCGGCTAATAAAAACGATAAAATTAAAAGCCATAACGGAAGTACAATTAAAGTTAACTAAAATATCTGAATTTTTCTAGTTTAGCGGATGTTTTGAAGACGAACTGATTGATTAATTCTGACAAATTAACTCCAAATGCCACATAAATCTTATGGTCGCATTTACAACAATCTTTTTGAAAAGTTATTTAAGAAAACACATTCATAATTTCATATTTTTCAAACGCTAACTTCATAGGAGAGAGAAGAGAGTATACCAGGAACAGAAGGGAGATGATTGGGATTACCACCACCCTGATGTGAAAGAAAACTTCTGAGGAACAAGAGAGAAACACCACCGGCAACGGCCACAACCGGACCACCCAATCGTACTGCCGCTGATCCCACCGTTTGCACATCCATATGGCCTTATGTTGTTTTCCTTGAGAAAAAAGCAAGACAAGTGAATCTATATATAGGAATGAAAGTGGGTCCATATGGCAAAGATCTACACGGGGTGTGGTTCTTGATGCTTTTTGATTTTTTTGTCTTCACTTGCATAATCCACAAATACATTAAAATAAATAAAGAAAAATGTCCGGATACTTCCCGCAGCTTGTTTCATTTTCATCTATATAATCACTCAATTTTTAAAATTATAGCTATAGTTACAAACTTTTCCCCATTCTTTCTCCAATAGCCTTGGAGCAAATAGAGGTTAGTTTTTGTTATTAAGTTAGTATGAAATAACTAAAATGCTCTTAATATAAAATAAAATAAATAAATTAATTAAGTATTATATATATTATTTTTGTGGGCCTACATCCTATAAAAATAAAATGACCTCACCCACCATTCTCTTTTTTATCTCTCTTTTTCTTTATTCTTGTCTCTTTCTTGCCATCAAACAACCATCAATAACCACCATCACAACCTCCGATTTAGGCTTCAACTGCAACAACAACCACTGAAGAAACACTGGTTTAATAAGGAGAATATCTAGGGATATCTTTGTTACAACTTAATGCTTTTGCATGAAAGGTTGTCTCTCGTTGGTTCTTTCTAGGTGATCTCACTTCGAGCTATCTGCAAAACTAACAACGCTGTTAGCCTCGTCACGGGAGAAAGGGGGAGAGTTTTCTCCATGACCACACTCCGGCGTGAGAATAAGTATTTTTTGTTTGCAAGGTAATAGGTATGTAGGAGATGGGCTGATGTGTGACAGTCGCTGACGTGAGGTTGATTGGTGTACAGTTTGTCCTCTGCGTTACTGTTCATGCGACGTAGTCTGACACAACCTGCCAAGCGGCTATTGGGTCACAATTCTGCCACTTTGTACCCTTGTATGTAGTCAACGCCTCTTTGCGCTTTTCCCTTCCGCGTGGCTTTCAGTGCTTTCTGGTCAGCGTAGAGTTGTAGGGATTAAGTCCTTTTGTTCTCAAGACTATGAGTTGCTCTCGTGTTGGTCTTGTCCTTGTGCAAGGTTTTAGGACTTAGCGGCTAGAAGGTTGTTTGATCCGCTCAGGGTTAAGGGACCTGGGCTTCTAGGTCTAACTACGTAAGGTTCGTTGTACAACCTACTAGTATTAAAGTTGTAGCACCGTTGCGCGTAAGGTTTGTCTATCAGCACAGGGTCAAGGACCTACGCTTCCAGGTCTAACTTACCGTTGGCGCAGAATGCGCAAGGTTCATTGTGTGACATGCTAGTTTCAAGAATGGCGCACCTGTCACCCCAACCGATGGCGGAAACATCGGAGTGAGATGAAACAGATTGCTCAAGGCATCATAACACTATTTGCGACAATATTTAAATCAAACCCATTTCATTTCATAACAAAATTGTTAATTACAACACGGAAGTTAAATACAATAAGTTCAACAACATAAATCTTAGCATTCTAAATGTGTTTCTATGTCGTCCCTACTAAGTTTCGTCATGATCAACATCCTTAACCTGCAACATGTTAAAAGTATAGTTTAACACAAAGTATTGGCGGAGTACACAAGTTTGTTATAGCATAAGTACGAAAAGATTTAAACGAATCCACATGTTAAGCTATCATACTAGATTAATGTAAACATGGCATGCGATCTATAAGTCAACCCTCGCGTGTCACCGCAAAATAGAATAAACTTAACATGACCTTAAGAATACGGGTGGTGTGTTACTCCTATAGCGCTATACATGTTAAGGGGGAGGCTCGTACGTAGTTAATGACAGATAACATCACATAAGAATGTTCCAAGTATACAAATCATGTATCACGTAACTATGCATGTATGATGGATTGTTTGTGTGATTGCATAAATGTATAAGTGTGATTGCGTGTATTTTGATAGACTAACATGTTGCAACCAAAGGTGTAAAGCGTAAAAGGGTGTTCGAGTGTACTCATGGTTTTGTAAGCTTCCACTTGGTATTTCCTTAAAGTGTTGGGGGAGTTTGGAGGATGGATCACCGAGTTATCTTTGAAAGTCTTGAACTTTCAAATGGAGAGGGAGCTTTAGAGAGAAAAAGAGAAATGTTTGAGGTGTGAAATGAGAGTGGGAGGAGGGGGTATTTATAGTTGAGGTTAGGGGGTTGTTAGTTGGGTGCATTTAATGTAGAAAACACAAATTGGACCAATACATGGGCTAGAAACCACTTTCTGCGGTTATGCCTCCTGAACTTAGTTTTTCCTTCATTTCATGCTCTAACTTGATATTTTTGCATGTTTTAAGTGTATAATATATATGTAAGTATATTTTGAACATTGAGTATGAATGTATGAATATTTGCACGTATAACAAATACCGGTTTGTATGTAAACATGTATTAAATGATTGAATGCATGTAAGATAAGTATGTATCAAGTATGAATTTTATTATGATCAAAGTCTCGGATTACTAGATTGGAAAAGAAATACGAATACGATACAAATACAAGTTTCTATAAATAGAAATACGATTACACTTTCTAATTAAGGAAAGTACGAAAAAGTGAGGCGTTACAGCACCGTTGCACATTGCTCAAGGTTATTCTTGTGATCTGTTCATTATGAGGGTATGCAGGTGCAGAGTTTTTGGGACCATACCCCTCCAACCACAATCACAACCTTCGATTCCGGGAAATCTGATTTAATGAAAATGAAGGATTCTGACGAATCTGATGTTAGTCTCGTTTCATGGTATGCCGGAGTTCAGTTCGACAATAAGGGTTTGAGTTTGAAAGAGATTTGGTAATGACGGCTATTGGCGCCGATGAAGTGGGGGGAGGAATGACGGCTGCCTCAGATAGTGTACATGTGAAATTTATATGATTATATATAGTGCAAAATGTATATCACTTGTTTGTATAACATCAATGTTTGTCTTTAAATTAGTGAAATACATATATAAACATATATTATATATGTACATTATTATGATAAATGGATGTAAGTCTTTAAATTAGTGAAATGCATATTATTCAAAACAACATGCATGATTATTTATAAAACATGCGTAATAATCACGTATTAAGGCATACATGACATATTCAACTGTAGTATTAGAAAACAATGTGCGTGGTTAACAATATAACATGCGTATTACATGAGGCATTTTATTCTAACATGTGTGACTATTTTACTATAACATGCGTGATTTTTAGTTTATGTTGTATTATTTACTATGTGTAGAGGATGGTGTGTATATGCCAGAGGTAGCATCGTCATATATACCAGTTAAAGGCATGGAATTTAATTCCATTGAACAAGCATATGTGCTTTATTTCACATATGCAAAAATTCTGGTTTTTCTATCTGAAAATGTGGTGAATTTATTCATCGCAGGAGTAATAATGTCAAAGTATTTTGTATATTTTAAGGAGTTCATAAGCCACAAAGTGGAGTAATAATGTCAAAGTATTTTGTATATTTTAAGGAGTTCATAAGCCACAAAGTGTAGATAATTTTTTTTGTGGGATATTCAAATGAAAAAAATACATATAAAAGTAGGAGAAGATTTCTAAGATTTTATTTTTATGTTAGAAACGCTTTTTAGGTTATAGGTTTAAGTCCTATAGAAGGTAAAAATGAAATTATCAATAAAAAATCATTTATTAAAAATCAAAATTTAAAGAAGGCTGCTAGAGCTTGAAAGAATCCATACAAATAAGAGAGAAGGCTATGTGGAATTCTGGAAGTTGAGGTTTAATTGGTTGAACTTTGAAGTCCACTGCAATTAAGATGGGCTGGAAAATTAGGAAGAAAAGTCGGTGCAATTCAGATGGTATTAAATAGGGTTGACGGCAACCATTAAAGGAAGACGACTTCGACGACGGCTTAAACAGATCGAGGAGAAAGATTAGGATTTCTTCTAGTCGAGTTCAACAACATCAATCTTTCTTTTTTGTTTTCCTAGGTTTTCATTTTTATCTTTTTGTTTCATATTTGTTTTGATTGATGTAGTTATTTTATTCAGCTAAACACTTTCAATTTCAACACTTGGGTTTTTTTGGTTATGTTCCGCAAACTAGAGGTATGCAAAAAACCGAATTAATCGACTCATAACCGAATTAACCTACAAAACCATGCCTATACGATACGATTCTATAGATACTATACTATAATACACCTATAGGCCTATACAGAACCTATACGAGACATATACTATACTATACGATAGTTAACAATGTTTTTTTTATTTTTTTTAAATACTTATTATTGAACTTTGCTAAAACTACATCTATAGGCCTATATGAGAACTATACCACATTATACAATACGATGCTATAGTATACTATATTATACCACACATATAGGCCTATATGAGACCTACACTACGCCTATAGGCATATACGGGACCTATACTACAACTAAACCATATGATGCTATACTATACTGTACTACACCTATAAGTTTATATGGGACCTATACTACATCTATACACTTATATTGGTGTTGTAACGTATCTTGTAGTATCGTATTGTATCATATAGTCTATTATAAGTCTTGTATAGGTCCTCTATAGGTCTTGTGCAGCCTATATGCCTATACGAGACCTAAACTACACCCATAGTCCTATACAGGACCTATACTACCCATATAGACCATACAAGACCTATATTATAACTATACGATATGATGCTAAGTATACTATATAATATACCTATAGGCATATACGAGAAACTACACCTATACGATAGCGATACTACACTATACGATAATATGTTGTAGGATATGATACTATGTTACACCTATAGGCCTATACATACAACTATAGACATATACTGACCTATACTACACCTATACGATACTATACGCACTTCACTATATGATAACATACGATACGATAAGATATGATACCATACTATACGTATAGGTGTATACTAGATTTATACTACACTATATGCTATGATACTACATCCAGAGGGCTATACGAGCTTATGCTATACGATACGGTACAATACTTAACAATGATTTTTATTAAAAGTACTTATTATATAACTTCGCTAAAACGATAAATATTGTACAGAAATACTTAACAAAGTCTTTATATACACCCCGTATAGGCCTATACAAGACATATACGGGGCAAAAAAGATCATGTTAACCCTAGTTTGGGTTACACATAGCCCCCAAACCAGGGATAAAATGGTTTTGTTTCCTCTACGACCCGTATAGTTCTATATGAGTGTATAATACATGATACGACACAATAAGAGATTATTTTTTTTGCAAATTGAAAACGACACTATACGCTCCAGACTTTACGAGGCATATATTGTGTGGTTATTTTTACCTAAAAGAAAATCCAACTTATTTATCCTACATGGGTATTATTATTATTATATTATTATTATTATATTATTATTATTTATTATTATTATTATTATTATTATTATTATTATTTATTATTATTATTATTATTATTTGAGTGATAAAAAAAAGAAGAAAACATATATAGTTTTGCTTATGTTGACGTCAGTATAAGAAAAAAAAAAGAAATCAAAGGTGATTTCTGTTGAGCCATGATTGTGGATTCCTTTTGTTGGACTTGCCATCGTAACACACAAAATAATATGTTTTTCTTTCTGAACACGTTGCCGCAAGAAAATAATAGAAGGTTTTGTGGTTTTCTTTTGTGATGATGATTCTGCCCTCATAAGAGACACAACAGATACAAGAACTAGAGCTCCATTTTTGGCTGAGTAATTTTTGGGTGAAGATAAGAGACAATAGAGATTGTTAACTACTCGTGGTGATACCTTTTGCTTGCTTATTCGTTTTGATTTTATTCTATATATTTGAAGTTAGTTTGTGTCAGGTATACGATAATTTTGTATGCCTCTAGTTTAATCTAGGGAGGAGGAAGATTTTGTATTGCTATTATTTGTGATAGTGGATTTGAATCGGCTCTAGTAGTCCCGTGGCTTTTACAGTCATTTTGAGAGGTTTTCCACGCTAAAATTCGGTGTTTCTTTATAATTGCTTTGATACATATTTGTTTACATTCTCACAGGTTCATTCGAGTTGGGAAAAGCTTGGTCAAACGAAGTTTGCTTCTGCGTGTTTAGTTTATCATATGTTACCGGGTTGCACCCGTATTTCATTACATAGGTGTTCTTGGAATAAGGAAATAAAACCCCCTTATTGACGTGACCCTAAAGTGGCTGACCATTTATTCCATACCCTCTAACCTATAAGCTTATTGAATATAGATGATATTTTAGCTTTAACCAAAACATGAGAAGAATCTATACAGTTTAGTGAAATAAAAAAAAAGAAGTAATATATATGATGATGAAAAAAGAAAGGTAGGGGCGAAAAGGCCAAAAACCCATTTCTCATAGGTAGTAGAGGTATATAGCTCCAAGTTGTAGAGTTGGCCCTCGACCCTAGTGGTAATTATTAACTAGTTTTTGTGGCCAGCCAAACAAAATGTATTCATACCAAAAAAGACTTTTAGCAAGAAGCTAATAAGTCAACATACAGCAAAAGAACCAAGCACAGACAAGAGCTGAGAATAAATATATTTAACCAAAAGTATTATCATTGAACCTATTCCAGCAGTCTAGTGTTATATCTGTTCTTTTGGTCCTTCTTGTCACCCACCACTAAGTGCCGACCTTGACTTCTTCCGTCACCATATTGACTGATCCGTTCCTTCCGTTGAAAACCTTATTGTTCCGGTTCAGCCTTATACACAAAGCCGTCATCAAGCAAATAGCATGAACTTCGATTACTGAAACATTTAATACAATGCACCGATATTGGCCTTTTTTTCATACATGCATATTGCATTCATGTACACATGCCCCATACTATCAGGGTGCAACATATTTCTTACTCAAAAGAGTATACCTAGCTTCGCATAGATTACGTATTAATACATAATGAGTGTATTTAGAAACAAGAAAATGGTTACTTCTGATCTCGAAGGGAAAAAAACATTATGAAAGGAGAAATTACAATTTTATTTTTCATATGGTTTGTAAAAACTTACAAAAATTGGTCCATGCTTTCAGTAACTACCCTGCACATGCTCGTGTTCAATATATTATGAATTTCATCCCTATCGAGGTGATCGTCATGGAGACTGCTAAACGATTTTACATGCTGGACATGAGTTGGCATTTGTGCACTTTTACTCATGAAGTAAAAGAAGAAACCAATTCTTTGAAAATCTATTATCAATGTGTGGTCACAAAAATATATGATAATAATAACAGTGCCATAAAACGAGCAAAAAAGGAACGAAAAACACATATGATTTGTGTAGTCTGTCTTACTTGTTTGACCGCTTAGTCCACTGCTATACTAGAGTTTTTGCTATTGATCATGAATTAGATTTTATAATTACAGTTAGTCAAAAATTATAAGATATGACACGGAACACTTGGTCACGAGTATAGTTAATAATCGATCTCGACAACAATACATTTCACATTTAAGGGTACGACAGTATAGAAAGGAAAGGACAAAAAAACTGAAGGACCATACCTCTTGCTCATCGAACACGTAAATGGTTCTTATTTCAGGTCCATTATATCTCCCTGTGACTTGAACTTTCAACAATTTTTCCTTGCATCGATCTTTGACGGCTCAGTTATGTAACGAGAATTGATATCGCTGAGTTGCAACATCCGGGGTGCTCTTGCTAAAAACGTTGGTGCATTTTGTAGGCAAAAATACCGATCACCCCCTTTAAAAATTCGATTAAACCTTTGATCGTCTCCCAAAAAATAAATTTTGGATCCGCCACTACAACAGACCACATATCAGATGATCTGTTCTTTTTTCTGTGTTGTGTAATATAATAAACATTGTTTCTACAATTAGTGACAAGACTTACGAACGAAGTGCTTCAAATGAGATCATGAATCATGTACATAGTAATTGATAACTTGGTTGATGTAATATTATCTTTATTGTCAATGACGGATCTAAAATATATTTTTTACCGCCTATATCTTAATAGTTTGGTAACAAGCAAATGAACCCGCCAAGAATAAACAAACATGTTTTATGAAAACAACAAGTCATTAGCTAAACATACTAAACCGATTGAAAGCTAAACCAATGTACATAAAAAACAGAAACTGCTAAATCAATATATTTAACTAATACCCAGATTGGGTAATTGATCAAAAAGTTATAATGATTTGTAGTAGAAGTATTATAACCAATTAATCAAAAACTTAGGGTAACTTTATAGAAATTTAATCAAGTTTGCTAACTATTTCAATTTAATCACTGAAACTATTTTTGTCTCTTTAAAGTTAATAAAGTTTTATTTGTTGTTCTAGTATTATATAAGTATCACGTTTTCAGGTTACCCGAATGATGTGTTAGATTTCATTAGTTTTTTTTAATCTTTAGTATGATGTATAAAGTATAAACATGACATGGAGTTTTCAATTATTTTCTTAAATATGACACTTTTATTCAAAAATTTATAAACTAGTTAGTTTTGAGTTTGAAAAAAAAAATACTTTTTTATGTCTAAATCATAAAATTATGTATATTTAGTGTGTAAATTAAAATTTATAAACTAGTTAGTTTTGAGTTTGTAATAACTTAGATTTACTTTCATGAAATTAACAAATCAGTGAATATAAACAGCAAAAAAAATGTTATAAACTTGGTATTCAAGGAAAAACAGTAGTGCGTCACTTAAAAGCTATTTAATAACTAATATCGTAGTGCGTCACTTAAAAGCTATTTAATAACTAATATCTAGTTTCATGAAACTCGAAAATCGATTGAATATTCAAGGGGAAAATCGATTGAATATTCGTTTACTTGTACATACTACTCATAAAACGATCTCAAAAAAAATACATCGGGTCGAACAATTAAAACGAAACACTACCGTACTTTTGCAAAAAAAAAAAAAAAAAACTAAAATGAAGGAAAGACTAAATTTAAAACTGGGGGCAAAATTGTAATTTTTCAGGACAAATGAGTGTGTGTCAGACAACCGCCCTATACCCCGCCCGCATTGCGGGGTGCTAAGCCGAATATTTCTAAATTACATAAAATGTATGCATGTATTTTGTTTACTTGTACATACTACTTACAACACATGCTTAATAAAAAATATATCAAGTCAACCAATTAAACCAAAACACTACTATAGTTTTGCTAAAAAAAACTAAAACATTGGAAAACCTGTCAATTTGAGTTGGGGCAAAATAGTAATTGTTAGGACGAATAAGTGAGCGCTAGACAGTTGGTTGACACAAAAAGTTGCATTGAGTCAACCAAGTAAAATAAACACTACTATAGTTTTGCAAAAAACAAAAACAAAAAATAAAACGATGGCAACACTACAACTTTTTAACGGGGGCAAATTCGTAATTTTAGGCTGTGGGCAAAACCATAATTTTATTTTAACCGGAGGCAAAACCATAATTTTGAACTCAGGGTAAAATCGTAATTTTTAGCAGCGAGCAAAAGCATAAATTTATTTTGAACCGGGGGCAATTGAGTCAACCAAGTAAAATAAAACACTACTATAATTTTGCGAAGAAAACAAAAACAAAAAATAAAACGATGGCAAAACTACAAATTTTTAATGGGGCAAATTCGTAATTTTAGGCTGGGGCAAAACCATAATTTTATTTTAAACTAGAGGCAAAACCATAATTTTGAACTTAGGATAAAATCATAATTTTTAGCTGTGGGCAAAACCATAAATTCATTTTGAACCGGGGCAAAACAATAATTTTGAACTAAAGACGAATCGTAAATTTTGAAATTGGGGCAAAATCATATTTTTTAACTAAGGATAAAACCATTATTTTAAGCTAAAAGTTTAATATATTTTTATTTTAAACAAAGAGTACAACTGTAATTTTAAACTTAAAAGAAAATTATAGTTTTAAAATAGAGATAAAGTCGTAATTTAATTCGAACAAAAGAATACTCTTGCCCCAACTTCTGAATGTATTTGTAGGATAATGAAATTGCACGAGACTAGAAGTCTTGAATGATCGAGGTTTCCAAACTCCACGAAAATCTAAAGAGAAATTTAATCTTCTAGAAGCTTGGAAAAGATAATCATGCAAATTTTTAAATAAGAGCAAGCCCAATAGTCTTCTTTTGGGTGCATTTTTTCTAGCCACGCGGCTGTTTTTTAATTTAGTACGATTTTGTACGAGAAAACAATTCGTATTACACGAAGTAAATGTGAGAATCAGAGAAGCACACGTGTACTTGGTTTGAAAGGTAAATTAAGTATTTCTTACTTAAATAAGTTTTTTTTTTACTTTTAAACGACTGTAATTCTTCTCCTAGATTAATATTTTAAAAAAAATTATAATGTATTAACGGAAGTCTTGAAGTAAAATTACTATTACAAACCAGATGTTTGAATAAAATAATATATAGGCTCGTAATAAAAGATCCGCAGGCGGATCACAAAATGTACAAAGAAAGAATATTACAAGATCCTCTTATTTCACTACCGAACAGCTTCCGGCCTATTTCGTATTGTACCTGCAAGCTTAATCTTTTTGAAAATACGTCAGCTTTCGCTGGTAAATACACCTGACTGACTCATTTTGAAAACATTTTAGAAATTAGATTCAAGTTCACAGGGTACAAATCTTTTATAACTTGGGAAAGTTACTTTGTAACCTTGTTAACAGATTCACATGTTTGTCCATATATACAGGGCCCAGTACAGAGACCAAGACATGATTAAATACACACCACTTAGAACTCACAGAGGAGTTATCCCCAACGTCTTGGGTAATTTGCATTTGAGCGTCTGTCAGGTGTATGCCTACACCCCGCGCTAAGGTCGTTGCCATTATCTAATGTAATGAGCCGAGGATATCCAGAACACGGTAATTTAACCCCCGATGTTTAAGTTATCAAACAAAACTGATTAAAACGGAATATGCGGATTTACTAGCCACAATCCGGCATTCGATTGATCTCATTTCCGACCAAGCGGTAATAATTTACCGTATCCTAAGCCCGTATAGGGAAAATAAGTCAAGAGTATTTACTTGAGCTAGTCTTGATTTTAAAATGCAAGATTTAATATCTCAGCCGTATCCAAAATGAATTAAGTGCAGGTAGCATTTACCGGAAGGCTTTAGTCTAGATTATGGCATAAGCTAACCAATTAAATAATAACGGTCTTATTTAAGTCATAGACTTAGACCGAGTAGTGTACAGGTTCAAGACGTATAGCGCTTGATTAAATGATGACCAGATAGAATGTACTCTAAACCCGACAAGTACTTTGACTTTGATAATATGGGTAAACTATATACATTTTGGATTTTGAAACTTAAATGACAAGGTTAGACCCGTTTCAGTTAATTTCCGTAAAATAGTTACATATACTTAACCGTACGCATATTAGCGATATCAGGTAACCGGGTAAGTCATGGACAAGTTCTATATGCCATTATACTTAAAATAAGTTGTAATATCAGTAGGATATCAACTTATATGCCCATTAAGGCTTTAAAATGAAATTATGCCTCATAAGGGCATTTTGGTAATTTCATATCGTATAAAAGGAACTTGATTATAATTTAATGTTATAACTTTAAGTTTTCTGGAAAAATGACTTATTTATGATATAATATTAGTATGATATTGATTATATGTGTAAATTATCTTTTATGGCCAAACTATGCACCGAATGGGCATTTTGGTCATTTTACACAAAGTTTATAAATTATTTGGGATTCTGAGTTTATATGATGTACCTGCTGTAAATATATTTAAAATAAGTTTTAAAATTAGGTAACAAGTCTTGGTCAAATAATATGGTTTAAAATCATACTATGCGCCGAAACGACGCTTATGTCGTAAAATGACATTTTATGCGATGTTTAATGAAAGCTGATGTTAAGGTCAGATTAAAATGTCTTAGATATGTTATTTAATATAACATATCAGTAGGTAAAAGATTTACCTTGAAAATATTTGATTAAAACCATTTTATAAGCCACAAGGGCTAAATCGTTTTTTATCGACATAATTCAAGGACCTGCTTGTAAATTTAGTTTATAATCTGATTTGACATCCTAAATAATCCTACTTATAATATTACATCAGTAGGAAACTTATTTTCAAGTTCATTATCATTAAAACCTTGATTTATGCAAAAAGGACATTTTAGTAAAAAATGGCATAATTACGGAACTTGCGCATAAACTCAGATTCTGATTATGATCATGTAATATAACCTCAGAGGGTTATGCTATATTATATTACGATCATAATGCAACTTTAGATCAGTAGCTAACTAATCTAAATCGGGTAGAATCGAAAGTCAAAGCAAAAATCAAACTTCGCGACTTTCGGTTGCGAACCGACCCTAGAACTGAAATTGACGAGGCCAACATGGTCTTACATGTTCTAATAATTATTACCAACTTTTTTAATTGTCAAAACAGGTTTCATAGCATATATAAGATCAATTTATGATTTTTCCAAAAAATGGTTTGTTTGACTTTTTAATAACTTAACTTTGACCCTTCAATTGGTCTAACAAACGTGATCTTCAGGAGGTGTCATTTATAGGGACTAACACCTACTTTATTACGATCACTTATCCATGTTCGTTACAAACAATGGCTGGACCGTAATGGTCTTAACCGAAAGCCAAAGCGTTTTCCATAAAACGCTTGACTTTTGGCTATAAAAGCCTATAAACGAAAATGCACAAGGAATGAACACTTACAATAGGTTCCTACAATGCAATAGAACTAAGTTAGATGCTCCTTTCAGTTAGGAACTTCCAGAGGAGGGAGATAGAGTTGAAAATGAGAAAAGTGCAAGTTCAAAGGTTGAACCTTTACAACTATTTATAGTCGGAGAGCTTGAAGGAGGTGATGCCAGGTGCTAAGGGGTGTAAGAGGGAGCTTACAAGTGTCCTAAAACGTGGCATAGCTGTTTGAAAGTCTTTATTTCCGTCTGTGAAACGGTAAGGACCTTCAATCCCGCTGTTAACGTTTGTCTATCACTTCAATTCCACGATTGACTAATCAAAATGGTTAATTGTTTTGGTTCAGTTGAGGTGCACAAAAACAGAGCCGACGCATTTGCCGGAAATTCTGTGATATATCATTCTTACGGTATGTTACTTCCAACACCGTTTCTGTCATTTCATTTTAACCTTAAGAATGTTTGATAATCGTAAAAACAAGAAACGGATCAGTGATTCAGTCGACGGAAATTTGAATGAAGAAGACGAAGTTAATTAAGTTATAAGTTTATTTAAAACCAGTAAAATGAACGGGTTAGACACACAGTCCAGCGGTGGACTGTGTGCAACACATATACGCATGTCCCGAGTTCGATCCCTGATACACGCACTCCTTATGTAATAAAATGCCTTTTTGTTTAAAAACTAAACCGGGTTAACTCAGTTAGTTCTTAAGTATAATAAAAACCGAGATAATAACCAGGTTAGACACACAGTCCAGCGGTGGACTGTGTGCAACACTAAGTCACACGTCGCGAGTTCGAAACCCGTCACTGGCACCGGTTCGTTGAATTAAAATGTTTTTGAAATTAAAAGAATTTTGGTTAAACCGAATTAGTATATAAATATAATTAAAAACACGATTATTTCGGGTTAGACACGTAGCTCAGTTGGTAGAGCTGCGTGCACGCGTACGGGAGGTCTCGGGTTCGAGCCTCACCTGGCGCAAATGATTCCCCTGACCGAACCGGTCAACAGGTCAACGGTCAACGCGAAATAAAAATTTTTTTATATATTTTTATTTATTTAATTTAATTTAAAAATCAATTAAAAATACTTAAAAATAACATTTTTAAAGATAGAAAATAGCCTTAAACTCACAAAAATATATCTAAAAATTTCATTAAAATCCTTAATAAAATCCACTCATTTAATATATTTTTCCGTTATTATTTAGGTTAGTATTTCTCGTTGTTCCGCTCATCTAATTCGTGCGCATCTCACCATCTCCAATCCAACGCACCCAATGTGAGTGAATCTTTACAAATTCCCCGTTTAATCACGTTTTGGGGTGTATCATGTGTCTTGATATATATATTATACTTAAACCATTGTGCATACATCATATCATGAACTTGTGTATTCAGTTTGTTTCTATTGTGTAGTTATTGTTGGATGCAATTTATTATTTTCAGTACATGCAATTTCATAGGCCGCCGCTCCCCATTACATTATGAGCGTTGAGCATGTTCCCCATTTCATTATGAGGTTGAACCTGGCGTGCCCACATACGATCGGCTCCGTTTGATTGAGCCTTGATCGCACAGACATTTTCATTTTCAGTACATGCAATACGATCGGCTCCGTTTGATTGAGCCTTGATCGCACAGTTTCATTTATGTTATTTATCGTATGATGTTGGTATGTTCATGTATGCTGTCATATGTTATTGTATGTTATAGTTGTGATTGCTATTTGCCACTGCTTGATTATTTACATTTGCTCATTTATGATTATGCACAATTTTTCATTGATAAACTAACAAGTAATTCATTAATAAATGTTTATCTAATAAGGTTCACTCGCCAACTTATGTTGACCAAAAAACCCCCATTTTTACACATGATACAGGTGAACCAGCAGCAGCTAGGAACACATAGGATTGGACTAGAAGAATAAAATGATTTAGAGTTGGGATTGTTATGTTTGGTTTATTTTCTTTGTATTGTATGAACATGTTTGGATATTTGGAAATGTAACTTTGACTTTATTAAATATGAAACATATTAGTAAATGTCATGAGCTTTGGTGATAACCCAATTATGCCCCGACTCTTATTCCGCTGTGGGTCGGGTGTGACAGATTGGTATCAGAGCCTTGACTATAGGGATATAGGATAGGTTATTAGACCCTTAGAGCCTATACTATAGTTGATTAGAAACTTAAAAGATTTTGTGTGTTACATGCCAAATTTCATGATGTTTATATGTTTTATGTTAAATGTTACATTCAATATTATGCAAGCATGTTCATAAGTATGTATTATCATATAATGCCTATCATGAATCATATACTCATAACATATCACATCCATGAAAGCACACACCACATCATGATTGCTTTTACAATGATTTTTGTGTTTTCAAATCTCATCAAAGTAAGTTCTCATGACGGGCATGTAGTAACTGGAAGGGTACCAGTACCGGTAGTCGGAACGTCCTGTCTAGGCTGGCATTCGTATAAATCCAAAATAAAGGACCAGTTTGCCTACCTGGGGACTAACGATGAGAGTACGAAGTACCTATTAGGCCAAAGCATGCTATACCAAACGTCGTGTGAGCTAACCCCACTTTGAGTTGTCATTGTGTCTACACCTGGACACGTTCCGACCAAACATCTTATGAACATATTTTGTGGTTTGCATTCGGGTGATGCGAGTGTTAAATTGCCAATACTAATGTAAATCCTACCAAGCCAATAGCCATGGGGGCCCACATGACTGTATAGGTGAAGGTATGGGGGACATTTGAGGCCCAACATGAACAAACCCAAGACATCCTATGGATGTAGTTGCATTATTGATATTTATGTTATTTTCATTTTCTTAAAGACACATGACACCTAAAAAGACACCATAAACTCACAATCTTTTCATGTATGTTCCTGTAGATGTCGTCCAGACAACAACGAAGGGGTAAAAGATCAGGAAGGTCTCAGGAACGCTTGGCCACACAAATCGCGAAACAAATGGCCACAATACTGCCTGACATTGTGGTCCAAGTACAACAAGCCCTCGCTACAAATCCTACTAACCCTCCCCAACAACATGACCAGAACATCGACAACCCTCCTACCAACAAGTGCTCTTACAAACATTTCAAATCTTGTGATCCTCCTAAATTTGAGGGGACCGAAGGTGTCACTGCTCTCCTACATTGGTTCGAGGAGATGGAAAACACCTTTCTCAACTGCGATTGTCCTGAGGATCGCAAGGTTCGATACGCCACTGGGAGACTATTTGGGGTAGCTCTCACTTGGTGGAATACTGAGAAAGGGAAGAGGGGAACTGAAGATGCAATGGCCTTAACTTGGGAGGAGTTAAGGGAAATCATGACTAGGCGTTTCTGTCCTAGGAGTGAAATTAAAAAGTTGGAGGATGAATTTCATGCTCTAAAGCAGAAGGAGGGAGACCATACCACTTACAACAAGAGGTTCTTGGAGTTGAACCAAATGGTTCCAAATTTATTCACCCCAACTTATCGTCTGATTGAGCATTATATTCGAGGACTTCCCTCGAAAATTCAAGATTCAGTCCTCAGCACTTCACCGGTAACACTTGAAGCTGCTATGGAGCTAGCAACTGAACTGACCGAGAACCGAATTCGCAACGGGAAGTTCAAGGAAGAGAAAAAGAAAGCCCCTGTTGAGGGTCAAACTTCAAACCATCCCATCTCTTCCTCTAAGTTTGCTAACAAGAGGAAGCGCAACACCAGAAATTTTGCAGTTACTCAAACCAACTCCCCTATTCCTGCTGCACCCATTACTCAAGTCACTCCTTCACCCGCACCATACAGAAGACCTTACACTGGCCCGCTACCAAAATGCAACCGTTGCCAATATCACCATTCCCCTAATCATCCCTGCCAATATTGCACCGGCTGCGGTCGCGCAGGTCATACTGTTCAAACCTGCCGCATGCCTCAACGAACGAACCGCCACCAACCTTTAACCCAAACCCACCAACAAATAATGGGCCAAGCCCAACAACCCCTACTATTACCACCCACCCAACATTTAGCCCAAACATATTACCAGCCCAATTATCCTATGGGCCAACCAATGCGGGCTTGCTACAATTGCGGTGACCTGAGCCATTTCAGAAACACTTGTCCAAGGTTGGTAAACATTATTCATGCTCAGGCTCAAGCCAACCCGGTGAATCAAGCAAACCAAGCTCCTCCACCTGCAAGAGGGAGAGCTTTCAATATCAACGCTAACCAGGCCAGAGCTGACGGCAATGTGGTTAACGGTACGTTCCTTATAAATGGTAGGTATGCATCTATGTTATTTGATACTGGTGCGGATAGAAGTTTTGTGTCTTTAGAATTTGAACCTATCTTAAGCAAAAATCGGGTTAAGCTCACGGAATCTATAACGGTAGAAGTCGCGGACGGGAAACCAGTTTCATTAAACTCTATTATACGCAACTGTACACTCACCTTAAACGACCACGATTTCTCAGTCGACCTGATTCCTATGAAGCTGGGAAGTTTTGATATCATAATCGGTATGGATTGGCTCAGTCAACATCAGGCAGAAGTTGTATGTCGTGAAAAATTTATTCGTATTCCTCTTTCAAACGGGTCAGACTCTTCGAATCATTGGAGAAACCTCGTCGAAAGGGCTCATCTTAATGTCTTGTCTTCAAGCTCAAAAATATCTTCGCAAGAATTATGTCGCGTTTTTAGCTCATATCATCAAAAAGGGAACCATGGAGAAGAAACTTGAAGACATTCCTGTAGTAAAAGACTTCCCGCGAGTTTTTCCTGACGACATTTCAGGACTTCCTCCAGTTAGAGACGTCGAATTCCGTATTGATCTTATACATGGTGCTACACCAGTTGCAAAGTCTCCTTATAGGTTAGCCCCCTCTGAAATGCAAGAGCTAGCCAGTCAATTACAAGAGTTGACTGACAAGGGATTCATACGTCCTAGCTCGTCGCCTTGGGGTGCACCTGTCCTTTTTGTAAAGAAGAAAGATGGATCGTTTCGTATGTGCATCGACTACAGAGAGCTCAACAAGTTAACAATCAAGAATCGCTATCCTTTACCTCGCATTGATGATCTTCTTGATCAACTACAAGGTGCCAGCTGCTTTTCAAAAATCGACCTTCGATCTGCCTATCATCAACTTAGAGTGCATGAAGAAGACGTCCCTAAGACTGCTTTTCGAACTAGTTATAGCCACTATGAATTCATGGTTATGTCATTTGGTTTAACCAATGCACCAGCTGTCTTCATGGACCTAATGAACAGAGTCTGCAAACCTTATCTTGATCGATTTGTTATAGTCTTCATCGACGATATTCTTATTTATTCAAAATCTAAATCTGATCATGAGCGTCATCTTCGACTCATCCTTGCACTTCTAGAAAAGGAAAAGCTTTATGCCAGATTCTCCAAATGTGAATTCTGGTTAAAAGAGGTGCAATTCCTCGGGCATGTAGTCAGACAAGGGAATACATGTCGACCCTTCAAAGATCAAAGCGGTACAAGAATGGCAAGCTCCACGTACACCAACTGAAGTAAGATCTTTTCTTGGTCTAGCTGGCTATTATCGTCGGTTCATTTCAAACTTCTCTCGCATTGCTGTACCACTCACGGCTTTAACTCATAAGGGAAAACCTTTCATTTGGGGACCCAAGCAGGAAGAAGCCTTCCAAACCCTTAAACAAAAACTTTGTGATGCACCAATCCTCACTCTTCCTGAAGGTTGTGATGATTTTGTGGTCTATTGCGACGCGTCAGGGCAAGGATTGGGCTGCGTTCTAATGCAAAGAGGAAAAGTTATAGCTTATGCTTCGAGACAACTCAAGACACATGAAAAGAATTACACCACTCATGACCTAGAACTTGGAGCCGTTGTGTTCACTCTTAAGATATGGAGACATTATCTCTATGGTACTAAGTGTGAAATCTACACTGACCATAAGAGTCTTCAACATATCTTCAATCAAAAGGAGTTAAACATGAGGCAACGAAGATGGGTCGAACTTCTAAATGACTACGACTGTGAAATTAGATACCACCCTGGTAAAGCAAATGTGGTGGCGGATGCCCTTAGTCGAAAGGGTTATGCGAACTCCATTCGTCTTCTATGTTCGCAAATTATAACCGACATTAAAGATCAAATTCGAGAAGCCCAACACGTTTCAATAACGGAAGAAGATGTACGAAAGGAGATGTCCTGTGGAGCTGAGCTAAAAATTGAAACTAAATCTGATGGTATTCTGTACTACCTAGATCGTATCTGGATTCCTAACCACAACAATCTTCGTGAAATTCTTATGAATGAAGCTCACAAAACGCGATATTCTATACACCTAGGAGCCGATAAGATGTATCAAGACCTACGATACACCTATTGGTGGCCTGGAATGAAGAAGGATATTGCCGTTTTTGTTTCCAAGTGCCTTACATGTTCCAAGGTGAAGGCTGAACACCAAAGACCCTCAGGACTTCTGGTCCAACCGGAAATACCTGTATGGAAGTGGGAAAACATAACCATAGATTTCATTATCGGGTTACCTCGCACTTCTGGTGGGTATGACACTATATGGGTGATTATAGACCGACTTACAAAATCAGCTCACTTTATTCCTATCCGTGAAGATTTCAAGAACGAAAAGCTTGCCCGTATTTATATGAACGAAATCGTAAGCCGACATGGGGTACCGTTAAGCATTATTTCTGATCGTGATGGTCGTTTCACCTCACGAACATGGCAAGCAGTACAATCCGCTATGGGCACGCGATTAGATCTCAGTACCGCCTATCATCCTCAAACTGATGGACAGTCTGAGCGCACCATTCAAACTATTG
The DNA here is from genome assembly GCA_947069175.1 of Scalesia atractyloides. Lineage (NCBI taxonomy): Eukaryota > Viridiplantae > Streptophyta > Magnoliopsida > Asterales > Asteraceae > Scalesia > Scalesia atractyloides. The sequence goes on along the minus strand of CAMTDV010000023.1, from coordinate 11,215,989 downwards.
AAGATATGCTTCGAGCATGTGTCATAGACTTCAAGGGAAATTGGGACGCCCACCTACCATTAGTTGAATTTTCGTACAACAACAGCTATCATTCAAGCATCGGCATGGCACCTTTTGAAGCCTTATATGGTCGTAAGTGCCGATCTCCTCTATGTTGGCACGAAATTGGGGAAGCTCAAATTACTGGTCCAGAATTGATCCAAGAAACCACAGACAAGATCCATCAAATTCGAAACAATCTTCTAGCGGCTCAAAGTCGTCAAAAGAGTTATGCAGATAAACGACGGAGCCCTTAGAGTTTAACATTGGTGATCATGTACTTTTAAAAGTATCACCGTGGAAGGGAGTAGTTCGTTTTGGTCAAAAGGGCAAGCTAGCACCACGTTACGTAGGACCTTTCAAGATACTCGAAAGAGTAGGTCCTGTAGCATACAAGCTTGATCTACCAGAAGAACTCAACAGGATTCATCCCACATTCCACGTGTCGAACTTGAAGAAGTGCCTCGCTGATGAAAACCTCCACATTCCTCTGGAAGATATTCAGATTGATGAATCTATGCATTTTATTGAAAGACCTGTAGAGATCATGGACTTCGGGGAAAAACGTCTGCGACGAAGTCGCATTCCAATTGTTAGGGTACGCTGGGAGTCGAAACGGGGACCTGAGTTTACTTGGGAACGTTAAGACTCAATACGTGAAAAATACCCGCATCTTTTTCCTACTACTTCAACTACTTAAATTTCGGGACGAAATTCCTAAAAGTAGGGGATACTGTAACATTTGTCAAAAACGGGTTTTCAAAACACGCTCCGTTTTGTATTCGAATATCAAGTTATAAAAGTCACGTTGAATATTTATGATTATTTTGATTTAAAATGATACATAATTAATAAATAAACTAAACTATAAAAATTATATTTGATAAAAAGTTAAAACAAAATAAATAAAAAAAATATGTTGCTGCCGGGACTCGAACCCGGGTCAGCCGGTTTACAACTCCAACGACTTAACACACACTCACATCACCACTCCGCCACTTGTTGTTTTCTGTTATCTCTAGGAAACAAATAACATTTATACACAAACTCGGTTAAACCGGTTGCGCCAACTGAGAAACGGAAATCGGCAAATCAATCGTTAAATCGCTTGATTACTCGCACATTCAGTTTATAACCGATGCACCGATGATTTTCCGTCAAGTCGGAATTGATTGAACATCAATCCTCATCATTATCGGTTTTTATAACCGAAAAGTATCAAAGTCCCAATTACTTCAACTCCAGACCCCTCTCGCGACTCAGAAACATCATACCAACATTCCATTTCACTTTCGTCACATTTTCAGACCATCAGAACGCTTAAATCAGCTCGCCGGAATTTTCTGCAAATTTCGCCGGAAAACCGTATTCATCCTCAAACGGTAAATCTTTCAATATCATTGTAGTTCAACAATTGTTAGGCTAATTCTAACTTAAACCTCTCAATTGAAATCGAATTCAGGCGTTGTATTCAGCTAATTCCAGTTCACCGGAAATTTCCTGAAAGTCTTTATTTCCGTCCGTGAAACGGTAAGGGCCTTCAATCCCGCTGTTAACGTTTGTTTATCACTTCAATTCCACGATTGACTAATCAAAATGGTTAATTGATTTGGTTCAGTTGAGGTGCACAAAAACAGAGCCGACGCATTTGCCGGAAATTCTGTGATATATCATTCCTACGGTATGTTACTTCCAACACCGTTTCTGTCATTTCATTTTAACCTTAAGAATGTTTGATAATCGTAAAAACAAGAAACGGATCAGTGATTCAGTCGACGGAAATTTAAATGAAGAAGACGAAGTTAATTAAGTTATAAGTTTATTTAAAACCAGTAAAATGAACGGGTTAGACACACAGTCCAGCGGTGGACTGTGTGCAAAACATATACGCATGTCCCGAGTTCGATCCCTGATACACGCACTCCTTATGTAATAAAATGCCTTTTTGTTTAAAAACTAAACCGGGTTAACTCAGTTAGTTATTAAGTATAATAAAAACCGAGATAATAACCAGGTTAGACACACAGTCCAGCGGTGGACTGTGTGCAACACTAAGTCACACGTCGCGAGTTCGAAACCCGTCACTGGCACCGGTTCGTTGAATTAAAATGTTTTTGAAATTAAAAGAATTTTGGTTAAACCGAATTAGTATATAAATATAATTAATAACAAGATTATTTCGGGTTAGACACGTAGCTCAGTTGGTAGAGCTGCGTGCACGCGTACGGGAGGTCTCGGGTTCGAGCCTCACCTGGCGCAAACGATTCCCCTGACCGAACCGGTCAACAGGTCAACGGTCAACGCGAAATAAACAATTTTTTTATATATTTTTATTTATTTAATTTAATTTTAAAATCAATTAAAAATACTTAAAAATAACATTTTTAAAGATAGAAAATAGCCTTAAACTCACAAAAAATATATCTAAAAATTTCATTAAAATCCTTAATAAAATCCACTCATTTAATATATTTTTCCGTTATTATTTAGGTTAGTATTTCTCGTTGTTCCGCTCATCTAATTCGTGCGCATCTCACCATCTCCAATCCAACGCACCCAATGTGAGTGAATCTTTACAAATTCCCCGTTTAATCACGTTTTGGGGTGTATCATGTGTCTTGATATATATATATATTATACTTAAACCATTGTGCATACATCATATCATGAACTTGTGTATTCAGTTTGTTTCTGTTGTGTAGTTATTGTTGGACGCAATTTATTATTTTCAGTACATGCAATTTCATAGGCCGCCGCTCCCCATTACATTATGAGTGTTGAGCATTGTCACACCCCGACCCGCAGCGGAAAAGGTGATCGGGGCATGATTGGGTTATCATCAAAGCTCATGACATTTATTAAGCGTTTCATATTCATTAATACAAATTAAATGGAAATTTACAATAAATGTTACAACATGTTCTAACTAACAATCTAAACTTCTTTGTTTTCTTCTAAGGCATATCCTATGTTTTCCTTGCTTCAACCTGTTCACCTGTATCATGTGTAAAAAGGTTTTTGGATCAACATAATGTTGGCGAGTGAATCCTATGGAAAACATTTGAACAAGTTTATCCAATTGATTATAAATAATGTGCATACCACATATGAGTAAATGTAGATGTAAATTTATTCACACAACACATAATATTGAATGTTGAACACACATACACCAAATGATTGTTTTGAGGCACGCGTTGTTCGACTCGTCTCCCACGAGGAACTGATGGGCCTAATGAATGAGTTTTGAGGCACGCGTTGTTCTACGAACTGATGGGCCTAATGAATGAGTTTTGAGGCACGCGTTGTTCTTACGAACTGATGGGCCTAATGTATGAGTTTTGAGGCACGCGTTGTTCTTACGAACTGATGGGCCTAATGTATGAGTTTTGAGGCACGCGTTGTTCAACTCGTCTCCCACGAGGAACTGATGGGCCTAAATAATTTGCATACAACTTTGACAATATGTAATACATCACAACCAACAATAGTTACATTCTAGTTTAGTTCATATAATGGTATAGCACGAATTTGCATAAGAGAATTAGTTTAAGCGACACATGATACACCCCAAAACATGAATAAAAAGGGGAGTTTGTAAGAATTCACTCACAGTGGGTGCGTTCGGTTGATGATGTTGAATGCACGCGAAGTGGTTTTAACCACGAGCGAGATTAACCTAGATAAATCGCATTATGGTTTGGTAAGTAAACGGATTTTATTAAACTATTTTAGTAGGATTGTTGGGTGTATTTTTGTGAGTTTGAGGCTATTTTCTAACCTTAAAAATGTTATTTTTAAGTATTTTTAATTGATTTTTAATTAAAATAATTAAATAAAAATAATAAAAAAAATTTGATTTTTTTCTGCCCGTTGACCTGACCGTTGACCGGTTCGAATCGGAATACAAGTGCGCTGAGTGAGGCTCGAACCCGAGACCTCCCGTACGCGTGCACGCAGCTCTACCAACTGAGCTACGTGTCTAACCCGTTATATATCTGATTTTAATTATATATATATATTAATTAGTTTAAACCGAAATTCATTTTATTTTAAAAACAGTTTAAGCGAATCGGACGGTGCACTCCACAGGTCTCGAACCCGGGACCTGTGGCTTAAACTAACACACAGTCCACCGCTGGACTGTGTGTTTAACATGTTATATAATCCAATTTTTATTATACTTAAATACAAGTTAGTTATTTCCTTTTCTGCCTTATTTAAAAAGAATAGATAATTGTCCGAGTCGGTGCAGAAGACCGGACTCGAACTCGTGACCTGTGATATAAACAAACACACAGTCCACCGCTGGACTGTGTGTCTAACTTGGTTATTATTCCGGTTATTAATATACTTAACATATACCTGTGGCGACTCCGGTTCAGTTTAACAAAAAAAATGATTTTTATTAAGGCAGCGTTTGTGAAACGGGATTCGAACTTGAGACGTTAGCGTTTTATGTGCACACAGTCCACCGCTGGACTGTGTGTCTAACCCGATTAATAAGTTGATTTTAATTATACTTATACGTTATAGCGGTCATCGTCTTCTCCGTCAAGATATAACCAGAATTCGGAAATCGACTGGTTCAAAGTCTTAATCGTTTTCTTTAGTGTTTTAGGTTAATTATAGATGAGATAAAAGTATAAAGAAGGAAAAATAAGCGTGAGGTATACCGACTCGCTTTCCTCTGTTTTCCGGCAGAACTCCGGCGACAGCGATTTCTTCCGGCGACTTTTTGTCTTGTAGCAGCGAGTCTCCAGGAAGCTTAAAAAGGGTTTGGGTATCCCCGGGTATAAGCTCAGGGGCTCAGTGAGGTTCAAAAAAGGGGAAAACCCCGGGTTTTTTCCCGGCGACAACAAAAAATTTCCCGGCGGTGGAATTACGTCGAGAAAAGGTGTGGTTTTGAAAAAAAGGTTTGCAGTGGGTTGGGGGTGAATTTATAGGGAAAAATTGTTAAAGAACCTTGTCTGATTTCCGCCCTGTTTTCGTAAATCATAAAAACCCCGGGCGGTTATGGTTTGGTGGGGGAAACTCAAAACGTGGGTTATAACCGATGTTTTGTTAATGGTTTACTTAAAAAACGAAAAGTTGTCGTTAAAACCAACGAATTCACCGTTTGGAAATTTTTTTTTTTTGGATTTTCCTCGTTTGTAACTTCCGTCAAAAGGGGGTACTAGAAAAACCGCCCCGTTTTGGAAGTTAAATCGAACCTTTTTTAAACCCAGTTCGAATCGTTAAATAAAATTTTTTTTTTTACCCTACTCCGATTTTTATGAAATTTGGGTTTATACTAGAAAAAAGTATTTTTTAAAAACATTATATTTTTCCATTTATAACCGAGAAAAACAAGTTAAGAGCTGAAAATTTTAATAATTTATATATATATATATATATATTTATATAGAGAGAGAAGGGGAGAGAGAGAGAGAGGAAGGTTCTTTTGAGAAAAATTTTTTGGAGAAAAAAAAAAAGAAGGCATAAGGTAAAAATTTAAATTTTTATAACTCTCTCTTTAAATTATGTTATTTCTAAAAATAAAGAAAAAAATTTTACCCTACACATTTCAAAATTTTCCTACATATGTCTAAATTTAAGGAAATTTTCCCCTCACTCATGAAAATTTTACCTCCCAATTTCAAAATTTATCATAAATACAAAAAATATATTCTACGCATGTCGAAATTACCCTACACCATAAATTTTTTTTATCTTGAAGAGATATGAAAAAATGAGTTAAGTTTAATTAATTACTATTAATGACAAAAAAAGTTTTTACCTATTCCCCCTTTCAAAAACATTAAAAACACTTTAAAAAAGTAAAGAAAAATTTTTCTATCGGTTTAAAGTTATTTTTTTTAAAACTTAAAAAATTTTTTATTTCTATATTTTTATATTAATATTATTAAAATTTAAAAAATTATATATAAATAAAATTTATTAAAAATCAAAATCTCTTTAAAGCCCAATTTTTATTCTCTCAATAAAGAGTTTTAATTTGTTCTTTAATTTTTTTTTTTGATTTGTCCGCTTTAATTCTTATAAAAATTTTATTTCTTTTAGAATTGGAGTTTCTGTTATGGTTAATTTTGTTTTGAAGTGCTTGGTTTGGTTTTAATTAAAAAAGATTTGGGTATATGTTTATCATCATTTTTTTTATATTTGTTAATTTTTACATTTTTAAAGTTAATATTTTAAAATATATATAAAAATATAAAAGTATTTTATAAATTATGACTTTATCATTTTAAAGGAATTTTTTTTGACAAAAAGAATTTCTTCAAAAAAAAATTAGACCTACTTTAGTTGATGAATTTATAAGTTTAAAATTTATAAGGGTTATGGATGAAAATATGCTAAAATATAAGAATAATTTTTTGGAAAAAAATACAATATATAAATTCATGTTTTTAGATTGGACTGTAAAATATGAAAAAAAAAATTTTTTTTTATTCAAATACTATAAATTCAAATTTTTATATATTGTTCTTTAAAACTTAATTATATATAAGTTACTTTTAATATGTTATAATTAAAAGTAGGGGCTTATTATTTTTAGCTTTTTATGATATTAAAACTTATTATGTTGTTTTAGACTTATTTCCTGTTTATGGGAAAAAGAGGTGTTTAATAAATTATAATATTATTATTTTAAAAATTTGGTAAATAAAAATATTAAACCCTAACCCTAAGTATTAGGTTCTTTACTTTTATTTTTTGAAGAGTTGTTTTATTATATTTTTGGTTTATATTATTTTGGTAATTTTGTATTTATCATTCCTTTTAATACTCTGTAGCTTAAAAATTAAAAGGAACACACCTGGGTGATCTTATTTATCTCCCTTTTTTCATTTTTTAAACCCTTTTTTAGGGGATATCGTGTGTATTAATTCTAATGTTTCGTATTTTTTTCAACATGCAAAACAAAAGGTGTTATGTCTCATAAATTGCATATAGTTTTATTGCCTTACTTGTTAATTCTTTGTGTTTTTTGGTTTTTGTGGATCTATTGGTTTATTTTTTTCCCCCCCGGCATGGGTCGGTTCGGTATCCCACCTTTTTTCATAGTTTCGTTTTTCGCCTTTGAGGCTTGAATGGTTCATTTTTCATTACTTATTTTCGTTTTATACTTTTTTTTTTTAATTTTTATTATTGTATAATTGTTTTTTTTCCTTCCGAGGGTTGAATCGCATCATGATGTCACATATTTTTTGTTAAAATAAATTATTAAATAATTTATTACATTTTTTAAAAAACAAAGATTGTTACCAACTTTTTTGACCAAAAACTATTTTACCATTTTATAGGACACAAGGTTTATTGCAGATGAGAAGAACATAAGGTGGCCTTAAATAAATTAATCAAGACTTTTGTTTGATTTTTTCCTTTTAGTTGTAATGAATTTTTTTTTGAAATTTATGGTTTTGGGGTAGGTTTTGGTCTAAAAAAAATGAAATTTTTGGGAAGGGTAAAAAAGAACATGTTGAAGCACAAATTTATTTTTTAAATTTTTTAAAGGGTAAGTGAAATTTGTAATTTAACAAAAACCTAAAAAAGATAAAATTCAAAAACCCAAAAAGCAATGATATGCAATTCCCCGTCTTTTTTAAATTTAAAAACTTTTATACTAACTTTTTAAAAAAAAAATTGCCCATAAAAGGTTTTTTTTTTATCTTTAATATGGTCCCTTTTTGCTTACTTTATGAAAAAAAAATTATGTTTGATCGTTTTTTAGTCATGTGTTTTCTCTATATTGTTTTAATTGTTTATGATTCAAAAGGGATTTTGTTTTACATAAAACCCCTGAAAGTGTATTAAAAACCAAACATTGCAAATCCATTTCGTTTAATCTTTCAATCTCATTTTTATGGTTTTTTATTTTTGGATTTCAAAAAAGATTTGGTGTTTGTAAAAGTATTAGCTTTTTGAATTAAAAGATATTTTTTTTTTGTAGGAATGGGTTTTTGTATACTTGTATGGCTCTTGTTTTCTATGGGTTTTATTTTAGTTTTTGGTGTTTCTGTTAAAAAATGGTAGTTTTTTGGGAATTTAATTGTATTTGCAATGTTTATGGTGTCTTATATACTTTTTTGGGGTTTTTTCTGTAAAAAAACAAACCTTGAATCATTTTTTAACTAAAACAAAATACACAAAACACCAGGACATGCAAATACTATTTAGTTTAACTTCAATCTAATTTTTTATGATGTTTATTTTTGGATTTCAAAAAAGATTTATGGTGTCTTGTAAAAGGAAAAAAAAGCTCGTTGAATTTAAGTTTTTTTATTGCTAAGGAAGGTTCTTTTTATATTGTATGGTGTTTGTTTTTATGTGGATTTATTTTAGTTTCCGGTGTTTGTATAAGAAAATGTAGTTGTTTAAATTTAAAGGTATTTGCAATGTTATGGTTTTTTAATTTGGGTGTTTTTTTGTAAAACCAAAAAACCCTTAAAACCTAACAACTAAAACAAAATAGCAAAACATCATGGACTAAAACCCGATCAAACGTATATAAGTTAGTAAAATGGACTTAATTAAAGATAAAAAACACTCGTATTATGGTTTTTTAAAAAAAAAAGTTGTATAAAAAATTATTTATTTAATAAAAAGGGGGGGGTTTGCATCTGCATTTCATGTGGGTTTTTTTAATTTAAAAAGTTAAAAATTTTTTTTTATACCCCAAAAAAAAGAAAAAAAATTATTTTAAGGGTAAAAAATTTTTTACAATTTTGCCCCTACAATCTCAAACCCTTAGTTATGATCAAAGGGTGTGATTCTTTTTTCATTTCACAAAACACACCCTTTTACAAAACCCCACTAAAATGGACATTTAAAATTGGCTTTAAATATATTGAAATTTTTCTAGTGTATATGCTAGAACAATCCCCTCATGCCTTTTTACCCTATCCACTACGAGCGAGGTTTGGGCAATTGGGATCAGAGCGATGGGCAAAGGTAATTTAAAATGGTTTAAGCCCTAGATTTTGACTAAGTTGTTGGAATTTATATGCTTTTTTTAATTGTTTTTTAGCTTATGATTTTTTAAAAATACACTGCCATGATTACTTATTTTCCTTTTTTTTTTTTGTTTGGGAAAGGGTGGTTTTTTGGGGAGGGGGCTGAGAATTAAGTCCTTATTTTTCTTTGATTTCTAACAATTGTTTTCTATGTTTGTAATAAAAAGTGCGTTTTTGGGCGACTTGGGCCAAATCTAACTGGAATCTCGGCGTATTTGCTGGGGAAAGCGGCATGTGCGAATTCCCCTAAAGTTCCCTGAGCTTGGAAGTGGCATCCAAAACGGCCTTTGTTTTTAGCTCAATTCAAAAAGGGGTTGAAAGTGTTGATAGTGATTTCGGTTCACACACACATTCGTATACATTGCAAAAAAAAGGCTTTCACAAACCCCCTACAAACATCATTGTAAAACTTTATCAAATCTAAAGTTGTAATTTGTAGTGCAATATAGTTTATAGTGATGTTTTCATCCCCAGGTTTTTTTTGCCAAGATCTTCGAAATCAAGGGGTTTTTCCTTATAAATCCTGGTACACATTATTTCATTTGCATTGTTCCCACAATTGTTTTAACACTTAGCATTACCCCACAATAAAAATTGGTTATATTATCCCTTAAACGAATTTTTTACCAAAACAATTTTGGGGCCCACGTGGGCAAGTGGGTTCATTCTAAACTTCATTCATTTATATTCATTTCCAAACTTCATGGCCTCTCGGGGAAAAAATGCTTTTTAATGCCATGTCGGGGTTTCCTCTCACAAACCCGTGCATCATTGCCTGTTTTTCCCCCGCATTCAGAGGAAAGTGAAATGTTTGAAAAGACATATCCCTTTACAAAATCAAAAACTCCGTGTTTTTTTCAATACAAAAGATTTAAAACTGTTTTTTTTGTTTTAGATGAAAGGCTACTAAACGAAGACAAAACCCCAAACCCAAAAGGGCATTTGTGAAATTGTTTTTTAAGAAGCAAAAAAAAGACCCGCCCAAGTTTGATCCCCCTTTGCCCAGGTCGTTGGATTTTGCTACTCCACATCAACAATCCAGCATTCGAAGGCCCAAAGTCCGTTTCAAGAATCCTCAAAAATCCATATGGTCCCCAGCAGTTGATGCAACCCAAGGATCCTCTTTCCAATATATGGATCTCTATCCTTTTGCGAGGTCATGGAGACCCTGGCCAAGGGTTTTTCTCAAAATGGGGGATCGTGGGAATGTACCAACCCCCCGATCCCACATTTCCATAAAGGACCTCAACTCGGATAAAGGTCATGGGGTATCCTCAAAACCTTCACACCCTGTATCCGGGACTAAAAATTTTCAGGACAAGGATCCCCAAGGAGTAATATTAGAAGTTCCGAAATCCTTTAAGGGGATTTTATCCCCATGAGACCATTGTTTTTGGTCCCACTATTGCATTGGGGGATGCTTATTTAGATATACTTCTGGGTACCAACTTCAAACCAGTCGGGAGGAATAAATTTTCAAAACCTTTTGATATAACTTTCTTACAGAGGATGGAGGGATCAATCAGCCTGGCCAAGGGGTTTTAGGGAAACTCAAGGACAATATTAGTGTCCCCGGAGTGGTTAAAACCCACCTGGATTCTAGATGGGAGCACAGGTATCTCGCTAGCACCCCCCTTATGCAAAGTGAGATACTAAAGGGGTTCCAAACCGTAAATGAATTATAGATGGTACCATGATCCAGAAGGCTGCGGCTAATTCAAGGAAAAGGGTGGAATCAATTCATTCCCCAAAGTTGAAAGAACTTGTTGTGCAAGGGGTTTGGATCCACACTTCTGGGGTCGCACTAAAACGGCTGCTATGTCTTTCCCCCCTATTCCTAACTTCATTTTCTCACTTAGTTAAATTTTTTTCTAAACCAAATTTTTTTTGTGTAGAACCCTTTGAAAGATTTAAAGTGACTTTAAGGGTCACCAATCTGTGTGAATCACTTAGAGATTTGTTACAAATGTGGTAGAGAAATCCTCGAAATCCCAAATTTGAAATTTCCCCTGCTGTGGAAGTGTTTAACGGGACTAAAAAAGATTTCCTTTCAGATGATCTTGTTATGACACCTTTAAGGAACTTAGAGAAATAAAGGAAAGGGCTTCGGGGTTCATCCCACAGGGATAAAAAAGGATATAAGTGGTTATCTGGGTCACAAAAGGAGAGCAGGATCCCTTTACAAAAACAATTACCAAGAATACTCAAGCATGACACAAAACGTTTAAATTGGTTGAACAAGGGAAAAGAGGAGGGGAAATTTCCCCATATTCGAATTTTTTTTTTGCTGCAATAGTGAATAATCCTTGCTTTGCAGAATTAGGTGAAAAGGCTAGAGGCCCAAGAACAAAGAAAAGTCTCATCCAACAAGGAAAAAAACAGAGTGGTGGCATACCCGGAACTTGGCCACCTTTTCGATGAAGCATTGCATGAAAGAAGATAGGTTACCTACTCAATAAGGTTCTTTTTAAAAGGGTTCCGGAAGGAGAATCCAGGTCATTAAAAAGCCCGAAAGAGTTGTACCACCCCGCAGCCTCAAATTATTAACTTCTTTTTTGGAGGCTCCGATATATGTGGAATCATTCTTAAACAAAAGAGGCATGTAAGGAAACCAAGTGGAAAAAGGCAGATCCGAAACCCCCACCCACTTAATAGAAAAAAATATACTTTGAAAGGAGACGGGGGATTACAGGATCCATCAGTGGTTTAAAAAATTTTCTTTATTTTTTTAAACCCCTTTGGGTTTTCAGGATCCTTTTGATGGAGGGAGCTCCGTGAAAATATTCAAAGATCCCTCAAAAGAATGAACATTTTTTTTGGGTAGAAAAAGTTCCCGAACGTTTTTTCCTTGTAGGATTCAGCGGCGAGACAAAGAAATACTGGGGGACATCAAATCGCAAATTTCCCTTTAGGGGGGAAAATTTTTGTAAAAATTTTTAAAAACGTGTTTATTGAAACTCAGTTTAAAAACCGAATTTAATGCCCAAAAAAATTTTAAACGTAACCTTTAATTAATTATAAAAAGGAAAAATTTATTTTTTAAAAAACGGTTAAAAAATGAAAAAAAAAAATAATAGGTTTTCCGGGTTCGAAAACCCGGTTTTGACCCTTCCGAACAAACCTCAAATTCCAAACCATGGCCACTGTTTTCTTTTAATTTTTGAAATAATTAAATTCAAAGTTTTCCCAATTAAACCGGCCCCCCTTCATCCGGGAAAAAATTTCCCCCCCCCCCCCCCCCCCATCTCGGGGAGATTTAAAAAATCTTAAAGTTATAAAATAAAATTTCCAGGATGGATAAAGGTGAGTCCCAAAAAAAAAGTGAAAAGTATGTTTGAAAAAGGGAAATGGACCAAGGTTCATCAAACCCCCTTATAAAACCCCTCAAAACCTTGAAGCTTTTTGTCAAAAAGACCCCTTTTTCCGAGTAATTTATCCCGGAAAAATTTGCAATGCCGGAAAAAACGCCCTTCACTTCTGAGTTACTGAACCCCCGAGTTTTTTACCCAAGTACCCAACCTTTTCAAGCTTGGAAAATTTTTCCTGCAAACACAGGCCAATTTTCGTGCTGGGTTCGCGGAAAAAACAAAGGGTCAGTTTGGAATTAGCCAAATTTCTTTTCTTTTTAATTAATCACCAATAAATGAAAAGCTAACGACCGATTAAAACATCGAAACCCAGTCGGATTGATTCTGGAAAATTTAAGAAGAAGACGAAAATCGGTAACTTAAGAATTTTAAAATCAGTTTAACTGGGTTTTTAAACCGTCCAGGGTGGGATGTGGCCCAAAAAACCGGGAAACTTTGAGTTGAATCTTGTCCACCGTCTCCTTATAAAATGTCTGTTTTTTTGTTTAACCGAACCGGGGAAACCCTATTTAATTTTTAAAAAACCAAAAAAAAAGTTTTTGAACCACAGGAAAATGGGGATTGTGGTATGTTTTAACCAGGGCCATTGGGCCGGTTTGCTGTTTGGCAAATTTCTAATTTTAAAAAAATGAATGAAAAATTAAAATTTTTTATTTAAGTATAATAAAAATGGTTTTTTTTAACAAAAATTAAAAAAATTCCACTTGGGCGTGTTAATCAAAAACAGGCCGGGGGCGGCGGGGCGCACTTCAGGTAAAATGTTTTTAAAATAAATTTTTTTAAAACTAAAAGATATAAATATAATTAAAATAGAAATATTTTTTTTAACCCCTACCAGGGGGAAGCTGCGGGACGCGTCGGGGTTGGTTTCACCTACTTTGGGAAATACCGTCGAAAATCCGGTCAAAGTCGTCAACGTCAAGGGTCCAATGTAGCAAAAAAATCCCCAATTTTTTTATTATTTTAAAATTTTTTTTATTTTAAATTTTAAAAAAAAAAAAAAACTTAAAACTTTTTAAGGGAAATGTTAATCAAAAAATTAACCAACATCCCCTTAAAAGGATCCCAAAATGTTTATTACCCAAAAATAATGCTTAATTTTTTGGTTAATTTCCCCCCCCTGTTTTTTAAAATTTTCCGTTCATTAAAAAAATAACAAGCACCAGGGGTTTACAATTCCCTTTTTAAAACCGTTTTGGGGGTGTAGTTCAAAAAAAAATTAAAATGTTTATTTAAATTGTGATACCAATTTTTATTAAACTTAATTTTTTATTGGTGATTCTATTTCCCCTTTTGCAACAAAAAAGAAAAATATTTTAAAACCCCAGTTCCCCTTGGAGAGAGTTGAGCAAGGGGGGCTAAAACCCAAAACCCAATTTTCCTTTTATTTTTGGCTTTATTGTTTGTGTTTAGTTTTACAAGCAAGTTATGCAAAAAATTCATCTTTTAAAAAGTTTTGGTGACGATTTTTGCACGGGGGTGCCCTCTAAAGACTAAAATGTTTTCTGTTTTTTATTGTTTAATTATTAAAATTGATTTAGAAAAAAAATCCACAGGGGAGAATCAAGAGTCTTCAGGGTTAAGGTATCTCAATTTATTATATTAAATAACATTTGTATAAAAGGTCTTTTGAAGGTCCCTATTTGCGATGCATTAAGGATCCAGAAATTCAAGAGGTCTTGAAGGATTTTCATGAATGAGACTGTGGAAACCACACTGGGGGCAGAGCATTATTCTCAAGGATCCTCAGAACAGGTTATTATTGGCATACAATGAAGAAGGATACTGTGGAATACGCAAGAAGATGTGATGCTTGTCAAAGACACAACAACATCCTACATCAACCAACAGAGTTTTATGTCCAATAATTTACTCTTGGCCATTCATGAAATGGGGAATAGATATATTTGGCAAACTTCCAAAGGCACCAGGAGAAAGAGTATTTATGCTAGCTATGACAGATTACTTCTCCAAGTGGATAGAAGCGGAAGCTTTTGTTCAAGTAAGGGAAAAAGAAGTGATAGCTTTCATTAAAAGAAACATTATTACTAGATTTGGAATTCCTTCTGAAATTATTTGTGATAATGGATCCCAATTTATTAGGAGTAGAACTACTAACTTTTCTGAAAGTTGGGGGATTAGGATGATAACATCAACACCAGTCTACCCACAAGCTAATGGTCAAGCAGAATCAAGTAATAAGATCATCATCAACAACTTGAAGAAGAAGCTTGGATCCAAGAAAGGGAAGTGGGCTGAAGAGCTAATGTATGTCTTGTGGGCAGATAGAACAACTCCAAAGAATGCTACAGGGCAGACTCCTTTCTCTTTATTCTTTGGAACTGAAGTTGTGATCCCTACAGAAATGGTGGTTCCTACTGACGGGTGGTCTTTTGGACAACCCGCAAGTGCGATAAAATGACAAATATTCCATACTTTAAACGTTTAATTGCTACGATTTGATGTCTACGGTGCGTATGCCTTTTCAGGTACTGAAGAGCATAACGAGTGAACTTTAACGTGCTTTTTTCGGGGAATTGCAAGTGGCTAATTGAGGCTTTGGACTTGAGAGATTGAAGAAGGACAAAATGGGAAATTTTTGCTGACCACCGTAAGCTACAGTGGCCACCGTAGCTTACGGTGGAGTCCATCCTTAAAAGGCCACCGTAAGGAAATATTGCCCACCGTAAGCTACGGTGGGCACCGTAGCTTACGGTGGTGAGCTACGGAAAGTTGTAACTGCTCCATTTAAGTCGAATTATGGAGCTTTTCGCATGTCCAATCATTGGTGACGAACTGCAGGGCGAAAAGGGGCAAATTTGAGTGTTTTCATTGATTCTAAACAAGTTCAAAACATTATTTTGGTGTTATCGATTCGTATGAACAAAACATTGGAAGTATGTTTGATTGCGAGAACATGAGAGGCTAGAATTCTTGGTGATCATCTTGTGTGGAAGGTTCGGTAAACAATTGTGTTTCGATTTATAATTTCTAGAATAATTGCTATGTTATGGTGGTTATGGTGTTGATTGATTGTTTGTAATTGTTGGTTGATATTTTGCTCGTTGCTTATTTCGTACGTTCTTGGTGTCGTTGACAATCGAGATATCACGGGAAGGTTACGGGTTGGGTATTAATCAATTGGTCATCGGGTAACAACCTCGCATTGTAGTCCGAGTACTTGTTCCCTTTTATCACAAATAGTTAATCAAACACGAGTCATGTCTATGTGACTCTTTCTAGTAAAATTGAAACACAAGTGTTTTGAACGGAAACTCAAGATGATCATTCCCTTATTAATCTGTTAACAAACCAATTTTTGAATTGTTAAGTAGTTAAGGTCTAAATCCATCAATCAAAATCTGAAATTAAATTATTGCAAATTAGGTAATTAGTTATAGTAGCACACGCTTTTTGATAGCATTAGTTCCACAATTCCTTGTGTTCGATACTCACTTACCGCTAGCTAGTAGCCGTATTGGGATTAAATTTGCGTGAGACAACGACATTGTAACATTTGTCGAAAACGGGTTTTACCAAACCCGCTCCGTTTGTAATCGAATATTCAGTTATAAATGTTCGTTGCCTATTTATGCTTATTTTAATTTTTAATGATACATAATTAATAACAAACTAAACCATAAAAGTTATAATTGATAAAAAGTATAAATAAAACAATTAAAAATAAAATGGGGCTGCCGGGACTCGAACCCGGGTCAGCCAGGTTGTAACTCCAAAGACTTAACACTCACACGCTTAACCACTCCGCCACTTGTTTGTTTTCTGTCATCTATAGGAAACAAATAAATCTTATAGACGAATGTAAATCAATCGGTTACGCCAATTGTAACTGAAATAGGTTATCAAACGCGCAAAGGCGATCTGAATACTCACGGTTCAATGAGTATAACCGATATACCGACGTTTTTAATCAAGTTGCCTTGAATGAACTTGAATTCTAGAAGTGGATCGGTTTTTATAACCGAAAATCTTCAATTCCAGTTTTACTTCCATCTTTGTACTCCTTCACGACTCAGAAACATTCCACAAACCTCCAATTACATTTCCGCACACTTTACAGTCCACCGGAGAAGTTTATTTTATTCGCCGGAAATTTCTGCAAGTTCGCCGGAAAACCGTATTCTTCATCAAAACGGTAAGTCCTTCAATACCGTCGTAGTCTAACAATTGTTAAGCTATTTCTAACTAAAACCTTTCACTTGAAATCGAATTCAGACGCCGTTATCGGATAATTCCAGTTCGCCGGAAAATTTCTGGAAATCTTTATTTTCGTCTGTGAAACAGTAAGGACCTTCAAACACACTGTTAACGTTTGTTTAGCACTTCAATTCCATGATTAGCTAAAAACGATTAATTGATTTGCTCAGTTGAAGTTTATAAAAACAGAGACCGACGCCTTGCCGGAATTCTGTAATAAATCGTTCACCGGTATGTTTACTTCTAATTATCATCTCTGCTATCTCATATTAGTCTGTGCAATGTTTAACAATCGAATTAACAAGATATAATGGTGTAATCTGCGGTCTGTAAAAACCAACGAAGAAGATGAACTGCGCTAACAATATAAGAATAATTAAAATTGGTATTTTGAAGGGTTAGACACACAGTCCAGCGGTGGACTGTGTGCGAACAAAAACACGCATACGTCCCGAGTTCGATCCTGATACACGCACCCTCTATGTAATAAAATGCCTTTTTGTTTAAAACTGAACCGGGTTAACTCCGTTAGTTGTTAAGTATAATAAAATTTGTATATTAACCAAGTTAGACACACAGTCCAGCGGTGGACTGTGTGTAACGTTAAAGCACAGGTCTCGGGTTCGACACCTGTTAGTGGCACCGGTTCGATGAATTAAAATGTTTTTGAAAATAAAAGGATTTTGGATAAATTGAGTTAATATATAAGTATAATTAAAAAAAGAATTATTTCGGGTTAGACACGTAGCTCAGTTGGTAGAGCTGCGTGCACGCGTACGGGAGGTCTCGGGTTCGAGCCTCACCCAGCGCATTTCAGTCACACAATAAACCGGTCAAACAGTCAAAGTCAAAAAGTCAACGGTCAACCCAAAAAGTCAACATATTTTTATTTTTAATTATTTAATTTAATTTAAAAATCAATTAAAAATACTTAAAAATAATGTTTTAAAGATAGGAAATAGCCTTAAACTCGTAAAAATATATCTAAAAATTCTATTAAAATCCTTAATAAAATCCATTCAATTTACTATATTTTCCGTTATTATTTAGGTTAGTTAATTCTCGTTGTTCCGCTCTTACAACTCGTGCGCATCTCACCATCTCCAATCAAACGCACCCAATGTGAGTGAATCTTTACAAATTCCCCGTTTTAATCACGTTTTGGGGTGTATCATGTGTCTTGCTATATATTATATTTAAATCATTGTGCATACATCATATCATGAACATGTGTATTCAGCTTGTTTCAACTGTTTGTGTAGTTATTGTTAGATTCAATTTATTATTTTCAGTACATGCAATTTCATAGGCCGCCGCTCCCCATTACATTATGAGCGTTGAGCAAGTTCCCATTACATTATGAGCGTGAACCTGGCGTGCCAACATACGATCGGCTCCGTTTGATTGAGCCTTGATCGCACAGACATTATCATTTACAGTACATGCAATACGATCGGTCTCGTTTGATTGAGCCTTGATCGCACCGTTTCATTCATGTTATTTATCGTATGATGTTGGTATGTTAATGTATGCTATCATATGTTATTGTATGTTATAGTTGTGATTGCTATTGCTACTGCTTGATTATTTACATTTGCTCATTTATGATTATGCACAATTTTTTCATTGATAAACTAACAAGTAAATCAATAATAAATGTTTATCTAACAAGGTTCACTCGCCAACTTATGTTGACCCAAAAACCCCCATTTTTACACATGATACAGGTGAACCCGCTGCAGTAAGAAACACATAGGATTGGACTAGAAGAATAAAATGATTTAGAGCTTGAATTATTTTGTTTGGTTATTTCCTTTGTATTGTATGGACATGTTTGGATTATTTGGAATGTAATTTTGACTTTAATAAATATGAAACATATTAGTAAATATCATGAGCTTTGGTGATAACCCAATTATGCCCCGACTTTTTATTTCCCCTGCGGGTCGGGGTGTGACAGACATCACGTCACCTACAGCCAGAACAAGCATCCGTGATCCTAAAATAAATGCCGAGAATCTGACCCAAAATCTGGATATTGTTGATGAGCTCAGAGACTTAGCAAAAGAATAAGGATGGCTAGCTATCAACAAAGGATGGTTGGAGCATACAATAAAAAAGTCAGGATCAAAAGATTTCAAGTTGGCAATTTGGTACTGAGAAAAGCATTCCAAAACACTACGAATCCAGCTGATGGTAAAGTAGCACCTAAGTGGAAAGGCCCTTATCTAATAGAGCAGAGGCAGGAAAGGGGGCATATCGTCTACTAACCATGGAAGACGATCTTCTACCAAGAGCTTGGAATGCTGTTCATCTGAAGAGATACTTTATGTAAAAAGGATCAAGGATCCTTAAAAACTCCAGTATTCTAACTCAGGATCAAGGATCCACAAAGGATGTATGACCCTCACTTCGGTAACATCTTACATTCACATTCATTCATTTTATACTTATTATTCATTATAAGGAAAGGATGTTGAGCATTTAACATCCATTTTTATCAAGTTTTGAGCTTTTGCAGAGTTTTAACATTTTTTCACAAAGGATCACGGGGTTGGCCACCTCTCTCCCACGTTTAAGATATCTTATACCTTCTAAGGTTTAAAGGTTTTAATCTTTTACACGAATTGGGTTTTGACGCCCCCCAGTAGCGCACGATTATCTAAGTATGTTCGAGGCAATGGGACGAGTACACGCTTTAGTGGCTGACAATTTCATTGTTGTTGGCCAGATGTAGGATTTTAAGTATAATGGTAGACGTACCATACATCCTCTATCCTAAGGTTTCTAACATTTTCACGTTAGCTAAGGTTTTGGCATTTTCATGTCACTTATGTTGGGCTTGTCCCCGGTACGGGCCAGACCCCAAGGAATTTGGGCTTGTCCCCAGTTTATATATGGGCTTGTCCCTAGTTATAATGGGTTTATCCCTAGGATATTTGGCTTAGTCCCAAGTTGTTTTTTTACAGGTTTAAAGGTTTAAAGTTTTGCTAATAAGGATCATGAATCCTTAAATGTTAACTGATTTCTTTTGTCTGTCTATGCATTGTAAGTCTTAAGGATATAAAATCCTAACTTGGTTCTCTGGTATGTTTTATCCTTAATTTATTTACATTATTATTTACACCCTAGACCTTTCAATTGAAAATATATGATCCATGATTGTATAGCTTTTCATATTTTCTAGAGTTGTTATGATGGAGAATTGGTATGTTTAAAATTCTCTAAGTTTTGCAAAATAAAGCTAATGATAAGCATAAACATATCAGAACAACATTTCAGAAATAGAAATACAACACGAGATGTAGTTAAAAGATTGTTGATTATATTAGAACCGTGTTAAAAGGTTGCCAAAACTATCAACCAAGTGTTTACGAGCCAACGTGGCCCGTCCACTTGGGTTGATAAAGGGTGTCCATACGAATTGTTCTTGAGATGCAGGAAAATAAAAGTGAGGGGCGCCAAAGGCTTCATCCTCCACAAACAGAACGACCCATACACCTTTGCCACCCCCTATTGTCTTAAGGATCATGGATCCTTACCCTAGATAATATTGTTCAGAATTACAAACCATAGAATTGTTTTCAACCAAAAATATCATCAAACAAAAACCACAAATCTTAAAAAAGTGGGCTCAGGCCTAGGCATCAATATCCTTCATTGCCCACATTTTAGCAGCTTCACCTTCTACTGCTTTACCACCTTCACCGTCACCTCTTACTCCACCTTCCTTCACCTCCTTAGCCCTGCTAGATCCAGCCTCCAGCATTTGCACCGGCTCCGGCTCCTCATCATCGCCAGGCTCTAGGAGTCTTGCCTCCCATCCAGAAAATCCCATGAAAACCGATCGAAGGTAGGATCCATTGCCTCTTTGACAATCTTGATCCTAGCCTTGAGGATAGCTCAAGCAACACAAACTTTGGCTTTTTCAGTTGCCTTCATCTCTCGCCTGTTAGCCTGCATGTCTGCCTCCAAGATCTTCTGCTCTAAGAGCTTGTTCTCCTTTTTCAGCTTGGAAGTCATCTCGTCCTTGGTAGTAGCTATAAACCGGAGGTCAGCTAGGTTATCCTCAAGCTCAGCCAGGCTCTTATCCTTGTGTGCCTTCAAGTGGACGAACCTCTGCAATGGATAACATGCATAATTAGAATAAAGTATCCTTCATTAAAGATAACAATAACATGAATGGATCAAGGATCCTTACCTCGGTGATGAAGTCGTGGATCAGTCTTACAGCCTGGAGCTCGTCCTCCTTAACCTCCAAGGGATTCTTCCTTTTCGACCCAGCCTTGGCCCTTGTAGTGATGGCTTTTGGTTCCGAAAAGCTTGGGCCTTTGGCCAGCTCCTTCTTGATGGAGTGAGGGGAGATGATGTTGTCAACATCGTCTAGGCCGAACTTGGTGGCCGACTTGCTGGTGGATCTCTGAGCACCTACACCATCAACAAAAAAGATAAGTCTTCTTACTTTATACAACTCTTTCAATACAGAATTATATCTATTATAAATGTACAAAAAACTTATTCGAATTTGTGTAGAAGGTAGAAGTGTTAGCTTCTGAATCCTTTGTTCTTGGCTTGAATGTTTTGATCATAGAATCAAGAGCCCAAAATGTAGCAACTCTTTCTTCAGTTCCTGGTGAATTGGCAGGGCAGGAAAAATTTGTCACTACATGCAAAGAGAAAGACAAATTAGCAACAAGGAGTAAATATTCTACAACAGCTATATAAGGATCCTATATCCTACCCTTCATGATCCACTTTCCAGGTATACTATTCCCAAAAGGAATAGAATCCCTTCACACAAATAAGAATTGATTCTTCCAGGCGGAACAATTTCGAGTGGATTTAAGGATAGGCAGAGGTTGTTGGGGTTTAGCTTTGATCAAGAAACGATGGGAACCGTGAGTAACAAGGCTACTCTGATAGACCGAAATCGATCCCCTCTCTATTAATGATTTGTTCAAGAGTGTACAGAACCCTCCAAAGCATTGTCATGGCTCGGCTGTAGCTCATGCCGGTGAGGGTGAAGAACCTTTGAGGTAAAATCAGAGAAAGGGAACAAGTAGCCAAGAAGAAAGGGCAAGGCAGGGAAGCACACCCAAACAGAGGAGATAGCATCACTCTTCATTGTCGAGTCATATGGTCGAAAAATGGTCTTCGATGGAAAACAGGAATGCAAACTATCGATCTCTTGATTAGTAAATTTACATAGATCCGAAGAAGGGTTTGACAGAAGGTTTTGGCTTTGGGGTACATCATCAGTACCTGACTCTTATTTGGAGAGGATTTGGTAGCCATTTTAGTCATGATCAGAAGAATGGAAATAAGGAACCTAGGAAGATGAAGAGAATAAGGGAGAGAGAATACCTGAATTACTTTTGGAATGAGGATTTAAAAGAGGATATCTTGATCTTTAAATGAATTTTTGACCTTATCTCTACCCTATATAATGTGATGATGGTTATAGTCTATCCTATCAATCAAGTCAGACTCGCAATGGCTAGTTCGTATCTAACGGAAACATGACAGATTTGATTCATATCTTATCTGCCATGTTTGGGGGCAATTGTAAGGGGTTAAATTTTATTAGATCTGGATCAGGTATCCTGAGACCAGGCCTTGATCACTTATCCTTAGTGAACAGTGCCGGGAGTATGAGGATCAAGGATCCTTATATTTACTTATGATTTCTAACAATTGTTCTCTATGTTTCTAATGAATATGTGCAGGTTGTGGACGACATGGACCAAGCCATAAGCTCGAATCTCGGTCAATATTTGCTGGAGATGCTACACGTGACAAATTCCACTAACGTTCATGAGCTTGGACGTGGTCATCCTAGAATTTCGGCCTTAGTTGTTAGCTCAATTCAAAAGGGGTTGATCAAGTGTTAGATAGCAGATTTACGGTTACACACACACATTTGTATACATTGCAAAAACAGAGCTTTCACAACACACTTAGCAAACAATCATTGTACCACACTTGATCAACATCCAAAGTTGAAATCTTTGTTATGCAATATAGTTGATAGTGATAGTTTTCACTATCAGAGGTTTTCTTTATGCTGGAGATCTTTCGAAGATCAAGAGCTTTTTCCTCATATAAATCCTTGTGTACATCATTACTTACATTTCGCATTTGTTAACACAAGTGTTAAACACATTAGCACTTTACCTCATAATCAAAGTTTGATTACATTATCCTTAAACTAATTTTTGACCAAAATATTAACTGATATGTATTTAATATGCCTTTCATGCTATTATATGTTACATTATTTATCTAAAGTATAACTAGTATTATTCCTCTTTTATTCTCGTGGCATTTGCACACATACTATATAATATATTAATATTACATCCTTTAATTTATTATTCTTATAACCATATGCCTAAAGTTATTTTGATTTCATTATTTCTTTTCAATATCGTTTGGATTTCTTTATTTCATTTCAAGTTTCAAATTTCATTTGAGTTTCATATTTCGTCAAAGTGGGTTACGTGACGGACATGTAGTAACTGGAAGGGTGAGGTACTGATAGTTGGTACGTCCTGTCTAGGCTTGACATTCGTATAAATCCATTAAGGACTCGTTGCCTACTTGGGGACTAACGATGAGAGTACCGAAACCTATTAGACCAAAGCATGTCATGCTAAATGTCATGTAAACCAACAACGCTTTGATAAGTCAAACATGCCGTGTTAAGTCATGGGTGCCCTCCAACGTTGTTTCATATCACTCCAAAACTTGAATCATTTATCATATAATAGGTAGACATATGCGGGCCTTGCAAAAAATCGGTAATCACGGGGCCCACGCGATTACGAAAGTGATGCATGGAAGGCATATAAAAACTCTATGGTATACCGACCCTACAAATTTTAATAGTTCATTTTGAACTATTTTTTTTCTTAGTTTCATTTTGATTTAGAATGGAATGTTTATTATATTTAATTTATGAGTTGTCACGTTTCAAAATTTCAACGTATCATAAGTTCCTTATTACAATGTCACATTCACTATGTATCCACCAATTTCTACCCAAAGACTCACAACATGTTTGCGTGTAATCCTTGTAGATGTCGTCTAAACGTCAACATACTGGCAAGCGTGTTGGAAACTCCTGTCTCCGCATGGCATCCCGCATTGCTAAGAAGTTGGCCGCTATTATTCCAAACATCATGGTCCAAGTTCAGCAAACCCTTAAAGGGAATGATGATCAATTGAACCATGGGGTTCAAGGTCTTCTAAGTGTTCTTCAAGTACTTCAAGTCATGTAACCCTCCTACGTATGAAGGCACCGGTGGTGCAACTACTCTCCTCAGATGGTTTGAAGAAATGAGAGTACATTTCTGAATTACGATTGTCCCAACGATCGCAAGGTACGTTATGCAACCGGTCATCTGCTAGGATATGCATTGACATGGTGGAAAGCGAAAAAAATACTCGTGGAGAAGAAGCCCAGTGGCTTTATCTTGGGAGCAGCTTAAGAGATTATGACCGAGCAATTTTGTCCCCATCATGATATCAAAAACGTGGAAGATGAGTTCTGGGGTTTGGAACAATTTGAAGGCGAACTTGCAGCATACAACAAGCGGTTTCATGAGGTTAAGAAAATGGTCCCATATTTGTTCACTCCCCTTTTGCGACTCATTGAGAAATACACTAAGGGTCTACTTGCGGTTATCAAAGACATGTTGGAAGGTAGTAAGCCTGCTACTCTCGAAGAAGCCATGTGACTAGCTGGCCAGCTCACTAAAAATCGAGATAGGTGACCTATAGTTATTTGTGCTAATGTCTCGTGGTTCCATATTTTGTTTTGCTCATTGCAATTGCTATTTGGCTTCAACTATGCAAATTATCTTCTCAACTAATGTGTTTTGCTCACGGTCTGTATACCTTACTTATTTAATCTTTTAGATTTTCTGTACTTATTTCCCATTTTCAGTTGCACGTGTTCTCATCTATTGATGAAACTTGTGCTCATTATGAATTAATTCCTGATCTGATGTTAACCTCTTTATTATATGTTTTAACGAGTTTACGCTAACCCGCGCGTTGCGACGGAACATTGTCTATAATTTCTTATTTGTTAGCCTCAAACCAAAAGGCCTCTATTGGAAGTTGGAATATAATTTAAACAAATTTTGCATAGTAACAGTTAACATAGGTAGATTCGAGTTGAGGTGTTCCTATCATTAGAATAAATGGTTATGCATGAAGTCTAAGAGTGGATTTAGTGGCACAACTTCTTATAGCCACATTTTCTTTCATTGATGTCATAGCTATTACTACAATCAAATACTAAATTGATGTGTATGTGTCTTTTAGCAAAGATTAAAGGATCGAAATCATCATTTTAATGAGTTGAGTATGTTAATGCAAGAAAATCTTTACAACTTATGGTTCAAGCCGCTTGTGTTATTTGTAGATGATTAAAACTCACATGTACCTTGAGTGTTCAATCTTTAAATCTTTCTTTCGCTTGTGGTTTAAATATTTTTGTGATTATATCCTAGTCTTATACACATTATTAGCTAACTTATATATCCTAGAGTACTTATTTGTAATATTTATTTATTCATTAGTCCTTCTGTATGTGTATTTATTGGAACTCTTTCTTTAATAGAAATCATTCACTTTCATATCCTAATTTTGTATCAGCCTTTCCAACCAGTGGTGAGTTTCCTACCCCTCCAACTTCTCTCTTTTCCCCTGCCTTCTTCCCCATCCAATCAACTTCTTTCCATCTATCTTCCTCCTTGTCTTTTCCCCCCAACCATGACATCTTCATCATTCGAATCCAACCCCGTGACCAATTTTGCTCCTCATGTGGCCCTGAAACTCTCTACGTCGAATTATTTGTTTTGGCGCACACAGATGCGGCCCCTATTAACATACCTTCAGGTCTGCATCATGTCGGTGGCTCGAAAACTGCCCCTCCTTCTACCATTACTGTCAGCAACAAAACGATCATTACACTGACTGGATGCAAACTGACCAAAAAGCTATTATCTTTATCATGGCTTCTCTCACTGAAGAAGCCCTTGCTGTTATTGTTGGGTTATCAACGGCCTGAGAAATTTGGACTTCCCTCGAATCTGCGTTTTGCAATGCCTCTGTCAAGCGTGTTCAGAACCTTCGTGACAACCAGCGCCTCACTAAAAAAGGAGCCAAAACTATCTCCGAGTTTGGTCGTTCTTTCAAAGCGATTGTGACCAGTTACATGCTTTTGGACACCCAGTCGACCCCAATGACCAACTCCACTGGTGCCTATACGGTCTCGGACCTACCTTCGAAACTTTCTCCACTACCATTCGGTCCACCCGCCCTGCTCCATCCTTCGCTGACCTTCTGACACGTGCAGAAAGTCATGAACTTTTTGTTAGCACATTACACGGTCTCAATTACCCACCCATGGTCTTTTCGGCCCATTCACCCACATCTCCCAGACCGGTTCGTAACCGTGGATCAAAGAATCGCTCGGCCCAATATCTCTCGGCCCGAAACAACAACAACACTCTAATCTCAGAATGCTTTAAACTTCAAAATTTTGCATCCTCTGCCACTCCAACCGAGCACAACTTGCTCAGGCATTTCATGCTCAATGCCAACTAAATTCCAATATCCCTGATTGGACATGTGACACTGGTGCTTCTGACCACATGCGTCCCAACTCCGAAGGGGTACCAATCCGTCTCCCACTCAAGGTAATAAGCGTGTGTATTTTGGTAATGGTCAGTCACTACTTGTTTCTCACACAGGTGACTCAAAATTATATGGTTCCCTTTATCTTAATAATATTTTGGTTGTTCCTCAACTCACTCGAAATCTACTTTCGGTGAGTAAATTAACTAAGGATAATCATGTTGATGTCGTTTTCTCACATCCCTATTTTTTATTCAGGATCGACTAACCAAGCAGTACCTAGCCCGTGGTTGCCGTGAAGACGGCCTCTATGTTCTTCATAACACACAACAAGCTCTTCTCACGTCCTCCACATGTCCTAAAGCTTCGTATGATGTCTGGCATTCCCGTCTTGGGCATACTATTACTTTATTAAAAAATTGTGGTCACTTGTCGTTTACTTCTCTTTTACCTAAACCGGGAACTTGTTCCCCATGTGAGCTTGCTAAGTCTCTTATTAAACGACTACAGCTTAATAATAACAATAAATGCCACTAAATCTCTTGAATTAATACATTGTGATTTATGGGGTCCTTCACCGGTAAAATCGGTCAATAATTTCTCGGATTATGTTGCATTCATTGACGATTTTTCCAGGTTCACATGGATGTTTTCACTTAGAACCAAAGCTGATTTTTTTATGTTTTGAACATATTTGTTCCATTTTTCAAAGTCAAATTTCATCAAAAATTAAGACTTTTCAAAGTGACGGTGGCACAGAATTTATCAATCATAAAGTTTGGGCTCTATTTGAAAAAATGGCACTCTACATTGCTTGTTGTTCCCTTACACACCCAACAAAATGGGCTGGTGGAACGCAAGCATCGACACGTTGTTGAAACTGGTTTAGCGATGCTCTTTAATGCTAAAGTATCATCCACATATTGGGTTGAAGCATTTTCATCAGTGGTGTACATTATTAATGGCTTACCTACTCCCATACTTGATGGAAAATCTCCGTTTAAGTTGCTCTATAATCAAGCACCAATTATTCCAATTATCTGCGTGATTATGCCCTTAACAAACTTGCACCAAGGAATATAGCATGCATTTTCATTGGCTACATCTCGAAATATAAAGAATACTGATGCCTTGACTCTGCAACCATGCGTATCTATGTGACTCGTCACGAAACATGTTTTCCACTTACTAACACCTCTACTAAATTTGTTTCCCCTCAACACATCTGCTTTTGGTTTGATTTTGAATGATTGGTCTTAATTATTTGTTTAGGAAAACTAGAAATTTATAAGCAATTCAATGTGTTTTCAAGTCTATCTGCAACATAAAATAAAACGAAACTATGAACTACTTTTATATATAATCAAAGAGAAAAATAATACTTGTAAATAAATTTATACGCAGCATAAAACATTACAAACGTCTCACATGAAATGCCACTTGATTTGGTAGGACACTTCTCGTTTGATACCATAGGCCATAGTAGCGAAATTGAATAAACTTCGAATCTCTCCTCCAATCCCTTCTATTATTTATTTTTACGGCAATATTATATAATCATCAACCGTCACATCGTTTCATCAATAACCGCTATACTCGAATTCTGAGTCGGCAACATTGATATTCATCAATCCTCTATTTCCTCACGTAATTCTAATAAAATCTAAGCAACATGACGTCATACAATATGAAACTTCCGGTGAACGCCGTATGCAAAGCAGTCAGGCAACACGATTCATATTGATACGACCGCAAGGCGACGCAACTCTTCGATGCAAAGGGACCAACGATGACGAAACCCAATTGAAAGACGAAGAAACGGTGGTGAAAATTCTAATTGGCACAGAAACGGGGGCGAAACGGTTATTACGTGAAGATTCGAACCCATACAAATCTATCTACGATGCTCCGCCTTTATTCTCTCCGCTGGTTTGGTAAGTTCCGAGATTGATCGAAATCATTGTTTTACATTATTTGCAATTGAACATGCTTGATTATAAATTTGTTAACTAAATTCATATACGCTTCTCTGAAGTTGTTGTTGATGTCTGCAAGTTATACTGATAGACAGTATCACATTGAATGTTCATGGGCTATTCTCAATGGAGCACACACGTTCTTAAGGTTTATTAATGATATGATGGGATGCAAAATGTGAAAAACTGGTATTCATGATATATAATAATTAAGCAAAGAGACATGGATGCGTGATTTTTTTTAAAGTCACAACTTTTCATTTTATAAAGTCAATCCAAATTGCTTTTTGTAGAGTTATATAATTACTTTAATCATCTTTTGCAAATATGTATCTACTAACAGGTTATCCTTTATCTTTTTTGTATATTTTATCAAACTTTTATCATCTTTTGAACTGAATTACAATTTGTTATACTGGTATCTGAATTTGTGCAATCTCGTGTCTGTGCTCATGTCCTCGTGTAGATATAATGTGGCTGGGGAGCTACACCAATTGGTTTGCATTCTTTCATAATAGCTTTATATGAGTTGTTTTTTTGAATTTTGACTGAATTGACAATAACATTAAATAGTGGTGTTGAAAATTTATGTATGTGTGAATAGAATTAATTTAGTAAAATTTTAATTATTTAGTAGACTCTTCATATGGATGATAAACTCTTAAGTAGAGTTTTTATGTCAATTTATTTGTTATTATTAGAGTTTATGTCTCTAATAAAATAACTAATTAAGTGATACTTTTCACTTATTCTCAACTCTTGTAGTGATAGTAGGTTATGTGTCTCACTTTGAGATAAAAAGAAAAAAAAAGGCTAGAAAATACAAGAGAAAGGTGACAAAAAATAAATGAATATATGGAGAGTTCTTGGAAAGAAGAAATACTTGAAACCCATGTGTTGAGTACTTAGAGAAATATGTTTTCTTTATACGATTTATCACCTTCGTATCATATTTTTTGACAAGTTCTAACACTATAATTTTATCCGGTGTAACCTCGGGCACGTGAGCCATCTCCGGCAGTACATACTGCTTCGGCTGTTGTACCCTGGGAAACAGACGTGTCGTCTTTAGTAGATGCGCGAAATCTGTTTTAAGGGAAGCGTGTTGAACACGTGCCTTAGCCACAACCGTCAACATCAGTTTATTTATTTTTTGCAGCCAAGAAGGATCACACAAGGAGACGCGGTTCAAGTTCTCGTAGCGGAAATTGTACAAGAAGAAGCTTCTCAAGCTCTTGTCAAAAAGAACGATTTGAATCGATTTAAATATGTTGTATTTCATATTTAATTTTGTATGGATTTGTACACGATATGGGTACTACAATTTCCGAAAATTATGTAAAGATAGTATCTTTACAATTTTATACATATAACTTTATTATAATTTGTAACCCATGTCCTACAATGACTTATGTATTTCATTTGCAGATTTTTTTAAAATGAGAGAACGGTTATATGGAAGTTAATCGAGAATTCTGGCTCACGCCATTATTTTTGCTTTTGTTGTATCCGGCTGTTGTTTAGAAGATAACCTTGATGATGAAGGTAGTTTTGTTGTTCCCCGACTACTATTGTCTAAGATAAAAGTGCCTGTGTTACATGTAGTGATTATAATGCTTTCCTATGATTTTTTACATCAATTTATGTTGTGATCATGGGTATAGCATTGGTAAATTATCTGCTTCTCTTAGATAGCGATTATTTTTTTTATCAAACAGCAAGAGTTAAGTTTGGAATATGCTTCTTTACCGTTTTCTTTTTTAGGTTTTTGAAATGTTAATGCCATTGTTTTCTCATACGGGTAAATGACAACAGAGTCTTTAATAAGATATTAATCATTAATAATTAATATAAATAACTTGTTTCATCATGTGAAACTCACAATATGATAACCTAGTAATATAATATAACGCATTATAAAATTCTGAATATATCGTTGGGGCGTGTTTATTTTTATATAACGTTCGATAAAAGTTTTGTTCGAAATCAAACGGGTTAAAATAATTGATTTTTTTATCTTTGCTACGTCGTACAAGTGATCGAAGTAAAAATGTAAATGTCATCCATGCTATCTCACCATTTAATTTATCATATAAATTGACGTTGTTTACCATTTCATCACTCTAATATTATAATATTATGGTTATAACATTTTCGAATATACCATTGTGACGTGTTTATTTTAATCTATTTCGATCTTAATGAAAATTTTGTTCAAGTTCGAATGGGTCATATAATTTAATTTCTTTTTGTTACCATGATAAACCATGAACTGAATCGATATTTTTTGAACAACTTGGAATAAAGTAGTGTTTTTTTTTATATTGTAAAATATATTGAGTGTTGGTATTGTATCGATACCTTGATAAAATGAACCGAGACCAGTTAAACGACATCGGTACCGATACTCATTATATAGTTTCGATCGACGTAAGCCCATGTCGATTACTACACCTAATGGCTTTATTGCACCGATACTACTATAACGAACCGACATCAACCAAAAGCCGTCGGTAGCATGGAGAATCCCATTAGTTTGATTCAATCATGAAATGATCCCCAAATCAACTTTTCTTTTGTTATTGCTATCACCTATGTATACACATGCAAAAGGATTTATATTAGAAAAATGTACTACTAAAAAAATTATTTTTTATATTTTCTTTTATCCTTACAAAAAATGTTTTTAACAAGTACAAAATATTGTATATTTTCATATAAACGTGTAATCTTTTACACAAACCAAATACTATCTAAAAAATTATATAATATTGTCTTTTATTGATATTTGTGTTGAACTCCTTTTATATTGTGTATATAAACATAATTTGCATATATTATTTTACATGTAAGACAAAAGAGATGACTTACCATCTTTTGATCGATGGTTTCTGAAGCTGTGACATGGATCCCAAACGCGGGATGACGTGTATAACATGTATCAATGAACCATTGACCATAACGCGTATAATGACCATGTTAGTAAATTAATCTATGAGTCGAGATGGCCTACGTCCGCAATATTGGTAATTTTCCCATAAATGTTTTGATGTTAATACAACCGAGATAATTTTTGCTTTCGGGTATCATCACTTCAAAAGCATACTTTTCAACATAAATTACAAAAACAAGTATAGATACGTAGGTGTAACCTTATAAGTATTTCCATATTGCTACTTTCGGGGCTTAATAACCGCAAGCATCGGATTAAGTTTCTGTGTTGTGAGCCCAAGCGTACTTGCATCTTCTCCCGAATCACCTTCAAGGCTCCATTCGAACTCGTGCACCATTCTCCCAATGGACGCACACGCAATCAACATGGCCTGCATAGCCCCAGAACAAACTCTTTTCCCCCCTCCAAACGCCATCGTTCTTTGCAAATCGATGGGTCCTTTTTCTGAAAGAAATCTTTCCGGGTTCCAGTCTTGAGGGTCCGCCCAGATTTCACGATCCATATTACACCCGTATATGTTTATAGCGAGCTGCAAAACGAATCATTACATTTAGCAAAAACTTATGATTGACTCATGTTGTTAATGATAGGTTGGGGGCATCTAAACATACCTCCGTTCCAGAAGGAACATGGTACCCTCCAAGCTCTGTGTTCTCGTGCACGTATCTTATGGGATTATCGAAACAGGACTATGCCTTCTCAAAGTTTCATGAAAAACGGCCATTAAGTAAGGCATCTTACACAACTTCTCCTCTGTGATCTTTTCTGACCCGCAAACACTTTGGATTTCCTCATATAGGCGGGCCTGCTTGTTGGGGTTTTTAGCAAGTTCATACATTGCCCATTCCGTGGTGACCATAGTAGTGTCTGCTGTTTCGATAATCGGTTCCCAGAGTGACATTATGAGTTCTTTGTCAATTAACGGTTGTGCTTCAGAAAGCAAGTAGTCGATGAAGCTGTATAGCTCCTAGGAAAACATAAGGCACGTTAAATAAAATTCGATTATAAAGTGGTATGATTTGCTGATTTACCTCCCCGGAATCTATTCGTTTTTTGTGTTCTTGAATAAGTGCTTTCATCACAGCCTCTCTTCGGACATACATTTGTTCCATTTTCTTCTCAAAGTTGGTGTTTGGGATCCAAGAGAGATACGGGAAGAAGTCTCTCCAGTCAACTTCTATGGCACCCATCATCGGGTCAAGCACCAAAACATCAAAGGCCTCATCTCTTGTCATTGTGGTTCCAAGATCACCCACATAAATGCTTTCGAAATCCCTCCCAAATGTCTACAAATTCGTATAAGTTTATCAAATCATTCATATATCTTAGGGATTGCAAACAAGGCTTTGAAGAACTCACTTGTTTCAATGATAATGTGAAAAGTTCAGACTGGAAAATCTTCCGGAGGTTTACTGCTTCATGAGGAGAATTTGGTGCCCGATCATGAAGTTGATTTGATAAATTCTCCAACAAGGTGTCTCTATGCAGACGGTGTTTCTTCTGTGATTAGATAGAACATTTGTATTAGTAAAGAGTTGTCCTAAAGGTACCTCACCCACTTTATTTTTAATAAATTTACCCGCCCCCCCTCCTACTTTTACTCAAAGAGGGGGTTAGTGTACATTTAGCCAACCCCTTATGTAAATATAGCGTAATGGGTACAAACAAAAACAAATGTTTAAATAACGATCACCAACCAGAGCAGCTGGTCCTAGGATACTAGTGAGTATGTTTCGTTTTACAGTCTTGTGAAAGTCGTCATAATCACTCATTGCTACCATGGTTTATCAGCAGTCAGGATCGTTAATGCCTTTGAAAGCTTTCTTGTTGAAATCGAGTTGAATCTGGTCACGAAAGCCTATGACATCGGATGATAGATATCATTATAACAATGATTGTATAATGAACTAATGACTAACACATTATTTCATAATTAAGACAGGTGTAGTACCTCTTTAGCTAGATCGTTGGAGTTGATGACAACCATGGAGTTGGCTCCCATTTTAATGGAGTAAATAGGACCATAAGTTTCTGCCCACTTTGTAAAAGTCTTGTATGGTTTCTTCTCCTTCAACTGAGCAGATTCCCCAACAATGGCAACCCCGGAACCTCTGCAATTTTGAACGACATTTAACATCACCATCATATGCAGGATGATTTCGCTGAAATAAATGGCTTGATTTCCAAAGACATGAATGCTTTTTTAACTTCTATTTTCTTTGTTCTAATTTTCTTTTTTATTAAAAATCTTATATTATTTTTGGTATTTTCTTAGAGCACTCACATCCTATACCGAGAAGAGTTTTTTATATTATAAAAAGTGGTTGTAAATGAAATAAAGAGAAAATACTACTTTTTATCTGTATATTTGTGTGGACACTGTTCATACTATATAATTTTTTAATATATTTTGAAATTGATTGTGAGTAATAACAAAAATAATAAAAAATATTATTTAATTGAAAAGATATAGAACGTTTAATTATTTCTAATATAATTATAGTATATAAAACAATAAATAGGATATGAATGCTCCTCTTCTTTTCAGGGTAGGTTTACATAGAGGTTTTGGTTTTCTATTTTGAACTTTTGAAGAACTAAATTTTCTCTTTAGTTTAACTTGCTCGCGTAGCCTATTTAACATGGCGTAGCCTCTTGTAGATATAATAATATAAAGCAACTAAATAGTATATATTATGTTTTATAAAAAATATAAATTTATAAAGTATTTATAAAATATAATTATATAATAATAATAATAATAAAGCCTATAATTTACTACACGTGGAACGCAAATGAAGTGTGTTGTGTGAGAATAATTGGGAGAAGAGTGGAGGCTGACTGGTTGAGTGAGTGTCGCTTTGTGCGACCTTTTTTGGGTTGGGTATAATACCTTTAGTATTACATTATCTACATGATTAGTATTTCATATAAATTAAATTCGATTAGTAATAAAAAATAAATTAATGTTTAAATAGGTATCAGTTGATTTTAAACGGTTTATGTAAACCGGCTAAGATTATACAGTGAAGCTTTCAATTGATTTTTAACGGTTTATGTAAACCGGCTAATAAAAACGATAAAATTAAAAGCCATAACGTAAGTACAATTAAAGTTAATTAAAATATCTGAATTTTTCTAGTTTAGCGGATGTTTTGAAGACGAACTGATTGATTAATTCTGACAAATTAACTCCAAATGCCACATAAATCTTATGGTCGCATTTACAACAATCTTTTTGAAAAGTTATTTAAGAAAACACATTCATAATTTCATATTTTTCAAACGCTAACTTCATAGGAGAGAGAAGAGAGTATACCAGGAACAGAAGGGAGATGATTGGGATTACCACCACCCTGATGTGAAAGAAAACTTCTGAGGAACAAGAGAGAAACACCACCGGCAACGGCCACAACCGGACCACCCAATCGTACTGCCGCTGATCCCACCGTTTGCACATCCATATGGCCTTATGTTGTTTTCCTTGAGAAAAAAAAAGACAAGTGAATCTATATATAGGAATGAAAGTGGGTCCATATGGCAAAGATCCACACGGGGTGTGGTTCTTGATGCTTTTTGATTTTTTGGTCTTCACTTGCATAATCCACAAATACATTGAAATAAATAAAGAAAAATGTCCAGATACTTTCCGCAGTTTGTTTCATTTTCATCTATAATCACTCAATTTTTAAAATTATACTATAGTTACAAACTTTTCCCCATTCTTTCTCCAATAGCCTTGGAGCAGATAGAGGTTAGTTTTTGTTATTAAGTTAGTGTGAAATGAGTAAAATGCCCTTAATATAAAATAAAATAAATAAATTAATTAAGTATTATATATATTATTTTTGTGGGCCTACTTCCTATAAAAATAAAATAACCCCACCCATCATTCTCTTTTTATCTCTCTTTTTCTTTATTCTCGTCTCTTTCTTGCCATCAAACAACCATCATAACCACCATCACAACCTCCGATTTAGGCTTCACCTGCAACAACAACCACTGAAGAAACACTGGTTTAATAAGGAGAATATCTAGGGATATCTTTGTTACAACTTAATGCTTTTGCATGAAAGGTTGTCTCTCGTTGGTTCTTTCTAGGTGATCTCACTTCAAGCTATCTGCAAAACTAACAACGCTGTTAGCCTCGTCACGGGAGAAAGGGGGAGAGTTTTCTCCATGACCACACTCCGGCGTGAGAATAAGTATTTTGTGTTTGCAAGGTAATAGGTATGTAGGAGATGGGCTGATGTGTGACAGTCGCTGACGTGAGGTTGTTGTGTACAGTTTGTCCTCTGCGTTACTGTTCATGCGACGCAGTCTGACACAACCTGCCAAGCGGCTATTGGGTCACAATTCTGCCACTTTGTACCCTTGTATGTAGTCAACGCCTCTTTGCGCTTTTCCCTTCCACGTGGCTTTCAGTGCTTTCTGGTCAGCGTAGAGTTGTAGGGATTAAGTCCTTTTGTTCTCAAGACTATGAGTTGCTCTCGTGTTGGTCTTGTCCTGTGCAAGGTTTTAGGACTTAGCGGCTAGAAGGTTGTTTGATCCGCTCAGGGTTAAGGGACCATGCGCTTCTAGGTCTAACTACGTAAGGTTCGTTGTACAACCTACTAGTATTAAAGTTGTAGCACCGTTGCGCGCAAGGTTTGTCTATCAGCACAGGGTCAAGGACCTAGGCTTCCAGGTCTAACTTACCGTTGGCGCAGAATGCGCAAGGTTCATTGTGTGACATGCTAGTTTCAAGAATGGCGCACCTGTCACACCCCAACCGATGGCGGAAATATCGGAGTGAGATGAAACAGATTGCTCAAGGCATTATAACACTATTTGCGACAATATTTAAATCAAACCCATTTCATTTCATAACAAAATTGTCAATTACAACACGGAAGTTAAATACAATAAGTTCAACAACATAAATCTTAGCATTCTAAATGTGTTTCTATGTCGTCCCTACTAAGTTTCGTCATGATCAACATCCTTAACCTGCAACATGTTAAAAGTATAGTTCAACACAAAGTATTGGCGAGTACACAAGTTTGTTATAGCATAAGTACGAAAAGATTTAAACGAATCCACATGTTAAGCTATCATACTAGATTAATGTAAACATGGCCTGCGATCTATAAGTCAACCCTCGCGTGTCACCGCAAAATAGAATAAACTTAACATGACCTCAAGAATACGGGTGGTATGTTACTCCTATATTGCTATACATGTTAAGGGGGAGGCTCGTACGCTGTTAATGACAGATAACATCACATAAGAATGTTCCAAGTATACAAATCATGTATCACGTAACTATAGCATGTATGATGGATTGTTTGTGTGATTGCATAAATGTATAAGTGTGATTGCGTGTATTTTGATAGACTAACATGTTGCAACCAAAGGTGTAAAGCGTAAAAAGGGTGTTCGAGTGTACTCATGGTTTTGTAAGCTTCCACTTGGTATTTCCTTAAAGTGTTGGGGGAGTTTGGAGGATGGATCACCGAGTTATCTTTGAAAGTCTTGAACTTTCAAATGAAGGGGAGCTTTAGAGAGAAAAAGAGAAATGTTTGAGGTGTGAAATGAGAGTGGGAGGAGGTGGGTATTTATAGTTGAGGTTAGGGGGTTGTTAGTTGGGTGCATTTAATGTAGAAAACACAAATTGGACCAATACATGGGCTAGAAACCACTTTCTGCGGATTATCCCTCTAACTTAGTTTTTCCTTCATTTCATGCTCTAACTTGATATTTTTGCATGTTTTAAGTGTATAATATATATGTAAGTATATTTTGAACATTGAGTATGAATGTATGAATATTTGCACGTATAACAAATACCGGTTTGTATGTAAACATGTATTAAATGATTGAATGCATGTAAGATAAGTATGTATCAAGTATGAATTTTATTATGATCAAAGTCTCGGATTACTAGATTGGAAAAGAAATACGAATACGATACAAATACAAGTTTCTATAAATAGAAATACGATTACACTTTCTAATTAAGGAAAGTATGAAAAAGTGAGGCGTTAAGCACCGTTGCACATTGCGCAAGGTTATTCTTGCGATCTGTTCATTATGAGGGTATGCAGGTGCAGAGTTTTTGGGACCATACCCCTCCAACCACCATCACAACCTTCGATTCCGGGGAATCTGATGTTAATGAAAATGAAGGATTCTGACGAATCTGATGTTAGTCTCGTTTCATGGTATGCCGGAGTTCAGTTTGACAATAAGGGTTTGAGTTTGAAAGAGATTTGGTAATGACGGCTATTGGCGCCGATGAAGTGGGGGGAGGAATGACGGCTGCCTCAGATAGTGTACATGTGAAATTTATATGATTATATATAGTGCAAAATGTATATCACTTGTTTGTATAACATCAATGTTTGTCTTTAAATTAGTGAAATACATATATAAACATATATTATATATGTACATTATTATGATAAATGGATGTAAGTCTTTAAATTAGTGAAATGCATATTATTCAAAACAACATGCATGATTATTTATAAAACATGCGTAATAATCACGTATTAAGCATACATGACAGATTCAACTGTAGTATTAGAAAACAATGTGCGTGTTAACAATATAACATGCGTATTACATGAGGCATTTTATTCTAACATGTGTGACTATTTTACTATAACATGCGTGATTTTTGTTTATGTTGTATTATTTACTATGTGTAGAGGATGGTGTGTATATGCCAGAGGTAGCATCGTCATATATACCAGTTAAAGGCATGGAATTTAATTCCATTGAACAAGCATATGTGCTTTATTTCACATATGCAAAAATTCTCGCGGAGTAATAATGTCAAAGTATTTTGTATATTTTAAGGAGTTCATAAGCCACAAAGTGTAGGTAATTTTTTTTTTGTGGGATATTCAAATGAAAAAAATACATATAAAAGTAGGAGAAGATTTCTAAGATTTTATTTTTATGTTAGAAACGCTTTTTAGGTTATAGGTTTAAGTCCTATAGAAGGTAAAAATGAAATTATCAACAAAAAATCATTTATTAAAAATCTAAATTTAAAGAAGGCTGCTAGAGCTTGAAAGAAATCCATACAAATAAGAAAGAAGGCTATGTGGAATTCTGGAAGTTGAGGTTTAATTGGTTGAACTTTGAAGTCCACTGCAATTAAGATGGGCTGGAAAATTAGGAAGAAAAGTCGGTGCAATTCAGATGGTATTAAATAGGGTTGACGGCAACCATTAAAGGAAGACGACTTCGACGACGGCTTAAACAGATCGAGGAGAAAGATTAGGATTTCTTCTAGTCGAGTTCAACAACATCAATCTTTCTTTTTTGTTTTCCTAGGTTTTCATTTTTATCTTTTTGTTTCATATTTGTTTTGATTGATGTAGTTATTTTATTCAGCTAAACACTTTCAATTTCAACACTTGGGTTTTTTTGGTTATGTTCGCAAACTAGAGGTATGCAAAAAACCGAATTAATCGACTCATAACCGAATTAACCTACAAAACCATGCCTATACGATACGATTCTATAGTATACTATACTATAATACACCTATAGCCTATACAGAACCTATACGAGACATATACTATACTATACGATAGTTAACAATGTTTTTTTTTTTTTTTTAAATACTTATTATTGAACTTTGCTAAAACTACATCTATAGGCATATATGAGAACTATACCACACTTATACAATACGATGCTATAGTATACTATATTATACCACACATATAGGCCTATATGAGACCTACACTACGCCTATAGGCATATACGGGACCTATACTACAACTAAACCATATGATGCTATACTATACTGTACTACACCTATAAGTTTATATGGGACCTATACTACATCTATACACTTATATTGGTGTTGTAACGTATCTTGTAGTATCGTATTGTATCATATAGTCTAGAATAAGTCTTGTATAGGTCCTCTATAGGTCTTGTGCAGGCCTATATGCCTATACGAGACCTAAACTACACCCATAGTCCTATACGGGACCTATACTACCCATATAGACCTATACAAGACCTATATTATAACTATACGATATGATGCTATAGTATACTATATAATATACCTATAGGCATATACGGGATTTATACTACACCTATACGATACGATACTACACTATACGATAATATGTTGTAGGATATGATACTATGTTACACCTATAGGCCTATACGTACAACTATAGACATATACTGACCTATACTACACCTATACGATACTATACGACACTTCACTATATGATAACATAATACGATACGTGATACCATACTATACGTATAGGTGTATACTAGATTTATACTACATATATGCTATGATACTACATCCAGAGGGCTATACGAGCTTATGCTATACGATACGGTACAATACTTAACAATGATTTTTATTTATTTTTTTAAAAGTACTTATTATATAACTTCGCTAAAACGATAAATATTGTACAGAAATACTTAAAAAAGTCTTTATATACACCCCGTATAGGCCTATACAAGACATATACGGGGCAAAAAAGATCATGTTAACCTAGTTTGGGTTACACATAGCCCCCAAACCAGGGATAAAATGGTTTTGTTTCCTCTACGATCCGTTAGTTCTATATGAGCGTATAATACATGATACGACCCAATAAGAGATTATTTTTTTTGCAAATTGAAAACGACACTATACGCTCCAGACTTTACGAGGCATATATTGTGTGGTTATTTTTACCTAAAGAAAATCCAACTTATTTATCCTACATGGGTATTATTATTATTATTATTATTATTATTATTATTATTATTATTATTATTATTATTATTATTATTATTATTATTATTATTATTATTATTATTATTATTATTATTATTATTATTATTATTATTTGAGTGATAAAAGAAAAGAAAAAAACATATATAGTTATGCTTATGTTGACGTCAGTATAAGAAAAAAAAAAGAAATCAAAGGTGATTTCTGTTGGGCCATGATTGTGGATTCCTTTTGTTGGACTTGCCATCGTAACACACAAAATAATATGTTTTTCTTTCTGAACACGTTGCCGCAAGAAAATAATAGAAGGTTTTGTGGTTTTCTTTTGTGATGATGATTCTGCCCTCATAAGAGACACAACAGATACAAGAACTAGAGCTCCATTTTTGGCTGAGTCTAAGTTAACTTTTGAGTCTAATTTAGCTTTTTGGTGGTTTACGATTAGTTTTTTGGGTGGGGGGAAGGGGTTTAGATTTTTGAGGAGTGCGGGTGTGGGGTTTAGGTTTTTGGGGGGTTAGGTGTCACACCCCGACCCGCAGCAGAAATGGTGATCGGGGCATAATTGGGTTTTCATCAAAGCTCATGACATTTACTACAAAGTTTCATATTTATTATTTCTTTTTAAAGAAGAACATTACAATAAACATACAAGTACAACATGTTCAAATACATATTTCATGACTTCATTATTTTTCTTCTAAGGCAATTTCCTATGTTTCCTTGCTTCAACCTGTCCACCTGTATCATGTGTAAAAATAGGGTTTTGGGTCAACAAAAAGTTGGCGAGTGAATCTTATTTAAATATTTGAAAAGGGTTAGTTATGTTGGTTATTTGACTAAAATTGTGCATAACCAAATATGAATAAACGTAAATGTAAAATTAATCACAAAACACATAATATCAATTAATGCACAAGCACACACACCAAATGATGAACAATGAGATCAAGGCTCAATCAAACGGAGCCGATCAAATGAGGCACCTATGCTCAACTCGTCTCCCACGAGGAACTGATGGGCCTAATGAATGATTTGCACGCAACTTGAAAAATGTAAACACGTATCACAACAAACAATATTTACATCATAAGTTTAGGTCATATATGGTAATGGCACGAGTTTGAATAAACGAAATAATTAAAGCGACACATGATACACCCCAAAACATGAATAAAAAGGGGAATTTGTAAGGATTCACTCACAGTGGGTGCGTTCTTTGATGACGTTGGATGCACACGAATTTTAGGATTTGATCGACGATTAAAAACTAACCTAAAATAATAACGAAATAGTTCGGTAAATAAATGGATTTTATTCGAGATTAATGTTTTTAATTAGTGCTTTTAATGGATTTTTTTTAGATTTATTTTCGTGAGTTTAAGGACATTTTCTAACTTGAAAATATTATTTTTAAGTGTTTTTAATTGATTTTTAAATAAAATAAATAAATAAAAGAAATAAAAAAATTTGACTTTTTTTGACCGTTGACCGTTGACGGTCGGACTATGTTTAACCATGCGCTGAGTGAGGTTCGAACTCGGGACCTCTCGTACGCGTGCACGCAGCTCTACCAACTGAGCTACATGTCTAACCCAAATATTCTCTGTTTTAATTATATTTATATACTAATTACTTTTAACTTATTTGGTTTTTTATTAAAAAGGATTTATATGGCCGAACCGGTTGCAGGGACCCGGAGTCGAACTCGGGTCCTTTGGTTCGAATGCGCACAGCCCAACCAGGTGGGCTGTGTGTCTAATCTGTTTAACTTATGGATTATATTACTCTTATAAACATTTGTGCATTGTTCTGATTCAGTTCTAAAAATGTGGGTTTTAATTCTGAAAGTCGGTACGTTGTGCGATTCGAACTCGGGGACATGCGTATTGTTTGCGCACACAGTCCACCGCTGGACTGTGTGTCTAACCCGTTTGAATATCTGGTTTTAATTATACTAATACCTATTCTCGACTTCATCTTCTTCATTTACAAGAACTCAGATCAGTGAGATCCGACTGTTTTGTTTAATTCGATTATCAAAACTTATAGTTGGTTGGAATGAAATAGTTAACGAGATTAAAGAATAGAATGTACCAAAACAGGCGTTTACTTCAGATTTCCGGCAAGGAGTC
The DNA here is from genome assembly GCA_947069175.1 of Scalesia atractyloides. NCBI lineage: Eukaryota > Viridiplantae > Streptophyta > Magnoliopsida > Asterales > Asteraceae > Scalesia > Scalesia atractyloides. The sequence continues at coordinate 11,173,886 of CAMTDV010000023.1, read as the reverse complement.
GTCGGCTCTGATTTGTGACTCTCGGCTGAGTGAAGTGTTTGACAGTTTAGATTCTTGTGTTATGAAATTAAGTTATTGAGTAAGAGATATCAAGAGTTTTTAGATGATTATACCGATCGACAGTGAGACTTCGATGTTTCAGTGAAATTCCGGTGAGTGTGGGATTTCCCGGCGGCGTAGTCTGGGACAGATTCTGGTTGAAGGATTGAAGTTAATACATGTCGAATAATGGATTACAAACAAAAGAGTCGAGAATTTTACCGATTTGAAGTAAGTCTCGGTTTTCCGGTGAAAGTCCGACGACTATAAAATATCTTCGGCGACGTGTTTTGAGATGAATTAAGCTTCGAAAACGATCGTGGTTCTGAGCGAAAGGATTTTCAGAGTGTTTAAGTGGGTATTTATAGTGAACACAGGCTGAATTGAGTCAAGGTCCGCGAGTTAGGATTTCCGTCGGTTATGACGGAAATTGATTGCCGGCAACGGTTATAACCGATGTCGACATCAATTGGAGCGGTTTAGTCGAAACGAATTTGGCCAAAATCGCGGATTGCCGGATTTTCCGGTGATTGCGAGCTCTGAGTGCGCGTGATTTCTCTGGTTTGAATTCGGGTTTACTTTAAGTACCATTTAATTCAGTATTGTTACAAAGAAACGCGTGTGGCGGAGTGGTGTGTTGTGTGTTTGTTCATCCGGGTGACCCGGGTTCGAAACCCGGCGTCTGCATTTATTTTTTTTATTCAGTTTTTATTAGAAATTTTAAATTATGGTTTTTAAATTCTAATATATTTATTAATTATGTATCGTTTAAAATTAATATCAACTATAAATACGCAACGAAATTTATAACTGGATATTTGATTGATAAACGAAGCGGATTTTGAAAACCCGTTTTTCGACGGATTGTTCTACAGAATTTCGTCCCTATTTGACTTGAAGGGAGGATGTTTTAATTTTGACGATTACGTAATTAGAAGAGGGTGAGAGTTTAAATCTTGTTTGAGGCGGTAACGTTCCTAGTAAGGGTTGAATACCCTGCTACAGGAATCGCTTTTTGATGCCTAAAGTATAAGAATGCGGAACATGGATAAACTGAGTTGATTGACTAGGCATGATTTTATGCATAAGAGTTTTGAGGGAATTGTTACGTTTGAAATGATAAGGTATGTATCATAAAACAAAAACTTCAACCATGACGATATTTAAACCTACACGGAACTTCTCATAACCTCCTGGTGATGCTTTTGATCCTTTGCCAAGAATACTTATATATAGGAAGTACCTAGCGGCGTATCCACCATATTCTTGTCAAATTTTCATTGGCTTTATCAGTAAATTATGATCAGTTCTATGTGACTGTAAAACATAAACAAACACAACAACCAAAGCTTGAGTCTCAATTCTGAAAGGATACATGACTGAATGATGACAGTACCTCTCTCGTTTGTTATGATGAAGGGGTTAGTCTATGTAAAAGTGAGACACAACCCAACTTTTTAAATGATGTGATCGAGGTACGTCGCGATGTTTGATGATATGAATGTTAAATCAATGAGTATAAAACAAAACTGTAATATCAATTCGCATTAAAATTCTTGGATAATAAATTCCCAATTTATAACTGGGAGACGTAAAGATTGAGATAACATAAAGAAAACATTAAAACTAAACGGTTGGAGTTGAGTCTTGACTCTTGGTGAGGGAAAGCTAGTTGGGTGATTCGTTTGGGCCGTTATTATCTTCAACAGGATTGGTGTTGATGTTGTAAGCTCTTCCTCTTGCTGGTGGTGGAGCTGGGTTTGCTTGATTTGCTTGTTAACTGGATTTGCTTGAGCTTGGGCGTTTATGATGTTAACCAATCGAGGGCACGTGTTTCTAAAGTGGGTAGGGTCGCCACAATTAAAACAAGCTCGAACATATGGGAACATGGGATATTGGGTTGTTGATATGTTTGGATCATGTTTTGGGTAGGGGTGAGGCTTGGTTTTGAGGGGTACGACAAGTTTTGCTCCAATGACCATAACGCCCACAATTTGCACACAATCGACAAGGTACGGTAGATGGATGGTGATAAAAACAGGTGTTGCATTGAGGGTGAGGTCCAATGTAAGGTTTCTTATTTGGGTACGTAGAGTTAGGTGCTACTTGAGTGATTGGGATAGCTTGGAGGGGTATGGCTTGTGAAGCTGGTTGATCGCCTTGGGTAATAGCGAAATTTTGAACGTCTCGTTTTCTCTTAGGAGTGGTTTGAGAAGAGGATTCGGTTTGGGTGGAGTTTGAGGTTTTGGTTGATGCTTTATCCTTCTTCTTCTCCTTCGTGAAGTCTTTATTCCGTACGCGGTTTTCGGTGAGCTCTGTAGCTAACTCCATTGCTGCTTCCAAAGTTGTAGGGTGGTACTTATTACAGGGTCTTGAATTTTTGAAGGAAGACCTCGAATGTAGTGCTCGATCAAACGGTAGAGGGGAGTGAACAAGTTGGGGACCATCTAATTTAACTAAAGGAATCTCTTGTTGTATGTGGTGTGGTCGCCCTCCTTTTGTTTCAAAGAATAGAACTCATCTTCCAATTTCTTGATTTCCTTCTTGGACAGAAACGTCTTGTCATGATTTCCTTAACTCTTCCCAAGTCAAAGTCATAGCATTCTCAGTGCCTCGCTTGGCCTTCTCTGTATTCCACCATGTAAGTGCTACTCCAAACAAACGACCGGTAGCATATCGCACCTTGCGATCATCGGGACAGTCGCAATTGAGAAAAGTGTTTTCCATCTCCTCAAACCAATGGAGGAGAGTGGTGACACCTTCAGTCCTTTCGTATTTTGGAGGATCGCAGGATTTGAAATGCTTGAAGGTGCATTTAGTGGTATTTGGGGAGGGTTGACAACATTTTGATCTTCTTGATTGATTGGGTTGACGGAATCAGCGGTAAGGGCTTGTTGAACTTGAACTACGATGTTGGGTATTACGGCAGCCATTTGTTGAGCAATTTGGGCAGCCATGCGCTCGCGGGTTTTTCCTGATCTCATTTTTCTACGAGAGAGACTAGAAGACATCTACAAGAAATACGTATCAAGAGTATGAGTTTGACGTTTTAGGTGTCATGTGTCGTATTTAGAAATGCACATTCATAAAACAAATAAGAATAATAAATTTACTACATCCATAGGATGTCTTGGGCTTTGCTCGTAATTGGGCCTTGCATGCCGCCATATTTCACCTTCGTAATCATGTGGGCCCCCATGATTACCGGGTCTTTCATATGGTTCGCATGTGTTAGCCTGGTAACGTACACTAAAACCCGTAGAAAATCGAGAAATATGAATGTAACGTATGAAATTCGGAGTGCATCCAGGTGTGGACACGGTGATGCCTCAAAGTGGGGTTAGTTCGAACGACGTTTGGGGTGGCATGCTTTGGCCTAATAGGTCCTTCGTACTCTCATCATTAGTCCCCAGGTAGGAAAACTGGTCCGTTATATTGATTTATACGAATTCCAACCTAGACAGGACGTTCCGACTACCGGTACTTGTACCCCTACAGTTACTACATGCCCGTCGTAGAACTCACTTTGATGAGATTGAAAAACGAAAATTGCGACAAAATCTTGAATAAAGGAAATATGAGGATGATTTGAATATGTGAACATGGAAATATGCGTGATGAATGTATATGTAAGCATGTTATGTTTGACAATAAGTATAACTCATTAAATATCACACAATATGATAATGGAAGTGTTTGCATGCATTGTGTGTGTAATAAATACGAAACAAATAAACATCATGAGTTTGCATGTAACCACATAAACAATTAAAATCTAATCAACTATAGTATAGGCTCTAAGGGTCTAATGACCTATCCTATATCCCTATAGTCAAAAGCTCTGATACCAATCTGTCACACCCCGACCCGCGCGGAAATGGTGATCGGGGCATAATTGGGTTTTCATCAAAGCTCATGACATTTACTACAAAGTTTCATATTTATTATTTCTTTTTAAAGAAGAACATTACAATAAACATACAAGTACAACATGTTCAAATACATATTTCATGACTTCATTATTTTTCTTCTAAGGCAATTTCCTATGTGTTCCTTGCTTCAACCTGTCCACCTGTATCATGTGTAAAAATAGGGTTTTGGGTCAACCAAAAGTTGGCAAGTGAATCTTATTTAAATATTTGAAAAGGGTTAGTTATGTTGGTTATTTGACTAAATTGTGCATAACCAAATATGAATAAACGTAAATGTAAAATTAATCACAAAACACATAATATCAATTAATGCACAAGCACACACACCAAATGATGAACAATGAGATCAAGGCTCAATCAAACGGAGCCGATCAAATGAGGCACTGATGCTCAACTCGTCTCCCACGAGGAACTGATGGGCCTAATGAATGATTTGCACGCAACTTGACAAAATGTAAACACGTATCACAACAAACAATATTTACATCAAAAGTTTAGGTCATATAATGGTAATGACACAAGTTTGAATAAACGAAATAATTAAAGCGACACATGATACACCCCAAAACATGAATAAAAAGGGAATTTGTAAGGATTCACTCACAGTGGGTGCGTTCTTTGATGACGTTGGATGCGCACGAATTTTTGGATTTGATCGACGAGGAAAAACTAACCTAAAATAATAACGAAATGGTTCGGTAAATAAATGGATTTTATTCGAGATTAATGTTTTTAATTAGTGCTTTTAATGGAATTTTTTTAGATTTATTTTCGTGAGTTTAAGGACATTTTCTAACTTGAAAAATATTATTTTTAATTGTTTTTAATTGATTTTTAAATAAAATAAATAAATAAAAGAAATAAAAAAATTTGACTTTTTGACCGTTGACCGGCTCGGACTATGTTTAACCATGCGTTGAGTGAGGTTCGAACTCGGGACCTCTCGTACGCGTGCACGCAGCTCTACCAACTGAGCTACGTGTCTAACCCGAAATATTCTCTGTTTTAATTATATTTATATACTAATTACTTTTAACTTATTTGGTTTTTTATTAAAAAGGATTTATATGGCCGAACCGGTTGCAGGGACCCGGAGTCGAACTCGGGTCCTTTGGTTCGAATGCGCACAGCCCAACCAGGTGGGCTGTGTGTCTAATCTGTTTAACTTATGGATTATATTACTCTTATAAACATTATGTGCATTGTTCTGATTCAGTTCTAAAAATGTTGGTTTTAATTTTGAAAGTCGGTACGTTGTGCAATTCGAACTCGTGACGTGCGTATTGTTTGCGCACACAGTCCACCGCTGGACTGTGTGTCTAACCCGTTTGAATATCTGGTTTTAATTATACTAATACCTATTCTCGACTTCATCTTCTTCATTTACAAGAACTCAGATCAGTGAGATCCGACTGTTTTGTTTAATTCGATTATCAAAACTTATAGTTGGTTGGAATGAAATAGTTAACGAGATTAAAGAATAGAATGTACCAAAACAGCGCGTTTACTTTAGATTTCCGGCAGGAGTCGTCGGCTCTGATTTGTGACTCTCGGCTGAGTGAAGTGTTTGACAGTTTAGATTCTTGTGTTATGAAATTAAGTTATTGAGTAAGAGATATCAAGAGTTTTTAGATGATTATACCGATCGACAGTGAGACTTCGATGTTTCAGTGAAATTCCGGTGAGTGTGGGATTTCCCGGCGGCGTAGTCTGGGACAGATTCTGGTTGAAGGATTGAAGTTAATACATGTCGAATAATGGATTACAAACAAAAGAGTCGAGAATTTTACCGATTTGAAGTAAGTCTCGGTTTTCCGGTGAAAGTCCGGCGACTATAAAATATCTTCGGCGACGTGTTTTGAGATGAATTAAGCTTCGAAACGATCGTGGTTCTGAGCGAAAGGATTTTCAGAGTGTTTAAGTGGGTATTTATAGTGAACACAGGCTGAATTGAGTCAAGGTCCGCGAGTTAGGATTTCCGTCGGTTATGACGGAAATTGATTGCCGGCAACGGTTATAACCGATGTCGACATCAATTGGAGCGGTTTAGTCAAAAGGGATTTGGCCAAAATCGCGGATTGCCGGTGATTGCGAGCTCTGAGTGCGCGTGATTTCTCTGGTTTGAATTCGGGTTTACTTTAAGTATCATTTAATTCAGTATTGTTACAAAGAAACGCGTGTGGCGGAGTGGTGTGTTGTGTGTTTGTTCATCCGGGTGACCCGGGTTCGAAACCCGGCATCTGCATTTATTTTTTTTTATTCAGATTTTATTAGAAATTTTAAATTATGGTTTTTAAATTCTAATATATTTATTAATTATGTATCGTTTAAAATTAATATCAACTATAAATACGCAACGAAATTTATAACTGGATATTTGATTGATAAACGAAGCGGATTTTGAAAACCCGTTTTTCGACGGATGTTACATTAGGCTTTTAGTGGGAGGGTGTATTTATGTTTTTGGGGGGTGGGGTAGGGGTGGGGGGCTTTAGGTTTTTGGGGGGTGTCAGTGGGGTTGGTTAGGTGGTTTAGGCTTTTCCGTATTAATGCATATGTACAGTACAACCTTTTTCTTATATATATTAAATATAGCGATTTTTATTCAAAAATTCAAAAAAAAAAATTGTATGTTTTTTAGTTAGTTTTTTTGTTTTCTCATTTAAACTAGTTTTGTAAGTACATGAACTATCAATCGGATATCACAAACACAATTATAAGTGCAGAAAACAAAGAATAATGTTGAACAAGAACAAGAATGTCGATTGTATTAAGATCAAAGTGCACACGATTTCTAGAATTGTCTGGTACACGTTTGGTTACAAAACTAATCAATCAATCAACTTAACTCGCCTCTCTAGCTCTCTCTAATGTCTAACGGAAGCTTAACCATAATAATGAACAAAACATAACATTATATAGGGTCCACTAACAACTCAGCCCACATGGCCTAACCCAAGCCACTAGACAACTGAGTCCAATAACCTTTAATTGTGTTTCATAAAGACAAGCGTAAACTTACTCAATTTCATGGCCTTACAATATCCCCCTAAGTTTATGTTGTCTTTATCATGTCTCTGTGAGAAGATACTTCATCTCTTCATCTTCAAACTTGGGTCTTTTGCTCTTCTTGAACACCATCAGCTTTTGCTTAGATATCTTCACTTAAAAAGAATGTGAGGGGAGGATTCTCGTCAGCTCTTTTCTTTCTTCAAGCAGGTTCACAGGTACCTCTTCAACTGTACTAACACTATCAAACGATGACTCGTATCTGCTTTTTCTGATTTAGGTACATCTTGTTGTTGTGATGCTTCACGCTTTGTCAGCTACCAACATCATCTCAATCTTCATGAACCCCTGTTTCTTGATTTAAATTAAATTCTACACATGCTCAGAAATTCATAAGCAAACATTTCTATGCAACAGAGGAAAGTACCACATGGACACTTGCTACATCCAAGTACTTGTACTCGGATTTCACAATTCAAAATTCTCTTAACTTTTTTTAATGATCGATCAAATCTTCAAGAACGGTTAAATTTTTAATTTAAAACAAATAAAACACTCTATTTTTGGATTTTTGAATTTTTTCTAATTTTTTATATGAGATTATAAACAGACAGACAAATAAACAAAGAGATGAACTCAAAAGATAACATACAATTACAATTGCAATGGGATCAAAATTGTTTAATGCTAACCAAGGAACACTTTTAGATGCGAACTTATTCAAACTCATCTAAGTGATTGCCAATATGTTTTTCCACTTAAACTTCAACGCTCAACTTTTAATTTTTCAACTTCATGATACGCTTAAGATAATATTACACTATTATACACTTGTGGCCCATTCCATGACATACCCCCACGATCAAGGAAAGCACATCGATTCATTGTAGCATATGAGTATACTGAGTTCTTCCTTTTTTATTTACAACATCAGAGTATTGGTGAACAGGTCAGTACTTTCGTACAGCAGAGTGACCAATATTTGTGTCTAACGAGGGTTAGGCAAATATCTTTTGGTACGATTTTAGCTATTTAGTTCATTGGAATTCCCTCATTTTGAGTTTATCTTCCTTAAAGGTTTTTGGTCTCTTTTTGGTTCTTTTAAGATATCTTGACTGTGCCTAGGTCTACATATAATCTGGATGTAACAAAAGGACAATCATGATATCCTCAGATGACTCATCAGCATAAAGACCTGAAACTTCTAACGTTGGCTATCTATCAACACAAGATTTAAGATTATAAAATCATACGCCGATGGTATGTTACCCACATGGTACATAGTTCGTTATGTTTATATCACCTGGTATCTTTTATCCTTTTGAGCGTCAAGCCTATCAACATATCACAGTAAATCCTATTTTTTCAGCTGTAGCACCTTACATGTGTTTGTCAAACCCTTTAACACGAACATTTATTTCATTTTCCATATATGCATTGTTTTAGGATTTTTCTCTTTTTCTCATGTATCCCCCTAAAACAATTCCTAATATGCAACGAACTCTTTTTTTTTGTCTTTTTCTCCATATATACAGATAACTCTCTCTATCCCCCTAAAGTACGAAATTTAAATTGTACCTTTTCGCTGATTTTATCTTACATCCCTTATCTCCTCCAAAGGAAACATATCAACTGTACAAATAGAACTTTTTGCAATAGTGAGATGTTACCCGTTAATTCTATGGAACAACCGCTATCAACATTTTAAGGAAAGTCAACAGCTCCGCCTTGGTTGTCCTTGAAAAATAAGGAGATTAGTAAGACATAGGTACCTAGGCCATCGTGGTCCTGGGATATCCTAAAGCATCAAAATAAGATACTTCCGTAAGCACATGTCCTCTTTTGTTTCAAGGACTGGTGATGTTGCTGCTTTTTATTTTTCCTTCCAAATTGTTTAGGCTTTTCTAATTTCTTAGGTGCCTTTGGCAAACCAGTTTGCTTTTCAACCTTATTGATTTTCAAAACTTGTTTTCTTTTAACTTTTGCAGCATTCCAATCCCCATCAGTTGGTTTAACCTTGGGATACTTATTCATCATTGCCTTATGCTGTTCAACCTTCATTGGCTTAGATAAGACCTATCCCTTGGTGTAACCTCTGATGTTGTGTATAGTATGGCACATAGGGACGATGTGTGCAATTTCATGCAATATGACCGGGTATGCCACAGTTGTAGCATGTTTGCTTCTTTACATAAGAAGCATATTCCAATCCATTCGACCTAACCGATGAAGAATTTGAGTTATAAGATCTGTTGGATGATTTGTTTGTAGAGTTTTCAAACTTTTTGCCCCTGCTTCATGTATCCTTGTCTACAACAGTTAGGGCATTCACTATTTTTCTTTCTAAAAGCAATGTTAGGTTTAGCATTTTTCATTTCTAACTGTTGGTTTTGGAGGCACATATTTATTTGAAGGACCTCTTAAAACTGGCTCAGAAACAGCCCTTTTCACATATGGAGGATCATCTACAGACAAATTTGATGTGTTTAAACAAACATCAACAGTCTCTTGACAAACAACACCATCCCCCTCAACCCAATCCTCTACTTTTACCTCATCTGCACATGAAGTAGAAGCATCAGTATCATTCACACCCTTCAACTCAGAGCTTGAGTTACTTTCCTTTTGTAGTAGCTCTACTGAATCCTCTACTGTTGAGTTAGCTGCTCCAGAAGATTCACAACTGGATTCAACTGTTTCCAATTTCTCAAAATCAGTTGCTTCAGGTGATTCACTACTAAACTCGGCAGATTCAACTAATTTGGAATTTTCATAATTAGTAGTACCTGAGGAGTCACATGAAGAATCAAACGAAGTAGGTGATTCAATTTGTTTACTAGACTCAAACTCTTTGATGAACTCAGCTAAACCATTCATCATAGCAAACTCAAAGCATGCTGATTTGTTTTAAGACTCTTCCTTTTGATTTTGCAGTTCAAATGATTTTTGAGAAATTGTTTACTCAATATTATCAACAGTATCCAATACTTGAAAATGTTTATCAACATTGGCAATTTTTCTCAAAACTTAGAGTCTCAGTTTGTTTTTAAGCATCAGTAGGTTTTATAAATGTTTTATTGAAGGCCTGTTTTTCTAACTTAATTTCAGTTTTATCAGGTCTTGTGATTTTGACTTTCTTGGGCTTGACTGGTTCAACCTTCACATCACTTGGTCGCCTATATTCTATGCCAGGCATGTTGGCTATCTCCTTCTTAATAATAGAAATAAAGGTCTAATTGTGGTTGTACGGTGGTGATATGCATACAAATCCCAATCTCTTATTCCTAACTTTCTTTTTACTGTATTTTAACTGTTGATTTATCATTTCTCAACCTTTTCACTTGACACATCAAACTTTTGAAAATTAAATTATATATTTTCAGATGTTGATTTTAGATTATCAAGTTCAATAGTTAACTTTTCTAACAGTTCTTTGAAGTGGAGATGCCAATATTTTTCTTGACTCAGATCATTTTGCAACTTGCGGATATCACGCTTTGGCGCCTCCACCATACCCTTATATCCATTGATTTTCTTTTTAATCTGATATAAATTAGATTTGGATAACTGTAGTTGCATAGTGAGTAAGTTGGTCTGTTCTTTCTAGCCACTTACCTTCTCTCTACAGGCTCTAGTATAGCAACTGTTATCAACACATACCTCAGTAGAGTGTGAATGAAATCATGAATTTGAGAATACATTTCTAAGTTGCTAAACCGTGATCCCCCGGAAATGTTTGTTTTACCGAACCGGATCGTTAAAAATGTTCGAAAACTACCCGAAAAGTTTTTACCAAATTGTACCGTTAGATTGTCTTGAAATTTCGAGTCCAATGATATATAATGTCCAAACCCTTTTTCGGAATTTTCGTGCTTTTTTTGTCCTATAAATCACACGAGTTTCATCGTCTAGTCGGTTTGTAAAGATTGTTTGTAGATCAAAACTCCATCTTTGTTTTATTAGATCGCACACTAGCTAAGGTTGTACACTTGAAACCGTACACTCCAAATTGGAATGTACACTAACTGTTGGGCCGCACACACTAACTGTTGGGGCCGCACATAGAATATTGGGCCGCACACTAGATAGTTGGGTCACACATTAACCAACTGGGCCGCATACTTGATAATTTGAACCGTACACTCTAGTAGCACACTCTAGGTACACACTCAGGTAGCACACTCCAGGTAGCACACTCAGGTAGCACACTCCAGGTAGCACACTAAGGTGGCACACTCTAAGTAGCACACTCCAAATTTTAAAACAGTACACTTTGATATTTTTGATACCAATAAAAAATGAAATCCCGAAAATCAAGGAATTGATTTGTAATTCAATTTAAGTTGATTCTTTCCACCAATAATTCCTACAAACATGCAACCACACACCAAAGACTTCCAAAGCAGATCAAAACACGAATTTTGAACCGTTTTTCCAATCTTCAAGTTGTTCTTCGTGTTCTTCAAGACTACTATTTTTTTTGTTCTTCACATGCTATCTAGAAAAACCGAGCATTCGAAAGACTTCTTAGGCTCTGATACCAATTATAAGTTCAAGAACTATCAATCGGATATCACAAACCCAATTTTAAGTGCGGAAAACAAAGAATAATGTTGAACAAGAACAAGAATGTCGATTGTATTAAGATCAAAGTGCACACGATTTCTAGAATCGTGTGTACACGTTTGGTTACAAAACTAATCAATCAACAACCTAACTCGCCTCTCTAGCTCTCTCTAATGTCTAACGGAAGCGTAACCCTAATAATGAACAAAACATAATATTATATAGGTCCACTAACAACTCGGCCCACATGGCCTAACAAAAGCCCACTAGACAACTAAGTCCAATAACCTACAATTGTGTTTGATAAAGACAAGCGTAAACCTACTTAATTTCATGACCTTACTAGTTTTCTTATGATCCATGCCATATATATATATATATAATAATATAGGGCGGGGTTCCAGAGTGAACACTAGTGTATTTGCGAACTGAGTAAACAAATCTTGACCATTGATTTACACACGTGTATGGCTAGGATTTCATCATCAAATCGTAAAACACACTATTCTATTTATTATCAAATCATGGTCATTGATTTACGCACGTGTATTAATAATTAAGGGCTAGGATTAGTTCACACAGTTCACTATCAAGAGGTTGTTTACAAATGAACCTAACCTTATATATATATATATATATATATATATATATATATATATTAAAAATGTCAACTATTTCCTTTTTCGCTATACATGATTTCATCTATTGACCCAAATGTAGTATAGTTAAAATTTACAACTTCTAATTAAAAAAGCTGCAATTGAAATAAATTTTTGCAACTATTCGTAAAAAAAATTGCATCAGATCTGCAACCTTTATTTTTATCGAAGTTAGAGTTAAATGTAACACAATTGAACAAAAAAGTTGCAAATCAAAACCATCTATACCTTTTTGTTGTTTTTATTAAATAACACTACCTTTTAAAATAAAAGTTGCATTTAAGTTTTAATAATGAAACTTTTTAAGGAAAATGTAATTAATTTTAGTTAAAATTGACAACTTATAATTAAAAGGGTTGCAATTAAATAAATTTTTACAAATTTTTCTGAAAAAAGTTGCGTCACATCTTTCTTTTAATACGACCTTTATTTTATCGAAGTTGCATTAGAATCACATGTAACACAATTGAAAAAAAGGTTTCATATAAAAAGTTGTAGTAACCTTATTTTCTAGTAGTGGGATAATGATCAAATGTTCGTCATAACGCGCGAGAAATTTAGAAAATATAATGTTTTATTATGACACTAAAAAGATGACACATAAAAAAGAACGTTATAATTTTTTAAATTTTGTAAATCATAATATTTTTTTTCTTGACACATACTTTGGAATGTCATAAAATTGTCTGGTTTCTTTTTTATGACCCTAAAAAGATGACAAAAAAAGAGTGTTATACATTTTTTGAATTGTTTAAACCATTACGTTTTTTTTACTCACGCTTTGATATGTTATAAAATTGTCTTGTTTTTTTTGTAACGCTAAAAATGTGATATGCAAAAAAGGGTGTCATAAATTTATTGAATTTTGTAAGCCAAGACATATTTTTCTTGACACGCTTCTGAATGTCATAAAACGAGTATGTGTCATTGTTCCGTGTTAAGATGGGTGTATTTTCTAGTAGTGTTAATCCAACAAAAAATCATCGTATTGTGTTTTTATATATGATTGATAAGTTTATATTATAGGGCGTGGGCCCAAATCTTTTGCCTTGCACGAGGCCCAAATTTTATTTTATCTTTGTAGGGGACAAACCTAATCGTAACCAACTACTACTTTCAATTTTCAGAAAAACAATTAATCGATCAACGGTTTTTTATTCGGTTCGGTTATTTGACTCGGTTTTATCGGTTATGAGTCGATTAATTCGGTTTTTTTAATACCTCCAGTTTGCGAAACATAACAGAAAAAAACCGCAAGTGATGAAATTTAAAGTGTTTAGCTAAACATAATAACTAGATCAATCAAAACAAATATGAAACAAAAGATAAAAATGAAAACTTTGGAAAACAAAAAGAGATTAATGTTGTTGAACTCGACTAGAAGAAATCCTAATCTTTCTCCTTAATCTGTTTTAGCCGTTGTAAAAGTCGTGTCCCTTTAATCGTTGCTGTCAACACTATTTAATACCATTTGAATTTCACCAACTTTTCTTCCTAATTTTCTAGCCCATCTTAATTGTAGTGGACTTCAAAGTTCAACCAATTAAACCTCAGCTTCCATAATTCCACATAAGCCTTCTTTCTTATTTGTATGGATTTCTTTCAACACTTGCACTATTTCAAACTCCAGTAGCCTTTTTTAGATTTCGATTTTTTAACCAATGATTTTTTTAATGTCAAATTTCAATTTTACCCCTTTTAGGACTTAGACTTGTGACCTAAAAAATGTTTCTAACGTAAATATAAAATCTCTAAAATATATCTTTTCTAAATGGTGGAATTTTATTTACAATAACTAAGAGGAACTAGATCATGCTTATATTGTAAAAAGTGATATTATGCTTATGTTATCACCTTTTTACAACTGTTGTAAGAAGCTGAAAAACACAATTTTGAATTTTTTTTACGGCAGTCTTTTAAAACATTTTAATTTAGGGGTGTGAAAAAATAGGGGCAAAACTCGCACAGTAGGGCCGAGATCTCTAAGTTTTCACAACTTGGAGTGGTTTTCCTTGATCTTGATCCTATATATATATATATATATTGTACTGTATGATATTTTACAATCAATTAGACAAAAAAATGGTTTTAAGCTAAACTAATTATCATTTTGAGTTTCAAACAGAATGTACAATGTTATAAAATATGTTTTTACGCCTTGGACTTGTTATAGACCCAACCGACCTTTCGAACCCGATTATACGCGCATAACTAGTTATACAAACCTAGTTCGCATAAACTAGGCGTAAGGGGTCTAAATACTTCAAAATCATTTCAAAACAAAATGTTTGATTAAAAAACCTTTATCCAATGAGTTATTGCACTTGGATAGGTATAAACCATATTCTACTCGGTCTACGCTTAATCTGGCGAAACTTACCTATGAGCTGTAAAGATAACTAGTTATGTTCGTTTTGGACTATAGAACCCCCCCCCCCCCCCCCCCCGATAATTGGACTTGGGTCAATAATACTCAGACTTGCGGCTTTTGCTTAACTAAAAATCATTATCGGTTGGAAGCTAGCTAAAGGTAAATATTCTTAATTTATTTTATTTTTATACTTGGGGTATGACAAATATGCTATTTGGAGCGGGTATTATATAAATGAGCCCTGAGATCTCCTTATAAATATAATAACTCGGTTTAATCGTATTACTTGATAACTGAAACAATTGGGGGTTAATAGAACTATCATGGCCATACTAAATAACGCATCGGGGTAGGCATACTGACTATAAGACGCGTTATTAAACTTTGGTTTGTACCTTAATCATTATAGCACTGAAAATGACCGGCTATGATCTCTGGTTCTCGATTGTATAACAAGTATTGTAAAACTGGTGACAAGATAAAATCTCAAGAAATACTAAATGATTACATACGGGTTTTCTCTATGTACTAAACCATTTTTTTGAAAAACTATTTCAAAAATGGGTCTATTAATTGTATTTACCAGCGAAATCTGACGTATTTTCAAAAGATTGAACCGCAGGTACCGAACCTTGATAGTAGGCTGGGAATCGGGTCGGCTACGATAAAAGCTTTGGAATTTGAAACTCCATAGCTTAAAGACCTATAATATCTAAAGCACTTTTTATTGATTCTACATGTGGGCATGTACACACTTGTACTTAAATTTTAATGTTACATCCAAACATTTATTGAATTAAATATTTTTACTCAATGCTTCCACTGCATATAAATTACGATACTGTTATACAATCGTCACGCTTAAACCTTACCGTTCTGGGCCCACCGAAAATCGGGGTGTGAAAGTTTATCTAGAGATTATTGGCCTAATCGAAGATAATACTACATTAGATATATCTGTTAGCTATATCCATAAATAAAGGCAATCTTCACTAGAATTTTTACAGTCCTTAAATATTGCTCATTTGATTAGCAACAATATTCCATGAGTTGGAAGGCTTCCTTAATAACGCTCAATAAGCCTTATAAGTAGTAGCGTCGTGTGTAGTATCAAGTTTCGTGCGGTAGTAACTTGACCTTCATCATCATCAATAGTAAGTTGCTCTTTGGTAGAAGCCTATATTTTAAATTTAGGTAGTAAGCATTAATATTATTAGGAACACTCTTTAGTAGAAGCTTAAGTTTTAGATTTTAGTATGAGTTCCTATTATTTGGAACACTCTTTTGTATTAATCTATACTATATTATGAATAGAGGTAACTGCTATTTTTTTCCTGTAATTTTCCAATTATAGCAGTTAATGCCAAATTTCAAATTTGTACCATTTATGTCCATGATATTCTTGAAACACGATAGTTCCATAAAAAAACATGAGTTAGTTGCCATTTTCGCCCTTGTGGTTTGTCCAATTATTCGATTCAACCTTAGTTTTTTTTAACGGAATTAACATGTTTCAAGAATGTAAGAGACAATAATGGTACAAATTTGAAATTTTGTATGGACTGCCATAATTGATCAAACTAAAAGGACGAAAACGACAGTCAACTCTTACGAATAACTCACTGGGGGCAAAAAGGTAATTTTAGCATGTTTTTAAAACATTTAAGGCATCTTAAAATGATGTTAAGTTACCCTTCTGTCCTTCTACTTAACCTACAAATTGAAGTTCTCTCAAACAAATTTTGTCTCAAATCGCTTGCCTAAAGAAACATTGTAAAAAAAACTCTTAAAATATAGAATTTTAAGCCGACACTCTGTCAAAATTTTGAAAAAACCATTTATAACCATTTCATAACCATCATCAAAGGCGGGGAACTGTTAAAATCATCATCGACATCATCAAAGTCATCATTTAAACTTCAGCTAAATAATTGAATCTATATGAAGACTGCTCATCTTCTTCTAATGCATATTAAAAATGTCAACTATTTCCTTTTTCGCTATACATGATTTCATCTATTGACCCAAATGTAGTATAGTTAAAATTTACAACTTCTAATTAAAAAAGCTGCAATTGAAATAAATTTTGCAACTTTTCGTAAAAAAAATTGCATCAGATCTGCAACCTTATTTTTATCGAAGTTAGAGTTAAATGTAACACAATTGAACAAAAAAGTTGCAAATCAAAACCATCTATACCTTTTTGTTGTTTTTATTAAATAACACTACCTTTTAAAATAAAAGTTGCATTTAAGTTTTAATAATGAAACTTTTTAAGGAAAATGTAATTAATTTTAGTTAAAATTGACAACTTATAATTAAAAGGGTTGCAATTAAATAAATTTTTACAAATTTTTCTGAAAAAAGTTGCGTCACATCTTTCTTTTAATACGACCTTTATTTTATCGAAGTTGCATTAGAATCACATGTAACACAATTGAAAAAAAGGTTTCATATAAAAAGTTGTAGTAACCTTATTTTCTAGTAGTGGGATAATGATCAAATGTTCGTCATAACGCGCGAGAAATTTAGAAAATATAATGTTTTATTATGACACTAAAAAGATGACACATAAAAAAGAACGTTATAATTTTTTAAATTTTGTAAATCATAATATTTTTTTTCTTGACACATACTTTGGAATGTCATAAAATTGTCTGGTTTCTTTTTTATGACCCTAAAAAGATGACAAAAAAAGAGTGTTATACATTTTTTGAATTGTTTAAACCATTACGTTTTTTTTACTCACGCTTTGATATGTTATAAAATTGTCTTGTTTTTTTGTAACGCTAAAAATGTGATATGCAAAAAAGGTGTGTCATAAATTTATTGAATTTTGTAAGCCAAGACATATTTTTCTTGACACGCTTCTGAATGTCATAAAACGAGTATGTGTCATTGTTCGCGTGTTAAGATGGGTGTATTTTCTAGTAGTGTTAATCCAACAAAAAATCATCGTATTGTGTTTTTATATATGATTGATAAGTTTATATTATAGGGCGTGGGCCCAAATCTTTTGCCTTGCACGAGGCCCAAATTTTATTTTATCTTTGTAGGGGACAAACCTAATCGTAACCAACTACTACTTTCAATTTTCAGAAAAACAATTAATCGATCAACGGTTTTTTATTCGGTTCGGTTATTTGACTCGGTTTTATCGGTTATGAGTCGATTAATTCGGTTTTTTTAATACCTCCAGTTTGCGAAACATAACAGAAAAAAAACCGCAAGTGATGAAATTTAAAGTGTTTAGCTAAACATAATAACTAGATCAATCAAAACAAATATGAAACAAAAGATAAAAATGAAAACTTTGGAAAACAAAAAGAGATTAATGTTGTTGAACTCGACTAGAAGAAATCCTAATCTTTCTCCTTAATCTGTTTTAGCCGTTGTAAAAGTCGTGTCCCTTTAATCGTTGCTGTCAACACTATTTAATACCATTTGAATTTCACCAACTTTTCTTCCTAATTTTCTAGCCCATCTTAATTGTAGTGGACTTCAAAGTTCAACCAATTAAACCTCAGCTTCCATAATTCCACATAAGCCTTCTTTCTTATTTGTATGGATTTCTTTCAACACTTGCACTATTTCAAACTCCAGTAGCCTTTTTTAGATTTCGATTTTTTAACCAATGATTTTTTTAATGTCAAATTTCAATTTTACCCCTTTTAGGACTTAGACTTGTGACCTAAAAAATGTTTCTAACGTAAATATAAAATCTCTAAAATATATCTTTTCTAAATGGTGGAATTTTATTTACAATAACTAAGAGGAACTAGATCATGCTTATATTGTAAAAAGTGATATTATGCTTATGTTATCACCTTTTTACAACTGTTGTAAGAAGCTGAAAAACACAATTTTGAATTTTTTTACGGCAGTCTTTTAAAACATTTTAATTTAGGGGTGTGAAAAAATAGGGGCAAAACTCGCACAGTAGGGCCGAGATCTCTAAGTTTTCACAACTTGGAGTGGTTTTCCTTGATCTTGATCCTATATATATATATATATATTGTACTGTATGATATTTTACAATCAATTAGACAAAAAAATGGTTTTAAGCTAAACTAATTATCATTTTGAGTTTCAAACAGAATGTACAATGTTATAAAATATGTTTTTACGCCTTGGACTTGTTATAGACCCAACCGACCTTTCGAACCCGATTATACGCGCATAACTAGTTATACAAACCTAGTTCGCATAAACTAGGCGTAAGGGTCTAAATACTTCAAAATCATTTCAAAACAAAATGTTTGATTAAAAAACCTTTATCCAATGAGTTATTGCACTTGGATAGGTATAAACCATATTCTACTCGGTCTACGCTTAATCTGGCGAAACTTACCTATGAGCTGTAAAGATAACTAGTTATGTTCGTTTTGGACTATAGAACCCCCCCCCCCCCCCCCGATAATTGGACTTGGGTCAATAATACTCAGACTTGCGGCTTTTGCTTAACTAAAAATCATTATCGGTTGGAAGCTAGCTAAAGGTAAATATTCTTAATTTATTTTATTTTTATACTTGGGGTATGACAAATATGCTATTTGGAGCGGGTATTATATAAATGAGCCCTGAGATCTCCTTATAAATATAATAACTCGGTTTAATCGTATTACTTGATAACTGAAACAATTGGGGGTTAATAGAACTATCATGGCCATACTAAATAACGCATCGGGGTAGGCATACTGACTATAAGACGCGTTATTAAACTTTGGTTTGTACCTTAATCATTATAGCACTGAAAATGACCGGCTATGATCTCTGGTTCTCGATTGTATAACAAGTATTGTAAAACTGGTGACAAGATAAAATCTCAAAAATACTAAATGATTACATACGGGTTTTCTCTATGTACTAAACCATTTTTTTGAAAAACTATTTCAAAAATGGGTCTATTAATTGTATTTACCAGCGAAATCTGACGTATTTTCAAAAGATTGAACCGCAGGTACCGAACCTTGATAGTAGGCTGGGAATCGGGTCGGCTACGATAAAAGCTTTGGAATTTGAAACTCCATAGCTTAAAGACCTATAATATCTAAAGCACTTTTTATTGATTCTACATGTGGGCATGTACACACTTGTACTTAAATTTTAATGTTACATCCAAACATTTATTGAATTAAATATTTTTACTCAATGCTTCCACTGCATATAAATTACGATACTGTTATACAATCGTCACGCTTAAACCTTACCGTTCTGGGCCCACCGAAAATCGGGTGTGAAAGTTTATCTAGAGATTATTGGCCTAATCGAAGATAATACTACATTAGATATATCTGTTAGCTATATCCATAAATAAAGGCAATCTTCACTAGAATTTTTACAGTCCTTAAATATTGCTCATTTGATTAGCAACAATATTCCATGAGTTGGAAGGCTTCCTTAATAACGCTCAATAAGCCTTATAAGTAGTAGCGTCGTGTGTAGTATCAAGTTTCGTGCGGTAGTAACTTGACCTTCATCATCATCAATAGTAAGTTGCTCTTTGGTAGAAGCCTATATTTTAAATTTAGGTAGTAAGCATTAATATTATTAGGAACACTCTTTAGTAGAAGCTTAAGTTTTAGATTTTAGTATGAGTTCCTATTATTTGGAACACTCTTTTGTATTAATCTATACTATATTATGAATAGAGGTAACTGCTATTTTTTTCCTGTAATTTTCCAATTATAGCAGTTAATGCCAAATTTCAAATTTGTACCATTTATGTCCATGATATTCTTGAAACACGATAGTTCCATAAAAAAACATGAGTTAGTTGCCATTTTCGCCCTTGGTTTGTCCAATTATTCGATTCAACCTTAGTTTTTTTTAACGGAATTAACATGTTTCAAGAATGTAAGAGACAATAATGGTACAAATTTGAAATTTTGTATGGACTGCCATAATTGATCAAACTAAAAGGACGAAAACGACAGTCAACTCTTACGAATAACTCACTGGGGGCAAAAAGGTAATTTTAGCATGTTTTTAAAACATTTAAGGCATCTTAAAATGATGTTAAGTTACCCTTCTGTCCTTCTACTTAACCTACAAATTGAAGTTCTCTCAAACAAATTTTGTCTCAAATCGCTTGCCTAAAGAAACATTGTAAAAAAAACTCTTAAAATATAGAATTTTAAGCCGACACTCTGTCAAAATTTTGAAAAACCATTTATAACCATTTCATAACCATCATCAAAGGCGGGAACTGTTAAAATCATCATCGACATCATCAAAGTCATCATTTAAACTTCAGCTAAATAATTGAATCTATATGAAGACTGCTCATCTTCTTCTAATGCATATTAAAAATGTCAACTATTTCCTTTTTCGCTATACATGATTTCATCTATTGACCCAAATGTAGTATAGTTAAAATTTACAACTTCTAATTAAAAAAGCTGCAATTGAAATAAATTTTTGCAACTTTTCGTAAAAAAAATTGCATCAGATCTGCAACCTTATTTTTATCGAAGTTAGAGTTAAATGTAACACAATTGAACAAAAAAGTTGCAAATCAAAACCATCTATACCTTTTTGTTGTTTTTTATTAAATAACACTACCTTTTAAAATAAAAGTTGCATTTAAGTTTTAATAATGAAACTTTTTAAGGAAAATGTAATTAATTTTAGTTAAAATTGACAACTTATAATTAAAAGGGTTGCAATTAAATAAATTTTTACAAATTTTTCTGAAAAAAGTTGCGTCACATCTTTCTTTTAATACGACCTTTATTTTATCGAAGTTGCATTAGAATCACATGTAACACAATTGAAAAAAAGGTTTCATATAAAAAGTTGTAGTAACCTTATTTTCTAGTAGTGGGATAATGATCAAATGTTCGTCATAACGCGCGAGAAATTTAGAAAATATAATGTTTTATTATGACACTAAAAAGATGACACATAAAAAAGAACGTTATAATTTTTTAAATTTTGTAAATCATAATATTTTTTTTCTTGACACATACTTTGGAATGTCATAAAATTGTCTGGTTTCTTTTTTATGACCCTAAAAAGATGACAAAAAAAGAGTGTTATACATTTTTTGAATTGTTTAAACCATTACGTTTTTTTTACTCACGCTTTGATATGTTATAAAATTGTCTTGTTTTTTTGTAACGCTAAAAATGTGATATGCAAAAAAGGGTGTCATAAATTTATTGAATTTTGTAAGCCAAGACATATTTTTCTTGACACGCTTCTGAATGTCATAAAACGAGTATGTGTCATTGTTCGCGTGTTAAGATGGGTGTATTTTCTAGTAGTGTTAATCCAACAAAAAATCATCGTATTGTGTTTTTATATATGATTGATAAGTTTATATTATAGGGCGTGGGCCCAAATCTTTTGCCTTGCACGAGGCCCAAATTTTATTTTATCTTTGTAGGGGACAAACCTAATCGTAACCAACTACTACTTTCAATTTTCAGAAAAACAATTAATCGATCAACGGTTTTTTATTCGGTTCGGTTATTTGACTCGGTTTTATCGGTTATGAGTCGATTAATTCGGTTTTTTTAATACCTCCAGTTTGCGAAACATAACAGAAAAAAACCGCAAGTGATGAAATTTAAAGTGTTTAGCTAAACATAATAACTAGATCAATCAAAACAAATATGAAACAAAAGATAAAAATGAAAACTTTGGAAAACAAAAAGAGATTAATGTTGTTGAACTCGACTAGAAGAAATCCTAATCTTTCTCCTTAATCTGTTTTAGCCGTTGTAAAAGTCGTGTCCCTTTAATCGTTGCTGTCAACACTATTTAATACCATTTGAATTTCACCAACTTTTCTTCCTAATTTTCTAGCCCATCTTAATTGTAGTGGACTTCAAAGTTCAACCAATTAAACCTCAGCTTCCATAATTCCACATAAGCCTTCTTTCTTATTTGTATGGATTTCTTTCAACACTTGCACTATTTCAAACTCCAGTAGCCTTTTTTAGATTTCGATTTTTTAACCAATGATTTTTTTAATGTCAAATTTCAATTTTACCCCTTTTAGGACTTAGACTTGTGACCTAAAAAATGTTTCTAACGTAAATATAAAATCTCTAAAATATATCTTTTCTAAATGGTGGAATTTTATTTACAATAACTAAGAGGAACTAGATCATGCTTATATTGTAAAAAGTGATATTATGCTTATGTTATCACCTTTTTACAACTGTTGTAAGAAGCTGAAAAACACAATTTTGAATTTTTTTACGGCAGTCTTTTAAAACATTTTAATTTAGGGGTGTGAAAAAATAGGGGCAAAACTCGCACAGTAGGGCCGAGATCTCTAAGTTTTCACAACTTGGAGTGGTTTTCCTTGATCTTGATCCTATATATATATATATATATTGTACTGTATGATATTTTACAATCAATTAGACAAAAAAATGGTTTTAAGCTAAACTAATTATCATTTTGAGTTTCAAACAGAATGTACAATGTTATAAAATATGTTTTTACGCCTTGGACTTGTTATAGACCCAACCGACCTTTCGAACCCGATTATACGCGCATAACTAGTTATACAAACCTAGTTCGCATAAACTAGGCGTAAGGGGTCTAAATACTTCAAAATCATTTCAAAACAAAATGTTTGATTAAAAAACCTTTATCCAATGAGTTATTGCACTTGGATAGGTATAAACCATATTCTACCCGGTCTACGCTTAATCTGGCGAAACTTACCTATGAGCTGTAAAGATAACTAGTTATGTTCGTTTTGGACTATAGAACCCCCCCCCCCCCCCCCCCGATAATTGGACTTGGGTCAATAATACTCAGACTTGCGGCTTTTGCTTAACTAAAAATCATTATCGGTTGGAAGCTAGCTAAAGGTAAATATTCTTAATTTATTTTATTTTTATACTTGGGGTATGACAAATATGCTATTTGGAGCGGGTATTATATAAATGAGCCCTGAGATCTCCTTATAAATATAATAACTCGGTTTAATCGTATTACTTGATAACTGAAACAATTGGGGGTTAATAGAACTATCATGGCCATACTAAATAACGCATCGGGGTAGGCATACTGACTATAAGACGCGTTATTAAACTTTGGTTTGTACCTTAATCATTATAGCACTGAAAATGACCGGCTATGATCTCTGGTTCTCGATTGTATAACAAGTATTGTAAAACTGGTGACAAGATAAAATCTCAAGAAATACTAAATGATTACATACGGGTTTTCTCTATGTACTAAACCATTTTTTTGAAAAACTATTTCAAAAATGGGTCTATTAATTGTATTTACCAGCGAAATCTGACGTATTTTCAAAAGATTGAACCGCAGGTACCGAACCTTGATAGTAGGCTGGGAATCGGGTCGGCTACGATAAAAGCTTTGGAATTTGAAACTCCATAGCTTAAAGACCTATAATATCTAAAGCACTTTTTATTGATTCTACATGTGGGCATGTACACACTTGTACTTAAATTTTAATGTTACATCCAAACATTTATTGAATTAAATATTTTTACTCAATGCTTCCACTGCATATAAATTACGATACTGTTATACAATCGTCACGCTTAAACCTTACCGTTCTGGGCCCACCGAAAATCGGGGTGTGAAAGTTTATCTAGAGATTATTGGCCTAATCGAAGATAATACTACATTAGATATATCTGTTAGCTATATCAATAAATAAAGGCAATCTTCACTAGAATTTTTACAGTCCTTAAATATTGCTCATTTGATTAGCAACAATATTCCATGAGTTGGAAGGCTTCCTTAATAACGCTCAATAAGCCTTATAAGTAGTAGCGTCGTGTGTAGTATCAAGTTTCGTGCGGTAGTAACTTGACCTTCATCATCATCAATAGTAAGTTGCTCTTTGGTAGAAGCCTATATTTTAAATTTAGGTAGTAAGCATTAATATTATTAGGAACACTCTTTAGTAGAAGCTTAAGTTTTAGATTTTAGTATGAGTTCCTATTATTTGGAACACTCTTTTGTATTAATCTATACTATATTATGAATAGAGGTAACTGCTATTTTTTTCCTGTAATTTTCCAATTATAGCAGTTAATGCCAAATTTCAAATTTGTACCATTTATGTCCATGATATTCTTGAAACACGATAGTTCCATAAAAAAACATGAGTTAGTTGCCATTTTCGCCCTTGTGGTTTGTCCAATTATTCGATTCAACCTTAGTTTTTTTTAACGGAATTAACATGTTTCAAGAATGTAAGAGACAATAATGGTACAAATTTGAAATTTTGTATGGACTGCCATAATTGATCAAACTAAAAGGACGAAAACGACAGTCAACTCTTACGAATAACTCACTGGGGCAAAAAGGTAATTTTAGCATGTTTTTAAAACATTTAAGGCATCTTAAAATGATGTTAAGTTACCCTTCTGTCCTTCTACTTAACCTACAAATTGAAGTTCTCTCAAACAAATTTTGTCTCAAATCGCTTGCCTAAAGAAACATTGTAAAAAAAACTCTTAAAATATAGAATTTTAAGCCGACACTCTGTCAAAATTTTGAAAAACCATTTATAACCATTTCATAACCATCATCAAAGGCGGGGAACTGTTAAAATCATCATCGACATCATCAAAGTCATCATTTAAACTTCAGCTAAATAATTGAATCTATATGAAGACTGCTCATCTTCTTCTAATGCATATTAAAAATGTCAACTATTTCCTTTTTCGCTATACATGATTTCATCTATTGACCCAAATGTAGTATAGTTAAAATTTACAACTTCTAATTAAAAAAGCTGCAATTGAAATAAATTTTTGCAACTTTTCGTAAAAAAAATTGCATCAGATCTGCAACCTTATTTTTATCGAAGTTAGAGTTAAATGTAACACAATTGAACAAAAAAGTTGCAAATCAAAACCATCTATACCTTTTTGTTGTTTTTATTAAATAACACTACCTTTTAAAATAAAAGTTGCATTTAAGTTTTAATAATGAAACTTTTTAAGGAAAATGTAATTAATTTTAGTTAAAATTGACAACTTATAATTAAAAGGGTTGCAATTAAATAAATTTTTACAAATTTTTCTGAAAAAAGTTGCGTCACATCTTTCTTTTAATACGACCTTTATTTTATCGAAGTTGCATTAGAATCACATGTAACACAATTGAAAAAAAGGTTTCATATAAAAAGTTGTAGTAACCTTATTTTCTAGTAGTGGGATAATGATCAAATGTTCGTCATAACGCGCGAGAAATTTAGAAAATATAATGTTTTATTATGACACTAAAAAGATGACACATAAAAAAGAACGTTATAATTTTTTAAATTTTGTAAATCATAATATTTTTTTTCTTGACACATACTTTGGAATGTCATAAAATTGTCTGGTTTCTTTTTTATGACCCTAAAAAGATGACAAAAAAAGAGTGTTATACATTTTTTGAATTGTTTAAACCATTACGTTTTTTTTACTCACGCTTTGATATGTTATAAAATTGTCTTGTTTTTTTGTAACGCTAAAAATGTGATATGCAAAAAAGGGTGTCATAAATTTATTGAATTTTGTAAGCCAAGACATATTTTTCTTGACACGCTTCTGAATGTCATAAAACGAGTATGTGTCATTGTTCGCGTGTTAAGATGGGTGTATTTTCTAGTAGTGTTAATCCAACAAAAAATCATCGTATTGTGTTTTTATATATGATTGATAAGTTTATATTATAGGGCGTGGGCCCAAATCTTTTGCCTTGCACGAGGCCCAAATTTTATTTTATCTTTGTAGGGGACAAACCTAATCGTAACCAACTACTACTTTCAATTTTCAGAAAAACAATTAATCGATCAACGGTTTTTTATTCGGTTCGGTTATTTGACTCGGTTTTATCGGTTATGAGTCGATTAATTCGGTTTTTTTAATACCTCCAGTTTGCGAAACATAACAGAAAAAAACCGCAAGTGATGAAATTTAAAGTGTTTAGCTAAACATAATAACTAGATCAATCAAAACAAATATGAAACAAAAGATAAAAATGAAAACTTTGGAAAACAAAAAGAGATTAATGTTGTTGAACTCGACTAGAAGAAATCCTAATCTTTCTCCTTAATCTGTTTTAGCCGTTGTAAAAGTCGTGTCCCTTTAATCGTTGCTGTCAACACTATTTAATACCATTTGAATTTCACCAACTTTTCTTCCTAATTTTCTAGCCCATCTTAATTGTAGTGGACTTCAAAGTTCAACCAATTAAACCTCAGCTTCCATAATTCCACATAAGCCTTCTTTCTTATTTGTATGGATTTCTTTCAACACTTGCACTATTTCAAACTCCAGTAGCCTTTTTTAGATTTCGATTTTTTAACCAATGATTTTTTTAATGTCAAATTTCAATTTTACCCCTTTTAGGACTTAGACTTGTGACCTAAAAAATGTTTCTAACGTAAATATAAAATCTCTAAAATATATCTTTTCTAAATGGTGGAATTTTATTTACAATAACTAAGAGGAACTAGATCATGCTTATATTGTAAAAAGTGATATTATGCTTATGTTATCACCTTTTTACAACTGTTGTAAGAAGCTGAAAAAACAAATTTTGAATTTTTTTACGGCAGTCTTTTAAAACATTTTAATTTAGGGGTGTGAAAAAATAGGGGCAAAACTCGCACAGTAGGGCCGAGATCTCTAAGTTTTCACAACTTGGAGTGGTTTTCCTTGATCTTGATCCTATATATATATATATATATTATTGTACTGTATGATATTTTACAATCAATTAGACAAAAAAATGGTTTTAAGCTAAACTAATTATCATTTTGAGTTTCAAACAGAATGTACAATGTTATAAAATATGTTTTTACGCCTTGGACTTGTTATAGACCCAACCGACCTTTCGAACCCGATTATACGCGCATAACTAGTTATACAAACCTAGTTCGCATAAACTAGGCGTAAGGGGTCTAAATACTTCAAAATCATTTCAAAACAAAATGTTTGATTAAAAAACCTTTATCCAATGAGTTATTGCACTTGGATAGGTATAAACCATATTCTACTCGGTCTACGCTTAATCTGGCGAAACTTACCTATGAGCTGTAAAGATAACTAGTTATGTTCGTTTTGGACTATAGAACCCCCCCCCCCCCCCCCCCCGATAATTGGACTTGGGTCAATAATACTCAGACTTGCGGCTTTTGCTTAACTAAAAATCATTATCGGTTGGAAGCTAGCTAAAGGTAAATATTCTTAATTTATTTTATTTTTATACTTGGGGTATGACAAATATGCTATTTGGAGCGGGTATTATATAAATGAGCCCTGAGATCTCCTTATAAATATAATAACTCGGTTTAATCGTATTACTTGATAACTGAAACAATTGGGGGTTAATAGAACTATCATGGCCATACTAAATAACGCATCGGGGTAGGCATACTGACTATAAGACGCGTTATTAAACTTTGGTTTGTACCTTAATCATTATAGCACTGAAAATGACCGGCTATGATCTCTGGTTCTCGATTGTATAACAAGTATTGTAAAACTGGTGACAAGATAAAATCTCAAGAAATACTAAATGATTACATACGGGTTTTCTCTATGTACTAAACCATTTTTTTGAAAAACTATTTCAAAAATGGGTCTATTAATTGTATTTACCAGCGAAATCTGACGTATTTTCAAAAGATTGAACCGCAGGTACCGAACCTTGATAGTAGGCTGGGAATCGGGTCGGCTACGATAAAAGCTTTGGAATTTGAAACTCCATAGCTTAAAGACCTATAATATCTAAAGCACTTTTTATTGATTCTACATGTGGGCATGTACACACTTGTACTTAAATTTTAATGTTACATCCAAACATTTATTGAATTAAATATTTTTACTCAATGCTTCCACTGCATATAAATTACGATACTGTTATACAATCGTCACGCTTAAACCTTATCGTTCTGGGCCCACCGAAAATCGGGGTGTGAAAGTTTATCTAGAGATTATTGGCCTAATCGAAGATAATACTACATTAGATATATCTGTTAGCTATATCCATAAATAAAGGCAATCTTCACTAGAATTTTTACAGTCCTTAAATATTGCTCATTTGATTAGCAACAATATTCCATGAGTTGGAAGGCTTCCTTAATAACGCTCAATAAGCCTTATAAGTAGTAGCGTCGTGTGTAGTATCAAGTTTCGTGCGGTAGTAACTTGACCTTCATCATCATCAATAGTAAGTTGCTCTTTGGTAGAAGCCTATATTTTAAATTTAGGTAGTAAGCATTAATATTATTAGGAACACTCTTTAGTAGAAGCTTAAGTTTTAGATTTTAGTATGAGTTCCTATTATTTGGAACACTCTTTTGTATTAATCTATACTATATTATGAATAGAGGTAACTGCTATTTTTTTCCTGTAATTTTCCAATTATAGCAGTTAATGCCAAATTTCAAATTTGTACCATTTATGTCCATGATATTCTTGAAACACGATAGTTCCATAAAAAAACATGAGTTAGTTGCCATTTTCGCCCTTGTGGTTTGTCCAATTATTCGATTCAACCTTAGTTTTTTTAACGGAATTAACATGTTTCAAGAATGTAAGAGACAATAATGGTACAAATTTGAAATTTTGTATGGACTGCCATAATTGATCAAACTAAAAGGACGAAAACGACAGTCAACTCTTACGAATAACTCACTGGGGGCAAAAAGGTAATTTTAGCATGTTTTTAAAACATTTAAGGCATCTTAAAATGATGTTAAGTTACCCTTCTGTCCTTCTACTTAACCTACAAATTGAAGTTCTCTCAAACAAATTTTGTCTCAAATCGCTTGCCTAAAGAAACATTGTAAAAAAAACTCTTAAAATATAGAATTTTAAGCCGACACTCTGTCAAAATTTTGAAAAACCATTTATAACCATTTCATAACCATCATCAAAGGCGGGGAACTGTTAAAATCATCATCGACATCATCAAAGTCATCATTTAAACTTCAGCTAAATAATTGAATCTATATGAAGACTGCTCATCTTCTTCTAATGCATATTAAAAATGTCAACTATTTCCTTTTTCGCTATACATGATTTCATCTATTGACCCAAATGTAGTATAGTTAAAATTTACAACTTCTAATTAAAAAAGCTGCAATTGAAATAAATTTTTGCAACTTTTCGTAAAAAAAATTGCATCAGATCTGCAACCTTATTTTTATCGAAGTTAGAGTTAAATGTAACACAATTGAACAAAAAAGTTGCAAATCAAAACCATCTATACCTTTTTGTTGTTTTTATTAAATAACACTACCTTTTAAAATAAAAGTTGCATTTAAGTTTTAATAATGAAACATTTTAAGGAAAATGTAATTAATTTTAGTTAAAATTGACAACTTATAATTAAAAGGGTTGCAATTTAATAAATTTTTACAAATTTTTCTGAAAAAAGTTGCGTCACATCTTTCTTTTAATACGACCTTTATTTTATCGAAGTTGCATTAGAATCACATGTAACACAATTGAAAAAAAGGTTTCATATAAAAAGTTGTAGTAACCTTATTTTCTAGTAGTGGGATAATGATCAAATGTTCGTCATAACGCGCGAGAAATTTAGAAAATATAATGTTTTATTATGACACTAAAAAGATGACACATAAAAAAGAACGTTATAATTTTTTAAATTTTGTAAATCATAATATTTTTTTTCTTGACACATACTTTGGAATGTCATAAAATTGTCTGGTTTCTTTTTTATGACCCTAAAAAGATGACAAAAAAGAGTGTTATACATTTTTTTGAATTGTTTAAACCATTACGTTTTTTTTACTCACGCTTTATATGTTATAAAATTGTCTTGTTTTTTTGTAACGCTAAAAATGTGATATGCAAAAAAGGGTGTCGTAAATTTATTGAATTTTGTAAGCCAAGACATATTTTTCTTGACACGCTTCTGAATGTCATAAAACGAGTATGTGTCATTGTTCACGTGTTAAGATGGGTGTATTTTCTAGTAGTGTTAATCCAACAAAAAATCATCGTATTGTGTTTTTATATATGATTGATAAGTTTATATTATAGGGCTGGGCCCAAATCTTTTGCCTTGCACGAGGCCCAAATTTTATTTTATCTTTGTAGGGGACAAACCTAATCGTAACCAACCACTACTTTCAATTTTCAGAAAAACAATTAATCGATCAACGGTTTTTTATTCGGTTCGGTTATTTGACTTGGTTTTATCGGTTATGAGTCGATTAATTCGGTTTTTTTAATACCTCCAGTTTGCGAAACATAACAGAAAAAAACCGCAAGTGATGAAATTTAAAGTGTTTAGCTAAACATAATAACTAGATCAATCAAAACAAATATGAAACAAAAGATAAAAATGAAAACTTTGGAAAACAAAAAGAGATTAATGTTGTTGAACTCGACTAGAAGAAATCCTAATCTTTCTCCTTAATCTGTTTTAGCCGTTGTAAAAGTCGTGTCCCTTTAATCGTTGCTGTCAACACTATTTAATACCATTTGAATTTCACCAACTTTTCTTCCTAATTTTCTAGCCCATCTTAATTGTAGTGGACTTCAAAGTTCAACCAATTAAACCTCAGCTTCCATAATTCCACATAAGCCTTCTTTCTTATTTGTATGGATTTCTTTCAACACTTGCACTATTTCAAACTCCAGTAGCCTTTTTTAGATTTCGATTTTTTAACCAATGATTTTTTTAATGTCAAATTTCAATTTTACCCCTTTTAGGACTTAACTTGTGACCTAAAAAATGTTTCTAACGTAAATATAAAATCTTTAAAATATATCTTTTCTAAATGGTGGAATTTTATTTACAATAACTAAGAGGAACTAGATCATGCTTATATTGTAAAAAGTGATATTATGCTTATGTTATCACCTTTTTACAACTGTTGTAAGAAGCTGAAAACACAAATTTTGAATTTTTTTACGGCAGTCTTTTAAAACATTTTAATTTAGGGGTGTGAAAAAATAGGGGCAAAACTCGCACAGTAGGGCCGAGTTCTCTAAGTTTTCACAACTTGGAGTGGTTTTCCTTGATCTTGATCCTATATATATATATATATATATATATATATATATATATATATATATATATATATATATATATATTTGTACTAGTATGATATTTTACAATCAATTTGACAAAAAAATGGTTTTAAGCTAAACTAATTATCATTTTGAGTTTCAAACAGAATGTACAATGTTATAAAATATGTTTTTACGCCTTGGACTTGTTATAGACCCAACCGACCTTTCGAACCCGATTATACGCGCATAACTAGTTATACAAACCTAGTTCGCATAAACTAGGCGTAAGGGGTCTAAATACTTCAAAATCATTTCAAAACAAAATGTTTGATTAAAAAACCTTTATCCAATGAGTTATTGCACTTGGATAGGTATAAACCAT
The DNA here is from genome assembly GCA_947069175.1 of Scalesia atractyloides. Classification (NCBI taxonomy): domain Eukaryota; kingdom Viridiplantae; phylum Streptophyta; class Magnoliopsida; order Asterales; family Asteraceae; genus Scalesia; species Scalesia atractyloides. Next base: position 11,141,937 of record CAMTDV010000023.1, on the reverse strand, counting down.
ATTCTACTCGGTCTACGCTTAATCTAGCGAAACTTACCTATGAGCTGTAAAGATAACTAGTTATGTTCGTTTTGGACTATAGAACCCCCCCCCCCCCCCCCCCGATAATTGGACTTGGGTCAATAATACTCAGACTTGCGGCTTTTGCTTAACTAAAAATCATTATCGGTTGGAAGCTAGCTAAAGGTAAATATTCTTAATTTATTTTATTTTTATACTTGGGGTATGACAAATATGCTATTTGGAGCGGGTATTATATAAATGAGCCCTGAGATCTCCTTATAAATATAATAACTCGGTTTAATCGTATTACTTGATAACTGAAACAATTGGGGGTTAATAGAACTATCATGGCCATACTAAATAACGCATCGGGGTAGGCATACTGACTATAAGACGTGTTATTAAACTTTGGTTTGTACCTTAATCATTATAGCACTGAAAATGACCGGCTATGATCTCTGGTTCTCGATTGTTAAACAAGTATTGTAAAACTGGTGACAAGATAAAATCTCAAGAAATACTAAATGATTACATACGGGTTTTCTCTATGTACTAAACCATTTTTTTGAAAAACTATTTAAAATAATGGGTCTATTAATTGTATTTACCAGCGAAATCTGACGTATTTTCAAAAATTGAACCGCAGGTACCGAACCTTGATAGTAGGCTGGGAATCGGGTCGGCTACGATAAAAGCTTTGAATTTAAAACTCCATAGCTTAAAGACCTATAATATCTAAAGCACTTTTTATTGATTCTACATGTGGGCATGTACACACTTGTACTTAAATTTTAATGTTACATCCAAACATTTATTGAATTAAATATTTTTACTCAATGCTTCCACTCATATAAATTACGATACTGTTATACAATCGTCACGCTTAAACCTTACCCTTCTGGGCCCACCGAAAATCGGGGTGTGAAAGTTTATCTAGAGATTATTGGCCTAATCGAAGATAATACTACATTAGATATATCTGTTAGCTATATCCATAAATAAAGGCAATCTTCACTAGAATTTTTACAGTCCTTAAATATTGCTTATTTGATTAGCAACAATATTCCATGAGTTGGAAGGCTTCCTTAATAACGCTCAATAAGCCTTATAAGTAGTAGCGTCGTGTGTAGTATCAAGTTTCGTGCGGTAGTAACTTGACCTTCATCATCATCAATAGTAAGTTGCTCTTTGGTAGAAGCCTATATTTTAAATTTAGGTAGTAAGCATTAATATTATTAGGAACACTCTTTAGTAGAAGCTTAAGTTTTAGATTTTAGTATGAGTTCCTATTATTTGGAACACCTTTTGTATTAATCTATACTATATTATGAATAGAGGTAACTGCTATTTTTTTCCTGTAATTTTCCAATTATAGCAGTTAATGCCAAATTTCAAATTTGTACCATTTATGTCCATGATATTCTTGAAACACGATAGTTCCATAAAAAAACATGAGTTAGTTGCCATTTTCGCCCTTGTGGTTTGTCCAATTATTCGATTCAACCTTAGTTTTTTTGACGGAATTAACATGTTTCAAGAATGTAAGAGACAATAATGGTACAAATTTGAAATTTTGTATGGACTGCCATAATTGATCAAACTAAAAGGACGAAAACGACAGTCAACTCTTACGAATAACTCACTGGGGCAAAAAGGTAATTTTACCATGTTTTTAAAACATTTAAGGCATCTTAAAATGATGTTAAGTTACCCTTCTGTCCTTCTACTTAACCTACAAATTGAAGTTCTCTCAAACAAATTTTGTCTCAAATCGCTTGCCTAAAGAAACATTGTAAAAAAAACTCTTAAAATATAGAATTTTAAGCCGACACTCTGCAAAATTTTGAAAAACCATTTATAACCATTTCATAACCATCATCAAGGCGGGGAACTGTTAAAATCATCATCGACATCATCAAAGTCATCATTTAAACTTCATCTAAATAATTGAATCTATATGAAGACTGCTCATCTTCTTCTAATGCATATTGACCTCTAATAATCCTAACTAGACATCATTGGCCATTAGCAGTCCCATCTTTTTTTTTATTCCTCCTCATAGTCCCACCTTTCAACTATTTTTCCTCCACCAGTCCCTAGTTAAAAAAATTTAACGGAGTTCAGTGACGTGAGCAAGGGTGAGTATATTTTTAAACTAATTTTAGTACTTTTACTCTTTTAATCAAGAATTAAACTTATAAAACACGGTATAACACTATCACAAATTACAACATGTTAGGACAAGTGCACCCATCTTGGCGTAGTATAGTGATGGTAAGATATTGAGGTCGTCCTAGGAACAAGAGCTTTTAATACGGATTATCGTCGACGTTTAATGTAACCAAATTTTTGAGTAAAGATTTTTAACAAGTGAAATAAAGAAAGAAGGAAAACAAAGTAAATAAAAGAAACAAATAGACAAGACAGAATCACTTGTATCCGACTTGTCGTTTTGTATCCTTTGATGATTTCCGCACTTTAGGTTTTTTAAAAGATTATCTTGATTATAGTGGCATGTCCCTCTTTTGGAGGCATCAATACCCTCAGCTATATTGGTCTCAGTCAGCAGGGATACAGTCCTGCAAGGCCGGAATATTGAAAGATAATTAAGTATGTTATTAATGCAAAATGTGGCATGTCCCTCGTTTTGGAGGCAACGCTACCTTCGGCTATATTGGTCTTAGTCAGCAGGGATACAGTCCCGCAAGGCTGCTTTAAGTTTTAATAGTAGTTTATTTATAAGGGATTCAAGCCGCTCTTACTTCCCCGATTTGATAATATCTACCTCAAAGGAAGTCGTAATAAGCTTGAATCAAGTCTTCGCGTGATCTATACACTGAACGAGGTAAGAACTTTACCCAAACCACCCTTCCACGCAGTTAACGCGCTTTATATAGACCGTAAAGACACGAATGAGTGAATCAACAAAACATGAAGGAATGCTAGAATAAAGTTCACTTTCAGTATAAAAAATTAGATATTAAAGTCATTAATACAAACCCAATTAAAAAGTTTACCAAAGCTTGGAAATCAATATTAATACATAAATAACTTTTATTAAACAAGTGATGTAAGAGATTAGCCAAGCATTGCCGTTGTTTGACAAAAAATCTTACGATCAATCTTGGACCCCGAGACTACTACACACACTCTAAAGATGGATGATGGGTGAATGTGGTGGATGATTGTGGTAATTGTGAGATAATGAATTCTGGGGTGCCTTCTCATTAACAAAATAAAGGTATTTATACACATAATACATCAGTAAAGTAAGGAAACTACCTATCAGTTTACAGCTAATGAACAGCTAATGACTGACTAATCACAATGAATATAAAATATACATAATAATATTTGGTCAATATATGTGACCGCTAAGATACCCTCGCAGTCGAAGCCGTAGATGATCGAAGGCATAGACTGGATCTGAAACGAGTGAAAAGCTGGCGGGGTAAGCCTTTTGTGAATATGTTCGCATACTGAAAATCTGCTGGAATGTGGAGAACTCGAACTGCGCTTATCCGAACCTTTTCTCTTACAAAGTGAATGTCGAGTTCTACATGCTTTGTGCGTTGGTGCTGAACTGGATTTTCTGATAAATAGATTGCAGACACATTGTCACAATACACTAATGTTGCTCGACGAGTTGGGATAAATAATTCCAATAGTACATTGCGTAGCCAACTTGTTTCAGCAACTGCGTTTGCAACGCCCCTGTATTCTGCCTCGACACTAGACCATGAGATAGTTGGTTGGCGTTTAGACGACCACGATATAAGATTATTTCCAAGAAATACACAATATCCCGAGGTGGACCGTCTTGAAACCGGACATCCCATCGGAATAAGAAATGAGATGTTGCGAACGTGAGGGAGTGATACATAAACCATGATCAATTGTGCCTTTTAAATAGCGCAATACCCGTTTTAAAAACTGAAAATGTGAATCTGGAGGGGCATGCATGAAGAGACATATTTGCTGGACGGCATATGTGAGGTCCGGCCTAGTAAAAGTGAGATATTGCAAGGCGCCGACGAGTTGTCTATATAGTGTGCCATCCGGTATAATTTCGATTTTGTATCGACCGGTGTGGCCGAAGGTTTGCAATTTGACATGTTTGCGCGGTCCAAGATCTCGGTAGCATATGTACTTTGTGAGAGAAATAAGCCGCTGTCACGTTTGGTGACCTGAATACCGAGAAAATGGTGAAGGGAACCCAAATCCGACATACGGAACTCGGTAGATAAAGTGGTGATGATGTTGTGCAGTAGGTTGTTGTCGGATGCTGTTAAAATAATATCGTTCACATAAAGTAATAAGTAAGCTGTTTGGGTACCTTTTTGATAGACAAACAATGATGTGTCGCTGATGGTGCTTCGAAAGCCGCATTTGATTAAGTATGTTACAAACCTGTCATACCATTCCCTAGGCGCCTGTTTCAACCCGTATAAGGATTTACTCAACCTGCAAACATAATTAGGATGTCGAGAATCTGTGAAACCCGGGGGTTGAAACATATAAACGGTTTCATGTAGGTCACCGTGAAGAAACGCATTCTTAACGTCTAATTGGTGTATCAGCCAAGCCTGTGAAACCGCTAGACTGAGGACCGTACGAATGGTAGTGGGCTTTACCACCGGACTAAAAGTTTCATCACAGTCCACACCAACTTGTTGGCTTTTACCATTAACAACTAACCGAGCTTTGTATCGTTGTAAAGTTCCATCAGCATTGAACTTGTGGTGAAAGAGCCACATGCATCTGATGATATTAGCATCGGGTGGTCTAGGTACAAGCACCCATGTTTGATTATCCAATAGGGCTTGATATTCATCGTCCATAGCAGTGCGCCAATTTGGATCGGTGAGTGCTTTAAGGTGAGAGGTTGGGATTGGGGACAAGGTGGAATCAGATTGAGTGTGAAGGTTTATAGGAAAACGAGGTTTACAGGTACCATCCTTAGATCTTGTAACCATGGGGTGTGAAGGTGGTGGGTGGTGAGGTGGAAGAGAGGTGGAGGGAGGAATCAGTTGTGTGGAGGTGGACGGTGTAGGTGGCTGAGGTGAGTGGGGAGGGGGAGAGGAAGGAGCAGCGAAAGAGGGTGAGGGGGTAAGGATGGTTGTTCGAGGTTGGCGTTGGTACTGGACGCCAAAACGAGAGGGTAGGGCCGTGGTGTTAGGTGACGGCCGGTAGGTGTAGTGTGGGACTGTGGGGCATTGATGGGTTAGGTTATAGAGGAATCGAAAAGGGTAGGGGAAGGTTCGGTTTGGAGACACGAGTAGTCGCGAAGAGTGTCGGTGGTAGCAAATGGAAAAACCGACTCATCAAATATTACATGTCACGAACAGGTGACTTTTCCCGTGGCGAGGTCTAGACATCGATAGCCTCGATGGTCAGCCGGTGGTAGGCCTAAAAAGGATATATCTGTGTGGTCGTGTGGAGAGCTTATGTGGGAGGGTGGCGGTAGTATTGGGATAACATATGCACCGCTAGGTTCTAATGATGGTCATAAGAGGGGTGACGAGGTAAAGGGTGATGTGGGAGTGTGGAATTTAAGAAGTCTTGTGGGAAGGATGTTTGTGGAGGTAACACCGCGGTGTGGATGGCTCGACCCAATAGATGGGGGTTTAATGAGCATGCGTGAGAAGAGTCAACATGATCTCATTTAGGCGTTTGATCATGCGTTCGATTTTCCATTTTGTTGGGAGGTTTGGGGGCATGAAAATCGGAATTGATGACCATGAGCATCCGCAAAATTTTTAAAGTTTTGATTATCAAATTCACCCCCTAAGTCACATTGAAAAGATTTTATGATCATTTTGAATTGGGTGGAAATATATTTATGAAAATTAGTGAACTTGGTGAACGTTTCGGATTTGAATTTAAGTGGAAAGACCCACGTGAATTGAGGTGAAGTCATCCACGAGAAACCATGTAGTATTTATATCCATTTTTGCTAAGAATTGGAGAAGTCCACAAGTCATATGGATAATGTCAAAAGGTAAATAGTACTAGATAAAGAAATCGAAAAAGGCAAACGTTTGTGCTTAGACACTTGACAAGAATTGCAAAGTGATGCCTTAGCACTTTTATTACATGAGATAAATTTATTCGATACAAGAAAATCAAAAATTGGAGAGCCCGGATGACCTAAGCTCATGCCGAGGTTCTTGTGATGTAGATGCAAGAGCCAAGGAATCTGCAGTGTTGGTAACCGGGTAGGTCAATGGGTAGACGCGGCTCGAGCTATTGTGGCGGGAGATGATCTTCCCACTCGGGAACTCCTTCACAGAAAAACCATTAGGATCAAAATCAACAGACACATAATTATCGGTGGTGAATTTTCGAACGGAAATAAGGTTCTTGATGATTTTAGGGGTGTAGAAAATGTTTTTAAGGTGTAGAGTGCGAGAAGAGCTTGGGAGGGTAGCATGACCCGATCCAAGAATTGGCACACGTTCACCATTTCTGACAAAAATCAAACCTTTAGAACAATCTAACAAGGGTGTTTGAATTTTACCTTCATCACCAGTGAGATGGTCTGATGCTCCTGAGTCCATGTGCCACTGGTCATCTCCTGCAGTAACATTCAAAGCCCGCATAGCATCTCCAATATCAGTGGGCTGGAGTGGATCAAAGTCGCTCAAATGGGCCTGAGGTGCATTGGAGCGATGCTGATTTGGGCCGGTTTGACGAGACGGGCCAGAACTGGATGGGCCTTGTGACGAGGAAGCGGCCCAAGGTGGGGTTGTGGGCAGCCACGGCTGAGCCCACCCCGGTTGAGTAGGGTATGGGCAAGGTGATGGTGCCCAATAGGCCCAGTAGGGCTGTTGATGTGCTGGTGCAGCGGGCCAGGGGCCTGGTTGGGCTTGCTGAGTCTGAGCCTGCTGCTGAGTTGGGCTACGACCACGTGGGCCAGAAGACATGGGCTGTTGGGGCCTGCGGTTATTGTTGGACCTGTTGTTACCCCGACTCCTTATGTTGGGCTCAGGACGCTGCTGATCAGTGTGAACTGCAGCAAGGGCATCATGTGGAGTCAGATTTTCCCGGGCTGTCTGGCGCTGGTGCTCTAGTTGGAGCATGCTGCAAGCAGTCTCCCAAGACGGGAGGCTTTGGTTGATCTAGGCGCCAACTACATCATACTCCGTAGGCAAACCGCGAACCAATTGTAACACTAACCGCTATTCATTGAATGGGCTATCAACAGCAGTGAGTTAGTCTCCGAGATCTCGGATTTTTGACAGTAGGCTTCAAGGGATGGCTGAGACTTGAGCGTGAAATTGTTAAACTCATGTTCAAGAGCCGCTGCCCTTGCACCTTTGTTGTTCAGGAATATCGCTTTGATGCGATTCTAGGCAGCATGAGCGGTGGAACCGTTGTTAAGAGCACGGACTAGAAGGTCGTCTAACAAAGTTCCATAAATCCACTGCAATACTATCGCATCAATTTCTGACCAAGCCGCGTAGTCCGGATCTGTTTCTGCTGGAGCTGGTGAACCGTCAATGTGATCCATAACCGTGTAACCACGTGCATGAAGCTGGAACAACTTAACCTAAGAAGAGTACGAGACCTTGACACCGTCCAGAACACGGACCTTGCGCTGAATGTCGATCACAGTGTATGCGGGGTGAAGGGGTTTCGGCTGGGCTGCAGGTTCGGCTTTGTCTCCCATCGTAACGGAAGAGGAGCAGGTGGTGATTTTTGACAGGGAGGGAGGGTGTTATCAGTGAAGGCGACGGCTTATAGGGTTTAGGTACAGAACCTTAGAAGGCCTGATACCATGTGAGATAATGAATTCTGGGGTGCCTTCTCATTAACAAAACAAAGGTATTTATACACATAATACATCAGTAAAGTAAGGAAACTACCTATCAGTTTACAGCTAATGAACAACTAATGACAGCTAATGACTGACTAATCACAATGAATAAAAAATATACATAATAATATTCGGTCAATATATGTGACCGCTAAGAGTAATATGGTGGTGGAGTGACGACAAGTGTGAGAGAAATGGTTTGCCAAGGGATGGATTGAAATGGAACCAAGCACCCCTATTTATAGCTGGAAACAGATTATTCACACGGCCCCGTGCTTGGGGGCATGGCCTCGTGTCCTCCTTCTTCCTTGTCTTCATTAAATGAGCTTGTCAGTCTAGATGCTTGTAATGTGTCAACGACACGGCACCGTGGCCATTGTATTTGCTGTACTATCCAAGATTTGCATATCTGAAGTTGACCACAACCCTCTATCTCTTGTCTACTTCTGTTTGTCTTCTTCTTCCTGTAATCTTTAGTGGGGCACGACCCCATGTCCAGTAGGCATAGAGATGGGCATATTGGGGTTTTTTTATACCTGGAACCGGTTCCTAACCGTACCCAGTTCTTGAATGAGTGTGAATGGAACCGGTTCCAGTTCCTACCCAGTTTTAGATCATTAATACTAGAACTGATACTAACTGATTCTGGGTAGGGTTGTAACCGGTTCCTCGGAAGAACCCGTTCCTTCGGGTAATTCAACAAAAAAGCTACAAAAACTGTAGGAATTGGTTCCAACGGCTATGATGCCGTTAGAAACCGATTAATGGCCATTATGATCGGTTTCTACTATATATATATATTCATTGCCTCCTTCATTTTCAAGCACCTACTCCAAAAATACATAACTTACACCTCCAAATATATATTTTCAAAGCTCCACAATTAAAATGGCATGCAACGATGAGGTCGTTATGGTTTTGGAAACAAAGAGAAACCCCACAGTTTGGAAGCACTTTGAATTGTGCTTATTGACTGATAGCCACGAGATTGCATGGTGCAAAGCATGTGGCAAATTCATGAAGGCTAGAGCCAACTCAACGTTAGAAAAACACCCCGATCGTCATTGTCGGTTACAAAGACGAAGAAAAATGAAGTCGGTGAAGCATAGTAGAGCTTTTTGAGTAGAAAAAGAACCAAGAAGAAGATGAAGATTGTTTGATGATCAAATGAATAATGTGCACTATTTATATTGTCAAGAATCGACTCCAACGGTAACAAATTGATTCATACAGCTAGGAATCGATTCCAACGGTAACAGAATCATTAAATGCTTGGTTGCAACGGTTAGGAACCGGTTCCTACGGTAATATCATCAAGAATTTAATGCACCGGGTCGGAATTGGTTACGGAGAAACCGGTTCCAGGGTAGGAACCGGGTACAGACCGACTTTTTTATAAAAAGTGGAACCGGGTAAGAACCTACGAAACCGATTCTTTAATAAAGTGGGTAAGAACTAGAAACGGTTTCAGGTCGGGCCTACAGGGTCGGGTTTGGAACCGATTATTATGCCCATCTCTAAGGAGGCACGACCCGTGATTGGCTTCTGATTCGTTGTTTTGGTCTTAGGGTGAAGCTCGGAGGGTTGGTATAATGTGTCAACTTTCCTTCTTCTGTGCATGTTGGTTTTTGCCGTTAATTTGTTCCTTTTGTACATTTAAGCTCTTTTAATCCTGAAAATCAAAAGTACACAAAGAAACACATTTTTTCCAACATTAGTACTAAAAAGGGTCGATTTTATACCTTATTTGATACAATTTATATGTTGCATTTGGCGCATGTCATTCAGTTTTTTTTTTCCGAATTACAAACTGATGTTTTAGCGCTTTTGACAGAACAAGGATACGAGTCGAATGATGTAAAACTTACCTTGAAATTGTGCTCTAAACGATGAAAATGATGCTTCAATTCGGGTGTTTAAACTTTCAATTAACTAAAATCAAGTCGTTTGGAGCACCGTTTCGAGGTAAGTTTTACATCAATAGACTCGTATCCTCATTCTGATCAAAACCCTAAAACGTCAGTTTGTAATTCGAAAAAAACCATAACTCCGTTAAGTTTGTTTAACTGAGGACCGGTGGAGGAGAAATAGTTGAAAGGGGGGACTGGTAGGGGGATAAAAAAAGGTGGGACTGCCAATGGCTAATGACGTCTAGTAGATATTATTAGAGGCCAATATCCCTTTTCTTAAAACCTTAACATCTGAATGTTCGAAATAGAATCTAGTGTTGGTTAAAACTTAAAAATGAACATGGATAAACATGTTTAGGATCAGTTCTTATGAAGATTATGTGTTGATTTATGATTAACATTGTGTTTTGAATATTGTTGTTGGTTTAGAACCCTAACAGATCTAGAAACTGTCAAATACATGGTTTTGGGTGTTGTTATGTCTAAAACAAACATGAGGTTTTATTAATCGAATTCAATAGAATATGTTGCATAGTTTTTTTAATCGAAAAACATCACTTTTGAAAACTTGCAACTGTTGCACTTTGAAAATTAGGTTTGTGATGAAGGTGAGACGAAGGTTGTCTAGTCAAACAAAGGTCAAGTTAGACCTTGACTAGAGCTTTGGTTGACTAATAGACCTTCGTTCTCCCATAGCCTTCGTTGTCATTAACAGACCTTCGTTTTATACAGACCTTCGGTTTAATTCAAACACCTTCGTGTCAAAACATCACCTTCGCATAAATGAGACTTTCGTTTTCATGTGACCTTTGTTTTTTAAAAGTAGACCTTCATTTCAAGAGTGGACCTTCGTTTAAGCCAACACTGTGAAATTTTTAGCTGGAAATTTTCAAAGTGTGGTAACATTCGACACTTCGGTTTCTCATTACACGTTAGTTTCATTGTGTGTATAGGAATGGGACCCAAGCAGCCGAGAGCTAAACCAACCAAGAAGGTAAAGACCGAGGAAAAAAAGATGTCAGAACTAAGGCATAATATGGTAGCATTCTTAGATCTGGAAAACAAAATGGCAACTGATTATGGAGGAATCACGAAATTTCTTTGACGATCGAGGATTACTTATGCTATTTCCCACGAACTCACATCATACAAAACATTGATTAAGGTGTTTTGGGACTCGACCTCAATTGAAACGGTAAACAATGAAGAGATTATTCAAACTAAGGTTAAGGATCAGAACATAAATTTCTCGGAAGAAACGATCAGAACGGTGTTGCAATTCAATTATAAACATGAAGATCCGAGCACAATTTCCATAAGATGCCAACAGGGTTTGTTGCTTCGAATGAAATGTACGGGAGATGTTCTTGCTAGTCAGCTGAACAAAGCAACTTTGCCTTTGCAATATAAGTATTCCTTGCACGTGTTGATACAGTGTTTGGGTACAAGAAGAGTAGTATATGATATGGCGAGTAGTAGTCTGCTAGGGTTGATGGAGGCGTTAATGCTTAATAAGCCGTTAAACATATCATAGTTTATCTCGGAGAACATGAAAGAGAATCTCGGGAGACATGGACGCAACACAAACAAATCTAGATGTATCACATATTTGTTCAAATGATCATACATTTTCAGCTGCCTGGTCTTCCAAAGGATGAGAAAGATATGTTGAAGATTGTTGTGATGAAGGAGCACCCGTTGATAGTGTTCAAGAGAATGAACAATATGTTAAAAGCAAGCCACCAAAAAAATGATTGGATTTCTTGGAAATGTAAATTATGAAGCCCTTGCTGATGACAAACGGCGTCATGATGCCAACGATTCTGACAACGAAGACACAAAGCTTAATAAGCTAATAGAGAAGAAGAAAAGGCATGATAAGGCAGGTGGGAGCAAGAAACAAAAAGCAAAAAATGATGACGATTGAAGAAGGAGGTGACGATGGAGATGATGGCAGAGACGGTGATGATAGGAAAGACGGTGATAATGGTGGAGATGGTGATAAGGGTAAGAAAGATGATGAAGATGACGATGATGATGATTCCGATTCAAACGACAATCATCCTAAACAAGGTTATGAGAAAGTTTATAACAAGCATGGTGTCACACCCCGACCCGCAGCGGAAAAGGTGATCGGGGCATAATTGGGTTATCATCAAAGCTCATGACATTTATTATATGTTTCATATTCATTAATACAATTTAATGGAAAAAAATGATACACCATATTCTAACTATCTGTCTAAGCTTCTTGGTTCTCTTCTAAGGCATATCCTATGTTTTCCTTGCTTCAACCTGTTCACCTGTATCATGTGTAAAAAGGTTTTTGGATCAACATAATGTTGGCGAGTGAATCCTATGGAAAAACATTTGAACAAGTTTATCCAATTGATTATAAATAATGTGCATACCACATATGAGTAAATGTAGATGTAAATTTATTCACACAACACATAATATTGAATATTGAACACACATACACCAAATGATTGTTTTGAGGCACGCGTTGTTCGACTCGTCTCCCACGAGGAACTGATGGGCCTAATGAATGAGTTTTGAGGCACGCGTTGTTCCACGAACTGATGGGCCTAATGAATGAGTTTTGAGGCACGCGTTGTTCTTACGAACTGATGGGCCTAATGTATGAGTTTTGAGGCACGCGTTGTTCTCGTCTCCCACGAGGAACTGATGGGCCTAATGTATGAGTTTTGAGGCACGCGTTGTTCTTACGAACTGATGGGCCTAATGAATGAGTTTTGAGGCACGCGTTGTTCTCGTCTCCCACGAGGAACTGATGGGCCTGAATAATTTGCATACGACTTTGACAATATGTAATACATCACAACCAAACAATAGTTACATTCTAGTTTAGTTCATATAATGGTATAGCACGAATTTGCATAAGAAAATTAGTTTAAGCGACACATGATACACCCCAAAACATGAATAAAAAGGGGAGTTTGTAAGAATTCACTCACATTGGATGCGTTCGGTTGATGACGTTGATTGCACGCGAAGTGGTTTTAACCACAAGTGAGATTAAACCTAGATAAATCGCATTACGGTTTGGTAAGTAAACGGGTTTTATTAATCTATTTTAGTAGGTTTGTTGGGTGTATTTTTGTGAGTTTGAGGCTATTTTCTAACCTTAAAAATGTTATTTTTAAGTATTTTAATTGATTTTTAATTAAAATAATTAAATAAAAATAAATAAAAAAATATTTTATTTATGCTACAGTTGACTTTTGACCGTTGACTTTGACTAGCGTTGACCGGTTCGAAGGAATATTGTTGTGCGCCGGGTGAGGCTCGAACCCGAGACCTCCCGTACGCGTGCACGCAGCTCTACCAACTGAGCTACGTGTCTAACCCGTCATATATCCGATTTTAATTACCTATATACATTAATTAGATTTAAACAGAAATCACTTTATTTTAAAAATGAATTAAATCACAAGACCGGTGCGCTCCACAGGTCTCGAACCCGGGACCTGTGGGTTAGCGGACACACACTCCACCGCTGGACTGTGTGTCTCACTTGGTTATAAACTCAGTTATCAATATATTTAACATATACTTCAATCAACCCGGTTCAGTTTGCTGAAAAAAAAGAATTTTTATCAAGGCGGCGTGTGAGGGACAATACTCGAACTCGTGACCATAGCGTTAAAAGTGCACACAGTCCACCGCTGGACTGTGTGTCTAACCCGGTAATTATCTTGATTTTAATTATACATAACCATTACTGAAACGTCGTCTTCTTCACTGGTTTAACCGGAAGTGGCGACTGACTGGTTCAAAATGTTGATTCAAGTTCCTTTAGCGTTTTATGATCAATTACAGTCGAGATAAAAGTAAAAAGGGAAGGAATTAGGCGTGAGATGTACCGGCTGTTTCTCCTCTGTTTTCCGGCAGAACTCCGGTGGCAGCAAGTTCTTCCGGCGACGAGTCTCTTGCAGCAAAGAGTCTTCCGAAAGGTTACAAAGGTTGTGGGTGACTTCGGTGAAAGTTTAGGGGGTTCAGTAAGCTCAGAGATTACTGATACGGTTTTCCGGCGAAGTAATAAAAATTTCTGGCGAGTGAGTTTTCGCCGAGAAAAGGTGCGATTTGAGTGTGAAAGGTTTCTGGCGAGTTGAGGGTGTATTTATAGGGTAGTATCGAGATGAATGGGGTCTGAATTCGGTCTCAATTCGAAGGCATCCGTTCTCCAGCGGTTACAGCTGATGTTGCGGGTTCAGACGTCGGTTATAACCGTTGTGAGAGTTAAGACTTCGGTTACTTTGAGCGAAAACGTAAATAAACGGCGAAGTCGTCGGGATTTCCGACGACTGCTAATTTGGGCGCAAATTACAGAATTTGATTACCGAACTTTAATATATGAATTAAATGTTTCCTTTATTCATCAGAAAATCAAAGTAGCGGAGCGGTTGTTCGGCTAAGTGATAAGTGTTTGGTTTGAATCGGTACAGACCCGGGTTCGAAACCCGGCATGGGTAAAACATTTTTATTTTGTTATTTTTATTAGTTTTTCAAAAACTAAATATATATCCCCGCATAATAATTGATTACGATCGTTTAAAATTATTTTGGGCATTTAATTCGCAACGAAAAATTTGACTGACTGTTCGGTTGATAAACGGAGCGGGTTTGGTAAATCCGTTTTTTTTTTGACGGATGTTACAGTATCCCCTGCTTTTTAGAAATTTCGTCCCGAAATTTAAATAGGGATATAATTGACTAAATGAATGATGGTGTTATACTTAGAAGAAATAAGGGTTTAAGTTTTTGCTTGAGGCGGTAACGTTCCTTGTAAAGGTTAAGTATCCTAATACAGGAATCGCTTTTTGTTGCCTACTGTATAAGTATTGTTAAGCAGGGATGATTCGCTAAAATGATATCATGCATAAGAGTTTAGATATGTTTGGAAAAGTATGGTTATATCCTAAGGCAAAACTTCCAATACTATAATCTACACAAGTAAACACCACAACAAATAATTGAATCCACATTCTGATAGTATATATGTTTGAATGGTGACAGTTCCTCTCTCGTTTGTTATGATGGAGAGGTTAGTCTATGTAGGAATGGATCACAATCCAATTTAAATAGTGAGATGATATAAATGTAACACAAATTTCAACCAAGGCTATACTAAATCCTACATGGAACTTCTCATAACTGCCTGATAACGCCTCTGATCCTTTGGCAAGAATACTTATATATAGGAAGTACCAGCGGCGTATCCACCATATTCTTGTCAAATTTTCATTGGTTTTATCAGTGAATTATGATTAGTCCTATAACTCTACAACCAATATAAAAATACTGAAATGAAATATATCTGTGCAATCAAGGCTCAATCAAACGGAGCCGATCGTATTGTATGTACTGAAATTGAAATGTCTGTGCGCTCAAGGCTCAATCAAACGGAGCCGAACGTATTGAATGTACTGAAATTGAAATTGTGTGCTCAAGGCTCAATCAAACGGAGCCGAGCGTATTGCATGTACTGAATATGAATAACTTAACCACACAAACAGCCTATGCATGGAACCTCTCATAACCGCCTGATAATGCCTCCGATCATTTGACAAAAATACTTATATATAGGAAGTACCAGCGGCGTATCCACCGTATTCTTGTCAAATTCTCATTGACTTCATCCGCCAGTTATGATTAGTTCTATGCGACTCTACAACAAACACCACAACCACAACATACTGATAATGAAAATGTATGTGCGTTCAAGGCTCAATCAAACGGAGCCGAACGTATTGCATGAACCGAAAATGTAAATTGAACTGTGTGCTCAAGGCTCAATCAAACGGAGCCGAGCGTATTGCATGTATTGAAATGTAAATTGAACTGTGCGCTCAAGGCTCAATCAAACGGAGCCGAGCGTATTGCATGTATTGAAATGTAAAATGAAATGAAATGTATTGCATGTGAGACACAACTCAACTTCTTTAAGTGATAAAACTGAGATATGTCGTGAAGTATGATGATATGAATATTAAATCAATGAGTATGAAACCAACTGAACTAGTAATTTGCATTAAAATTCTTGGATAAAATTCCAATTGAGATACGTGAAAATTGAGATAACATAAAGAAAAACATAAAAACTAAGTGATTGGAGTTGAATCTTGATTCTTGGTGAGAGAAGGCTAGTTAAGTGGTTGGTTTGGACCGTTAATATCTTCAACAGGATTGGCGTTGATGTTATAAACTCTTCCTCTTGCTGGCGGTGGAGCTGGGTTTGCTTGGTTTGCTTGGTTAACTGGGTTTGCTTGAGCTTGGGCGTTTATGATGTTAACCAAACGAGGACACGTATTTCTAAAATGGGTAGGGTCGCCACAATTGAAACAAGCTCGAACATATGGGTACATGGGGTATTGAGGTTGTTGATATGTTTGGGTCATGGGTTGAGTAGGGATTGAGGTTTGGTTTTTAGAGGTGCGGCAAACTTTGCTCAAATGACCGTAACGTCCACAATTCGCACATAGTCGACAGGGTGAAGTAGATGGATGGTGATAGAAACAGGTGATGCATTGAGGGTGAGGTCCAATGTAAGATTTCTTATTTGGGTAAGTTGGGTTGGGTGCTACTTGAGCGTTTGGGATAGTTTGAGGAGGTACAACTTGTGAAGCTGGTTGTTTGCGTTGGGTGACGGCGAAGACTTGCCCATCACGCTTTCTCTTAGAAGTAGGTGGTGTAGAGGATTCGGTTCGGGTGGGGTTTGAGGTTTCCGTTGATGCTTTATCCTTCTTCTTCTCCTCTTTGAAATCTTTGTTCCGGATTCGGTTCTCGGTGAGCGCGGTTGCTAGCTCCATTGCTGCTTCCAAAGTTGCAGGCGAGGTGCTTATTACAGGGTCTTGAATCTTTGATGGAAGACCACGAATGTAGTGCTCGATCAAACGGTAGAGGGGAGTGAACAAATTGGGAACCATTTGATTTAACTCAAGGAATCTCTTGTTGTATGTGGTGTGGTCGCCTTCCTTTTGTTTCAAAGCATGGAACTCATCCTCCAATTTCTTGATTTCACTTCTTGGGCAAAACCGTCTTGTCATGATTCCCTTCAATTCTTCCCAAGTCAAGGTCATAGTTTCTTCAACACCTCGTTTGGTCTTTTCTGTATTCCACCATGTGAGTGCTGTTCCAAGTAAACGACCGGTAGCATAACGCACTTTGCGATCATCGGGGCAATCTCAATTTAGAAAAGTGTTCTCCATTTCTTCGAACCAATGGAGGAGAGCGGTGACACCTTCAGTACCTTCGTATTTTGGAGGATCGCAGGATTTGAAATGTTTGTAGGTGCATTTAGTGACTGGAAGGTTGACAGTGTTTTGATCCTCTTGTTGGGTTGGGTTAACGGAATTAGCGGTAAGGGCTTGTTGAACTTGAACTACGATGTTGGGTATTACGGTCGCCATTTGCTGAGCGATTTGGGTAGCCATGCGTTCACGAGCTTTTTCTGCTCTCAACTTCCTACGGGCGAGGTTAGAAGACATCTACAAGGAATACATGTCAAGAGTATGAGTTGGATGCCTTTGGGATCGTGGGTCGTGTTTGGGATTGAACGTTCATAAAATAAATATAGAAAAATAAATCTACTACATCCATAGGATGTCTTGGGCTTTGCTCGCTGTTAGGCCCTTCATGCCGCCATACTTTACCTGTGTAATCATGTGGGCCCCATGAATACCGGTTTTTCATATGGTTCGCACGGTTTCTGCCTGGTTGCGTACACAAAACCCGGAGAAAATCGAGAAATATGTATACAACGTGTGATGTTCGGAATGTGTCCAGGCATGGACACGGTGACATCTCAAAGTGAGGTTAGTTCGAACGACGTTTGGTGTGGCATGCTTTGGCCTAATAGGTCCGTCGTACTCTCATCGTTAGTCCCCAGGTAGGCAAACTGGTCCGTTATTTTGGATTTATACGAATGCCAACCTAGACAGGACGTCCCGACTACCGGTACTTGTACCCTTCCGGTTACTACATGCCCGTCGCAGAACTTACTTTGATGGAATTTGAAAATTGCAACAAAATCCTTGAATAATGAGAGTATGAAAATGAATTGAATATATGAACATTGATATATGTATAACGAATATGTATATAAGCATGTATGTTTGACTGTAATATGAAACAAATAAATATCACAAGTTTGTATGTAACCACCTAATCAATTAAAATTTAGGCAGACTATAGTATAGGCTCTAAGGGTCTAATAACCTATCCTATATCCCTATAGTCATGGCTCTGATAACAATCTGTCACACCCCGACCCGCAGCGGAAAAGGTGATCGGGGCATAATTGGGTTATCATCAAAGCTCATGACATTTATTATATGTTTCATATTCATTAATACAATTTAATGGAAAAAAATGATACACCATATTCTAACTATCTGTCTAAGCTTCTTGGTTCTCTTCTAAGGCATATCCTATGTTTTCCTTGCTTCAACCTGTTCACCTGTATCATGTGTAAAAAGGTTTTCGGATCAACATAATGTTGGCGAGTGAATCCTATGGAAAAACATTTGAACAAGTTTATCCAATTGATTATAAATAATGTGCATACCACATATGAGTAAATGTAGATGTAAATTTATTCACACAACACATAATATTGAATATTGAACACACATACACCAAATGATTGTTTTGAGGCACGGGTTGTTCGACTCGTCTCCCACGAGGAACTGATGGGCCTAATGAATGAGTTTTGAGGCACGCGTTGTTCCACGAACTGATGGGCCTAATGAATGAGTTTTGAGGCACGCGTTGTTCTTACAAACTGATGGGCCTAATGTATGAGTTTTGAGGCACGCGTTGTTCTTACGAACTGATGGGCCTAATGTATGAGTTTTGAGGCACGCGTTGTTCTCGTCTCCCACGAGGAACTGATGGGCCTAATGTATGAGTTTTGAGGCACGCGTTGTTCTTACGAACTGATGGGCCTAATGAATGAGTTTTGAGGCACGCGTTGTTCTCGTCTCCCACGAGGAACTGATGGGCCTGAATAATTTGCATACGACTTTGACAATATGTAATACATCACAACCAAACAATAGTTACATTCTAGTTTAGTTCATATAATGGTATAGCACGAATTTGCATAAGAAAATTAGTTTAAGCGACACATGATACACCCCAAAACATGAATAAAAAGGGGAGTTTGTAAGAATTCACTCACATTGGATGCGTTCGGTTGATGACGTTGATTGCACGCGAAGTGGTTTTAACCACAAGTGAGATTAAACCTAGATAAATCGCATTACGGTTTGGTAAGTAAACGGGTTTTATTAATCTATTTTAGTAGGTTTGTTGGGTGTATTTTTGTGAGTTTGAGGCTATTTTCTAACCTTAAAAATGTTATTTTTAAGTATTTTTAATTGATTTTTAATTAAATAATTAAATAAAAATAAATAAAAAAATATTTTATTTATGCTACAGTTGACTTTTGACCGTTGACTTTGACTAGCGTTGACCGGTTCGAAGGAATATTGTTGTGCGCCGGGTGAGGCTCGAACCCGAGACCTCCCGTACGCGTGCACGCAGCTCTACCAACTGAGCTACGTGTCTAACCCGTCATATATCCGATTTTAATTACCTATATACATTAATTAGATTTAAACAGAAATCACTTTATTTTAAAAATGAATTAAATCACAAGACCGGTGCGCTCCACAGGTCTCGAATCCGGGACCTGTGGGTTAGCGGACACGCACTCCACCGCTGGACTGTGTGTCTCACTTGGTTATAAACTCAGTTATCAATATATTTAACATATACTTCAATCAACCCGGTTCAGTTTGCTGAAAAAAAAGAATTTTTATCAAGGCGGCGTGTGAGGGACAATACTCGAACTCGTGACCATAGCGTTAAAAGTGCACACAGTCCACCGCTGGACTGTGTGTCTAACCCGGTAATTATCTTGATTTTAATTATACATAACCATTACTGAAACGTCGTCTTCTTCACTGGTTTAACCGGAAGTGGCGACTGACTGGTTCAAAATGTTGATTCAAGTTCCTTTAGCGTTTTATGATCAATTACAGTCGAGATAAAAGTAAAAAGGGAAGGAATTAGGCGTGAGATGTACCGGCTGTTTCTCCTCTGTTTTCCGGCAGAACTCCGGTGGCAGCAAGTTCTTCCGGCGACGAGTCTCTTGCAGCAGAGAGTCTTCCGAAAGGTTACAAAGGTTGTGGGTGACTTCGGTGAAAGTTTAGGGGGTTCAGTAAGCTCAGAGATTACTGATACGGTTTTCCGGCGAAGTAATAAAAATTTCCGGCGAGTGAGTTTTCGCCGAGAAAAGGTGCGATTTGAGTGTGAAAGGTTTCTGGCGAGTTGAGGGTGTATTTATAGGGTAGTATCGAGATGAATGGGGTCTGAATTCGGTCTCAATTCGAAGGCATCCGTTCTCCGGCGGTTACAGCTGATGTTGCGGGTTCAGACGTCGGTTATAACCGTTGTGAGAGTTAAGACTTCGGTTACTTTGAGCGAAAACGTAAATAAACGGCGAAGTCGTCGGGATTTCCGACGACTGCTAATTTGGGCGCAAATTACAGAATTTGATTACCGAACTTTAATATATGAATTAAATGTTTCCTTTATTCATCAGAAAATCAAAGTGGCGGAGCGGTTGTTCGGCTAAGTGATAAGTGTTTGGTTTGAATCGGTACAGACCCGGGTTCGAAACCCGGCATGGGTAAAACATTTTTATTTTGTTATTTTTATCAGTTTTTCAAAAACTAAATATATATCCCCGCATAATAATTGATTACGGATCGTTTAAAATTATTTTGGGCATTTAATTCGCAACGAAAAATTTGACTGACTGTTCGGTTGATAAACGGAGCGGGTTTGGTAAATCCGTTTTTTTTTTTTTGACGGATGTTACACATGGCTTGTAGTATTTAGATATTATCAAAAAGGCAGATGGTGATGAAAGTGATGAATATTATGTTGTACCTGAATCTAAAGCTAATGAATGATCGAGAGGAGTAAAGCGGCTAGCTAAAGGGCCGAGTGGTGGAAAACAAGAAAGGAAAGATGTTGTGATAACTGAAAGTACAATAGAACAAGTTAAGCTAATATCAGTCGAACCAACAACAGATGAAAACCTCATGTCTACAGTTGATGAAGCAACCGAGTTAGTAGGTTCAGGTCTTGATCAAACTCAAACGACAACTCCAACTACTCAATCGTTTCAAAAACTTGTTCAACAACCAACTTCTCAAACTCAACCTCCAGCTATACAACCACGACCAGTTACTTGTGAAGGATCTACTGCACAACCAAGGAGAAAAGGAGTCGTCCAAATGATCTACAGTGAGAAAATCGAGATGCTAATCCATCAATTAAGTGAAGTTGCTGCTCAATCTAGGAGAGAAAACAAATTTATGGCTGAAAATCGCAGGATGCCTATCAAAGAGCAACTTGATATTAATGCATTGAAGGCGGCGAATGAGAGAAAGACCACTGAAATCAATGACTTGAAAAAGAAGAACGAAGAGCTTGAAAAGAGAAATGTAGAGCTTACATCAAAGATCGGAACAATCAAGGATTGGTATGAACAACGTGATAACAAGTTAAAGGAGGCATTTATGGGAATAAGGGATACATATGAATCAATGAAAGGGAAGGTTAACCCAATGTGGAATGAGCGTTGTAAGCCCACCGAAGTGTTGAAAAAGAAAGATGATGACAAGAAGATCCCTCAAACCCTGATAATCCTCCAAATTCGTCAAATCCTGATACATTTGCATCAACATTCTGTCACTTCTCCACTACGACGTGTCTGCTCATGCTCGTGTTGGTCTGATCAACCGGGCTCAAGATTTCGTGTTAACTTGATTGCAAAGAAGATCAGAATGGAAATGCGAAAAGGTTGGAAAGATGAGCTCTGTAAGCCCCAATTTCGCAAAGAATTCGGATTCCTTTTACTTTTGATCCTGAAACCAATATTGGTCGTTATAAGTTGAAGTATCATCCTCTGAAAGTAATGAAGAAGATTCCCATACTGAAAATGAAACACGAGTTCTTAGGTGATATGAAGTTGTGGTGTTATGATTTGGACACAAGTGAAGATGTGATTATCTTTAATGATGGATCACAAAATTTTCGGATGCTGGATTCTATGTTGATCGTCAGCATGTCTAAGAGTGATATCTAGATACTATTCAACAACGATATCTATTATGAAGAGAAAGACGTCGTTCAAGCGATGAAGTTTCAGAAAGTTGTTCGAATATGATTTTACTACAAAATCAACTCTGGAAGTGTATGGACATTGGCAGATCAAGGGCATTTGGAAGAAGCGAAGAAGTGAAGACCAAAGACTACAAGCTGCAGCGAAGGGGGGAGTTTGTTGATACATTTTGTTATGTAGCATGTATTTGTCATTTTGTATTTGTACGGTTTTAGTTTTATGTATTTATGATTATATGTCTTGGTGTAAGTTGACCAAGTCAAGACATCCTCCTATATTGACCTTAACAACATATTGAAAACATTAGTTGTATATATTCAAACGAAAGTGATTAGTAGAAAGTCGTAGTGGCCTTCGTTTAAACGAAGGTGGACTTTCGTTCAGCTTGACATTGCGATGGTGGACCTTTGTCTAGTTAAGGTCACCTTCGTTGATTATGGAATGCGAAGGTGTACCTTCGTCCAACCTTGGCCACCTTCGCATGGTTCTTGATCCACTCTCGTTTGAAACCTGCTATATTGACCATAAATACAGCAGTTGTCATTTTGAACGGATGAGTTCACATTTTAGAGAGTGGAGAGCATTTCATGTTTATCATTGTAACACAACTCTACTGAAATCAATACAAGTGAACTTTAAAGTGATATACTCGTGTTATTGATTGTGTTCTTGCTTTGGTTTTTGTATAAACTTGGTTTCCGCACTTGTTTATGCCTTAACAACAAGAAATAGGTTATGCAAGATCATTCTAAGGAGCTACACAAATTGCACTTTACTCTATATTATATTATCAAAAACAATATTTTATAATTCTAACTACTGGAAAGGCATGCCCGGATGCGTGCCTAGGCTTACTTTGCAGGTCCAGCATAGCCTTCTCGCTAGGCATTCAGGCGCATTTTTCAAGCCAGGTTTCAGCGAAATGCCGGTCAAAAATCCTCTGAATATGTTGGAACTAATTTCAAAAAACGATACCAACCCTAACAAAACCTGAATTACCTAAAACAACTTAAACTAGCTCTAAAAAAGCTTTAAACATGTCTTAAACCCCTAAGATATATTTTTATACTATACTTATCACCTAAAAGATCCTTATTTTTAAGCTTTTTGCACTGAGGCGTAAGACCAACTCTTGATCAGGTTTAACTTTGACCATCTTTGAGCTTGATCAACTTTGACTATCTAAATAAACTCAATCTTCAAAAATCATAATCTGACCAATGCAGTTACTAGAACCAACTTTTGGATAGGATACCCACCTCTTTTTAACAACTATTATTTGTTTAATATATAGAGAAACTAGTTGTATTTTAATTTGACAAGATATTGACTTAATAATACTTTCACGATTATAAATTAATAAGATAATTTTGATATTGTAAATTTGTAATAGCTAGGTTGGTTCCATGCGCTTCGAGGCAGATCAGGTGCATAACATTTTTTAATGCATAAGAAAGGCTAGAAGGGGTGCATACAAAAGTTGCCATAGTTATATTCAAAATAGAAAACCCAAAAAAATCAAAGTTCTGGTATATTCAAAAGAAATCGACACGCCTTTTTCACCGATCGAAAACTAATAGTACCGGTTCCAACTATACCAATACCGATACTGATTTTGTTTGATCAAAATGAGTTCGGTCTGTTAGAGTACTAACAGCGTAACCTGCCTTAGTTTTGAAAAAAAAAATCATAGAATAAAAAAGCAAAATTATATATCTGCCCGACTTAATTTCAAATAAAATTTATACAGAAACTTAGATAAAATAAGCACTTCGGACGGTGTGTTTTTATAAATTAAAATTATAATGGTAAACAAAATATCTTAAAATTTTAGTTATAACATGAAATTAAATTAAATTAAATTAAAATACTAATATATAAAAAAACCACGCAAGGATAAAAGATCAAATAAAAAACCACCCATTTTCATAATATAAATTAACAACATTTATGTGTTTCATGTTGTTGTTGTACTCTATGTTTAGGGGGTATTTAAAAAAAAAGTTTTTAATATTTTTTACTTCTAACCCAAAACATCTCATCTTTCCAATTTAACGTTTTTGGTTTTTTTACTTTTAACACAAAGTTTTTCATCGTTTACAATTTTGCCCCAACACTTTTTTACTTTTAACTTTGGCCCCCATAGTTTTCATCTTTCGCAAGTTTTTTGTTTTACGTTTCGTTCAAAATTTTGTGAGTTAACATGCCGCAACGTGCGTGTGAGGTTCAAAGTTTTTTGTCTATTTTTTCCCATTTGAGAAGTTCGTCGTAACCTGCGGGTCTTAGATCGACCTAAGTATTTTGCTATGTTTTACGTTTCAACCTAAATTTTTCGCATTAACACGCAACAATGGGTGTGCGTGGTTCAAAGATTTACATTTGCTTTTCATTAGGTTCAATTTTCTTCTTTTCTATTTATTTTGTTTTTACGAGTTTTTCGGCATTGGTCGTTGGCAGTGGTATTGCATTGGTGCTACTTTGCATGGTTTACGCCCCGCCACAACGCAGGGGCCTTAATACTAGTTAAGATCAAAATCAAACACAAATTACCCACGCATGGAGTTGCGAGATTCAAACAACTAAGTTATGTACACTTTATCTACTACATATGTCAAATCCATAAAGATATAATCAATCAGGCCGCATGCTGCGGCGGGATGGATGCAATCGCATCTATTTTACAAACGTGAAACCATCGGGTCCGGAAGCTTTGTCCCCCACAACCATCAAGTTCATTAAAAATATTGGAGTCTTTTTGAACCGTTTTTTATGAAGATGATGACTCAGTTCTACTCGAAACCAAAAATATCGAATGAGTGTAATTCTTCTTTTATAGCTCTCATCCCCAAAGAGAGAGATCCAAAAGAAGTGGGAGATTTCTGGCCTATTTCTCTCATCGGGCTTCCTGTAAGGTATTGCCGAAGATTTTAGAAAATCAGTTAAAACCGGTTCTCACCTCGGTTGTGGCACCCGTTCAATCAGGATTCATTGAAGGAAGGTCGATTCTTGATGGTCCGGTCATTTTGAGCGAGGTTTTATCTTGGGCCAAAACGAACAAAAAGCAGTTATTAGTCTTTAAAGTAGACTTCGAGAAAGCGTATGATTCGGTTAATTGGGACTTCCTTTTAGTAAACTCGAAAGGTATAAATTTTCCAAACCTTTGGTGTAGTTGGAGAAAATCGTGTCTAATATCGGGCCGGGCTTTGGTACTTGTCAATGGGTCACCGACCTCGGAGTTCCAACTCTTTAGGGGGCTTCGACAAGGAGACCCGATGTCGCCCTTTTTATTTGTGATCGTGTTGGAGGCATTGAATATTATTAGGGAGCGAGCGGTGGAGACGGGTGGTTTCGTGGTATCACTTTACCAAACGGTGTGCCCACTTTAACCCATCTCTTTTATGCTGATGATGTTGTTTTCGTTGGAGAATGGACAAAAGACAACATTTTGAACCTAAATCGAATACTAAGATGCTTCTATCTTTGCTCGGGTTTAAAAGTGAATCTTAACAAAAGTAATATTTATGGTTCCGGAGTCAATGAAGAGGAGGTCATGGATATGGCTAGAGCTATTCGATGCAAAGCCGGAAAATTTCAGTTCTTTTTTCTTGGTATTCCCATTGGTGCCAATATGAAGAGACTGAAATTTTGGAAGCCTATTATGGATAATTTTAATGCGAACTTTCGGGGTGGAAGGCAAAAAGTCTTTCCTTGGCGGGTAGAGTCACTTTGGCAAAGGCGGTTCTTGGGGCACTCCCAAATTATTATCTTTCTATCTTCAAAGCGCCCGTTGGTGTCGTAAACTCTCTTGAAAAATAGAAGAACTCGTGTGGGGAAATAAAAATGGGAATAGAAACATCAAATGGATCGCATGGAGCAAAATGGTTTTACCGAAGCGAAAAAGGGGTTGGGCATTGGGGATATTCGAAGCTTAATTTAGTTTTGTAAGGCCATGAAATTGAGTAGGTTTACGCTTGTCTTTATCAAACACACTTATAAGTTATTGGATCTAGTTTTTCTAGTGATTTGGATTAGGCCATGTGGGCCGACTTATATGTTGGGTTGTAGACTTGATATTAGACTAGCTAGTGATCATGTGTGGCCTTGTTTAGAATAGTGTGTGGTTTGGGCTTAGGCTCGGGTTGTAATAGGGTTCCCCTATGTGATATAAATAGGGGTTCCTAGGTCATTTGTGAGGTTGCTTGTTCATTAGAAATTCGTAACCTAGTTCATTGTACCAGATGGGGTTATCTCGTGTGCACTCAATATCAATTCTTGTTCTTGACACTTTCAATTATTTTCCGTGTTTGTGGTATCCTATGAAGATCTCTGGACTTACAGTTGGTATCAGAGTCTAAAAAGTCTTTCAAAGGCTCAATTTTTCTGGATATTACTCGAAGAACAAGAAGAAAGGTGTGATCAAATTCGAAGAACATTCAAGAACATGAAGAACAGTGTTGAAGATCAAGAACAGTTCGAAAAAAATCTTCATTTGATATGCTTTTTAGAAGTCTTGATTGTGTTTCCTATTTTGTTTTGGAGTTATTGGTGGAAAGAATCAATACAAACTTAACAAGAGAATAAATTCCTTAGTTTTTGGGATTTAGTTTTTTTATTTCTCTACAAAAATATCAGTGTACGGGATCTAAAAGAGAACAAACTTTGAAACCTAAACAAGTATTGAAAAATAACAAGGTTGAGAAGCAAACTCTTTTGCAAAAGGCACCTAAGAAATTAGAAAAGCCTAAACAAATTTGGAAAGCAAAACATAAAGCAGCAATGTGATCAATCCTTGAAGCAAAGAGGGACATGTGCTTACGGGAAGTATCTTATTTAGACACTTCAGGAAATCCCAGAACCATAATGGCCTAGGTACCAATGTCTTACTAATCTCCTTACTTCTTCAGGGACAACCAAGGAGGGACTGTTGACAATCCATGAAATGTTGATAGGGTTGTTCCAGAGATTTAATGGGTAACATCTCATTGCCGAATGGGTCATACAAAAACCTAAATAAACTACGTAGATAGAGTAAATAGGGTATCGAACCAGAGGAGTATGGTTGAAAGTGTTATGAATTAAGTACCAGTTAACTAATTGCAAAAGTATAAAATCAGTTTGGTTGATTGTCTGATTAACTAAAAATTACTAAAAAACAAGTTTGTAGACAGTTGAAGAAATAATGGTTCCTTCGGATTTCAAATTCAAAGTAAAATTCAGTTACGTGTTTGATTGTTTACAATCACATAGAAATAATTGTATAATCTGATTCATTGATTGTGATTATCTAACGACTACTTACTTCGATTGTAAATAACGGAAGGTTATCATGTGAATGACCAACTGGAATTACCAACCCTAAACCGTTATCAAATAGATCCCAATTACTAGAAATCTCAGGAATTGAATGAGTTCGAATCAAGAATTAAATAAAACCAATCGTTTACAATTCAACTAATCAAATCCACTAGTAAAAAAGCATCGAATGCTTAGATTACGAAGTTCAACACAATAAAAAGCACATAACTTAGTTCACTTAAAGAATCCTCCACCCAGAGGAAACCATAAAGAGATTAGGCGCTCATATTGGTCTCGTAATCTTTAAAAGCTCGATAAACAGTTGAATTCATGATCGCAATGGTTGATCTTGTCAAAAGAATGATGATTGGAGGTGAAGAATACCCAAAGTTCATCGCTTTACTCCCTAAGTTCGTCCCAAAAGTCCAAGATACCATCATTAGGGTTAAAACCCTTTTTTATACCCCAACACAAGCTTTGCGCGTTTTTCCGGAATTCGGACCGTAAGCTACAATCTTAGACCGTAGGTTATGGTCGCAACTTTCTGTTTCTTTTTGGCCGCCTTACCGTAAGCTACGGTGCATAACCGTAAGCTACGACCAAGTCTTGCTGTAACTTCTTTGTCCATCATTAACAAACCGTAAGCTACGATCAGTAAACCGTAGCCTATTTCGATCAAAAGGTCCCTGGACTTTGTTCCTTCACATTCTTTGCACTTTCAAGCTATAAATCAACCAAAACAACTCCTGATTAGTACCTTTTGCTATGAAAATCAGTCACGAGTGTTCCACATCATCTCTAACCGCTTTAACTTCACTAAATTAAGCGATTAACTTTCAAAACCACAATCTCTCATAGTTATCACATTCACAACATATAATCACTTAAAACGCAACAAAACCCATAATATAAACACATTAGCACTAGGGTTTCACCCTCTCTGTCAAATTCCCACACTTAGCCTTGCTTGTCTTCAAGCAACCGTCACAAACGTTACTCACCGTACTAAATCACTTTATCCTACAATTTAACAATTTAAGATCCCAAGTCATAACCGTCTCATAGACTAACACAATCGAGGTTGACAATCTGACAAGTAATTTATGCATATTCAAAACAACTTAAGACTTGCCTAACTAAAACTAACATGCTTATGATACTACACACATGCCACACGCCCCTCACATATACTCTCGTCTCGGCTGTATCTGGACTAGCGTGTAATGTGCTAGTATATATATCACTAAAAACCAGAATGAAACTCTGTACTTATAAGCTTTTATAGCAATCACACCCCACGTTAACAAATGACCTAGCACTTATAAAAAAAACTTTTGGGTTTTGGGTTCGGGTAAAGGTAAGGAATTTAGGCTTTTTGTTTCTTTTTCTTTGGCTAACGGGAAGATAAACCAAACCATAACAACTTTATTCACAATGACCAACTAACACTTTAATATACTTTTTCTTAGCCACTTGTTTTGGTTATTTGACTCATATATTCGGCTGTATTTTCTGTTCTCTTTCTTTTTTTCTTTTTTTTTTCATAACAAATATCTAAACACACTTGTCATATAAGGTTGATAATCAAATGGGTTACGTGGGTGTAGCAAACGAAATGTATAAGGCTCAAAATGGGTGTCTAAGGTGGAATGGACAAACAATCAACAAATAAAACAATGAATGGAGCCTAATGCGTTTATCATCCATGTGCATATGCTAAACCACAATCTCAGCATGTATCAAACCACACAAGTTCTAACATAGAGCAACATATGGCCTACACTCAACAATTGAATATTCACTGCAAATTCAACTAACAATCTAGTAGGCTCAAACTCTCACAAAATGAAAGGAATAAAGGTTGCGACATGTAGCATGTGTAATTCCTAAAGCATGTTACCCCTAGTTAGGCATATCTTTTCAACTCTTTCTAAAGCACCTGTCATAAATACTCTCATGAAACTTAAAGTGACAACCATGACTAAGGATCTGAGTTAGTTTACTACCAGTACGAACTCTTTAGCGATTGAAAATTTTAGTTTTCATGTAGTTCAAGCATACATAGGACAAAAATTTGCAATTTTTTTTAAAAAACTCATTTTTTTCACTTTTTAAACCGCTTTCAACCCTTGGGATACATCCCAACACTTGGGATACATTGTCCCCAATGTATGGTGCTTTTTTATAGCCTAACCCGAGTACCCTCAAATATCACACCATGAGCGACCCAATCCAAACCACATAAACACAAATAACCACTCCCAACATAACCGAATTACACCAGCAAAACAACAAAAATAAAAATATCTTAATAAACAAAAATAAAAAAATCATGCACATGGACCTAATCGATACAGCAGGATCAGCGAGTGCTTCAGTGATAAGATGGACCCGGTGGTCCACCATAATAGCCTACAAGGTGCTCATAGAATGCACTCATATAAAAAATGGTAGCCAACCCTCCTCCTGCTGGCTCTTCTCCCAACTTAAGACCAAATTAGTTTCCACACAACGCTTTAAGACTTTAGACAACTCATTCAAACATGTGTCAAATGTGACCCGAATACCAAAAAATCGTCCATAAAAATCTCAAAGGCATCCCCGACCATATCTGAAAAGATACTTATCATGCACCTCTAAGAGGTGGCCAGGGCATTGCACAGCCCAAATGGCATTCGCCTGAATGCGAAAGTGCCATAAGGGCATGTGAATGTGGTCTTTTCTTAGTCATCGAGGTGGATAACTATCTGGTTGTACCCCGAATATCTATCTAAAAAGCAGTAATACTTCTGACTTGAGAGTTTCTTTACAATCTGATCATACAGGGCAAATGAAAGTGATCCTTTGAAGTGGCAGCGTTCAACTTCATGTAATCAATACACACACCGCCACCCGGTTACCGGCCGGTGGCTATCTGCTCGCCATTCTCACCTTTGACGATATGAATGCCTGCTTTCTTAGGCACCGTCTGTGTTGTACTTACCCACATGTTTTCTAAAATGGGATAGATGATCCCAGCATCTAACCAATTGATCACCTTCTTCTTCACAACCTCACGCATGTTGGGATTTAACCGTCTCTGTGTGTCCCGCTCAGTCTTTGCATCTGCATCACTAATAATTTTGTGCATAACAATGGAAGGACTAATATCTTTTAAATCTGCGAGTGTCCATCTGATGGCTGCACGGTGATATTTCAGCACCCTCAGTAGTGCTATCTCTTACTCCTCTTCAAGATTAGCTGCAATGATAACCGGGAGAGTCTGATCCTCTCCTAGAAATGCGTATTTCAAGTGTTGTGGCAGCTCTTTCAACTCCACCTTGGTGGACTAATCAGTTATGGCTTTATGTTGGTGCATATTTGTGACAACAGCTTAAATTTGATCTTTCGATATCTTGTAATTAGTAAAATGATAAACGGTTAGCAGGTTTAGTTTTGTAATAGTTAATTAGAAGTACTTGGGTTGAACTAGACACAAAATAGCACATGGTAGGCGAATTGGGCTTTAAACCCATTAGCAGTCCATGTAGGAAACCCTAGCCCATGAGCATAACCTATCTCTATATATAGGAAGGTTGTGATTACGGTTAAGGTTGCTCAGTTAGTTGTTCAGTGCTGAAAGAATTGCTTCAGAGAGGTTTAGAGAAAGAGTCTTGAATTGATTGTAAACACATAGTGTTAGATAATCAATAGAAGACAGTTTGAAGGAATTTGTTCTTGTTCGTGTTTTTGTTTCTGTGAAATCTGATCTAGGGGATTCCGCACTCTAAATTAGATAGACGATTAAGTGAAGATCCATACGGACTAGGGGACCTACACTTTAATCCTGATAAGATTTCCGCCGGAAGACTCTCTGTATGATGAGTCCATGGAGGCCTTCCGTCTTGCATTGCCATCACCTCCAAACTGTTGACTTCCTCTGCCAACTCGTGATTATGTTGCTGTTTAGACCTGTCACTAAAACAAACTTTGCTGGTTTCATCCTCTAGATGAGGATGGCACCCATCAATAATATCTGACATAAAACATGCATCAGCTATTAAAGAGTCAATAACATTGGAGAACACATTTAAGCAAATCTTTCTATTGCCAAAAGGACATATCGACTGTTCCAAAACAACAGTCAATCAATGCATGTGCCGTGGCTAAGAAAGGTCAGCCTAAGATCACATTTCGCTACTTGATTTGGTCAAATGACACATAATCAAACACCAAAAAGTCTACCGGATAGTAGAACCATTCCACCTTAACAATTACAACTCGAACAATCCCTCTAGGAAGCTTAAGGGTCAAATCAGCTAACACCACAGTGGTTGGTAATCACTCATTCTTGAAGATCCATACCGAAACGATTCTGTGGGATGCCCTAGAGAAGAGGTATGAGGCCAATACTGATGTGAAGAAAAACAAAGTTGATCTACTAAAGAAACAGTTTGCTGTGTTCAAAGGAATGAGAAATGAGTCACTTGAAGATATTATTACGAGATACTATCATCTGATGTCAGAAATAGACAATTATGACATAGAGGGATACACAGATGTGGAGATAAACGACAAGTTGCTGGATGCTTTACCTGCAAAGTGGGATATTTATGATGATAAAAGGTGAAGCTGATTATGAAAAGAAAGACTTGGAAAAGGTTGTTGGGAAATTGAGAGCTTATGAGCTCAATATTGTAACATTTGTCAAAAACGGGTTTTCCAAACCCGCTCTGTTTGTAATCGAATATCAAGTTATAAATGTCTCGTTGCGTATTTATGTCCATTTT
The DNA here is from genome assembly GCA_947069175.1 of Scalesia atractyloides. Lineage (NCBI taxonomy): Eukaryota > Viridiplantae > Streptophyta > Magnoliopsida > Asterales > Asteraceae > Scalesia > Scalesia atractyloides. The sequence goes on along the minus strand of CAMTDV010000023.1, from coordinate 11,109,918 downwards.
AATTTTTAATGATGCATAATTAATAAACAAACTAAACTATAAAAGGTTATAATTGATAAAAAGTAAAAATAAAATAATTAAAAAGAAAATGAGGCTGCCGGGACTCGAACCCGGGTCAGCCGGGCTTAAGCCCAAAGACTTGTCACACACACACATAACCACTCCGCCACTTGTTGTTTTCTGTAAATGTTAGGAAACAATTAAATTTTATGGACAACCATGAATCAACCGGTTACGCCAACTGTAACCAAAATCGGTCATCAAACGATCCAAAGACGTTTGATTGATCACGGTTTACTGAGTTTAACCGATGCACCGACACCTTCAATCAATTTTACTTTGAATGAACTTGAATTCTAGAGTGAATCGGTTTTAATAACCGAAAACTTTCAATTTCCTGAATTACTTCAATCAAAGACTCCTCTCGCGACTCAAACACACTCTGCAAACCTTCAATTGCATTTTCGCACAACTTTCAGTTCGCCGAGAATCTATTTGGACTCGCCGATTTTCGTCGGAAAACCGTATTTTCCATCAAATCAGTAAGTCTCTCAATTCTTTTGTTGTCTATCAATTGTTAAGCTATTGCTAACTCAAACCCTTCAATCGGAATCAATTTCAGACGTCGATATCGGATAACTCACTCTGCCGGAAAACTTCTGAAAATCCTTATCTTCAGCTGTGAAATGGTATACACATTCAAACCTTCTGATAACTCTTGTTTAATACTTCAATTCCTCACGTAGCTAATCAAAACTGTTAATTTATTCGTTCAGTAGAAATCCGTAAAAACAGAGCCGACGACTTGCCGGAATTCTGAGATAAATCGTTCTCCGGTATGTTTACTTCTAAAAATCGTCTCTGTCATTTCATATTAGTCTGTTGAATGTTTGTCAATCGAATTAAACAAGAAACCATAGAGTAATCGCAGACTGTAATTTTGTAACGAAGAAGACGATGATAGTTTAATTATAAGTTTAATAAAATCTGGATACTATCTCGGGTTAGACACCAGTCCAGCGGTGGACTGTGTGCACATACATATCACATGCCGCGAGTTCGATCCTTGATACACACACACCCTCTGTAATTAAAATGTTTTATTTTTCTAACCGAACCGGATTAACTTACGTTAGATGTTAAGTATAATAAAAATCTGTATACTAACCAAGTTAGACACACAGTCCAGCGGTGGACTGTGTGTAACATTAAGTCACAGGTCCCGGGTTCGAGACCTGTTGACGGCACCGGGTTGATGATTAAAATTCTTTTTAAAAATAAATGAATTTTGAATAAACTAAATTAGTATATAAATATAATTAAAAACAGGATTATTTCGGGTTAGACACGTAGCTCAGTTGGTATACTGCTGACCGTACGGGAGGTCTCGGGTTCGAGCCTAACCCGGCGCATACACTTACACAGTAAAACCGGTCAAACAGTCAAACGGTCAACGGTGAACGCAAAAGTCAACATATTTTTATATTTTTATTTTTTTAATTTAATTTAAAAATCAATTAAAAATACTTAAAAATAATGTTTTTAAAGATAGGAAATAGCCTTAAACTCACAAAAATATATCTAAAAACCCTATTAAAAATTATTAATAAAATCCACTCATTTACTATATCTTCCGTTATTATTTAGGTTAGTTAATTCTCGTTGTTCAATCCTTCCAACTCTGCGCATCTCATCATCTCCAACCGAACGCACCCAATGTGAGTGAATCTCTACAAATTCCCCGTTCTAATCACGTTTTTGGGGTGTATCATGTGTCTTACCAATTATTATATTTAAATCATTGTACATACATCATATCATGAACAAATGTGTATTCAGCATGTATCAACTGTTGTGTGGTTATTATTTAGATTTAATTTATTACGTTCAGTACATGCAATTTCATAGGCCGCCGCTCCCCATTACATTATGAGCGTTGAGCAGTTCCCCATTACATTATGAGCGTGAACCTGGCGTGCCAACATACATCGGCTCCGTTTGATTGAGCCTTGATCGCACAGACATTTATCATTTTCAGTACATTCATTTATCATAGGCCGTCCGTTCCCCATTAATTATGAGCGTGAACGTGATGTTGCCAACATATATAGTTTAATTCATGTTATACATTCATGCAAGTTCACATGTTATTGTATGTTATGGTATGTTATTGTATGTTATAGTTTGTGGTGGTTATTGCTATTGTTTGATTATTTACATTTCTCACATATGACTATTGCACAACTTTTCCTTGATAAAAATAACAAGAAATCAATAATAAATGTTTATCTAACAAGGTTCACTCGCCAACTTATGTTGACCCCAAAACCCCCATTTTTACACATGATACAGGTGAACCAGTTGCGGCAAGAAACACATAGGATTGGCTTAGAAGAATAAACTGGTTTAGAGCTTGGATTGTTTAGTTGGTTAATTTTCTTTGTATTGTATGGACATGTTTGGATTATTGAGAATGTAATTTTGACTTTAATAAATATGAAACATATTAGTAAATTCATGAGCTTTGGTGATAACCCAATTATGCCCCGACTCTTATTCCGCTCGGGTCGGGGTGTGACAGATTGGTATCAGAGCCATGACTATAGGGATATAGGATAGGTTATTAGACCCTTAGAGCCTATACTATAGTTGATTAGAAATTTTTAAGATTTTTGTGTGTTACATGCCAAATTTCATGATGTTTATATGTTTTATGTTAAATGTTACATTCAATGTTATGCAACATGTTCATAAGTATATATTATCATATAATGCCTATCATGAATCATATTCACATAACATATCATATCCATGAAAGCACACATCACATCATTTTCATGATTGTTTTTACAATGATTTTTGTATTTTCAAATCTCATCAAAGTGAGTTCTCATGACGGGCATGTAGTAACTGGAAGGGTACAAGTACGGTAGTCGGAACGTCCTGTCTAGGCTTGGCATTCGTATAAATCTAAAATAAAGGACCAGTTTGCCTACCTGGGGACTAACGATGAGAGTACGAAGTACCTATTAGGCCAAAGCATGCTATACCAAACGTCGTGTGAGCTAACCCCACTTTGAGTTGTCATTGTGTCTACACCTGGACACATTCCGACCATACATCTCGTAAACATATTTCGTGGTTTTCATTCGGGTGATGCGAGTGTTAAATCGCCAATACTAATGTGAATCCTACCAAGCCAATAGACATGGGGGCCCACATGACTATACAGGTGAAGGTATGGGGACATTTGAGGCCCAACATGAGCAAACCCAAGACATCCTATGGATGTAGTTGCATTATTGATATTTATGTTATTTTCATTTTCTCTTAAGACACATGACACCTAAAAAGACTCCAAAACTCACAATCTTCTTATGTATGTTCCTGTAGATTCGGCTAGACAACAACGAGGGGTAAAAGATCGGGAAGGTCTCACGAACGATTGGCCACACAAATCGCGAAACAAATGGCCGCAGTGCTTCCTGACATTGTGGTTCAAGTACAACAAGCTCTCGCCACAAATCCCACTAATCCTCCCCAACAAAATGACCAGAACATCGGCAACCCTCCTACCAGCAAGTGCTCATATAAACATTTCAAGTCTTGCGATCCTCCTAAATTTGAAGGGACCGAAGGTGTCACTGCTCTCCTCCACCGGTTTGAGGAAATGGAAAACACCTTCCTCAACTGCGATTGTTCCGATGATCGCAAGGTTCGATACGCGACCGGGAGACTATTTGGGGTAGCTCTTACCTGGTGGAATACTGAAAAGGGTAAGAGGGGAATCGAAGATGCTATGGCCTTAACGTGGGAGGAGTTAAGGAAATCATGACTAGGCGGTTCTGTCCTAGGAGTGAGATTAAAAAGTTGGAGGACGAATTTCATTCTTTGAAGCAAAAGGAGGGAGATCATACTTCCTACAACAAGAGGTTCTTAGAGTTGAACCAAATGGTCCCTAACTTGTTCCCCCAGTTTACCGCTTAATCAAGCATTATATTCGAGGTCTTCCCTCGAAAATTCAAGATTCGGTTCTCAGCACTTCGCCAGCAACACTTGAAGCTGCTATGGAACTAGCTACTGAACTGACCGAGAATCGAATTCGCAACGGTAAGTTTAAAGAGGAGAAAAAGAAAGCCCCCGTTGAGGGCCAAACTTCAAACCATTCCACCTCCTCCTCTAAGTTTGCTAACAAGAGGAAACGTAACACCAGAAACTTGCTGTCACACAAACCAATTTCCCTATCCCTGCTGCACCCATACCCAAGTTGCCCTTCACCTGCACCATACAAAAGGCCATACTCTGGCCCATTACCAAAATGCAACCGTTGCCAATACCACCACTTTCCTGATCATCCCTGTCAACATTGCACCGGCTGTGATCGCGCAGGTCATACTGTTCAAACCTGTCGCATACCTCAGCGAACGAACCGCCACCAGCCTTCAACCCAAACCCACCAACAAATAATGGGTCAAGCCAACAACCCCTACTATTACCACCTACCCAACATTTAGCCCAATCTACTACCAACCCAATATCCCATGGTACAACCTATGCGGGCTTGCTACAATTGTGGAGACCCAAGCCACTTTAGAAACACTTGTCAAAGGTTGTGAACATTATTCATGCTCAAGCCCAAGCCAATCCGGTGAATCAAGCTAACAAGCTCCTCCACCTGCAAGAGGAAGAGCTTTCAACATCAACGCTAATCAGGCTAGAGCTGACGACAATGTGGTTAACGGTACGTTCCTTATCAATGGTAGTTATGCATCCATGTTGTTTGATACTGGCGCGGATAAAAGTTTTGTGTCCTTAGAGTTTGAACCCATCCTAAACTAAATCGTGATAAGCTCATGGAATCCATAACAGTAGAAGTTGCTGACGGGAAACCAGTCTCATTAAACTCTATCATACGCAATTGTACTCTCACTTTAAACGATAACAATTTTCTAGTTGACCTCATTCCAATGAAGTTGGGAAGCTTTGACATTATAATTGGTATGGACTGGCTCAGCCAACATCAGGCTGAAGTTGTATGTCGCGAAAAGTTTATACGCATTCCTCTTTCAAACGGTCAGACTCTACGAATCTTTGGAGAAACCTCGTCGAAAGGGCTCAGATTAATGTCCTGTCTTCAAGCTCAAAATATCTTCGCAAGAATTATGTCGCGTTTTTAGCTCATATCGTCAAAAAGGGAACCACGGAGAAGAAACTTGAAGACATTCCTGTAGTAAAAGATTTCCCGCAAGTTTTTCCTGACGACATCTCAGGACTTCCTCCCGTGAAAGAAGTCGAATTTCGTATCGATCTTATACCTGGTGCTACACCAGTTGCAAAGTCTCCTTATAGGTTAGCCCCATCCGAAATGCAAGAGCTAGCCAGTCAATTGCAAGAGTTGACTGACAAAGGATTCATACGTCCTAGCTCCTCGCCTTGGGGTGCACCTGTCCTTTTTGTGAAGAAGAACAGATGGATCGTTTCGCATGTGCATCGACTACAAGAACTCAACAAGTTAACAATCAAGAATCGCTATCCATTACCTCGCATTGATGATCTTCTTGACCAACTTCAAGGCGCCAGCTGTTTTTCAAAAATCGACCTTCGATCTGGTTATCACCAACTTAGAGTACATGAAGAAGACGTCCTGAAGACCGCTTCCGAACTCGTTATGGTCATTATGAATTTATGGTCATGCCATTTGGTTTAACCAACGCTCCAGCTGTCTTCATGATCTAATGAACAGAGTCTGCAAACACTATCTCGATCGTTTTGTTATAGTCTTCATCGACGACATCCTCATTTATTCAAAGTCTAAGTCTGATCATGAGCGACATCTTCGACTCATCCTTACACTTCTAGAGAATGAAAAGCTTTACGCCAAATTCTCCAAATGCGAATTCTGGTTAAAAGAGGTACAATTCCTTGGACATATAGTCAATGACAAGGGAATACATGTCGACCCCCTCAAAGATCAAAGCGTACAAGAATGGCAAGCGCCACGTACACCAACTGAAGTAAGATCATTCCTTGGTCTGGCTGGTTATTATCGCCGTTTTATTTCAAACTTCTCTCGCATTGCTGTACCACTCACGGCTTTAACTCATAAGGGAAAACCTTTCATATGGGGACCCAAACAAGAAGAAGCCTTCCAAACCCTTAAACAAAAACTCTGTGATGCACCAATCCTCACTCTTCCTGAAGGTTGTGATGACTTCGTGGTTTATTGCGACGCTTCAGGGCAAGGACTAGGCTGTGTTCTAATGCAAAGAGGAAAGGTTATAGCTTATCTTCGAGACAACTCAAGACTCATGAGAAGAACTACACCACCCATGACCTAGAACTTGGAGCCGTTGTGTTCGCTCTTAAGATATGGAGACATTATCTCTACGGCACTAAGTGTGAAATATACACTGACCACAAGAGTCTTCAACATATCTTCAATCAAAAGGAGTTAAACATGAGGCAACGAAGATGGGTCGAACTTCTAAATGACTACGACTGTGAAATTAGTACCACCCTGGCAAGCAAATGTGGTGGCGATGCACTTAGTCGAAAGGGTTATGCGAACTCCATTCAGTCTTCTATGTTCGCAAATCATAACCGACATTAAAGATCAAATTCGAGAAGCCCAACACGTTTCAATAACGAAGAAGACGTACGAAAGGAGCTGTCCTGTGGAGCTGAACTTAAAATTGAAACTAAATCTGACGGTATTCTGTACTATCTAGATCGCATATGGATTCCTGACCACAACAACCTTCGTGAATTTCTTATGAATGAGGCTCACAAAACGCGATACTCTATACACCCAGGAGCCGATAAGATGTATCAAGACCTTCGATACACCTATTGGTGGCCTGGAATGAAAAAGATATTGCTGTTTTTGTTTCCAAGTGCCTTACATGTTCCAAGGTGAAAGCTGAACATCAAAGACCCTCAGGACTTCTGGTCCAACCTGAAATAACCTGTATGGAAGTGGGAAAACATAACCATGGACTTCATTACCGGGTTACCTCCACTTCTGGTGGGTATGACACTATATGGGTAATCATTGATCGTCTTACAAAATCAGCTCACTTTATTCCTATCCGCGAAGATTTCAAGAACGAAAAGCTAGCTCGTATTTATATCAGCGAAATCGTAAGCCGACATGGTGTACCGTTAAGCATTATTTCAGATCGTGATGGTCGTTTCACTTCAGAACATGGCAAGCAGTACAAGCCGCTTTGGGTACGCGATTAGATCTCAGTACCGCTTATCATCCTCAAACTGATGGACAATCTGAACGTACCATTCAGACTCTTGAAGATATGCTCGAGCATGTGTTCATACAGTTCAAGGGAAATTGGGACGCTCATCTACCATTAGTTGAATTTTCGTACAACAACAGCTATCATTCAAGCATCGGCATGGCACCCTTTGAAGCTTTATATGGTCGTAAGTGCGATCTCCAGTATGTTGGCACGAAATTGGGGAAGCTCAAATCACTGGTCCAGAATTGATTCAAGAAACCACAGACAAGATCCATCAAATTCGAAACAATCTTCTAGCGGCTCAAAGTCGTCAAAAGAGTTATGCAGATAAACACGGAAGCCTTTGGAGTTTAACATTGGTGATCATGTACTTTTAAAAGTATCACCGTGGAAGGGAGTAGTTCGTTTTGGTAAAAAGGCAAGCTAGCACCACGTTACGTAGGACCTTTAAGATACTCGAAAGAGTAGGACCTTAGCATACAAGCTTGATCTACCAGAAAAACTCAACAGGATTCATCCCACATTCCATGTATCAAACTTGAAGAAGTGCCTCGCTGATGAGAACCTCCATATCCCTCTGGAAGATATTCAGATTAGTGAATCTATGCATTTTGTTGAAAGACCAGTAGAGATCATGGACTACGGAGAAAAACGTCTTCGACGAAGCCGCATTCCAATTGTTAGGGTACGATGGGAGTCGAAACGGGGACCTGAGTTTACTTGGGAACGTGAAGACTCAATGCGCGAAAAATACCCGCATCTTTTTCCTACTACTACTACTTAAATTTCGGGACGAAATTCCTAAAAGTAGGGTATACTGTAACATTTGTCAAAAACGGGTTTTCCAAACCCGCTCCATTTGTAATCGAATATCAAGTTATAAATGTCGCGTTGCGTATTTATGTCCATTTTAATTTTTAATGATGCATAATTAATAAACAAACTAAACTATAAAAGTTATAATTGATAAAAAGTAAAAATAAAATAATTAAAAAGAAAATGAGGCTGCCGGGACTCGAACCCGGGTCAGCCGGGCTTAAGCCCAAAGACTTATCACACACAACACATAACCACTCCGCCACTTGTTGTTTTCTGTAAATGTTAGGAAACAATTAAATTTTATGGACTACCATGAATCAACCGGTTATGCCAACTGTAACCGAAATCGGTCATCAAACGTCCAAAGACGTTTGATTGATCGCGGTTTACTGAGTTTAACCGATGCACCGACACCTTCAATCAATTTTACTTTGAATGAACTTGAATTCTAGAGTGAATCGGTTTTAATAACCGAAAACTTTCAATTTCCTGAAGTACTTCAACCAAAGACTCCTCTCGCGACTCAAACACACTCTGCAAACCTTCAATTGCATTTTCGCACAACTTTCAGTTCGCCGGAGAATCTATTTGGACTCGCCGACTTTCGCCGGAAAACCGTATTTTCCATCAAATCAGTAAGTCTCTCAATTCTTTCGTTGTCTATCAATTGTTAAGCTATTGCTAACTCAAACCCTTCAATCGGAATCAATTTCAGACATCGATATCGGATAACTCACTCTCGCCGGAAAACTTCTGAAAATCCTTATCTTCAGCTGTGAAACGGTATAGACATTTAAACCTTCTGATAACTCTTGTTTAATACTTCAATTCCTCACGTAGCTAATCAAAACTGTTAATTTATTCGTTCAGTAGAAATCCGTAAAAACAGAGCCGACGACTTGCCGGAATTCTGAGATAAATGTTCTCCGGTATGTTTACTTCTAAAAATCGTCTCTGTCATTTCATATTAGTCTGTTGAATGTTTGTCAATCGAATTAAACAAGAAACCATAGAGTAATCACAGACTGTAATTTTGTAACGAAGAAGACGATGATAGTTTAATTATAAGTTTAATAAAATCTGGATACTATCTCGGGTTAGACACACAGTCCACGGTGGACTGTGTGCACATACATATCACATGCCGCGAGTTCGATCCTTGATACACACACACCCTCTGTAATTAAAATGTTTTATTTTCTAACCGAACCGGATTAACTTACGTTAGATGTTAAGTATAATAAAAATCTGTATACTAACCAAGTTAGACACACAGTCCAGCGGTGGACTATGTGCAACATTAAGTCACAGGTCCCGGGTTCGAGACCTGTTGACGGCACCGGGTTGATGATTAAAATTCTTTTTAAAAATAAATGAATTTTGAATAAACTAAATTAGTATATAAATATAATTAAAAACAGGATTATTTCGGGTTAGACACGTAGCTCAGTTGGTAGAGCTGCGTGCACGCGTACAGGAGGTCTCGGGTTCGAGCCTCACCCGGCGCATACACTTACACAGTATAACCGGTCAAACAGTCAAACGGTCAACGGTCAACGCAAAAGTCAACATATTTTTATATTTTTATTTTTTTAATTAATTTAAAAATCAATTAAAAATACTTAAAAATAATGTTTTTAAAGATAGGAAATAGCCTTAAACTCACAAAAATATATCTAAAATCCCTATTAAAAATTATTAATAAATCCGCTCATTTACTATATCTTCCGTTATTATTTAGGTTAGTTAATTCTCGTTGTTCAATCCTTCCAACTCGTGCGCATCTCATCATCTCCAACCGAACGCACCCAATGTGAGTGAATCTCTACAAATTCCCCGTTCTAATCACGTTTTTGGGGTGTATCATGTGTCTTACCAATTATTATATTTAAATCATTGTGCATACATCATATCATGAACAAATGTGTATTCAGCATGTATCAACTGTTGTGTGGTTATTATTTAGATTTAATTTATTACGTTCAGTACATGCAATTTCATAGGCCGCCGCTCCCCATTACATTATGAGCGTTGAGCAGTTCCCCATTACATTATGAGCGTGAACCTGGCGTGCCAACATACGATCGGCTCCGTTTGATTGAGCCTTGATCGCACAGACATTTATCATTTTCAGTACATTCATTTATCATAGGCCGTCCGTTCCCCATTACATTATGAGCGTGAACGTGATGTTGCCAACATATACAGTTTCATTCATGTTATACATTCATGCAAGTTCACATGTTATTGTATGTTATGGTATGTTATTGTATGTTATAGTTTGGTGGTGGTTATTGCTATTGTTTGATTATTTACATTTGCTCACATATGACTATTGCACAACTTTTCCTTGATAAAAATAACAAGAAATCAATAATAAATGTTTATCTAACAAGGTTCACTCGCCAACTTATGTTGACCCAAAACCCCCATTTTTACACATGATACAGGTGAACCAGCTGCGGCAAGAAACACATAGGATTGGCTTAGAAGAATAAACTGGTTTAGAGCTTGGATTGTTTAGTTAGTTAATTTTCTTTATATTGTATGGACATGTTTGGATTATTGAGAATGTAATTTTGACTTTAATAAATATGAAACATATTAGTAAATATCATGAGCTTTGGTGATAACCCAATTATGCCCCGACTCTTATTCCGCTGCGGGTCGGGGTGTGACAAATATGAAGAAGAAGGAGACTGGATATGATCAGGTTCAAGATCCGGGGATTTATAAAGGTCTTACACATTCATCTTCCAACAATGGTTCTAGTGATACTGCAACTGCGTTTCTCTCATGTGAGAATGAGCAGCTCGTGAAAAATTCTGATGGCGAAGTATGCTTTGTTGCTGCTTCAGGAGGCTCGTCAGGGGCTAAGAGACAATAATCAAGTAATAGTAACAACAGTTCTAAGTCTATGCTCTGAGTGTCAAAAGTGTTGAAGAACACCTGGCATTGCTTGCTTCTTTCATTGCTTCCTACGAGAACTATATTCAGGGAAAAATATCTGATCCCGCTACGTTTGATGAAGATTATGATCAGATCGACCCTGATGACTTAGAGGAGATGGATTTGCAATGGCAGATGGCCATGATCTCTAGAAGGGTGAAGAGGTTCATGAACAGAACGGGCAGGAAGTTCGTTGGAAAGAGTGTGGGATTTGACAAGTCGAAAGTGAAGTGTTACAATTGTCACAACTACAGACATTTCACTAGAGAGTGTCAAAGAGTTAAGTCTGAATCTCATTCTAGTTCATCCTTTCAAGATTCTCCTGGTCATGGTTCAAACAACAGGAATGCGTCAAACAACATTGGATCAAAGGCCCTGATTTCTACTACTAGAGAAGGTTCTTATGATTGGAGTGTTCATCTGGAGAGTGATAACAACGCCTCACAGGCGTTCATGGCTGAGATAGCTCCAGTTGCTGATGAAGAAGTGAAAGCTGATGCTGAGGGAGAGCAAGAGAAGGTAGCTGAGAAAGCTGATGGAGAACAGAATGCTACAGAGAAGAAGATGGCTGCTGATTTTGATGCTTTCATGGCTGATCTAAGCAAATCAACAAGCGAGGTATGTTCTAACTCTAGTAGTTCTGTTTGTTTGAAGTGTCGTGAACTGCAAAGTGAAGTTGACACATTAACAAAGCAAAACCAAAGTCTGGCTAATGAGCTCTCGAACCTAAAAGAATCAAACTTTTTCGTAAAATGAAATGAGTCATTATATTTGAAGAAAATTAAAGGTTATGAAGAAGAAATCAATATTCTAACCTATAAGCTTAATGAAAAACTTCAAGTTATTGACTTACCTCAAGATATGATGAGTGAGAAAACGAAAGAAATTTCTGGAAAAGTTGTTCTGAAGCACAACTTAAAATTTGTGAACTTGAAAAGAAACTAAATCAATTCATAGATTCATCCTTCGTTATGAAACACATGATGAATGGCTTGAAGAAGAGTAATGACAAGATAGGTGTGGGATTCAAAGGTTTGAATGAAGTTCCACAACCTCTTGGTCACGACTATTCTTTCTTGCCAGATGAAGAAGAGCTTACAGACTTTGTGTCAACTACACCTGGTAGTTCCACATCAGGAAGTGTTGATGGTTCTGAGAATGCCAAGGAGGATACTAACAGGGAACCAGTTTTGAAAACAAAAATTACACACCCTAAGAATCAAAAACAAATTTTTGTTAAAAAGGTTGATTTTGTTAAAGGGGGTGACATTAATAAAGAGGTTCCTGTTATTACAAAAGAGTCTAATGTGCAGTTTGCTAAGAACAAAAACAAAGAAAAATCAAAGGTTAAGCAAACTAAACAAGATCCTTCAAAGGCATCATCATCATCATCATCATCATCGACTGATGAATCTAAGCAAGAGGTTTCAATTAAGAAGTCTTCGGCTAGAAAATCATGCTTCAAATGTCACGAAAAGGAACATGTAGCTAGCTGTTGTCCTAATAAAAAGAGTGAAGCACAGGTAAGTGAGAGACAAAGAGAAAAATCAACAGAGAAAAGTGGTGATGGTGAGAAGAAGGTTAACTCACCAAAGATATCTGCTGCTAGGCAACAGAGTGTTGTTGTTGGTGTAGATAAGGCTGAAAAAGGAACTCACCAAGCTCCTCGTTTTCAAAGAAATCAACAAAGATTTCAGCCTGAATCTACATCAGGCAGATATGATAGACCTAGAAGTAGTTCACCAAGAATGAATAACTTTAATGGTCCATCAAATAATTTCAGAAGTCGAGGTCAATATCAAACTTGATACCAGAATGTTGGTAGTCGAAATTTTTATAACGATGGCTTTAGAAATTATCATCATCAAAATTCATGGAACCAAAATCATAATTTTCAAAGGTCGCAAGTCCAAACATGGTTAGGAAACCTTAGGACCACAGACCTAATGGAAATCAAAAACCATTTCCATCAACAGGTCTAAGATCCAAGACTCCTGTTAGGAGTGATGGATATTGGATGAATGTTCCTGTGGTTGATGAATCTGGAAGACCCAAGACCATTAAGGCTTGGGTCCCCCAAACTAACTAATTTTGTTGGGTTGTGCAGGAGCTGCTAAGGAGGATTATCAACTTGTGGTATGTTGATAGTGGCTGCTCCAGGCACATGACGGGGGATGCGAGGCTGTTGTCAGAGTTTGAGAATATAGATGGTGGATACGTGAATTTTGCAGGTGCTAAAGGAGGGCACATTACAGGTCGAGGAAAAGTAACTAACGGGAAGATCACACTGGACAAAGTGAACTATGTTGCGCAGCTGAAGCACAATCTGATGAGCGTGTCTCAAGTCTGCGACAAGGGTCACTCGGTCCACTTTACAAAGTCTGAAGCTTTGGTGCTGAAACCTGGGTTGGTGATACCGGATAATTGGATAGTGATGAGAGCGAAAGGAGAAATGACACTTATGTCAAGGACATGGGTGCCAAGGATTCGTCTTCTGTGGTGGCGTGTTTACTATTAAAAGCATCTAAGACTGATTCATTGTTGTGGCACAGACGCATGGCTCACATCCACTACCGAAAAATGAACTATATTATTAAAAATGGTTTAGTGGAAGGGGTGCCAGTGCAGAGGTTTCACGTGGAAGATAAATGTCTTCCATGTCAAAAGGGAAAACAACATAAGAAACCTCACAAGTCTAAAACAGTAAATTCCATAGATGCCCCTTATGAATTACTTCATATGGATCTATTCGGTCCAGTGACGTAAGGAGCATAGGTGAAAAGTACTATTGTTTATTTTTACTGATGAATACTCACGATACTCATGGGTTTTCTTTTTAGGTACAAAAGATGAGACACGGAGATGCTGATAGATCTTTTTACAAAATTGGAAAATGTCCATGATGCACGGATCAAGAGGATAAGGAGTGATAATAGCACGGAGTTCAAGAATCAAGTTCTGGATCTCTATTGTCTTCGCAAGGGAATTGAACATCAATATTCTGCTCCTTATACACCTCAACAGAATGGAGTCGCTGAGAGGAAAAACAGGACGTTGATTGGAGCTGCAAGGACTATGCTATCTGATTCAAAGCTTCCAGTTCTTTTCTGGGGAGAAGCTGTGAACACAGCTTGTTATGTCGTGAACAAAGTTTTGACGGTTAAACGGTTTAACTGTAACATTCGTGTAATTCGGGTTTCAAAGCCCGCCCTATTTAATAGTTAAGTATTTTTGTTTTGATATTATAAACTTATGGACATTAGATATATAATTATTGTTATGTAATAATAATAATAGTAACAATTAAAACTAGACTTTATTAAAGAATAAATATAATATAATATATATATATATATATATAAAGGAATCAACCGGAGTCGAACCCGGGTCAACCGGGATATACACACACCAAACACCACTACACCACACGCACACTTGTGCTATAACCGAAACATTTAAGTCTTATATTAAAGACCCGCTTAAACCTGCAAATTCAAAATCATAAAGATCTGTAACCGCTCATCTCATAAATTGAATGCAAAAACCTTGAATACGGTTGTAAAAACTGAAATTAACATAAAACAGTTACCAAATTTGAGATCATGACCAATTCAAACCAGAAACCGTTTTGAGAGTTAAAGAAATTTAAAGCTTGAAACCGAAAACCTTAATCATCTAGCCTATAAATTCTACCTCAATCATTTGTTGAACTCACTCATTTCTTCTCGAAAACCTATTCTGCTCTCTGATCAAGTGACTCTGTCTGTCGCCGAGAATTCTACATGTCACCGGATTTACGCCGCAAAAACCAAACGATTCCGTTGTGGTAACAATCTTTTATATACTGTGTTTTTTAGATAAACCTTATATATTCTTGTAATTATCGCGAATCAATATATATATTGTTAAAACGTAATCATCAAGAAGTTTCAGAATCGGAAATCATGTTCTGAGTCGTGTTCTAATGAAGAAGATGATGTTTGATCAAATGGTTAAATATATTAGGAAACCGGGTTAGACACACAATCTAATGGTGGACTGTGTGCAATTACACACGTAAGACACGAGTTCGATTCGCACATATGAACGTTTTCAGAAATTCAAATTCTTTTTTTAAGCTACGCAGAGCACCCTGTGTAAGTTCATAAGATTAATAAAAACGGTAAAACAAATGGGTTAGACACCCAGCGTGCAAACCATCGCAGAGGATCCGAGTTCGAATCATGTAGGGGGTGCCGGTTGTTTGATTTTAAAACCTTTTTAACTAAGGTTATTTCTGGATTAATATAACAAGTATATAAATATAATAAAAATCATGGTTCTAACGGGTTAGACACGTATCTCAGTTGGAAGAGCTGCGTGCACGCAACCGAGAGGTCACGAGTCCGAGCCTCACCATACGCATCTGATTCCACCCTAGAACCGGTCAGGTCTCTCCTGTCAGACCTGACAACATTTTTTTATATTATTTTTTTATTATATTTATTTATTTTACTTATATATTTAAATTTTAGTTAAAAATCAATTAAAAATACTTAAAAACACAATTTCGAAGGTTTTAAAATCTCCATAAAACCCACCAAAAATAACCTAAAAAATCTAACAAAAATATTAAATTTAAATATTACTTTGTTTATATTTATCGAATTATCGTATATTATTTAGGGTTAGCTTTCGTTCGCCGATCAAATCCTCAATTTGTGCGCATCTTTCGCCAATCAAGAAAACACCCACTATGAGTGAATTCTTACAAAATCCCTTTTTATTTATGTTTTGGGGTGTATCATGTGTCGTTTATACATTTCGTTATTTCAAACACTTGTGCTACAATCATTATATGATCTAATGTGTGATGTAAATGTTATTTGTTGTATTGCGTGTTTACATTTTTGTCAAGTTGCTTGCAAATCATTCATTAGGCCCATCAGTTCCTCGTTGGAGACGAGTTAAGCATCAGGTGCCTTATTAGATCGGCTCCGTTTGATTGAGCCTTGATCTCATTGTTCATCATTTGATGTGGGTGTGTGTGCATTAATTGATATTATGTGTTTTGTGATTAAATTTACATATATGTATACTCATAGGTGGTTATGCACATTTTTATAACCAATATAACAAATTCGTTCAAATGTTTTTATAAGATTCACTCGCCAACTTTTGTTGACCCAAAAACCATTTTTTACACATGATACAGGTGAACAGGTTGAAGCAAGGAACACATAGGAATTTTGCCTTAGAAGAAAAATAAAGAGTTCATGAATGTTTGAGTTTAGAACATGTTGTGCTTGTATGTTTGATGTAATTCCTCATTTAAATTGGAAATACAAATATGAAACTTTAGTAAATGTCATGAGCTTTGATGATAACCCAATTATGCCCTGAATTTTATTTCCGGTGCGGGTCGAGGTGTGACAGATTGGTATCAGAACTTTTGACTATAGGGATATAGGATAGGTTATTAGACCCTTAGAGCCTATACTATAGTCGATTAGATTTTAATTGCTTATGTGGTTACATGCAAAACTTATGATGTTTATTTGTTTTATATTTGCTACACACACAAATGCATGCAAGCACTACCACTTTGTGTGATACTTAAGAAGTTATACATATTGTCATACATAACATGCTTACATATACATTCATCACGCAGGCTTCAATTCTCACATATTCAAAAAATTCTCATATTTTCTTTATTCAAGATTTTGTGGTGTTTTCGTTTTTCAATCTCATCAAAGTAAGTTCTACGACGGCATGTAGTAACTGGAAAGGTACGAGTACCGGTAGTCGAAACGTCCTGTCTAGGTTAGCAATCGTATAAATCCAATATAACGGACTAGTTTGCCTACCTAGGGACTAACGATGAGAGTACGAAGGACCTATTAGGCCAAAGCATGCCACACCAAACGTCGTGTGAACTAACCCCACTTTGAGATGTCACTATGTCTACACCTAGACAGTCTCCGACTTTATACCTTGCAATCATGTTTTTAGATTTTCATTCGGGTAGCGTGAATGTAACAGGCCAACACCAATATGAACCCTACCAGAGCCCAGTAGTCATGGGGGCCCACATGACTACCAAGGCCAAGTAACGGGACATATGTGAGCGCAAACATGAGCAAAGCCCAAGACATCCTATGGATGTAGCAAATTTATTCTTCATATGTTTTGTGGATATTCATTTTATACGACACATGGCACCTATATGTCAAACTCATACTCTCAATACATATTCCTTGTAGATGTCTTCTAGTCACTCTCGTAGAGGTAGGAGATCAGGAAAATCATGCGAGCGCATGGCTACCCAAATCGCTCAACAAATGGCCGCCGTAATTCCCGATATAGTAATTCAAGTCCAACAAGCCCTTGCCGCTAATCCTATCCCCCAACCAATTTAGAAGGACAAAATGTCACCAACCCTCCTCTCAACACCACTAAATGCACCTACAAGTATTTCAAATCCTGCCATTCCCCAAAATACGAAGGGGCTGAAGGTGTCACCTCTCTCCTCCACTGGTTTGAGGAGATGGAAAACACTTTTCTCAATTGCGACTACCCCAATGATCGCAAGGTGCGATATGCTATTGGTCGTTTGTTCGGAGTAGCACTTACATGGTGGAATACAGAGAAAGGCAAGCGAGGTGCGGAAGGATGCTATGACTTTGACTTGGGAAGAGTTGAGGGAGATCGTGGCAAGACGTTTCTGTCCAAGAAGCGAAATCAAGAAATTTGAAGATGAGTTCTACTCTTTGAAACAAAAGGAGGGCGACCACACCACATACAACAAGAGATTCCTTGAGTTGAATCAGATGGTCCCCAACTTGTTCACTCCCCTCTACCGTTTGATCGAGCACTACGTTCGGGATCTTCCTTCAAATATTCAAGACCCTGTAATAAGTACCACACCTGCAACTTTGGAAGCAGCAATGGAGTTAGCTACAGAGCTCACCGAGAACCACATTAGAAATGGAGACTTCAAGGAGGAGAAGAAGAAAGATAAAGCACTAACCGAAACCTCAAACTCAACCCAAACTAAATCCTCTTCTCAACCCACTACTAAGAGAAAGTGAGACAGGAAAAATTTCGCTATCACTCAAACCAGTCAACCAGCTCCACAAGTCGTACCCCTCCAAGCTATCCCAATCACCCAAGTAGCACCTAACCCTACTTACTCAAATAAGAAACCTTACACTGGTCCTCACCCTCAATGCAATATCTGTTTTTATCACCATCAACCTACCACACCCTGTCGATTGTGTGCTAATTGTGGACGTTATGGTCATCTAAGTAAAACATGTTGTACTCCCCAAAACCAAGCTTCACTCCCTACCCAGAACATGATCCAACCCTATCAACAACCCCAATACCCCATAGTCCCATATGTTCGAGCTTGCTTTAATTGTGGCGACCCTACCCATTTTAGAAACACGTGCCCTAGATTGGTTAACATCATAAACACCCAAGCCCAAGCGAACCCAGTTAATCAAGCAAATCAAGCAAACCCAGCACCACCACCAGCGAGAGGAAGAGCCTACAACATCAACGTTAATCCGATTGAAGCCAATAACGGTGTGAACGAACAACCCAACTAGCCTTCCACTACCAAGAGTCAAGACTCAACTCCAACCGTCTAGTTTTAATGTTTTCTTTAAATCTCAATCTTTGTATATCCCTGTTTTAATATGGGAATTTATGTAACCAAGAATTTAGATGCAAATTGATATTACTGTTTTATTTTATATCTTTACTCATTGATTTAATTTTTCATATCATCATACATCACGACGCATCTTGTTCTAATCATTTAAAGAAGTTGGGTCGTGCCTCACTTTTTCATAGACTGACCCCTTCATCATAACAAATGAGAGAGGTACTGTCGTCATTCAGTCATATATTCTTTCATATTGGGGGTTCAAGTTTTGGCTATTGCGTTTGTTTATGTTTTGGAGTCACATAGAGCTAATCATAACTTACTGACAAAGCCAATGAAAATTTGACAAGAACATGGTGGATACGCCGCTGGTACTTCCTATATATAAGTATTTTTGTCAAAGGTTCAAAAGCATTGTCAGGCGGTTATGAGAAGTTCCGTGTAGGTTTTAATATCGTCATGGTTGAAGTTTTTGTCTTGTGATATAAATTTTATCTTTTCAACGCATCATTTCTCTCAAAACTCTTATGCATGAAATTATATCGAGTCAATCAACTCTGTGTACCAACGTTTCTCATCTCAGGAACCAAAAAGCGATTCCTGTAGCAGGGTACTATACCATTACTAGGAACGTTACCGCCTCAATCAAAATCCAAAACTTTATCTGGTTATGTAAACCTTTAATGTCAAATCCAAACCTCACACTCCCTTTTTCTGTTAAAAGATATTTAGATTTTAGTCAGAGCACAATATGAAAACCTGAGTTTACTTAGGAACGTGAAGACTCAATGCACGAGAAATACCCGCATCTTCTTCCAGTTACGACTACTACTTAAATTTCGGGACGAAATTTCTAAAAGTAGGGGATGCTGTAACATTCTTGTAATTCGGGTTTCAAAGCCCGCCCTGTTAATAGTTAATTATTTTTGTTTTGATATTATAAACTTATGGACATTAGATATATAATTATTGTTATGTAATAATAATAATAATAGTAACAATTAAAACTAGAATTTATTAAAGAATATATATATATATATATATATATAAAGGAATCAACAGGAGTCGAACCCGGGTCAACCGGGGATATACACACACCAAACACCACTACACCACACGCACACTTGTGCTATAACCGAAACCATTTAAGTCTTATATTAAAGACCCGATTAAACCAGCAAATTCGAAATCATAAAGATCTGTAACCGCTCATCTCATAAATTGAATGCAAAAACCTTGAATACGGTTGTAAAAACTGAACTTAACAGAAAACAGTTACCAAATTTGAGATCATGACCAATTCAAACCAGAAACCGTTTTGAGAACTAAAGAAATTTAAAGCTTGAAACCCCAAACCTTAATCATCTAGCCGATAAATTCTACCTCAATCATTTGTTGAACTCGCTCATTTCCTCTCGAAAACCTATTCTGGTAGAGCCTATAAATTTAAAGCTTTCGTTCATCGATCAAATCCTCAATTCGTGCGCATCTTTCGCCAATCAAGAAAACGCACCCACTATGAGTGAATTCTTACAAATTCCCTTTTTATTTATGTTTTGGGTGTATCATGTGTCATTTATACATTTCGTTATTTCAAACACTTGTGCTATTATCATTTTATGATCTAACGTGTGATGTAAATGTTATTTGTTGTATTGCGCGTTTACATTTTTGTCATGTTGCGTGTAAATCATTCATTAGGCCCATCAGTTCCTCGTTGGAGACGAGTTAAGCATCAGGTGTCTCATTAGATCGGCTCCGTTTGATTGAGCCTTGATCTCATTGTTCATCATTTGATGTGTGTGTGTGGCATTAATTAATATTATGTGTTTTGTGATTAAATTTACATATATGTATACTCATAGGTGGTTATGCACATTTTTATAATCAATATAACAAATTCGTTCAAATGTTTTTATAAGATTCATTCGCCAACTTTTGTTGACCCAAAAACTATTTTTTTACATATGATACAGGTGAACAGGTTGAAGCAAGGAACACATAGGAATTTTGCCTTAGAAGAAAAATAAAGAGTTCATGAATGTTTGAGTTTAGAACATGTTGTTCTTGTATGTTTGATGTAATTTATCATTTAAATTGGAAATAACAAATATGAAACTTTATAGTAAATGTCATGAGCTTTGATGATAACCCAATTATGCCCCGACTTTTATTTCCGCTGCGGGTCGGGGTGTGACATTAACAAAACATGTCACAAACTATTGTTTAATCGAAAACAAACTTAAAAGGCTTTGAACCATTTGGATTACGCTGCACCATTGTGCGAAACAAAGATAAGCAAAAATTCGGTGAGGTAGCTGATGAGGTTACTTTTTAGGCTATATGCCTGGAACACCGAATAAAAGGGTTTTTAATCTAAAAACTGGTAAAATTGAGGTGGTGTTTAACAAGGAAATCACTAGTTATTAAGCTCAACAATCAACGAGTGGTCCTCCTATATTATATGATTATGATAGTGTTTTTAAATCATTTAATATTCCTGATTTTTCAAATGCAGATGAATCTCAGGTGATCCATACTGTGATCATTGAAGATGGCGAGTGTGACTTCATGCCTAGATCCAGTGTATCGATGACAGATGCTCCAGAAACTTCTTCCAGTGCAGTTACAGAGGATTCCAGTGATAATGAGTCTGAACCTATTCAGGGGGAGGACTTCACTAATCCATTTGCTAATATTCAGGGGGAGGTTGGATCTAATCTGGGAGATAATCTGGTTGTTGACACCATTGCTACCACACGTGTACCAGAGATCATCCAGTTGAAAACATCATAGGTGATGCTGCTGCAGGTGTTCAGACGAGAAGAGGTGTGCTCGAAGGTTCCTGTTTGTTTACTTCGATTCAGAAGACTGGGTTGATTCATGAATGTTTGTATAGCTGTTTATTGCCCAAGAGGAGCCGAAGAATGTTCATATGGCTCTAAAAGACAATTGTTGGGTGGAAGCTATGCAAGAGGAACTAGCTCAGTTCAAGAAATTGAAAGTTTGGGAGCTAGTTGACTTGCCTGTAGGAGAGAAAGAAATAGGCACTAAATGGGTGTTTAAATGCAAGAAAGACGACCGAGGGATCGTGATAAGGAACAAGGCTCATTTGGTAGTGAACGGGTTTAATCTGCAAGAGGGGATTGATTATAATGAAGTGTTTGCACCAGTGGCAAGGTTGGAAGCAATTCGTTTGTTCCTAGCTTTTGCTTCATTCAAGGGGTTCAAAGTTTACCAACTTGACGTAAAGAGTGCATTTCTTTAGGGGAAAGTCCAAGAAGTGGTGTATGTCTCACAGCCAGACGGGTTTACTGATCCAGACTATCCAGATCGAGTCTATCGACTTGATAAGGCATTGTATGGATTGCATCAGGCAACTAGGGCTGGTATGAGACACTGTCATCACATTTGGTAAAATATGGTTTCGAAAGATGTCAGATTGACAGTACACTGTTCATTAAAAGGAAAAAGGAAGACTTTCTGCTGGTACAGGTATACGTTGATGACATCATCTTTGGGTCATCTGATGAGAACATGTGTCATGATTTCGAAGAGGTAATGAAGAGCAAGTTTGAGATGAGTGCGATGGGTGAGCTATCTTACTTCTTGGGTTTACAAGTTGAAGAGAAGAAGGATCGGGTGTTTATACATCAGAGAAAGTATGTGTATGACATTTTGTCTCGTTTCAAAATGGAGGATTGCGCTACTTTCAATACACCTATCTGTGAGAATCACAATCTTTGTCCAGATCATGAGAGTGTGGAGGATGTTGATCCAACTCAATACAGGGCAATGATTGGTTCTCTGATGTACTTGACTGCTTCAAGACCCGACATCATGTTCGCAGTATGTCTTTGTGCCAGATATCAAGCGAATCCAAAGGAGTCCCACATGAAAGCCGTGAAGCGGATTCTTCGTTACTTGAAGGGGAAACCTAAACTTGGGTTATGGTATCCAGCTGCTAGTGATTTGAAGTTTTTTGCTTTTACTGATTCAGACTTTGGAGGATGCAAATCAACAAGAAAGTCTACCACAGGTGGTTGTCAGTTCTTAGGATGGAGAATCGTGTCTGGCAATGCAAGAAGCAGTCTTACGTGTCCACCTCGACGTGTGAAGCTGAATATATTGCTACGGGTAGCTGTTGCTCTCAGGTTCTCGGGATCCAACAACAGATGCGCGATTACGGTTTGAATTTCACTCGTACTCCTATTATGATAGACAATAATGCCACTATATCAATCACCAACAATCCCGTAAAGCACAGTCGCACAAAACATATTGACATTCATCATCATTTTATACGGGATTGTGCTGAAAAGAAATTAATTGAACTACATCGAGTCGACACACTTGATAACCTGGCAGATCTTTACACAAAAGCATTTAACAGGGCTCGTTTTGAACATTTAGTCGAACTCAACGGGATGAGGAATCCTGAATAACCATTTTTCCATAAAAATAGCTTGTAAATAGTTTACTGCTTTTCAAAAATAAAAAACAGAAAAATAGAAAAATAAAAAATAAGTTTTCAATGTGTGAAAAAAAAAAGAAATGATAGTACATCAGCAAGTTAGACTGTCACACTAAAATTAAAATTAAAATTCTTAAGTGTGATAGCAGCTTTATCATATGATGTACCAGTAGGCAAAAGGCATGAAATAATCAACTTACCTTGGTGATATAAAATTAATAGACTGTATATGAGTGGGTAACATATCAGTGGCGTATGGTTTATAACCTTAAATCTTGCGTTGATAGATTGCCAAAATATGAGGTTTTAGGTCTCTATATCGTTATTTCATCCGGGGTATCAAGGTTGTCCTTCTGCTGCATCCAGATATATGCTGACCTAGGCACAACCAGGATATCTTAAAAGAGCAAAAATACCAAATCCCAAAAATTGAAGAAGCTCTCCTAGAGAGTCATTCAAATGTGTGAATTCCATTATTCGTACCAAAATTTGGTATTTGCCCTAACCCTCGCTGGATATTGGTCTCTTTGCTGTACGAAAGTACTGACCTGATCACCAATTATCCAACGTTGTAAATCAAAAAGGATGAATTTCGGTATACTCACCTACTACGATGAATTTTTGTGCATACCTTGATCGTGGGGGTATGTCCTGAAGTGGGACACACTAGTATATCAGTATAACTTATCTAAATAGATCACGAGGTAATGGTACTTGAAATGTTCATGTATTTTGTTTAAGTGGATAAACAATACTGATAATCGTCTTGAACTGTTTCCATGAATATTGCATATAGAATATTCAGATAGTGTGAAAACAGTTTGATGTTGCTGATATGATCTTCTTAACAATGATACTCACAAAAATAGAGTGTTTATTATTTAGTTATTTTTGTTTTCAGAAAATATAAAAATCCAAAAAGATTTCATTTTCTTGTAAATTCTTATTGTACGAAATATGGTTGTTCAAGGAGGAGTTGTTACCGTTAGGGGAGACGGTGTTAGAAGATGAGTTCAAAATTTTTACGATCTTGCACAGGTTCCGTGTGCTTAAAAATTTTGAGTATATGGTTTGAGTTGTGAAGTGCTCAATATGTGATACAGTTTGACTATCTCTTGAATAATAATAATAATTTGTTTAACTTTTGTTGAAATATTCTTATGGTTTCTCGAGATGTTTGTTTTATAGTATACAGATTGTAGTAGTGGTTTGCTGAGAAGTTTTGGTGAAGAGGAGTTTGCTTGGATGCATGGTAGAACCTCGTTTCTACATTGCAGACAAAGAAAGTTGAAGAGTTTAAAGATTGCTATGCAAGGACTAAACTGGAGTTTACTCAAATGCTAACGATTTAGAAGATTTGGTGATTGGATACATCAGCTTAGGGGGAGTCTGTTGATGACAGAAGCTATTAAAGCTGAAGCTATCCAAAAACCAACGTTTTTCAAAGATGTTGAAGATTGCAAGAAGACTGAAGACTAAGTTATTTTATGAAGCTATTGTTAAGGGGGAGTTTGTTGGTGCATATTTGTGACAACGGCTTAGATTTGGTCTTGGATATCTTGTAATTAGTAAAATGATAAACGGTTAGCAGGTTTAGTTTTGTAATAGTTAATTAGAAGCAATTGGGCTGAACTAGACACAAAATAGCACATGGTAGGCGAATTGGGCTTTAAACCCATTAGCAGTCCATGTAGGAAACCCTAGGCCATGAGCATAACCTATCTCTATATATAGGAGGTTGTGATTAGGGTTAAGGTTGCTCAGTTAGTTGTTCAGTGCTGAAAGAATTGCTTCAGAGGTTTAGAGAAAGAGCCTTGAATTGATTGTAAACACTTAGTGTTAGATAATCAATAGAAGACAGTTTAAAGGAATTTGTTCTTGTTCGTGTTCTTGTTTCTGTGAAATCTGATCCAGGGGATTTCGCACTCTAGGTTAGATAGACGATTCTGTGAAGATCCATACGGACTAGGGGACCTACACTTTAATCCTGATAAGATTTCCACCGGAAGACTCTCTGTATGATGAGTCCATGGAGGCCTTCAGTCTCGCACTGCCATCACCTCTAAACTGTTGACTTCCTTTGCCAACTCGTGCTTATGTGACTGTTTAGACATGTCACAAATAAAACAAACTTCGGTGGTTTCATCCTCTAGATGAGGATGGCACCCATCAATAATATCTGACATAAAACATTCATGAGCTATTAAAGAGTCAATAACATTGGAGAACACATTTAAGCAAATCTTTCTATTGCCAAAAGGACATATCGACTGTTCCAAAACAACAGTCAATCAATGCATGTGCCGTGGCTAAGAAAGGTCGGCCTAAGATCACATTTGGCTACTTGATTTGTCAGATGACACATAATCAAGCACCAAAAAGTCTAACGGATATAGAACCATTCCATCTTAACAATTACAACTCGAACAACCCCCCTAGGAAGCTTAAGGTTCAAATCAGCTAACACCACAGTGGTGTCAGCTTGACATAGTGGACCAAAGTCATATTGGTCATACAAGCTTCCGAGAGGATGCTCACGCTAGCCCGAGATTCAGCAACGCTCTATTCATTTTAAAATCACCCACTTGAATGGGTATCAAAGGCGTTCTTGGGGCTCGCAACTTGGGTGGAAGTACCCCCGTCAAAACGGCACTCACTCGTTCAGTTAAATCAACTTTTTAGGAACTTTGTGTTGCCGTTTCTGAGTGCACATATGTTTCAAGTATTTAACGTAACCTGGAACCTGTTTAATTACGTCAATTAAAGGTAGATTTATCTTAACTTGTCTAAAAACCTCCCACATTTCCTCCTGTTTAGGTCCCCGTTTATTATCTCTTTGTTAGCCGGAATTTTTAAGGCGTCGGGAAAGGGAGGTAGAATTGGTTCCCCTTCCTTAGCTATGGTAGTTTTAACCGTTTCATTAGGCTTTTCGAAAGTGATTTTTTACTTGTTTCAATAGGTTTAGGTTCCGACTCACTTTCACTCTCGTTACTCTCATCCACATCCTCCACCACACCTTCAACAAATGGCGGTGGAGGGTTGGCCTTACTATACATTTTACCAATTCGAACAGTACTTACCTGGCCAACTTGGTTGTTCTTCGGCTTTTGATGAGACGGATTCATCTTTGTGTCGTTGGGCATTCTTCCATTCTATTGCTTCAGCTCTGCCAGCTCAGTCGCTAATTGCCCCTTTGCGTTGTCAAAGACTGAATAACCTTATCGCGCACTTCGTCCTTCTGTGCTACATATCATCCATTTGATTCCGTCTCTTCATCTCCTACTGTATTGCCTTCAACATCTCTATCATCTCATTTCCACCACTAGCCCCGGAAGATCCAGATGATCCTACTTGATTATTCTGGTGTTGGCCTTGATATACCCAAGTGTTACCATCTTGAAAATTGTTTTGGTAACGGGATTGATTAAAATTCCTCTGTCCAACTGACTAATTGTTGCCCCGAAATCCCGGGTTGCTTTGATTATCTACATTTCCATAAATGAAGTTTGGATGATTTCTGAGCCCCGGGTGATAGGTGTTAGAGTTCATATTGAAGTTCCTACCACCACCTCCACTACCTTGCACAAAATTTACATCATCAAATCCACCAACAATACTAGGGCATTGATCTGCAATTGCCCCAAATCTCCACAATGCCCACACATAGGCATTTGTACCCCGACCTCCAGTGTATTATCTACTGACTCTTAGCACCGAATGACTACCTCTTCTCGAATATCAGGCTTTCCTTTTTAAAGTACTTTCCATTTTGTCCAAATAGTCCCAATCCACATTCTCGTAGTTTTTACCGAATGTGCCATTAGATATCGAGCTCAGATCCCGTGCATCCTCTGGTGTTAATCCTTCGTGAAAGGCATTGAGTAACTCCAACATTTGTATGCCATGATGTGGGCAGTTCTTTAAAAACATCTTGAACCGGTTGAAGGATTCGTGAAATAACTCACCAGGTTGTTGCTTAAAGTTCCTGATATCCTTTCAAGCATCATTGGCTCTCTGTGGCATGTAGAATTCATCCAGAAATAACTGTTGCATCTCAGGCCAAGTAAAGATAGAAGCCGAATGCAAAGAATGAAACCATTGTTGTACCTTGTCTTCTAGGGTGAATTGGAATAGTACCTGATGTGCTCTAAGTTATACATATTTTTATATAATATTTCCTACACTTTTAAGTAGATTTAGGGTTGTTTTTATTATATTATACTCGAAATTGGTTCATATTTGGAGTTTGATAATTTCAAGAGAAAACGAGCTAAAATGCCGTATTTTCTATCAAAATAAAATTATATCTAATTACCGATATCATCTTAAGGGGAAAGTTTATTTGAGAAGAAATTTAATGTGAGAAGAAAAAGAAGAAAGGACATAATGGTAAAACATTAAATAGTTTATAACCCCTCTAATTACTTATGTTATTTCTCATTAATAAAGCAAAAACATTTTATTCTACACATTTCAAAATTTATCCTATATATGTCTTACATTTACCGGAATTTACCCTACACACATGTAAATTACCCTACACATTTCAAAATTTATCCTACACATACTAAAATTTATCCTTCACATGTCAAAAATTGTCCTACACCAGTAAATTATTTTATCTTTAAAGAGTATATAAAAAATGAGTTACAAGTCTAATTAATTAGCTAATTAATGACAATTATATATTTACCTGTATGACATTTTTCATAATATTAAATACGCATTAAATGAAGTAAATGAAAATTTTCTATTGGTTTAAAAGTTATTATTTTTATTCTTAAAAAAAATTTATTTGAACTCTCCACATCATCTTAATTGATTAATGAGTATAATATGTCAAATTTGTGATTAGAGTGTTGTAAATAGGTTTTAATGCTTATAGTTTAATAAGTAATTAATGAAAATTAGTAGCATTAATTGTTTTTTTTTTCCTTACGTAGGTGTGGATGAGCAATTTTCTCAACATATCATATTAAAAGTTTTGAATGAACATTATGAGGGCAGGCCCACTACACGATCAAATCTGAGAGCCGAAGCAATTGGATCTTTTGCAATGAGCTAAATGGAGCCCAGTTCGTAGAATGGTTTGGATACAGGATACAAAATAGTTATACTACATATTTTAGAGGAGGCCGTAAGAAAAGAAAAAGGAGGTAACCTACTGTTGACGGCAGCAACATCATTCTTGGAGACGTGAAGGTTCGTTATCAAATAAACGAAGAGCTTGGGTCTGATTTCTGTAGTTTTTATTTTTTTTAACCCATTGTTCTTGCGATTTATATTTACTTCAAGCGATGTTTAGAACATATTTTTATGCTTGTATTTTGTTTATAGACATGAGTAGCTAAACTTGTTATGGTTATTTAGCATTGATGAACTAGACGAATGGATTGAATTATTTTTTTTGTTTTGAATGAATGTGTTGATTTACATGTTATTAGAATACCGAGTCTAATTATTTGTGTGTTGGTATTGATTGGTTTGATAATATATTTGTTGGTTTCATTGCTCTAAATACTTAGAAATATGCTTTAGAGCAGAGAGTCGGTCTGTGTTGTTAATCTTTCGGTATAGACCTTGAAGGTGAGAAATCTAATTCAAGTTTAATAATTATTAAGAGTAAATTGCACAAAACGTCCTTTAAGTTTCACCAATCTTGCTGGTTTCAGCCTTAATCTTTAAAAGTTGCCAAAACCAGCCTTTAAGATTAATTTTGTTGCAGGTTTCATCCTCTATCACTAACCCAGTTACTAATCTATGTTAAATGGCCTCACGTGCATAGCATGTGAGGGTTAAAACCGTCTTTTCATCTCTCTCTCTCCACTTTCTTATCTTCAAACTCTTTCTTTATCTTCAAACTCTTTCTCCACCAACACTTTCTCTCTCTCTCTCTCTCTCTCTCTCTCTTACACAGACCTCTGTTATATCTCTATATCTCTCTATATCCACCGTATCTCCAATTCAATCTACAATATTCATGTACAACATATTCACCTTCACTTCCACATGGGTCCTACTCCTTACAATTCTTCAAACTCCTCTTCATCACCGTGTTCTAGCTCCACCAAGCCACCACCACCGCAACCACCGGACCAGATGGACCACCTCCTCGCCGGCGCCGGCTACAAAGTCCGGGCAAACGACCTCACCCAAGTCGCCGAACGGTTGGAGTATCTCGAAACCGTGTTCCAGAGAAACGGTGCGTACAGATGGTATTTTGAGGGTTGCTGGGATTTTGGGAGGGTTAGGTGAGATTGTTGGTGGAGAGATGAAATGGGTAGGTGTGAATTTAGAGAGAGAAAGTGTGATCGATGTGAATGGGATAATGGGGAGGTGAGATGGTGGTGGGGGGTCGTATGGTTGGTGGTTCCGATTTTTGGGTCGTATGGGGGTTGAAAAATGGTGGTTCAGATCTGGGGGTTGAAGATGGTGGTCCGGCAAAGGTTTAATGACGATCCATGGGTGCTGGTTACGATTTGGGGTTGAAGATGGTGGTCTAACAGAGCTTTGATGATGCCCAAGGGAGCAAAGTAAAGCTAGGGCATGGCTTAAAAATGGCAGATCGATTCATCAGTTAACGGTAATTCGACAATCACAAGTTCACCAAATCGAAATTGATCCCACTCTGTAATTTCAAATGTTTAATGATAAAGGATGAAACCTGATGTGTGGCAACAGACGACCTGTGCCGGATACGAGCTTCATCGAGAGCTCTGCCACCGGTCTCAGACTGATGTGTGGTGTCAGATGACGTGGCATCGCCGTTGTTTGGCGCGTGATGATGGCCGTTAGGTGGAGATGAAGTGGACCAGAAATGAGGGTTACAGAGTTCATCGTTCATCGAGGATAGAATCTGAAATGCTGATTCTATTGTATCTTCTAGATATTTTTGCCCCTCAATTGCTAACTCTTGTGTTGATTTTTGGCTCGTGATGGTGGTGTTGTTGGGTTCTTCCATTGATTTGGAATCTGAAGAAAGAAAATTGTGGATCAGAAACTCAATTGCAAACCCTAATATAAGTCGATAATGATTATTCTTTTTATTTATTTAATGTTTAATTATAGTTTTATTAAGGTAAGAGAGATGAAAAGACGGTTTTACCCTCACATGCTATGCATGTGAGGCCATTTAACATGGATTAGTAACTGGGTTAATGATAAAGGATGAAACCTGCCACAAAATTAATCTTAAAGGCTGGTTTTGGTAACTTTTAAAGAATAAGGCTGAAACCAGCAAGATTTGTGAAACTTAAAGGACGTTTTGTGCAATTTACTCAATTATTAACAGTTGATTAAAACATGCAATCTTTTCTAGAGGTGAGAAATCTAATCTTGAATTGCTAGGTTATTAGCTAGGCGTTGTTTGATAGTTTTGGTGGCCAATAACTCAGATTCATCTATTTATTCGCGTCTAGAGTTTCCTAGGAGTTCGGCGTTCTTAGTTGTTTCAGCTTCATAATTTGATGGTTTTAGTACATTAATTACTTTACACCCGATAGTTGTGAGACTTAGTGGTCGATAACTCGAGTCAATCCATTTTAGCACTTCTTCACGTCTCATACTGTTAGATTCAGTTTATCTTCCAGGGCTTTATCGGATTATATAGAGTCTTCAGTCAATTCTAATGTTAGGACTTTATACATGAGTCTAGGGATTCAGGCCTAGGTAACCTACTTTCCTATCATCCTTGATTTCACCTTAGTAGCCTTTAGCTTGCTTCTCAAACCGTCTTAGTTCTCGTTAGTTTAATTAGATTATTAGTTTAATTAATTAAAACCCCAAAACCTCAAATCAATCAAATAAACCAGTTAAGTAATTAGTTGAGTCAGAGTCTAGTTAGTGTCGCTAGTGTCTTGTGGGTTCAGTAATCAGACTTCATCAGGCTTTACTACGTTTGAAATAATACACTTGCCTATCAGTGGTCTAGCATTTAGAGAGTCTTAGTTTATAAATTTAAAACAAAGGTGTCTAGATTAGGTTAGTTTTTATAGACCGCATTTTGCACATCAAGTTTTTGGCGCCATTTCCGGAGACACTTAGGCGATTGTGTTATTAACTTTGACTGATCTTATCTATTTAATTAGTCTTATATGTAGTTTGAGTCTTAGGGTTTGTGTTTAGTAGTAGTGTATTTAGTCGTTTTTGTAAATATATTTTTTATTAGTTTTATTTTATATTTTTATCAGGTGTTTGATCTGTGGAGAGCCCCATTACACCAAATATTGTCCAAACTGTTTGGGGTGTTCCACGGATTTCGATGCTAACCCTTATGTGCAGCCATAGTCATATCAGCCTTGGAATTGGCAACAAGAACGAACAACGGAGGAATTACATGACTAGGTTAAGGGTGCTATAGAGGAAAGAGATATGAAGATTCAAGCCGTACTTCATAGTTTAAAATCAGAGAGCTTGATGAGCCATGGCCGTTACATGTATGATGGGGATGGAAATTATTTAGGATATCAAACGGCTAATGGTGAGATGAATTACACAATACCAGATCCGGGGGGAGGAATGTGCATTGAGATTCCACTGCCAAGTAAATATTACGATTCTAATTTTAATTATTATAATTTTCATGAATCAGATTTACCATTGTCTTGTGAGGAGGATGTCGTGCTGGTTTCACATTTTGAGCCATTGTATGAAGAAGATGAGGATCACATTCATGAATCGGAGACGATAATGGACGTTGTAGTCCCACCTCCGATTCAGCAAATCATTAATTCCAGCCTTTGGTGTCCCATGCCATGGAATATCGATGATAGCTTTTGATGTGATGATGATGGGGGGTAGTAGAAGAGGTAGAGTTGGAGGTGCCCAACTACATCGCATCCTAGAGTGAAGAAGTTGAAGAAGAACCACTTGAGAAGATGGAGGATGAGATTGAGATGCATATACCATTTTGGGGAGGAGTTTGGTGATAAGTTGGTAGGTTTACCAACTCTTAAAGAAGAAAAATTTGACTCGGTTGGTGACCTTGTCTATCTAGAGACATTAATTGTAAGGGAGCCGACTATAGAGATTAGAAATTCACCAAACATAGAAGAAGAGGAAATGGCTGAAAAGTTGGATAGCTGGCTCGTGGAGAAGTTAGAAAATGGACTGCCACTACGATCAAGAACACGGGAGAGGGCGAAAAAGAGCTTGGATCAACACTTTTCGGGAATTCTAGAATGGTACCGATGGAAGGAGGAGGAACCGCTGAAGTTTGCACAACACCATCCTTCTCATTACATGCCACGAATCAGGTTTTGTCTAGGTAAGTTTAAGTATTGGTGGCTTGACCCGTTTGAAATTGTTAAAAGGTTATAAATTTCACCCTAAAAATTTTAATTAATAATAAGGAATGGGTTGGATAAAAGGAGAAGCCTCCTGATTGAGGTTTTGGGAGATGACCGTGTTTTAAGAGTTTGTATTACGAGTCATTTTTTTTCTATTTTTATCTTTTTGAGTCGATATTATGCTTGGGTTTGTTTGTTTCACTTGTGCAGGTTTGTTTGACCCGTCCGTACTCAATCTCCATTCGGGCAGGGATGCGGAGCTATTTATCATTATGTAGAGGCAACCCGAGTGTACCAGCTTGTTAGACGGCTGCGAATTGAATGCTATACGGCCGAGCTCGCTTGTATTGGAACTTGAAGATTTTTGCTACCAGGCGAGTTTGTTCCTTTTTGCAC
This sequence comes from Scalesia atractyloides, assembly GCA_947069175.1. Classification (NCBI taxonomy): domain Eukaryota; kingdom Viridiplantae; phylum Streptophyta; class Magnoliopsida; order Asterales; family Asteraceae; genus Scalesia; species Scalesia atractyloides. The sequence goes on along the minus strand of CAMTDV010000023.1, from coordinate 11,077,086 downwards.
ATCTTTTTTCTTGTTTATTTTTAGATAGTTTTCCATTCACATTGAGGACAATGTAGAGTTTAAGTGTAGGAATAGGAAACTGTCGTTTGAGTCTATACATAGAGTGTTTGAGTTAGAAAATTAAAAATACAAAAAAATTAAAAAATTTTAAAATTCAAAATAAATTAAAAATTTTGAAAATGTCTCTGATTTTGAAGTTTGCAAACAAATATGGAAAATGATAGAAAAGTTGGGTTTTATCTTGTTTCGAATAATTAATAATATAATAATAATAATAATAATAATAATAATAATAATAAATAATAATAATAATAATAATAAGAGATTAATAAATAGTTGAAATGTCTAATTTAGGATGTGTGGGTAGGCCCAGCCAGTGATAGGTTTCCTTTGAGTTGAATCTACCTAATAATGTTAGATGCCAGTGGGTTCTCATCTAGGATAGATAGAGAAGCCGAATCCGCCAATAATAGTATAAGAAATACTGTTATAAGCTAAAAGTCATAAAAAATTTTGTGAAAGAAAAAATATTTATACCATTCAATAATTGAGCTAGATCGAATGAAAACGAGGCCTATGTAATCTTTATTGGGGATGGTGACTCTAATTCAGATTTTCTCAAGGTTAAGTTAGGGAAAAATTATTAACTGCTGAATCTCACGTTGACGCTCTCGGAGATGGTGACTCTGGTTGAGATAACCTCTGAATTAGGTATGCAAAAAGTCTAGTACTCATGAGAAAAAAAGAGAAAATCTTGATTTTAAATTCAATGAGTTTTGATATAAACAGTAAGAAAATATCCAATTGGTTGTTCCTTTTATTTCATAAGCTTTATGTGGAACCGTGACTTTTTAGTGTGAGCCCCTAGGTTAACTGACCGCACTTAAATTGAATAAACAAGATAAGGGGCTTGGAACTAGTGTTGGGTTTAAGTTGATCGTAAACCTGCAATTGCGGTGAACACATTAGTAAAATTTTAATTAAGTAATTTATATTTTTGAAACCGGATTTAAACCTGATTATGAATCCATATGCATAATTCCTTTTTTAGGACGAAAAAGGTCTAAGGGTAATGATATTTGATGTGCTCTAAGTTATACATGTTTTTATATAATACTTCCCTACACTTTTGAATAGATTTAAGGTTGTTTTTAATACATTATATTCGAAATTGGTTTATATTTGGAGTTCGACAATTTCAAAAGAAAACAAGCTAAAATGACGTATTTTCTATCAAAAGAAAATTATAACTAATTACCAGATATCATCTTAATTGATTAATGAGTATAATATATTAAAGTTGTGATTAGAGTGTTGTAAATAGGTTTTAATACTTATAATTTAATAAGTAATTAATGAAATTTAGTAGCATTAATTGTTTTTTTCCTATGTACTCAACATATCATATTAAAAGTTTCGGATGAGCATTAATGTAAGAAAAGAAAAAGGAGGTAACCTACTGTTGATGGCAATCATTCTTGGAGACGTGAAGGTTCGTGATCTAATAACCGAAGAGCTTGGGTTTGATTTCTATAGTTTTTACTTTTTTTAACCCATTCTTCTTGCGATTTATATTTACTTCAAGCGATATTTAGAACATATTTTTATGCTTGTGTTTCGTTTAAAGACGTGAGTAGCTAAACTTGTTATATTGCTTAGGACTGATGAACTAGATGAAGGGATTAAATAATTTTTGGTTTTGAATTAATGTGTTGATTTACATGTTATAATTTAAAATACCAATTCTAATTATTTGTGTGTTGGTATTAATTGTTCGGTTTTGAATGAATGTGTTGATTTACATGTTAAAATTTAAAATACCGATTCTAATTATTTGTGTGTTGGTATTGATTGGTTTGACAGTATATTTGTTTGTTCCATTGCTCTAAATACTTAGAAATACATTAGAGCCGGGAGTTAGTCTGGATTCTTAATCTTTCAGTCCAGACCTTGAAGGCGAGAAATCTAATTCAAGATTAATAATTATTAAAACCAGTTGATTAATACGTGCAATCTTTTCTAGAGGTGAGAAATCTAATCTTTAATTGTTAGGTTATTAGGTAGGCGTTGTTTTGATAGTTTGGGTGGCCAATAACTCGGATTCATCTATTTATTCGCGTCTACAGTTTCCTAGGGGTTCGGCATTCTTAGTTGTTTCAGCTTCATAATTTGAGGGTTTCATTAATTACTTTACACCCGATAGTTGTGGATGGATAACTGGTGTCCATTTTAGTACTTCTTCACGTGTCATACTGTTAGATTCGATTTATCTTCCGCGGGTTTATCGGATTAGACAGAGTCTTAATTCAATTCCAATGTTAGGATTTTATTTATGAGTCTAGGGATTCTTGCCTAGGTAACCTACTTTCCTATCATCCTTGATTTCACCTTAGTAGCCTTTAGCTTGCATCTCAAATCGTCTTAGTTCTCGTTAGTTTAAATACTTAAAACCCCAAAGCCTCAAAAACAATCAAATAAACCAGTTAAGTAATTAGTTGAGTCAGAGTCTAGTTAGTGTCGCTAGTGTCTCGTGGGTTCGATACTCGGACTTCATTAGGCTTTACTGCATTCGATATGTACACTTGCCTGTCAGTGGTCTATCATTTAGAGAGTCATAGTATAAATGTAAAACTAGGGTATCTAGATTATGTTAGTTTTTATAGACCGTATAGAGAATAGCGCTCATATTGGTCTTACAAGATGAGGATCACATTCATGAATCGGAGACGATAATGGACGTTGTAGTCCCACCTCCGATTCAACAAATCGTTAATTCCAACCTTTGGTGTCCCATGCCATGGAATATCCGGATGTATCTTGGTTCATTTTTTCTATAAATCCAAACCCCTTCTTGACTCCTTCATAATTCCCAAAGGCATCACATGCCTCTCACCTTGATTCCCGTAACTGTCATACTCATCATAGCCATCTCCGAATTCCCCTGCACTGTTCCATTGATCAAACATCGAAGTTCTAAATGAGACCTGTTGTTGCTGAGCTGGTTGGTAATGGGAAGGTTGGGTTGGTAGAGGAATTGAGGTTGATGAGTTAACAGGTCGAGTTTTGACATGGTCGAATGGTGTTATCATCGGCAACAATCCTCACATATGGTGAAGAGTGTTGGGCATTAGAAGTTTGGCTGAATGACGAGTATTGGAGAGATGTTGATTGGTTTGAGAATGGTGGTAGATTTTCGAGATTGGGAAACGGTAGTGTAGGCATCGGTGGAACTTGAGTGGTAGAAGGTTGAGTGGATTGTGGTGGTGTTTCAGATGGTCTAGTGGTATTAGGTGAAGGTTGATTGGGAGTTGGTGAGAATTGAGTTTGTTGAGGCCGGTTTGCAGCTTGCTTGTCTGGATTTTCCGAGTTCTCTATCACTTTGATTGTAGGTATTGGAGATTGTAGCACTTCGTTATTTCTGTGTATGACTCGGTTTGGCTAACTGTTCTTTCAATTTCCGGATCAAACACTAATGGCGATGATTTTCCGGATTTCCTCGTATGATGCATACACATAAACATTTACCTGCAAAAACAAAAACAAGAAACCACACGTAATTCTGAATAAAAATAAATAAACACAATTTTTGGATTTTTATACTTTCTAAAAACAGTTAAAACAAAACACTTTGCGCGCGACTCCCAAGCAACGACGCCATTTTGATGACTGTCGAATGGGTCATACAAAAACCTAAATAAACTACGTAGATAGAGTAAATAGGGTATCGAACTAGAGGAGTATGGTTAAAAATGCTATGAATTAAGTACTAATTAACTAACTTCAAAAGTATAAAATCAGTTTGGTTGATAGTCTGATTAACTAAAAATTACTAAAAAAACAAGTTTGTAAACAGTTGGAGAAACAATGGTTCCTCTGGATTTCAGATTCAAAGTAAACTTCATTTACGTGTTTGATTGTTTACAATCACATAGACATAATTGTATAATCTGATTAATTGATTGTGATTATCTAACGACTACTTACTTCGATTGTAAACAACAGAAGGTTATCATGTATATGATCAACTGGAATAACCAACCTTAACCGTTATCATATTGATCCCAATTACTAGAAATCTCGGGAACTGAATGAGTTCGAATCAAGAATTAAATAAAAGCAATCGTTTACAATTCAACTAATCAAATCTAATGGTAAAAAGTATTGAATGCTTAGATTACCAAGTTCAACACAATCGAAAACACATAACTTAGTTCACTTACAAGAATCCTCCACCCAGAGGAAACCATATAGAGAATAGCGCTCATATTGGTCTTACAAGATGTGGATCAATTCATGAATCGGAGACGATAATAGACGTTGTAGTCCCACCTCCGGTTCACCAAATCGTTAATTCCAACCTTTGGTGTCCCATGCCATGGAATATCCGGATGTATCTTGGTTCACTCTTTCTATAAATCCAAACCCCGTCTTGACTCCTTCATAATTCCCAAAGGCATCACATGCCTCTCACCTTGATTCCCGTAACTGTCATACTCATCATAGCCATCTCCGAATTCCCCTGAACTGTTCCATGATCAAACATCGAAGTTCTAAATGAGACCTGTTGTTGCTGAGCTGGTTGGTAATGGGAAGGTTGGGTTGGTAGAGGAATTGAGGTTGATGAGTTAACGGGTCGAGTTTTGACATGGTCGAATGGTGTTATCATCGGTAAAAAGCAATCGTTTACAATTCAACTAATCAAATCTAATGGTAAAAAGTATTGAATGCTTAGATTACCAAGTTCAACACAATCAAAAACACATAACTTAGTTCACTTACAAGAATCCTCTACCCAGAGGAAACCATATAGAGAATAGCGCTCATATTGGTCTAGAAATCTTCAAAAGCTCGATAAACAGTTGAATTCATGATTGCAATGGTTGATCTTGTCAAAGGAATGATGATTGGAGGTTAAGAATACCCAAAGTTCGCTGCTTTACTCCCTAATTTTGTCCCAAAAGTCCAAGATACCATCATTAGGGTTAAAACCCTTTATTATACCCAATACAAGCTTTGCGCGTTTTTCTGGAAATCGGGGACCGTAAGCTACAGTCTCAGACCGTAGGTTACGGTCGCAACTTTCTGTTTCTTTTTGGTCGCCTGACCGTAAGCTACGGTGCATAACCGTAAGCTATGGCCAGGTCTTGCTGGAACTTCTTTGTCCGTCATTAACAATCCGTAAGCTATGGTCATCAAACCGTAGCCTACTTTGAGATCCACTAGCCTTCTCTTTCTTCACATACCACTTTCCGATAATGACCAAAAGGGCCCTGGACTTTGTTCTTTTACGTTCTTTGCACTTTCAAGCTATAACTCAACCCGAAACAACTCCCGATTAGTACCTTTTGCTATCACGAGTGTTGCACTCATCTCTAACCGCTTTAACTTCACCGAATTAAGCGATTAACATGCAAAACCGCAATCTCTCATAATTATCACATTCAAAACATATAATCACTTAAAATGTAACAAAAACCATAATATAAACACCTTAGCACTCGAGAATTCCAAAGAAAGGAAGATAAACTCAAAATTGAGGGAATTCGATTGACTTAAATTGCTAAATTCGTACCAAAAGGTATTTGCCTAACCCTCATTGGACACAAATATTGGTCACTCTGCTGTACGAAAGTATTGACCTGTTCACCAATAGTCTAACATTGTAATTCAAAAGGATGATCTCAGTGTACTCACATGCTACGATGAATCGTTGTGCTTATCTTGATCGGGGAGCATGTCATGCAATGGGACACACAGGTACAATAGTGTAATATTACCTTAACCGTATTACGAAGTTGAAAAATTGAAAATTGAGTGTTAAAGTTTAAGTGGACAAACATATTGGCAATCATTAGACTAGTTTGAATAAGTTCGCCATGAAAAGTGCTCTTTGGTCTGCCTAAAAACGATTTTGATCCCATTGCAATTGTAATTGTATATTATCTGTTGAGTTAGTCTCTTTGTTTATTTGCGTGTCTGTTTATAATCTCTTAAAAATTAAAAAAGTAGAAAATTCAAAAAAACCAAAATTAGAGTGTTTTATTTGTTTTAAATTAAAAATTTTAACCATTCTTGAAGGTTTGATCGATCATCAAAAGTTGAAGAAATTTAAATTGTGAAGTCCGATTACAAGTACTTGTATGTTCATATGTTACTTCCCTGTTGCATAGAAATGTTTGCTTATGAGTTTCTGAGCATGTGCAGAACTTGATTTTAATCAAGAAACAGAGGTTGATGAAGATTGAGATGTTGTTAGATGATGACAAAGTATGAAGTATCACAATAACAAGGTGTACCTGAGTCAAAGAATAAGATACGAGTAATCGTTTGGCAGTGATAGTACATTTGAAAAGGTATATGTGAACCAGCTTGAAAGAGAAAGATTGAAGAATGGAAGAGCTGACGAGAATCCTCTCTCGTATTCTTTTTAAACAAGGTGTTCAAGTAAAAGCTGATAATGTTCAAGAAGAATAAAAAACCTAAGTTTGAAGATAAAGAGTTGAAATATTCTCCCATAGAGACATGATAAAGACAGCATAAACCTAGGGGGATATTGTAAGGCCATGAAACTGAGTAGGTTTACACTTGTCTTTATCAAGCACACTTATAAGTTATTGGATCTAGATTTTTGGTGATTTGGATTAGGCCATGTGGGCCGACTTATATGTTGGGTAGTAGACTTAATATTGGACTGGCTAGTGATCATGTGTGCGCTTGTTTAGAATAGTGTGTGGTTTGGGCTTAGGCCCAGGTTGTAATAGGGTTCCCCTATGTGATATAAATAGGGGTTCCTAGGTCATTTGTGGGGTTGCTTGTTCATCAGAAATTCGTAACCTAGTTCATTATACCATATGAGTTTATCTCGTGTGCAATCAATATCAGTTCTTGTTCTTGACACTTTCAATTATTTTCCGCATCTTTGATAGTGTTTTTGGTATCCTACGAAGATCTTTGGACTTACAAGCTTTGTTGGCAAAATGGTGGTGGAAATTAGAAGAGAAGGAAGACGCTCTTTGGGTTCGAGTTATCATGGCTAGACACAAGGTGAAAAACAAATTTTACTCCAATTTTAATAAAAGAATTGCATGTGTGCGGAGGGACACTAGAGCTGTGGAAAAAGAATTTACAAAATCAACATGTCACTCAAAGATAATTTAAAAGGAAGGGCTGGAGAGGGCAACTTGATCCTTTTTTGGATTGATAACTGGGTGGGAAATGGTCCATTAAAAGAAAGCTTCAAAGAACTCTTTAATTTGGCTCAAAACAAAGAAGCCAAAATTAAAGATTATATGGTCAAAGGACAGCAAACTCAATGGAATTGGCAGTGGAGTAGAAACCTCAAAGATGGCGCTGAAATAAACAAGCTTTTGAAGCTGCAACAGGTATTAACAACATCAATTTTCATGGCGGTTCAGATTTTTGGACGTGGAACGGAGAAGACCGAGACACCTTAACTGTCGCGGGGCTTAGAAAAAGGTTATACGAGTCGGAAAACCCAGAAGACAATGATATTTGGAGGATATGGAACAACTGGGTCCCACCGAAAATCAATATTTTCGGGTGGAGAGCCGTGCTAAATAGAATTCCGTCCAAAGCGAGCTTGGCAAATAGAGGTGTTTTCTTCCGGATAAGCTATGTTCCAGATGCGGCCTAAGAGAAGAAAACCGACTATCATGTCGTTTGGGATTGTTGGGTTGCAAAGTCAATTTGGTGGACGATTCTTGTTTGGATTAAAGTACCGTTTCCAAATGGGAGATTTGTCTATTCAAGAGCTTCTCGGCTTGGCAACGGGGATGAACGGGTCGAAAGATTTGAAGAAGATTATTGGCGGGATCCTCTTAGTCACGACGTAGGAGATTTGGAAGGCGAGAAACCAGAAGACTTTCAATGATAACTCCATCAACTTCAACCGAACGGCGGACCTCATCAAAGAAAATACTTTTCTTTGGATTACTAATATATCAAAGTGTGTTAATCTTGATTGGGATAGATGATGTGAATTTAAAATTCAAGATGTAATATTGTAAGTTCGGGTTTCAGTTTTCAGCTGGCCCGGTTTTCTATTATTATCAATAGAAGTTTTGCCATTCAAAAAAAATCTATTTTACGAACAGAGTGTAAAGCTGTTATTTTACCATATGCAATTCAATTTACATTCTTTGGTAAGTATTAAAGTAGCAAACATTTTTCAACAATAATTCTTGCAAGTTGAAATGCTACCAACGCTTAGCAACATTCTAACCCGTTAATAAAGATCAAAATTATAGTGGCAGTTTGACTATTGTCAACAATAATTGTAGCAAATTATAATTGCGGCCCGTTACAAAAGACCGGTTGTAAGTTATCTATTGTAATACGAATGCAAGTTGCTTTATCACTGTTGCATTTTCTGAATTTGAGTTTTTACATAATCGCAAAGCAAAGGCTAACCTTTGATACTGCATTGCACATACATGTATATTAGGTATGATTTTAACTTACCCAGAATTGTAGCAGCTTCATCAGCATCCAAATTATCCTAATAAAAATTCAACACTTTCATCCTAATAAGAAGCAAGCATATGTTTAAAGCCATAGCCCTTACAAAAGTGGGACTATCGCCTTTTGAAGGAGCCAACACGCCTTCATCTGTAGTGATCCTATAGAAAGCGTGGAATGTGTTCGTGTAATTAGCCTCTAGGTTGCAGGTAGGGTGGCATCAACCTGCATATGAATAAGTGACGGATTAGCTGGTTATCAGACACTTGTTGTTATAAATATAATTTATTTCTTTAAAATGCATTAACATCTAAAAACATATGTGTAGAGTTTCTTGGATTGCCTCTCTTGAACGGTAATATTTTTTCCATCGACTGTGATTGGCGACGCCTGAACATTATACTCTCTCTAACAAAAACCTTTGTTTTTGACCGAGCTAAGCCCATTTTGGCAAGCTCAGTACAAACAAACAATAACTGAAAAAGAGAAATAAAGAAACTAATTCTGCATTCAACCGTTTTAACCCGACCAAACTGACACTTTAAATGACCCGTTTAACCAGACTATTTTGCTAGGCCTAGTATAGACTAAACAATCACTGCTACAGATACAAAAAATGAGTACGACGTTGCTTCGAACTTGGATAACATTGGGTTTAATAGGCTCAAACTTCTTGAATTCCTCCAGCAATGCATGTGAAAATAGCAACAATAAAAATGATTGGTTGAAAATGAAATTTCATTCCAAATCCATCCAGTTTGCAAAAGACCTAAAGTGAACATCAAAGTTTGATGTTAAATTCTACACTTGAAATTCAAACTCTATACAATCAGAAAGTTTCCAACACAAATTTAAACCGAAAGGTCATAACAATTATAAAAGCTGTTATCAACAACACCGCCCCAATTCATATCAAAACAAAGAAGCTCATATTATCTGTTGACTGATGAAACTAAACAGTTGTGTATCGAATCAAACACCACAAAGCAATCATCTTCGGCCATCAGTGCCCACCAGAAAGCACACATACATAATTGTTGGTTTAGGTCAAAAAAGGATATATATATATATATGCTTCATTGTAAGACATCATACTTCAATAACTAAATAATGGTAAGAGACACACATATAATATACCTTGATGTATGAGCTTCAATTGAAACTTTCAGAATCAAATCACATTATTGAAATGTTTGAATGGATCTGGACCCTTTTTTGTGAATTGTGTTTCTACTGTTTCGTAATTGTAACATCAGCTTCCTCTGCCATGTTTCATTAATAAATATATTCTGGCATTTACAAAGAGAAAAGCTAGACTCTTTTTAGTAATTACGAACCAATATGAAAGAATATATGCAAGGATTTCATAACCCATTAAGAAATTGAAACCGACATTAAAGGATTGAAACCTAATCTTAAAGAGATTAATGTTGGATATTTTAGTGTAATTTGAGATTGCGTGTGACGTCCAAATAAGAGTGCACACTTATTTGAAGGTCATCGGGACTAACGGGGGATCCAAGGGGGCAACGCCCCCTTGGCGGGGGTTCGGGGGCAGCGGCCCGAGAGAAGCAGGGTCCAAGGGGCAGCAGCCCCTGGCGGGGTCCTGACTGGGGTCGAGCTGACCTGGTGGTTTGTGCAAAATATGCACTTTTGGAAACTTAAGGGACTAAAGTGGTTTGTGCAAAATAAAAACTGCCTGCAGTTTGTGAAAACTGGATATACGCTCCCAATGAAAACTGCCAAAATAATCAAAATTTGATTATTGACTCTCAATTAAAAATTGCCAAACAAAAATCTAGAATTTTTCTGATTTTATCTGATCAAAGATTGATAGCCACTCCAATTGTTTGATCTGATAGTGATTACACGACTTCAGATTTATCCAAGCAATTTCGAATTTTCCCAAAAAAGATCAAACAATTTTAGTGAAGATGACAAGCGCCGGTGAATCTGCGAAGGCCATGACGAACAAATTTGCGAAATTGGACAAGTTTGAAGGGCAAGACTTTCGTCGCTGGCAAAAGAAGATGCATTTTCTGTTGACGAGTTTGAAAGTGGTGTACGTTCTGAGTATCCAGATGCCCGAGGAAGTGACGGATGAGCTGTTGGAACAAACTAGGAAGCGTGGAAAGTGGTTGAATGATGATTACATCTGTCGTGGGCATATTCTGAATGGTATGTGTGACTCTCTTTTCGATATTTATCAAAATGTTGAATCTGCAAAAGAACTGTGGGAATTACTAGAGGCCAAATACATGGCTGAAGACACGTCTAGTAAGAAATTCTTGGTCAGTGATTTTATGAATTATAAAATGGTTGATGGTAGACCCATCATGGAACAATACAATGAATGTCTAAGAATTTTGGGTCAATTCGAACAACATGGTTTAAAGATGGATGAAGCTATTTCTGTTCCATCTATCATTGATAAACTTCCTCCTTCATGGAAAGATTTTAAACATACTTTAAAACATAAGAAGGAGGAAATGAATTTGGTTGAACTTGGAAGTTGTTTTCGAATTGAGAAGTCTTGTCGGGCCATGGAAAATGTTAACAAAGACAAACACGTTGGTGGGTCTTCTGTTAACATGGTGGAAGAAAGTGGTCCTAGTCTCAATAATTCTAACAAGGGAAACAACAAAAGAAAGTATCAAAGTGGGTTTAACAAGAAGAACAAGGCTGTGAAGTATGCAAAACAGACCAATGATCAAGGCTGTTGGAAGTGTGGTAAACCATGATACTTCAAGAGAGATTGTCGTGTTGGTAAAGCCAAGAATGAAGCTGGCACTGGTGGATCCTCTAAGGATCCAAAGCAACAAGGTCATAAATTAAACTTTAATTATAATTCGGATGTGAATTATGTTTCACTAATTTCTGAAGCATTTTATGTGCAGGACGATTCTGTTGCTTGGTGGTATGACTCGGGAGCAACAAGTCACGTATGTAAGGATCGAAGATGGTTCAAGGACCTTACATTAATTAAAGATGGATCTGTTTTAAAGATGGGAAATGTTGCAACCGAGCCAATCCACGGAATTGGAAGTGTAGTACTAGTATTTACTTCTGGAAAAACTCTAAGTTTAAGTAATGTATTGTATGTACCCGGCATTCGGAAAAACTTGTTATCCGGTATCGTATTAAATAATTGCGGGTACAAACAAGTGTTAGAATGTGACAAGTATATCTTGTCTAAACATGGTTCTTTTATCGGATTTGGCTATTTATGTTATGGTATGATTATGTTAAATCTAGAAGTGTCGTTTAGTGATAATTCTGTTTGTATGATTGATTCTGCACCTAGTGTAAATTCATCTAAATCTGAATTATGGCATGCTAGATTAGGACATGTACATTATAAACGACTTATGGAAATGTCTAAGATGAGCTTAATTCCGGCAGTTAATTTAACAAATGAGAAGTGTCATTCTGCAAGTTGAATAAAATAACTAAAAAACCATTCTTGCAACATGTTACTAGAGAAAGTAAATTGTTAGATTTGATACATAGTGATCTATGTGATTTTCATGGTACACCATCATTAGGCAACAAGAAGTATGTTGTAACCTTTATAGATGATGCTACTAGGTTCTGTTACGTTTACTTGTTACATGCAAAAGATGAAGTTTTGGAAAAGTTTAAAATCTATAAACAAGAAGTAGAGCTTCATCAAAGTGAATTGATCAAAACCCTACATACGGATAGAGGTGGTGAGTATTTTGATCCGGAATATTTCCAATCAACTGGAATAATACACCTTACCACAGCTCCTTACACACCGGAACAAAATGGTGTGGCAAACAGGAAGAATAGGACACTAAAAGAGATGGTTATTACCATGCTGTCCCATTCGGGTCTAAATAATGGGTTTTGGGGAGAGGCTATGTTGACAGCTTGTTATTTGTTAAACAGGGTTCCTAATAAAAGGAACTAAACAACCCCTTTTGAGCTTTGGTATAAAAAGAAACCCGAGTTGCAAAAACTAAGAGTTTGGGGTTGTAGAGCCGTGGTAAGGCTCAATGATCCTAAGATAAGAAACTTAGGGGAAAGAGGTATAGAATGCATTTTCATTGGATATGCTGAGCACTCATTTGCTCACAGGTTCTATGTAATAGAACCAAATGACCACGTTTCAATACATACGGTTATTGAGGCAATTAGTGGAAATGTAGAATATGATGAAGAAAGATTCACATCTATACCTAGGCCAAAGGATATGAATCTTTCTCTCCAGATTTCTAGTGGAAAAGAAATTATGCCTTCAACTAGCACTGAACCAAGAAGGAGTTCAAGAGAAAGAAAGGCCAAGTCTTATGGTGACGATTTGTAACATTTGTCAAAAACGGGTTTTTCCAAACCCGCTTTGTTTGTAATCGAATATCAAGTTATAAATGTTTCGTTGCGTATTTATGTTTATTTTAATTTTAAACGATGCATAATTAATAAACAAATTAGTTTTTAAAAACTATAATTAATAAAAAGTGAAAATAAAATAAATAAAAAAGAAAACCGGCTGCCGGGATTCGAACCCGGGTCAGCCGGGTGAGTCAAAGCTTTAACTCGCGTATATATAACCACTCCGCCACTTGATGTTTTTGTAAGTTTTAGGAAACAATTAAAACTTATGAACAACCATGAATCAACCTGTTGCGCCAAACTGAAACCGTAATCGGCTTCCAACCGTCCAAAACGTTTGAGTGATCGCGGATTCTAGATTATAACCGATGCACCGACGATCCTAATCAATTCAGTCTTGAATTAACTTGAATTCTGGTGATGTTCGGTTTTTATAACCGAAGATATTCATTTCCTGAATTACTCCAACAATAGCTTCCTCTCTTGACTCAAAATCATCCGCAGAACCTTCAATTTCACTTTCGCTTTATTTTCAGTTCGTCGGAAAAGCTTTTTGAACTCGCCGGACTTTCGCTGAAAACCGTGTCTTCCGTTAAAACAGTAAGTTTCTCAATTCTTCTATCTTCTATCAGTTGTTAAGCTTTTGCTAACTCAAACCCTTAAATAGGAATCAGTTCCAGGCGACGATATCGGATAATCATCACTCGCCGGAAAATTTCTGAGAATTTCTAGAACTCGCTGTGAAACGGTATAAACCTTTAAACATTCTGATAACTCTTGTTCGGTACTTCAATTCCACATCTAGCTAATCAAAATTGTTAATTGGTCCGCTCAGACAAAGTCCATAAAAACAGAGCCGACGACTTCGCCGGAACTCTGAGAAAGATCATTTCTCCGGTATGTTTACTTCCAAAATCTTCCCTGCCATTTCATTTTAATCATTTGAATGTTTGTCAATCGAATTAAACAAGAAACAGTAGGGTAATCGTTGTCTGTGATATTCTAACGAAGAAGACGAAGTTAGTTTGTATATAAGTTTAATATAATTTGGATTATAACTCGGGTTAGACACACAGTCCAGCGGTGGACTGTGTGCACACATTAATCACACGCCGCGAGTTCGATCCTTGACACAAACTCATTAGCTGTAATAAAGAAGTTCTTTTTTTAACTGAACCAGATTAATTCAAGGAAGATGTTAAGTATAATAAAAATCGATATATTAACCAGGTTAGACACACAGTCCAGCGGTGGACTGTGTGCAACACTAACCCACAGGTCCCGGGTTCGAGACCTGTTACACACGCCGGTTCGATGATTAAAATCCTTTTTGAAAATAAAATAATTTTGAATAAACTAAAACAGTATATAAATATAATTAAAAACAGAATTATTTCGGGTTAGACACGTAGCTCAGTTGGTAGAGCTGCGTGCACGCGTACGGGAGGTCTCGGGTTCGAGCCTTACCCGGCGCACAAATGCACACTAGCGAACCGGTCAAACAGTCAACAGTCACGGTCAACGGTCAATGGTCAACGCAAAAGTCAACATTTTTTTTATATTTTTATTTATTTATTTAATTTAAAATCAATTAAAAATACTTAAAAATAATGTTTTTAAAGATAGAAAATAGCCTTAAACTCACAAAAATATATCTAAAAATCCTATTAAAATTATTAATAAAATCCACTCATTTACCATACCTTTCGTTATTATTTAGGATTAGTTAATTCTCGTCAATCAATCCTCTAAACTCGTGCGCATTTCATCATCTTCAACCGAACGCACCCAAGGTGAGTGAATCTCTACAAATTCCCCGTTTTAATCACGTTTTTGGGGTGTATCATGTGTCTTATTATTTATCACATTTAAACTATTGTGCATCTATCATATCCATGAACAAATGTGTATTCAACATGTATCAACTGTTTGTGTGGTTATTTTTTAGATTAAATTTATCATTTTTCAGTACATACATTATCATAGGCCGCCGCTCCCCATTACATTATGAGCGTTGAGCTGTTCCCCATTACATTATGAGCGTGAACCAGGCGTTGCCAACATACGATCGGCTCGTTTGATTGAGCCTTGATCGCACAGACATTTATCATAAGCCGTCCGTTCCCCATTACATTATGAGCGTGAACGTGACGTTGCCAACATATATAGTTTCATTCATGTTATATATTCATGCAAGTTGGTTGTTATTGTATGTTATTTTTTGTTGTTGTTATTGTTATTGTATGACTTAATTACGTTTGCTCACATATGATTATTGCACAATTTTCCATGATAAAGATAACAAGAGATCAATAATAAATGTTTTCTAACAAGGTTCACTCGCCAACTTACGTTGACCCAAAAACCCCCATTTTTACACATGATACAGGTGATCAAGCTGCAGCAAGAAATACATAGGATGGCTTAGAAGAATAAACTGGTTTAGATTTTGGATTGTTTAGTTGATTATCTTTCTTTGTATTTGTATGAACATGTTTGGAATATTGAGGATGAAATTTTGAATTTAAAAAATATGAAACATATTAGTAAATATCATGAGCTTTGGTGATAACCCAATTATGCCCCGACTCTTATTCCGCTGCGGGTCGGGGTGTGACAGATTGGTATCAGAGCTATGACTATAGGGATATAGGATAGGTTATTAGACCCTTAGAGCCTATACTATAGTTGATTAGAATTTTTAAAATTTTTGTGTGTTACATGCAAAATTCATGATGTTTATATGTTTTATGTTTAATGTTACATTCAATGTTATGCAAGCATGTTCATAAGTACATATTATTATATAATGCCTATCATGAATCATATTCTCATAACATATCATATCCATGAGAGCACACACCACCTCATTTTCATGATTGTTTTTACATGTGTATTTTCAAATCACATCAAAGTGAGTTCTCATGACGGGCATGTAGTAACTGGAAGGGTACAAGTACCGGTAGTCGGAACGTCCTGTCTAGGCTTGGCATTCGTATAAATCCAAAATAAAGGACTAGTTTGCCTACCTGGGGACTAACGATGAGAGTACGAAGTACCTATTAGGCCAAAGCATGCTATACTAAACGTCGTGTGAGCTAACCCCACTTTGAGTTGTCATTGTGTCTAACCTGGACACCTACCGACCATACATCTCGTAAACATATTTCATGGTTTTCATTCGGGTAATGCGAGTGTTAAACTGCCAATACTAATGTGAATCCTACCAAGCCAATAGTCATGGGGGCCCACATGACTATACAGGTGGAGGTATGGGGGACATTTGATGCCCAACATGAGCAAACCCAAGACATCCTATGGATGTAGTTGCATTATTGATATTTATGTTATTTTTATTTTCTTTAAGACACATGACACCTAAAAAGACTCCATAAACTCACAATCTTCTTATGGATGTTCCTGTAGATGTCGGCTAGGCAACAACGAGGGGGTAGAAGATCAGGAAGGTCACACGAACGCTTGGCCACTCAAATCGCAAAACAAATGGCCGCGGTGCTTCCTGACATTGTGGTTCAAGTACAACAAGCTCTCGCCACAAATCCCACCAATCCTCCCCAGCAAGAAGACCAGAACATCGGCAACCCTCCTACCAAAAAGTGCTCATATAAACATTTCAAGTCTTGCGATCCTCCGAAATTTGAAGGGACCGAAGGTGTCACTGCTCTCCTCCATGGTTTGAGGAAATGGAAAACACCTTCCTCAACTGCGATTGTCCCGAGGATCGCAAGGTATGATACGCAACCGGGAGACTATTTGGGGTAGCTCTTACCTGGTGGAATACTGAAAAGGGTAAGAGAGGAATCGAGGATGCAATGGCCTTAACGTGGGAGGAGTTAAGGGAAATCATGACGAGACGCTTCTGCCCTAGAAGTGAGATTAAAAAGTTAGAGGATGAATTTCATTCATTGAAGCAAAAGGAGGGAGATCATACTTCCTGCAACAAGAAGTTCTTAGAGTTGAACCAAATGGTCCCTAACTTGTTCACCCCAGTTTACCGCTTAGTCGAGCACTATATTCGAGGTCTTCCCTCGAAAATTCAAGACTCAGTTCTCAGCACTTCGCCAGCAACACTTGAAGCTGCTATGGAACTAGTTACTGAGCTTACCGAGAATCGAATTCACAACGGTAAATTTAAAGATGAGAAAAAGAAAGCCCCCGTTGAGGTCCAAACTTCAAACCATTCCACCTCCTCCTCTAAGTTTGCTAACAAGAGGAAACGTAACACCAGAAACTTTGCTGTCACACAAACGAATTTCCCTATCCCTGCTGCACCCATTACCCAAGTTGCCCCCTCACCTGCACCATATAAAAGGCCATACTCTGGCCCATTCCCAAAATGCAACCGTTGCCAATACCATCACTTTCCTGATCATCCCTGCCAACATTGCACCGGCTGTGGTCGCGCAGGTCACACTGTTCAAACTTGTCGCATACCTCAGCGGACGAACCGCCACCAGCCCTCAACCCAAACCCACCATCAAATAATGGGTCAAGCCCAACAACCTCTACTACTACCACCTACCCAACATTTAGCCCAATCGTACTACCAACCCAACTATCCCATGGTGCAACCTATGCGGGCTTGCTACAATTGTGGAGACCCAAGCCACTTTAGAAACACTTGTCCACGTTTGGTAAACATTATACATGCTCAAGCCCAAGCAAATCTGGTGAATCAGGCTAACCAAGCTCCTCCACCTGCAAGAGGAAGAGCTTTCAACATCAACGCTAATCAGGCTAGAGCTGACAGCAATGTGGTTAACGGTACGTTTCTTATCAATGGTAGTTATGCATCCATGTTGTTTGATACGGAGTGTGTCCTTAGAGTTTGAACCCATCCTCAACCAAGTTCGTGATAAGCTCATGAAATCCATAATAGTAGAAGTTCTGACGGAAAACCGGTCTCATTAAACTCTATTATACGCAATTGTACTCTCACCTTAAACGATCACGATTTTCCAGTTGACCTCATTCCTATGAAGTGGGAAGCTTTGACGTTATAATTGGTATGGACTGGCTCAGCAACATCAGGCTGAAGTTGTATGCCGCGAAAAGTTTATACGCATTCCTCTTACAAACGGTCAGACTCTACGAATCTTTGGAGAAACCCCATCGAAAGGGCTCAGATTAACGTCCTGTCTTCAAGCTCGAAAATATCTCCGCAAGAATTATGTCGCATTCTTAACTCATGTCGTCAAAAAGGGAACCAAGGAGAAGAAACTTGAAGACATCCCAGTAGTAAAAGATTTTCCGCAAGTTTTTCCTGACGATATCTCAGGACTTCCTCCCGTGAGAGAAGTCGAATTTCGCATCGATCTTATACCGGTGCTACACAGTTGCAAAGTCTCCTTATAGGTTAGCCCCCTCCGAAATGCAAGAGCTAGCCAGTCAATTGCAAGAGTTGACTGACAAAGGATTCATACGTCCTAGCTCCTCGCCTTGGGGTGCACCTGTCCTTTTTGTGAGAAGAAAGATGGAACGTTTCGCATGTGCATCGATTACAGAGAACTCAACAAGTTAACGGTCAAGAACCGCTATCCATTACCTCGCATTGATGATCTTCTTGACCAACTTCAAGGCGCCAGCTGTTTTTCAAAAATCGACCTTCGTTCTGGTTATCATCAACTCAGAGTACATGAAGAAGACGTCCCAAAGACCGCCTTCCGAACTCGTTATGGTCTTTATGAATTCATGGTCATGCCATTTGGTTTAACCAATGCTCCAGCTGTCTTCATGGATCTAATGAACAGAGTCTGCAAACCCTATCTCGATCGTTTTGTTATAGTTTTCATCGACGACATCCTCATTTACTCAAAGTCTAAGTCTGATCATGAACGGCACCTTCGACTCATCCTTACACTCTTAGAGAATGAGAAGCTCTACGCCAAATTCTCCAAATGCGAATTCTGGTTAAAAGAGGTACAATTCCTTGGACATGCCCGTCAATGACAAGGGAATACATGTCGACCCCTCAAAGATCAAAGCCGTACAAGAATGGTAAGCGCCACGTACACCAACCGAAGTAAGATCATTCCTTGGTTTAGCTGGTTAATATCGCCGTTTCATTTCAAATTTCTCCCGCATTACTGTACCACTCACGGCTTTAACTCATAAAGGAAAACCCTTCATATGGGGACCCAATCAAGAAGAAGCCTTCCAAACCCTTAAACAAAAACTCTGTGATGCACCTATTCTCACTCTTCCTGAAGGTTGTGATGACTTCGTAGTTTATTGCGACGCGTCAGGGCAAGGACTAGGCTGTGTTCTAATGCAAAGAGGAAAGGTGATAGCTTATGCTTCTAGACAACTCAAAATTCATGAGAAGAACTACACCACCCACGACCTAGAACTTGGAGCCGTTGTGTTCGCTCTTAAGATATGGAGACATTATCTCTACGGTACTAAGTGTGAAATATACACTGACCACAAGAGTCTTCAACATATCTTCAACCAAAAGGAGTTAAACATGAGGCAACTAAGATGGGTCGAACTTCTTAATGACTACGATTGTGAAATTCGGTATCACCCTGGCAAGGCAAATGTGGTGGCCCACTCAGTCGAAAGGGATATGCGAACTCCATTCGTCTTCTATGTTCGCAAATTGAACCGACATCAAAGATCAAATTCGAGAAGCCCAACATGTTTCAGTAACGGAAGACGATGTACGAAAGGAGCTGTCCTGTGGAGCTGAACTTAAAATTGAAACTAAATCTGACGGTATTCTGTACTATCTAGATCGCATATGGATTCCTGACCACAACAACCTTCGTGAATTCCTTATGAATGAGCACACAAAAAACGATACTCTATACACCCAGGAGCCGACAAAATGTATCAAGACCTTCGATACACCTACTGGTGGCATGGAATGAAAAAGGATATTGCTGTTTTTGTTTCCAAGTGCCTTACATGTTCCAAGGTGAAAGCTGAACATCAAAGCCCTCAGACTCCTGGTCCAACCTGAAATACCTATATGGAAGTGGGAAAACATAACCATGGACTTCATTACCGGGTTACCTCGCACTTCTGGTGGGTATGACCTATATGGGTAATCATTGATCGTCTTACAAAATCAACTCACTTTATTCCAATCCGCGAAGATTTCAAGAACGAGAAGCTAGCTCGTATCTACATCAGCGAAATCGTAAGCCGACATGGTGTACCGTTAAGCATTATTTCAGATCGTGATGGTCGTTTCACTTCACGAACATGGCAGGCCGTACAAGCCGCTTTGGGTACACGATTAGACCTCAGTACGCTTATCATCCTCAAACTGATGGACAATCTGAACGCACCATTCAAACTCTTGAAGATATGCTTCGAGCATGTGTCATAGACTTCAAGGGAAATTGGGACGCTCATCTACCATCAGTTGAATTTTCGTACAACAACAGCTATCATTCAAGTATCGGCATGGCACCTTTTGAAGCCTTATATGGTCGTCAGTGCCGATCTCCAGTATGTTGGCACGAAATTGGGGAAGCTCAAATCACTGGTCCAGAATTGATTCAAGAAACCACAGACAAGATCCATCAAATTCGAAACAATCTCCTAGCGGCTCAAAGTCGTCAAAAGAGTTATGCAGATAAACGACGAAAGCCTTTGGAGTTTAACATTGGTGATCATGTACTTTTAAAAGTATCACCGTGAAAGGGAGTAGTTCGTTTTGGCCAAAAAGGCAAGCTAGCACCACGCTACGTAGGACCTTTCAAGATACTCGAAAGAGTAGGACCTGTAGCATACAAGCTTGATCTACCAGAAGAACTCAACAGAATTCACCTCACATTCCACGTATCAAACTTGAAGAAGTGCCTCGCCGATGAGAACCTCCATATTCCTCTGGAAGATATTCAGATTGATGAATCTATGCATTTCATTGAAAGACCAGTAGAGATTGTAACATCCGTCAAAAAAACGGATTTACCAAACCCGCTCCGTTTAATAACCGAACAATCAGTTAAAAATTTCGTAGCATATTTAAGGCCCAAAATAATTTTAAACGATACATAATTAATAAGTATATTGGAAAATATAATTTATATTTGAAAAAGTCTTAAAAATAGTGATTTAAAAATAAATTAGTGCTGCCGGGTTTCGAACCCGGGTCAGCCAGCGAGTCAAACACAGACTTAACACTCAACCCTTTAACCACTGCGCCGCTTGTGTTTCTTGTTTATTATTAGAGACAATTAATACATATTATAATTCTCGAATTCAAAAACCGGCGCGCCTAATTGCAGTCGTCGGAAATCCCGACTATCTCGCCAAGTTTGGACGGTTACTTCCCTTTTAACGTAAACTTTAATCTCATCATCAGTTATAACCGACGCCTGAGTCCGCGACACAAGTTATAACCGCCGGAAAACGTAATGACCGACGAATCAAGACGGAAATCGGACCAAATTCATCGATGTCCTGCCTTATAAATACCCCCTCTAACCTCTGTTAGCTTTTTCGCTCACAATCACACCTTTACCCGACGTAATTCCACTCGCCGGAAAAGTTCTGCACCTCGCCGGAAAACCAAGCCCTTCACTTCTGTGCCTTACTGAACCCCAGAGCTTATACCGAAGTCACCCACATTTATCTCAAGCTCGTTGAAGACTCTCTGCCGCAAGACATACGTCGCCGGAAGTTTCTGCTGTCACCGGAGTTTCGTCGGAGAAACAGAGGAGTCTAGTTCGGTATACCTTACGCTTAATTTTTCATTCTTTTTATTTATCACACCTGTAATTAACCTCAAACACTAAAAGAACATGATTTAATTTTCGAACCAGTCGGACCTCCGTTTCTGGTTGAGTCCAACGAAGAAGATGAAGTTTTAGTATCGTATAAGTATAATTAAAATCAAGATATATCTCGGGTTAGACACACAGTCCAGCGGTGGACTGTGTGCACATAAACACGCAGACGCCTCGAGTTCGATACTTGTCCCACGCATGCTTGCCTTAATAAAAATGTCCTTTTTTTTAAACCGAACCGGAGTCACCGCTGTTACATGTTAAGTTTAATAAAAACCAGAATAATAACCAAGATAGACACACAGTCCAGTGGTAGACCGTGTGAACGTTTAATCACACGTCACGAGTTCGAGTCCGGACTACCGCACCGGTCCGAACAATTATCCAACTTTTTATTTAAGACAGAAATGAAAATATTTAGTTTGTATATAAGTATAATAAAAATCAGATAATTTAACAAGTTAGACACACAGTCCAGCGGTGGACTGTGTGTTAACTCAACCCACAGGTCCCGGGTTCGAGACCTGTGGAGCGCACCGAGTCGTTGGATTAAAATCGTTTTTAAAAATAAATGATTTTCTGTTTAATTCAATTAATATATAAATATAATTAAAAACAGAAATATTTCGGGTTAGACACGTAGCTCAGTTGGTAGAGCTGCGTGCACGCGTACGGGAGGTCTCGGGTTCGAGCCTCACTCAGCGCACACATACACACATACGAACCGGTCAACAGTCAAAGTCAATGGTCAATGGTCAACGGTCAACGGTCAAAAAGTCAACATTTTTTTATTATTTTTATTTATTATTTTATTTAAAAATCAATTAAAAATACTTAAAAATAACATTTTTAAGGTTAGAAAATAGCCTTAAACTCACAAAAATACACCCAACAATCCTACTAAAATGGATTAATAAAACCCGTTTACTTACCGAAACATTATGCCATTATCTAGGTTAATTTCACTCGTGGTTAAAACCACTTCGTGCGCATTCAACATCATCAACCGAACGCACCCAATGTGAGTGAATCTTACAACTCCCCTTTTTAATTACACGTTTTGGGGTGTGTCATGTGTTACGAAATTAACTCGTTTATTTAAACTTGTGCCATACCATATTGTGATCTAAACTTAGATTGTATACATTGTTTGTAGTTATGTATTTCATATTGTCAATTTATATGCAATTCATTCATTAGGCCCATCAGTTCCTCGTGAGAGACGAGTTGAGCAACGCGTGCCTCAAAACAAATCCATTATTGTTCGTGTGTGTATTATTTAGTTTATATTGTTTGTAGATACGTATTTCATATTGTCAAGTTTATGCAATTCATTCATTAGGCCCATCAGTTCCCCGTGAGAGACGAGTTGAGCAACGCGTGCCTCAAAACGATCCATTATTGTTCATGTGTGTATTATTTAATATTAAATTGATTGGTGAATAAGTTTACATCTATTTTTACTCATGTGTGGTTGTGCACTTTATTTTATAATCAATTAAATAAACTTGTTCAAATGTTTTTCATAGGATTCACTCGCCAACTATTTGTTGATCCAAAAATCCTTTTTACACATGATACAGGTGAGCTGGATGAAGCAAGGAAAACATAGGAAATGCCTTAGAAGAAAACAAAGAAGCTTAATTGATGTTTAGGTCATGATGTAATTATGATTGTAAATTTCCATTAAATTGTATTAATGAATATGAAACGTTAAAATAAATGTCATGAGCTTTGATGATAACCCAATCATGCCCCGATCACCTTTTCCGCTGCGGGTCGGGGTGTGACAGAGATCATTGACTTCGGTGAAAAACGTCTAGAGAAAGTAAATTGTTAGATTTGATACAT
The DNA here is from genome assembly GCA_947069175.1 of Scalesia atractyloides. NCBI lineage: Eukaryota > Viridiplantae > Streptophyta > Magnoliopsida > Asterales > Asteraceae > Scalesia > Scalesia atractyloides. The sequence goes on along the minus strand of CAMTDV010000023.1, from coordinate 11,053,639 downwards.
AGTGATCTATGTGATTTTCATGGTACACCATCATTAGGCAACAAGAAGTATGTTGTAACCTTTATAGATGATGCTACTAGGTTCTGTTACGTTTACTTGTTACATGCAAAAGATGAAGTTTTGGAAAAGTTTAAAATCTATAAACAAGAAGTAGAGCTTCATCAAAGTAAATTGATCAAAACCCTACATACGGATAGAGGTGGTGAGTATTTTGATCCGGAATATTTCCAATCAACTGGAATAATACACCTTACCACAGCTCCTTACACACCGGAACAAAATGGTGTGGCAGACAGGAAGAATAGGACACTAAAAGAGATGGTTATTACCATGCTGTCCCATTCGGGTCTAAATAATGGGTTTTGGGGAGAGGCTATGTTGACAGCTTGTTATTTGTTAAACAGGGTTCCTAATAAAAGGAACAAAACAACCCCTTTTGAGCTTTGGTATAAAAAGAAACCCGAGTTGCAAAAACTAAGAGTTTGGGGTTGTAGAGCCGTGGTAAGGCTCAATGATCCTAAGATAAGAAACTTAGGGGAAAGAGGTATAGAATGCATTTTCATTGGATATGCTGAGCACTCATTTGCTCACAGGTTCTATGTAATAGAACCAAATGACCACGTTTCAATACATACGGTTATTGAGGCAATTAGTGGAAATGTAGAATATGATGAAGAAAGATTCACATCTATACCTAGGCCAAAGGATATGAATCTTTCTCTCCAGATTTCTAGTGGAAAAGAAATTATGCCTTCAACTAGCACTGAACCAAGAAGGAGTTCAAGAGAAAGAAAGGCCAAGTCTTATGGTGACGATTTGTAACATTTGTCAAAAACGGGTTTTTCCAAACCCGCTTTGTTTGTAATCGAATATCAAGTTATAAATGTTTCGTTGCGTATTTATGTTTATTTTAATTTTAAACGATGCATAATTAATAAACAAATTAGAATTTAAAAACTATAATTAATAAAAAGTGAAAATAAAATAAATAAAAAAGAAAACCGGCTGCCGGGATTCGAACCCGGGTCAGCCGGGTGAGTCAAAGCTTTAACTCGCGTACAAATAACCACTCCGCCACTTGATGTTTTTGTAAGTTTTAGGAAACAATTAAAACTTATGAACAACCATGAATCAACCTGTTGCGCCAAACTGAAACCGTAATCGGCTTCCAACCGTCCAAAACGTTTGAGTGATCGCGGATTCTAGATTATAACCGATGCACCGACGATCCTAATCAATTCAGTCTTGAATTAACTTGAATTCTGGTGATGTTCGGTTTTTATAACCGAAGATATTCATTTCCTGAATTACTCCAACAATAGCTTCCTCTCTTGACTCAAAATCATCCGCAGAACCTTCAATTTCACTTTCGCTTTATTTTCAGTTCGTCGGAAAAGCTTTTTGAACTCACCGGACTTTCGCCGGAAAACCGTGTCTTCCTTTGAAACAGTAAGTTTCTCAATTCTTCTATCTTCTATCAGTTGTTAAGCTTTTGCTAACTCAAACCCTTCAATCAGAATCAGTTCCAGGCGACGATATCGGATAATCATCACTCGCCGGAAAATTTCTGAGAATTTCTAGAACTCGCTGTGAAACGGTATAAACCTTTAAACATTCTGATAACTCTTGTTCGGTACTTCAATTCGACATCTAGCTAATCAAAATTGTTAATTGGTCCGCTCAGACAAAGTCCATAAAAACAGAGCCGACGACTTCGCCGGAACTCTGAGAAAGATCATTTCTCCGGTATGTTTACTTCCAAAATCTTCCCTGCCATTTCATTTTAATCATTTGAATGTTTGTCAATCGAATTAAACAAGAAACAGTAGGGTAATCGTTGTCTGTGATATTGTAACGAAGAAGACGAAGTTAGTTTGTATATAAGTTTAATATAATTTGGATTATAACTCGGGTTAGACACACAGTCCAGCGGTGGACTGTGTGCAGACATTAATCACATGCCGCGAGTTCAATCCTTGACACAAACTCATTAGCTGTAATAAAGAAGTTCTTTTTTTAACTGAACCTGATTAATTCAAGGAAGATGTTAAGTATAATAAAAATCGATATATTAACCAGGTTAGACACACAGTCCAACGGTGGACTGTGTGCAACACTAACCCACAGGTCCCGGGTTCGAGACCTGTTACACACGCCGGTTCGATGATTAAAATCCTTTTTGAAAATAAAAGAATTTTGAATAAACTAAAACAGTATATAAATATAATTAAAAACAGAATTATTTCGGGTTAGACACGTAGCTCAGTTTGTAGAGCTGCGTGCACGCGTACGGGAGGTCTCGGGTTCGAGCCTTACCCGGCGCATACATGCACACTAGCGAACCGGTCAAACAGTCAACAGTCACGGTCAACGGTCAATGGTCAACGCAAAAGTCAACATTTTTTTATATTTTTATTTATTTATTTAATTTAAAAATCAATTAAAATACTTAAAAATAATGTTTTTAAAGATAGAAAATAGCCTTAAACTCACAAAAATATATCTAAAAATCCTATTAAAATTATTAATAAAATCCACTCATTTACCATACCTTTCGTTATTATTTAGGTTAGTTAATTCTCGTCGATCAATCCTCTAAACTCGTGCGCATTTAATCATCTTCAACCGAGCGCACCCAAGGTGAGTGAATCTCTACAAATTCCCCGTTTTAATCACGTTTTTGGGGTGTATCATGTGTCTTATTATTTATCACATTTAAACTATTGTGCATCTATCATATCCATGAACAAATGTGTATTCAACATGTATCAACTGTTTGTGTGGTTATTGTTTAGATTAAATTTATCATTTTTCAGTACATACATTATCATAGGCCGCCGCTCCCCATTACATTATGAGCGTTGAGCTGTTCCCCATTACATTATGAGCGTGAACCAGGCGTTGCCAACATACGATCGGCTCCGTTTGATTGAGCCTTGATCGCACAGGCATTTATCATAAGCCGCCCTTTCCCCATTACATTATGAGCGCGAACGTGACGTTGCCAACATATACAGTTTCATTCATGTTATATATTCATGCAAGTTGGTTGTTATTGTATGTTATTGTTTGTTGTTGTTATTGTTATTGTATGACTTAATTACGTTTGCTCACATATGATTATTGCACAATTTTCCATGATAAAGATAACAAGAGATCAATAATAAATGTTTTCTAACAAGGTTCACTCGCCAACTTATGTTGACCCAAAAACCCCCATTTTTACACATGATACATGTGATCAAGCTGCAGCAAGAAATACATAGGATGGCTTAGAAGAATAAACTGGTTTAGATTTTGGATTGTTTAGTTGATTATCTTTCTTTGTATTTGTATGAACATGTTTGGAATATTGAGGATGAAATTTTGAATTTAATAAATATGAAACATATTAGTAAATATCATGAGCTTTGGTGATAACCCAATTATGCCCCGACTCTTATTCCGCTGCGGGTCGGGGTGTGACACGATTTTCAATTGTAGTTAGTTGAAGGATCTAGGATTGATATTAATTTTCAATATCAATATTGTTTCAATGTTGATGAGGATCCAAAGACATATAGTGAAGCAATGGCTTCAAGGGATGTTTCATTTTGGAAAGAAGCCATCCAAGATGAAATGGACCCTATTTTGCAAAATAACACTTGGAAATTGGTGGATTTACCTCCTGGTTGTAAACCACTGGAAGTAAATGGATCTTCAAGAGGAAGAGGAAGGTGGATGGTACTATTGATAAGTTCAAAGCCAAATTAGTAATCCAAGGGTTTAGACAAAAGGAGGGTATTGACTTTTTTGACACATATGCTCTTGTAGCAAGGATATCCACCATTAGATTATTATTAGCACTTGCTGCTATACATAATCTTGTAATTCACCAAATGGATGTGAAAACTGCGTTTTTAAATGGTGAATTAGATGAGGAGATTTACATGAAACAACCAGAAGGGTTTGTTATGCCTGGAAGTGAAAACAAGGTATGTAAACTAATTAAATCTCTTTATGGCTTGAAGCAAGCACCCAAGCAGTGGCATCAAAAGTTTGATGAGATTGTATTGTCTAATGGTTTTGCTTTTAACCAAGCAGATAAATGTGTTTATAGCAAGTTTGATGCTTCTGGAAACGGAGTCTTAATCTGTTTGTATGTAGATGATATGTTGATTTTTGGCACTAACCAAGATCAAGTTGATAGAACAAAAGAATTTTTATCATCTAAGTTTGCTATGAAAGATATGGGGGAGGCTGAGGTGATTTTAGGTATTAAAATCAAACGTGAGAACATGGGCATTTCAATCTCTCAATCACACTACATTGAGATGATCTTGAACAAGTTCAATTTCAAGGAGTGTTCTCCCGCAAGTACTCCTATTGATCCTAGTTTGAAGCTATTACCTAATAAAGGTATTGCGGTATCTCCACTTGAGTTCTCAAGAGCGATTGGATCACTTATGTACGCTATGATCAGCATCAGACCAGATATAGCGTATGCTGTTGGAAAACTTAGTAGGTTTACTAGCAATCCTAGTACTCATCACTGGCAAGCACTAGGTCGAGTATTCAAATACTTGAAAGTAACCATGGATTACAGTCTGACTTACATTGGATTTCCTTCAGTGATTGAAGGATATTCGGATGCGAGTTGGATAAACAATAAGGAAGATCATTCTTCCACAAGTGGTTGGGTATTCCTACTTGGGGGAGGTGCCATTTCTTGGGCTTCAAAGAAACAGACTTGCATAACTGATTCAACAATGGAGTCTGAGTTTGTAGCGTTAGCCGCAGCTGGCAAAGAAGCTGAGTGGCTAAGAAACTTGATTTATGAGATTCCATTGTGGCCAAAACCAATGGATCCCATTTTCATAAGGTGTGATAGTGAAGCTACACTGGCTAAGGCATATAGTCAAGTGTATAATGGCAAGTCAAGACACTTAGGGGTGAGACATAGCATGGTTCGTGAGCTCATCATGCATGGTGTGATTTCGGTTGAGTATGTGAGAACTCAACATAACTTGGCTGATCATTTAACCAAAGGGTTAACTAGAGATCTCGTGAAAGGATCAGCTGTGGGATTAAGGTTAAAGTCCATCTGAAAACTCTCATGTTAAGATACCCAATTCCCACCTAATATGACGTTGGGTGCAGAATTCAATGTGGAAAGCTTATCATCTAGAGTTTGGAACACAACGTTAAATTATCCCAAAGGTATGTGCTTAGACCTGCAAGTTAAGGAAGGTTGAGGTATATCTTCTTAATAGCTCTTTTGAAAAATTGCATTTGCAGGTGCAAGAGTAAAAGAGCTACCTATATGAGCATGAAGTTTAGCTGCTTCGAGAAGCTTAGACTTGGCTTTGATATGCTTATGAAGGATAGGGACATAGGCTAGTAAAAGATAGTGTCAAGTTAGATTCATGTATGTAAACTAATGTGTATATTATCTTCATGTATTCAGTATGGATATTAAGGGTTCAATCCATAGAGACACCCTTAAATTCGAATATTTGGAATGTGTAATATACTAATATGAAATTCAATCGTCACGACATTTCATTTATGCATTAGTTTGTTTGATTGCTGTGAACAAGTTAGTTAATCTATGATTACACTAAAATGAGGGAGGTATGTTGGATATTTTAGTGTAATTTGAGATTGCGTGTGACGTCCAAATAAGAGTACACGCTTATTTGAAGGTCATCGGGACTAACGGGGGATCCAAGGGGGCAGCGCTCCCTTGGCGGGGGTTCGGGGGCAGCGGCCCTGAGAGAAGCAGGGTCCAAGGGGCGGCAGCCCCTGGCGGGGTCCAGGGCAGAGCCCATGGCTGGGGTCGAGCTAAATATGCACTTTTGGAAACTTAAGGGACTAAAGGTGGTTTGTGCAAAATAAAAACTGCCTGCAGTTTGTGAAAACTGGATGTACGCTCCTTCGAAAACTGCCAAAATAATCAAAATTTGATTATTGACTCTCAATCAAAAATTGCCATATAAAAATCTAGAATTTTTCTGATTTTATCTGATCAAAGATTGGTAGCCACTCCAATTGTTTGATCTGATAGTGATTACACGACATCAGATTTATCCAAGCAATTTCGATTTTTTCCCAACAATTAAGTCGCAGCGGATGCAACCATTGAAGAAGCTTGAGGGAGACAATCGAAACACACAAATGTTACGTGCCCATGATGCAAAGCCATGCAAGGCCATGCGATACATGATGAGTTCAAAATTTTAAATTATTTTTTTTTTTGTTTGTTAAGTGTAGAAAATAAAGGAATCTTGGGGATGCCCACGTTTCATTTAGTAGCTTATTTGCATTTTCTAGTTAGTAGGTAAAGTAGTGGGTGCGTTTATGGGGTCATCTTAGCAAGTAGTGGGTTGGGTGTTTCAGTGTATGGCTATTTATAGTCAGTATGTTCAAGTTTATAGCATGAATAAAAAACATAAAAATTGTTATAGTTATTCAGTATGTTCAAGTTTATAGCATGAATAAAAAACATAAAAATTGTTATAGTTATTTCTCTATTTTCTAATCTGGATTCCTTACATTTTCTTTTAGCCAATGATTAAACATTGGAACCACATCAGCAAATGATAGACAGGGAAACAAAACAAGAATCTAACCCGGGTAACAGAACAAAACAACCCTCGACAATACCATCAGTCCATGACCAAGTTATCTTTCATAAGCCAAGAAGAATTGGTAATATATCTTCAAGAAAGCCGGCAAATAACACTATTCATGCCTACTTCAAATTCATATATAGTAGTATAATATATATAATATATATATATATATATATATATATATATATATATATATGGTAAGGTTATTGTAAAAAAATATAAAAGTGTGAGAAGGATAAAAAAAAATCTAAACCATTAGATATTTAATCTAATAGTTGAGATATTGATGGCAATCTTGTAAATAGTGTTAACTATTAAACTAATTAATTTTCTAGATTAAGTGTATAAAAGTAAATTTAACATTTTTAAATTAAGAAAAAATATTAATTCACATGCAAGTTCCCCCCTTCTTTTTTAAACGTCAATAACTTTTTATACGTAACTCTTTTTAAAAAAAATCACGCCATCATAAGGAGTGTTATTTATCTTTAATATGAGTACGATATTGATATACTTATGTAGAGAAAAAATTACGTCTCGCTTGGATGTTTTAGTCCATGGTGTTTTTTCTATGTTCATATAATGGTGTTTTAATTGTAGGGTGTTATTTCTGTTATATTTCTATTCTTTGTAAGATGTATGCCTTCAATATACGTGCTGTGATATTTTTATGAGTTAAGGTGTTATTCCTGTTATATTTAATGTGAGGACAAAGGTCCTTAATTTATTAGGATGTTATTTCTGTTAATTCAATGTTAGGGTGTTCTTTATAAGATGTGTGCCTTCAATATACATGTTGTGGTGTTTTTATGAGTTAGGGTGTTGTTTCCGTTATATTTCTGTTCTTTATAAGATGTATGCCTTCAATATACTTGTTGTGGTGTTTTTATGAGTTAGGGTGTTATTTCTTTATAAGATGTATGCCTTCAAATTCGAAAATCTCTACAATACCTGCCAAAAATCGGTTACATATATTCATTCCATAATTAGATTTTATTAATTAAATTACACTTATACCCTTAAACTACCAAAATAAAAAGAGACACGTGTCTCCTCCAAAATTTTTCTTATCCTTCTCATACTTTTATATTTTCTTACATTAACCTATACATATATATATATATATATATATATATAGGGGAAGGTTCATTTAAGAAGAAATATAATGTGAGAAGAAAAAGAAGAAATGACATAATAGTAAAATGTTAAATAATTTATAATTCCTCTCATTAGTTATGTTATCTCTCATTAATAAAATAAAAACATTTTATCCTACACATTTCAAAATTTATCCTACGTATGACTTACAATTACCGGAATTTACCCTACACACATGTAATTTTACTCTACACATTTCAAAATTTATCATACACATACTAAAATTTATCCTACGCATGTCGAAAATTGTCCTTCACCATTAATTATTTTATCTTGAAAGAATATATTAAAAAAATGAGTTAAAAGTTTAATTAATTAGTTAATTAATGACAATTATAGATTTACCTATATGCCCTTTTTCATAACATTAAATAAAGTAAATGGAGAATTTCTATTGTTTTAAATGTTATTCTTTTTATCTTACAAAATTTTTCTTCTCATTTGAACCCTCCACTATATATATATATATATATATATATATAATAGCAATTTATTTGTTAAAAATCAAGTTTAAAATTTCAACACAAATAATGCACAATAATATTATTTTAATTAACTTCTACCTAGCCTAAATTCACGAATAATTGGCTCATAACCGACCTGCTATAACCTTCAAACCGATTAAACGAAATCGTCATAACCTATCGATTATGGTTTGGTTATGGTTATCCATTAACCGACATCTTAGTTATGTTTATGGCATTGAGCCAAAACCGTCCCTTGCACACCCCTATTGCATCCATATGTGAAACAATTATGTTAAACCGATAATTGAATGATTTGTTTTGATGATTTCTTGTTTTTAAACCATTGATTCGGAAATATATTAGTATTTGTAAACTTGATCACTTTGTTAATATTTCTAGTAAAGTTGTTCAAGATTTGAAACCCTAATAAGATTTGAGTGTTGATAAAAGGAACATATAATGGTTCGCATTTTCTGTGGATTTAATTTCATTATAATATCATACAATATAATAAAACCTTATATCATGTGTGTTTAATTATAACTAATACTTCCAAAATAGTAGTATGCATACTAAAATCAGAACTCGAATTTAGAGTAACAGATTGGCTTTAATTAACGAACAACGTTTGAATAGACAATTAGATGGAGTGAATTTTAGAACGCCTTGTTGTCAAGTAACAATACAAATTTATAATTAGAAAGATTATTGCACTGTAACTAGTGATGATCGAATCAAGAGATTACCACTGTGTTGGAATTGTTTTTTTAATATGTGATCTTGCATCACAGTTTAATAATTGTTAGTAACAATTTTCTATAATTAACTGAAAACAAAAACTTACAGTTTTTTCTTTTAACAAGAACATTGAAACAACCGCGTGGCAATTCTGAGACGGCCGTTCCACCTTCTTGGTTGTTTAGTTTTACTTCGTTTTCATTAATGTTATGTTTATACTTTATACAAAAAAAAAACCCCACATTTAAATTATTTTAGCAATAATCGTACATGAAACATTTTTTGTATGAGAGAGGAAAGGGCACTCCAGGGTAAGTACCCGAGGCCCGACCAACCATCACTCATCAACTCAAAAAGTACACCAAGTACACATTAACTAGTAAGTCGTGATGACGCCTACCCATTGCACAGACTTAATATTTTAATTTAAATAAATGTGGTCAAATGGGGGCGCCTAGAAGTATAACCTTAAGCCTCTGCAAAGAAATCATCAGGATCAAGCAAGTAACAAGCAAACTTTACACAAATATTGGGAGAGATTCTAGAAATTGTGTGCTGGATGCCCATAACATGGCATAGTTGTGCAATTAATCATTCAATCTTCCCTGTGGGAAGGGCTAGAACCAATGGAAAGACATTTGATAAATGCCTCTAGTAGCGGAGCTTTGATAAAACACTAACTCAAATTAGAGTTTCAATCACAACAGTAGTGAAAGATAGAAAATGCCCAATAGAAGAAAACGAGGAGTAACACACCATGGAGAGTCAAGGAGTGAACACTTACTCAACTTATTGAATTGACGAAAGCGCTAATGCAACTTACCAAGCATAATGGTACAAAACTACTGGTTCGCTTGTGGGGTGTGTTTACAATATGGACATCCAACATATATGTGGCCCATGTTGCAACTGGATTTGGAACGAGCACAAGTGATGGAAGGCTACTCAGGAGAGAACTCAAAACAATATGAATAACCATGAGGTAATTTGAGTTGGGGCATCCTCCTAATATGAGTTACCGTTAAGGACCTCCAACACAATATAAGCCTCATCCCCGTTCCAAATGAAAAACCAACAGAGTTTCCAGCCTCGTAACAACAACATGCATAACCACAAGTGGTTCTCACAGGAATGTCCTTGAATATATTGTAAATAGTTTAGCCACTAGGACCCAACAATTTCAAGAAGAGACCAAAGCTATCATCAAGAAGTTGGAGCAACAAATAGATCAAATTGATAGTTTAGTAAGAAAGATAAAGGCTCAAGGAACACTACTCACATATGCTGAGACAAACCCAAAACACAATGTTTGTGCCATTTCCTTGATAAGAGAGTAGAGCTATGGTGGCTCCATCATACAAGAAAAGGATGATAATGAAGAAGTTGTTAATAAGAAAGTTCCAATATCAGTTGATAGAAAGGTAAAAATCACCACACATCTTTCTCTTCCATTCCCCTTAAGACTACGAAACAAAAGAGGGGAAGAGATGGCAAATAGATTATCGAGGCATTCTGGAAGTTAGACAACAGACTACACTTAAACTGTAAAAATGTAGTGCTAAACAAAAGTATTGATGAGGATGCATTAAAAGAACTTATTGAAAAGTTCAAGACGTGGTAGGAGTTGATGGAGGTTGTAACCTTCACAGATGCACAAAAGAAAGCAAAGTAAGAGGGACCAATAACACATGACAAACAAGAACCAAAGACATTAAGAAAGGCAACAATAATAATTATTATAATAATCCTATTAACAATAATATTAAAATAATTATAATAAATCACAAAAAAACCCTTCTAAAATAGCCTTGTACTGGGGTTGAACTCGCTACATTCACTGTGGAGGTGGTACCAATTTGATGTCGGTATTGAACAAAAATTAAAAGCGACTCGTATCGAAATCAAAAACCATAAAAATAAATACTAGTGATGTGTTGTCAGTCGGTACCGATACAGTATTAGTACAATACGTGTGCTCGGTATAACTTTTGATACAAAAAAATATTTATATTTTAAATTTAACTTTGTTTTTAAACTTTATAAAAAATTAAACCAAAATAATTTATTAGAGAAATTTCAACTTAAATGACAAATAAAATATCATCAAAACCAAACATTTTCGATTTTTCATTCGCAAAAGCCGCTTGGGGTTTGTTATTGGTATGGAATATGTCGGAAGTCGAAACTGATATAGGTTAAGTAGTGCAAAAACATTGAAAATATCATAACATACTCGTATCTGAATCGAAAACCTTTAAATGAATATAGATACTAAAATCGATGTTGTACGGTCATTATTGGTTTGGTACGGTATTGTTGCTCTTTAGAAAATGTTAATACCTACTTATAATACGTGTTAGGAGCATTTTCATGCACATTCTATCATGTTTTATAATACATCTTTTACTGCATTTAATACCTTTAAACTAGTGGCGGAGCTTGAATGAAAGCTCGATTGGGGGTGGACTATCAAAATATAAATCAGTGAGGCTGAACTCTTAAAAATATAATATTTTACACTAAAAAAATTTCAGAATTTTTAGCAAAGTTAACATTACGAACGAAAAATCAGTGAAGACGGGGCACCCCAGGCCAACATTAACCTCTGCCCCTACTTTAGACCATAAATATTACAACGTTTTAAAAAATACACGTTATGGTGGAATGAAATTTTGGTTCATTTTACATAGAAGTGATTGTAGGGATAACCGAGGAATGTAGAAGGATTCATGACGATAAAAGAAGCACCAAAAGGGTTATATCCACGCACGAGTTAGGCTTTAACAAACATAGATGTACAAAAGTAGGTTGAAGAGATTATTAACAAAATATATATTTAATCTTGATTTAATATGGGCTGAAGTGTAGTAAATAATAAGTTTAAAAGAAATCCATATAAATAAAAAGAAGGCTACGTGGAAATGGAATTGTGGATGAGGTTTCATTGTTGAACTTTGAAGTCCATTACAATTAAGATGGGCTAGAAATTAGGCCCAAAAAAATTGAGATGGTACTAAAAAGGGTCGACGACAACAATTTAAGGGGCACGACTTTGAGGGCGGTTGAAACTGATCGAGGAAAAAGAAAGCATTTTTTTGCATGTCGAGAAAGAAAGCAATTACATCTCTTTAATTCGAGTTCAACACCATTAGTCTTCATTTTTTCCGTAAGTTCTTATTTTTATGTTTTATTTCATATTTGTTTTGATTGATTTATTAAATCAACTTTTGTTTTAACGCTAGGGTTTATTTTCTGGTTATATTCACAAACTAATGTGAAATGATTATGTGGGATCCAATCATTGGATAGTTTGTTCGAATAATCTCTTGTTTTTTAAACTGGATCCGATACGAAAATATTAAGTAAATTAATGAACCTGGTCACTTTATTTGTTTTTTAACATAGTTTTCTCATATTTGAAACCCCCAATAAACTTTTGTTTCTTGATAACATGAACATTTCATGTTGAGCTAGCACGCGATGAGGTTACACTGGTTTCGGGTGAGCGCATTAAATTACACGCCTACAACAGACAAAGGAGGGCTCATTTAAACCTCATCACCTTGTCGTCTCAAGACCATTTCACCTACACTCAAGCATGGTAGGGTTTTAAGGGTCGTAATCAAGGGGCTGGAAAGTTACTACAGTTGAGATGCCGATGACCTAGGTCTTGATCGAATTCGGCTCATCAGATTCACCATGCACGTACCATACCCGATAATCTTTCATAAATCCCTGTGAAGTTAGATGCAATCAACTACGCCTCTCGTCTTGTAGTAATGGGCATTGCATGTACTACACAGACATCTAATTAGTAACATTCGGACCCCATTTATAGTTTCCCTTCAATGTTATTTGCGTGTCTGTATGCAAAATCCAAAAAATAACATTGAAATTGCAAATTTATAGTACTGTCTTTATTGGTTCTCATCCCGTTCACCCACTATCTATCCGACGACATTTTTTTATCAATCTATAACTTAAAGCACAATGGTCAGCATTTTAAAGTCCAAAGGCTCCAAATACAAATAGAAGATATAGAGTTTACTAATGACTACTAATGAACATGCTATTTCTAGGCTTTTACAATTGTAGACTATTCTAGTCATCTTAATTCTCAAACCACCAAATGGGTCAAGTAGATAATATTCAACTAAATCAACAGGTCAAATGGGCTGAATAGATTAACAATTCTATATTCCAATTCGCCAAATACAAACAAGGCAAAAAAGATGTAACTATTAGCTATATTGATCAACATGCTATTTCTAAGATTTATTTTATTCAGAATATTGATTTTGGACATTAATGCACAAAGCCAGAGACCTAACAGAGCCTATTACTCAACAAAGTATAAAGATTAGTTGGAAACAATATATTAAGAAAACGACTGGTATATATGTTATCATATATTAACATTATTCATTCAATCCAAAAGTAATTTAAATAACAATTTTGAAGTGAACCTAGTAGTTTCCAACATATAAACAACTAGAGAACTTGATAAAGAAATCATATTCGAACCTAATGCATCTTTGGTGTCTGATTTTCGCGGAGTGGTCCAAATAATACAACCCTTGAACTGTCAAAATTCCATAAACACCAAAAAAATAAAGTTGTAAGCAAATAATAATAAACAAACTTTAGTGTTATTGTCATACTAAATGCTTGAGATAAAATTGAGCAGAAATATAAAAGATGAAATACAAATACTTGTAAATGAGCCCCGCCTACAAACACCAATTCTGAGCCTAACGATGGATGGAAACCACAACTCCGAGCCCTAGTGAATTCGAATTTTAGAGAGGGTTAATGGTACTAGCGCTATTAAGAGGGGGAATAGATGATCAACACCTAATATGGTATAACAACGTATAATATGATGTAGTATAGTATAACACCATATCGTGTCCTATAGTATAGTATAGGTATTAGTATAGGCATATTATAGACATAGTTGTATAGTATAGTATCATACAGTATAATATCATATTGAATCATATAGGTAAATTATATGCACTATATAGTATCTTGTGTCGTATAGTATAGTGTAGCATAGGATAGGATAGCATAGCATAGTATATAGTATCATATCAAATGGTAGAGTATGATATTGTATTGTATAGTATAGTATCGTATATATATAGTGTCATGTATGTATAGTATAGGTTTAGTATCGTATACTACAATATAGGTATTAGTGTAGATATATTTAGGCATAATATAGTATAGGAGTATATTTATATTTAGGCATAGTATAGTATAGTATCGAATCATATCGTATCATATAATATAGTATATGTGTAGTATAATATAACATAGTATAGTATGGTATCGTATATCATAGTATCTAATAGTATAGTAGGCTAGGAGTTGGCTACAAAGTCTATATTTCCTAAAAAGAGTAAACAGTCATAAAACACCAAAATATCAACCATAAAACACACCAAAAACCCACAAATAACAAAATGAATATTACTAAAACATCATATATGATTGGTTGTGTTTTGTGTTTTGGATGATAAGGCTCTAATTATCGAATGACAAACATTATTGTGTTTTATGCTGACTAGCATATTGTGTTTATAATCCTATTTTTGCGATTGTGTGTTTGAAGTTTTATGGACTATTATGGTTTGAATATGGTGTCTTAATAGTCTTTAATCTGTTATTTGTGAGTTTTAAGTGTGTTTTATGCTTAAATTATTGTATTTTATGACATTTTAGGAAATTTAGACTTTGTAGTCGAACACCACCCTAGTATAGTATATGTTATACTATACATACACAAACACACATCTACAGCAACTTCAACATTTAAGTTATTTGATATATTTGCTAAACTAAACTATCAAATAACAAAAAAACAATGAAACAATGATTTTATTTTGTCGGAAATCTGTAGCAACTTGCTACAAATTTTATTTTATTTTTCTTTTCAATTGTTTATTTTACTAAAGTTAAGAAGTAACAAATAATTTTTTTGTCGGACAACTATAGTAAACAGGGTCAATTTGCTACAAATTTAAGATTTAATTTTTTAAGTTACTTATTTTACAAAATTGAGAAATAACAAATAAAATAACTTTATTCAAAAAACTATAACAAACAAGGTCCATTTGCTATAAATTTTCGACAAATTTAATATTTTATTTTTTTATTTTTTATTTTACTATAATTAAAAAATAACAAAGAAAAACACTTTCTTTTGTCAAAAAAACTATAGCAAACGTGTCAATTTGCTACAAATTTATTACAATTTGACATTTTATTTTTTAAAATTATTTACTTTACTAAAATGAAGATAACAAATAAAATAACTTTGTTTGTTGGAAAATTGTAGCAAATTGGGTCAATTTGCTACAAATTTAATATTTTATTATTTTAATACTAAATTAAGAATTAACATATATAATAACTTACAATTGTCATATATTTGTAGCTAGTTACAAATTTAGAAATTTTATTTTTCGAATTACTTATTTTGCTTTAGTAACAAATAATATAAAATTTTAATTTATTTTCTCGGAGTTTTGTTGCCAATGTCATACTTGTGACAAAATGCTACAAATGCTTACTATGTGGCAATTTAGTCAGAAAATTGTTGAAAATTTTGATTTTTTTTGTTTTTCTTTATCCTAAAATTATAGGATATTTGTAGCAAAATTTGAGTTGTGGGAAACTTTTCTAGAAAATATGTAGTTTTTTGTAGTGATGTCGTTGGACCAAGGCTGGGGATATCACTTTGGCCACAAGATGGTTAGATATTGTTAAGTTAAGGTTACCTTTAGATTTGACTCAATGTTGGAGTAGGGTTATGCCCACATTCTATCAACGTGTAGGTGAAAATGTTCATGGAAGAAATTAAATTTTAGGAAGGTTTGTGTAGCTACGAATATAGTGCAAGCATTTTGAGGGGTGCTACGTCATTGCATTGAATCGCGATGAGGGTTTACTCGAGGATTGAGCATTTGCCGCGGCACATACCGAGTTCCAAGCACTGCACCACATGTCGTTTGATAACGTTGCGGCTTAAAGGATTTTGAGAAACCGGCTTGAAGGATTTTGAGAAACCGGCTTGGATAGATTTAAATTTCATACCTTTAGTTTTAATAATTAAAATTTTAATAGTTTATGTTTACAGCCTCTCGTTTTAATATATAAATGTTTCGTTTTTAGGTAACTTTTTTATTTAGTTTAAATGTTATTCTTTTTTTAAATGTAAATTCTATAATTTTTATTTATTTAAATGATATAAATTTAAAAAAACAACTAAAAATAAATAAATAATTAAGTAATGATTGAGAGGACTTTATTTCAAATTACATAGGTGTTGTTGGAATAAGGGAATAAAGCCTTCTTAATGACGTGATGTTAAGGTGGCTGAAACTTTGTTCCATACTCTCTTAGACTGCTCTGTGTGGGGGGTCGGCCTGGCCCGGTGACGCCCTCCAACACCATCCCGGGTGGGTCGTCGTCGTCACACATGTAGGCTAGGAGACGTTGGAGCCGTGCCATGTGGAGACAAAAACTAGTCGTTGAACGGCTCTAAAATTTAAAAAATAATAATAATTTTCTTTAAAATTAATAAATTTACTTATAAATATACCAAAATCATCCCACTTTTTTACACACTTCAACCAATTCTCTCTCTCAAATTTATAAAATCCTTCTACTTTTTTACCATTCTTCTACCTTGTATACAATTATTCTACTTTTGCCATGAATCAATACAACCCGAACAACCCGAACCCGAACCCAAACCTGAACCCAAACCAAAACATTTTCTCGGTCCCCGGCTACTATCATATGATGGAACCAAGTTGGTCATCCTCCTAATTTTCGTACAACACTTTCTCGGGTTTTCAACAAACCCCCAACGCTTTTTCTCAAATGAGCCAACTCCAATCAATGCAACAAATGTAGTCGTTGCAACAAATGATGATGTGAAACCCGTTCAACTCGCAATTTCAATCTCAACCACAACATTCCCCAACACCGGAGTCTCCTCAACCACACCCGAAGAAGATGCGTTGAAGAATTTGTTCCGGAGACGCAACGGCAATCCTCAAAACGAAAAAAAAACTGATGGGTGACAAAGATCAACCTTCGAAAGGCAAGGCAAAACTTTGGACAAAGATCGAGGAGAAGGCGTTAGCGAAGGCGTGAGTTAGCATATAAAAAAGGCCCACTATCGGTATATAAAAATATACAAATTTTATACCAAAAATTTATAAATTTTACATTTTTTAATATAACTTTTGCTACATTCTAAAAATATAGGTACGAACCAAACCGGCGAAGGGTTTTGGAAAGAAATATTATCAAAGTTTCTTGCGATTATGGAACAAGGTCATTATCGCGATATCGATTCCATCTCTTCGAAGTGGCACAAAATGCATCCGGTCGTGAACAGGTTTTCGGCGATATATAATAACTTATATACTGGTCGTCGTAGTGGGATGAGTGACGAAGACGTTTTTAAAGAGGCGATGCGTAAATACGAAGATACGCATCGGGCCGTTTTCTCACACGTACGGGCTTGGGAAGTTTTGCGAACCGGTAACAAGTGGGCGCTGGTTCCAAATGAGGTTGCAATGGCAAAACGAACAAATACCTCAGAGACCGGCAGTTATAGTGCGGGGGCTCGGATGCACGCTGCCAAATAAATATAAACGACAAGCCCGAATTTGACGAAGAAGAGTTGTGATTCGAGAGGAGGAACGTCTCTCGGGCAGGGACAAATCCAAAAAGGCGGCAGCTGTAAAAAACAAGTCGCGACGGGGGGCGGTTCCAAAATGGACGAGTTTATGGCACAGTTCAAAGCGTACACCGAGGTCACGGCCCAAAAGGAAAGAGCGAAGGAACGTGAGGTGGAAGAACGGGTTCGGTTGAAGAATGAGAAAATCGAATATAAAGAGTGGGAGATAATAACGACCGACATAAACTCGTATCCGGAATAAGATCTACCGATTTTACGAAGAATGAAAGAAAAGATTGCGAAAAAGTGGAGTTCTTAGAATTTTTTTTAGGTTATGTTTTTTTATTTTTTAGGTTATTTTTTCTTTATTTTTTAGGTTTTGTAATGTATGGTTTTTAATACTAATGATTTTATTTTATATTAGTAAATGTTAAAAATAATTGAATTAAAAAAAAGAAAAATAAATTAACTAGGTGGGGTAGAATCATCACCAATTTCCTTGGTTCCATCCTTGGAGGGCGTCCTCCAAGGACTTTGACGTGACAGGTCATCCTCCAGGAAGTCCATCACCCACACCGAGTAGCCTAACCTTATAGAATATGATATCTTAGCTTTAACCAAAATATGAGAATAATCTACAATACTAAAATAAAAAAGTAATATGATGATGAGAAAAGAAAGGTAGGGGCCAAAAGGCCAAAAACCCATTTCTCTTAAGTACTTTAAGTAGAGGTAGTATAGCTCAAGTTGTAGAGTTGGCCTCGACCCTATTGATAATTACTAACTAGTTGGAAAGTGTGACTCTCTTCAAATGTAATTCAAGGAGATGAGCAACCAACTATTTATGAACTTCGATTACTGAACATTTAATACTAATGCGCCAATATTGGTCTTTTTTCATACATGCATATTGCGTTCATGTACACATGCCCCAGGACTATCAGGGTGCAACATACTTTTTTACTCAAACGAATATATCCTAGTTTCGCATAGATTGTACCATTAATATATAATGTGTATTTAGAAACAAGAAAATGGTTACTTCTAATTTCGATGGGAAAAAATTTAATA
The DNA here is from genome assembly GCA_947069175.1 of Scalesia atractyloides. Classification (NCBI taxonomy): domain Eukaryota; kingdom Viridiplantae; phylum Streptophyta; class Magnoliopsida; order Asterales; family Asteraceae; genus Scalesia; species Scalesia atractyloides. The sequence goes on along the minus strand of CAMTDV010000023.1, from coordinate 11,034,890 downwards.
TACGACCAGCGGATCTGCTCGTCATTGGATGGGCTGGGGGAAACATGCTTGTGTAGACCTCACGGGGGTTTCCTCTTTGGTTGGTTTAAGGGAAAACGGGTTTGTAGCTGGACAAGCGGCAAGAAAGGCAGAATCAAAGAAAGTGGATAAGCACGCTAAAGCTTGCGCAAAGAACCAGCATGTCTTTGTCCCTTTTGCCTTTGATACTTTTGGCTCCCTAGCGCCAGAAGCTATCCACTTCTTGACGAGGGTTCAACGGGTCGTCTACAGCAATTGTTCAACCCCAGGGGGGCAAGGGTTTGTATTTGGAAGGTTAGGGTTTGCAATTCAGAAAGGATTCGCGGCGCAGCTTGTTGCCCGGCTACCTTCTGTTTTGATGTAAGTTGGCAAGTTTTCTGAATTTAAAATAAACCTTATTGCTGATATGGTATGTAAAAAGTTACAAAAATTGGTCCATGCTTTCAGTAACTACCCTGCACATGCTTGTGTTTTATAATTATTATGAATATGAATTCATCCCGTATCGTGGTTGTTGGTCGTTATGGAGACTTCTAAACATTTTACATGCGAGACATGAGTTGGCATTTGTGCACTTTTACTCATGAAGTAAAAGAAGAAGAACCCAATTCTTTGAAAATCGATTATCAATGTGTGAAGACATAAATATATGATAATAATAACAGTGCCATAAAGCGAGCAAAAAAGGAACGAAAAACACATATGATTTTGGTAGTCTGTCCTACTTGTGTGACCGCTTACACTAGAGTTTTTCTTATTGATCATGAATTAGATTTTATAATTACAGTAAGTCAAAAATTACAAGATATGACATGCATCTAAAGTTATACATATATAGAGAACCATAATTCTAGCTTATATTTGTGGACCGATTGCGAACACTTGGTACACGATTATAGTTAATAATGGATCTCGACAACAATACATTTCACATTTAAGGGTACAATAGTATAGAAAAGAAAGGACAAACAAACTGAAGGACCATACCTCTTGCTCATCGAACACGTATTAGTTATGTATTAATGCTTATTATTTCAGGTCCATTATATCTCCTTGTGACTTAAACTTTCAACTTCCTTGCATCGATCTTTGATGGCTCAATTATGTAACAAGAACTGATCTCGTTGAGTTGCAGCGTCTAGGGGCCCGCTTTTTAAAAAAAATTAGTGTATTTTGTAGTAAAAATGCGATCGCCCCCTTAAAAGTTCGATTAAACTCCAGATCGTCCTCCAAAAAAATCTTAGATCCTCCATTGTAATAAATCACTAGGTTAGCTATATATCAGATGATCTATTCTTTTTTCCTATCTGTGTAATATAATAAACATCGTATAGTGTCAAAACTCATGAACGAAGTGCTACAAACGAGATCATGTATCACGTACATAGTAATTGATAACTCGGTTGATGTAATATTATCTTTATTGTCAGTGACAGATCTAATATATAATTTTTACCGCTTATCTTAATAGTTTGGTAACAAGCAAATGAACCAGCTAAGAATAAACACACATGTTTTATGAAAACAATGAGTCATTAATTAACTAAACATACAAAACCGATTGAAAGCTAAACCAATGTACATAGAAAATAGAAACTGTTGATTCAATATGTTTAACTAATACCCTGATTAGGTAATTGATCAAAAAGTTATAATGATTTGTAGCAGAAGTGTATTAACCAATTAATCAAAAACTTAACAAAAATGTATTTGTTTTAAAGCTACATAACATTTTTTTACAAAGGTGAATTGTTATATATTATAATACTTTATAAAAATCTGAATATACCATTGTGGCATGGTATATCTATGTTTCAAATGGTGTTTTATCTACGTTTCGATACAAAGGTTTAAAAAAAATTGAACAAGTCTAACATAATTGTTTTTCTTTTTGTTATTTATTGTGACGAACAGAAACAATAACGTGAGAACAACTTTGGAACTAGTATGAGTATTTGTTTTTATGGTTTTTATTAAATTTGTTTCACATGGTGTTCTATTTGCACAAGAGTATCTTTTTTGTTATTGTAAGCTATAGTCTGAATAATATCGGTACAAGTACCTATATTTGTTTTTATCACTTGCAGTTGCTATACTATGTTTTGGTATTGTACCTATATCGTAATGTACTGAATCGCTACTGACCAAATTCCTGCTGCAAGGTGCGAAGAATTTCCACTAGCTTTAGATGGATAAACTTGATGAGTAAATGGTTGTTAGTAACGGTGTTAAATTTTTGTACTTGACTCGTAAATTATAAAATTCGGTTCCAATTGGAATTGCAGTCTCAAACTATGTTTTCTAGTTCCGAATTGAATTAGAGGAAAATAAAGTTCTAGAAGAAACTCCAGTACTAACAAAGAAGAGATCTTTATAAATCAAATATAAAACAGTGAAATGTGAACCGAAATGAAATATGAGTCGACAATATATTTGCATACATACCATGGCAGCACATGCAATAAATGAAACTTTTTATGTATCTAAAACTTTAAAACAGCGTTTGCATATAAATGATTGCCCAAAATAGCAAGATGTATTGAGGGCCGAGTTAGATCCACTTGAAAAGTTCATATAATTGTTTACGGACTTGTAATTTGACTCCTTATGCATTTCAACTAAGAGGCTATATATGAGTGTTCGCGGTAAAAAAAGTAATGAAAAGAATGAGATTGTGTTTAAGGCATGACTTGTAACTCGAGTTTTTCTAAATCTCAAGAGTTATTATGAATAAACATATTCCTCTTTTTTAAATGCAATGACACTTAGATTTCTAATTGGCCTTGTGAGAAAATTTTAGAACAAGAATAATGGATGTCATGATTGCATAATTGTACATGACATTTGCAAGATACAATTTGAACCCAACATCGAGACACTAGAGTGGAATAAAGCATATATTTCTAAAGCCGATAATCAAGAACCTCCGATGATGCGGAATTTGGGTCACGTTTATTAGTTTATTATGGTTCAAACAATTAACTCGTTTATGTTTACATTTGTTTATTTCGTATTTGGGCCATAGGCTATCTAGTTACTGGATCAAGACAGTAACAAGTCCATTAGGTTTATTTTTGGGTTGTTTGAAGGTTGGGCCGTGTTTTGCGAACCGGTGTGAGTGGAAGAGTTTAACCGCATGATCGGTTAACAAGGAAACAGACGTATACTTTCTGCAATCAACGTGACGTTTCACTCACACCCATTCGATAAGTATATATTAACGGTTCCATCTTCATGTTGATGTATGCAAGTTTTCATTGAAAACAATTTGCAAGTTCAAGTTCTAATTACTGCTTCTTGTTTCGGTTAGTTATATTTCGTTTCTTGTTGTTTACGGTTTGAAGATGAAGTGGTGTGATGTTTGTGGAGATTTTATGTATATGTGTGATCATCGTTCTTCTCAGTCCGATTGGTCATGGGAACCCGTTAACTGTGATACCAACATTGGTATCAGAGCCAAAGGTTCCGTGAAGACCGAGAATGATGATGATGGTTCTGGAGATCGTCTGAGGGATAAGGGGAAGTCGGTTGGTGCCGATTTTGGTGATGCTAGGATGAACACTAGAAAGTGCGGCCAGGGCAGCGGAAAAGGTAAACCGTACGCGCAGGGGAAGCCATCCAGTTGCTGGTGGAAATCACCCATCAAGAACTTTCCCAAGAAGATGGTTCTGAAGGGTTTCACGAAAAAGTTTGGCCGTAAGGGAAGTGCACCGAACGGGAGACCGAGAAAGGCTGGGATTCTCTATTTCATGTGCAAACAATTTGGACACGTCGCTTCTATTTGTCTGAGTAAGTACATAACCTTAGCCCGTTACCCGTAGAAAATGATTACTTAGTCAATGATAATTGCAGCGGAAGTTGGGATTCAATTTGGGTAGTGGAAAGTGTCACACCCCGACCCGCAGCGGAAAAAGGTGATCGAGGCATGATTGGGTTATCATCAAAGCTCATGACATTTATTAAGCGTTTCATATTCATTAATACAAATTAAATGGAAATTTACAATAAATGTTACAACATGATCTAACTAACAATCTAAACTTCTTTGTTCTCTTCTAAGGCATATCCTATGTTTTCCTTGCTTCAACCTGTTCACCTGTATCATGTGTAAAAGGGTTTTTGGATCAACATAATGTTGGCGAGTGAATCCTATGGAAAACATTTGAACAAATTTATTTAAATTGATTATGAAATATGTGCACAACCAAACATGAGTAAAAATAGATGTAAACTTAATCAACAATCATAAGATATTAAATGAAACACACATGAACAATAATGGAAACAATTAGAGGCACGCGATGCTCAACTCGTCTCTCACGAGGAACTGAGGGGCCTAATGAATGAATTGCATAAACATGATAATATGAATGACACAACTACAAATAATATAACCTCAGTGATACACACATGAACAAAATGGAACATTTAGAGGCACGCGATGCTCAACTCGTCTCTCACGAGGAACTGAGGGGCCTAATGATTGAGTTTCATATAATTTGACAAAAGGAAATAAGTAATCACCACAATATAAACAATCTAAGTTTAGGTCATGATGTGGTATGGCACAAGTTTAAATAAATAAGTTAATTATTTTCATAACACATGACACACCCCAAAACGTGTAATTTAAAAGGGGGAGTTGTAAGATTCACTCACAGTGGGTGCGTTCGGTTGATGATGTTGAATGCACGCGAAGTGGTTTTAACCACGAGTGAGATTAACCTAGATAAATCGCATTATGGTTTGGTAAGTAAACGGATTTTATTAAACTATTTTAGTAGGATTGTTGGGTGTATTTTTGTGAGTTTAAGGCTATTTTCTAACCTTAAAAATGTTATTTTTAAGTATTTTTAATTGATTTTTAATTAAAATAATTAAATAAAAATAATAAAAAAATTTGATTTTTTTCTGACCGTTGACCTGCCCGTTGACCGTTGACCTGACCGTTGACCGGTTCGAGTTGTGTATACAAGTGCGCTGAGTGAGGCTCGAACCCGAGACCTCTCGTACGCGTGCACGCAGCTCTACCAACTGAGCTACGTGTCTAACCCGTTATATATCTGATTTTAATTATATATATATATATTAATTAGTTTAAACCGAAAATCATTTTATTTTAAAAACAGTTTAAATCACTTCGGACGGTGAACTCCACAGGTCTCGAACCCGGGACCTGTGGCTTAAACTAACACACAGTCCATCGCTGGACTGTGTGTTTAACATGTTATATATTTCAACTTTTATTATACTTAAATACAAAATATCTGCTTTCATTTCTGACTTTATTTAAAAAAGTTAATAATTGTCCGGGTCGATGCAGAAGACCGGACTCGAACTTGTGACGTGCGATTTAAACATACACACAGTCCACCGCTGGACTGTGTGTCTAACTTGGTTATTATTCCGATTATTAATATACTTAACATATACCTGTGGCGACTCCGGTTCAGTTTAACAAAAAAAATGATTTTTATTAAGGCAGCGTGTGTGAAACCGGATTCGAACTCGAGACGTTTGTATGTTTAATGTGCACACAGTCCACCGCTGGACTGTGTGTCTAACCCGAGTAATATCCTGATTTTAATTATACTTATAAGATACCCAAAAAAAACATCGTCTTCTTCATCAAGGTATAACCAGAATTCGGAAATCGACTGGTTCAAAGTCTTAATCGTTTTCTTTAGTGTTTTAGGTTAATTATAGATGAGATATAAGTATAAAGAAGGAAAAATAAGCGTGAGGTATACCGGCTCGCTTTCCTCTGTTTTCCGGCAGAACTCCGGCGACAGCAATAAGCTCCGGCGTCAGGTGTCTTGCAACAGCGAGTCTCCAGAAAGTTTGAAAAAGGTGTGGGTGACTTCGGTATAAGTTTAAAAGGTTTAGTAAGGCTCAGAAATGGGGAAACCGGTTTTCCGGCGATGAACAGATTAATTCCGGCGAGTGGAATTACGCCGAGAAAAAGTGTGGTTTTGAGCGAAAAGGTTTGCAGTGGGTTGTGGGTGAATTATTAAGTGCAAATCGTCAAAGCACTTGGTCTGATTTCCGACTGTATTCATCGGTTATAAAAACTCCGGCGGTTATGGTTTGGTCGCGGACTTCAAACATCGGTTATAACCGATGTCCTAATAATAGTTTACGTTATAACTGAAAACATCGTTAAAAGCTCGCGAGATTTCCGGGATTCCGACGACTGAACTGTTGGGCGCCGGTTTTGAATTCGTAACATCACTTTATGAATTAAGTGATTTCAATATTTACCAAACAGAACAAGTGGCGCAGTGGTTTGTGTGTGTGTGTTAAGACATGTTTCCGGACCGGTAGTGACCCGGGTTCGAAACCCGGCAGAGGACTTTTATTTTTATTTTGCGATTTTCAACAGTTTTTCAAAAACTAAATATATATTCCCGTATAATAATTGATTATGTATCGTTTAAAATTATTTTGGGCATTTAATTCGCAACGAAATTTTTGACTGACTGTTCGGTTGATAAACGGAGCGGGTTTGGTAAATCCGTTTTTGACGGATGTTACAGTATCCCCTGCTTTTTAAAAATTTCGTCCCGAAATTTAAATAATGATATATTTTGACTAAAAGGATGATGATGTTTTAGTTTGACAGTTGTATGCTTAGAAAAATAAGGGTTTAAGTTTTTTGTTCGAGGCGGTAACGTTCCTTGTAAGGGTTAAGTACCCTATTTCAGGAATCGCTTTTTGTTGCCTACTGTATGAGTATTGATAAACAGGAATGATTCGCTAAAAATGATATCATGCACAAGAGTTTAGATACGTTTGGGAAAGTATGGTTATATCCTAAGGCAAAACTTCTAACACTACAATCTACATGGAACATAAATAAAAACACAACAGCTGATATTTGAACATAAATAAACACAACAGCTAATATTCGAACATGAATAAACACGACAGCAAATATTTGAATCCACATTCTAATTGCATATATGTTTGAATGGTGGAAGTTCCTCTCTCGTTTGTTATGATGGAGAGATTAGTTATGTAGAAATGGAACACAATTCAATCTCTTAAAATAGCAAGATGATATAAATATAACACAAATTCCAACTAAGGCAATCCAAAATCCTACATGGAACTTCTCATAACCGCCTGATAATGCCTCTGATCCTTTGGCAAGAATACTTATATATAGGAAGTACCAGCGGCGTATCCACCATATTCTTGCCAAATTTCCATTAGTTTTATCCACAAGTTATGATTGGTTACCAAGAAACTAATAAATCCTACATAGAACTTCTCATAACCGTCCGATAATGCCTTTGATCCTTTGACAAGAATACTTATATATAGGAAGTACCAGCAGCGTATCCACCATATTCTTGTCAAATTTTCATTGGTTTTATCAGTGAATTATGATTAGTCCTATAACTCTACAATCAATACAACAATCATAAAATACTGAAATGAAATATATCTGTGCGATCAAGGCTCAATCAAACGGAGCCGATCGTATTGCATGTACTGAAAATGAAATGGATGTGCGCTCAAGGCTCAATCAAACGGAGCCGAACGTATTGAATGTACTGAAATTGAAATTGTCTGTGTGCTCAAGGCTCAATCAAACGGAGCCGAGCGTATTGCATGTACGGAAAATGAATAACTTAATCACACAAACAGCCTATGCATGGAACCTCTCATAACCGCCTGATAATGCCTCCGATCATTTGACAAAAATACTTATATATAGGAAGTACCAGCGGCGTATCCACCGTATTCTTGTCAAATTCTCATTGACTTTATCCGTAAGTTATGATTAGTTCTATGCGACTCTACAACAAACACAACAACCACAAGATACTGATAATGAAATTGTATGTGCGCTCAAGGCTCAATCAAACGGAGCCGAACGTATTGAATGTACTGAAAATGAAATTGCATGTGCGCTCAAGGCTCAATCAAACGGAGCCGAACGTATTGAATGTACTGAAATTGAACAACTTAATCTAAACAACCATCACACAATCAGCCTATGCATGGAACCTCTCATAATCGCCTGATAATGCCTCCGATCATTTGACAAGAATACTTATATATAGGAACTACCAGCGGCATATCCACCATATCCTTGTCAAATTTTCATTGACTTTATCCGCAAGTTATGGTTAGTTCGATGCGACTCTACTACAAACACCACAACCACAAGATACTGATAATGAAATTGTCTGTGCGCTCAAGGCTCAATCAAACGGAGCCGAACGTATTGCATGAACTGGAAATGTAAATTGAAATGTGCGCTCAAGGCTCAATCAAACGGAGCCGAACGTATTGCATGTATTGAAATGTAAAATGAAATAACCGATCAAGGCTCAAACAAACGGAGCCGATCGTGCGGGCACGCCAAGATCAACCGCATAATAAAATGGGGATCCAACTCAACCTCAATGGATGGGGAGCCACGGCCTCGGCAAATGCATATACTGAAAACAATATATAATGTACAATAATTACTCTAACAGTCTACACATGGAGCCTCTCATAACCGCCAGATAATGCTTCTGATCCTTTGACAAGAATACTTATATATAGGAAGTACCATCGGCGTATCCACCGTATTCTCGTCAAAGTTTCATTGGCTTTATCCTTAAGTTATGTTTGGTTCTATGTGATAAAGAAAAACATAAAACTAAACGATAAGAGTTGAATCTGGATCTTCGGCGAAGAGGACTAGCTGAGTATCTTCGTTTGGGCCGTCATTATCTTCGACAGGATTGGCGTTGATATTGAAGACTCTTCCTCTTGCTGGTGGCATAGTGGTTGGGTTTTCTTGGTTTACTTGGTTAACTGGGTTTGATTGGGCTTGAGTGTTGATAACGTTAACCAATTGAGGGCATGTGTTTCTAAAGTGGGTAGGGTCGCCACAATTGAAGCAAGCTCGAGCATATGGGAACATGGGGTATTGGGGTTGTTGATAGGTTTGGGCCATGTTTTGAGTAGGGGGAAAGGTTTGGTCTTGAAAGGTGCGACAAACATTGTTCAAATGACCATAGCGTCCACAAGCTGTACATAGACGACAAGGTAGAGTATGGGGATGGTGATAAAAACAGTTGTTGCATCGAGGGTGAGGTCCAAGATATGGTTTCTTATTTGGGTAAGCTGAGTTGGGTGCCACTTGGGTGATTGGGATAGCTCGGATGGGTATGGCGTGTAAAACTGGTTAATTTCGTTGAGTAGCAGCGAAAAGTCGCCCGACTCTTCTTCTCTTAGGATTGAGTTGAGAAGGGGATTCGGTTTGGGTGGAGTCGGAGGTTTCAGTCGATTCTTTATCCTTCTTCTTCTCCTCCTTGAAGTCTTTGTTTCGGATTCGGTTCTCGGTGAGCTCTGTTGCTAGCTCCGTTGCTGCTTCCAAAGTTGCAGGCTTGGTACTTATCACAGGGTCTTGAATCTTTGACGGAAGACCACGAATGTAGTGCTCGATCAAACGGTAGAGGGGAGTAAACATGTTGGGAACCATTTGATGTAATTCGAGGAACCTTTTGTTGCATGTGATGTGGTCTCCTTCCATTTGCTTCATTGAGTAAAATTCATCTTCTAACTTCTTGATTTCGCTCCTTGGGTAAAATCGTCTGGTCATGATTTCCTACAATTCGTTCCAAGTTAAGGTCATAGCATCTTCAACACCTCGTTTGGACTTCTCTGTATTCCACCAAGTAAGTGCTATCCCATATAGTCGACCGGTAGCATAACGCACTTTGCGATCCTCAGGGCAATCGCAATTTAGAAAAGTATTCTCCATTTCTTCAAACCAATGGAGAAGAGCAGTGACGCCTTCAGTCCCTTTGTATTTCGGAGGGTCGCATGATTTGAAGTGCTTGAAGGTGCATTTAGTGGTGTTTGGGGAAGAGTTGATAATGTTTTGGTTTGCTTGATTGACAGGATTAACGGTAGGTGCTTGTTGAACTTGGATTACAATGTTGGGTATTACGGCAGCCATTTGTTGAACGATTTGGGATCATGGGTCGCATTAGGAATGAACATTCATAAAATAATTATAAATAAATAAATCTACTACATCCATAGGATGTCTTGAGTTTTGCTCGCTATTAGGCCCTACATGCCGCCATACTTTACCTGTGTAATCATGTGGGCCCCCATGAATACCGGTTTTTCATATGGTTCGCACGGGTTTGCCAGGTTGCGTACACAAAACCCGGAGAAAATCGAGAAATATGTATACAACGTGTGATATTCGGAATGTGTCCAGGTGTAGACACGGTGACACCTCAAAGTAGGGTTAGTTCGAACGACGTTTGGTGTGGCATGCTTTGGCCTAATAGGTCCTTCGTACTCTCATCGTTGGTCCCCAGGTAGGCAAACTGGTCCGTTATATTGGATTTATACGAATGCCAGCCTAGACAGGACGTTCCGACTACCGGTACTTGTACCCTTCCAGTTACTACATGCCCGTCGCAGAACTTACTTTGATGAGATTTGAAAATTGCACAAAATCTTTGGATAATGAGAGTATGAAAATAAATTGAATACATGAACATCGATATATGTATAATGAATATGTATATATGTATAATGAATATGTATATAAGCATGTATGTTTGACTGTAAATGAAACAAATATGAAACAAATAAATATCACAAGTTTGTATGTAACCACCTAATCAATTAAAATTTAGGCAGACTATAGTATAGGCTCTAAGGGTCTAACAACCTATCCTATATCCCTATAGTCATGGCTCTGATACCAATCTGTCACACCCCGACCCGCAGCGGAAAAAGGTGATTGAGGCATGATTGGGTTATCATCAAAGCTCATGACATTTATTAAGCGTTTCATATTCATTAATACAAATTAAATGGAAATTTACAATAAATGTTACAACATGATCTAACTAACAATCTAAACTTCTTTGTTCTCTTCTAAGGCATATCCTATGTTTTCCTTGCTTCAACCTGTTCACCTGTATCATGTGTAAAAGGGTTTTTGGATCAACATAATGTTGGCGAGTGAATCCTATGGAAAACATTTGAACAAATTTATTTAAATTGATTATGAAATATGTGCACAACCAAACATGAGTAAAAATAGATGTAAACTTAATCAACAATCATAAAATATTAAATGAAACACACATGAACAATAATGGAAACAATTAGAGGCACGCGATGCTCAACTCGTCTCTCACGAGGAACTGAGGGGCCTAATGAATGAATTGCATAAACATGATAATATGAATGACACAACTACAAATAATATAACCTCAATGATACACACATGAACAAAATGGAACATTTAGAGGCACGCGATGCTCAACTCGTCTCTCACGAGGAACTGAGGGGCCTAATGATTGAGTTTCATATAATTTGACAAAAGAAAATAAGTAATCACCACAATATAAACAATCTAAGTTTAGGTCATGATGTGGTATGGCACAAGTTTAAATAAATAAGTTCATTATTTTCATAACACATGACACACCCCAAAACGTGTAATTTAAAAGGGGGAGTTGTAAGATTCACTCACAGTGGGTGCGTTCGGTTGATGATGTTGAATGCACGCGAAGTGGTTTTAACCACGAGTGAGATTAACCTAGATAAATCGCATTATGGTTTGGTAAGTAAACGGATTTTATTAAACTATTTTAGTAGGATTGTTGGGTGTATTTTTGTGAGTTTAAGGCTATTTTCTAACCTTAAAAATGTTATTTTTAAGTATTTTTAATTGATTTTTAATTAAAATAATTAAATAAAAATAATAAAAAATTTTGATTTTTTTCTGACCGTTGACCTGCCCGTTGACCGTTGACCTGACCGTTGACCGGTTCGAGTTGTGTATACAAGTGCGCTGAGTGAGGCTCGAACCCGAGACCTCTCGTACGCGTGCACGCAGCTCTACCAACTGAGCTACGTGTCTAACCCGTTATATATCTGATTTTAATTATATATATATATATTAATTAGTTTAAACCGAAAATCATTTTATTTTAAAAACAGTTTAAATCACTTCGGACGGTGAACTCCACAGGTCTCGAACCCGGGACCTGTGGCTTAAACTAACACACAGTCCACCGCTGGACTGTGTGTTTAACATGTTATATATTTCAACTTTTATTATACTTAAATACAAATTATCTGCTTTCATTTCTGACTTTATTTAAAAAAGTTAATAATTGTCCGGGTCGATGCAGAAGACCGGACTCGAACTTGTGACGTGCGATTTAAACATACATACAGTCCACCGCTGGACTGTGTGTCTAACTTGGTTATTATTCCGATTATTAATATACTTAACATATACCTGTGGCGACTCCGGTTCAGTTTAACAAAAAAAAATGATTTTTATTAAGGCAGCGTGTGTGAAACCGGATTCGAACTCGAGACGTTTGTATGTTTAATGTGCACACAGTCCACCGCTGGACTGTGTGTCTAACCCGAGTAATATCCTGATTTTAATTATACTTATAAGATACCGAAATACATCGTCTTCTTCATCAAGGTATAACCAGAATTCGGAAATCGACTGGTTCAAAGTCTTAATCGTTTTCTTTAGTGTTTTAGGTTAATTATAGATGAGATATAAGTATAAAGAAGGAAAATAAGCGTGAGGTATACCGGCTCGCTTTCCTCTGTTTTCCGGCAGAACTCCGGCGACAGCAATAAGCTCCGGCGTCAGGTGTCTTGCAACAGCGAGTCTCCAGAAAGTTTGAAAAAGGTGTGGGTGACTTCGGTATAAGTTTAAAAGGTTTAGTAAGGCTCAGAAATGGGGAAACCGGTTTTCCGGCGACGAACAGATTAATTCCGGCGAGTGGAATTACGCCGAGAAAAAGTGTGGTTTTGAGCGAAAAGGTTTGCAGTGGGTTGTGGGTGAATTTATAGTGCAAATCGTCAAAGCACTTGGTCTGATATCCGACTGTATTCATCGGTTATAAAAACTCCGGCGGTTATGGTTTGGTCGCGGACTTCAAACATCGGTTATAACCGATGTCCTAATAATAGTTTACGTTATAACTGAAAACATCGTTAAAAGCTCGCGAGATTTCCGGGATTCCGACGACTGAACTGTTGGGCGCCGGTTTTGAATTCGTAACGTCACTTTATGAATTAAGTGATTTTAATATTTACCAAACAGAACAAGTGGCGCAGTGGTTTGTGTGTGTGTGTTAAGACATGTTTCCGGACCGGTAGTGACCCGGGTTCGAAACCCGGCAGAGGACTTTTATTTTTATTTTGCGATTTTCAACAGTTTTTCAAAAACTAATATATATTCCCGTATAATAATTGATTATGTATCGTTTAAAATTATTTTGGGCATTTAATTCGCAACGAAATTTTTGACTGACTGTTCGGTTGATAAACTGAGCGGGTTTGGTAAATCCGTTTTTGACGGATGTTACAGAAAGTTTGAAGGCGCACATGACAGGCAATATTAGTGTGTTCAAATATTTTAAGAGGCATTATGGTATGACAACGGATGATAAGAAAAAAGAATTTTCATTCGTTCATGGGATGGTGAAGCTAAGATACCGGTGGATGGAAAAGGTAAAACCATACCGTGTGTTAGTTACGTTATGAGTCTCAAGAAAAATGTTATAAGCCTAATGCAATTATTGTTTCAAGGAATTGAAACAGTCACTACTAGTAACACTTGTGTTTTAAAGAAAATGTTCGGTAATTGTGTGAAAGGGTTTGATGTTTTTGAGAATAAGTCGGAAATACAATTGGAAGAGGAGTATGTAGATAAGTTCTATGAGGGTCTAGATGTCGAAAACGGGCACCGCAAGGATAAAGAAAAACTCCAAGAATATGTTGATGGGTATTATGAGGTAGAGAGAGAGAAAAATAGGGAGTTGAACAGTGAAGGCACATCGGTATTAAAAAGAAGGAGATTGTTTACTCGAAAAGAGCAAAAGTCGGGTTCATGATTTACTACGAGGGCTTGAAGGATAATTCGTTGCAATCTCGACAAGAGTTACGTCAAAGGGCGATGGTCTTTTCCCAAGATGAGAAGGATGTCATTGAGAATGTCATGATTGTTGAAAGTTGTTTAGAAGCGTTGGATTTGATGTTGCTACATGAAGAGTTGGCCAGGCATGAAAAGTTTTATGGTGCCACTTTCGAGGAAATCCTTTTGTGGTTTATACCATGTTTCCTCGGGTACTTTAAGGAAAACACTATGCCACCAACATTAATTGACAGTAGAGAAATAAGTTTGATATTGCTACACCGAGTGGTAGCCGTCAAGGGTGGAATAAAGAAGGTGATTGAGGATGATCTTTGGGATAAAGTAGCATTCGAGTGTGATTTTGCACCGGACGACGCGCATGTGGTAAAGGTTGCTTACATTTACTACATAGAATTAATTGAGTGGTACTTCGGCTTTATGAATAAAAAGCAAGACAAGAATGCACCGGACGCAGATGAAGCAAGCACGAAGAAGGCACAAGAAGAAGCGGTCGAAAACGAAGATGAGCCGGACTTGGTGATAACCATCGAGGTCACCGATAACATTGATGATTAAAGGAAGCAAGCGGATCACGGATGTTCATACTTGGGGAGGGGGGATTGAAGCCGGTAATCAAGAACCTCCGATGATCCGGAATTTGGGCCGCTCGGTTCTCATTTATTACTTTATTATGGGTCGAACAATTAACTCATCTATATTTATGTTTGTTTATTTCGTATTTGGGCCGTAGGCCATCTAGTTACTGGGTCAAGACAATAACAAGTCCATTAGATTTATGTTCGGGTCGTTTAAAGGTTGGGCTGTGTTTATGCAAACCGGTGTGAGTGAAAGGGTATAACCGCATGATCGGTTAACAAGGGAACAGACGTAATCTTTCTGCAATCAACGTGACGTTTCACTCACACACCATTCGATAAGTATATATACACGGTTCCATCTTCATGTTGATGTATGCAAGTTTTCATTGAAACCAATTTGCAAGTTCAAGTTCTAGTTCCTGCTTTTTGTTTCGGTTAATTATTTCGTTTCTTGTTGTTTACGGTTTGAAGATGAAGTGGTGTGATGTTTGTGGAGATTTTATGTATATGTGTGATCATCATTCTTCTCGGTCCGATTGGTCCTGGGAACCCGTTAACGGTGATATCAACAATTTCGGTATATTTGCAAGTTGCGAGACTAGAAAATGAGGAGTCTCAAGTTGTCGGGTGTGTTGATGTCATATATCTATCTATCCGCAAAAAGCACAGTCTTAGATAGGTTAGGCATTCACATATAGTATAAAATTGATTTCTTGTAGGTCGATAAAGCAATCAACATAACCAAATCACGTCGAACTAATACAATATACTATGCCATTCGAGAATGCGTGTTATTGAGATTGATGATCAATCACATTTAATGAACATGTGGTTCAGAACAAATCAAGCACATGACGATTATCTCCAAAGACTAGTCAACTTACATAGTTCATATTAGAGAAGGCAACGTAAAACCCTGACAAAAAATTGCACATCTCACCAAAATTCCTATCTACTTTTAACCTACAGAAATTATGGAAAATTAATTGATGTTCTTGAGATAAAGTCCAACAAATATACATCTGACATGTGCACAAATTCTCTAGCTAGGAGAAGTTTTGAGCTACTCTAACAGAAGATCATACTACATTGAAGTATGTAGTCAATAGCTAGTTTATAATAAGCAATGATATGTTTGATATGTTGGAAGAAAAGTGATACTACAATTGTTTCCATGTTTTGTCACATTTATCTCATTTACTCACAATTATGTCTTAGTGAAAGATACATGAGTAAATTCTTGAGCATTCTCTTCTTTTGTCATCACTAAGTTTAGATTTAAAAAACGTAAAATATTTAAACACGAACGTGTTGTCATACAACATTTATAAAAACAAAACTAATAAAATATTACTAAGATGACGTTAAGTTGATGAGTAAAATTAAGTAGTAGCTACTAACATATAACTCAACTAAATTCAAACGGGCAGAGTTATATTTATTTTAAATTCTCAAGACTACAAAGAGGATAGCAATTAATAAAATAGAAAATATTCAAAACATACATATAGTAGATATAAACTTTTTTGTAAGTTAGTGAAAGAACAAGAAAAGTAGAAAACAAAACAGATAAGAGGCAATCGTTAACGTCGTGGGTAGCTCACATGAGCCGAAGCGGCGCTGATTCCGGCGATTCCTTCATGTCGTTCTTGTCTTCTCCTCCACAGTTTTTAAAACCGGAGAGAGAGTCTCTAACCTCACCAATAACCATAAAGAAACTAATATTCTTCTGAATATTATACCATTCATGCAATATAATATATTGCAGTAATTGCTAAAGACAAAAGCTTAGAATAATTCAATTCAAGGCTTATTCATGCACGCGAATGCCCAGATTTCTATCTTTATTTGATTTACAATCTTTTAATATACATTTTAACTTTATTATATTCTTATCTTTGTATTTCATTTTTCCTTAATTTCAGTTTCTTTTAATTGTTAACTTAGAAATCAATTAAATGAAAGAATAGTTAATATAATTGACTTATATACAGCTTTTATTTAAATAAAAAACGAAGTTCATTTATAAACTTTACATCTCTCTGTTTTTTTCCTTCCCAAATTCTGTTTTTTTTTCACCCTTTTCAAATATGTTCAGGATAACCAAAACTAATCAGTTATGTTGAATAAAAGAAGCAAATTGAAAATATTGTAAATATTAAAATCAAAGTAGTTTTGCTTGTTTACTTTTAACAAATGATTTAACAGGTGTCTAGGAATATAATTTTTAAAGCTTGACTTTTTATTTTTATCGGTTTGAGTTCGACTTATTTATTATTTTATATACTTAATTATTTTATTTATTCTATATGAATTTATCACTATAATATTTTATCTGATTAAAAACATATTTTTATTTATTTTTATTGTAATACAGAATATAATATATATTTTATATACTTAGTTATTTTATTTATTCTCATATCAATTCATCACTATGATATTTTATCTAATTAAAAACATATTATTTATTTATAGTTATCATATTATGTAATTATGTATTTATTTACTATATCTATATAAACCATAATAGTGTCAGGCAGCTGTCTGACACCATCTTATTGGTTGATTCTTTTTATATTTAACTTTCAAACATTCAAGTTTGCTAATATACGTGTTAGTCATCTTTTTTATTTAAAAAAAGTTTTCTTTTTTACTGATTAACTTTGTTTATATGCGTAACTTTTATTCCTTTTAAATTTCGTCTTTTAGTTTTTCCCTTGCTTCCGTAACGAATCAACCCAGAGGAATAGTGACCGTTAGCTATTGTTGGGCACCGCTGCTACTCTTGGACTTTAACAAAGTTACTTTATAATTCCTAACTTTATTAAAACAAAAATTATTTGACACGCGTATTTTTATCTACGTATCGATGTATTTTTTTCGAGATCGTGTTATAAGTAGTATGCACAAGTAATCGAAACAAAGACCTGCATGTTATTAAACTGAGAAATATTCCGTTTACCGCCCTGCAATGCGGACGGGGCATAAACTAGTTGGTAATACAAAATACAATATATATATTATAATATATATATATAACATATCATTTCAAGCTTTGGATGAATAGTAATTTTAATTTTCAATATTTTATCTTTAGTCATATATTATGTTATTTAATTTTATGATTTCAAGCTTTGGATGAACGGTAATTTTAATTTTTCAATATTTTATATTTTTAGTCACATATTATGTTATTTAATTTGTGATTTCAAACTTTCGATGAACGCTAATTTAATTTTTAAATATTTTATCAATAGTCATGTATTATGTTATTTAATTTGAGTTTTAGTAATAAACAATAATTTATAATTTTAAGTGTATGTTTTGTAATTTTTATTAATAGTATTTTATTTATATCTATATTATATATATGTATATATATACACACACTTTTTCTTTTAAAAAAAAGCTGAAAGTCTATAAAAACTGTTACCATGTTACGCATGGAAAACTGAGTAAAAAGTTTAACACATGGCAAAAGTAGGTTTATTCATATGGGTTTAATAGGTTTTGTAACTCAAGTGAGTTTTTTTCTCAATAATTGTCTTACAATACAAATATGTATAGTTTAAGAATTGACAATGTACATATATGTATATATTAAAAAAAACCCTCTTAAAAACGTGCGATTAAAGTAAAAAAAATATTTGGTTGTGTGATCCAGAATATTTCTCAAGTTTGTCAATTAGCAAGTGCTTCTTTTAAAATCCCTACCCTATTTATATCGGAAGAGTATCATGAGAAAACTAGATATAAATGAAAAAAACGAAAAAAATACAAAAAAAGCCATAAAACACACTAAAATTTTTTATTTTTTTACCATTTTTTATAAAAAAATCCCTATTTTAATGTAAAAAACCATTTTTTTCAAAAAATAAAACCTACTATTGCACATGTGCATTATATGTATATGTTACACATGCAATTTAGCCTTAGAGTTTAGGTTTTGGGTTTAGTTTAGGAAAAAAATTTGGTGTGTTCTTAGGATTTTTTAGGTAGTTTTTTGGTTTTCTTATTTAAATTAGTTTTCTTATATTCCATTCCATATAAAAAAAAGTTATCTTGAGAACGCTAAACATTACAAGAACCGTGAGAACGAATGAGAAACTAATTAAAACCATTTTTTTAATACATACCTCAATGTAATTAAATTACAATATCAAATAAAGAATTTACAACATCAAATAATTCATTTCTTCTCTCAAAATCATTCTTATTAAAATTTCTACACATGTGTATATGAGAAACTTACACGTGTAAATTTTCAATAATTATGAATACATGTAAATTTAAACGTGTAAATTTAATTTATAACATTATATTCGAATACTAATGATAAGTGTAAAAATAAATTTGAATTTAAATTACTTTTTACCAAGTTTTTGCCGGGTTTTTCATTCGTTCTAACGGTTCTCGTGATATTTATCGTTCTTATTTAGACTCTCCCTATATCTATTAAAATGAGAATGTTAAATATATTGAGAACCGTGAGAACGAAGGAATACAATATTAAATTTAAATTTTTTCTTTTTACACTTATCATTATTATTGGAATACAATATTAGAAATTCAGTTTACATGTATTCGTTAATTAAGAAAATTTACACGTGTGTAAGTTTGCAATTTACACATGCGTAAATTTGTTGTCTTTATACATGTGTAAAAAACTTATCAAGGGTGATTTTAAAGGAGAGATGGATTATTTAAAGAGTAAATTCTTTGTTTTTAATATTTTATTTTAATTATAATGAGATTTGCATTAAAAACATTTGGTTATGATTGATTTTCTCATTCGTTCTATGATTCTCGCAATATTTAGTATTTTCAAGATATCCCTATCATATATATAGGTAGATGATCCTGTAAAAAGGGCCCAAAGTGTGAGAAGTGTGAGGAATATTGTGGAGATGACATGTGTCCTCAATCTAAATTAATTCAAAAGTGTAAACAAGTAGTTTTCTTAATGATTCAATTAATTGATAACTTTCCATAAGCGTCACCCATATATAGGAATACGAATTTGTACAGTATTATATAGTGTTATATCTCATGTAACAAGTCTATGATGGATGTATAGTGTTATTTTCTCTGTAACAGGTCTACAATGGATGTATAGTGTCATATAGTGGGATGTATTCTGTAACCGGTCTATGATGGATGTATAGCATTATAGTGTTATATATTTTCTAGTAGCAGGTCTATGATTGATGTATAGTGTTTTATAGTAGTTATAGTGTTATGTATTTTGTAACAACTCTATGATGGATATATAGTGTTATATATTTCTGGTAGCAGGTCATTATTTGCAATGCTATGGTGTCTTATTTTTACGTTCATGGGGTTTTACTATAAAAACACCATGGACTAAAACATTCTGTCGAAACGTAATTTTTTTTCTCTACAAAAGTATAACAATGTGGTACTCATATTAAAGATAAAAAAACACTCGTTATTATGGTGTAATTATTTTTTAAAAAAAGTTATGTATAAAAATTTATTGACGTTTAAAAAAGAAGGGGGAACTTGCATGTGCATTGCATGTGACTTTCTAAACTTAAAAATGTTAAATTTACCTTTATACCCTTAATCTAGAAAATTAATTATTTTAATGGTAAACACTATTTACAAGATTGCCATCAAGATCTCAACCATTAGATTAAAGATCTAATGGTTTAGATTCTTTCTTACCCTTCTCACAAAAAACACACTTTTTACAATAATCTCACCTATATATTAAATATATATATATATATATATATGGTTAAGTTCATTTGTGAACAACCCTCTTGATAGTGAACTGTGTGAACTAATCCTACCACTTGATTATCAATACACAAGTGTAAATCAATGATCAAGATTTGATGATGAAAATACACTTTTGTATATTACGAGTTGATGATGTAAATAAATGGCCAAGATTTGTTCACTCAGTTCACAAATACACTAGTGTTCACTCTAGAACCCACCCTATATATATATATATGGTGTGGTGATGGTCCACTACCATCCTCCATCACCAATAAAGTTCATCAATTTATTCAAAGAGGCTCATAGTGAGCGCGGATATATCCATGCTTTCCACGCATGAAAAAGGAGGGGGCGATGCACTATGGGTTCCATGTCCCTCACGACATTTTATGAGCCTCACCATCAACCTCATACCATATAAACTTAGTTTTGTAAATGTATAGAAATATATATGTTAAAGATTCAGAAATTACTAAAACCCAATTCACACTTATGATTGTTGATAAAAATTCATATTTAAAAATATTTTTATTTTTATAAATGTGGATAAACATAATACCATTTTACACACACGAAAACTATATGAATTTATTTCGAAAAAGTTATTGATTAAAACGTGAAGAAAACATATATGATATACGCCATCATTAGGCGTCCACCACCAACCATTTCCACGACCAACATGAGTGAGGTAAAACATATGAAGAATACAAATATGTTGTGGCATGCTATTAAATACATAGTCATTTTTTAGTAAAAAACTATGATAGTAGTGTGAAAGTTCCATACACACTTGTTAGGTTTGTTAGATTGATTTGTTTTTCTTTTTTATTCACGTTAGTTTTGTTTAGCTCAGTTAGTTTAGTTAGCAGTGTTAGTTAGAGGTTGTTATTTTTTCGTTTATTTGTGAAGGGTAGTTAGTTGAGCTCAATTTGTATTTAAACAACTTTTGTTGTTCAGGATTAATCAATCAGTTTGATCTTTCACATTTTCATGGATGAGAGCAAGTGCTCTTGATCAGACATTGTTCTTCCCCAATTCAAATTTGAAACCCTAATTCTCACTGTTTTTCCCAATTCTTCTTTGCTTAATTCATCTTTTCAATCTGTTCACTTCATTTCAATTTTTTGAATTTGATCATTTGTTTGATCAAGTTCACTTCATTTCTTTCATTTTCGATTCATAATCATCATATATGAAACATTGAGTGGTTTAAGTACTTCAACTAACTTACCAAGCAATTCATCAAATCTTTTTTACCCCTATCATTCAGATCATCCAGGTTTGATTCTCATTTCAAAATTCTTTGATATATCTAGTTTTAGAGCTTTGAAAAGAGCTATGACTACAACTCTTTCTGGAAAGAACTAGCTCAACTTCGTCAATGGAACTATATCAAAACCAATTAATCCATTCATTTTAGATCCTTCGCAACGTTGCAACGATATGGTTGTTTCTTTGATTCTTAACACTTTATCACATGAAATTAGCGAAAGTGTGTTATAAACTAAAACTACTTCTAAATTGTGGATTGAATTAAATGATTGATACGAATAAGCTAATGGTGCAAAGTTTTATCAGTTGTAGAAAATCTTTGTGAATTTTCTCAAGGTAATAGTGATATTGCTATTTATTTCACAAAGATAAAGTCTAATTTGGATGAGTTCAATGTTTTGAATGACATTCCATATTGTACGTGTGGAGCTTCTCGAATTCTAGTCAAACGAGACGAAGATCGACGACTGCTACAATTTCCAATCGAACTAAACCCTAGTTATGATTCCGGTCGAGAAAATAATGTTATGATGCAGCCTTTACCATCCATTAATCAAGCATATGCTTTGTTAATTCAAGATGAAAAACAAAGAGAGATAGATGTCACTCCTTAATTCATACCTGACTTGTTTCAATGGATGCGAATTCTCAACCAAGATTTGATAACATAAAACCTCATGTATGTACTCATTGTAAGAAGACTGGACATAGAACAAACAAGTGTTACATGCTTATTGGATTTCGAAAGGATTTTAAGTTCACCAAAGAAAGAAGATTCGCTACAAATGTTTTGGGAGATGATGAGAAAATAAAAGAAATTGCTTCCAAAACAGATAATACACAAGCTTCCTTACTATAGCACAATGAAGTGAATTGATTCAACTTTTGCAGAAGACACATTTTGGTTTAACAACTGGAGAGACTCATCTTGCTTTCGCTATTCAATTTATCAGTGAAGACTCAATATTCAAACACTTATAAAACCATTTAGCATTTTTCTTCCAAATGATAATGGTATTCTTTTTAAAAAGAATGGAATTTTTTAACTTAATTCAAATCTTTCTCCTAATCATGTTCTCTTTGTTCTGAATTTGAATTTAGACATAGTATTTTGTCCATTCCAAGACTTTGTCAAGTTACAAAAGGTCTGGTTTACTTTTCTTCTTTTGCTTGGGTGTTGCAGACCCCTTCAATGAAAAAGCCTCAGGTTCTTGGTAACCTTCTTCAAGGGCTTTATGTTCTACACACTAATAAGCATGGATTGTTCAATAATTCATTTTTGTTTTTTCTTACTCTTTTTGTAATTTTGTTGTTAATGGCATGAGTTGGCATTATAGACTTGGGCATTTGCCAATAATTGAAACAGTTGTCTATGTTTTCTAGCACACATGTTGAAAAAATTGAACATTGTGATCTATGCCCAAAAGCTTGACAACAAAATCTTGCTTTTCCTCAAAGTCATTTTTAATAAAATTTTTGATCTCATATACACAACGATACTTGGGACCATACAAATATGCCACTTTCAATGGGTATAGATATTTTCGTACCATTGTAGATGACTTTACCAAAACCATTTGGACACATTTGTTATCTATAAAAAGTAATACCTTTAATTTTCTTTAAGGATTCATTGCCATGGTAGAAACAAAGTGTGGTTTAAAAGTCAAAATTGTTAATCTGATAATGCTTTTGAACTAGGATTTGGAACCAAACATTCTGAATATTTCTTACAATAGGCATTATACATAAAAAAATGTTGTGTAGGTGTCTCACAACAAAATGTAGTGGAAAGGAAACAAAAACATTTACTTGAAACTGCTAGAGCATTATTGTTTCAATCTAAATTATCTATTCAATTCTAAAGTGATTGTATTTTAAGAGCCACATATCTCATAAATAGATTCCCTACTACTCTGCTTAAAGGAAAAACTCTCCATGAGATGCTATTTGGCACTTACAATCTGTAAGAAATTTTGGTTGTTTATGCTATGCATCAACATTCAAAGTAGGAAGAGACAAATTTTAGCCTAGCGCCAATCCTTGAATCTTTATTGGTTATCAATTTGGTTAAAAAAAGATGTAAATTGTATAACTTGCATAATCATACAATTTTGGTTTCTAGGAATGTTATTTTCTTTGAACATATTTTTCCATCGGTACATCATACAAAATCCTCTCCAATATCAATAATTTGGATTATCTATCACAACTACTTGATTTTCAAAATTCCAATTCTACCCAGGTTCCTTCTTCTTCTGCTTCTTCTTCTTTTAATTCTCTTAAAATTTCTTTGTCTCCTTCTTTGAATTCTCCATCTTTTGATTCTAATTCTTCTTCATCTTCTGTTCTTTTTTCATCTTTGTAGTCTTAAAACATTCCTCTTAAAAGATTCACAAGACAAGTTGTTCCACCTATCCATTTGAAAGATTTTGTTTGTCATAATGTCTTTGCTTCAGATGACCCTTTGACCAGTGGTTTTCACACTATCACAAATGCTTGTTTAGCTCATACAACCATCAAGACTCATGATCTATCTTTTCAAATCAAACACTCTTAAGGCTATCATGGAACCATTTTCTTACAAAAGGTTGCTCAACATCCTGCTTGGCAAGAAGCCATGAAGAAATAATTTCAGGCTTTAAATGCTAATCAAACTTGGAAAGTTATGTCTCTTCTCAAAGGTAAAAATGCCATTAAGTGTGAATAGGTGTATAAAGTAAAGTACAAAGCTCATGGCACAGTTGAAAGATGTAATTCCAAGTTGGTAGTAGGGGGGCTTAAATAGCAAGAATAGATTGTAATGAAACTTTTTCTCCAATTATCAAAATGACTACTATCATATGTCTTATTACTATTACCACCAAAAGATCTTGCTTTTTCTCCATGGAGATCTTTATGAAGAGATTTATATATCTCCTCCACCTGGAATGGAACTACATGATAATCAAGTTTTTCCATAGGAATTTGAAACCTCTCTCACTCCTTCTCATGAATCTCCTTTTCCTGCTCATCTACAACTTAAAACAAATGAAGGGATTATGCTTGAAGATCCTTTACAATACAAAAGACTTTTGGAAAGTTGAATTATTTGACTCAGACAAGGCAAGATTTAGCATTCATTATCTAAAACCTGAGTTAATTCATGCATGTTCCTAGGTTGCCTCACTGGTAGGCTACTATTCAGACTCTTGGTTATATGAAAAACACTATTTCCCAATGTTTATTTTTCAATAACAATTCAAGTTTTGATCTCAATGCGTATTGGTGATTCTGATTGGGCTGCTTGTCCTAACACAAGAAGGTCAGTTACTGGTGTTGTTTATCTGGGAGGGTCTCCTATTTCATGGAAGTTAAAGAAGCAACCCACTATTTCCTTAAGCTCTGCTAAAGCTGAGTACAAGTCTATTAGAAGAGTAACTGCTGAGCTTGCATGTTTAACACGTATATTAACTGAGTTGAATGTTTCTTCTGTTACACCTATTCATCTTAATGTGATAACCAAGCAGATGTCTACATTGCAAAGAACCCTGTCTTTCACGAGCATACAAAACACATTAAACTTGATTACCATTTTGTTTGTGAAAAGCTGCAAGAAGGATTGAGTAATCTATCACATACTCGAACTGCTGATCAACTAGCTGATTTGTTCACTAAGAGTTTGGCTCCTCTTGTTTAAAACCATCTTAAAGACAAGTCGGGACTTCATCAGCTTCCAACTTTAGGGAAGATGTTAGTTTTGTTAGATTGATTTGTTTTATATTCTCATTAGTTATGTTAGCTCGATTAGTTCAGTTAGTAGTGTTAGTGTGACATCCCAGTTTTTCAGGTATTTTAAACGCGCTACCTTATCGTCATTTGTTTCTACGCTAATTTGATTTGTAGAACTAATTACTCGCACGCTATAATTACACTAACTTTAGTATTTCGGGAATACACGAGGTTTGAGAATTCTAACGGGTCGTATTTGAATTACGTGTTACGTGTCATAGATTTCGTGTCACGAATAATTGTCGAGTCGTTATGTGTGTAATTATTTAACAAGTTATACTTAACGGTTAATAAGTTCTAATTAAAAAGCCGAGCCGAGCTTGTGAACCGTTTCAACCTTGTGACCCAAGTAAACCCAACCCGACACCCCAACCCATATCCCTTGTTTCGACCTAGCACCTAGTCGCCCCCCTTAGTTTCTTGGGAAGCAAGCTATTGGAGAACAAGTTACTTGGGGAACAAGGGAGTAAGGGTTATAAATAAAACCTTGTCACAAAAATCAAAACCCTAATTCCCTAACCTACTTGGAGGCGACGACGGCAGCCAACCCCCCCCCCCCCCTTCACGACGCAAGCACCCCCCTGGTTTGATCACAAGTTCTCCTCATCGTTCGCTAGTTATCATCGTTTCAAGGTTAGGGTTTTAATCGTGTTATGATTTCACGTATTGATTTTGTGTGATATCGATCATGATCATGTTATGTATGATAATATTATGAAAAGTGTTGTTATGTATGATTTTTTTCGGGTGAATATGCGGTTCTTAGGGTTTGTGATGATATGGTTGGCTATTAGAATCATAGGCTGCGCTTTTCTCTATAAAATCATGATATATGTTTAGGGTTTTGATATTATGATTATAGATGCATGATAATTAAATTATAACCTGCTGCAAATCGTTATAATAAGTCGTGGTGATCGTTAGGAGGGTTTCGGGTGGAGTTTTAGGGTTAAACAAGAAGCTGATGCGCGTAGACAGTCAACTTCAGTTGGTTGTAAACGAAACAACTATAACTCGAAAAATCGATTTTCTGAAGCTTAAAATATACTTTTTCAAAAACGCTTCTAATGGCACCGGAATCACATTTTTCTGAAGCCGTTTGCTATTTTAAATTAGTGATTTTGTGCAGCAGCTGAAGCTGCGTTTTTTCTACAGACAATTCACGTAATGTTTTCTGTCATAACCTGTAAACCGAAAAGAATTAAGTCATGGAATTTATACAGTAGATACACCTAGGTTTTCAAAGAGATCTACAACTAGAATTTTGTCAATCGGATAAACGAGTATTTTTAAATGATTTTTCTCGTGGACTGCAGTCAGAAAGCAACGAATCTGACTGCAGCCTAGTAAATAAATTCTTATAAATAACTGGTAAGGACCAAGACTTGAAAATTTTACAAAATTTCTACAGTCTAATTGACACCTTTGTAAAAAGATTGGAATTTTGGCAACATGAGAACTATTTTATAAAAATTTCCGAAAATAGCCCAGTTAGGAATGTACAAGCTGAAACATGACAACTTACATTTGTGTGTATCTAAGTGATGTATGTGCTATCCTGTGTTTGTGACAAGTTGCTGGTCGTTATTTCGTATAGTGACACCTTGCATGCATGATTATGGTTTTGAACTTGTCATTACGAGTTTCGTACGATGTGCTAGTTACGCATAGGGTTTTGTGTCAGTGTGCGTTCACACACTAACTTTTAACCGGTTGACATGATAGGACGTGATTAGCGGTTCCATCCTTTACTTCTTTTGCATTTATCTAACCGAGCAACTTAAGGTGAGTTCACGGCCCCTATTTCTTTAAACGTTTACTAAACACATGGGGAGAAAACATGTACACGTTACAGTGATATATGGGTTGATTATATTACGGTACAGTAACGTCTTTCTATTTAAAACATGTACACGTTACAGTGATGTATGGGTGGCATACATCACAGTACAGTAACGCCTTTCTATTTAGAGTTATGTTATACGGTTATGGTCACAAGGGAGCATATATCACATGTCAGTCCCCTTAACACTTACGATGCCGTTAGTATTGGATTATAGCAAGGGAATTTTTAGTAGTACTACTGGGCCCGACAAGCCCCACTCGAACTGGTCGCGCCAGTTAGACCGAACGTTGATGGTCACGAGTGTAGAATTTGCCTAACTTTTTAGCCATGGTTGGTGATAGGCCTGACACAACAGGGGCAGCAACGTCAGCTTCGGATCGAACACTTTGTTGACATGACCTAGGCTAGCTACCTAAACATATAACATGAACTGCTAAACTACATAATATTAATCTGATTCGGGTTGGATCAGGGTAACTTATGAGACACTGGTTCAGGGTTGAACCAGTGGGGAAACACTTATGTTTAAACTTGTGAACTAAAACCTGTGAACTCACTCATCATTATTGTTGACACTTGATTTTACATGTTTTCTCAGGTTGCTAAGGTAGCACACATCAGGACTAGGATGCATTATGGTGTCGCTTGATTTCATCAAATATTTAGTCACAACTTTAAAATTTCATAGTTATTTTTGTTCTGTAACTGATTACGCTTCCGCAACTCAATTGTATAAGCAGTATTTTCTCATGAATAAGCAAACAGGAAAATTTTTTTAAACTCATATAGTGGTCGTTCAATATGACTAATGACTGTGATCCTGGTTCGTCACGCGCCTCGCGGTAAAACCCCGCAAGTGGATTTTTGAGGATGTGACAGATTGGTATCAGAGCCAATGGTTATAGTGAACTAGGTTTGCATTAGAGAGTAGACTTAGTCTATAGCCTTAGACAATGCATTAGTCACACACCAAAACAAACAATTATACCTGACATACAAGAACACTCATACATGATATGCCTACGGACATGGCATCAAAACTTACATTGAAATTGCGAGGATGTCTACAGCATCCACTAAACCCTCTACTGATGAGGAACACACCAAACTCTTTGTATCTTCATCCCTAGTGGCGATGTTCGTGGGATCGCCAACAACGTGAATCTACTCCTATCTGAGGGCCATGAGACGGAGCCTCTAGAGGAGCGTTTTCCCATCATAATCATCTGTACTTTTTCCTACACCACACAAACGAGGAGAACACTAGCTTGAGCCTACCGATGGTACTATCGGGTATGGTGAGCCTTCTCAAGTCCATGATTGGGACGACATACAACATTGATGCATATCTCTTGGGAGTTGAGTTTATCGAAACGAGCCCTTTCTCTACCTACCAACGACATTACCCCGACCCCACTAGTTCTACTTTCTTTCAACCCGAGCAGGTGGCCCTGGCGTGAGGCACCCTGCGTTAGGGCAGTTCGTTGCACACGTTATTGCATAAACCATTGACATCGAGATGTCATCATTTTTCCCGATCCACGATTCTACATCTTTTGTTGATATTCTTCAAGGGAATGATTGACCATGAAACTAAGAACACTTTGCCTATTGCACACCTGAACTCTAACCTGACTCGGATGATGGAACAGTTCACTTGCTTTTTCTGGTAACCTACGTTAATGAACCAGTTTCATCTCTTGAAGTCACAATTCATGTGCATGTTTGTTCCATGCGCACTCTTACCTCTATAATCCGTTGGATTGGATTCTCATGGTGTGTTTCAACTTGAGTAGATCCTCATATCAATTGATCCCACATTACTCTTTCTGATATAGCTCCGAGTTTATCAACATTTGGATGATTGACTAAGCTTTTGATAACTCTATCATTTTGACAACACTTTGTACTCGAAAAATTAAATTTGAGGGACATTTTGACACAAGATAGATGGAACTAGGGTGAACATGCAAACCAAATTATCATTACGGGTGCACACGTAGTAGTAATTTGCGATGCATGTAAGTCCTTGTGAAACCCTGTGTGTGATAAATTGTCCTAACCTGTGAATCTCATATTTAAAACTTCCACTGTCAATAGAATCTCTCGTACCTCATTCAACGACTAACTGGTGTCGTTAAACTTGTCTAGCAGTTGATGGACGCAACAATAGATTTAGATTTTTTAGACACATTGAGCTATCGTCAATGGAATCCCTCGTTACTATTTATTTATTTATTTATTTTTTTCTCATATACGAGTCTTAGTGAAACTAATATTCTCATCAGAACCTGTTATCTCGATTGAAACCCTATCAGAAATTGTAGGGTAAACCCTTCAACATCAGCATATAAACGAATTATGAAGAATCTCTCGTAAGCTCACACCTTATCCCTTGCCTTAACTATAAAATTTCCTTTGACCCCTTATACTCGGTCCTGTCGCTAATCATAGTCTAAACTGATGTACATTGCAACATATCCAACCCTACAAACGGATTTCCACAAAATGGTCCCATCATCTTATGGACATCAGAAGACAAGATGTAAGTTATTCAACACCTAGATAAACATGATGACATATACAATAATCTTACTCCTCGTATTGCTAGATAGTTATTCCATAACAGTTTTCCCTTCTGAGCTAGTCTATCTCCTAGCCATTGCACTGATCGATGCTTACTGTTTAATGCGACTGTTAGTTACTGTTGAGACGTAGACAAATCTCCCACCCAATTGTCGTGGTCGCACTACATCTTTGAAACTTTACGCATAATCTCCCATCAAATATGTGTTCAATTTTTTTAAGAACTCGGTGAACTTGTCTTTTTGATCCTTGGTGATCACTTCTTGAAACCTTGAGGATGGTGACGAATTGTTGATACGATCATAGCCTTTTAAACATGTTTTCGCGTCCTTTCTTTGAAGCTTCTTGACTACACAGACATATTTTAGATTCATTCACACGACCAAAGGAAACTCCTCCAAATTTGGTTGCTTACGACACGATAAATTGCACACTCATCTAAGTTCATGGATCAAAGTGAATTATTCCCCTTCGCGAGTGGGCGAGCCCGACAAATTAGACGGATGTTTCAGTGAATCTTAACACTACAAACTCCTACGGCAACCATTTTTCGATGGTAAATTCTTGTTATGATTGATATATCCACGTGACACCCCTTTTTGACAAATGGCGTTTTTCATTTTTTTTAACCTTATGCAAACTTGTATACGACCAGCTATACCCCTGAGATCAAGTAAACCTCTGTTACGGATCCAGACACGCTTACGCATCGATTGCAACTACCCTTTTTACATGTTTCCACATCCATTCGGGATATACTTCCCGGATTCTATGATCCTCATCCTAACCACATTCTTCGCGAACTCTCGCTTGGAGGGGTTACTCTCTACGAACTTTACTCGAGGAGCAATGGGCCATGAATATCAGAGATATGGAGGTATCACGAGGACTATCCTTAGAACTCGATACGAACGAGGCAGGTTCCCAGTCACGACATTCGAATTTAGCGTACCATGACGAATATGCCACTTGTTTTTCCTTTGACGACATCCGAATCTACTCTAAGAACTAGTAGGAATTCGAACAATACCTACACCTTACCATGGAGCCCCTACCACACAAACAACCTTATGTTAGCTTCTAACAAACGACTTCTGACGTTGCGAAGCCCGCTTTTCTTGATCATAGGCACAAACCCTCGCAACTCTAACTCGAAAGACTGCTCAGTAATCCGTGTTTCAACAGTTGAAGGTGAAACTCTGTAGTACACCCATTCTTTCATTACCAGAAGGCACAGACGATTTCATTGTCTACTGTGACGCGTCTATCCAAGGACTAAGTTACGTGTTGGTGCAACATGAGAAAGTCATCGCTTACGCAATCACGCCAACTCAAAGTTCACGAAAAAGAACTACACTACCCACGGTTTGGGGGTTGAAGAGCAGTAGCTTTTGCACTCAAGATAGGGAGACATTGCTTGTACGGTACCAAGTGCACCATCTACACCGATCACAAGAGTCCCCAGCATATCTTCGATCAGAAGGAGTTGAACATGCGACAGTGTCGATGGGTCATACTCCTCAACCACTATGAGTGCGTGATCTAGTATCATCCAGGCAATGGTAACATGGTTGCCGATTCCCTCAGTATAAGGATACCAAACCTAAGCATGTACGTGCGTTACAACTTTCTATCCATTCCAGTCTTCCTACCCTGATTCGTGACGCTCAGATTCACGAACCTCAAAGCAGAATCCCTGCTGGGCATGGAGAAGAAACTTGAACGCAAGGAAGACGACATTTATTATTTCATGGAACGTGTATGGGCCCCATTCTATGGAAACTTACGAGAGCTTGTGATGGACGAAGCACGCAAGTCTCGTCACTCGGTGCATCCTGGTTCTGACAAGATGTATCAGGATCTCAAGGCTTTGTACTGGTGGCCCCACATGAAAGCTAACATAGCGACTTATGTTAGTAAATACTTGACATGTGCTAGGGTTAAGGTTGAATAACAAAAGCCGCCAGGACTACATTCAACAACCAGAGATCCCAACATGGAAATGGGCGCAAATTTCCAGGGATTTCGTCACTGGCTTACCCAGATCCCAGCTAGGAAACGACATCATCTGGGTGATTGTTGATCGACTGACAAAGTCTGCACACTTTCTGGCAATCAAGGAAACTGACAAGTCTCCTACACTCGCAGACATCAATTTGAAGGAAATAGTCGCTAGGCACGGAGTGCCAACTCCTATTGTTTCCAATCGTGACCAGTACTTTGCATCTGATTTGTGGCAGGCGATGCACAAAATCCTTTAGCTCACGCCCAGACATGAGTACAGCTTATCACCCTCAGATGGATGGGAAGATTGAACGCACCATCCAGACTCTAGAAGACATGCTTTGAGCATGTGTTATCAACTTTGGTAACGGCTGGGAGAAACATCTACCTTTGGTAGAGTTTTCCTATAACAATCGCTATCACACGAGTATCCAAGCAGCACCATTCGAGGCGTTGTATGGAGGAAAATGTCGATCGCCCGTTTGCTGGGCGGAAGTTGGTGATAGTCAAATCACTGGTCCAGAGTTGGTTTTGGAGGCAACTGAAAAGATAGTACAAATCCGAAATCGTATGGCGGCAGCTCGGGATCGCAAAAGAGCTATGCCGATCAACGACGCAAACCTTTAGCATTTCAAGTAGGTGATCGGGTCCTACTGAAGGTATCGCCTTGGAAGGGAGTGATTCGTTTTGGCAAAAGAGGTAAACTAAACCCGCGATACGTTGGCCCTTTTGAAATCACAAAGAAAATCGGTCAGGTAGCTTATAAGTTGAACCTTCCTGATGAACTCGGTGGAGTTCAAAACGTTTTTCACGTCTCAAATATGAAGAAGTGTCTATCAGATGAAACTTTAGCCGTTCCACTGGATGAGATCCATGAGGACGAACAACTGCGGTTCATTGAAGAACCAATCGAAATTATGGACCGAGAGGTCAAAACACGAAGACATAGTAAAATACCGATTGTCAAGGTTCGTTGGAACTCTAAGCGTGGACCGGAGTACACTTGGGAAAGAGAGGATCAAACGAAAGACAAATATCCTCACCTTTTTGCAACCAAATCACAAAATCCAAGTAGCGCGAACTGAATTTCAGGGCGAAATTCTTTTAACTTGGGAAGAATGTGGCAACTCGAAAATATCCCCTCACTTTAACACTTTTCAAACTCGTGCTTATTCAATTTTCGGGACGAAAATTATCTCAACATGGGGATGATGTGACAAGCCTGGGATTTTCTTAGCAATTCTAACAAACTGAACTTTCGTGCGTGTGCATGCTTAACCGCGTTTACTCAATTTTCGGGACGAAAATTCTTTCAACATGGGAATAATGTGACATCCCAGTTTTTCAGGTATTTTAAACGCGCTACCTTATCGTCATTTGTTTCTACGCTAATTTAATTTGTAGAACTAATTACGGCACGCTATAGTTACACTAACTTTAAAGTATTTCGGGAATACACAAGGTTTGAGAATTCTAACGGGTCGTATTTGAATTACGTATTACGTGTTATAGATTTCGTGTCACGAATAATTGTCGAGTCGTTATGTGTGTAATTATTTAACAAGTTATACTAACGGTTAATAAGTTCTAATTAAAAAGCCGAGCCGAGCTTGTGAACCGTTTCAACCTTGTGACCCAAGTAAACCCAACCCGACACCCCAACCCATATCCCTTGTTTCGGCCTAGCACCTAGTCGCCCCCCTTAGTTTCTTGGGAAGCAAGCTACTTGGAGAACAAGTTACTTGGGGAACAAGGGGTAAGGGTTATAAATAAAACCCTTGTCACAAAAATCAAAACCCTAATTCCCTAACCTCTTGGAGGCGACGATGGCAGCCAACCCCCCCTTTCACGACGCAAGCACCCCCCCTTGGTTTGATTACAAGTTCTCCTCATCGTTCGCTAGTTATAATCGTTTCAATGTTAGGGTTTTAATCGTGTTATGATTTCACGTATTGATTTTGTATGATATCGATCATGATCATGTTATGTATGATTAAATTTTGAAAAGTGTTGTTATGTATGATTTTTTTGGGTGAATATGCGGTTCTTAGGGTTTGTGATGATATGGTTGGGTATTAGAATCATAGGCTGCGTTTTTCTCTATAAAATCATGATATATGTTTAGGTTTTTGATATTATGATTATAGATGCATGATAATTAAAGTATAACCTGCTGCAAATCGCTATAATAAGTCGTGGTGATCGTTAGGAGGGTTTCGGGTGGAGTTTTAGGGTTAAACAGGAAGCTGATGCGCGAAGACAGCCAACTTCAGTTGGCTTTAAACGAACCATTATAACTTGAAAAATCGATTTTCTGAAGCTTAAAACATATTTCGAAAAACTTCTAATGGCACCGGAATCACATTTTTCTGAATTCGTTTGCTATTTTAAATTAATGATTTCGTGCAGTATTTGAAGCTGCGGTTTTTTGCAGAAAATTCACTAATGTTTTCTGTCATAACCTGTAAACCGAAAAGAATTAAGTCACGAAATTTATACAGTAGATACTCCTAGGTTTTCAGAGAAATCTACAACTGGAATTTCGTCAATCGGACAAACGAGTATTTTTAAATGATTTTTCTTGTGGACTGCAGTCGAAAGCGACGAATTTGACTGCAGCCTAGTAAATAAATTCTTATAAATAATTGGTAAGGAACCAAGACTTGAAAATTTTATACAAAATTCTACAGTCTAATTGAAACATTCTGTAAATAGATTGGAATTTTTGGAACGTAAGAACTATTTTATAAAAATTCCCGAAAACAGCCAGTTAGGAATGTACAAGCTGAAACATGGACAACTTACATTTGTGTGTATCTAAGTGATGTATGTGCTATCATGTGTTTGTGACAATTTGTTGGTTGTTATTTTGTATAGTGACACCTTGCATGCATGATTATGGTTTTGAACTTGTCATTACGTGTTTCATACGGTGTGCTAGTTACGCGTAGGGTTTTGTGTCAGTGTGCGTTCATACACTAACTTTGAACCGGTTGACATGATAGAACGTGATTAGCGGTTCCATCCTTTACTTTTTTTGCATTTATCTAACCGAGCAACTTAAGGTGAGTTCACGACCCCTATTTCTTTAAACATTTTTATTAAACACATGGGGAGAAAACATGTACACGTTACAGTGATATATGGGTTGATTATATTACGGTACAGTAACGTCTTTCTATTTAAAACATGTACACGTTACAGTGATGTATGGGTGGCATACATCACGGTACAGTAACGCTTTTCTATTTAGAGTTATGTTATACGGTTATGGTCACAAGGGAGCATATATCACATGTCAGTCCCCTTAACACTTACGATGCCGTTAGTATTGGATTATAGCGAGGGAATTTAGTAGTACTACTGGGCCCGACAAGCCCCACTCGAACTGGTCGCGCCAGTTAGACCGAACGTTGATGGTCACGAGTGTAGAATTTGCCTAACTTTTTAGCCATGGTTGGTGATAGGCCTGACACAACAGGGGCAGCAACGTCAGCTTCGGATCGAACACTTTGTTGACATGACCTAGACTAGCTACCTAAACATATAACATGAACTGCTAAACTACATAATATTAATCTGATTCGAGTTGGATCAGGGTAACTTATGAGACACTGGTTCAGGGTTGAACCAGTGGGGAAACACTTATGTTTAAATTTGTGAACTAAAACCTGTGAACTCACTCATCATTATTGTTGACACTTGATTTTACATGTTTTCTCAGGTTGCTAAGGTAGCACACATCAGGACTAGGATGGATTATGGTGTCGCATTGATTTCATCAAATATTCAGACATTGCTTTAAAATTTCATAGTTATTTTTGTTCTGTAACTGATTATGCTTCCGCAACTCAATTGTATAAGCAGTATTTTCTCATAAATAAGCAAACATGAAATTTTTTTTAAACTCATATAGTGGTCGTTCAATATGACTAATGATTGTGATCCTGGTTCGTCACACGCCTCGCGGTAAAACCCCGCAAGTGGATTTTTGAGGGTGTGACAGTTAGTTAGAGGTTGTTATTTTTCCGTTTATTAGTTAAGGGTAGTTGGTTGAGCTCAATATGTATCTAAACAAGTTTTGTAGTTCTGCATTGATCAATTAATTTAATCTCACATTTTCAACACTAAGACTCAACTGTATTTCTTTCTATCGCAGCCTATGTCTTTAGAGCACTATTAACGAGTTATTAAACCGCCAACATCTCCGACTTAATTTTTATAGCTCGTTTAGTGAAATAAAGTGAGATGCACATATTGAAATGCATAAAAGCATACCAAGTCTTAATTAGTTATTTTTTTTAATTGTTTTTAATCATTCACGTAGGGAATTCATTCTAATTTGATTATTTCTTCTTTAAGTGGTGGGATGTGTGTGTAGGGGGTGGGGTTAGGGTTGGAGTAAAGAAATGTAGTTATGGGTAGTGGTGGTAGGAAGGACTATGAAGTATGGGTAGGGGATGTATGATACGACAAACGCAGGGAATATATCCCCGAGGCATTTAGAAATAGCTACAATACATAGAAGGCAAGCCAGAGAGACACGGTTAATCAGCCGATCACCCACTTTAAACAATTGTTTTTTATTTATTATGCCTCTAAACAATATTTTATTTATCAAACAAATGTAGTTATTCTCCTGAGTTGCTTTATATTAAACACAATAATTTATATTTTGATGAAACACAAATATTGAATTTAACATGATAATACTGGTTGAAAATTATTCATAACATTCATTTCGATCGCCAGGTTTAATTTTATTATCTTGTTGTTCCAAATATTCATGCATTTTTTTAATGATAACTTTATATTTTGAATAGTGTAATATACAGAAGAAACAAAAGAAATATAACAAAGAAGATAAAGATTGAATAAAATATACCTTACAAAGTCGAACTGTAGACTGAATAGAAGAAGAAGCCAGATTTGAGTCCGTTTCCCGGAGAATCTAGAGCGCATCAGCCGCTGACCATTGCTTTCGTTTAATATTAAACTAATGATAAATATTTTGATTAAATTACACAAATTGTCCCTTTAGTATGCACAGATTTGATTTGATTTCCTATTATTTTATTTTATTTTATAC
This sequence comes from Scalesia atractyloides, assembly GCA_947069175.1. Classification (NCBI taxonomy): domain Eukaryota; kingdom Viridiplantae; phylum Streptophyta; class Magnoliopsida; order Asterales; family Asteraceae; genus Scalesia; species Scalesia atractyloides. Next base: position 10,998,021 of record CAMTDV010000023.1, on the reverse strand, counting down.
CCTTTTAATCTTATATCATATTCTAAAGCCAACTCCTAGACCATGGGGACTTGGGCTTTATTTCAACGTAAACGAGCAAACATTTTTAGTGCTAAAAACCTTGACTAAATTGTTTGTTTACCTTTTGAAGGTAAATGATTTATAAAAGTTGCTCTTTAATTTTATAGATAGTTTTGCTGCATCCCCCCTTTACGAAAAGTTGGATAACGTACTACGGAACTGATTTATATTATAAAAATTGGATAAAGTACTAATATATGGAACTGATTAATATTATAATGCGGTTTTTTAATATAAAAAAACATGGAGTTTGAAAAAATCAGAAAATGAAATTTTGAAAAAAGATTAAAAGGTCAAATTCCGATTCAAGCATTTCAAATTGACTGATTCCAACTGCTTATACAGTCAGTTTCAGTCTAACCGACTGGTCCATTCTAAGAATATTGATTATAACTACTCATATGTAAGAGCTTAACCGACCGGTCCATTTCTAAAAACATTGATTATAACTACCCACATAGTAAGAACTATTTATTAGCAACTTTAATAATTTTTTACAGTATATTAGTTCCATATATAAGTTTCTTTGATTTTATCATAGTTGTTTGCTACACACCAACATAGTACGAACTATTTATTATATTTTATCATTGTTGTTTGCTACATATAGTCTTTTTGTCAAAAAAACATTACCTTATGTAGTCTGAAATATCTAAAACATTTAACACTCGGTCGTCCAACATAGTACATATGATACTTGTTATCAATCTGCTTTCCATTTATATATTAGTTGGTTTGTATTTTAGTTTATTTTCATCGGAAAATTAAAATATTTTAATACTAGTTAAGCATATAAACTATTGATTAATCACTTCACTATAAATAATAAAAAAGAATACTTTCAGACAAAGTTATTACTATTAGCACTTTACCACACATAGGCACATAAGACCGTCCTTATTAGTTTTTTAAAGCATAAAATACTAAAACTTGAAATGTAGAGAATTTTTTTAGGGATAAAAAGTGTATAAAATATGTCATGGGGAGAACAAATAAGAAGAAAATTCCAAGAGAAGAGAACAAAAAGAACAACCTATCACCTAGACAAGGTCATGCCCACAAGTCACGTGAGTTAACCATGTTATATGGTGAGGAAAAATAGGGTCAATTAATTTAGTTTTTTTGGTTAATATTTATATCGTTGAGCGAGGACTTTGACAGGTTGGTTGGGTTGGGTAGGTTTTAAGTTTCAATGGCATTTAATTTATAGTACGAATAATAGAAGGTGGGTATAATTAGACACGGAGAGGGAATATTGGTGTTGGGAAAATCAAATCTGCTTTAAATGGGACCTTCACCTACGGAAATGGCAATACGTCACGTATTTCTACTCTTGCGTTTTACGGGATATAGGCTGTCACAATGCTTATCTTGTAGTAATATTTGTTAAGAAAGGAACGTTCATCATACAAGATAAAATATTTGTAGCCCTGCCCATTTAGTGTTTACATAAAAAGACACTTGGCCAAAATAAATTCAAATCATATATCATATAGACTTACAAATACATTTAACCAAACATGTCCTTTTATATCAACCTAATAAGTTCACATATTCACCCGTTTATAATTTTAAGAATATTTTATGTAAAAATGTAATGTGACTAAGTATGACGAAGCTTAGAAGCTATAAGTTAGCTTGAGACTCTAATTATTATATATATAATTGGATAACCACTTATCTACAGTAATTTTGATTTTTCTTAAATCATACTTTTTTTCAAATTCTAACAATAACACTTACACATCCTTCAACTTTTAAAAACTTTGTAAAATGCTATTTGACCCCGCTCGAGTTTACATGCTTATTTTTATGTATATGTCGATATAAATTCAATTTTTTTTTACGTTTTGACATAATATTTTTTAAAGTAAATAATACTTTATGTTTTATTAGTCAGGTCATATATAATATATTTTGGTACTTATTATATAGACATTTTGAGTTAGTCTATGTTTTGACATTTATGTACGTGTTGGTATAACTTAAAATTTGTTTACATTTTGATATGATACATTTTGACAACCTCGAGTTTGACGTGCTTAATTTTATGTACAGTTTGGTATAAATTCAAGTTATTTACATTTTGATTTGTTTTTTTTTTCAAAAATGAGTCATTAAATATAATATGTTTTTTGCTTATTTTTATAAACATTTTCGGTTGGTCTACCTTTGACCGATAACCAATTACAAAAAAAAAAAACAATACCCTTAAATCACGTTAAAAAACGACCATGCAACGCGGGATATCAATTCTAGTTTATATATGAAAAGTTTGTTAAGATCTGTAAAGGACATTTGGGGTAATTTTAGCAAAAACTACATTGTGTAAATAACCAAAACTCCATTCATTCTTGACCTTACAACCATTTTTTAGGGGGGGGGGGTGGGAGCTCTTTACGAGGATTCGGATTCGTGTGTGGATCGCTAGAGAGCACTTGTGCTGTATTCTCCTTCCATATTTAAGAGATTTAAAGGAGGTTTGGATCTATTTAAAACCTAAAGATTTTGGAGCTCGAGTGCTTCATTTGGTGCAAAGTAACAAAAATGCATGGAAACATGTTGTACGTTGATTTCAAGGTATATTGGTCATAAAGTTGGTATCTTGATTTTTTTTCTGATATCCATAGCTGCCATCAACAACCAACACATCGTTTTTCTCGAGAAAGAATGTATGTTTGTGTGCGCGTAAGGCGTTCTACGCGTGAAGTAACCATTGCGTGTGCGTAAAGGACTTTGCGCTAGGTTTAAGATTTTGCTTGTTAGTATTAGTTTTTGTTTTAACCTAGGTATAACTATACCTTGTGTGTCACTTGACTTTACGCGTGGGCATAGTCTGCGTATGGATGTACTCTGTGTGTGAGCCTAGTTTGTACAAGGACATTGGGGCGTGACGCTGACTATGCATCTATGTTAAACAATTTTGACTTAGACTTCAGGTTTCTGAATCCTTTAGTTTACAGTGACCTAGAGTAGAATACTGCAAATAAGTGTTTAGATTCCCCTTCCTCTTACTATTTTGGGGTTGTGTGCATACTTAATATATGTTTAAAAGAAATACAAAACGTTTTGCTAACATGATGGTGTAATGAATGAAACAAATTCATTGACAAATTAACCTAACTAATAAATTGATAATGAAATGGTAAAGTATGTATAGATGTTAGTTTCTAACGGTATTGAGTATGGCTTATGGACCGTAAGAATCGGTAATACGCTCGTAAGAGCTACAACTGCACATTTCAAATTTATCTCCCTTGTCTTGGATATATGTACAATTAGAAACATTCGCTCCTTAACTTTTCAAAAGTTAATTCCAGATCAATTTTTGGACACATGTCGAGAATTTACGTCTATAGAAAGTACAAGGTTTTACACATTTTATGTAACAAGTCATGTTACACGTTTATGAGTTATTGTTACCGATACATCCAGTAATAAAACTTTATGGTTTAGTATGTGTTAATGTGTTATGTTAAGTTACACTAAGCTATTTTAGGTTATAAAAAGTCTTGTTATATTACCTAACTCACTATTATGTGATAACCACCTTGTAATATCTTCTTTAACATCGTGTATAATACACTTACACAAGAAGTTTTATGTATCAAGAATAACGACTCCGAAAAGAAGTAGACGAGAAGCTAGTCCTATTGGACGCCATTAGGCTAAAACTCGCCAAAACGGTTCGAAGAGATAGGATAGTTAAAGTATCTACCATTGGAAGAGAATTAGCCAAGACGAGTTGTGGAATGATCTTGGTGATCTGGCCTTAAAAGAGTCACTAGCATCATTTCAACCACCTAAAAGGATCATCACCTAGCGTTATTGAAAAACATTAACCATACCCCACATTTGCCATCAATTTAAACCTTTGATCCCACTAAACCGCCATATATCCTATCATATCACCAATAAAAACCCTCTTGATTCATGCAATTTGCTAAGTGATTGGTGTAGATATGATTTGCATACAAGCCTATGACTCATGCATGCATTCGGATTGACTTGGGTGCTACATCCATCAAAACTCACCCCTAACATAGTCGAGAGTTAAGTGAACATTGTGAGGTGTGTAAGACTAAGTATAACTGATGTTTTAGTAGGAATGCCATGATTCATCATTATACTAAAAAGTGTTCATAAGTTGTAACTCATTGGAGGTAGGCGATTTTTAAAGACTTCGGGATCACCTACTATTTTCAAACTAAAACTCGCTAGATTGCTTAAGGTTAACCAATGTTTAAGTGTGGGTTTATGATGTGTCATCAATTATACATATTCGTAGAGCATAATTACTCCCTAATTCTAAGTAATTTAATAATTGTTTAGTTCCTAATACTACATAAATCGTTTTTATTTGACAAATACAGGTTTCCAAGTTCTCAGGATGAAAAAGAAGTGAAAAACAAGCATAAACGAAGTAAAAACCCAAGATTCCAACGAAACAAGTTGCCAGATCGGCACAGCCATGCTAGGCTATGGGCATGGCCGTGCATAGCACTTAGGAGCATGAAGTCAACAAGCCAACCCAAGAATTGTCAACAAAAGTCCATAAGATAAGGAGGCACGCCCAAGCACCCTTGTGCATGCCTGTGCTTAGCTAAAGACAAGGTTAAGAAGCTTCAAGAACCGATAAGAATGCCACATGTTTAAGCCCTTTAGAGACACTTTTCCAAGCACAGTTGTGCTTACCCATGCACGCCCGTGCTTGTAACTGATTAGCAACGAATGTGCTGGAGAAGGACATGCTAGTGTCGGTGCCGAGCAATAGGCACGACTGTGCCACGTTGAGCACGCCCGAGCTTCCCTCCTCCACTCCATCCTATAAATTAAGACCCTTGGCTACCCATTTTCACCATCTCAATTTACCCACTCCTCTTTCACGTTTCGCACACACATACTCTCTGATATTAAGAGGCCACAAAGTTTTGGAACATTCTAAGAAAACACTTGTAATAACTTAGTTTGAAAAGGAGAGAGATCTTGTAATCAACAACTTTTTTCAAGTTGTTTGATCTTACAGTTGATCCATCATGATCCACTCTTTGATAATTGTTTGTTGACAAGTTATGGCAATCCTCGGCTAAACCCTTTGTGTTGCTTGGGTTGTAGATGAAGCTTGGTATGAGTTAATTGTTTAACCTTTGGCAAAGTGGTGTGTTGTGTCTTTAATAATTCCTTCTACTCTTCTTCTTTCACAATGAGCTTGTGAATAGTTTTGGTCTTTGATCTTGTTAGAGTTCTTAATAACTTTGGGAAGTGAAGCGTATTAGTACACTCATGGTGTGTAACAACACACATACTAATAAGGGAAATCTCAATTTGGAGAATTGATTGACTTATTTGTGTGCCACATCTTGTGATCAACCCTCATTTATCAAGAATATTTTTGTTAGCCTACACGGTCTAAATGATAGGCTTCAATGATTAGCCAAAGCTTGGTTATGAGACTTGTCTAGCACGGTCTATTTGTTAGGCTTGGCGCAAACCAAGAGTTGGTGAGCCCATGTTAAAATACTTTACGTCACGCTCTCTCTCTCTCGTCTCTATATTATATATATATATATATATTATATATATTATTATATTATATATTATTATAACACCCCTAAATTAAATTAAGATCAATCACCTCAATTAATCACAAGTGTCATTAGCACCCATGGGAAGCACTTAAATATATCCTTGCGATCTTTGAGTGAGACGGAGATATGTCCTTTAGAGGATCGCAACTCATGGGAAGAATGTAATAGAAAGAAGAGTAGTTGGATGTTACTAATCGAAAATTAGGGGATTGCTCTTTAAAAAGAGTATTCTTTTAAGATTGGGCAATCAATTATCTTTAATCGGCTCTAATTTCTATTTAACCTTAAAGTCACAATTTGTAAATCTAATAAAGATTTGTCGGTAACCTTAGTTAGGAGCCGGGTTTTTAAGTTAATCAACCTCACCACTTGCCAATAACCCAACTATAATTCATCCCAGGTAGATTCGAAGATACAATGCAACACTCTTCGTGCTCTTGATATTCTCTTCTAGTTCTCTATTAATTGCGTTTATTTTCTGGTTTTAATACAAACACAAAATAATATAATTAATTAATTAGTTGGTAAATTAAAGTTAATATTATTTGGGTTTGATATTTGGTTCTTACATAAACTCTACTACAAACGATAGGTACGCTATCCTATTTTGTGTGTTTAGTCAAAATAATAAACCTTTTTTTCTTAATTTAAAACTAGATAAACATGTTTTAAAAGTTATTATGTTAACCCGCCTAATTCGTGCTAAGAAGACCAACATATTCTCAGTTAAGGATGCTAATAGAACTTATATGTATTCTTCACGTAAATTCCCCTAAATGATTAAGTCTCATGTTGGAAAGCTTAAATTTATTCATTATATATAATGAATCTTTGTATATCACATCTTTCATTTTTTAATCATCATGTGAAGAAGCAAGGTACCAATTATAATGAATCTTTGTAAATCACATCTATCAGTTTTTAATCATCATGTGAAGAAGCTAGGTAACAATTATTTTTGCATAAAAAATTATAAACTAAACTTTCTAAGATGACGACAATACTATGTGTAACATATATTTCATAAGGTTTTGGAAGCAAATCTTGGACAATTTTCTATATAAGATGTTATTGAACAAACATTAAAGTTTTAGATGTTACACTTTAATTCCCTGTCACGAGCCTTATTATGCTTTAATGAGTTATATTCTGTGAAACCAAGTGATCTTAGGTGTTATTGGGGAACTACCAAAGTATAGGTAAAAGCATTTTAAGTAAGAGGTCATACGCTTAATCCTAAGATAACAAGTAGATTATGATTAATAGGTGAGAGGTAATTGGTTTAATCCCAAACAAAAAAGTAGATTATGATTAGTATTGTGTAATTAAGAGTGAGTAGGGATAGAGTACCATTCCCTATTAAAAAAATTGATTTTAGGTTATTATAAGGGGTCTACATATTCACACACCCACTGCCTATTTCCATATCTTCTAGACGCGTCGTCTAGACCTAGACGGGCGTCTAGGTTTCCTTTCTCCATCACATTCCTGCCCTCTTACAATGTCAAATCAGTCACATTAGACGGGGCGTCTAGGCCTAGACGGACCACGAAGACGACTCACCCAAGATGGGGCGTCTAGGCCTAGACGGGGCGTCTTGGAGGTTGATTTTGACTTTGGTGGTCTGCATGCATGTGAGTAAAGCAGTAAGGTGATACGCCCCATCTAGGCCTAGACGAGGCATATATTTCTTTGTTAAATAGAGCCATGCAGAGCATTTGATATCAATGCTGGATTGCACTTCGTCAGATTTATTTGTGTCTTCTTCTTTGGCTTATATTACTCCATCTGATATCATTCAAATGTAGTGAAATGTCATCATACAGGGACGACAACTATTTCTTTGGGTCGTATTCTGGTGAGTCATGGGTGCCCGAAGCCAATCCGGTAATAGTTATTAGGTTAAACTACTTGGTGTTTTAATTATTACTAATGATGATACCGTTGTTAGGGGGAGACCGGCGTTCCCGATTCTAACGAGCAATAGGAGGTTATGTCAAGTGTACAAGGAAATAAAAACAGACCGTTTCTAGATTTGAATGAGCATCCTCCCGTTGATGAAACATCCCATGTGGACGACTCGTACCATGTTAATGAACCATGTTATCCTGTGCAACAACGGTTTCCGGATTATGGATACGGGTGTGAATATTCTTACGTGCAACAACACTGTCCGGATGGATACGGAGGAGGTTATGGTGGTGAGGCACCCCCGAGCGCAGGAAATCCGTACCTCACAAAGATGGTATCAAAAATTATTTATTTATGTTGGGCAGTTGAGTAAATATAAAATCTAACATAACGCTATCGATGTTACAGGTTTTCAACTCTTAGATAAGTTAAAAAACTGGGCACAGGAAATGACAAAGGCGGATGGTTTCGTTATTGTGACCCGACGATCAAAGAAAATTGGTGGAAGGACCGGGAGGGTATGGCTTGAATGTGACCGTGGTGGTGAGCACCATACTACAACAATGGTTAGAAAAGTTGGAAACAAGAAAACTGGTTACCGTTTTACCTGGTGACTGTGCGAGACCATCCGTATGAAACATGGGGATAAAAGGGGGAAAGACTGAACATAACCATGAACTTTGTGAGGATCTGTCGGCCCACGGTTTGTGCGAAGGTTTACTCCTGAACGAATACAGATTGATCGAGCAGCTGACAGCTCAAAACATGGAGCCGCGCATAATTTTTCAAACGATAAGGAAGTAGTTTCCCGACAGTTTCCATGTTCAGAAAGGCGTACAAAACGCAATTCAGAAGATTAGGGCCGAACAAAGATACGAACTAACTCCCATGCAGTCGCTAAAAAACATCCTGATTACAAACGAATTTATTTACGACACACGGAAGAAACCCGAAACAGAGGTCGTTACAGAGATCTTCTTTGTTCATTACAAACGTATACAACATGCCATTTGTCCAGATAGTTAGTATGACACCTACCAATTATTCATTTTGTATCGTGCATGCCGTTATCTGCAAAGAACGTAGTGATAACTTTATTTTGATATTATGTGTTATTACTAGATTATTTTTATTAATATGGTTAATTGTTATTATTTGTGTTATATTGTTATTATTATTGCAGATTGATTATGGACGAGATTGAAGATCAGATACACGGGGCTCCACATCCGCATGGTCCGCGACGGCTCCGCCAACGCCGGCGGATCCGCTACACGGCCACCTGTATCTCGAGTTCCCGCCCGACACCGAGGTTGCCCATTTTTGCGGGAAGCTTCGCCAGATTCACGTCGGATCGCACGCAGCGGTCGACTGGGATGCGATCGAGGCGATTGGTGAGACTTTGAGACTGCGTTTTTTTCATTCCCGTTGATTCACCGTGGCACCGTCTGTTTGACTTGGCTGGCACGCCGATTTATAGGGAGCTGCTCATCAAGTTCCTGTCGACATTCACGTTTCACCCTCCACGGGTCGACCAGCCGCCTCCCCAGCCACAGGCTCCTCCCCCTCCGCCTGAGGTTTCCTATAGGTTTGCCAGCTGACACGTTCGATGACGCTTGCTGAGTTTTTCGTTCATAGTGGTATTACCTGCAGGAGGAGATTGCTACGGATGTTTATACAAAAGGGCTAGTGGTGGTGGATAGACCCAATATTTTGGGATTTTGGGAGGTGGTCGCAGGCATGACACTTGGGAGCATGTCAGGGCGAAGGGGAGGATTTCACACGTTGACGACCCGTTGTAAAAGTACGTACGCTTATTACAGTAATTATTTGATTATTATTGTTATAAATTAATTTTCGTATTTCGCTAACAATATGTGCAGGTATCTACATCGGATGCTCGCTACGTCTATTACCGCTCGTGGACACAGCCGTGAGTGGTGTACGTGCACTGACTTATTTTTCTACTATTGCCTACTGTACATGAGGCTGTGCGCACTTGCGCACGGTCTCGCCCAGTGCTTCGCCTCCGCCCATCATCGGCAGGAGCGCGGATTTTTGTACGGCGGGGCGTATGTCACCGTGATTGCGGTCATTGGGTCATCTGCCGGAGACAGACCCACACTTGCGGCCAGCCATACCGTCGACGCGGATGGGTTTTCAGACCTTGCGGGGGATGAAGCTGGTGAAAAGGTCGGCGTGCTCGGCGAACGGTTTAAAACCCTCGCAAGTGAGCCATGGATTCCGGAGGCGCTGCTAGATCACTTCGATCAGTCTATCTGCCAGCAGATGAGGCAGCGGTCGTTCAGGAGCCTCCAGTGGATTTAGACGGACCGACACCGCCACCGCCACCACCACCTCCCGGGGCGCCCCAGTTTCCGCAACACGTTATTCCAGGTCATGCCCCTGGAGGTGTAGCATACACGCACTTACGAGCAGACGTTGACAGGCTTTTGGATCTCATGGGCTGGGTGGTTTGGGAGTTATAGGATAAACGAGAGAGAGACGGGTTATCTCTCATACCGCTCCACAACCTCAAGCACTACATCATCAGGAGCAGCCGCAACAGCCAGATCCTGACTCCGACTCGTATGTATAGATGTTTTGTATTTAGTATTGAGCTGTACAGATACATATTATGGATGTACAAAGTTATGTTATATATAGTTATATTTAACTTTGTTTTCAGTTACTCGATTACTATATGATTGTTTTTGTTAAATCGACAATGAAATGTAATACGGAAACATAATCATTTTCAAGATGTTAATTAATATTTATACGATATAATGTTTGAATTCTTCTTAAGATGTTCAAAACAATATTAAATTTAATTAGTATAATTTAAAAAAAATAAATGTAAAAACAATGAAGTATTTAAACGATCGAAAACGTTAACTTATTTTTTACAAAAAATAAAACTTTTTAGAAACTTTTAAAATTAAAAATTCTCAAATTACACCACCGAAAAACATCAGTCTCCAACAACAACCAATTTACCCCACCAAAACACCCTTTTTTAAACTAAAAAAACCATGTTCCTAGACGGGTCGTCTAGAATTAGACGGCCCGTCTACCCCATAAATTTCTACGTCCTACCATTCATTTGCTCACTCCTAGAAATCCCAACGTTAGCCTAGACGACCCGTCTAGGGCACCAAAGGTATCCAAAAAAGTAGCAGTGTGTCCAAATAAATTGAGCCTATTACAAGTAAGCTATGTGTTAACAAGTTACGACTGATGGCACGTCCATTAATTCATTGTTATGGGTCTTAATAGGCCTAATAACATGAGATATATCGGATTACCCTAAGTCACTTATGTTAAAACATGTCATGTTACATGTTTATGAGTCATGGTTAAAATATTTCCAATAATTCATCTCATCTAATAAAATAAACAGTAATATCTTTCTTACTTAAAAAAAAGTCAATAAACGGACACCACGTGTAATAGAATGTATATATACAAATGATATATAATATAATAAAAAATACAAATAGTTTTGTACTACATTACATGCCAACATAATCATCTGAGTTAAAAATCAGTCTACTCACCTTTCACCAAGTAGATATGAAAAGAACCATACATTTCTAGATAACAAGCATTGTTTTCAAATATGAACGTCTGATACCATCAATACACATACGCCTGTGAAATTTGTATATTTACGCGACATGAGCACACATGTGGAAGTTTCCAAGAACACATATGAAGGATCTAAGGTCACATGTCGTACTTGTAGTTACAAAACTACCGATTTCAACAAACATTAGGTAAGTGTATTGTGTGCAAGAGTAGAAAGATGCAATACAAAATTAACCTAGCTAAACTACGTAGGGACTTATACATAGGTTGTGATAGAGTCAGATGATTATGATAATATAGGACAATGACTACTATGTTATGCTCATTCACACAATATGTAATCTTTTAAGTCAGAAATTGCACATCTTTTTTGTATCTTCCTCTCTTCACTATCAGCTTCATATTCTTTCTCTTCACTATCAGCTTCATATTTTATTCACTATCACCTTTGTTTAAGAGAATGATACACGTGAAATGATAAAGAGCAAGAGGAGTTTGAAGACACAGATAAGGATTCAAAAATGAATAATGTAATAATTTCATTTGATCATGCTTCCAACGATTAGGATGTAGTTATATATGTATACCTAAATAAATCAAGATGTAACACTTTTTAGCATAAGTAACAAATATTTGTGATTGAGGTGTAGGATATAGGTAACAATTTTATTAAAATAATATTAGTAAAAACGATAAAGATACTTTCTTTATACAATTGGAAATTGTAGTACACGTACCGTATACAAATCCAAATGAAAATAACACAAAATACAACATATGTAAATAAATCGATCCAAAGAATAGTCTACAACAAGAACTTGAATCACATCTTCTTGTAAGACCCTTTACGTAATCTTCTGCAGGGCTTGAATTACGTCTTCTTGTACGATCCTTTGCTAGCAAACATGTGTTGACGGTTGTGCCAGAGGATTCCTGTTCAAAACGAGTCCTTTAAAACAAATTTCACGCCTCAACTTAGATAACGTGTCTATCTCCTAGGGTATAACAGCCGAAGCCGTTATGTACCTCTAGAGAAGGCCACATGCCCGAAGTTACACCAGGTAAAATTGTAATTTAGAACTTATAGAACAAACAAGGATGGAAAGGCGGGGGAGTCAAGTAGAGAGTACTCTTCTACACTTACTTCTCAAACATGTAGATCTTCAAGTGTTCATCTCTTCTCCATGAAATCTAACTTTTCACATGAGACACAAAGCCTATTATTTATACAAGAACTATGGGTTGATGAATAGTCTAACATAAATATAGACTTAATTTGAGATATAATAACCCTAATCAAGTGATATAAATACTTTACTCAAAATTCAATTTACCAGATGAAAAGCCTCATATAATGATTTCACTAAATTCCATTCTATCACATTTCCAACATTGTAAACCCATTTTCTTGCCGTTTAACCTACTCGTATATACGTTTATTGGTTTATGTAGGTGTATGTAGTTATTTGTAACTGGTTAAAAAACTATATTTATTATCAAATAATCAATATTTTGTTACAACTATCAGGATTGGACATAGTCTAGCTGATAGATGTTGATAGAGTGATAGTGAAGGTAGGTCATGAGGTAGAGGACGTAGAGAGGAATGTTGAATTTCATATGGTTTTACTAGACTAGAAACGATCTTCTAAACTTCCAGTGTGCAAATTTGTTGGTTACACACTTAAGTTTTTGAAAGTTTCATATTATTTAGTGTACCTATATAGATTTTTGTTTTCAAATAAACGATGTAGTTCATTATAAATATTCATGAAATAAAACGTAAGTGTGTAGAAAAAATAAATATATAACCAAACAAGATACTCATATTTTGATGATTGAATCTTAACATTTATTTGCTGAAACGTTAGCATCTGATACCGATAGATGGCCCTTTGTAAAACCAAAAAAAAGGCGTTGTGGGTAAAAATTACGTTAAACTAGCAACCAGATAAATCAACGTTGTCATGGTGGGGTGTGCTCTCTGATATTTTCCAATTTGTGCTTCTGTAATTCTTAAATGGTCCCGTACACAAGCCATCTTTTTGCCCCTTCATCATTACGATTTGAGAACATGGCTTTCTGAGGACATCAATTACTCTTGAGGAAATAAAGAAAGATATTAGAGAATATTCTATATAAAATGTCATAAAAAAGGCCTAGTAGAATGCACCTGTTGGCTGTTTATATTAATAAAATAAAAAAAGAAAAGCCTCTCAAACATGTAAATTGTGTTGAAATACATAAAAAGAATGAAATATTTTCAGCAACATAGAAACTCAATCTGAATTCCAGATAATGTCTAATTTGCCTTGTACCTCAAATATGAATTGAATTGTTTAACGTTCTAGAAAATTTGACGTTTATGGCACTCATTTGTAGTTGTTGTTACGTATCTAATAAAAATATTATTATTTATATTTTCATAAATTTTATGAAATTGTTTTTAATATATTTTTTTCAAGCTTTTGTTTTCTAGACTTCCAAGCATTCCTTCTGCAGAAACATAATAATTTCTCTTGCTTAACTATCACCTTCATTGTGATCTCCCTCTGGCTCTCTGCTCATTTTATGATATTCTCATCTTTTTTACTTACTATTTACCAACTTTTTCTTGATATCTGTGACCTTTAACCCCCCTTCATAAATCTGTTAATATAATAAACTAATCTAAAGTAAAACCTTTCTTTTCTGGTCTTCTCTTACATAAAGCTATCCTTTTCTCCAGTTCTTCGTCAAACCTCAAACCTAACCTACTGCAAGTCTACTACTGATAAAGCCTACACACTCTTTACTACTGATAAACCCTACTCTCTTCTCTCTCTCTCTCTCTCTCTTCCTGTCTCTCTCTGAAAGACCATGCAAAAGATTAATCATAAGGCACTCATGATATAATCACAACTCAAAAACCTTTCTTAAATACACGTACCATCCAATCTGTCTTCTTTCATTATCTTTTGTTAAAAACACATTTCAACTCCATGTTTCTGGCCTCAAGAACTACCACAATGAAAACAACTTTGCCTGATCTATCCTTACAGATCAGTCCACCGGGTTCTGATCGTATCAACATCTCAAACTGCAGCTCACCCACCACTGATTCCAACAGCAGCTGTAGCGATTTAAGCCATGAAAATGGTATAAACGTGTTCAACCAACAGTATTACCAGCTACCGGCTGTGGATGTGGGAGGGTTTGTTGCCCATGGACTGCAGCTTGATCATCAGCCTCGGTTGAGCTTGGGGATCGAGAATATGGCCGCTTTTGATCCTGCTCTCTCACATCATCCCTTGATGCCTTTGCATCTACAAAGAAATAGTCTTTTATGCAACATCAGTATGGAAATCAACATTATCTTCACCCTCAAAACTACTGCCATGAGTTTAAGAGGAGTTCCAGGATGGGTACCCGTGTTAGAAGGATCGTTAGGGCGCCTCGTATGCGATGGACTTCTACGCTACACGCTCACTTTGTTCATGCTGTTCAGCTTCTTGGTGGCCATGAAAGTATGTTTTGTTTCAAATTCATATTCCATTTTTTTTTCTTTAATGTTGACTTTGTTAAACTTGTTCCAAGGAGTTAATTAAAATTAATGTCGTGTTACTTTTTATAAAAATGTGACAGGAGCTACCCCTAAATCTGTGTTGGAGTTGATGAATGTGAAGGATCTAACTCTTGCTCACGTTAAGAGTCATCTACAGGTTTGTATCCTTCTTATCTAATTCATGCACAAGATCACACCTTGAGTTGTCATAAAAGAGTCTTTTTACATGCACCTTTTTTGTGTACAATCTGATTTCTGATCATGAAACTGTTGACATTTTGGTCAAAAAGTAGTGATATTATAAAAGAAATATTATAGAAAGAAAAGGGAAAAAGGAGAGCAGACATGCATGTCCCTCTTATACTTTATTAGATGTTAAAATTTGATATGAAAGGGAAGGCAGTGGGGGGAGGACAAAACAGAAACTGAAAAGGGGAAAATTTTTCTTGCAATTATTATTACTCATCACATGTTTGTGGGATATATTCATGCAGATGTATAGAACAGTGAAGAGCACTGACAAAGGAGCAGGTACAAATTTTGGATCTTTTTCTTTCTACAATGAAGGATTCATATATTTATCTTAATTGGTTGTGATCTATAGTTTTATACTTTTATAAGCTACAGTATTTTGATTAGTGGTATGAATGTGTTTGCAGCTGGACTTGCGGATATGGATATGATAAATCCAAGGACTCTTAGGACATTACTTCAAATGGAGGGGGGTATGTCAACGTTTGATGATAAAATGGATGATACTAACAACCCCAACCCACCGACTACACTACCAACATCCCAAAGGTTAGTGTGTGTGAGTGCTCCTGATGAGTACATATTTGCAGTTTACTCAGCAAGTTTTGTTCGCTTGTCTTATCTTCTTGGTTCATCATCATTACTTATTTGAACATATATCGGATATCATGCCAAATTGACTTAAAAACAGGCATCTAATAAGTGCACATCAGAAACACACACATAAATGCATAATGTTTGTTGGTTAATGAATATTGTGTTGAATGTTGATCTAGCAAGCATCTTGTCCTTCTTTGTTCGCAGGGAAATTAAAAAATACATGGTAAATATCCTGCAGACTTTCAGTAGTATTAATATTCTATATTAACATAACCAAAACATTAATATGTTGATTAAAATTTCCAGTTGTTTTCATTTTTAAAAGAATTATTCTTCTTATTAAAAACCACCAGGATGGCATATCCAATGGATGTTGAATTGCGAATGTAAATGATCTCGAGGAAAAGAAAAGTCAAGGGAAATGGCACAGTTTTTGAGTTATTAGTAGTGTTAAAGGGTGTCATTAGGAGAACATTTATCCAAGTTTAGGCATACTTTTATAGAATTAGAGTCAATATACTTTTTTTAACACACACCTCTTGTTGGGAATAATTCGAAAATGCTTGGATAAATCTGAAGTCGTGTAATCACTATCAGATCAAACAATTGGAGTGGCTACCAATCTTTGATCGGATAAAATCAGAAAAATTCTAGATTTTTGTATGGAAATTTTTGATTGTGAGATTTTGGGGATTCGTCTCGAATGAAAATTCGTCCAGTGTGTTCTCTCATAAATTTGGGAGCGTATTTTCAGTTTTTCACAACTGCTTGCAGTTTCAATTTTGAACAAAAACACCTTTAGTCCCTTAAGTTTCCAAAAGTGCATATTTAGCCCGAAAGTTCTGATGCATTTTTGATAAAGGACTTTTATCCAAAATAAAAGTCCAGCTTGACCCCAGCCAGGGGCTCTGCCCCTTGGACCCCGCCAGGGGCTGCCGCCCCTTGGACCCTGCTCCCAGGGGCGTTGCCCCCTTGGATCCCCCGTTAGTCCCGATGACATTCAAATAAGCGTGCACTCTTATTTGAACGTCACACGCAATCTCAAATTACACTAAAATATCCAACATACCTCCCCCATTTTAGTGTAATCAAGAATTACCTAACTTGTTCACAGCAATCAAACAAACTAATGGATAAATGAAATGTCGTGACGATTGAATTTCATATTAGTATATTACACATTCTAAATATTCGAATTTAAGGGTGTCTCTAAGGATTGAACCCTTAATATCCATACTGAATACATGAAGATAATATACACATTAGTTTACATACATAGATCTAACTTGACACTATCTTTTACTAGCCTATGTCCCTATCCTTCATAAGCATATCAAAGCCAAGTCCAAGCTTCTTGAAGCAGCTAAACTTCATGCTCATATAGGTAGCTCTTTTACTCTTGCACCTGCAAATGCAATTTTTCAAAAGAGCTATTAAGAAGATATACCTCAACCTTACTTAACTTGCAGATCTAAACACATACCTTTGGGATAATTTTAATGTTGTGTTCCAAACTCTAGATGTTAAGCTTTCCACATTGAATTCTGCACCTAACGTCATATTAAGTGAGAATTGGGTATCTTAACATGAGAGTTTTCAGATGGACTTTAACCCTAATCCCACAGCTGATCCTTTCACGAGATCTCTAGTTAACCCTTTGGTTAAGTGATCAGCTAAGTTATGTTGAATTCTCACATACTCAACCGAAATTGCACCATGCATGATGAGCTCACGAACCATGCTATGTCTCACACCTTAGTGTCTTGACTTGCCATTATACACTTGACTATACGTCTTAGCCAGTGTAGCTTCACTATCACACCTTATAGAAATGGGAGCCATGGTTTTGGCCACAATGGAATCTTATAAATCAAGTTTCTTAGCCACTCAGCTTCTTTGCCAGCTGCGGCTAATGCTACAAACTCAGACTCCATTGTTGAATCAGTTATGCAAGTCTGTTTCTTTGAAGCCCAAGAAATGTCACCTCCCCCAAGTAGGAATACCCAACCACTTGTAGAAGAATGATCTTCCTTATTGTTTATCCAACTTGCATCTGAATATCCTTCAATCACCAAAGGAAATCCAATGTAAGTTAGACCATAATCCATGGTTACTTTCAAGTATTTGAATACTCGACCTAGTGCTTGCCAGTGATGAGTACTAGAATTGCTAGTAAACCTACTAAGTTTTCCAACAGCATACGCTATATCTGGTCTGGTGCAGATCATAGCGTACATAAGTGATTCAATCGCTCTTGAGTACTCAAGTGCTGATACTGCAATACCTTTATTAGGTAATAGCTTCAGACTAGGATCAACAGGAGTACTTGCGGGAGAACAATCCTTGAAATTGAACTTGTTCAAGATCTTCTCAATATAGTGTGATTGAGAGATTGAAATGCCCATGTTCTCACGTTTGATTTTAATACCTAAGATCACCTCAGCCTCCCCCATATCTTTCATAGCAAACATAGATGATAAAAATTCTTTTGTTCTATTGACTTGATCTTGGTTAGTGCCAAAAATCAACATATCATCTACATACAAACAGATCAAGACTCCGTTTCCAGGAGCATCAAACTTGCTATAAACACATTTATCTGCTTGGTTTAAAACAAAAAACCATTAGACAATACAATCTCATCAAACTTTTGATGCCACTGTTTGGGTGCTTGCTTCAAACCATAAAGAGATTTAATTAGTTTACACACCTTGTTTTCACTTCCAGGCATAACAAACCCTTCTGGTTGTTTCATGTAAATCTCCTCATCTAATTCACCATTTAGAAATGCAGTTTTGACATCCATTTGGTGAATTACAAGATTATGTATAGCAGCAAGTGCTAATAATAATAATCTAATGGTGGATATCCTTGCTACAGGAGCATATGTATCAAAGAAGTCAATACCCTCCTTTTGTCTAAACCCTTGGATTACTAATCTGGCTTTGAACTTATCAATAGTACCATCCACCTTCATCTTCCTCTTGAAGATCCATTTATTTCTCAATGGTTTACAACCAGTAGGTAAATCCACCAATTTCCAAGTGTTATTTGCAAAATAGAGTCCATTTCATCTTGGATGGCTTCTTTCCAAAATGAAACATCCCTTGAAGCCATTGCTTCACTATATGTCTTTGGATCCTCATCAACATTGAAACAATATTGATATTGAAAATTAATATCAATCCTAGATCCTTCAACTAAGTACAGTTGAAAATCTTCACCATAAGACTTGGCATTTCTTTCTCTTGAACTCCTTCTTGGTTCAGTGCTAGTTGAAGGCATAATTTCTTGTCCACTAGAAATCTAGAGAGAAGGATTCATATCCTTTGGCCTAGGTATAGATGTGATCTTTCTTCGTCATATTCTACATTTCCACTTCTTGCCTCAATAACCGTATGTACTGAAACATGGTCATTTGGTTCTATTACATAGAACCTGTGAGCAAATGAGTGCTCTGCATATCCAATGAAAATACATTCTATACCTAGTTCCCCGAAGTTTCTTATCTTAAGATCATTGAGCCTAACCACGGCTCTATAACCCCAAACTCTTAGTTTTTGCAACTCAGGTGGCTTTTTATACCAAAGCTCAAAAGGGGTTGTTTTGTTCCTTTTATTAGGAACCCGGTTTAACAAATAACAGGCTGTCAACATAGCCTCTCCCCAAACCCATTATTTAAACCCGAATGGGACAGCATGGTATTAACCATCTCTTTTAGCGTCTTATTCTTCCTTTCTGCCACACCATTTTGTTCTGGTGTGTAAGGAGCTGTGGTAAGGTGTATTATTCCAGTTGATTGGAAATATTCCAGATCAAAATACTCACCACCTCTATCCGTATGTAGGGTTTTGATCAATTCACTTTGATGAAGCTCTACTTCTTGTTTATAGATTTTAAACTTTTCCAAAGCTTCATCTTTTGCATGTAACAAGTAAACGTAACAGAACCTAGTAGCATCATCTATAAAGGTTACAACATACTTCTTGTTACCTAATGATGGTGTACCATGAAAATCACATAGATCACTATGTATCAAATCTAACAATTTACTTTCTCTATTAACATGTTGCAAGAATCTAGTTATTTTATTCAACTTGCAGATATGGCACTTTTCATTTGTTAAATTAACTGCCGGAATTAAGCTCATCTTAGACATTTCCATAAGTCGTTTATAATGTACATGTCCTAATCTAGCATGTCATAGTTCAGATTTTGACGAATTTACACTAGATGACGAATCAATCATACAAACAGAATTATCACTAAACGCACTTCTAGATTTAACATAATCATACCATTACATAAATAACCAAATCCGATAAAAAAACCATGTCTTGACAAGATATACTTGTCACATTCTAACACTTGTTTGTACCCGCAATTATTTAATACGATACCGGATAACAAGTTTTTCCGAATGCCAGGTACATACAATACATTACTTAAGCTTAGAGTTTTTCCAGAAGTAAATACTAGTACTACACTTCCAATTCTGTGGATTGGCTCGGTTGCAACATTTCCCATCTTTAAAACAGATCCATCTTCAATTAATGTAAGGTTCTTGAACCATCTTCGATCCTTACATACGTGACTTGTTGCTCCCGAGTCATACCACCAAGCAACAGAATCATCCTGCACATAAAATGCTTCAGAAATTAGTGACACATAATTCACATCCGAATTATAATTAAAGTTTAATTTCTGACCTTGTTGCTTTGGATCCTTCGAGGATCCACTAGTACCAGCTTCATTCTTGGCTTTACCAACACGACAATCTCTCTTGAAGTGTCCTAGTTTACCACACTTCCAACAGCCTTGATCATTGGTCTGTTTTGCATACTTCGCAGCCTTGTTCTTCTTGTTAGGCCCACTTTGAAACTTCCTTTTGTTGTTTCCCTTGTTAGAACTTTTAAAACTAGGACCACTTTCTTCAACCATGTTAACAGAAGACCCACCAACGTGTTTATCTTTGTTAACATTTTCCATGGCCCGACAAGACTCCTCAATTCGAAAACAACTTCCAAGTTCAACCAGATTCATTTCCTCCTTCTTATGTTTTAAAGTATGTTTAAAATCTTTCCATGAAGGAGGAAGTTTATCAATGATAGATGGAACAGAAATTGCTT
This sequence comes from Scalesia atractyloides, assembly GCA_947069175.1. Taxonomy (NCBI): domain Eukaryota; kingdom Viridiplantae; phylum Streptophyta; class Magnoliopsida; order Asterales; family Asteraceae; genus Scalesia; species Scalesia atractyloides. Next base: position 10,977,346 of record CAMTDV010000023.1, on the reverse strand, counting down.
CATCCATCTTCAAACCATGTTGTTCAAATTGACCCAGAATTCTTAGACATTCATTGTATTGTTCCATGATGGGTCTACCATCAACCATTTTATAATTCATAAAATCACTGACCAAGAATTTCTTACTAGATGTGTCTTCAGCCAGTATTTGGCCTCTAGTAATTCCCACAGTTCTTTTGCAGATTCAACATTTCGATAAATATCGAAAAGAGAGTCACACATACCATTCAGAATATGCCCACGACAGATGTAATCAGCATTCAACCACTTTCCACGCTTCCTAGTTTGTTCCAGCGGTTCATCCACCACTTCCTCGGGCATCGGGGTACTCAGAACGTACACCACTTTCAAAGTCGTCAACAGAAAATGCATCTTCTTTTGCCAGCGACGAAAGTCTTGCCCTTCAAACTTGTCCAATTTCGCAAATTTGTTCGTCATAGCCTTCGAAGATTCACCACCGCTTGTCATCTTCACTGTAATTGTTTGATCTTTGTTGGGAATAATTCGAAAATGCTTGGATAAATCTGAAGTCGTGTAATCACTATCAGATCAAACAATTGGAGTGGCTACCAATCTTTGATCGGATAAAATCGGAAAAATTCTAGATTTTTGTATGGAAATTTTAGATTGTGAGATTTTGGGGATTCGTCTCGAATGAAAATTCGTCCAGTGTGTTCTCTCAGAAATTTGGAAGCGTATTTTCAGTTTTTCACAACTGCTTGCAGTTTCAATTTTGAACAAAAAACCTTTAGTCCCTTAAGTTTCCAAAAGTGCATATTTAGCCCGAAATTCAATTTATGATGCATTTTTTATAAAAGACTTTTGTCCAAAATAAAAGTCCAGCTCGACCCCAGCCAGGGGCTCTGCCCCTTGGACCCCGCCAGGGGCTGGCGCCCCTTGAACCCTGCTCCCAGGGGCGCTGCCCCCTCGGATCCCTCGTTAGTCCCGATAACATTCAAATAAGCGTGCACTCTTATTTGAACGTCACACGCAATCTTAAATTACACTAAAATATCCAACATACTCCCCATCCACGTATTTCTCATCTTGTAAAATTTAAACCGCACTCACTTTGTAAGAATAAACATGTTATGCCACTAATACAAAAGATCATCAACCGAATTAACAAAGCTAAGGGTAGATAGGGTATATAAGTTAGCTTCTCTTTTTGTATGTACCGTACAGTTTTTTAAATGAGTTCTAGCTACAACATATAATGTAGACATTAGCTTGCCTTTGTTGACCTAATAATTCTCGGACGGCAATTCATGACTATTAACTGTATCAGCCCAAATACACATGTTAACAGGTTTCATTAAATATGACTTAAAAAGTAGTAATTCCGTACTTTAATGTAAGTGTTTTAACACTTTAATTTTCTCATTTTAAAGTGACATTTTATCAGTGTTGCATCAATAAACAAAAAATATATACATCCGTCCATGTTTTGATTTCCATTTTGTGTTTACTATCTGTGTTCTCTTCTTTCAAACAGACCAAATTCAGAGTTTTACCCCCATTGGTGCTTCTTGTCTGATATATAAACAGTTAACCTCTACATTGGATAATGGGCAAATTAATTGTATAGATAAATATGAAGAATCTACCATGTGATTTTTTGGAAGGGCAGGTTTCTATCACATGGTTATAAAGATAATTAGTGAAATAAGTCAAAACAATTAGGAAACATAAATGAGGATATGACATTTTGCTTGATGGTATAAAGTTTTTTTTTTTATTCCATGTTATTATGGTTCTTTTGTTTCAAATTATACATGTATGTCCTATCATGCCCTCTCATTCATGTAATCTACATTTTAAGCAGGGGAGCGTGGTCATTGTCAATGGAGTCATATGATTCGAGCTTCTCGAGTCAAGATTATACGACAAATTGTTCTACACTTGGAGGAACTGATAGACTGGTATGAATATAAGAACTATTTTAATTCAGTTTGTGATACATACATAAGTAAATATGTGTATGTAAAAAGATTATTAGTTATTATTAATAATTCATTTCTTGTTTTTGTATAGGTAGATGAACATGAGACATCCTTACACCTGATTGAAGAACATAAGATCTTGGACAATTGTAGCAGGATTAAGTCTCAAGATTCACGTATGTTACCGAATCTTGAGTTCACCCTCGGAAGGCCAAACCAGCAAGTGGACGACTGGATCCTCAAGCAGAAATGAATGTTGTTCTCCTTCTAATTTGTTTAATAACATACGAATGTTTATCTAAGCAGCGAAAAAGTGTTTAATGTTGCTTGGGGTGGCAGTTTATGTTAACCTTTAACATTTTTGTATGATGTAGCATGTAGAGGTGAAACTGGAGAGATGGAGGTAAACAATCTTCAGAATGAATTATATATTAATTAACTTTTAGGATCTTAATTAGGTTATATTGTGTATTCACTTATTGTTGGTATGAGCAATTGACTTTTCCAAAAATTGTGTTTGGTCTGCCAACTGACCATCATGATCAACAACACATATGAATAATGAATCAACACTTTTTCTTGTGAACGGTGGAAGTTATTGGATTGAAAGATCAAACACGAGAGGACATGAGAAGGCTATATATTCAGCACTGCAATTGAGATACTATTGCCAAAGTGACTACTATTGCCAAACCAAATGATAGATGTGCTATTTCAAGGCCCTTAAATGCACACTATTTTTTACTTCTATTTGTCTTATATTTATTTCTTTCATAATTTAACTTTTTTTCATTATTTTATTTATAATTGTTGTTGTTATTATTATTATAAAAAAAAATAATATCACTGTATTCATCTGATAATACTTTATATAGTAAAGAAATGTCAATGGTTTGCTTTCTTTGTTAACTTCTGTTGATATGAAGAAACCTCAACATCCTATTTCTCCTCTTCTTCTGAAATTCTTGCAGTTTCTATGCCATAAATTAGCTTCATTTTCTTTTATTTTTCAGCTCTTAAAGTTTCTTTCCTTTTGAAAACTCATGTGTACTGTTTGGAAGCATTGTATATGAACGAACATATTCTTGAATGTTCTTCCTTTATCGATATTTGCTTCAACTCCTTCCTGGCTCTTCTCTACAAACATCTCCTTCACAACACAAACACCACCTTGTTCTCTAAACCTATCAATGGTACAAAAATGATGTCAAGTAGTTCATCAAGTGACTCAAATTTATTTTCTGCAACAAAAACCTTGAGCTTTGTCTCTATTCTTTGGTCAAAGAAACCTCCATATCAACTGACTCATCAGATTTCAAACCTTCTTGAAAAACACCGATTTTCCCCACAAAGCTACATTATTTTCAGACATCACCTCACCAGCTACTTTTACAAATAATTTATATAATCAAATTACTTTTATAATAATTTGATTTTTTATATTTGGTATGCATTTAAGAAACTTGATATAATTTAAATTCAAATTAAGAAATAAATATTTTATAAACTAAAAATAAAAAAAAAACGTACATAAACCGACATAGAAAATAAAACCTTCACTAAAAAGTATCATTTAGTGGCACACACTTTTAATGCCATTTAAGTTTTGTGACACTAATTTAGGAATTTAATGGCACTTTGTGTGTCCCATATTAGTTTGAAGTACAATTTTAGTTTTTATGCTGCTAATTCAAATATTAGTGGCATTTTACGTATGTCATATTTGCTTACACACATCGAATCAAAACTTAATAACTTCTCAAGTGACCGATACACCCCCTGCAAATATATGGCCAAAAAAGAAGAATTCTCGTTCTACCCTTAATCAGTGCAAGCAAAGGAGGTCTAATCAAAGTGCTAAAATAAAGAACTGATTATGATGGTTCAAAAGTAATTTGGTAAAATCCAGTAGTTCACATGATCGTTACACCAAGCCTATAATCACACTCTCAGAGTTAAAATTTACTTTTACCATCTTCAAAATCATATGTTGATCAATTGCGAAACCTATCTCTCAATTTCACTCAATGAACTTCCACTTTTCAACAATACCGATCATGGCAAGCCTTGCTTTCCAACCCACTCACAACCTTCTTCCTTATCCAACCAAGGAGAATGATCATCCTCAATTCCACCACATGATCGATCTCATTGAAATTCTTCATTCCATCATGCACTCATAGTTAACCCAACCATCTACAAAACCACTTTGAATGATTTTTGGTCCACAGCTAAGCTAACCCACATTGATAAAGGAAAAAGTCTTGGCTATCAATGTAAAGGTAGGAGACATTATTATTGCAATCACCGAGGATATCTCCGTCTTCGACTTGGAGATGCAAAAAGGGGTTGAAAATTTTTCAAAGTCAATGATGGATCATTAAACAATGGTACTATGGCGAAACCAAGTATCCCACTTATGAGAAGAACTAGTGTGCTCCCGGTCTTAAATATTTATTTCATACCCTCATGCCATGCTTATCAGGTAAATCTAGTTCTTGGAATGAAGTTCCACAATCAACATAATTCATTGATTACTCAATTAGGACTGAATCAAAAGTTATACTTTCAAATCAAATTTTTAAAGAACTATTTTCAAATGTCAATTCTACAACAAAACTTTTAGTATACCGCGGACTTATCATAACAATCCTAGAAATATAACTGTCTGATGAAGTTTACAAAATGTGTGAGATTCTTCCCATCAAATCTCTTTTGGCTCAAACATTTACAAGGATGGGAAAGATAAGAAATGACCAAATGTAACTGAACAAGAAGCTAAGACTATGCAAGGCAATAATCTTGCACAACCAGCAATTGAGGTACCACCTTCACCTAAGCCAACTACTCTTGCTGACGAAAGGGAACAACCGCTCCCTGAGGAACCCATAACAAAAATCACCAAAAAGAGGAAGAAGTCTTTAGCACAAAGGACTTCTAAAAAATCCAAAACCACTTCCTAAAAAAGAGCCAAAACAAAGACTACTCAGGATGTTGAAATCCTTGAGAGTCTGAGTGAAACACAAACTTAGCCAGAGACTGTGTTTACTTCTTCACCAAAGTCTCTAGTCACTCCAACCAGCCAACAAGTCTAACAGTACTCATGGAGTAGATCTTCCATTGTACCATGAAAATGGCACATCTCAACCATAAATCAAAGAGATGCAGCCACAGAATGTAGCCTTAGTACAAAAGGAATCTAGATCTCACCCATAAAAGGAAGAGGCTCATCCCACTCAGGTAAATCCTAATGTGGTCATTGCAGAGGTGGCTTCCACTATTCTACTAAACCCATCGGTACACATAAAGACAGTGGAGACATGCTTAAGACCACCCTGCAAGCAACGATCACTGAAATCCTCTATACCTCTTAAATATTAGATGGAAAAAGTGCTAGAAGTCCCTAGTACCAAGAGAAAGGGGCATTGATCAAGAAGTGGTTTTGTGCCTGATATAACCATCTCTGGTGGGGGAGCAGATGAGTCCATTAATTTAGTTGATGTTTAAGTTCGGTAGTTAAATGATTGGCGAAAAAGCTGGGTGTTGCGGTCTCAAAACTCAAAGGAGCTTGTCACCAATATGCCCCAAGCTAAAGTCTAGATTAAACCGGAATATATCCAAAAGTTGGCCTCCTCGCAAAAGGAGCTTACACATATACTTAACACTCTCACTCCACAACAGTCGCAAGCCACAGAAAGCCAAAATGCTGGTGAGGTTTTAGCCACCTCATCATTGCCAACAGGGGAGCTCCACGATGCCTTTAAAGATATCATAGAACCATGTTCAAAGATTATCTAAACCAATTTCATGCCAAAGTATTTGGAACTACTGCCCCCAAACCCTGGTTACACCACTTCATGCAAAGGCAGGAAACTACTGATGCCAAAAAGGGGGAGAAGAAAGATGATAAACCAAACATGATTCATGATGGAGCTGCACCTTCCAAGAAAAGAGCTGATGATGCAAGAACTATGGAAATTGTTGAAAAATAGAAAAGGATATATACTGGTAATGTGGATCATGCCGAAAGAATTGTAGTTCAAACAAGATCAAGAGGATTAAGTTTTCCCTTAGTTAAAGGTCAAATAAAGAGTCAAGGAGCTAAGAGCAAGCTACCAGGCAAGATATTAAGATCACTAAGAATGTCAAAATTGACGAGGCCCCCAACTGTTATCCTAAACACGAAGACACTTGCAAAGTTAGAAGCTAAAAGAAGAAAACCTCTTCAAGCTCAACCAGTAGTTCATGCCTAAGGACAAACAACTAGAGTCAAGGCTTAAACAGCTGGTCCAGGTCAAACAGATGGACCAGGTAAAATTGCTGGCTCTCAACCACTACCAACAACAAGATCATCCTCAAAAGTAGGCTCGTACAAAACCAATTATTGCTAAAACTACTGGTAAACTTCCTAGTGCAAAACCAGTACTTTCCCTAGAACCAGTAGTTCAAAGCAAACTGGAAGTTTCTAAGGAAACAACAACTGCCAACCTTCAAGAAAAAGGAAGTTGATCCTACAAGATTATTCTGAAAATTTCCACTAACAACATCAATAGAGCCTATATCTGAAGCAGTCTTCACCGGGGAATTCATAGAAGAGCCTCCTCCTTCTGTAAACTTCATTAAGTCACTTCAAAAACTACCACTACTGAAGATAGATAATAAGTTGAACTATGATGAAAAAACAAAGAAGATGGAATAGGAAGCTATCAAGGAAATCATGGAAAATCAGGGCAAGATGACATATGTAAAGGCCCAATGTCATGGATAGGAGAATGAGAGAAATTAGGGCTTATAAACAACACATGTTCCAAGAATCTCAAAAGCTCTCTTAAATTATGCCATTCAAGAACTAATTAGTGGCAAACACTTCTAACCAAGAAAGCATAGAATGGCTTAAGAAGAATGCACCTTATCATGTGAAAAATTTATATGTCTTTCAGCACTTGAATGCATATAAACTTCTGGTGGAAGTTGCTAGAGCTAAGAAGATGCTAGTTGATCCAAGCATCAATGTGACACCTCTAAATCAGAAGCTTTGCAATAGAAGAAATCCAACTCCATAAGAGGTTGCAAAGACCTTTAAAATGAAACAGGAGCTGATTCTTATGGATTGGGCTCTTAAATGTTCAATTGTAAGGTGGAAGGAGTTTACTCTGTCAAAAGAGTACATAACTACCAAGATGCAAGAAAGAGAAATCCTGACAAATTTCACTAAGACCAAACTGGGAAAACACAGATATCTAGCTTGCTGAAAAGGAGTCTACTGCTGTTCCATTCCAATCCTAGGAAATCTCCTCCAACAATTCAAAGATCATGGAAAACTACATGAACAAAATTGAAAGAAAAAATGGTTATGAAAAATGGATTGTTGATCTGGAAGAAAGAAACTATTGCTGGTAACATGCATGCCTGATACTACACATGTGTTTACCAACCAAGCTACAGGAACCTACACAACTGCATTGGAGGAATCTCCAAAAGTAGATCCACAAAATCTACCACTTCAATCAGTGGCTCCTACTAAGGTCTTAGACTTGCCTCACAATCTCTTTAACCCAAGGACTATGAGATGAAAAAACAGTGAAGGACTTGAATGATGTGGAGATCTTTGGAGAAGATGGCTCTAGAACCCTGGTGGATGGTGTAACGCTTCGCATTTTCATACTTTCCCTATTTAGAAGCATATTCATATTTATATTTTTGGAAACTTGTAATCGTATTATACTCGTATTCATTTCCAACTTTGAAACCCGAGACTTTGATTGTAGTAAAATTTCATACCTTTTACATACGTATCGTGCATACAATCAATCGTTTATTACGTGGTTACTTACAAACCAACACTTGTTATACGTGCAAATACTCATAAATAAGATCACGATACTCAAATTATACTTACATACGTGTTATATACTTAAAAACATGTCAAAACTGAAAGTGTTATCTTAAAATAAGGAACAAATGAAAGTTCAGGGGCTAAATTGCAAAAAATGAAAATCTGGCTAAATTGAGGCTTGGCGCTACGTGACGACAAACCCTAAAAGCTTGGCGTAGCGCCAATCCCCCTTATCCGCATAAAGTTTTTTCCTTTGAGCTGGTTGGCCAATTTCCTCACCTGTCTTCTTCCCCAATCATCTTTCAACCTTCTTTAACACTAAACCCTAATCATCCATTATAAAACTAAGCCTCCATCACCCCATTTTCACTTTTCCAACTCTCTTACACTCTCAAAACACTCCCAAATCAGTTGGATTTGCAAGTTATGGCAGAATTCTCTAAGTGCCAAAGTAAGCATCTACATCACTTTTCTCATCTCACCCATTCAAAGCTTGGAAAACCTCTAGGATTGTTTCCACATGGTAAACCAAGATGGAACATCACCATTTTGAGGTCCAAACTTTCTATTTTGGAATATTATATTGTTAACTTTTGTAAACTTATATTTTCTTATACAATCTTGTACTTCCTTTGCTACTAACCAAGTCTATGGTTAGTAAGCTTATTCAAGATTGATTCTTATGAGTTTAGAGGTGTAAAGTACCTCTAAACTTTTTGTTTTGTTAGGGTTAACCCACAAGTGTTGAGACCAACCAAGGCTACCATAGTTCTTATTGCAAGACCTATGTTATGGTGTATAGGTGTGAATACTTGGAAGCCTATCCTAACCTCATTACATCACCTCACTTGATGTTTTCCATGTTCATACCACTAAAACTCATTCAATTTTCATTAGAGTGATACAGCTACGACATGTCCCCAAACGTTGCCAGTTTGGGATACACACACACAGCTTGCTCACATGGTCGTTTGTAGTTTTAGTCGGCTTAGTAGTTTAGTTGTATCCTATCTTATTCATGACCAACCGGGTTTACCAACTAAGTTGGTAAACTTTGTGCTTTGGTGAATCATATAAAGAGGTATTTCGTACCTCCATGCTTGACTTACATGAACTCTATGACGTTATATGATGGACTATACTAGATAAAATAAAATATATATGTTTAGCGAACTTGTGATACTAACGATTTATGGTTAAGTGTTATGAACTTAGGCTACATTATCTTTGTTCTTTATTCCTCGTTTGTGATTCTAATGGGCATGTTAGGACCCATGAAAACACATAAAAACTTATGTCCAAACGAGTGTTTAGACAAGATATACTTTTGGCTACATATACTTTTATACTTGATTCCAAATCCAAACATCCCATAAACTCCAAACACCCGAACACCTTCGTTTCTCCATTCTCATCAAACTCGTCAATACGCGGATAAACGAAAAGCTATGCAAAACACTGAGTATACATGACCCCCTTTTTTCCGTTTTATCACTTTTACGTGCAATATAATATATATTATATATAATATTATATAAAAAATACAAACTCACACAAACACTTATACACAAATACTTTATTCATACAATCGAATCCATTATACATGCTTAAACGTTTATACTTAGAAATACTTGCATTCTAGAAACTTTACATGCATAGTGCTTTGTCATTAACTTCGTAGAAGCCTCCCTTAACATGTATAGCGCTATAGGAGTAACGCACCACCCATATTCTTGAGGTCATGTTCAGTTAATCATAATGATCTTGTCATGGCTACGACAAGATTACGCTAGCAGGAATCTTTGGGTTGACAAGTATGTTTTGCATGCTAGATATGTATGTTATGCCTTAGTATACATTATTGCCATGTGGATTTCGTTAAAATCGTTTCTACATATGCTAGTACACTTAAACTGTATGCTCGCCAATACTTTATGTGTTGACATGTTACTTTAATATATATTGCAGGATTGTGATCGTGAAGCATTGAAAAGAATCTAGTAGGAATGACTAGAACGCACCAAACTTTAACTTATATTCATAGATTAGTCATGCTTACTTGGTGTAATTTGTTTCCAATTTAAGTACATGAAACGTTAGCAATGAAATGAAATTATACCTTTTTAAATACTTGTCACATTTAGTCGTTATAAAGTCTCTTGCAATCTATTTCGTCCCGCCTCGATGTTTCCGCCATCGATTAGGGTGTGACAGATGGGCATAAAGTCCAAAGTCTGAACCAAGAAGAAATCAAGGTCATTTTTTATCTTGGTATGGAAAAAGAGGTTGATGATGATCAAACTCCGAATCTTGAACTTGGAATCAAAGGCATGACCAGGGAAAGATTGAAGGGCTCCATCAAATAAAAAACAAGGACAAACTTTAAAAAGTATGATTTTGGCATCAACAGACTTAGGGGAGATTATTAGGTTATGTAAGATCCGCTGATGATGAAAGCCAAAACCCAAGGAACCTTCTTCTCTGCCTGATGAAATAAGTTGAAGTACAAACAATGGTCCACAGGTTTCCTTATTTGAAGGCTTCCCAAATCAACTACCAAACTACTGGAACATAACTGCTGCCTCCAAGAATAGAGAAAAAAAGTACAAGTGCGAGATTATCAAAGTGTTTGGTCAACCAGTCAACAGTCAAGCCAAAAAAAGTCAAAACTGAAGACCAGAAGATCAGTTAACAAGTCAACCAAAGACTATAAGTACTGGATTCCTAGAAATGTTGGTTCACAACAACAGTTTAGGAATCTAGCTCTTTACACTCTATCACTAGAATCAGTAGTTCAATGTAACAATGTAACCATCCAGCAGTTTTACTAACTTCTGGCAATTACATCATTTAATGGGTTGTTAGGAGTCGTCCTCTTCTCCGATATATATATATATGGGAATTTTCTATGCAGAACACTAAATATTGCGAGAACATGCAGAACACAATGATGTAACAGCCATTTTTTCAATCATAAAAACCTAAAAAGTAAATGAAAATTTACAAATGTAAAATTTTATTGTTTTTTACATTAGGATTCAAAATAAAATATGAAAAACAATTTCACTTTTTGTATAACATACACATATGTAGGTTATTTGTAGGTTAAATCACCAACATGTATGTAGGCTATGTGTAGGTAAAAATATATGACTATTTATTTATATATAATACACATATAAATGTAAGAAACATAAAATTTAAAAAATATGAACCTTATATCCCAAAAATTAGTGTTTTGTAGTTGTTCTTTTTGTTATCGCAATAGTTAATACTATGTAATTATCGTCATCCTATATATAGGAGAAGGATGTGTTAGGAATCGCCATTTATTACGAGAACCAATGTGAACACAACAAAAATACCTAAAAAATCAAACAAAACACACAATTTTTTTAATATTTTTTTTGAAAAAATCGCTATTTTTTTCTCGAATTTTGTTTTGGTGACAAAAAATAGTGATTTTTAAAAAATATATATTAAAAGAAATTGTGTGTTTTTTAGATATTTTTAGGTACTTTTTTATTTTCATATTGGTTATCGTGGTTCTCGCAATAAAGATGGTTCTCGCATGAACCCTACCATATATATATATATATAAATATCGTACAAAATGGAACAGTAACACTAAGAGCCAAAAAGACATAAAAACTTAGTGAGAGAGAGAAAGATCACCTGGTGAGGGGTATACACTTTGTACCTTTAATTGTATTGTAAACATTTTGATTGAATGAAATCATTATGTAATCATTTCCAAATCCAACTGTGTTGTTGATGATGTGTTTGTATTAATTGTTTTTGATGGAATTTTCATATATATTTAAAATGATTAATCAAAGATACACACACCACACTCTCTCAGATCCACCATACTTTTTTCTTGTCTAGTTTAGTTTAAATTTTTTGTTCAATACTACACGAGTTTTTCTTGTTTCTTTTGTGGAGGTAATCTTCAAGTTACATGCATCATACAAGGCACTTAGGAAAGTCATGACCACTGATCTTTGACCCAGAAATAAATAAACCAGCCTACTATAATCGAGTCTTGCACAGAGCCGAAGTTTTAGCATCACCTAGATCTCTAGTAAGTAGAACAGAAAATTTAGGTAACACAGACAAATCACAACTTAACCAAGTTATATCAAATCACATTCCTCGTTTTTCTTCCATTGCAATCCCCTTGCACCTTACCAATTGCTTACAATATTTGTGTTTAGCCGTCGAATCCTATGATCTTCCGTTTCTTCCAATATATCAAATCACATTCCTCGTTTCTTCATTGCAATCCCTTGCACCTTACCAATTGCTTACAATATTTGTGTTTAGCCGTCAATCCTATATCTCCGTTTCCTTCATACCCAACTCATTTGTGCCTTCGTAAACGCATCCAATCTTCATGTTTAACCTACAAAACATCAATCTATCTTAGTTACTATTTCCACACATTTAAACACTTAAACACTCATAAAACACATTTAACACATAATATTCACATTCCAAAACCCATCCATCGTCATATGGTAACAAAAAAAGGAGGAACCGTGTAACCATAGTAAAATATATGTGTAAAGAAACCTCATAAACAATTTATTTTTATATGTAAAAGTTTCGAATTCTTTTTGGTGGTTCCCCAATGAACCTCTACATATATACTTAATGTAATAGTATTTTTTGGTTTTTTAAACATATGTAACATATGAATTATAGTTATTACAAAAAAAATCGCACCATGGATAACAAACATAAACACTGTAAATCATCTAACATGTTATTTTTTTAGATTACAAAATAATAATGAAATCCCATATCAAATTAAAAAGAATAAATGTTTGTTTTTGTGGCGTTTTTAATTATTAATGTATGAAAAAATGATTTCCATTTAAATATCATGAGGGAAGTTGATTTAAAAATGGATATTGGATTTAGATAATCTCAATTTTCACCCGTTGGTGGATAACACTCTCAGCTTACGATTTGTACTACAACACTCCCAACTTTCAATTTATTTTCCCTGGTACTCCCTAACTAACTAAACCCTAACCCAGTTAGCTGATTTCAGATACCACATCATCAAAAATGCCATGGCAACTGCCACATCAGCTACCATGTCATCAAAAATGCCATGTCGGCTGCCACATCATCTACCATATCGTATGGCATGTTAGCACAAAGGACCACATCAGCAAAAACTAACTAGGTTATGTTTGAGTTAGTTAGTGAGTGCTAGAGGAAAATAAGCTGAAATTTGGGAGTGCCGGTGTGCAAATCAAACGTTGAAAGTGTTATCGGCTAATTGATTAATGTTAGGGTTATTTAAATCCATTATCCCATTTAAAAACCAACAATATGTTTTAAATGATTGTACCATTTGTTTTAATATTTGTAATTACTTAAACATTTAGCCCATCCGTTATAATTCTCACAACTCCAAACTTCCAAACTGCCACCACCTAATACACCACATCAGCATCTCCTCTTATCCAAGACTTCTATCTCATAACCTATAATATACTCCTCCTTGGTCCTAGCTCCTGAATTTTATATTTTTAATATTGTTTTAAAGAATTAAATTAATAAAATTTAAACGAAAGAAAAGAGAATAATATAGATAGATAGTAGTGGTATGATCAGTACCATGTCCCCAAGTCTCCTAAGGGGCGTGAGATGTAAGATCCCAAAAATCAGGTGTAAACACAATTATGTCATCATTGCATAAACAGTATAAACATTTGAAATTTTAATCATCATAACTTTTATTTGAAGAATACTCAATGGAAAGCATTTGAGTTATTAAATAATTGTCTTAAATGAGAAATGTCATCTTCAAATACCGGGTAGCTTCATGCAGGATCCAAATGATCATTCATTCATCCAACTAACTTTAAATAAATCTAACATGCATGCAAAAGTCAGCCTAGACTGAGTCAATTTAAGTTTATATAATGTAATACAAGAAATAGTTTATAACTTTTCACCGCATTTTTTAAAATGACTTCCAACTTTCATTTAAACGAGTGAAACACACAACATGGGTCCATTCACCTTTAATCGCTAAACACTAACTAAGAGAAGAAATTTTTCGTTCACACTCCACCCCAAGGACAGTTAGACTGTTAAGGGACTTTACATTTCGCCCCAAGGACTACTAGGCTATGTATGGGTATCATCCCCCAAAGATAGTTAGATAGTTAGGGACTTTTATTCCGCCCAAAGGACATATAAATTGTTAGGGGACTTTATATTCCACCCTAAGGAGTACAAGGCTCTGTATGGGTACCATCCCCTAAAACAATTAGATAGTTAGGGGACTTTTCATTCAATTTCAACCCGATCATGGCAAGACCCAAGACATACACATACAAATTCACATTCACTTGTAACACAATAATCTACACAAAACATCGTAAAGGTTTTAGTCTTCAACTAATACATCATACCAAGAGATTCCTACATGTATATGCAGAAACATACTTATGTTCATATCTAATAAGTATACATGTATGTGTCTGTATATGTATATATATGTATGGATGTATATTTATTCATATACATGTCTATTTTTATAAAAATATAAACATGTATATATATATATATATGTATAGGCTTCGGTTTAATTAAGAACCATCACGAGTTGTGAAAACCATGAGAACTCTTACTTTCCGCGTGAGTTGAGCTACAATTTTTTTCACAAACGTAGATGAAAATATTATAAAAACATCTATAAAAAACAAAAAAAAAATTGTCAGTTGGTAGTTATGCTTGATATAAGTTTTGTTTACGCACCGATGTAAATTTTGTTACGGCGATGAAATTTCTTTTTACACCTTATGTAAATTTGTGCATGCATCATTTTTTTATTTTTTATTTTTTTTTGCTGAAACAAATGATTTTTTTTTAGAATTAAAAAAAAAACGTTTTGGAAGGCCTAGTTCTCATGGTTCTCACAATCTAAAGTAAGTGGTTCTCATTTTACCCTTTCCTTATATATATATATATATATATATATATATACATATATTATTCTTTCAATCTTCACATTGATATAATTAAACGTACATAAAATTATGGAACCATATGTAAATTTCTCACATAAAATCATATATGCAAAAGCCTTATAACCTTATTCGTAATTTAACTTTATTTGTTTAGCATGCATATTTGCCGCAGATTTAAAAATGAGTAATTGGAGTGGGCTCAAGAACTCACCTCCGTGTAACTACTAAAACCAATCGAGCTACACAACCGCGAGGCACACGTAACACTTACGAACCTACCAAGTAGTCATGTATATAACTATCTAGCCTTACAATATATTCAAGTGGCTAAACGGTTCAAATGGGTCAGAAATCCATCAAGCACAACTGACACAATCCTAACCTATACACCCATGACCTATTCATCTAATTATGGTCTAAGTGGTTCCAAATAATGGTTTTAAATAACCTAAGGCCATATTTATCCATTCTATAGCAAATTTGACGTATTTCCTCCCAAATTCATCAACATACATTTTAGTTTATCAAAACGGGTTAATTAAATGCAATTTGATGCACGTAAAGGTCAAATCCATCCATTAGCCATTGTAATTCAAAACCCTTCAATTCAGCCCAAACAACTTTATAAGTACCTTTAACATGAATCAACGCAATTAGGTGGCAACGGTGTGCAAAACCACACCCATTTCATCCTAAAGACGTTCATTAACGTGTTAAAACAACACTAGTGTGTTAACCAACCATTTTAGACCCGAACCATATAAAAAATCATCTATCACATTCCACTAAGTCATTTTAATAGCCTAGGACCTGAATTGGTTGTTCAATTGGTCACCCATATCACAATTTGCAAAATCCCTTAAATTGTCAAATCGAAAACCTTAGATTTGCAATATTTCAAATTGGACATCAAGAACAAATCAATTAGACCCACTACTAATGTATAACCTTGGTTACATGCTTTTGAGGTTATTTTAAGTAAAACCCCTGATTCTAAACTTCAAGTATTACCCAATTCATCCCAAAAACATTAATTTGACAAGTTAAAATCATACTAAGGATCAACCAGCTCAGCCCCCCTTTCAAGACAAAATTCAAAATTTTCATTTCAATAAACTATTATAAGGGTTTGTAACCTGATCCGATTGTCAATTTGATCTCCCAATGTTTAATTAACAAAACCCCAATTTCAACATATCGAAAACCCTAAATTAACATGTTTTCAAATTGATTATCAAAAACCCATCCAATGGTCCCAATACTCGTGTATGATGTTAAATACATACTTTAGAAAGAATTGGAAGCAAAAGCCCCAAAATTGAACCTTCACAATGCCACCAATTCGGCCAAGCCACAAATCCGTCTAAATCGAAAAACATGCATCAAAATCAATCCTAAGCTCATCTAATCAACCAAAAACTGAATCAAACACATTATACTTACCTGAAATCAGTGTGTAGCAGCCTCCTATTGGGTTAATTGGTCAAAACGTCATGAACAAGGGTGGGGTTGTGGGTCATAGTCGTAAAAAGGTGAAAGGGAGGGTTTTTGGGTTTTAATTTTCCAAAGTTTCACATTAGGTTCCTTGGGTTTGGTATAGAGTCTCCCTTGTTCCTAAAGTTAATTACATGAAGTTTTTATAACGACATAAAGACGTCTATACTTTATTAAACAAGCTTAATCTAATAATTACACATATAAACAAGGTTCTTTGAGTTTTGAAAATTCCTGAGTTTACATGAAAGATTGGGAGGGGGCATGGTGCGTCCCATGATCCCACAATGCCACCTGGCTCACCCCCCCCCCCCCCCACCCCGAATGGTATATCGAATAGTCTGAAAATTATATAAAATCACATTTTTGTTCTCTTTATATGTATTATAATACTACAGGGGTGCCTGAACGATATGATGGAGAACACATAAACTTATGATCATATGAAATATTAATTTTTTAATTTATAAAATTATAGTATCATTATACTCAGATTAAAGAGAATAAAATATTTGTCTTTATAGTGTATTTTTTTTAAAATGATGTATAAAAAGTTATTGTCGTTTAAAAAATAGGGATGTGAAAGTTAGATTGAAAGTCAACGATATATTATACAATTTATAATTACTTAAACTTCTAAAATTATGTATAATTACTTTTTTGTCATTCTCATATGTATAAAAAACAAATTTGCCATTATTATATAAACATGTATTTACGTATGTGGCAACAAAGTGTATTTATTTTTAAAAGTAGTCTACGCTTTTTTTATTTTTTGGCTCAAAAATTTGAAAAACATGTAAATTGCATGTACTATTTTTTTCAAAAAGAAAATGTTTCTTTTCATATATATAATATATAATATTTTATATATATATATATATATTGTGTGTGTGTGTGTGGTGTGTGTATTTTTTCGTATGCTAGGGAATGGTTTAAACGAGAACGATAAATATCGCGAGTACCGTGAGAACGAATGAAAAAACCGCAAAAACTTCGATAAAAACATTTCAAATTCAAAATTTCTTTTTACATATATCGTTATCATTCGAATACAATATTAGAAATTAAATATACACATTTAAATTTATATGAATTTGTAAATAAAGAAAATTTACACATCATGTGTAAAAAATCTAATAAGAGTGATTTTGAGAGGAGAAATGCACTATTTGATGTTGTAAATTCTTTTTCTGATGTGTATTTTTATACAATAGGTTTGTATTAAAAAATTTGGTTTTGATTGATTTTTTCATTGGTTCTCATGATTCTTGCAATATTTAGCATTCTTAAAATAATCATCCCTTCTATGGTATGTATTATATAAAATGTATGTATCACATTACACTTTCCACTTTTTATAGATTGAGGATTTACCCATTCTGTGATTTTGACACTGGACGTCCTCAAATAAGTATTGTCTCATTAGAAGAATTTAATAATACACTCTTGTTGGCATATGGCTTAGCACTTTTATGGCAAATAATAGACTCATTTCTTCTATAGTTTTTTTGAGAAAGATAATTTGATATATGAGCTATTCTAAGTTGCCAATTACGAGGTTATTTTGCTTCTACTATTGGAAATCTTTTTTATTTATTTATTTTATTTGTTTAATTTTATTGGATGGCTTCATTTGGTTTATGAATTATGAGATTGTTTCTCGTGACACTTGCTGCCTTGTTAAGTCATTAGTGAAGTTGTTTATAAAATGCTTATAAAATTTCATTTGTAATGTTATGATTATTTTGTTAGCCATTTGTAGCCCTATATCAATAATAATAACGATTCACGATTCACGTAAGTGAATTCTTTTTTCTTTCATATTTTTTGTGTATTTTGTTTTTGTTCTTTATTGAAAAAAAAAATCTTTATTTTTCGTCCATTGGGTTTGTATATTGTACTTTTGGCTCTTTAAGTTTTGCCTATTTGTGGTCTTTAAGTTAAAGTTTTCTCGTATAATTCGAGTTTGTTTACATTTCAGGGCAGATTGCAGTAAGTTTGCGTTTGTGTTTGCCTGCATAATACATCACGTGACGGTATAAAATTCGCGTTTTTTGTTTTATGATTTTTTCCGAGTTTAGTCGTCAATTGCTTACTCTTGACATGGTTTTACGACCCCGCTTCAGAAACACGGGGTTAAACACTAGTTTGCTACTATATTTAATCATTTAGGTTGCACTATATTTAATTAGAGATGGGCATAATCGGGTTTTATTATTACCCGGAACCGGTTCCAACCCGGACCCGGTTCTGCTTGGATGTCATTGGAACCGGGTATGGTGTGGAACCGGGTCCAGTTCCTACCCGAGTTCACACCCAAGAATATGGAAAACCGTGTAGAACCGGGTACGGGTATTATGGAACCGGGTATGGTGTGGAACCGGGTATGGTGCGGAACCGGTTCCTGATACTGTTCAGAACCGGTTCCTGGCAGTCAAAACCTGACTTTTACTGTTCAGAACCGGTTCCTGACAATAAAAACCTGACTTTTACTGTTCAGAACCGGTTCCTAACAGTAAACCTGGCTTTTACTGTCCAGAACCGGTTCCTGATAAAATGTTACCGTTGGAACCGGTCCTGATTAAAAAGTCGTTTTTTTTTTTATATAAACCCCTTCCTACTTACCGGTTCCTGATAATGTTACCGTTGGTGTTTTAATAAGTTTGTGTAAGTTTCTTTCTATTGTGTTTGTTATGTTGATTTTTATTATTAGTTACATTGATAAATAAAAATAGTAACAATAATCGGTTAAAATTAAAAACAAATTAATCGGTTACAATATATAAAAAAAATTAACCAGTTACAAAAAAATAAAAAATTACTCAGAACCGGTTCTAGTAAGATTTTATTTCTTTGATCGTTTACTAGCGGCAGGTGCAACACTTTCCGATGAGTTTCTCTAGGTGTGGGTACCTCGGTACAATCGTCGTCCGAATCGTTAGTCTCCACTTCTTCGTCCTCCTCTTCGTCAACAATTTTATGCTCTAACTCAACTTCATCTTCTAGACTAGTTTTATGTTGAACACGATCAACTGCATCCAAATGGTCTTTAAGCATATTGCCATCTTTAGCGATTCCGGAGTTAGTCTTGTTCTTCTAATTGACAAAACCCTGCACTAAGAGAAAACACACTTTCGAACTACCGTGAAGCTTGGACGTTAGTAAAATCACGAGCCATGGTGGCTAGAATCGGGTATTCGGATTCTTTCGATTTCCACATGCCAAAACATCAAATTTCCTATACTCCTCGGTGGTCATAGTAAGCAAATACTGATTTTTTTTGTCACAACCCTCAATTTCCACTTGCGGATTTTACCGTGAGGCGTGTGAGCAAACCAGAATCTGAGACACTAGTAACATCGAACGACTCTATATGATTCGTTTAAACGTTTTCCAAAATCATTTGTTTAACCATTCATAGTTATTTTCAAATTGTCTTAGTTTGGTTTCATAGTTTAGCGAAGCATTAGTTTTAAAGTTGAGCGGAAGTATAAAGTAAAGTAAAGTAACGGCGCCAACACAAACGCCAAAACTAAAGAAAAACCCAAACAATATTCATAAATGAGACTCGATAAAAAGATGTCTTGATCAATGCAAGTGAGTGCACCTAGAGCTCCTAGCGTCCAGAGAAACATGTAAAGAAACAAGTGTCAACATTAAAGAAGAGTGAGTTCACAGGTTTTATAAGTTCATTAGTTCGGTTAAAAAGTTCGTTTCCCCGTTATCCCTAACCCGGGATAACGATATAGTTCCATTATTCCTAACCCGGAATAATAATGATGTTGGTTCCATTATCCCTAACCCGGATAATAACGTTGTTGGTTCCATTATTCCTAACCCGAATAATATTGTTGGTTCGTAATTAAGTTCAATGTTAACATGTAGGTAGCGAGCCTAAAGTTATGTCACATAAGTGTCGTGATCGAAGCTGATTGTTGTGCCTCCGTGTTGCCAGGCCTATCACTGACCATGCGAAAGTTAGGCCAAATTATTCACCGTTGACCATACCCGGTCGGCTAGCGCGACTAGCTCGGGTGGGGCTTGTCGGGCCCAGTAGTACAACTTATAATTTCCCCGCTATCTAACCCAATACTAACGATCCGAGAGTTTGTCGAGACTTCCGTGATATAGCTGCTTAGTGACCATAACGTACATTAACATTAACTTAGTTACCGAATAGGTTAACGACGTTAATTTCGTATAACGTAAAGAGATAAGTTGTAGAGTGTATACATGTTTCTCCCTCTGTTGTTTAAAACCGGATAAAATAGGGCCGTGAACTCACCTTTAATTGCTCGGTTAGTGTAACACAGAAGTAGCAAATGATGGGATCGCTAATTGCGTCCTAACAATTCAATCGATTTAAAGTTAGTGGGAACACACTGATACCAACCCTACACATAACTAACACACAATGCAGCACACATGATAACAAATTCGAAACACAATCATGCATGCAAAGTATTATCATACCAAAATAGTGATCAAACCAACTTATCATGAACACAAATCAACTCATACAACATTTTGGTACACACATTCGCAAGTTATCAAGTTTCAGCTTGTATGCCCATAACTAGGCTGTTTTCGAGGATTTTTATAAAATAGTTCCAACGTTCCAAAAATTCCCATTTTTTTACAGAAGGTGTCAACTAAACTGTAGAATTTTATGTAAATTTTTCAAGTCCTTACACTTTACCCAATTATTCCTAAACATTTATATACTAGGCTGCAGTCAGATTCGTCGCTTTCTGACTGCAGTCCACGGGAGAAATTATTTAAAAATCATCGTTCATCCAATTAACAAAATTCCAGTGGGAGTTTCCCGGAAATTTCCGTCTCCAGTTGCTGTACAAATTTCGTGACCCAACCCTCTACAGATTATGAGATCCGACTCGATAAACAACTAACAAAATTTCAGAATTCACACAGCTTCAGTTACTGCACTTAAACGACCACTTAAAAATATCAAACAACCTCAGAAAAATAGGAATCCAGCGCCATTAGAAGCGTTTTTCAAAAATATACGTTTTAGGCTTCAGAAATTCAGCTTCTCGATAAATAATAACCAAGTTACAGCCAATTGAAGTTGGCTGTAAACACCATTCAACAACCTGTTTTCGACTTTTATCGCAATAGAACACGCTTAAACGATCGAGACGTTAAATATAGATGATCAAGAACAGATTTATTAGCCACCTATCATCATGTACATCATACTCATGCAAACCCTAATCATATAATATGATTTTTATCACAAAACGCAGCCTATGATTCTTGTATCCAACTAAACATCATAATCGCAAAACTCGCACAATTAATCGAACTAAACATCATAACACTTTTATAACAATGATTCTACCATTACATACAAGCATGATCAAGAGTTTATAAACCCTAATGTGATTTGCGAACAATAGAAACCCTAACCTTGCAACGATGAAGATTAACGATCCGGGAACGAGATTGGAATCACTTTGGTTCTTGGAGAAAGTCGCGATCGAGAGAAAGCGTGGGGAGGGCTGCCGTCGGCTGTTCTTGGAGCTAGGGTTTAGGTTTGTTTTGTTTTTTTTTTGAAACATAACACATACATGCATGCCTATTTATACCAAGACAAGGGAAAGAAGAAAAAGGAGAAAGGGTGAGGTGGGCTTGCGGCCGCACAAGGGGTTTGGGTGGGTAACTTGGGCCCTAAGTTTAGGCTAGTTACTTGGGCCACAAGGAAGTGAGGTCGACACGTTTCGTGGCTCGGTTCGGTTCGGCTATTTATTTAATATATATTTATTTTTTTTATAAACTAATAATCACGAAATCAAAATATGATATAATAACTCACAAAACTTATAAACGTCTAATAACACATAGCACGTAATTCACTCGATAAGTTCACAAAGTTAGCGTAGTTATTTCGAGCGTGTAATTTAATTCTCCGAATCAAATTAGCGTAGGAATGAATAACCGTGAAGTAGTGCGTTTAAGATACTTGAAAAACCGGATGTCACATTATCCCTATGTTGAAAGAATTTTCGTCCCGAAAATTGAGTAAACGCGGTTTAGAATGCAACGCACAGGTTTAGAATGCAACGCACAAAGATTTAGTTCGTTAACAATGGTACAAGAATTACAAGAAATTCCCAGGTTGTTACATCATCCCCATGTTGAAAGAATTTTCGTCCCGAAAATTTAGTTGGTGGTAACGTTAGCTTGCTGCTCAGCTGCAAAAAGGTGTGGGTATTTACTTTTCATTTGGTCCTCTCTCTCCCACGTGAACTCCGGTCCACGCTTAGAGTCCCAACGAACCTTGACGATCGGTATCTTGATGTGCCTTCGAGTCTTTATCTCACGATCCATGATCTCGATAGGTTGTTCCACAAAGTGCAGTTGTTCATCCACTTGAATCCCATCCAATGGAATGACTAGGGTCTCATCTGGTAGATACTTCTTTAGATTTGACACGTGAAAAACGTTGTGAACTCCACTGAGTTCGGTAGGAAGGTCTACTTGATAAGCTACGGGTCCGATACGTTTCAAGATCACAAACGGGCCTACGTACCGTGGGTTTAGTTTGCCTCGTTTCCCAAAGCGGATTACACCCTTCCAGGGTGACACCTTCAGTAGGACGCGGTCGCCTACTTGAAATTCGAGCGGTTTACGTCGTTGATCAGCGTAGCTTTTCTGTCGATCTCGTGCCGCTGCCATGCGGTTTCTGATTTGTACAATCTTTTCAGTAGCCTCAAGTATCAACTTAGAGCCTGTGAGTTGACTGTCACCGACTTTTTCCCAACAGACCGGTGATCTACATTTGCGACCGTATAATGCTTCAAACGGTGCTGCCGATATACTCGTATGGTAACTGTTGTTATACGAGAATTCCACTAAAGGCAGATGGATTTCCCAACTGTTCCCGAAATCTACCACACATGCCCTAAGCATGTCTTCCAAGGTCTGAATGGTCCTTTCACTTTGGCCATCCGTCTGAGGGTGATAAGCTGTGCTCATATCTAAGCGTGTACCCAACGCTTTCTGAAGTGACCGCCAAAAGTTGGACGTGAAACGAGCATCTCTGTCTGAGATGATGGACGTTGGCACTCCGTGCCGAGAAACTACTTCCTTAATGTAGATGCGAGTCAACTTATCCATCTTATCTGTTTCTTTGATCGCTAGGAAGTGTGCGGACTTAGTTAAATGATCCACGATCACCCAGATGGTATCGCAACCACCCAAAGTTCGCGGGAGTTTAGTGATGAAGTCCATCGAGATCTGATCCCATTTCCACACCGGGATCTCAGGTTGTTGAAGTAGCCCCGATGGCTTCTGATACTCCACCTTGACTTTCGCACAAGTCAAACACTTGCTCACGTAGGTGGCTATATCCGCTTTCATGTTGGGCCACCAGTACGCGGCTTTAAGGTCTTGATACATCTTATCCGAACCAGGATGGACAGAGTATCGGGATTTGTGAGCTTCATCCATGACTAGCTTTCTGAGGTCTCCGTAGAGAGGTACCCATATACGATTCATGAAATACCGTGCACCATTGGGTTTTACTTCCCAATCGCGTTCCATCTTTCCCACAGATTCGGCCTTGATGTTTTCTTCCTTAACTGCTTCTAACTGCGTGTCGCGTATCTGTTCGGGTAACCCCGAATGAATGGTGAATTGTAATGCTCGTACCCGACGAGGTTTCATGTGCTCCTTCCTACTGAGGGTGTCAGCTACCACGTTAGCTTTACCCGGGTGATACCGAATGGCACATTCATAATCGTTCAGGAGTTCGACCCAGCGACGCTGTCGCATGTTCAACTCCTTCTGGTCAAAGATATGCTGGAGGCTCTTGTGATCTGTATAGATTGTGCACTTTGTTCCATATAGGTAGTGTCTCCAAATCTTGAGCGCAAACACCACTGCTCCCAATTCCAGGTCATGTGTTGTGTAGTTTTTCTCGTGAACCTTCAATTGTCGGGACGCATACGCGATGACCTTATCACGTTGCATGAGTACGCATCCTAACCCCTGAATGGAAGCGTCACAATACACCACAAAATCATCAGTCCCTTCCGGCAAGGACAGAATGGGTGCACTGCAAAGTTTCTGCTTCAGCAATTGAAATGCTGCTTCCTGTTTGTCACCCCAAGCATACTTAGCGCCTTTCTGGGTGAGAGTGGTAAGCGGTTGCGCGATCTTTGAAAATCCCTCGATGAAACGTCTGTAGTAACCAGCCAAACCCAAAAATTTGCGGATCTCTGTCAGTGTCCTAGGTGCTTCCCAGTTCTTGATAGCATCAATCTTGGCGGGATCAACGTGGATACCCTTTTCATTCACAATATGCCCGAGGAACTGAACTTCCCGAATCCAGAAATCACACTTTGAAAGCTTGGCATATAGTTTCTCCTGTTGAAGTAATTCCAGCAGTAATCGTAGATGTTCAGCATGTTCTTCTTCACCTTTAGAGTAGATGAGTATGTCATCGATGAACACAATGACAAACTTGTCGAGATACGGTTTACACACGCGGTTCATGAGGTCCATGAACACCGCGGGTGCGTTGGTGAGACCGAAGGGCATGACCAAGAACTCATAATGGCCATACCGAGTACGAAATGTCGTCTTAGCAATATCCTCCTCCCTGACGCGTAACTGGTGATAACCAGACCGTAGATCAATCTTGGAGTAGTAGCTTGACCCTTGAAGGTGGTCGAAGAGATCGTCGATGCGAGGTAATGGGTATCGGTTCTTGACTGTAACCTTATTGAGTTCCCTGTAGTCGATGCACATGCGGAAGGTCCCGTCCTTCTTCTTGACAAAAAGGACCGGAGCTCCCCATGGCGAAGTATTGGGTCGGATAAATCCTTTTTCTAACAATTCCTGAAGTTGGGTAGACAGCTCTTGCAGCTCTGCTGGAGCCATGCGGTATGGGGCCTTGGCGATAGGAGTTGCATGGTTCGCCAATTCGATTTCAAACTCTACTTGTCGATGTGGTGGAAGACCAGGTAACTCCTCTGGAAAAACATCGGAAAAGTCACGGACGACGGGAATATCTTCTATACGCTTCTCGTCCTTAGGCTGCTCGGTGACCAGTGCGAGCAAAGCGAAGGAGTTCTTCCTCCGAAGATACTTCTGTGCTTGCATGTAAGAGATGATGTTTGTGACAGCGCCTGCCTTCTTGCCTTGCACCATCAAGACTTCATCGTTAGAGAGCGGAATACGGATAGATTTCTCGAAGCAGTGGACTTCAGCTCGGACGTCGGATAGCCAGTCCATTCCGGCTACGACGTCAAAACTACCCAAGGTAGTTGTCATCAGATCAATGGTAAAGGTGTGACCCGCGAGTTTGAGTTGACAGCCGGATACTAAATGGGTCACATCTACAGATTTACCATCGGCTAGTTCTATGACGTAAGGGGTCTCTAGGGTTTAGGCGTGAGATTTAGATTCTTCCTAAAAGACTCAGATATAAAACTCCTATCCGCACCCGTATCAAAAAGTACAGTAGCAAAATGATCGTTAAGGGGAAACTTACCGGTGACCACGTTCGAGTCGTTTCTGGCCTCTCCGCGGCCTAGCGTAAATGCACGACCTTTGGCACCTCCTGTGCCACCATTTCCATTGTTGTTGTTGTTGTTATTGTTGTTGTTGTGGTTGTTGTGGTTGTGGTTGTTGTTGTTCCCACCATTGTTGTTGTTGTTGCGAAGCTGTGGGCAGTCTCGTTTGAAGTGGGCAGTGCTACCACACTGATAGCACCCCCGGTTAATACCTTCCTGCTGACCCTAGTGCTGATTCTGATTTTGTCGGGACATGATTTCCCCGCAACAATCCTTTGCCGCGTGTCCCACTTTGCCACATCGTTGGCAGCGATTTCCGGCACAAGGGCCGTGATGATGAAGGTTACAACGATTACATTGCGGCTTTCGACCCACATAGCCGCTTGTGTTCTGGGTGTTGTTGGCGGGCTGATTATTGTGACCCCGGTTGCTGTTGAAATTATTGAACCGTTTCTGGTTCCCTTGTTGTGGCTGGGCTGATGAAGACTGTCGAGCAGGCAAGTCTTCAAATTTTCTTTTATTATCAGGGACAACTTCAGTTGCACCCCGAGATGGCAACTTCTTTTGTTCCACTGCCTTATCGGTGAGTTTGTGCGCCAGCCTGATCGCTTGATGCTCAGTCGCAGGGTTGCTAGCCATTACCATGCCCTGGATCTCGGGGACCAGACCCCAAGGTAAAACTCGAGTCATTTTTCAACGGTGTTGGCCAGATCGGGGCATAGGAACACCAGATCGTGATGTTTCGCCGTGTACGCTTCAATTTCAGATCCTACCATCTTATGGTTCCATAGTGCTTGCTCCAACTGCTGAACTCTGTCTCGCGGACAGTACTCCTCTTTGATTAGGGCCTTAAACTCGACCTAGGCCATTGCGTTTGCAGCAATAAGTCCACGCGTTTGGACTTGTGCATTCCACCAAGTTAGTGCCCCATCCTCCAATGTTGAGGCAGCATACTTGACCTTGTTGGCCTCAAGGCAATTGCACATCTCGAACACCGATTCGGACTTTTCAATCCAACGGACCAGTCCTGTGGGCCCTTCTGCACCCGTGAATTTGCTCGGTTTCGCATCGAGGAACATCTTGTAGGGGTTAAAACCCCCTCCTGCTGGTGAGTTTTGAACACCTGCCAGAGCAGCATTCACGTGTTCTTGGATCATTGCGGCTAATTCTTCAGGCGTCATGTTGAGGTTTCCGCGACGTCCAGTTGCCATTTTTTATCTAAGTAGAAAATAAATAGACTAAAGGAACAAAAAAGGGGGGATTGACGAGACGAGTCAGTCTTCTACGTCTCCATCTCCCAAGTCGCTATCGTTGCCGTCATCCTCTGCGGCGTTTTCAGCTTCAACCGCCTGTTCCTGTTCCGGCTCCTCTTCCTCCGGATCCTCCTCCGGGTCTTCCTCCGGGTCCTGCTCTTCTTCCTCTACTGGCGCTGGAGGGACCGGTGCTGAGGCGGGTACTGGTACAGGTGCCTGATTCTGCTCTAGTTCTTGAATTCTCCAGCTGGACTCAAGAACTCTGTCTTCGAGCCAGTCAGCTCTCAGTTTCTCACGAAGATCTTTAGCTAAAGTGTTACGAGCTATCTTATTCTCGTATTGCTCTTCCTCGAGCTCTCCAGTCTTACCCGTTAATTGTCGTATCATCCATCCCTGTGCTAGAATAGTTTCCTGCATTCTCTCTAGTTGTTCCTGTTGTTTTCTTATCATATCTCTAAGTAGGTCGTCCCCTACTTCTAACGAGTTAACCGGTTCGACCGGCATAGTGGTCGGGAGTGAGGACGACTCCCCTCCTAGAGCGAGTCTTTTCCTAGCAGCTGAGCGTGTCTCCACGCCATGAGGTGGTGAGGGTTCGACCATAGGTGCCTTCCCCGGCGCCCTTGGTTGTAAAGGTTTGTCGGATGATGATGATAACATTGCCTGTTGGGTTGTGTAGTTAGTTACGAGTTGCGTTCATCACAATATGCATTTATATTTTACGTAACACAGTTGTAGTACAACACATAACAAGATATCACAGTTCAGTGCCAAACTAAGTCTAGTGTCGTGTAATCAGCTATAGTTTAGGTCTACTTTTAATGCAAACCTGGTTCTCTACAGCTAGAGGCTCTGATACCAATCTGTCACACCCTCAATTTCCACTTGCGGAGTTTTATCGCGAGGCGTGTGAGCAAACCAGAATCTGAGACACTAGTAACATCGAACGACTCTATATGATTCGTTTATACGTTTTCCAAAATCATTTGTTTAACCATTCAAAGTTATTTTCAAATTGTCTTAGTTTGGTTTCATAGTTTAGCGGAAGCATTAGTTTTAAAGTTGAGCGGAAGCATTAAAGTAAAGTAAAGTAAAGTAACGGGCGCCAACACAAACGCCAAAACTAAAGAAAAACCCAAACAATATTCGTAAATGAGACTCGATAAAAAGATGTCTTGATCAATGCAAGTGAGTGCACCTAGAGCTCCTAGCGTTCTGAGAAACATGTAAAGAAACAAGTGTCAACATTAAAGAAGAGTGAGTTCACAGGTTTTTTATAAGTTCATTAGTTCGGTTAAAAGTTCGTTTCCCCCGTTATCCCTAACCCGGGATAACGATATAGTTCCATTATTCCTAACCCGGAATAATAATGATGTTGGTTCCATTATCCCTAACCCGGAATAATATCGTTGTTGGTTCCATTATTCCTAACCCGGAATAATATTGTTGGTTCGTAATTAAGTTCAATGTTAACATGTAGGTAGCGAGCCTAAAGTTATGTCACATAAGTGTTCGCGATCGAAGCTGACTGTTGTGCCTCCGTGTTGCCAGGCCTATGACTGACCATGGCGAAAGTTAGGCCAAATTATTCACCCGTTGACCATACCCGGTCGGCTAGCGCGACTAGCTCGGGTGGGGCTTGTCGGGCCCAGTAGTACTACTTATAATTTCCCCGCTATCTAACCCAATACTAACGATCCGAGAGTTTGTCAAGGACTTCCGTGATATAGCTGCTTAGTGACCATAACGTACATTAACATTAACTAAGTTACCGAATAGTTTAACGACGTTAATTTCGTATAACGTAAAGAGATAGAGTTGTAGAGTGTATACATGTTTCTCCCTCTGTTGTTTAAAACCGGATAAAATAGTGGCCGTGAACTCACCTTTAATTGCTCGGTTAGTGTAACACAGAAGTAGCAAATGATGGGACCGCTAATTGCGTCCTAACAAGTCAATCGATTTAAAGTTAGTGTGGGAACACACTGATACCAACCCTACACATAACTAACACACAATGCGGCACACATGATAACAAATTCGAAAACACAATCATGCATGCAAAGTATTATCATACCAAAATAGTGATCAAACCAACTTATCATGAACACAAATCAACTCATACAACATTTTGGTACACACATTCGCAAGTTATCAAGTTTCAGCTTGTACGCCCATAACTAGGCTGTTTTCGAGGATTTTTATAAAATAGTTCCAACGTTCCAAAAATTCCCATTTTTTACAGAAGGTGTCAGCTAAACTGTAGAATTTTATGTAAATTTTTCAAGTCCTAACACTTTACCAATTATTCCTAAACATTTATATACTAGGCTGTAGTCAGATTCGTCGCTTTCTGACTGCAGTCCACGGGAGAAATTATTTAAAAATCATCGTTCATCCAATTAACAAAATTCCAGTGAGAGTTTCCCGGAAATTTCCGTCTCCAGTTGCTATACAAATTTCGTGACCCAACCCTCTACAGATTATGAGATCCGACTCGATAAACAACTAACAAAATTTCAGAATTTACACAGCTTCAGTTACTGCACTTAAACGACCACTTAAAAATATCAAACGACCTCAGAAAAATAGGAATCCAGCTCCATTAGAAGCGTTTTTCAAAAATATACGTTTTAGGCTTCAGAAATTCAACTTTTCGATAAATAATAACCAAGTTACAGCCAATTGAAGTTGGCTGTAACACCATTCAGCAACCTGTTTTCGACTTTTATCGCAATAGAACACGCTTAAACGATCGGGACGTTAAATATAGATGATCAAGAACAGATTTTATTAGCCACCTATCATCATGTACATCATACTCATGCAAACCCTAATCATATAATATGATTTTTATCACAAAACGTAGCCTATGATTCTTGTATCCAACTAAACATCATAATCGCAAAACTCGCACAATTAATCGAACTAAACATCGTAACACTTTTATAACAATGATTCTACCATTACATACAAGCATGATCAAGAGTTTATAAACCCTAACGTGATTTGCGAAACAATAGAAACCCTAACCTTGCAACGATGAAGATTAACGATCCGGGAACGAGATTGGAATCACTTTGGTTCTTGGAGAAAGTCGCGATCGAGAGAAAGGGTGGGGAGGGCTGCCGTCGGCTGTTCTTGGAGCCAGGGTTTAGGTTTGTTTTGTTTTTTTTTTTTTTGAAACATAACACATACATGCATGCCTATTTATACCAAGACAAGGGAAAGATGAAAAGGAGAAAGGGTGAGGTGGGCTTGCGGCCGCACAAGGGGTTTGGGTGGGTAACTTGGGCCCTAAGTTTAGGCTAGTTACTTGGGCCATAAGGAAGTGAGGTCGACACGTTTCGCGGCTCGGTTCGGTTCGGCTATTTATTTAATATATATATATATTTTTTTATAAACTAATAATCACGAAATCAAAACATGATATAATAACTCACAAAACTTATAAACGTCTAATAACACATAGCACGTAATTCACTCGATAAGTTCACAAAGTTAGCGTAGTTATTTCGAGCGTGTAATTTGATTCTCCGAATCAAATTAACGTAGGAATGAATAACCGTGAAGTAGTACATTTAAGATACTTGAAAAACCGGGATGTCACATTTTTTATATCTCCCAAGTTCACTTGTTGGTTCACTACCCCTTTGTTTGTCTAGCGGTCTCGTTTCTAACAACATTCAACATGGTTATAAGTGGATCCCCGCTTGTTTCATCGTTAGAGGCCGTGGACCGAGACTCAAACAAATTTGTATGATTTTTTTCACCATATTTTTTAAAATAATGATCATAGGCCATACACTCATTGAATATTTTTTTTGTTTTTGCTTTTAAAGTTGGATCCTCCTCATGCATATCCAACTTGTCATAAATTTCATCAATTAAAGCTTCAACACCCGGTACGTTTAAAGCTGGATTTAAAGCAGCGGCACATAGAAAAACGGGTGGTAATTCTAAAAAATATTTTAAAAATTTTTGAATCATTGGTCTCGTCATATTCCTTAACATGTCACTAGAATTTTCAAACTTTTTAAAATTAATTGTTATCAAATACAATTGGTCCACAACTTTAGAATAGTAGGATAATAAGCACCGGAAATCAAAATCGTTGTAGTTTTAAAAACTTGTAAAAAAATACTTAGGTTATTAATATTTTCCCAAGCCGTGTCGGGAAAGGGGACGACAAGGTACTCATCACTTAAAGTTGTATGAAAAGATTTTAAAGTGCCAATTTCTTTATAGCCATTTCAAACATATGACAAGTTGAATTCCAACGAGTCGGTATATCCCAATTCGTCCAATAATTTTTTGGTTGACATCTTTACAAAGTTTTTTATATTCTTAATATCTTTCTTTTCCACTTTTGAAAACATCTTGGAGCATAGCTCTAAATGCTATAATAAAATCCGATACAAATTGATCTTTTAAACCGGTTTGCACTACTAAGTTAATAATATGTGCAACACATCGTGTGTAAAAAAAACACCATCAAGTATTGGTTTGTACTTTAACTTTAATTTTTCAATCGCCGTTGTGTTGTTTGAAGCGTTATCAAAGGATATTGAAAAAATTTTATCTTCTAAACCATATTTAATTATTGTGCCATTTATAATTTTATAAATATTTTCTCCCGTATGAGGAGAAGGAAACTCGTCAAACGCAATCGTACGCTTCATCATTTGCCATGTATCGGGATCAACCAATGAGCGGTGACACATATGTACGATTCCGGTAAACCATGTGGAGCCGACCACACATCACTAGTTAGGTTTACACTAGTTTTTAAATTCTTAAAAAAAACAATTAAATCTTTTTTTGTATTTTCCCATAAACTTAAACAAAGACGTTTTAAAGTGCGACGACTTACATGTTTATAGCGAGGTTGTAGCGTCTCCCGAATAAGATTTGTAAGATCGGGGTCGTCGAAGTGTCCAAACGGCAACGCTTTTTGTATCGCCAACTTCGCCATCCGATCGCGAGCTAATTTTTGCTCATAACGAAAAATGGTACCATCTTTGGATAGTGGAACTTGACCAGATGTCATTTCCTTTAAAACTTTGCAATACTTATTAATATGCTTCGTTAACGTTGAGTTTGATTCCTTGGCTAATAACGATCCACAATGTTTACATTGAGTTTTTTGCGAGCCGTCACTCATCTCGACCAACTCCTAATTGCTCCAAACTTCCTTACTGCGATTATGAGACAATGTTCCTACCACATATGGAACCGATTGATCTTGAGGAACATTGTTAACGGATTGGGAATTTGCGTTTTTGGAACTTTTTGAGGCCATTTGTTGATTAGAATGTGAAAAAGAACAAGAAAGAAATGTAACAAGAAGAATAGATATGAGAAATTGTGTTCTAAACAATAGATTTCTAAACAATATATATAGAATCGGTTCCAACGGTCAGGAACCGGTTCAAACAGTCAGGAACCGGTTCCAACAGTCAGGAACCGGTTCCAACGGTAACATTCTAACGGGTATAATCGGTTCCAACGGTAACATTTTAACGGCTATAACCGGTTCCAACAGTAACATTATAACGGGTATAACCGGTTCCAACGGTAACATTTTAACGGGTATAACCGGTTCCTTCTAGAACTGAATTTCTGGGTACTGTAGGAACCGGGTACGGGTAGGAACCGGGTACGGGTAGGAACCGGTTACGACCCGATTCAAATGGTAAAATTGTGGAACCGGGTTGGAACCAACGGGTATTTTGAACCCGGAACCGGTTCTACTTAATGTCGGGTAGGAACTGGAACCGGTTCCAGTTCGGTTCTACCGTTCGGGTTCGGAACCGGTTTTATGCCCATCTCTATATTTAATCATTTAGCATTGTTTTGCATTTAATTTAGCCCAGTTAACATAAAAACCACAGCCCAAACTTGTAGCCCAGCTCACAGAATAATATTACATTCGATGCTGGCCCAAACTATCTGCCTCTTATGAGTTTACCCATATAACGGTTTCAGTTCTAGGCGGGGTCAGTCTGGTTCCAACACGTTACTCCTATATGCCACCCTCACTGTAACATTTGTAAAAATCGGGTCTCCAAAACCCGCTCCGTTTTGTAATCTTGTACCAAGTTATAAAAGTTGCGTTAATTATTTATGATTATTTTGAGTTAAAACGTTACATAATTAATAAATAAACTAAACTATAAAAATTATATTTGATAAAAAGTTAAAATAAAACAAATAAAAAATATGTGAAGCTGCCAGGACTCGAACCCGGGTCAGCCAAGTCTTTAAACAACTTAACCTTCTTTCCCTAAACCACTCCGCCACAATGTGTTTTCTGTTAACACTAGGAAAACAATTGGAACTTATACACAAACTCAATTTAACCGATGATGCCATCTGAATAACGGTAATCGGCAAACCAATCGCCAAATCGTTGTGAATTCACTTGTCCAGCTTATAACCGATGTATTACGGTTTCTAATCAAGTTAAAATTGATTGAAACTTTAAGTCTTATCATTTCGGCTTTTGAAACCGAAAATTCATCAAAGCTCTGATTTAACTCAAGCTTCAGATCAATCTCGCAATTCAGAACTATCATATCAATATTCAATTTCATTTTCGTCGCATTTTTGAACCATAAGATCTTCTGAATCAGTTCGCCGGAAAATTTCTGCAAGTCACCGGAAAACCGGGACTCACATTCTCACGGTAATTCCTCCGACTCTTTCTGTTTAAAATATGTGATTAGTCAGTCTCTAACACAACTCCATCATCAGAATCGATCCTAGTCAACGTTTATCAAAATTCTTACCTTCGCCGGAAAATCTCTGAGACTGCCGGAATCACACTGTGAACTGGTATGATATCCTAAACTTCTTTTAAACCTTGTTTAAGTGACTCAACTTTATGAATAATCGATCAACGCTGTTAATTGGTTCAACAGCCGGAGTTCATTTCCAGTACCGACGAACCTCCGCCGGATTTCTGTGAATAACATCAATCGGTATATTCTGTTCCTTAAACTCTCTCCATTCTTTACTTTTGAATTACTGTTAATGTCTGAGAACTTTGTAAATCACAAATCAATCATAACCAGTCGAATTATGCTGTCTGTGTAAATCGGCGAAGAAGATGAAGTTATAACAGAACATAAGTTTAATTAAAAACGGTATTTTAAACGGGTTAGACACACAGTCCAGCGGTGGACTGTGTGCAAATTTCACACACACGTCCCGAGTTCGATCCTTGCTACGCGCACGCCTTGTGTAATAACATGCCTTTTTGATCATGAACTAAATCGGGTTAAAACGGATAGTTGTTAAGTATAATAAAAACCAAGAATATAACCGGGTTAGACACACAGTCCAGCGGTGGACTGTGTGCATCATGAACTTCACGTCGCGCGTTCGAATCTCGTCACGAGCACCGGTCAAATTGAATTAAAACGTTTTTGCAAATAAAGGAATATTCGGTTAATTCAAATAAGTATATAAATATAATTAGAAACGAGTTTATAACGGGTTAGACACGTAGCTCAGTTGGTAGAGCTACGTGCACGCGAACGGAAGGTCGCCGGTTCGAATCCCACCCGGCGCAGAATTATCCGCTGACCGAACCGGTCAACGGTCAACGGTCAACACTAAAAAAAAATATTTTTTTTATATATTTATTTATTTAATTTAATTTAAAAATCAATTAAAAATACTTAAAAATAACATTTTTAAAGATAGAAAATAGCCATAAACTCACAAAAATATATCTAAAAAATTTCATTAAAATCCTTAATAACATCCATCCATTTAATATATTTTTCCATTATTATTTAGGTTAGTATTCCTCGTCGTCTCGCTCATCTAAATCGTGCGCATCTCACCATCTCCAATTCAACGCACCCAATGTGAGTGAACCTTTCAAATTCCCCATTTTAATCACGTTTTTGGGGTGTATCATGTGTCTTTGTTTATATACATATTATAACGAAACTATTGTGCATACATCATATCATGACATGTGTATTTCGTTTGTTGCTGTTAAGTAGTTATTATTGGATGCAAATTATTATTACAGTACATGCAATTGCCGAGGCCGCAGCTCCCCATTTATGAGGTTTGAGCTTGTTCCCCATTTTATTATGCGGTTGAACTTGGCGTGCCCGCAACGATCGGCTCCGTTTGATTGAGCCTTGATCGCACAGTTCATTTTACATTTCCAGTTCATGCAATACGAACGGCTCCGTTTGATTGAGCCTTGATCGCACAGTTCATTTTACATTTTCAGTACATGCAATACGATCGGCTCCGTTTGATTGAGCCTTGATCGCACAGTTCATTTTACATTTCCAGTTCATGCAATACGATCGGCTCCGTTTGATTGAGCCTTGATCGCACAGTTCATTTATGTTAGTTATCGTATGATATTGGTATGTTCATGTATGCTATCAAGTGTTGTTGTATGTTATAATTGTAACTGCTATTTGCCAATGCTTGATTACCTACATTTGCTCTTTTATGATTATGCACAATATTTCATTGATAAACTAACCATAAAATCATTATCAAATGTTTATCTAATAAGGTTCACTCGCCAACTTATGTTGACCCAAAAACTCCCATTTTACACATGATACAGGTGAACCAGCAGCAGCTAGGAACACATAGGATCTGGATTACAAGAATAAAACGATTTAGTATTGGGATTGTTATGTTTGTTTATTTCCTTTGTATTGAATGAACATGTTTGGATGTTTGAAAATGTAACTTTGACTTTATTAATTATGAAACATAATAGTAAATGTCATGTGCTTTGGTGATAACCCAATTATGCCCCGACTCTTATTTCCGCTGCGGTCGGGGTGTGACACTCACCCCTAGAAACCCTCAAATCTCACCATTTGTTATTAGTTGATGACATCTCCAAAGCTCTAATACTAAGAAAGCGTGGAATTTAGGACGTTAGGAGTAACACCCTACTAGAAAATGCATGTTTCTTGACGCACATTGTGCGTCATAAAATGGTAATTATGACATAGCATGAGGTGATTGGGTGAAGCTCCCCTAGTTTTTTGACGCACACTACTAGAAAAATTGTTTGGGTGAAGCTCCCCTAGTGATTGAGTGTAAAATGGGGAGTTGACATGGCATGAGGTGATTGGCTAGGTGAATAGTTTACCACTCTCCATGTGTTTAAGCACCCCTTCCACCCTTAAAGCCGTCAAACATATAAAACACTCAAATAGACCAAAAAAGGCATACATATTACAATGCAACAAGCGAGAGGAGGCCAAAAGCGACAGGCTTGTTATATGTAAGGTTGTAGTCAATAAAAAATGATAACATTTAAATTACTTATTCGTAAAGAAGGAACAAATGTCTTGAAGCATCAAGCCTTTTGTACACAAAATCATCCAATTTAAGAACAAGAACCTTGAATTAGCATCTTGACCGATCTAAAACAACAAAGCACATTTAGGGGTGTAGAAGGGTTATTCGTGTGGTCTACCTATAATTTATTAAAAGTCAAAACCACATCGCAATTAAGGAAAACAACCATTGCAAGAGCATCTGTAGTTTCGGTCGCTATAACTATTATATTATGGGTTATGTATTTTATTTAGAAATAAAAAACCTAGTTTGTGTGTATATATGCATGTGTGTATGAAAATTGATAGATCGAGTTTGATGTTATTAACCACTATAGCTTGAACGGGTCCATTGTGAGTCAACATTACTATTAGAGTGTAGGAAATGGTTGCGAGAAGATGAAGGCGTCATCTATAGTGGTACCTCTCAAAATCAATACCAAGTTGCATGGCCATCGTAAAGGCCCTGGATGGTCCATTAAGACCTAGATGATATATTATGATGTAGTATGGTTCATCACAACCCAATATAATCCTTTAAGAACTAGTCTGACCTAATAAAGCCTACCATGGTTGTTAAGAGCCAAAATGAATACTTAAGCCCAATGTGGTTCATTAAAACATGTATGACGTTTAATAACCTGTTATGACTATTACGATGAACTACGACCCAGTGTAGTTCTTTATGATCCAATATGACCTGAATAAAGTGTGCCACGGTCCACCTAAAACCATTTTGACTTGTAGGGCCTAATATGGTCCATAAGATATGTATATCTATTGTCACTCATTATGATTTACTATGACTCACTAGAATTCAATGTAACATTTTAAGACCTAATATGACCTAATTGAACCCACAACGTTCGAGCTTAAGCTCCACCAAGATATATATGATCTATATGGGTTTAAATGAGCTAAAGTGTTTGTAAGCTACTCATGATCAACATGAAAAAAATCTCAAAACAAACTGGACTGAAACAAGCTCAAGCACAAGGCAAAGCCTAGAAATATATTTATCTAGTAAACGAGCCCAGACAACTTAGCAATAAACTTGTTTAGTAAACGAGTAAGCCTAAGCCTTGGAATAAGTTTGTTTAGCATAGAGCTTAGCTCCCGCTCGGGAGCCTGCTATTTATATAATTTTCTAATAATAAAAAGTATATCACATAATAGTGATTATTATTTTCTCTAAAAGTATAGTAAAAATAACTAAATAATGTGTGTATACATGTAACTTATAAATAATAAACGAGCCGAACATATTCACGAGTTGAGCTCGAAGAACTTGAATCGACTTGATCTCTCATAAGTAAAACGTAGTCGAACTAGGTTTTTTTTTCTTGGCTGGTTTACACCCCTAATGATTTATTATCTTTTGTTAAGGCTTGCATGACTCATTATTTATAAACAATATTTTTTATAATAGCTAATTATATTTTTATTAAAACTTTTTATATCTGTAACTAAAATAACTAAACTTTCATATTGAAATTACGTGTCTATAGTTTTTTATATATGTATTTTGTTTTAATAATTGTTTTTCTTTTATTTCAGTTCCCTTACAAATCTCTTACACATACCTTAAAATTATGGATTTCCCGCTTCTATGATTTCACAATTCACCCTTCACCCACCCAAGTCTGCATTCTGTCATGCTTCAATTTTGGTTTTTCCTCTAAAAAATGATTTCCCTCCCTTTTTTCCCAAATCTGAAATTCACCGCTAACCCTTGTTACGCAATAATTCTCAACAATGTCTGGAACGGAAATAAAACACAGAAAAAGAATCAAGTCATCGCAATCGCCTGGTACAGGTATAGTTTCGAACCTCTGTTACACTGACAATCAATTTTTACAATTAATATATGTACATATTTTTTTCTTTTGGCATATAAGTTTTTTATAATTTATATTTTTCATAACTGTTTTTTTTTTCTTTTGGCATATATATTAAATTAAAATACTTACACTAAAAAATTATCAATTTTCCCTGAAAAGAAGTATCAACCGTCCGTTTCCTTTTGATTATTAGTTCCCTCTCAAATACTCAAAACTTTTCCTTCTCTCCACCAAAAATTAGAATTCTATCCACCATAAATTACACTAAGAAATTAATATTTTTCCCTAAAAAGAAGTATCAACCATCTACTTCCCTCTAAGTATTAGTTCCGTCTCAATTTTTTTTATCAAAAAGGGAAAAAAAAAAAAAAAACACAGCCAAAAGGCCCACAATTACAAGAAATTACATGTTTTCGTATAATTACATTTTACCCATCTACGACATCTATACTCTCTTTTAAAGGTCTTTTTTTCGTAGCGATACATGAGACAAAATTTTGTTTAGATAAAAAGCAATTAAAAATTACCGTTTTATGATTGTTAAATCTTCCTTATTAACTACTTGATTTTTATTAATTTAAACCGTGTAATACACGGGTTATAACCTAGTTCAGAAAATATAACATGACATGCTAAAAAGATTACATAAAAAAGAGTGTCATAAAACCTGACATACACATTTAGATAGTGTTGTTTTTTATGAAGCTAAAAAGATGAACACAAAAAAGAACGTCATAAATTTATTGAATTTTGTAAACAATGATATTTTTTTTTCTTGACACACGTTTTCGAATGTCATAAAATGATTGTGTGTCATTGTTAGTGTGTCAAGGTAGATCTTGTATTTAATTATGACGTTAAAAAATGACACATAATGTCACACCCCGAACCGTAGCAGAATAAAAGTCGGGGCATAATTGGGTTATCACCAAAGCTCATGATACTTACTAAGATGTTTCATATTTATTAAATTCAAATTACAAACTTAAATATCCAAAAACAAAATTCATACAATTACAAAGGAAAATGAAACTATAGATTTATTCCAAAGCATGAACTTGTTTATTCTTCTAGGCCATCCTAAGTGTTTCCTCTCCTTGTTTCCCTTCTTGACGACGTGAGTTAGGAATGTGACATAGTTCTTGCGGAGATGTCTTCGGGCTTGAAGGCAGGACATTAATTTGAGTCATTTCGAAGGGGTTTCCCCAAAAATACGTAGTGTCTGACCGTCTGCAAGAGTAATGCGAATGAATTTTTCGTGGCACACCACTTCAGCGTGATGCTGGCTGAGCCAGTCCATACCGATTATAACATCGAAACTTCCCAACTTCATAGGAATAAGGTCAATTGGAAAACCGTGATCGTTTAGGGTGAGAGTACAATTGCGTATAATAGAATTTAATGAAACGGGTTTTCCGTCAGCAACTTCCACCGTTAGAGATAATAGGTTCAAATTCTATGGACACAAAGCTTTTATCCGCACCAGTATCGAATAATATGGATGCATAACTACCATTGATGAGAAACGTACCGTTGACCACGTTGTTGTCAGCCCTGGCTTGGTTGATATTGATATTGAAAGCTCTCCCTCTGGCAGGTGGGGAGCTTGGTTAGCTTGGTTTACCGGGTTTGCGTGAGCTTGGGCATGGATGATGTTCACTAGGCGTGGACATGTGTTCCTGAAGTGGCTTGGGTCCCCATAGTTGAAACAAGCTCGCATGGGTTGCATCATGGGGTAGTTGGGTTGGTAGTAAGGTTGGGCTGCGTGTTGTGCAGGTAATAGAAGTAAGGGTTGTTGAGCTTGGCCCACTATCTGATTTTGGGTTTGGGTTGAAGGTTGATTGCGGTTCATTCGTTGAAGGGTTCGGCATGTTTGGATGGTGTGACCCGCACGACCACAACTTGTGCAATGTTGGCAGGGGTTTTCGGGAGGGTGATGGTATTGACAACGGTTGCATTTTGGGTGTGAGCCAGTGTATGGCTTTTTGAATGGTACAGCTGGAGGAGCAATTTGGGTGATTGGTGCAACAGTGATAGGAGGGTTGGTTTGAGTGACAGCAAAATTCTTGCCATTTCGCTTCCTCTTACCAGCAAACTTCGAGGATGAGACTGGGTGGTTTGGAGTTGGGGTCTCAATGGGTGCTTTCTTCTTCTCATCTTTGAATTTGCTGTTTCGAATGCGATTCTCAGTGAGTTCTGTAGCTAATTCCATTGCGGCTTCAAGTGTTGCAGGCGAAGTGCTTAAAACCGAATCTTGAATTTTCGAGGGGAGGCCTCGAATGTAGTGTTCAACTAAGCGGTATAAAGGGGTGAACAAATTTGGGATCATCTGGTTCAACTCGAGAAATCTCTTATTATATGAAGTGTAGTCTCCTTCCTTTTGTTTCAGTGCGTGGAATTCGTCTTCCAGCTTTTTGATTTCGCTTCTTGGACAGAAGCGTCTTGTCATGAGTTCCCTTAAATCTTCTCATGTTAAGGCCATGGCATCTTCAACTCCTCGCTTACCCTTTTCCGTGTTCCACCAGGTAAGGGCTACCCCAAACAGTCTTCCAGTTGCGTAACGTACCTTGCGGTCCTCGGGACAATCGCAATTGAGAAAAATGTTTTCCATTTCTTCAAACCAGTGAAGGAGGGCGGTAACACCTTCGGTCCCTTCATATTTTGGGGGATCGCAGGACTTGAAGTGTTTGTAGGTGCACTTGGGGGTTTTGGAAGGAGGGTTGGCGACGCTCTGGTCTTCTTGGTTGGGAGGGTTGATGGGATTAGTGGTGAGAGCTTCTTGAACTTAAAGCACGATGTCAGGAAGCACTGCGGCCATTTGTTTAGCAATTTGTGTGGCCAAGCGTTCGCTTGACTTTGCTGACTTTATACCTCCACGTAGTTGCCTAGCCGACATCTACAGGAACATATATAGGAAGATTGTGAGTTTAAGAATTTTCTAGGTGTCATGTGTCGTAAAAAGAATGAAAAACAACATACTGACAATAATTTAACTACATCCATAGGATGTCTTGGGTTTGCTCATGTTTGGGCCTCCAAATGTCCCCCATACCATTGCCTGTGTAGTCATGTGGGCCCCCATGACTATTGGGCTTGGTAGGATTCACATTGGTGTCGGCGGGTTAACACTCGCACCACCCGAATGAAAATCGTAAAATATGATTGCGAGATGTATGGTAAGAGGGTGTCCAGGTGTAGACACAATGACAACTCAAAGTGGGGTTAGCTCACACGACGTTTGGTACAGCATGCTTTGGCCTAATAGGTCCTTCGTACTCTCATCGTTAGTCCCCAGGTAGGCAAACTGGTTCTTTATTTTGGATTTATACGAATGCCAAGCCTAGACAGGACGTTCCGACTACCGATACTCGTACCCTTCCAGTTACTACATGCCCGTCATGAGAACTCACTTTGATGTGATTTGAAAAATACAGAAATCATTGCAAAAATCATGGAAATCGTGAGGTGTGTGCTCTCATAGATATGATATGTTATGAGGATATGATTTATGATGAGAATTACATAATAACATGTATTTGTGGGCGTGCTTGCATAACATTGGGTGTGAAATAAACATGAAACATATAAACATCATGAATTTTGCATGTAACGCATAAACAATTAAAATTTAATCAACTATAGTATAGGCTCTAAGGGTCTAATAACCTATCATATATCCCTATAGTCACAAGCTCTGATACCAATCTGTCACACCCCGACCCGTAGCGGAATAAAAGTCGGGGCATAATTGGGTTATCACCAAAGCTCATGATATTTACTAAGATGTTTCATATTTATTAAATTCAAATTACATATTTAAATATCCAAAAACAAAAT
This sequence comes from Scalesia atractyloides, assembly GCA_947069175.1. Taxonomy (NCBI): domain Eukaryota; kingdom Viridiplantae; phylum Streptophyta; class Magnoliopsida; order Asterales; family Asteraceae; genus Scalesia; species Scalesia atractyloides. Next base: position 10,935,267 of record CAMTDV010000023.1, on the reverse strand, counting down.
TCATACAATTACAAAGGAAAATGAAACTATAGATTTATTCCAAAGCATGAATTTGTTTATTCTTCTAGTCCATCCTAAGTGTTTCCTGTCTCGGCTGGATCACCTGTATCATGTGTAAAACGGGGGAGATTTTGGGTCAATAAAAGTTGGCGAGTGAACCTTAATAAATCATTTTGACTAATTTCTTGTTTTATTTATTAAAGAAAATTCGTGCATTAATCACATGTGAGCAAACATATATATATATATAAACAATCACAAACCACTTTGGATGAGTATATGACATGAATGATGATGTATTTGAGATCAAGGCTCAATCAAACGGAGCCGATCTAATGAGGCTCCTGATGCTCAACCCGTATCCCACGGGGAACTGATGGGCCTAATGAAATGCGTGCACTGAAATGATAAATTCAATCTACATATAATTCACACAACAATCAATACATATTTGATCACGGATATGATGTATGCACAAGTGTTTAAATAAAATAAAAGAATAGTACGACACATGATACACCCCAAAACATGATTAAAACGGGGAATTGGTAGAGGTTCACTCACAGTGGATGCGTTTCTTGATGACGATGAATGCGCACGAATTTATGATTCAACCGACGAGGGAAACTAACCTAAATAATAACGAAATGATTCGATAAATAAATAAATTTTATTTGAGATTATTATTTTTAATTAGTGCTCTTTAATGAGATTTTTAGATTTATTTTTGTGAGTTTAATGCAAATTTTTAACCTTCAAATCTTTATTTCTAAGTATTTTTAAATAATTTTTCAATTTAATAAAAAAAAAGAAAATAAGAAAACAAAAATAAAAAAAATGGTTTGACTTTGTCAGGTCTGACCGGGTCTGACCGGTCAGACAGCATGAATTCCAGACGGCGAGTGAGGTTCGAACTCGGGACCTCTCGTATACGTGCACGCAGCTCTACCAACTGAGCTACGTGTCTAACCCGAAATATTCTCTATTTTAATTATATATATATACTAACTAACTTTAACCTTATTTAGTTTTTATTAAAAATGATTTAATATGGCCGAAACCGGTTACAGAAACCCGGAATCGAACTCGGGACCTTCGGTTCGAGTGCACACAGCCCAACCAGTTGGGTTATGTGTCTAATCTGTATAAACACTGGATTATACTAATTATATATATATGCTGTGAATTGATCTGAATAAGTTTAAAAATGTTGGTTTTATTTCAGAAAGTCGGAAACATGTGTGATTCGAACCAGGGACGTGTGTTTTATATTTGCACACAGTCCACCGCTGGACTGTGTGTCTAACCCGGTTAAATACCCGATTTTAATTACATTAGTATACAACTTAGGCTTCGTCTCCTTCACTAAGAAAAACACAGAACAGTGAACCCGACTGTTTTGCTTAATCGACCAACAAACTTATACTCGATTGAAATAGAATAGAAAAATAAAGATTAAGTAACATGATATACCAAAACAGAGAGTTTTCTTCAGATTTCCGGCAAGTTTTGTCGACCCTGATTTGCGATTTCCGGCTGGCGCAGCTGCTTTCCGGCGGTCAAGACTTCGATCAGAGGGAATTATCGTGAGTTTTCGAAAAGATTGAGCGAGTCTTTCATCGGTATTTATAGTGATTCCGAATCATAGGATTTCCGTTTCGAAGCTTGATTTGTGGATTGACGATTTCAACTTTGAACGGTTTGGAGTTTTAATTCGATTTTGATTTCGAAACCGTAACTATTTTCCGTTCTAAAACAGACATCGCTTGATTGCAGTTGGCGGTTACAATCGCAATTCAAACAGATGATATGCGAATCTTTATATAAAACTTAATTGTTTTCAGTTTTAATCACAAATTTGTGTGTAGTGTACTGGTGAAAGCTGTGTGTGTATAAGTGGGAGACCCGGGTTCGAGACCCGGCTACCCCATTCTGTTTTATTATTTAATTTTATTATTATTATTTATTGATTATGGTTTTTAAACTCTAAACTATTTATTAATTATGTATTATTTTTAATAACCGGTACAATAAATACGCAACGAACTTTTAACCGAATGTTTGATTATTAAACGAAGCGGGTTTTGAAACCCGTTTTTCATAAATGTTACACATAAAGAAGAGTGTCATAAATTTATTAAATTTTGTAAACCATTACATTTTTTTTCTTGACACATGCTTTTAAATGTCAAATAAGCGTGTGTCATTGTTCGTGTGTCAAGATAGGTATATTTTCTGGTAGTGACATGTTCCTAGTGATCATTAAGATCCAGATAATGATAAAAAAAACAGTTTCTTATTGTAAATTTCTAACAAACGAAACCATATATACCATCGTTAGGGCATCCGATTACAGATTTGACAATGGATGCCTAAGTAATTACAAAGAGGAGCTTCTCATGTGGAATCTAAGGAGGGAGCAAAGAAAATTGAGGTCGCATCGGTTGATTGACTTGACTACATGCATATTGTTTGATTTAGGAGAAGGCCATGATCATGTTGGTGAGGAAGGATGGCAATAACAATTAGTTGTATACCCAGGCCAGGTATTTATGTCACAGTGACATAAGTTTAAAAGGGTAGGATGCAGAAATGGTTGAAAGATCTGGTTTTGATGAGAAATTGGAGATGTTTGAATTTTTTAATTAAGGTGTACAAGTAAGCCGAAAATCATATGTATAGTATGACCTAGGATTTAATTAGGTGATAGGTTTTACATAATATTTTTATAAGTAATATATAGGGTAGTGAATATTAAGTAACATGATGAAATTGAAAACTTTATACAGGTTTTTACATAATATGTTTATAAGTAATATATAGGGTAGTCAATATCAAGTAACGTGATGAAATTGAAAACTTTATACATTATATATTACAGAAAGATTTTGATTTACTACATACAATTACATATAAAGCATATGGTGCGCAGCAGATAAACCTCAAGAAAAAGTCAACTTAGTGAAAATGAAGAATGGTACTGAAAGCTTTATGTGATAATTTATCATTGCTTACGCACTATAGAAGGATAGAACCATAATTATAAGAAAAAAAGGACACATACTGATCACATATACACAGGACCATCACAATAAGAAATAAAACCATCCACAATAAAAAGAAAATAAAAACGTATCTAGACAAATTATAAAAACATTCACCCTTAAAACACTTAAAACCCACCTATAATAAAACTTAAAAAAATTTTCTAATTAAAAATTGTGTATTTTTAATATCGCTGCCGGAACCACCACCCCCCCCCCCCCCCCCCCAAACCCACCCACTAACACCATCCCACCTTTTATTAGTTCTTCTACAAAAATGATTCTAAAAATTGGATTGTAAAAATGATCCTCACAATAGCTAGAAACATAATATATGTGCACATCATCCTTAGAAATAAGTAAATATGCCCTGTTGGGGCTGCTCTAAAAGTCTACTCCTTTAATTAAGAGTAAATTGCACAAAACATCCTTTATGTTTCCTCAAACTTGCAGTTCCAGCCTTAATGTTTAAAAGTTGCTAAAAACAACCTTTAAGTTTATTTTTGTTGCGGGTTCAATCCTTTACAGCTAACCACGTTATTTTCTTCAGTTAAGTTCCCTCACATGATCAACCAAAATGACGAATATACCCTCACATGTTATGCATGTGAGGGAACTTAACAGAAGAAAATAACGTGGTTAGCTATAAAGGATTGAACCCGCAACAAAAATAAAGTTAAAGGCTGTTTTTAGCAACTTTTAAACATTAAGGCTGGAACCTGCAAGTTTGAGAAAACATAAAGGATGTTTTGTGCAATTTACTCTTTAATTAACTTTTCTCTTAATTTTTCTTCCAGAAAAGACAAATCCAAATGAGAAAAAATATGTATTCAGAATCTTTAGTATCAAACTCATGGTTCATATCACATAATCAGAAAGTCACACAAAACATAATCTCTTCATGGATCTCTTCTCCTTCCTACAAGATTATACTCTCTTAGCTGTCTAGCCCTCTACTTCTTATCATTGGTACCTAAAACAGCAAAGCACAGAGCTGTGCCTGAAGCAAGTGGAGCGTGGCCTATAGTAGGTCACTTCAACCTATTCCGAGGATCATCGGGCCTTCCCCACAGAGCCTTAGCAGCCATGGCAGAAAAATATGGACCCATCTTTATGGTCCGGATCGGCATACATAAAGTCTTGGTAGTCCATAGTTGGCAGGTTGCTAAGGAGATATTTACCACCCATGATGTACATGTTTCCTCTCGTCCAAAGTTCCTAGCAGCTTAGATTTTGGGATATAACTATGGGATGTTTGGTTTTACACCTTACGGTCCATACTGGCGTGAAATGCGTAGGATCGTTTCATTAGAGCTGTTATCAAGTCGTCGTCTTGAGCAGCTTAAGCATGTTTCCATATCTGAACTCGATAACTCGATCAAAAATTTGTATGAGCTTTGGAGGGAGAAAAGAGATGAGCAGAAAAAGGTACTTGTGGAAATGAAGAAATGGTTTGGGGAGTTAAACATAAACGTGATTCTTAGAATGGTTGCCGGAAAACGGTATAGTGGAGCTACGAGTAGCGAAGAAGAGAAAGAGATGAAAAGGTCTCGTGAAGTTATGAGGGATTTTTTTCACTTCTTGGGGCTTTTTGTAGCGGCAGATGCACTTCCTTTCCTAGGATGGTTGGATTTGGGTGGCCATGAGAAGGCCATGAAAAGAGTTGCACAGGAAATTGATATTATGACGGGAAAATGGTTATAAGAACACCGTATCAAGAGGAACTCTGAAGAAGCTGTTGAGGATAAAGATTTCATTGATGTGATGATATCAGCAGTAGAAACAGAAGGCCTGAAGGAATATGATGCTGATACTATTATTAAGTCAACAGCCATGGTAAGTTGCACATCTCTTATCTTAAAAATCTTTGGTAAGTTCGATTTTATGGTAAAGTGAAGAATATTTTACATTTCTAGGTGTTTTATCAAAATAATAATAAGTGTTTCTAGGAGGTTTTTGGAAGTGTTTTGTTTTGTAGGGTGTTTGCTATCTTGGGTATGGACTCTAATAAAAATCTGATACCAAATATTGAAATGGCAAATCAACTCCACGAATCCATTATGCGAACATGACTAAATAACAAATAATGTCTACTCCTTTGATTAGCGAACTCCAACTAAGTATGTTCCACAAGCGGAGTCCCTATAAACCATAGCTAGTTCAAAATCCTTTTAAAACCGCTTATAATTTTTCTAGACCACCTAGAATTTAAAAAAAAATTCTACAAGTTATTAGCAGTGGATGGTAATATGAAATTTCGCAGGTTCTAATTGCAAGCAGTGCAGATACAACCACAGTAATGCTAACATGGACTCTTTCTCTATTATTGAATAATCCTCATGCACTCAAGAAAGCACAAGAAGAACTTGACAGGGTTGTCGGAAGGGATAGACAAGTAAATGATTCAGATATCACAAATCTAGTCTACCTACAAGCTGTAGTAAAGGAAACACTGCGACTATACCCCGCAGGACGTCTTGGAGGTCAAAGAGTATTTTCAGAAGATTGCACGGTTGCGGGCTATCATGTGCCAAAAGGCACATGGTTGATGGTCAACGTGTGGAAACTTCAACAGGACCCAGAAATATGGTCCAACCCATCAGAGTTTAGGCCAGAGAGATTCCTTGATGAGAATCATAATCATGTTGATGTTAAAGGGGCGCATTTTGAGTTGATCCCATTCGGTGCTCGGAGGCGGTCTTGTCCTGGGATAGCTTTGGCACTTAACTGTTGCATTTGGTTTTAGCTACTTTGCTGCAACATTTTGATATCAGTACACCAGGTGGTGCACCAGTGGACATGGCTGAGACAGCTGGCTTAACTAACGCTAAGGCATCTCCCCTTGAAGTTCTAATTTCCCCACGAATGTCATCTACTACTACTTGGTATTTATGTACCTAAGAAGTGTTTCGATATACGACCGTATTAATCAGTTTGCTATCTACTACTATGCCAAAGATATCATTTACTATTTGGTAGTTATGTATCTAGCAAGTGTCACCTACTACTGTTTGTTAGAGATGTCATTGTCGTATACGTGTATTGTTACTACGGAATCCTAGTACATGACTGAATTAAGCTTATTGATGTATGTCACAGACTTAAATATAATGAAAGCTGTCATCAAGATAAGGGCAAGCGTTGTCCATTGTTCTCTTCATGGTCCATTATGGTGGCTAATTAGTTTATATTATCTGTATTTTTGGCCTATTCAAATGTCATTAGTTATTCAATCTTGAAAGAGATATAGCGTTAATCGATTTCCAAAGGTCATAACTGAATACGATTTTTTTGTTATTTTAGTGTTTTAAATTTTAATGTTATAATATGCACCATTATTGTTACACCCGATAGTCTATGAATACGTGTTTTACCTTTCACAATACGTCTCAAATTCCTGATGTGACCGGTTCATTTTCTATATTCCTAGCTACACGTTTATTATTTATTGAGAACGAATTATATGATTTTACTTTCTTTTTTATATTTTATACATTTCTATATATGACGGATTAGAAATAAAGAGTAAAATGCAATTTGCATCAGTGTGGTTATATGATGGAATCATTGTTTATCCCTTAATTTTATTAATCGTCATCTGAGTCTATGTGGTTTACTTATCTACACTATAAGCCCCCCCTAACCCCGTCTACATATTTCGTTACTGACTTCACAACATGGAAGGCATTTTGGTCTTTTCAACCCATTAAAAACTCTAACCCCCCATTTCCTTCCCCTCTGACCGGTCCACCTACCATGACCATACTCCAATCCAACACTACCAAAACCCAACGCCGCACCTGTGCTCCAACCCAACACCCAATTCACTTCACACTTCACCTATACTCCAACCTTACAGCCCGGTGCACTTCCGACACCCACCACCTCTAAGCATCACCCACCGACCCCTATGATGGTTTTTTATGTGGAGGCGCTGATGGTTACACAAGCAGTCACATGCAACTTTGATTTTCGTTTTACTTGATCTTGATTAGTGTAGTATGCTTGAAGTTCAATATGATACAGGTTGATTTGAACATTTTTAGCCGGCATTAGGATCAACAGTACCCTAACCAACCTTGAATTGTACTTAATGTGGTTGTGAAGTTCTTAAATAACATGAACTTTAAGCGAGGACGGGATGATGGGATCTAGTAGATAGGATCAATTTAGGTAGATGATTTTGCATAGGGATGAAAAAAATACATGAGTCCGACGGGTATTCTCAAAACCCGACACAAATGGGACGGGTATACACGATACCTAACGGATATTGGGCCGGGTATGTGATTAGTTTTATAAATTTCTGCGGGTATGGGTCGGGTACGGGATTAGGTGATACCCGACCCGATTACCCAAAATCACATACCCGTTTACCCGAACTATACCCAATCTTATACCCGGATATTTATTTTTATATTTCATTACCCTTGTCTATTATTAGTGATTTATTTTAATATGTTCATAATGTGAAAAAAAAAATTCTTTTAGTATATATATTTGATAATAATATTTATATTTTGTATGTTTTAAAATATATACATATAAGTTATAGCTATTATAAAGCTACTATTAATTAATGATAAAACTTATATGTATATAATGTACATTTTTAATTTATAATAGTTGTATAAAAATTATATAATAATAAAAATAGTAAAAAAATGGATTTGGAAATTCCAACGTATAGCTTTTAATAAACTAATGGGTATACCCGTTACCGATAAATACCCGACGGGTATTGGATCGGGTATGGGACATGACTTTATAATTGGGTATGGGTATGGGATTACCAATACCCGACCCGAACTTGACTCATTGTCATCCCTAAATTTGTAGGATTTGTTGCCTAAGTATATTAAAACAAACATTTATTTACGGTATTTTTGATGATCTATGTTTATTTGTAGATCATTATTTTAAAAATGTATGTCATGATAAATGGTAAGAATTATCATGAAAAGTTCGGTTGTATAATGTCCAATGGCGAGTCATATGGTTTGACGGTATATGGTATATGGTTTTTGTGACTACTGTGATGAAACCAGGTAAACCCTATACACATGGCTTACACGATTAAAAAAACGATAATGATCATGCCTCGGATGAATCTGAGGGCACGTTATGAGTAACACATAAACAATAATACTTAACACAATGATATTGGGGTTACTGATTTCAGAATACTGGTTAAACGGAAGGATTTCCGGTTAATAGTGCATTAATCGTCAAACATGAATAGATGTGTCGTAAACGATGTCAGGGGCACGGATTACTTAAATATGATCCATTGACTATAACATAGGGTCATTGATGCCTTATCAGGTAACCAACATGTTAAAAGCGGTAGTTGCCGGTTAGCGGAACGTCTTCAATTTTAACGTGCACGATATTGACCAAACATGCATTGTACAATCAATCAAGCCCGAAACACTTATAGAACATTAACATAATGTATTTTAAGTAGATACGTTAAAGCGTTCGGGTTTTCGTTGCCATTGGGTTCGTTTTTTATTATTACGAAAAACCGCGCAAAAACACATTAAATCGTGACCGTTTATCAAAACGAGAACGTGTTTAATGCCCGATAATTATATACAACCTATTACTTCAACCATAATTATCAACACTTCTCAAAATCTTCGACTTTTACCAAGTCAAAAGGATATAGAATACCGTAATATATATATATAAATATATATATATATATAGGATTAGGATCATTTGTGAACAACCTCTTGAGAGTGGACTATGTGGACTAATCTTGGCCTTTGATCATTTTAGATTAAAAGAGTAAGATTGATATTAGTCAAGTACTTTTAATTAAAATCTCTTAATTTTCTCATCTCTTAACTCTCTGTCATTTTCAGTTATTTCTCTACTATTTTAATTATAAAAGTTAAAGGGCTAATGTTTATTTTTAAATAAACTCTTACGTTCTTTTTAAAATTAAATATTAAACCTAATTAAATTAGGTTTTTTTTACATATGTGTATACAGGTCAATATATACAAGACTTATACACTTATGTATAGTTACATCTTTTTCCCACTAGATTTATACACATGTGTATTATTCAAATACATATGTGTATAAACTAACAACTACGTATCTTGTATAAATTGATAGTTAACGAGACTGTACACATGTGTATACACTAACATCTGTGTATCTTTTATAAACTAATACTATCGAGACTTTGATTATAGGGGTGCGTTAGACACTCTGCATAGTTCTCATCCTGATCTTGATCTTGGCGGTTTCTACTTTAAAGACACTGCCCCCCTTAAACCTCATAAAATTCTGGCGAATACCTTATATGGTGAAATCATCAAGACAGTCAAAGAGAAGTTTGCCTTGTCCCTGCATCAGCGAGCCGTGTTTGAGTTTTTGCGAGCCCCCCATGCTCAGGATTTTCTGTCAGTTATTCCCATTGAAGGTTTAGGGAAATGTATGTCGGCTGTGGAATACCGGGCTATTCTCAAGTACCGGCTGATGGTACCCCTTTTCCCGGTTGATGACCCGTGTCCCGTATATCGGAAGGCTTGCTTGTATTCTTTTGCGGAGCATGCAATCAATTGCAAAGAATTACCGGGTTTTAAATATCGACATGATTTAGTTCGAGATGTGCTTCATGATGTCCTTAAGCGGGCAGGGATCTCGACAAAAAAGGAAGCCCCGGTGAACTTCTTGACCGATCCATTAGAAGGGAGATCTATCCTACGGCTCGTGACATTCTTGTTTTTGGATGGGAAGGAGGGAAACACGCGTGCGTCGATTTGACAGGTGTGTCTCCCCTCGTTGGGCTAAGGGACCACGGGTTTGTGGCGGGCCAGGCGATAACCAAAGTGGAGGTGGGCAAAGTAGCTAAGCACGAAAAGGCTTGTATCGAGAATCAACATGTGTTCGTCTCGTTCGGTTTCGATACCTTTGTCGCTCTTGCCCCTGACGCGGTGCAGTTTCTCAAACGGGTTTAGTAGGTGGTAAGTAGTAACACCGCGTATGTTAAGGGGCAAAATTTTGTTTTTAGCTGGGTAAGCTTTGCTATTCAAAGGGGGTAGCAGCGTATCTTGTTGCCCGTCTACTTGCCATCAGACTAAAGAACGGTTTGCTATATTATTCTATTTTCATGAGTTGATGACTGTTTTGTTTTGGTATTTAAAAAAACAAACATAATACTTGATTTTTGTAGATTAAAACGTTATTCTAGACTTCAATAACTGAACCACGAGATTAGGAACATAGTAACTCAAAGAATGGTCAAGTATTTTGCGAGACCCTTGAAGCCACAAAATGTGACACCCTCTAACATCCTGCCCAATAGTATAGTGACACGTGGTGTATTTTAAATATAGTCTATTAAAGACCAATAAGGACTAAAGGCGTCAACATGCTCAAACAGAGTCTATGAGTGACGGTCCGATTTCAACATGCATAAATAACAGCCTCTGAGTGACTGATATGTCAACATGCTTAAATCATTAGTCTCTAAGTGACTAATATGTCAACATGCTTAAAACTTGGCCTCTGAGTGACTTATATGTCAACATGCCCAGCCTCTGAGTGACATCAGAGTCAACATGCTTATAATAAGACTCTTAGTGATCTTTTACAAAGTCCTAACTCTCATGCGTGCCATTTGTTGGACGAGAGGGTTCAATTCTGTATATATGTGAAAGTTAGATAATTGAGGGATTAAAAGTGTCAACATGTTAATTTATACCTCTGAGTGACCTTTTAAGGAACCGAGAGCTCGAGAATGTCCTACATTAATCCCGGGTATGCCAAGTATTGGCTACGGAGGGCTAAAAGTGCCAAAAAAGTGTTTTAGAAATGTTTAGAGCGTTTTAAAAGTTAAGGGGCTAAAAGTGTCAAATTTTGAAACTGGTTAAGCGGCGCTCGCGAGAGGCAAGGCTTGTGCCACTCGCGGCCCGCCAGAGGGCTGTTACTGCAGAAAGTTTTTCTTGGCTGCCACACAAAGCTCCAAAAACCATTTTCTCGAAACCATGGTTTCCCAAACAGCTATGCCACGTTTTGGGACATTTGTAAGCTTCCTCTTACACCCCTTAGCACCTGGCATCACCTCCTTTGAGTTCTCCAACTATAAATAGGTGTTCAAGTTCACCATTTGAACTTGCATCTTTCTCAAATTCAACTCTTCTCCCTCCTCTGGAAGTTCGTAACTGAAAGGAGCATCCAACTTAGTAATGTTGCATTCTAGGAACCTCTTGTAAGTGTTCCTTACTCTTGCATTTTCGTTTATAGGCTTTTATTGCCAAGAGTCAAGCGTTTTACGGAAAACGATTTGACTTTTGGTTAAGACCATTATGGTCCAGCCATTGTTCAAAATAAACATGGCTAAGTGATCGTAATAAGGTAGGTGTTAATCCCTATAAAGGGCACCTCCTGAAGATCACATTTGCTAGACCAATTAACGGGTCAAAGTTATGATATTAAAAAGTCAAACAGACCATTTTTCGGAAAAATTATAATTTGATCTTATATGTGTTATGAAACCTGTTTTGGCACTTCAACAAGTTGGTAATAATTATTAGAACATGTAAGAACATGTTCGGCTCGTCAATTTCAGTTCTAGGGTCGGTTCGAAACCGAAAGTCACAAAGTTTGACTTCTGCTTTGACTTTCGGTTCTGACCCAATTAGATTAGATATCTACTGATCTAAAGTTGCACTATGATCGTAATATAATCTAGCATAACCCTCTAAGGTTAAATTACATGATCATTGTAACATCCGTCAAAAACGGATTTACCAAACCCGCTCCGTTTATCAACCGAACAGTCAGTTAAAATTTTCGTTGCGAATTAAATGCCCAAAATAAATTTAAACGATACATAATCAATTATTATACGGGAATATATAATTAGTTTTTGAAAAACTGGTAAAAATCGCAAAATAAAAATAAATTGTTCCTGCCGGGTTTCGAACCCGGGTCAGTACCGGTCCACAAACAAACTTAACACACCACATTTGAACCACTGCGCCACTGATACTACTTGTTAAATATTAGAATCATTTAATTGATATCATGACGTTACAAATTCAAAACCGGCGCCCAAAAGTTCAGTCGTCGGAAATCCCGGCAATCTCGCGAGTTTTAACGACAACTTCCGTTATAACGTAAATCATAAACGCCATATCGGTTATAACCGATGTTTGAGTCCACGACCAAAGTCATAACCGCCGGAGAAATTCAAACCAATGAATCCAGTTGGAAATCGGGCCAAATACATCTCGGTTTCTTCCTATAAATTCACCCACAACCCACCGCAAACTTTTTCGCTCAAAACCACACCTTTACCGGTCGTAATTCCACTCGCCGGAATATCTCTGCTCATCGCCGGAAAACCGTTTTCCCCATTTCTGAGCCTTACTAAACCTTTTGAACTTATACCGAAGTCACCCATACCTTTTTCAAACTTTCTGGAGACTCGCTGCTGCAAGACACCTGACGCCGGAGCTTATTGCTGTCGTCGGAGTTCTGCCGGAAAACAGAGGAAGATAGTCGGTATACCTCACGCTTATTTTCCTTTCTTTTTACTTATACCTCATCTGTAATTAATCATAAAACGCTAAAGAACACATTTTAATCATCGAACCAGTCGATTTCCAATTCTGGTTAAAACCAGTGAAGAAGACGATGACCGCTGTAATGTTTAAGTATAATTAAAAACAAGATATTACTCGGGTTAGACACACAGTCCAGCGGTGGACTGTGTGCACAATAAACACGCAAAGGTCTCGAGTTCGAATCTTGTTCCATACACGTCGCCTTAATAAAAATGGTTTTTTTGATTAACCGAACCGGAGTCATACTGGTATATGTTAAGTATATTAATAACTGGAATAATAACCAAGTTAGACACACAGTCCAGCGGTGGACTGTGTGTATGTTTATATCACAGGTCACGAGTTCGAGTCCGGGCTACTGCACCGACTCGGACAATTATCTATTTTTTTAAAACTAAGACAGAAAAGAAAATAATTAATTTGTGTTTAAGTATAATAAAAATCAGTTAAATTAACAAGTTGTACACACAGTCCAGCGGTGGACTGTGTGTTATCATAACCCACAGGTCCCGGGTTCGAGACCTGTGGAGCGCACCGTCTGGTTCAATTAAAGTGTTTTTAAAATAAAAGGATTTTCTGTTTAATTTAATTAATGTATAAATATAATTAAAATCGGATATATGACGGGTTAGACACGTAGCTCAGTTGGTAGAGCTGCGTGCACGCGTACGGGAGGTCTCGGGTTCGAGCCTCACTCAACGCACAACAATACGCATACGAACCGGTCAACGGTCAGTCAACGGTCAACCGGTCAAAGTCAACGGTCACTGTAGCAAAAAAATCAAAATTTTTTATTATTTTTATTTAATTATTTTAATTAAAAATCTATTAAAAATACTTAAAAATAACATTTTTAAGGTTAGAAAATAGCCTTAAACTCACAAAAATACACCCAACAATCCTACTAAAATAAATTAATAAAATCCGTTTACTTACCAAACCATAATGGGATTTATCTAGGTTAATCTCACTCGTGGTTAAAACCACTTCGCGTGCATTCAACATCATCAACCGAACGCACCCACTGTGAGTGAATCTTAAAACTCCCCCTTTTAAATTACACGTTTTGGGGTGTGTCATGTGTTATAAAAATAATTAACTTGTTTATTTAAACTTGTGCCATACCACATCATGATCTAAACTTAGATTGTTATATTGTTGTGATTACTTATTTCCTTTTGTCAAATCATATGAAACTCATTCATTAAGCCCTCAGTTCCTCGTGGGAGACGAGTTGAACAACGCGTGCCTCAAATCAAATTCATTATTGTTCATGTGTGTATCATTGAGTTTATATTGTTTGTAGTTGTGTCATTCATATTATCATGTTTATGCAATTCATTCATTAGGCCCCTCAGTTCCTCGTGAGAGACGAGTTGAGCATCGCGTGCCTCTAAATGTTCCATTATTGTTCATGTGTGTTTTATTTAATATCTTATGATTGTTGAATAAGTTTACATCTATTTTTACTCATGTTTGGTTGTGCACATATTTCATAATCAATTCAAATAAACTTGTTCAAATGTTTTCCATAGGATTCACTCGCCAACTTTATGTTGATCCAAAACCTTTTTACACATGATACAGGTGAACAAGTCGAAGCAAAGAAAACCTAGGAAATGCCTTAGAAGAGAACAAAGAAGCTTAGATTGATAATTAGATTATGCTGTAACAATTATTGTAAATTTCCATTAAATTGTATTTAATGAATATGAAACGCATAATAAATGTCATGAGCTTTGATGATAACCCAATCATGCCCCGATCACCTTTTCCGCTGCGGGTCGGGGTGTGACAGATTGGTATCAGAGCCATGACTATAGGGATATAGGATAGGTTATTAGACCCTTAGAGCCTATACTATAGTCTGCCTAAATTTTAATTGATTAGGTGGTTACATACAAACTTGTGATATTTATTCGTTTCATATTTGTTTACATTTACAGTCAAACATACATGCTTATATACATATTCATTATACATATATCGATGTTCATGTATTCAATTTATTTTCATACTCTCATTATCCAAAGATTTTGTTGCAATTTTCAAATCTCATCAAAGTAAGTTCTGCGACGGGCATGTAGTAACTGGAAGGGTACAAGTACCGGTAGTCGGAACGTCCTGTCTAGGTTGGCATTCGTATAAATCCAATATAACGGACCAGTTTGCCTACCTGGGGACCAACGATGAGAGTACGAAGGACCTATTAGGCCAAAGCATGCCACACCAAACGTCGTTCGAACTAACCTACTTCGAGGTGTCACCGTGTCTACACCTGGACACATTCCGAATATCACACGTTGTATACATATTTCTCGATTTTCTCCGGGTTTTTGTGTACGCAACCTGGCAAACCCGTGCGAACCATATGAAAAACCGGTATTCATGGGGGCCCACATGATTACACAGGTAAAGTATGGCGGCATGTAGGGCCTAACGGCGAGCAAAACCCAAAGCATCCTATGGATGTAGTAGATTTATTTTTTATAATTATTTTATGAATGTTCATTCCTAATGCGACCCATGAACCCAAAAACATCCAACTCATACTATTGTCATGTATTCCTTGTAGATGTCTTCTAATCTCGCCCGTAGGAAGACGAGAGCAAGAAAAGCCCGCGAACGCATGACTGCCTTAATCGCTCAACAAATGGCTGCCGTAATACCCAACATAGTAATCTAAGTTCATCAAGCACTCACCGATAATCCTGTCAATCAAGCAAACCAAAACGTTATCAACTCTCCATCAAAAATCACTAAATGCACCTACAAGCATTTCAAATCATGCGATCCTCCGAAATACAAAGGGACTGAAGGCGTCACCGCTCTCCTCCATTGGTTTGAAGAGATGGAGAACACTTTTCTAAATTGCGATTGCCCTGACGATCGCAAAGTACGATATGCTACCGGTCGATTATATGGGATAGCACTTACTTGGTGGAATACAGAGAAGGCCAAACGAGGTGTGGAAGATGCTATGACCTTAACTTGGAACGAATTGAAGGAAATCATGACCAGACGATTTTGCCCAAGGAGTGAAATCAAGAAATTAGAAGATGAATTTTATTCGTTAAAGCAAATGGAAGGAGACCACATCACATACAACAAAAGGTTCCTCGAATTACATCAAATGGTTCCCAACATGTTCACTCCCCTCTACCGTTTGATCGAGCACTACATTCGTGGTCTTCCATCAAAGATTCAAGACCCTGTAATAAGTACCAAGCCTGCAACTTTGGAAGCAGCAATGGAGCTAGCAACAGAGCTCACCGAGAACCGAATCCGAAACAAAGACTTCAAGGAGGAGAAGAAGAAGGATAAAGAATCGACTGAAACCTCCGACTACACCCAAACCGAATCCCCTTCTCAACCCAATCCTAAGAGAAGAAGAGACGGGCAACTTTTCGCTGCTACCCAACGAAATCAACCAGTTTTACACGCCATACCCCTCCAAGCTATCCCAATCACTCAAGTGGCACCCAACTCAACTTACCCAAATAAGAAACCATATCTTGGACCTCACCCTCGATGCAACAACTGTTTTTATCACCATCCCTATACCCTACCTTGTCGTCTATGTGCAACTTGTGGACGCTATGGTCATTTGAGCAAGGTTTGTCGCACCTTCCAAAACCAAACCTCTTCCCCTACTCAAAACATGGCCCAAACTTATCATCAACCCCAAAACCCCGTGTTCCCATATGCTCGAGCTTGTTTCAATTGTGGCGACCCTATCCACTTTAGAAACACATGCCCTCAATTGGTTAACGTCATCAACACTCAAGCCCAATCAAACCCAGTTAACCAAGTAAACCAAGAAAACCCAACCACTATGCCACCAGCAAGAGGAAGAGTCTTCAATATCAACGCCAATCCTGTCGAAGATAATGACGGCCCAAACGAAGATACCCAACTAGTCCTCTTCGCCGAAGATCCAGATTCAACTCCTATCGTTTAGTTTTATGTTTTTCTTTATCACATAGAACCAAACATAACTTAAGGATAAAGCTAATGAAACTTTGACGAGAACACGGTGGATACGTCGCTGGTACTTCCTATATATAAGTATTCTTGTCAAAGGATCAGAAGCATTATCTGGCGGTTATGAGAGGTTCCATGTGTAGACTATTAGAGTAATTATTGTTTATTGTTTTCAGTATATGCATTTGCCGAGGCGCAGCTCCCCATCCATGAGGTTGAGCTTGATCCCCATTTTATTATGCGGTTGATCTGTGGCGTGCCCGCACGATCGGCTCCGTTTGATTGAGCCTTGATCGGTCATTTCATTTTACATTTCAATACATGCAATACGATCGGCTCCGTTTGATTGAGCCTTGATCGCACAGTTCAATTTACATTTCCAGTTCATGCAATACGTTCGGCTCCGTTTGATTGAGCCTTGAGCGCACAGACATTTTCATTATCAGTATCTTGTGGTTGTGGTGTTTGTAGTAGAGTCGCATAGAACTAACCATAACTTGCGGATAAAGTCAATGTGAATTTGACAAGGATATGGTGGATACGCCGCTGGTACTTCCTATATATAAGTATTCTTGACAAATGATCGGAGGCATTATCAGGCGGTTATGAGAGGTTCCATGCATAGGCTGTTTGTGTGATTGTTGTTTAGATTAAGTTGTTCATTTTCAGTACATGCAATACGTTCGGCTCCTTGATTGAGCCTTGAGCGCACATACAATTTCATTTTCAGTACATGCAATACATTCGGCTCCGTTTGATTGAGCCTTGAGCGCACAGACAATTTCATTATCAGTATCTTGTGGTTGTTGTGTTGTAGAGTCGCATAGAACTAATCATAACTTGCAGATAAAGTCAATGTGAATTTGACAAGGATATGGTGGATACGCCGCTGGTACTTCCTATATATAAGTATTCTTGTCAAATGATCAGAGGCATTATCAGGCGGTTATGAGAGGTTCCATGCATAGGCTGTTTGTGTGATTAAGTTATTCATTTTCAGTACATGCAATACGCTCGGCTCCGTTTGATTGAGCCTTGAGCACACAGACAATTTCATTTTCAGTACATACAATACGATCGGCTCCGTTTGATTGAGCCTTGATCGCACAGATATATTTCATTTCAGTATTTTATGTTTGTTGTATTGGTTGTAGAGTTATATAGGACTAATCATAATTCACTGATAAAACCAATGAAAATTTGACAAGAATATGGTGGATACGCCGCTGGTACTTCCTATATATAAGTATTCTTGTCAAAGGATCAGAGGCATTGTCGGACGGTTATGAGAAGTTCTATGTAGGATTTATTAGTTTCTTGGTAACAAATCATAACTTGTGGATAAAACCAATGAAAATTTGGCAAGAATATGGTGGATACGCCGCTGGTACTTCCTATATATAAGTATTCTTGCCAAAGGATCAGAGGCATTATCAGGCGGTTATGAGAAGTTCCATGTAGGATTTAGTATTACCTTGGTTGAAATTGTGTTACATTCATATCATCTTGCTATTTAGAGAAATTTGATTTGTGTTCCATTTCTACATAAACTAACCTCTCCATCATAACAAACGAGAGAGGAACTTCCACCATTCAAACATATATGCTATCAGAATGTGGATTAAAAAATTAGCTGTTGTGTTTATTTATGTTCAAATATTAGCTGTTGTGTTTATTTATGTTCCATGTAGGTTGTAGTGTTAGAAGTTTTGCCTTAGGATATAACCATACACTTCCAAATATATTCAAACTTTTATGCATGATAACATTTTTAGCGAATCATTCCTGCTTATCAATACTTATACAGTAGGCAACAAAAAGCGATTCCTGTAATAGGGTACTTAACCCTTACAAGGAACGTTACCGCCTCGAACAAAAAACTTAAACCCTTACTTTCTCTAAGCAAGTAACTGACAAACTAAACACCATCATTCTTTTAGTCAAATATATCGCTATTTAAATTTCGGGACGAAATTTCTAAAAAAGCAGGGGATACTGTAACATCCGTCAAAAACGGATTTACCAAACCCGCTCCGTTTATCAACCGAACAGTCAGTTAAAATTTTCGTTGCGAATTAAATGCCCAAAATAATTTTAAACGATACATAATCAATTATTATACGGGAATATATAATTAGTTTTTGAAAAACTGTTAAAAATCGCAAAATAAAAATAAATCTGTTCCTGCCGGGTTTCGAACCCGGGTCAGTACCGGTCAACAAACAAACTTAACACACCACATTTGAACCACTGCGCCACTGATACTACTTGTTAAATATTAGAATCATTTAATTGATATCATGACGTTACAAATTCAAAACCGGCGCCCAAAAGTTCAGTCGTCGGAAATCCCGGCAATCTCGCGAGTTTTAACGACAACTTCCGTTATAACGTAAATCATAAACGCCATATCGGTTATAACCGATGTTTGAGTCCGCGACCAAAGTCATAACCGCCGGAGAAAATCAAACCAATGAATCCAGTTGGAAATCGGGCCAAATACATCTCGGTTTCTTCCTATAAATTCACCCACAACCCACCGCAAACTTTTTCGCTCAAAACCACACCTTTACCGGTCGTAATTCCACTCGTCGGAATATCTCTGCTCATCGCCGGAAAACCGTTTTCCCCATTTCTGAGCCTTACTAAACCTTTTGAACTTATACCGAAGTCACCCATACCTTTTTCAAACTTTCTGGAGACTCGCTGCTGCAAGACACCTGACGCCGGAGCTTATTGCTGTCGCCGGAGTTCTGCCGGAAAACAGAGGAAGATAGTCGGTATACCTCACGCTTATTTTCCTTTCTTTTTACTTATACCTCATCTGTAATTAATCATAAAACGCTAAAGAACACGTTTTAATCATCGAACCAGTCGATTTCCGATTCTGGTTAAAACCAGTGAAGAAGACGATGACCGCTGTAATGTTTAAGTATAATTAAAAACAAGATATTACTCGGGTTAGACACACAGTCCAGCGGTGGACTGTGTGCACAATAAACACGCAAAGGTCTCGAGTTCGAATCTTGTTCCATACACGTCGCCTTAATAAAAATGGTTTTTTTGATTAACCGAACCGGAGTCATACTGGTATATGTTAAGTATATTAATAACTGGAATAATAACCAAGTTAGACACACAGTCCAGCGGTGGACTGTGTGTATGTTTATATCACAGGTCACGAGTTCGAGTCCGGGCTACTGCACCGACTCGGACAATTATCTATTTTTTTAAAACTAAGACAGAAAAGAAAATAATTAATTTGTGTTTAAGTATAATAAAAATCAGTTAAATTAACAAGTTGTACACACAGTCCAGCGGTGGACTGTGTGTTATCATAACCCACAGGTCCCGGGTTCGAGACCTGTGGAGCACACCGTCTGGTTCAATTAAAGTGTTTTTAAAATAAAAGGATTTTCTGTTTAATTTAATTAATGTATAAATATAATTAAAATCGGATATATGACGGGTTAGACACGTAGCTCAGTTGGTAGAGCTGCGTGCACGCGTATGGGAGGTCTCGGGTTCGAGCCTCACTCAGCGCACAACAATACGCATACGAACCGGTCAACGGTCAACCAGGTCAAAGTCAACGGTCACTGTAGCAAAAAAATCAAAATTTTTTTATTATTTTTATTTAATTATTTTAATTAAAAATCTATTAAAAATACTTAAAAATAACATTTTTAAGGTTAGAAAATAGCCTTAAACTCACAAAAATACACCCAACAATCCTACTAAAATAAATTAATAAAATCCGTTTACTTACCAAACCATAATGCGATTTATCTAGGTTAATCTCACTCGTGGTTAAAACCACTTCGCGTGCATTCAACATCATCAACCGAACGCACCCACTGTGAGTGAATCTTACAACTCCCCCTTTTAAATTACACGTTTTGGGGTGTGTCATGTGTTATAAAAATAATTAACTTGTTTATTTAAACTTGTGCCATACCACATCATGATCTAAACTTAGATTGTTATATTGTTGTGATTACTTATTTCCTTTTGTCAAATCATATGAACTCATTCATTAAGCCCATCAGTTCCTCGTGGTAGACGAGTTGAACAACGCGTGCCTCAAATCAAATTCATTATTGTTCATGTGTGTATCATTGAGTTTATATTGTTTGTAGTTGTGTCATTCATATTATCATGTTTATGCAATTCATTCATTAGGCCCCTCAGTTCCTCGTGAGAGACGAGTTGAGCATCGCGTGCCTCTAAATGTTCCATTATTGTTCATGTGTGTTTTATTTAATATCTTATGATTGTTGAATAAGTTTACATCTATTTTTACTCATGTTTGGTTGTGCACATATTTCATAATCAATTCAAATAAACTTGTTCAAATGTTTTCCATAGGATTCACTCGTCAACTTTATGTTGATCCAAAACCTTTTTACACATGATACAGGTGAATAGGTCGAAGCAAAGAAAACCTAGGAAATGCCTTAGAAGAGAACAAAGAAGCTTAGATTGATAGTTAGATTATGCTATAACAATTATTGTAAATTTCCATTAAATTGTATTTAATGAATATGAAACGCATAATAAATGTCATGAGCTTTGATGATAACCCAATCATGCCCCGATCACCTTTTCCGCTGCGGGTCGGGGTGTGACAATCATAATCAGAATCTGAGTTTATGCACAAGTTCCGTAATTATGTCCTCTTTGACTAAAATGCCCTTTTTGCATAAATCAAGGTTTTAATGATAATGAACTTGAAAATAAGTTTCCTACTGATGTAATATTGTAAGTAGTATTATTTGGGATGTTAAAGTATATTATAAACTGAGTTTACAAGCAGGTCCTTGTATTACGTCGATAATTGACGATTTAGCCCTTGTGGCTCATAAAATGGTTTTAATCAAATCTTTTCAAGATAAATCTTCTACCTACTTATATGTTATATTAAATAACATATCTAAGACATTTTAACCTGACCTTAATGTCAAGTTTTCATTAAACATCGCATAAGACGTCATTTTACGACATAAGCGCCGTTTCGGCGCATAGTATGGTTTTAATCATATTAATTGACCAAGACTTGTTTCTTACTGATTTTAAAACTTATTTTAAACATATTTACAGTAGGTACATGTTATAAACTCAGAATCCCAAATAATTTATAAACTATGTGTAAAATGACCAAAATGCCCCTTCGGTGCATAATTTGGTCATAAAAGATACATTACACATATAATTAATATCCTACTAATATTATATCATAAATAAATTATTTTTCCAGAATACTTATAGTTATAACATTAAATTATATTCAAGTTCCTTTTATACGTATGAAATTACCAAAACGCCCTTAAGATGCATAGTTTCATTTTAAAACCATAACGGGCATAAAAGTTGATATCCTACTGATATTACAACTTATTTAAAATATAATGGCATATAGAAATTGTCCATGACTTATCCGGTTACCTGATATCGCTAATAGGCGTACGGTAAGTATATGTAACTAGTTTACGGAATTCAACCGAAACGGGTTTAACCTTATCAGTTTAATCTCAAAATCCAGAATGTTAATTGTTTACCCATTATGCAAGTCAAAGTACTTGTCGGGTTTAGCTTATGCCATAATCCAGACTAGAGCCTTGCCGTTAAATGCTATCTGCACTTAGTACTTTTGTATATGGTTGAGTTATTGAAATTAAAAGAAGACTAGCTCAGGTAAATACTCTTGACTTATTTTCCCTATACGGGCTTGGGATACGGTAAATTATTACCTCTTGGTCAGAAATGGGATCAAGCGAATGCCGGATTGTGGCTAGTAAATCCACATATTCTGTTTTAATCAGTTTTGTTTGATAACTTAAACATGGGGGTTAAATTACCGTATCCTGGATATCCTCGGCTCATTACATTATATAATGGCCACGACCTTAGTGCGGGGTGTAGGCATACACTTGACACACGCTCAAATGCAAATTACCCAAGACGTTGAGGATAACTCATCTGTGAGTTCTAAGTGGTGTGTATTTAATCAGTCTCGGTCTCTGTATTGGGCCCTGTATGTATTGGGCCCAAGTTATAAAAAGATTTGTGCCCTGTGCACTTAAATCTAATTTCTAAAATGTTTTCAAAATGAGTCAATCGGGTGTATTTACCAACGAAAGCGGACGTATCGTCTAAAGACTGAATTGCAATACGAAATAGGCCGGAAGTTGCTCGGTAGTGAATAAGAGGATCTTGCAAATCCTTAGATCTGCCCTAAAATCTATTTTATATTCTTTTTGTACATTTTATGATCCACCTGTGGATCTTCTATTATGAGCCTGTATATTATTTTGTATTTCGAACATTTGGTTTATAATAGTAATTTTACTCCAAGACTTCCGTTGGGCCGTGTTTAATTGACAATGATGTTATCAATTGACGTCACGATACTCCCCACCCGGGCCCACCAGTGTATGGATTTGAGTTGGAAATCCGGGGTTTGATACAAAAGCGTAGGAAGAGGCATCCTTAGCTGAGCAAATCCCAAGACCCCCAAAACGGGTCGGGAGGGAAGCTATCCTCCATTGGAAGTCCCCGGAAATGGAACCCACACAAACAACAATGTCCTCGATCGTATTCCGAAGCCCCTAATCAAAAACAGAGATGGCTCCCCCGGCATAAGAAGGCTGACACGTTCTAAGCCCAAACAGCAGTTTAGCAACCCCTATGCACGAATGAAGCAGGAGGATTTCGCTTTGACGTCTGAGGAATCCCATCAGCTCAACCGCACAATTAGCTCTTCTAAGGGCCAAACCACTAATAAACTTTCCATCTCTACTGACAGCACCACCCAAAAGTTTTACACCATGTACCGACCTACCACTCTCCCATGGAAATAAACCCTCTTGAGTCTTCACCCCAACATATGTAGGCCAAAAACTTCAGTTTTTTTATGTTCAGAAGGAGGCCCAAAGAGGGGCCATCCACTCTGATGAGGTCTAAAGCGTTAGCAACCTTAGTAGCATTTCCAATAAGGGTCCTATTAGTATTATTTGGTCGGTATCGGTCCGTTACGATACGGGTATCGGTCCGTTACAATACCGGTATCGTACAGACATTCAATATAGCTTACGATACCAAAAAATACTTTATTACGAATATTACTTTGTGTCCAATGAATTTTATACCCCCACGTCAAGAATTTTATAAAAAAATACGATACTGTTACTTATATTGTTTGGTCGGTATATGTTCGGTTTGTGATGATAAATAAAATCAACTATATATGACATGTTCGAATACTGATGTTTAGTCGATATATGTTCAGTTTGTGATGATAAAAATATCAACTATATATATCTGTTCGAGTAGAAGTTTTATTGAATCATACATAATAATAGGTATATGGTGATGTTAGCAATCTCTGATTCGGAAGACAAGGGGGTGTAAAACAAGGGCAAAAAGGAGAGGCCCTAAGGGATCCTCCTGCTCAACCCCCATGGAAGGCCAAATATTAACATTCCCCACATAAAGCCTACCTGGTTGCCCGTATAAAAAATCAACCCAAACAGAGATGGATGAACACAGTTTCCTTACCTCGTTTAAAAGAGCAGTTCTATCCACAAGGTTAAAAACATTCAAGAAATCGACAGTAAGCATAGCCAACGACCCATCTAGGAGGTGCACATTTAAGAACCTATTCGCACTATGAAGAACCGCCTCAGCCCCGTTTGGAACCCCGTCCCAAACTAAAAGTCGCCAAGATATTGGGCCATATCCTACCCCCCTTCATCGCTACTTTGGAGACCACTCTCTTTCAGATCGAACCCACTACAATAGGCCTAATCCTATTATCGGGCTTGAGAAGGGGCGTAAGGGGAACATATGCAACAAACTCCACCAAACTCCTTGAACATCCCTCCCCTCGTAAACATAACTTAACCATAGTTGAAATCGCCCTGAGCAGACTAACCGCAATCATGACCCTTCCCCACAGAGGGTGTCCAAAAGGTGTGTTGAGCCCTCAATCCATCTCTCCCACATAACGTCCCTTTAGGGAAAGATTTGATACACCCTAGCACACTGTCAGTTTCCGCTACAAGGTGAGGCTTTGACGGTATGAAAGCGAGCATGGTAGGGGGTGGCATGCACGGGTGTTTATCCACAAAAGCCTTCATAGTTTTCTTCTCAAGTGGTGCAACCCAGCAGAACAAAGGACCTTAACCACTGTGGTAAAATGACCATCGGCAACCTTACGTAAACACTGCTTGACATTAGAACTCACATACCCATTGTTTTTATCAGACATTTTCTTAAAACCCTCCGGGCCCTCCTTCACAGGTTGAGCAAACAAAGACTGAATGAGAATGCCAAACCCCTCAAGGTCACCCATTGGGCCAACGCCAGCTGTATACTGAGACGTTGACCATTTTTCCTGTTGCTCGACCTCTTATCCTAGCGGCTGACCAGCGTAAATACACGCAAGGTACACCGAAGTAATAAAAGAAGTCGAATCCATGCATCAATCGAATCAGGCATAGCCACCACATTATCCAAAGTTGTGGCTAAGGCTTGGGCAAACGCCATGCGACAACTAAAAGGGATGCTCTTGATTGTTTTAATAGGAAGAGAGAAAACTCGATCAAGGAGACACTAAAGGGGATCTCTGACTCCGTGATTTTGTTTCATTTATCGTCGTAATTTTGTAATACAGAGTGACCCTAACCTACTCAGTCTTTAATCCTATTCATGCCTATGTAAATTTAAATTCACTATATTTTAAATGTGTTTGTACTCCTCATTCATCATAATTCAGGTTTCGCATTATATGTTTATTAATGTATTTTGATAGTAAATTGAATCATCGGGATTGTGTGAATGCTTCTTCTACTGGATTTTTCATTCTCTGATGAGATAATCAATTGAACTTGATTATTTTGACCCCTATTGTTTATCAAAATCATAATCACTAACACAGTAACACCTATTGTTCTTGTGCCCTAATTTCTAGAATTTTTTCTACTTTTATCACCTAATTTGCACATTGCAGATAAGAGTAGGAGTAGCACATTTGTCTTAGGAAATCAGTGTATCATTCAGCTTCACTCTTCGAGCTTCCCGCTATCGTGGAGTTGTACAAAACTTACGCTGACAATATTCTGATCAAACCAACAGATGTTGGTCAGGTAGGCAGTGTTTGCCTTTTCTATATCTGTTTACAAATTAACATTATTGATTCATTTATTAATCTCATGATAATTGTATAATGTCAAAGATCACCATGGTCAATGAAGAGGGTGACAGTGATCCTCCACCAAATGTATTGGAGTGCCGCCATGGTCTTACCCCTCCTATGGGCTACGAGAGATGCTAGAAGGCGGAGATTTCACCGGGAACCTGATTTAAATGTATGATGTTTTTCTCAGTTGTAAACTTTAAGCTACAAACTATAGTTTTATGCTAATTTTGGTGTTTACATTCATTGCAACATGAACTTGTGCATAGATTCTTGTATTGACGTTACGGTTATATAAAAAAACACATTACACCAGATGTTGGTGTTTTATGCTAATGTTGGATGCATAATAGCCGCACATGCACAAGACCCACTCGGGATATTAGGATAAGAAAGTTGCATACAAAGAAAAAAGAATACTTGTCTAAAACCAAACCATGTTTTATATTTTCATTAATCGATACTAAAATGTAGAATATTGATGATGGTAACGGGCTAGCTTATTCGTTTATAAACAGTCCAAAGCAAATACGGATGCAGTCTAGCTTATACAGGTTTTTATTTTTATTTATTTATTATTATTGTGGGACTTTTGCATTTGTAATATGTTTTGTGCAGGGCTGGCTGTTCTATTTAGACGTATCATTCTGGAAATTGCCACAAATGAAAGTATGTTTTTAGTTATTTTATTGATTTTGTGTTGGAATAAAAGATTAAATCTTGATTGATGACTCACCAAGTTCATTTTTGTAAACTTCAGGCTCTCTCATTCCGTCCTATTTGAGAAAACGATAGTTCTTGATTTATTTGCTGATGTAAACCTGTATGGGAATCATCATCTCAATTCTATGGCGACACGCCCTCTATACATGGTAACATCATCATTCAGGTATAAATCACTTTTAGCATACACGTTTTTCAATTGTTTGTAGATTACATCCTATTTTGCGATTTATATATAAATGAGGTGTATGTTACACAATTTTGGAGGGAACATTGAGATGTATGGCGGGCGTCTTGGATAGACTCGCATCCGGCCCTATTGTTGCACGTGTTTGTAAAATTTTTAACTATTAAAGTTAAGAACAGGTAAATCATATTTTTTGATGTTGTGTTTTCTCTTTTTATTTAATTTAATACAGGTTGGTGTTGGGATGTGCATGAAAGGAATAGAACATGATCCACTTATGCATTAATGTCTGAAATGGCATATAGAGAGGATAACGTTGGTGTTGAGGGGATTGATGCTTAACATCTTTTATTGTTTCCATCTTTGTTTACAAAAAAATTTGCGTGACAATACCTGATAAAGATAATTTGTTTGACGTCTTCAAGCTTCTGCTTTGGCTTTCTATTGTTATTGACTTATTGTTTATCTAATAGACAAATTTATTTCATTGAATAAAAGTGCCCGCCATTCAAAAAAACAAAATAAAAGCGTAGGCCGGTTACTACCAACGAATGTTATTAATTTGGGTGAATATGTTTATTGATTTTGAATGTTATTAATTTTGGAAACCCATAGCGGTATAAAATTACTTGTGTCATTTAACTCTAAAAATGAACTCTTTTGACAAAAAAAATCCTACAAATTTATGTTGGTTTTAAATAAATAAACTTTTTGTTTTAGAATACAAAGAATAAAACCGTTGTATCATCATACCAATAGTATACCCGTTTATCGGACGGGTATAGAACTAGTTATAAAAGTTAATAAACATAAAGGCTAAAAATCTTGGTTGAATTATATCCTTCACATATGATTATATTTCTTCAATCTGTCTTATTTTGTCTGCATTCAAAGAGCTTATTCATTCTGAACAAAGAATCCATGGAGTTCCATCTCTCACTATCATCAACCACAACAACTACTTATTTTTCTGTTATTCTACTAGCTTTCCTACTCCTCCACATCGTCAACAGAAAGAGGGTAAAGATAGGGAAGAACAGAAAACCCCCTCAAGCAAAGGGCGCATGGCCTATAATTGGACACCTACACCTTCTTGGTGGATCTGAGCTACCTCACAATGTACTAGGTGACATGGCTGATAAACACGGCCCTATTTTCACTATGAAGCTTGGTGTCCACCAAGTTTTGGTGGTGAGTAATGGGGACATAGCTGTGGATTGCTTCACTACAAACGACAAGGCCTTTGCTAGTCGGCCCAAAGCATTGGCAGTAGAGCTCATGGCCTACAACTATGCCTTGTTCGGCTTTGCTCCATATGGAGATTACTGGCGAAAATTGCGCAAGATAATTATGCTCGAGGTTCTTTCTCAAAGACGAGTTGAGATGCTTGAACATGTTCGAGTTTCAGAACTTAGAGCATCCATAAAAGATATATATGAAGCTTGGGTACACAACAAAAAGTGTAAAAATTCAGATATGGTGAAAGTGGAGATGATTCAATGGTTTGGGAACTTTGTATTAAACATTTTGGTTAGGATCAATTCAGGAAAGAGGTTTTCTCACAATGATGAAAAATGGATAAGATTTCAAATGGTAGTAAGAAAATATTTCGAGTTATTAGGGGCATTTGTGGTGTCTGATTATATACCTTATCTCAAGTGGTTGGATGTGGGTGGATACAAGAAAGCAATGATACAGACAGGGAAAGAGCTGGACATCTTTTTTGAGGGATGGTTAAAGGAACGCAGAATAGAGGGAGGATCAACACAGAAACTTGAAGGCAGCCAAGTGTTCATAGATGTGTTAATTGACATTCTTCAAGGTGCTTCCAAAGACGAATTTCCTGGTCTTGTCATGATACAATTATAAAATCGACATGTCAAGTAAGTGTATCACGATAAAATAATTGTAAAAACAAAAGTGGAACAAATCTAAATCGTTTAGTTTTTTAAGCAACGGTTGATATTATTTGCATTTTATTGTTTTTACATACACATGTGTAGCTAAGTTATGCTCATAAAAACATCAAACTAATTTGTCCATGTATGTTCCAATTCTATGTCGTTTACCTACAAATGTGTAGGTTCTTTTAGCTACTCGCTTCTAGGTTATATTAATATACGAATAATGAGACTAATTTGTTTAATTTTTAAAAATTTTTTTAATGTTATAAAAGAGAGTAATAACAAACAATAACCATTACATTTATATATCTAATACTTTCTTCTAAGTTGTACATTTTCATTGTTTTCTGCACATTTTAACAAGTTGGTTGCTTAAAGACCCTAATACATTCAATATCACAGCAACTGCTAACAGCAGGCTTGGACACAACAGCTGTGACTTTAACATGGGCTTTATCATTGCTGCTAAACAACCCAAAAGCATTAGAAATTACCCAACATGAAATAGATGAACATGTTGGAAGTGACAGACTGGTGAAGGAGTCAGACATTAAGAACTTGGTCTACCTGGATGCCGTCATCAAAGAAACATTACGTTTATACCCACCTGGACCTCTTTCTGTTCCTCACCAATCCATTGAGGACTGCATTGTGGGCGGATACAAGATCTCAAAAGGCACACGTCTGCTTGTAAATCTTAGGAAAATGCATCGTGATCCTAATGTATGGTCAGATCCCAATGAATTTCAGCCAGAAAGATTCTTGAAGAGTCAAAAGGATATTGATGTCAAAGGGAAACACTTTGAGTTGCTTCCGTTTGGTAGTGGTAGCAGGATGTGCCCCGGTGTTTCATTCGCCCTACAGGCTTTGAGTTTAACATTAGCAAGTTTGATACAGCAGTTCATGCTCGAAAGGCCATCAAATGAACCTGTTAATATGAGTGAAAACCCTGGGATGACAAGCGGCAAAGCAACATCACTTGAGGTCCTCCTTGCTCCTCGTTTATCCTATAATATGTGTCAGTAAACTTGTAAAGCAACCGAAATTGGAAAGAAAAATCTGCATTATGCTTTGAGAATGTGTCAATTACGTAATTACTTAAATTGTATTAATATAAATAATAAAGGAATGTGATGCATTTGGTTAATCTTCTGTATGAAATGTAGAAATAAAGCTGTGTACAATGCATGCTTCAGTGAAACAAGTACCGGATAAATCAAACCATGAAAGATACTTTTGATATGGAAAGCTAGCTTTCGTATTTATGATTTATGAACCAGTGATGGCCATAAATATTTACACTGGTCTAGCCGTCTAGGCCTTGACTAGATCTCTACGTGTGGATATCTGTAACTTTCACCTATGCAACATATACACTAGTGGTAAATTGTGCGGTCCTTGCAGGCTCGTTTTGGTCAATATGGGTTCTAAGCAAAATAAATTTAGGTCAAAATTATTGGAAATCAGACCCTTGATTAAACACACATACACGGATGAACAAACTCGTTCAACTCTTTTAATTATTTATCAATGAAAACACACCAATACAATAACCTTACCCCATATATATATACTAAACTTGTTCTAGTCCTAACCCGACTTAAACTTTATTAAATAAATAAATAATCAAATAATTAAACCTATCTAATTAAATCTAATAATTATCCCTAAAATAATTCACCAAAAATTTATCTATAACTCTTTTTTATCTTTATCTCCTACTTCAAGATCAACCTCTTCATTTTCCCCCTTAATCTTGAGCGGGACTCGTTTCTTTACATCCACACCATTATCGACAACTTCAATTCTCGATCAATCTCAATATCCCTCTTCATGGGTCATCAGAACTACACCGTTCTTGACCACCGATTAAAAAAACAAGCTCCCCGTTTTTTCGTTTTCTCCTTTCCTTGATAGACACAACAAGATTCAAAGCCTCCCCGCTTTGTCGAATCTTCTTCTGTACGTCTATTCGCAAATTTCCATCAGATATTTCAGCCAATAAGAACAACCTGCACCGATTTTTCTGTTCTTATCCTTGGCAATTAGGACAAGGACTTGATCTTACCAGGATTGAAAGTTGCTAAATGCTATGAAGTTTATCACCATCGAAACGAACTAAACTGATCATCTGTCACTACCGTTATCCCAACGATACTCCTCGTGATATCCGCTGAGCCGAAC
Organism: Scalesia atractyloides; assembly: GCA_947069175.1. Taxonomy (NCBI): domain Eukaryota; kingdom Viridiplantae; phylum Streptophyta; class Magnoliopsida; order Asterales; family Asteraceae; genus Scalesia; species Scalesia atractyloides. Next base: position 10,904,455 of record CAMTDV010000023.1, on the reverse strand, counting down.
AATATTCCTTGACTAAACTAACGTGTTTAATCCAAAGACTTTGAGCCTTACTCGTTTAAACCACAACAACCAAAAATTGAACCCTTCTTTGATCGTAGTTTTACCTCATGTCAGACTCCTCCTTGATATGCATCCCTGCAAATATAAACAACCAACAAAGACAACAACCACCTGTTGTTCTGTACCTCGGTCGTCAAACGAATCCCTTAGCCTCCTTGCTCCTTCGTTTTATCCGTGACACGCCCGTTAGTTTTTCAACTAAAAAAAATCAAACTTCTCGTGATTTTTCCCTTGACGAAAAAGAGTCCCCGAAAACAAAAACACGAACCGCTTGCCACAAATGATTCCATCCATGAACCACATGTGTTGCCGTCGTTACTACCATTGATCTTCATGCCATGATTGCCGTTCTCCATTATCACAATCAAAAGTGTATCTCATGCAATTTATTTCAATTTAATCCATGCATTGGTTGTGATAAAGTGCATCTGAACATCACCGACCCACCATGCAATTAAATTAATAGTATTTCACCTTTACCACTCATTCAACCAACAAAATTTGATACCATTTTTGTCTCGCAAACCGATTTTGATCCACCGTTGCAATTGTAATATGACCGCCGTAAACTCCGTCCAAAAAACGACACCTTTTTACGTTTTTTTTTCTTCAACCACGGTTGTTTCACATCACCGTTGCAGCCCCGTGAGGGGCTACTCCCCCTTCTCGGAAAACGACTCTCAAAACCATCAAGCTCTAATACCAATTTGTTAGAAATCAGGCATTTGATCAAACACACAAACACCGGATGAATAAACTCGTTTTTGACCTTTTTAACTATTTATCAATAAAAGCACTAAATTTGTTCTATCCTAACCCGACTCAAACTCTATTAAATAAATAAATAATCAAATGGATAAACCTATCTAATTAAATCTAACAATTATCTCTAAACTATGGGTTATTAGATTTTAATAATCCAAAGTTTCATTTGTTGGCTAATAATAATCCCAACTTCAAAAATTCTCTTTGACAATCTCAACTTGTAATACTTTTGGCCCTCATCGATTTTGTTTTAACTAGGTTAGATTTTGATGATGTAGACGCTGACTTGGACAATGATGTGTAAAAAATGAGCTAGTTGATTATGTGGATGATGACATGATATGAAAAAGTATCTTTTTAATTATATACACACACCCATCATCTTCATCACCACCTCACTACCACCATAACCACCACCACAACAACCCACCTCCCATCACACAACCACCGTCTTAAAGCCCCTCCTACCACCATTGCACCAACTAAGACCCTTCATCTCCACCGTAAACCTCCAACCTCAAAACCCCCCAACCTTCAACCATCTCAATTGTAAACCTCCACCCTGGAAACCCCCCAACCTGTAAATTTCATCAAACATGACATGCTCATAGGTAGCCATGGAAAACGCCATTCGCCGGTGAATATTTGTCGTATTGCATCAATGGGGACGGTTCAAATGTTGTTTGACCTGCAACCGTGCATTCAACCAGAAATTTGACTTGCAAGTTGTTCAAATGATGGATCTAATAAACACTCCGATTGAATCGATATTGGGTTAAAAGACATGAACTTTATCACATTATATATCATGGATGCAGATAATTTTGTTTGAGTAGGTTGAAGGATTAGTGGGGTGTTGGAAAGGATTCGGGGGTATGGTGAAGATGGTGGTGGATATGGCAGTGGTGGTGGGTGGAGATGACGGCGGTGTTGGTGGAGTGACAATGGTGGTGGTGGCTGATGGTGGTGGTGATGGCTGCTAGTGTTGTTGGTGGTGGTAATGTAAAGGTGAGGTGGCGATGAGAGTGCCAAATCATTGTCCAAGTAAGCAAAAACTAACTGGTTATAACCCAGTTAGAAAAGGATCGAAGGGGGCCAAAATCTTACAAGTTGAGATTGTCAGAGGGAATTTTTAGAGTTGGGATTATTATCGGCCAACTGGTGAAACTTTGGATTATTAAAATTCAATAACCCCTAAAATAATTCACTAAGAATAATCTATAACTCTTTTTTCTCTTATCTCCTACTTCAAAATTAATCTCTTCAAAAATGACTTCAAACGGATTGTTTTAAATGTATCAATTTTGTTTGGATCAAAATGGATCTTGCCCAAAATGTAGTTGAGTTGCAATAAGTCGTTTATTCTTTTAAGTAGCAAAAAAGTATATTAGTTAAATTATAAAAACAAACAATTTGTACAATCACCCCCACCCGACCACACTCCAACAAACCAAACCACCTCGGAACAGTAGATGCGCTCCGAAGCGAACGGAGAGCCAAGGCACCCAATCAACAACAAATTTTTAATGTTAGTTTTCGTTAGAAATTTTGTTATGCCCTTCCATAACTTTAAAAGGGCTTAAAATAGGTGCGGCAATAATTCTTTACACAACCTGAAATACGACATGAAGAAAATAGGTTTTGGGTCGACTAACACGACTTATTTTAAAAAATGGGTCGTGTTAGAGTTGACCAGTTTTAAAAACAGGTCTGGTTCGGGTTGATATGTTAGCATGTTTAAGTATTTAAAAAAGCATAATTTTGCTTTTGTTTTTCTTTTCATTTTACATGGTTAATCATAAAAGTGTTAGTTAATCACATCACAAAAATGGTAGATCACCGACATATCATTGTCCTGATCATGAATTATATATGTGGCAAAATTAGTGGGTTAGACCTCCACTTAAAAAGAAATTAATATGCTAACTATTAATACTAGTAAAAACTTATTGTTTTAGATTTGTTTGATTTCTTATATAAGCAAATCACTCTCTATTATAATTGTGTTAGATTTTTGTTTGGTTTCAAACACATAATGAGTATCGTTTTTAATAATCAAAGAAGAAAAAGGGTCCCAAAATTTTTATTTTACCTGAGCCTTCAAAAAGATTAGAAAAGGCCTGCACAGGTTGTTAACCTTCTGCAAGTTGTGTTAAAATTAACATTCCACTTACTTATTAAAGTATGCATTACTTGAACATATGAATCTTTTTTTGTTATACAAACAAGTTTTTATTATTGGTTGAAACGGGCTAATGTGATAAATTTTATTTCAAAAATCTATATTATATATTCTTATGTTCTCCTTAAAGTCAAGGAGAACACCAAGAAATCTCAACCTTTAGATTAACCTGAGCCATTCAAAATCAGAAATTCCTTCTAAAATGAGCAGTTACAAAAAGTTGGGATGTTGACTTCTGGACACGTACTGATTAAAAATGTATAGCGTATAATGTGATAAATTTTCTTTCAAAAATCTATATTAATATTCTTATGTTCCCGTTAAAGTCAAGGGGAACGACAAGAAATCTCAACCCTTAGATTAACCTGAGCCATTCAAAATCAGAAATTCCTTCTAAAATGAGCAGTTACAAAAAGCTGGGATGTTGACTTCTGGACACGTACTGATTAAAATGTATAGCGTATAATGTGATAAATTTTATTTCAAAAATCTATATTAATATTCTTATGTTCCCCTTAAAGTCAAGGGGAACAACAAGAAATCTCAACCCTTAGATTAACCTGAGATAAAATCTCAACCATTCAAAATCAGAAATTTCTTCTAGAAGGAGCAGTTACAAAAAGTTGGGATACTAATTAAAAATATATAGCGTATAATGCAACCAACTTTTGAGACAATCTCAGCCATTAAAACTCATCAACTTTTGATCCTAACCAACTAAACTAAAAAAAAACTAACTACTTTTCAGGCAGTTCAAGGAGGTTATGTGCTTCTCTCCTAAAAATTGGCAGTTTAGAGAGGTTAATCTCCTAAAATCATAGTAAAAACCACCACCCACTGTTTACAAATCTGCAACAACTGCTTCTACGGTTTCCTTAGAACCCACTCTGCAATCCCCTTTGGAACGCACCATCATGGGCACTTCCAAAAACGAAGATTGATGTTATTCTGAAGTAACAATTGAACCCTACATCAATGGAACGCCACTACCCTCACAAGACCAGGTAAGAATTGAGCTCTCTCTTTGATTCCGTAAGCCATAGAAAATCATACACACATCTACATGTTTCTGATTGTCCGATTTTGGTTTTGTCGATTATGATTTAGTAAATTGATTTACTAATAGTTGCTATAGTTCACCTAAATTAACGTATTTCTCCGTTTATTTTGTAGGATATCTCAAAACTTTTTCAGCAATTTATTTGTGTATAGAGATATGGTTCTTTCAAGTTTCAATAATCTCCTTGATGAAGATTGATCATGTGGCTATTGCTTTGTTTAGGGGTTACAAATCACGAATTGTTGACACTGTACAATTTCTTCCACTAGCATCGACAGGTACTATTTTCCTCATCAATATATATCACAGGTGTATTAAATAATACTGTAGTCATTTTTAGCGGAGTTTTTGATGATCGGTTTGTAATGTCCAGAATGTTACTTGAAACATTGCAACAATGGGACCTAAATGCCTTGTGGTTTCTAATCTTAAGCTTAAACTGCATTTTAATAATCATATAATTTTCATATCAAGAATATTAGATTTTATCTAACTACGCATCACATAAACTTTCACACTTTATAGTATATGTGTTTTAATGTATTGAGAAAGGAAACAAATGCTCTTGAAATGATGCATTGACTTGACAATTACCAATTAGATTAATGATAGAATCCATCTTAAATCAGGCCAGTGTGGTATACTTATTAGTTGAAAAAAAATGCCTTTTCTTGATCATATTTACAACTCCTTTTACACTAGCAATGTTGATTTGTTTTGTTTGTACTATGAGGTTTTTTTTTTTGACCAAATTGAAAAAAAGCACACTATCTTAAAAAAGTTTGACTTTGTTTAGCTTATTACTTTATGCTATAATGATATAATACTTATCCGTACATACAAGAACTAATTAATAGATATATAATCAGCACGAGATTACTGCGCCAAACCAACCCAAGAATTTGGCATGCGGTGCTTTTAAAAATGGTTTCGTTTCAGATATTGAAATAAGAGAGTTAGAGTTTAGAAGATTTTAAGCTGTTGATAAGTTAAAAGTAAAATTTATGTATAGAAGAATTTCAAGATGATCAATCCAACCAAACAAGAAGGTGAGGGTTCTTATAGTTAATAATCTCGCTTAGTGGAGGCTAGAGAGTGACTCGCATGAAGAAAAGGTATTATGTGGATCCATACATGCATTCTCATTTTTGTTGTCTTCAAAGATTAATAATGTGTGGTGAGGAATGTACGGGTGAGTGGGTTGGGTAACAATCAAAACGTGAACTTTTTGTTAGGGTAAGTCGAGTTGACACCGATCACTTTTTCTATTTAAAAAATTAAAATAAAGTGATTTTTGTTGTAAAACAACGGCCTAATAGCAACCTATATATGATATATGTAAACAAGAATTATAGAGAGAAAGATAGAAAGAAGAATCAAAGAACTCATTCTTATTGATGTAAAGTATAAACTACATGTGTCTCTATTTATAGGCTTAAAAGATAGGAGTTAAGTACATGGAAAGTCACCATATTATGAAAGACATGTGGATAGTCACACATTAAAGATAATAATTCATAACACTCCTTTGACTATCAACATGATAAAAGAATATATTACTCTTATAATACGCTTGGTGATGTTGCCTCGTTAAAAACCTTTCTAAGAAAACCCAGTGGGATAAAACCATAGCTAAGGAAAAAAGAGTGTAACGCGTATTATTCTCCCCTGTTGATTTGAGTTCCTTGAGTGACGCATCCCGATCCTGTGAACTAGTTTCTTGAATGTTGAGGTCGGAAGTGATTTGGTAAACAAGTCTGTCAAATTTTCGCTAGAACGAATTTGTTGGACCACAATATCCCCATTATTTTGTAAATATGTGTAAAAATAACTTTGGTAAGATATGTTTGGTTCTGTTTCCTCTAATATTCCTTAAGTTGTGTTATGCATGTGTGTTGTCTTCATGTATTATTGTTCGTCTTTTATCCCCCTAATAAATACCACAAGATCTACCAATATGTTGTATGACATACCTCAACAAACGCATTCTCGACTAGCTTTATGGATTGCCAATATTTCTTTGTGGTTAGATTTAAGTGGCTGTGATTGTTTGCTTGACGAAACGCCATGAATTTGTAGTGCCTCTATGTGTAAATAAATATCCAGTTTAAGATCAACCATAATGAGGATCAGGCATATAACCTGCATCTGCAAGTCCAACTAAACTTGTTTTGACTGGTTAGTAAAATATAAGCCCATATCTTTAGTACCTTGAAGGTACCAAAATTTTGTTTTACCCCATTTTAATGCCTCTTTGTTGGCATGAACTATATCTTGCCAATAAATTTACAAAAAAAAGTAATATATCCAATACCTTCAAGGTACTAGGATATGGGCTTGTATTTTACTAACCAGTCAAAACAAGTCTGGTTGGACTTGCACATGCAGGTTATATGTCTGATCCTCATTATGGTTGATCTTATTATCAACATTAGGACCATTACAATTCTTCGTTCACCATGATCATGACCTTTATAACAATCATTGTATAATCATCACATTATTGACTTACTTGATCTCATTATTGAATATAAGCATCATAACAATTTCCTCAACTACCATGACCATGAACTTTACACATATCATTATATCATCACATTCACCTTAGGGAATGAATATAAATACACTACTTTCATGGTGGCACTATTACAATTGCCTTTGTTATGTACATGATCACTACCCAGATCATTATATCATCACATTTATTTCATGGAATGTATTAGAACCACACAACCTTCATTCCGGGTCATTTCAAACCTTATATATTCTTTAGTAATATTGCTACTTTATGAGCACATTTTAGGTTTGACAAATAGAAGTTACTTTATTCAACGTATTCTTATAAATAATCTTCTCATCTCATGATATATATCGAGAAGTAATTACATGGCCAAGTCATTATGATCTATTAGTGTAAAATCTTACAAGCTTCCATATATTATAATGGTTCACACTTCGGGTGTCATGTCTTTACCTCAAAATGTTTTAAACAATTAAGCATGAATTTAAACATGCTTATAAGATTTCATGAGAATGATAACAATAATAACAACTTTGAAATATTATCCCAACAAATAAATAATAATATGTTGAATATAATGTCAAATTATATAGTATATGGTGTTATAACATATCATCATATAAAACAAACTATACGAAAACTTTATGAAATAAGAACATATGCAAATATGTATGGTTTATGTTTTAATCTGCCATGGTATAATTAATCAAAAGTATAGATTATATGCAACTATTTTTCACTCTAATAGTATGATAGTTTAATAGCGTATGGAAAATAACATATAACATACATCTTTTGTTATATATACAAACATTTTAACTATTTAAGTCTTGTATAATTCATAAATTTATAAGAAAGTTAAAATGCAAGAATTGAGATGATAACATCTACAGGTATCATGACAATTAAATTATACAATACATGATGTTATAACATGTCATTACATATAAAAAATTTATACTAAAATTCTATGAGATAATATGTTTTCTTTTCTTAGAAGCCATATATATATAAGTTATATTTTAACCTACAGCGGCATAACAATCACATGAACATCTTACAATATAAAAATATGTGTCAATCTACCTTGATGCATATGGAAGACACAAACATATAAGATATGAAAGAAAGACGTGTGCTCAATCTCAACATTTTGATGGTTAAGTTGACATTGTTATATTATGTGACTCTAACATCACACATGTTACAAAACGGTGTTGGGGTTATGAATTAACCAAAATAATGTAAGTGACTTTGTAATAAAACTCATCTCTACTTGAATATGGTTGTGGTTTATAAATATATAACTGCTTGTTTATAAAAAAGGTAAATTCTTTCAAATGTTAAACAAGATAATCAAGATCACTAATTCATACACATTTGTAAATATACATCATAATCATAATAAAATATTGCATAACAATTCCTAAAACCATAATTTAAAGTTTCAAAATATTATTCGATGAAAACTAAAGCTGAACAATTTTTGCTCACTGAATATCAACAGCATCACAAAATATTAAATACAACAGAAAGATTTATTTAGTCATAAGTACAATTTAACGTCCTTTATGTTAGTAGATTATGTAAAATCTTTATTAACCCATTCATGTTTAAACAGACAATGAATTAATTAAAATAAAAGAAACAAGTTTTGGTGTGAAAGAATTTCATGTGCTATTCATCACAAATATATTAAATTGAAAGATTAGATCAATTATAATATGAATAAACCATCTTTTAGTATATAGTATCACATAATAAATGTCCAAGAATAATCTATTTTGATAAATAATTCACTATAAAATAATTAATCATGTACAATTTGCTATTTCTAACAACCCTATAATTCGTAAACATGTTGAAATAACATATAATTTATAAACATGTTAAAACTAAATATATAGATCTCTTTATATCCCAAAATTGTATAAATTATAATACGGATTATTTTGGGAGATTCAATATAAACTAAAGATCTTTAACTCAACCCAGGATTGTATGAATTACATTATAGTCTTAGAAAGAGTTAAGAATAATGATAGGTAAAAGATGACTTACCTTACAATATGCAATGCGATCTGATTCTACAAGTAATTCGTGTTGATAACGTGTTGTAAAAAACGGTCTAATAGCAACCAATATATGATATATGTAAACAAGAATTATAAAGATCATATAGAGAGAAAGATAGAAAGAAGAATCAAAGACTCATTCTTATTGATGTAAAGTATGAACTACATATGCCTCTATTTATAGGCTTAAAAGATGGGAGTTAAGTACATGGAGAGTCACCATATTATGAAGACATGTGGATAGTCACACACTAAAGATAATAATTCATAACAATTTAAGTATTTTACAAAATTTGTTCTATTTTCAATAATAATTTGGTCATGAATATGATTACTCAAAAGGTTTTATATGCATTAGAAGTATACAATTATACATTCTACCCTTTTGATCCCATTAAGCTAATTATTAATCCCAACATACCTAGAATCACCCATTCATAAGTGGTTGTGTCAAAGATGTCAAATAATTGTATGTCTATTATACCTTTTTTCCTAGCACATGAGCTCAACCATATGACTTTTAACTTCTTATGAATTCAGCGTGATCTTCAAACCATAAGGCTCTACCAAAGGTTTGTCCATACTTCAGTTTCATTGTTGTAGTAAGTTATTAACATTGATTGTAGGTGATCAAGTGATTCCGATTGAAATTTCCAGGTCATAGTCTGCTTCAATCAAACGGGTTTGTCTATCTTGTGAGTTGTGATTTTGCTATGGCCGTTGACCATTGATAGCTATCGGTACAATATCTCTTCACAAAGTGGTCTAAAATATAATCAAAATTGGTATTTAACATCATAATGTTGCATGATAGTGGGGTCTTTTTTATAACTTTATCTTATAATCATGCCACACTATGGGGTCACATCATCATGCGTTAAATATGATGGTATGTTTATGGGTCTTTAGATATGCTTTTGAATATGTCTATGTGATATTAGATAATCACTTGTGTTAACATTAGACTATAATTACTGATTGAAGTTGTAGTTATCAAATAAACAGATAGGTTTTTGGTAACTTGTAAATTTATTTGATTTTAAAGTTTTTTTACCTTTTTTTGTATTTATTCATCATTTAGGTATGCTTAGATCACTTCTGTAAACATTAATGGGTTTAATAAAGCACTTGAACATGCATAATGAATTTAAAGTTGGAGGTTGCAGTTCTTCACATGGCTGAGATAACTCTATTATTCCCATACCACTGTGTAGCCAACACATGTTAAGAAAAGAACAACACTGGAATCAAGTCGCGCTTACTTGCTTATATGAATGTGGAAAACTTGTGAATCGGTAATGGGTCAACACGACTAAATTTGAAGTGCAAGTCAAAACAGATTGGGTCAGTTTGGGTGGGTCATGACAATGTCATTATTTAAACATTTGATTTAAATATGATTTTAACAAACAATGCTATCAAAACATTAATCTATTTTTCTAATAAAGCAGTTTAGAATGTTTTAAGCATTTGAATAACCTTTTGGCGACTTTCGACCCCCTTCTTTTTTAGTTCGACCCGTTTAAGATAACACATAACCCAATAGGGTCCATTTTTACGTAAACGGGTCAAATCTGCCACCTATGGTTTAGGGTATTTAATGACTTAAGTTGTGCTGTTAAATGCAGGGAGTTTGTAAGATGCGTACGATGCATCAGGCTTTTGTCATTTTGTCGCGTTCTGAAGTTCAGCAGATGGGTGAAGAGGGAATGCAGCTTCTAAACAACAATGCAGCATTACAGGCTAGGATGAATGGTGGCCCGGTATCAGAGAACAGACCCCGCACTTGGGTTGGCCCTACATGAACTGGACCGGTCTGAACCATCATGGACCGGTTGCATGTAGTGACCAGATCACAGGTAGCAAGATGATTCTTGGTATGGTAATACGTTATATTAGTGAGGAAACAGCCATTATTGTAGCTTTATTAAGATGTAATGAAGAATCGTGTTGACATTTTAAATATTGTATTAATCAATCTCGTCATCTTCGAATTTGTAATGTCTCATAACACACCACAGGTTAATTCATTTCATTTGCGTATTAGTGGACTTTATATATGTAAATGTGAACTCATTTGATGAGTTATATTATACACGTAAGTGTAAGTTAAAAAACTGATGTCATTATAACTTTAAAAACCCGTCCACCGGACGGGTAAAATACTAGTTTATTAATGTTAATGAATTGAATTAGGGGTTGTATGCAAATTTGATACACTTTGGAAACTTTCTACTTGTTAGCATTTTAGCTAGTTTTTTTAATTTTATATGTTTAACTGAGTCAACCTGGTTTCTATAATTTCATCTTTTTCTTCTTTTTTTATTTTAGTTGGTTTTTAACTTATCTGCTTTATAAACGTCAATTTTCTTTTTTCTTTCATTCTAGTCATTTAGACCCTCTGTCAAAATTGCCATGTGTAATCTGATATACATATTGATTACTGATTATGCAAATTAATCTCATGTACATAGGGATGATGCTGGAAATTATTTTGTTCATGTATACAACATATGAGAGATATCTTGTGGATGAGTACGTGGAGGATGCTGGAAATTTAACTAAGATTTGTGGTAATGAGTCGGCGGGCGTAAAGAGTATAGGAGACTGTATGGGTTAAACGCTGTCCAAGATCCATTAGCCTTAATCACATGTGCACCTTCAACACAATGTAGTACTTCATATGTACATAGGAGACAAGACCCAAGTGTATGTTTATTCTTTATGGTAACAAGTTCATTCCTAATCATGTGATATAATGAGGGGAACGGATCATAATGGACTTTAAATGGTTGTATTTAGGTGTAGTAGCTAACATTAACTTACATTTGCTTGTAATTGATAATGATTAAAATAAATGAGATATCTGTGTTTGCATTTTATTGCATTGTGTTGTAATTGTAATTTGGCTTAACAGGTGTTAACGAATTATATTTATTTATAGTGAGTCCTAATTAGACATATATGGCTCTAATGGCTTGTACTGACTTAATAGGTGTTGTTGCTTATAATCGGATTATAACAAGTTCTAATAGGTCATATATAAGCTAGTGGCTTTTATCGTGTTATTTTTATTGCAATGTGAATTAATGGGAGCTAAAGAATCATTTTGAGTCAATGTTTGCCTCATATCAATTAGAGTTATTGATGGTAAAATAGGAAACTAATAGGTCATATTTGGTCATCACGAGTCATTAGCTTGTATCAGGTTATTTTTGCTTGTAATGTTGATTAGCGGGTGTTAATGGGTCATACACTCATACTTGGTTATGAAATGTCTAAATGAATTTATATTTGAGCTTTTATATTTAGGTGTTACTGAGTGTTGAATCCAACAAAACAAAGAGTAAAATAAGAACCTACTTTGATGCACAAATGATTACTATGAATGGGAGTAGGGTCTGTGTATTAAGGGATACCGATTAAAGGATTACACCAAAACATTTTAAGTGCAACTACAATTTTACTGAAATAAATTAAAAGGGTGTTTTGATGTAATTTAAGATGAAAGAAAACAAACTAAAAATAAACAACCAAGAATGTGGAAATAGCTGTTCCAAAATTACCAAAGAAATTATATGCGATTGTTTTAAGCTTCTTGTTTAAAATTAGGAATTGGACTTTTAATTATGAAAAATGTCTACTGAACTTATTGTGAGGTAATATATCAAATCGAAAAGTAAGTCCAACACAAAGGCTATCCCTTAATTTGATACGACATATGATCATTAACAATTTTGTTGTAATGATCCTCTAATTTAACAGTTTGTATTGATAGTAGACACGTGTATACAACAAACTAAACAAATTGGTATAAATTTAAAGTACATTAAGTAATAAATATGACAAACAAATTATATCTTAAACGTTATTATATGTGAATTATAACTTGTGAGAATATCAAAAACGCTTGGCAAGTGTTGTACCTAAAAATTGTGAAAGTTGAGGTTTTAACCCATTAAAGGTAAAGTTATGCTAAACCTGTTTTTAAATTTTTGTAATTGTCTAATGGTGATTTAAACATGTTAGAAGTGTTTGATTTTATAATCTAAGAAGATTATTGTCCAGGCATTAAAATTCAAGGCAATGGTCAAGAATAGCCCAAAATATAATTTGGAGCAAAATCTATTCACACATCCCTGCTGTCTATTTGGACACCTCTAAGCCCTAGACGGGTCGTCTAGGTCTAGACACCCCGTATAGCACTGATTTTGAGGAGTCAGCAAGTACCTGGCAGGGCCCATAGATTTTAGTGTTTAGACGGGCGTTTAGGATGTTGGGTTTTTTTGTTGGAAAATGACTGTTTTGGTCACCATTTTGGTGTTTAGACGGGCCGTCTGGACCTAGACGACCCGTCTAGGTTGTTGTTTTTTTTGTTGTAAAAGGGATATTTTGGTGAGGAGATTGAAAAAATAGTGTTTTAGTGAGGTAAATTGGTTGTTGTTGGAGGTTGCTTTTTTTTATGTGTAATTTTAGGTTTTTAAAAAGTTTTGTTTATTGTACAAAAGTGAGTTATGTTTTTCAATCGTTTATATATTTAATTATTTTTACATTATTTTTTTTAAATATAATACTAAAATTTAATATTGTTTTCAACATTTTAAGATGAATGCAACAAGTGTATGTGGTTTCCGTATTACATTTCAATGTCGATTTAACACAAACAATCATCAAGTAATCGAACAACTGAAAACAAAGTTAAATATAACATATATAACATAAATTATTGTACAACTGAAAATAATATTTATCTGTACAACTGAAAAGTAAATACAAAATGTCTATGCATACGAGTCGGCATCGAAGTCGGGATCGAGATCTGGCATCTGCAGCTGCTGCTGATGTGGTGCTCGAGGTGGTGGAAGCGGTATGAGAGGTAACCCGTCTCTCTCACATCTATCCTGCATCTCCCGGACCACCCAGCCCATGAGATCCAAAAGCCTGTCGACGTCGACTCGTAAGCGCGGGTATGCCGCAACCCCCGGGGCATGACCTGGAAGGACGTGCTGCGGAAACTGAGGTCCCTTGTGAGTGGTGGTGGCGGCGGCGATGCCGGTCCGTCAACATCAACGGGAGGGTCCTTGACTACCACTGCCTCATCTGCCAGCGGATGGACTGGAGCGATGTGATTGGGCAGCGGCTCCGGAATCGATGGCTCACCTTCGCGGGTTTTAAACCGCTCGCCTAGCATGCCGAAACCTTTTCACCAGCCTCATCCCCCGCAAGGTCAGAAAACCCATCCACGTGGACGGTATGGCCGGCTGCAAGTGCGGGTCCGACTCCGGCACAAGACCCAACGACCGGGCGATGACGGTGACGTACGCCCCGCCGTACAAAAAGCCGCGCTCCTGCCGGTGGTGGGCGGAGGCGAAGTATTGGGCGAGACCGCGCGCAAGTGCGCACGGCCTCCTGTAAAAAGGCAATAAAAAAAAACAAGTCGGTGCTCGTACACCACTCACGGCTTTGTCCGCGAGCGGTAATAGACGTAGCGAGCATCCGATGTAGATACCTGCACATTGTGTTAGCGAAAAACGGAAATTAATTCATAGCGACAATAATCAAACAATTAACGTAATAAACGTACGTACCTGTACAGCGGGTCGGCAACGTGAGAAATCCTCTCCTTCACCCTGACATGCTCCCAAGTGTCAGGGCCTGCGACCACCTCCCAAAAGCCCAAAAGAGTGGCTTTATCCACCACCACAAGCCCCTCCGTGTATACATCTGTGGCAATCTCCTCCTGCATGTATATGCCGCTATGAACGGCAAACTCTGCAAGCGTCATCGAACGCCATACACCGGCCAGCCTAAATGAAACCTCTGGCGGTGGGGGAGGACCTTGTGGCTGGGGAGGCGGCTGGTCGACCCGTGGAGGGTGGAACATGAAGGTGGACAAAAACTCAACGAGCAGCTCCCTGTAAGTCGCCGTGCCGGCCAGGTCAAACAGTCGGTGTCACGGGGAATCAACGGGAATGAAGAATCGAAGTCTGGGGGCGCATCCCCGATCGCCTCGGTCGCGTCCCAGTCGACCGCCGAGTGCGATCCGACCTGCATCCGGTGTAGCTTGCCGCAGAATCGGGCGGCCTCGGTGTCGAGCGGGAACTCAAGGTATGGGTGGCCGTGGAGCGGATCCACAGGCGCTGCCGGGGCCCGTCGCGGACCATGCGGATGTGGGTCCCCGTGTATCGGATCTCCAATCTCATCCATAACTAATTTGCGATTGTATAATACAATTTAACACGAATAAACAATAAATTATAAAAGAAAAAAATAATTTTCAAGGTCGTCTACCGGGTTCTTCTAGGTCTAGACGCCTCATCTTGTTCATCGGAAACCCCAAACAGAACACCCTAACAGCGCATAAACCCCAAAATCTTTCAATTTCACAACCAACCTACATTCTAAATACATAATACATTAAAACGTATTGAAGTATAGTTGAATATACTCACCGGAGAAGCTTGATTTCGCAAAAATACGGCCCGAATACGGTAGAATACGGCAGGATACGTATGTGTGTGTGGGGTTGAGTGTGTTTGTGTCGTCTATCTCTGATCGTCTAGGCGGTCAGACATATACGAGGCCTAGACGGGTTGTCTAGGCCTAGACGACCCGTATGGAATAAACTGTAAATTACCATTTTACCCCTGAGTTGTGCCCGTCTAGGCCTAATTCAGGGGCAAAATGGTAATTAACCAGCTGAGTGTTTTACAGCTCAGCATGGTTAATTACCATTTTGCCCCTAAATTAGGCCTAGACGGGCGGCAGTTCAGGGGTAAAATGGTAATTTACATTTTAAATTTAAAATTCAAATTTTCTAAAGGATAAAGATCCCGCCTACACTGTACGGTGCGTCTAGGTCTAGACGACCCGTCTAGACCCTGACTTATGACCGTTTTGCCCTAGACGGCCAAGAAACCGGGGGTAGAATGGTCTTCTGGCTAGGTCTAGACGGGGCGTCTAAGTCTAGACGACCCGTATATATACATTTAATTTTTTTGGTATAACTAATAGTGTTTTATTTACGTAAATTGAACTTTGATATGAGCCGACATTCTACCAGTACACCAAAGGCACAACAAATAAACCATACAAAGCCTATCTAAAAACCAACAAACTCCGGGTATTGAGAAACAGACGGCAATTATACTCTCCGAGCTCGCACGTCCCACCGTCGCCACCGGCAGTACCGACATTTCGTCATCTGCCGGTGTCGACGGTGGGACGTGAAAGCTCGGAGACTATAATTGCTGTTGTTTATCAATACCCAGAGTTTGTTGGTTTTTAGATGGGCCTTGTATGGTTTTTTTTAAACCGTACAAAGCCTATCTAAAAACCAACAAACTCCGGGTATTGACCAACAATTATACTCTCCGAGCTCTCACGTCCCACCTCGCCACCGGAAGTATCGACATTTCGTCGTCTGCCGGTGCCCACGGTTGGACGTGGGAGCTCGGAGAGTATAATTGCTGTTGTTTATCAATACCCAAAGTTTGTGGTTTTTAGATGGGCTTTGTATCTAAAATCCAAACAAACTCGGGTGTTGACAAACAGCCGGTAATCATAGTATCCGAGCTCTCATGCCCAACCGTCGCCACGGGCAGTATTGACATTTCGTCATCTGCTGGTGCCGACGGTTGGACGTGAGAGTTCGAAGAGTATCATTACCCTATGTTTGTTAATACCCGGAGTTTGTTGTTTTTAGATATAAAACTTTGTATGGTTTAATTGTTATGCCTTGGGTGTACTAAAGAATGTCGGCTTATATCAAAGTTCAAATTAAGTAAATAAAATCCTATTAGTTATACCAAAAGTTTTTTTATTGTATTAAAAAAATCTTTGTATTATTTATACAAATAAATCGTATTAAACATAAAAAAGATCGAGCCATTGTTCTTGCTTTCTTGACCGTGGTTGACCAGGACTAATCATCAGACGATGACTGAGACTCGTTAGGTGCTGTAGAAACACCTGAAATAAGTTCAACAACATATCACTATGTTAAATCACAACACACTCTATTACGCAAACAAAAACCATATATATTTAAAAAATGACAGTGTTTCTCATTTACCTGCATTTACTCCTCGAGTTTCCCTTCGGTTACAGTCTTCGATTCAGCATAAGACACTCTTTGATGTGTAGTCGATTGAGATACAAATTTGCACGCTGGAAACCGTCCCTCCAATACTTTTTTCCAAAATATATAAGGCTGATCTCCATTGGGTAAATATGTATTATATTCACTGTAAAACTCAGCCGTTTTTCAAACGATCTCCGCGAGATACGGAGTGCCTGCGTATGGGGGTGCCGCACCATCATATCCTCCACCATCACGAATAATTCCTTGTACACTAGACACAACTCCTCTTGGTGGTTAGAATTGGGAACACCGCTCTCCCCCTGAAAACGATATCACCGTTAGTAAATAATTAAAACAACAACTAGTTTAACCTAATAACTGTTACCGTATTGACTTCAGGCACCGATGACCCGTTCGCAGTTTAATGACATTTGCACCACATTTGGATGATATCAGATGAAAGAAAGTTCACGACAAACAGACTTACAACGACGAATTGAAAGTTTTATGCGAAAAATGCCTATTTATAAAAAGAAATAGACGCCCCGTCTAACCGACATGCATTGAATGATATCAGAGAAAGTAATATAAGCCAAAGAAGAAGTCAGAGAGAATTCCGACGAATCGAAAAATTTCTGCGACACAAATGCTCCGCATGGCTCTATTTAAGAACGATAGATACGCCCCGTCTAGGCCTAGACGGAGCGTATCATTTTGCAACTTGGCTGACATGCATGCAGAGCACAACATTCAAGACGGGTCGTCTAGCTCTAGACACCCCGTCTTGGCCTGGTCGTCTTCTACTCCGTCTACTGCTAGACGCCCCGTCTGATGTGATTGATTTGATTTGTACGGTGCAGAATGTGGTCGGAGTAAAAATAACCCTAGACGCCCCTTCTAGATCTAGACGACCCATCTAAAGGGTGTCTAAATAAGCAAGTGGGTGTGTGAATATGTAGACCCGTTGTGTAAACACTAAATTTTAGGTCAAATTTTCTTAGTCATGGTAATATCAGTGTTAAGAATAGTTAATCAAGTCTTGATATGGAAAATAAACAAGAACTAAGAATTTGATGAAATGGTTATTTTGACCAATGTACTTGGGTCAGTCTGACTAACAAAGATTCTAATTAGTTTAAAGCACCTATTTAATTAGGCTTTGAAGACTAGTGTAGATTTTGATTTTTGACCAATAAATGTTAAGTTGGTAATGATGAAATAAAACAGGTTAACAGGCTGAAAATCCAAAAAATTGGTTACTTGGACTATTTATTTGTAAATATGAGATTATGTAAATCTATAGATTGAAAAATGGTTCATAATAAATGTTAAATGTATAATATAAGCATGTATGGATATTTATGTATGATGCATTTTCAGTCTGTAGATAAGTTGAAGAATTTGACAAAATGTTGAAAAATAAGGCTTGGATTGATGAAACTTAGAATTTGCTATGTGTACACTTATATACTAAATGAGTCAGACACCAAAATATATTTTTTTTATTGGAAATACTAAATGGGTCACCTACCAAAATATGTTTGTTATTGGTACTTTTATAAATGATTAAAAGTGTCTATAAATGGATTTTAATAATCAAGTTACAATTATTTGTAATTTGGCGAAGGTGTATTAAGATACAACTATTTGTAGTGGGGAAATTTCCGTACAAATATCTCGGCCTTTTGGTGGGTGCAAACATGAATCAAGCAAACACTGAAAAAGTGTGGCGGGTTGTTTTTAAAGCTAGGCTTTCTAAATGGAAGTCGAAGATGTTGTCGGTTGAAATCCATTTTGGATAGCTTTCCCTTGTACTACTTTTCGTTATATAGAGTTCACATGTGAATCTTGGATTCTCTAGAGGCCCTTGGAAGGCACTTCTTTTGGGGAGGGGATGAGGAGAAATAAAAAACGGTTTGGGTTTATTGGGAAAGAGTTATTAGGCCGGTGGAAAAAAGTGTGCATGTGTTGGGAGACTTACAGGATATGAATATAAGTCTTTTAGTAAAGTTGTGGTGGCGATTCAAACAAGAAGAGGGTAGTTTGTGGTGGAAGTTAATTTCGGCTATTCATCACAACGCCTACTTTTGGTCTTATCCTTTGTTTTGGGCAGGTATAGCAGGTGTTTGGAATGGTATTTACAAGCTGGAAAAAGATGTTAAAGAGATGAATGCGCAACTGGATTATTTAATCAAAGGCAAGGTAAATAGTGGGAGTTCTCTTCAGTTTTGGCTAGATAATTGGGCTATGAATTATCCTTTCAACAATAACTCCACATATATTATACAAATCTTAAAGGGATGTGGTACAGTTAACTTAGTTGGTACTTTGAAAAGAGAGGTATAAGTTTGATAAAATGAGCTATATCTACTTATCAAAATTTCACTCTTAATGCTTAGTGTAATTGCAATTTACAGTGATAATGTAAACATCATCGAGAGGGAACTCGAACTAAAGAGGGAACTTTTTGAAAAACCTTTACATGGTTTAGTTATTCTCATCCTGCAGTTCGGGTATATATATACTATTTTTGCTCATCAATAAGACCATATCTAAAAGATGTTAAATAGAAAAAGCTCATTCGTTGAATACACAAACGATAGTCTGAACACTTGATATAGAAAAGTATTCTCACCAACCTCAAGAAGAGGATGAAAAAGTATTTATCCTAGAAGTACCATACTTAATTGCTATCGGAGCATTGATGTATCTTGCAAACAAGACGGCATCTGATGTTGCGTTCTTGCTAGATATATTGGCAAGATTACAATTCTAATCTAAAATGTTGCACTCTTTTTCCCTTCACTAAGTTTTTCTCATTGGGTTTTCTTGGTTAGGTTTATAACGAGACAACATAACTGATATAGTAGTATCAGTTTATCTTATAGGTCCCGAAGTACCGATTTATCGTCTTCCTGAAGCGTGTTGCTAATTATGTATAATGTGAAATGCACTCTTCTTCCTTTAGCTATGGTTTTATCCACTTGGTTTTCTTAACAAGACATAGTTATAACATGCATTATAAATGATAAGTTGATATTTCTACATAATTCAAGACATTGATTGTTGCATAAGAAAAATACAGAGTCCCATTTTGGAGGACATTTATCAGACCCCCACAACGCTCAATCTCAATCCAGATACAATATTACGAATGAAGTTCAAAGATTTCAATATACTCCAGAAGAATAGTTAGGTGAGAAACTCAAATTATATCATATGAGGACAATGCAGGCTTCACCACTCCAATCAAAGAAGATCGCGCCAAATATCAAGTCAAGCAGCTGCCACAGAAAATTTGATTCCACTCATCGGCGATGCATGTAAAATTGAGGGGGAGTAATATATTCATAATATACACACTGTACTTTTTTTCCTTAACTAAGTTTTGTCCTACTAGGTTTTCTTAGTAAAGTTTTAATGAGGCAGCATAACTGATCTTGTAGTATCAATTAATATTGGTTCCGAAGAACTGTGCAAACATCATCTAGTAGTATAATGTTTGATAGCATATAATCTAAATATCTGAGTGGAAGTGTTATGAATCCAGACATTTAGGCCCGCAGGCTAAGCCCAACCTAATGTTAATAGGCTTTAGGGTTGCTATTGTATCAATCAATATATATATGATATATTACAGAAATAATTGTACAATCAATATATATATATGATTTGTACAAGAAATATATTGTATCAATCAATATATATATATATGATATATGTACAAGAATGGATGAAATGGTTCCCTTTATCTTTTGTTTATAACACTATCCAAATTTACCAACTAGTAATGTTATTTGTAAGCAAATGGTCATAGATTGTGGCTCATTTAGTAAATGGGTATCTATATCAAACAGGTGTATAAACGAATGTGGTTGTCCGTAAACTACTCAAAACAATTTGCTAAAAAGTTAATCAAATCCCAACTTTAATTAATGAGCTCAAACCTGATCTCAAACTTACAGTGTGGCTCTCTTAATAAATGGGCTGAAGCTCGAGCTTCACATGCAACATGTCAAGCTTTATCAGGCTCGTGAGTCTAGATGAGCAAACCTCAAGCTTAGACGAGCTCGGACTCGACCTTCAAGGTTCCGTTTTTTTCTAGTTCTTTTACAACCTTTAGAGTATAATGTTTTATAATATAATGGATTTACCGTTTTACGTGCTTATTTTTTTATCAAGGTTTCGACGTGATATTATTTCAAAGAGAGAATATAACGTACAAGTCGTCAAAACCGAGCCTTATAATCTTTAACATCTCCGTCACATCATGCAAGTTCCGTCCACTACTTTTAATATATTCTATAAATTGTTTTATAAACACATTTTCCATCTTATTGAGCATCTATCTCCCGTACTAAATTAAAATAACTTTGGCACCTCACTCTCACTTGATGATATGGCATTGCTACATAGAATTGTGAATTGAGCGGCAAATCCTTTTCCTCATTCCTCCGCCATTTTGTTAAATGCATGTCATGTTTCATTTTGAAACCTTATTATGTAAATGCGAAGAAAGCTGGCATTGCTCACTACAAACACTTTTTAGTTTTTTTTTATATAATTTTGTTGTTTACACCAACCCCAAGTTAAATGACCCTTTTTTTAATCTCTCTTCATTATATCTTTGTTAAAGTTAATGCAGGCATGGCAGAGGTTACAATCGTTAAGTTTGAGTGTAAACTTTTGCTTGTTTATTTGTTTCATAATGACATTTGGTGTAATCTGCTGGTGCCAAAGGGGATCCTTATGCTACCATTATAATGGCTAATATTTTACCTTTTATTTTGTGGTTGATATGGAGCAGAAGGGGAATAATTTGTGATCCTAAAATGTTGTTTCATTGCAGCTTGCAACAGGAACTCGGATTGCTCCATTCCCCTCATTTATGTGGAAAATGTTCTTTGGGAAGCATGGAGACTATCAGGTACTTGCACTTGAATAGATCATGTTGACTACATGTAATAAGGGTGAGTGTTTTATAAAAAAAAATGGGAAAAGGAAGAAATAAAGTAAAGAGTTTTGTGAGTCAGTAATGTTTATGTGTGTAGCTCAGTTAATAGAAGAATAATATCAATTAAAGCTTTTAATATATCACTTAAGTTATATAAGCTCACGTGGGGTTTTAACCGGTTCCTAAACTCAGTTTGCTGTTATTGCGATAGAGGGGTTTTTAAATATTACAAGAGTAGTTAAATTGCGACGACAGTAAGTAGAATATGACATGTGAATTACTAAGTGCGTCTTTTCTCTGTTAAAATCATTACAAAAACCTCATAAGTATTTTGAGGAAGCAAATATATTTTGATTCAAACATATAAATTTCACTTTTAGGAGTCAAACCAAAAATATATTTTCTCCGTTTCAAAAGTAGTATAAATTTCACTTTTAAGAATCAAACCAAAAATAAAGCATAGTGGATTTCATTTTAATTCAAACATATAAACTAATTGACTATAAGGAGTCAAAGAAAGTAGTTTTTCATCAATTTCAAAAGTATTTGCCTTTGTTTAGTTAGACCAAACATAAAACATACTGGGTTTCATCTTCATCCAAACATATAATCCAATTGGCTTTAAGGAGTCAAACCAAGTAAATATGCAGTAGGGGTGTGCACGGTTCGGTTTTTGGTTTTTTAAAACCGTTCTGTTTCGGTTTTTACGTCGGTTCGGTTTTTGGTTTTTAGAAACCGTCCGATTTCGATTTTCGATTTCCGTTTTTACGTTGGTTCAGATTTCGTTTTTTGGAACACTATTATGTAAGATTTAGAAAATAAAAGGTATACAGGCGCATCGCATCGGAATTACAAATATTTTTTATATTGTTTTTTTTAATACGTTTATACAGCATGATATAAAAATGAACATCGTTGGACAATACGATTTTTTGTTCATATCTAATTGTAAGTCATGGTTCAACTATAGCTAGAATAAGAACAAAAGAACATAGAAATTTGGTATAGATGTAGCCAGAGCAGTAAATAGAGCTACAAGAAACTTGGTGGATTATTTTGAATTTTGTGAGTAACGTGTCAAATATGTTTACAAAATATATTTTATTACAATAGTAGTTCCATATATTTCGAATTACAAAACAATTTTGAAGGTATGATTACACCTTGGATGAATTTCAGTTGTTTTTGATAAACATAGGCCTATTCGATTCATATATATGGGTCGGTTGGATACGCTTAAGAAATATCTAATTTAGATGTTTAGGAAGAGATGGTTAATTGGGCGCTTCTGTGAGCATCATGTTAGCCGGAGACAATTAATTTTATAGCTGCAGGTACGTCTATTTTTGGTGACTTGGTCAACTCTTTAAATTTTTTTAGTATTTTCCGAACTCGATATTGTAATGTTAGATCTTTGGTTCGTGCTTTTCTTAATGATGCTTTCTTTATGAACGTTTGCACCAGACCTTAACACTTGCTCAGGCGGTGAAGATAGATCTTTGTAGAAGCATTGATCTTTGTAAGTTTATTGTTTTTTTCTATGTTCAATTATTAAAAATGCTAATTTAACTAAGAAAACAGAAGTAAACTTTTAATTTGCAAATTTGTTTGCTTCTGGAGCTGATCTCGGTTGTGTTGGGCGTGTTGCAGCCAAACTGGGACTCTGCTCCAGTATTAAAAGACAGTTTTGTTTATAGCAAGATCTCAAATGTTGAAGCAAAAGGGCTCATAACATGGATAGGTTCATAATAGTGCTTTTAACTTTATGTTTTGAAGATAAACATATGTGGTTATAAGTATTAAATGGATAGACAGTTTAGTCTAGATTTTATTATGATTCAATGTAAATTTTGCACCTGACCCGTTATGACCTGACCTCTTACTACGTGACTCATATTTGTCCCCCAATGATGAAAATCCTGGATCCCCTACTACTACTAGCTATGTGTGCTTTAATGTAACCTCCATGTTTGCAAAGGTAGATAGTATTATATAATCTTGAATTATTTTAGAATGGTCTTTGAAAGCCGGATGATTATCGTTTGTTAAACTTCTATCTGAATTGGTTGATAGATCTATTTGATTTTCATGTATGTACTTAAAACAAGTTGATGTGGATTCTGGGCTATAAATTATCTTTGATGGGTCGGATAAAATAGTTACTCAAAAGGTAATGGGTCAATTGGGTTGAACATACCAAAGTTGTCGAAAGTTTTTATCTGCAATATATGCATACATGCACCATATATATACAATCAAGTCTGAATTGTTATGCATAACATGTTATGAGCACATGCATAGGCTAATAAGATATACGGAAGAGATTATTACGCAATCAACCCACCTAAAAGTTGACTTATTCAGCTATATCAAGATTATTCTTGGACTAAATAAATTTAAGGGCAACAAAAACAAGGTGGATTAGTTGGCATTGTTGTAAATTGCTTAATGTAAGAGCTTTTGAAGCTCTTAACTAGTTGTATTATAGAAGGAAATGTTATTAGTTCTAATTGTTTACGTGATGTACTCTACGACGCTTATTTACCACATAACATTTACTTTTTGTGCGGATTAGCGACTTTTAGAAAACCTTGGATTTTGTTTCTCTCTTAAACGGGCCCTACTTGCTCTATCTGAACCGACGCATATCTTTTGCAAATCTTCTCTTTTTTGTTTAATTTATGGTATTTAAATTATTGTACTTTCAATTATGTAATTAAAATTTTATAATATAATTTTCAATCAAGAGGCATGGTCGTATGGCACCTTTAAATTGTTTTTTTTTATAGTGTTATCTAGGGACAAGCACTTGATATCGGGTATCGGTATCGAACTGGTACTGTATCCGGCATATTCGATACCGGTACCTATTTTCTCTGTTTTTTATACCGGTACTGGTATATTCGGGTAAAACACCGGTATACATCTTCCCTGTTTCTCGGTATCGGTATTTTCAGTACCGAACATGTACCATGCTCTTCCCTAGTGTTATCATTTAAGCTATTGAATTTTTTTAGTTATCTAATATACTAGAGGGTACCCATGAAATGTAGTGAGGAACACAAAACTTAAAGGTTGAGCCAAGCCAAGGATAGCTCAAGCTTGGCTAGATCGTCACACCGAGTCGGCTCGAGTAGGCTTAAACTTTAATGACTATGCACACCAGAGTAACATAAAAAGGGATGATGACCCTCTTTGAACCCTTGAATAAACTAGTCAAATCTGAACAAAGGCTTACACGTCAAATGGTCAACTATACTATAAGGGAAACTCTTATCATTCATCGAGTGCTATGAATGATAGTACTCGCGCAAATATATTAAAGATTTGCAAAAACTATGAGTATGCACAATAATTGCACCATATTACGAATTACGCACACTGCACTTTTTTGAGAACTATGGGTACTCGCACTATGAGGACTCTCGTGCGCGTATAGTAGGTACCGCAAACTACTAATGCGCAAACTGGTTTACAAGAACCCATGTACGCATACCATGGTCCTTAACGAGTACCAACAACGAATACCATGAGTATTTGCATATCCAAGTATGCGAGTACTTAATAGTTTCTTCCCCAAAACATTAAACCGGGTTATGATAGTGGATGTGATGTTGGAAAAATGTATATGCATTAAATTTTGAACTTTATGAATCCCAAGACTCGAAATGGACGTATAAGAAGTCCCCATGCAAAATTGTGTGTAGAAACACAACTTTAAAGTGAACTAACCTTAGAACCCACTAACCACCTTTAACCCTCAAAGACCACACAAAACAGGTTTGCGACACCCCTGCTCTTTGCTCGATCTCGGACTGTGGGTGTACCTTTTTGCTTCCTTTTTGACCCCTCTCGAAAATGGTCTTAAAATTATTCACATTTTCTCTCTCTAGCTAATAACTCTAAAAGCAAGGAATGAGAGGAATGAGATTTCTTTTTACGTGTTACCGTTTGACTAAAATGCCTCCAACCCCCATGAGCTTTTCCTTTGTTATTCCTTACTTTTAGCTTGGGCGTAGTCCAAATAAAATTTCTGTAATTATCTTTCATACGATTTTGAATTTTGGGAAGTTACCCCTACTCATTTCATAAGGTACTTACCCATCGGGTATCGTGCTTACATGCAGGTATTAGAAAGTGAATAATTAATGATATGATCTATAATAAATTATTTAGTGTTTTAGCATTATGAAATTTGTTTTTTTTCTTTTCTCAATTAAAGTTTCTTTTTGAAAGATCATTCTCTACTATATATGTGTGTATGCATGTGTAACCTACTTATACTTTGACAAACCTTTAAAAATACACAAGCTTAATAACATATTTTCTGAAGTGATTTTACATTCAGTACATCTCATCTATAAAAGTTCAATAGGTACAACTGTACAAGAGAACAAGAGTGTTTGTGCTACAACGTGCAATACTTATTGTCCTTTTTATGTATTTGCAAGTATTATATTATATTGTCCTTTTTATGTATTTGCAAGTGTTACTAATATAATAAGATTAGTGAAAAAAAGCGAAGGTAATTATTACTATATTAGTATGAAGAAATAAGAGGGGGTCGCTTCTTAGAAAGTGATAAGATTGTATGGTGATCCCTTACGTATCATAACAAGAGACAACATATATGGTACTGATTTTCCTCATATATTCGGCTTTTATTATGCTAAGTTTTATCTGTTGCATCATATTTTAGATACAAAACTTCTTAATTATTTACTATACTTTATCTAATTCCAAGTCATTGATATTCAAATCTACATTTATTATAACTATAGCTTAATTACAATAAATGTAAATGCATTGTACTTGTAGACGCTCTTGGCATTAATTAAACCTTAAGTTAGCGAATATATAAACGCCTAGATTTTTAAGTTAATATCATATGTTTTTATTTTATTTGTTCTGTTTGTATATTACCCTCCATATGATTAACATATAATCACAGAATATCTTGTTCTAGTGTATTTTGATTGATTAACCTTTATACATATTTTCAAATAGATATAAATATAACTAAATCACTAATAAATTGTAGTCAATGGTTGGGCAAAAAGATATAAGCTAATAATGCATCAGCCACCACAAGAATGTTGACAACAACTTTCATAATAATACCTGTAAATGTGATCACATGCAGTGTGTGGCCTGTCTTGAGAATAACATGCCCCAAGATATCAACATCATCTACTTGCCTTGGGAGCAAGGGTTGGTTTCATTAAAGAAAATATATGATATTAAAAGTATATTATATATATATATATATATATATATATATATATATATAATATTTACTCTTTCAATAATACTTTTTAATAAATTTATTAACGTTATATTATTGAATACTTGAACAATAGCCTAAAGCAAAGATGAATCATTTACCACCCAAATTACACTACGAGTCCATGACCAAATCAAGTTACTATACAAGTGCTGCAACTGGATCAACCATGACAAAACATCAATAGCCAAATTCAAGATGCAAGATATGGGTTGTCACAAAAAACTACTTGAAACCTAAGACGATGTAAATTAACCGTAATAGTTGCTCCACGATGCATTTAAAATACGTCTTTTGTTAGGTTTTCGTTTGTTTTCATCGTCGCAAATCATCGTTTGAACTCGAACTTTAACACAATATTCAGATTATATATATATATATATATATATATATATATATATAAAATAGTAACCGGCAAAGAACAATATAACATACATCATTATTTAATTAAATTAAAATAGTAACTAAAGTACACAAAGCTCATTAAATTATTCGTCATTAAATACCAAAAACATAACAGAATTACTTAATTACACATATGCCATTACGGTTAAAAAAGAATCAATTAACTGTACCATAAAACTGAAGTACTAAACAACCCACCTTAACACAACCTTCCTCAAACCCAATTCATAACCAGTCTCTACAATTCTTAATTTTCCCGACGAATATTCTTCAATGTTCCCGCCAAAAACCGATCAGGCCGTTGAAAAGTCCCGCCGTAAGTTGCCGGAGAACGTGATCGTCGCTGTGAAAGCAGACGACAAGATCATCTCAAAGGAAGCTCTGGCTTGGGCTCTTACTCATGTTGTTCATCCATGTGATTGCGTTATGTTGCTTGCAGTATATTCGACCGCTAAATCAAGTAATTCAATTGCTTTTGTTTTTTTACATATATTTTATGTCGGTGGTAATTTGGTAATATAGCAGGTCAGAAGTTCTGGAGATGGCGACGGTTAAATGGAGATTGCCGGAAAAGTGAAGATTGTGTTAATTTGCCAGATCGGATATGTCAGATCTCAGAAACCTGTTCACGGATGGTTCTTCAGTTTCAAAATCAGTTTGAGGTAATCACTTTCCAGTTTCTTCTATTGCTATTAGATCTAAAATCTGTCATCTCTAGGGTTTTAGATTGTAAAACTAGTTGGATTCGCCAACGTCGGTATACCGATATACGATACCGACATTCGGTATAGCAACCAAAAGAGATACATTGATCGAAAATCATAAAAATGAAAAATGGTATTGGTTCAAATAATGCCGACATCCGGACCGGTGTTATTCGCTCGGAATCGATTCAGTTCGTCTCGGGTAGATACGTCAAGAAAACCGTAAAAATGAAAACTGATGCAGGTACCGATGTTGATCGGGTGGTGTTGGTTAAAATCAGTTATATTTGACCTGTTTGCTTTTGAATAAAACTTTTGTCGAGACGCTGATAAAAGTAAGCAAGTCGCATTATATTATTAAAATTATGGAAAATTTAAACGCATCACATTGTATAAATCTGCACGGCTTATAAATGCTCAAAAGTTAATTTAGGACAATAGTACATAGTTAGCTGTACAAGAAAGGGAGAATTCCAATTTATTGGTATGAAATTTATATTGATCTCAACTGCAGGTGATGGTGCAAATCAAGGTGGTAGCGGGTACACCGGCAGGGGCTGTGGCGGCTCAAGCGAAGTATAATGCCGCCAACTGGGTCATATTGGATAAGTAAATAGAAGTAAAACTATTATCTCATTGTATTTCTCTGCAGTCTGCATCCAGTCCCCAAATTAGAGTCCAATTTTGACTTTTAAGAGTCAAATGGTTTTGCTGTTGTTTGAATCAGG
This sequence comes from Scalesia atractyloides, assembly GCA_947069175.1. Taxonomy (NCBI): domain Eukaryota; kingdom Viridiplantae; phylum Streptophyta; class Magnoliopsida; order Asterales; family Asteraceae; genus Scalesia; species Scalesia atractyloides. The sequence continues at coordinate 10,875,634 of CAMTDV010000023.1, read as the reverse complement.
AAACTAAAGCAAGAACTTAAACACTGCATGGAGGAACTGCATTGCAACATTGTGGTAATGAAAGGTTCAGTACCGAAAGTCCTTAAGCTTAATCTAGCCCAACCCGATGAGCTCCAAACCCCTTTCTTTTCAGCGGTTTCCTCACCAACTGTCGATCCGGAAAAACTCTTGGGCCATGGTGTGAATCATTCTACTCCAGTCAGCAGTCCCGAAGAAACTTCTGTATTTCATCCGCAAATTTGTAATAAAAATCTTTTATCAAACTCTGTCACGTCTTCTGTTTTCCTCGTTTACAAACAAAACCCGTTGTTTGAACACTTGATCAAAGGAAAACCTTCACAAATCAATAAACCCGATAACTATGGTAATCCACATACTGCAATGGACTCTTGTGGAGAAAGAATCATATCTCTCTCGCTCACCACCGAATTCATCTTCTACGGGCCCTCAAAACAACATTGTAAATGACCGGTCCATCGTTAATCACAATTCACAGTTTTCAAATCCAAAAGACAAGATATTTAGTTCCGGGATTAGAGAAGCAGTTTCTTTGGGTAGAGCGTTATCGCTACCACCACCATTGTGTTCGCTTTGTCAATACCAAGCACCCGCATTAGTAAAACCGCTGAGACAGTTTTTTTACAGTGAGCTTGTAGAAGCCACAGATGGTTTCTCGGATCCAAGTTTTGTGGCAGAAGGAAGGTTGTGGGTTGTTTATAAAGGCGTTCTGAAAGACGGGCTTGTCGTTGCGATTAAACAGTTAAAGTTTTCCGCGTCCCATGGAGATGTTGATTTCTGCAAAGAGGTAAAAGTACTAAGTTGTGCACAACATAAAAATGTCGTCTTGTTAGTTGGCTTTTGCATCGAGAATAATCAGAGATTATTGGTTTATGAGTATGTTTGCAACGGCTCGTTGGACATTCATTTACATGGTATATAATATCCTGTTTTGATTTCTTGATTTATACGATTGAAACATTCTAGATGTACTTACACGATGACTTTTGAATAACAGGTAACAAAAGAACATATCTAGACTGGCCGTCACGTTTGAAAATAGCAATTGGAACAGCAACTGGATTACGGTATCTTCATGAAGATTGTAGGGTGGGATGTATAGTTCACAGAGACATGCGGCCTAAAAACATCCTGCTAACTCACGATTACGAGCCTTTGGTAACTTTAAACTCACTACTATACATCATATAATTAAAACAAATTATAAAGTATATATGTCTAATTTACTAGATGCATTTTTGTTCATCCAGGTTGCAGACTTTGGGCTTGTTAGCTTACACAGTGAATATGATACATGTGATGAGGATCGGGTAATAGGAACTTCAGGGTAGACCCAAATCTCTACGACTATTAAAACAAATCACAATTCGTTGTTCTTCCATAAAATTTCAAGTCTATATTTCAGGTATCTTGCACCCGAATACTTCAATGGAGGTATAGTAACAGAGAAAGTGGACATATATGCTTTTGGGTTAGTATTGTTAGAGCTAATCACCGGTCGACGGACCAGTGATTTACAATGCTACAAAACACAAAATTTTTGGCACGATGTTTACACATCACAACAAATGGAACCTGTACATGTTCTCGCTTATAAGCATAATCTGCTGGACTCGCGCTTAGGATCATACCAACCTCATAATTTTCCTCATGAGTTGCATGCTATTGGTCATGCTGCCACCTTATGTCTTCAAAAAGATCCAGAATTCAGACCACCCATGTCTAAGGTATATTATTGTTAGTTTGTCACATTTATTATGGCTTTCAACCTTGGGTATCATGACTATGCTAATGTTTTTGTTTACAATAATATTGTTAGGTGCTTAAAGTATTGGAAGGAGAAACAAGGAATTACTTGGGTGTAGACCTGCAGTCCCATGGTAACAGAAGCGGTCGCATGACACTCAATGCGAAAATCGTGAGGAGGGCCCACTCCCGTAGACTGTCCTACTAAAACGGTTCGATATTTTTTTAACATTGTGTATTTTTTCTATGTATATTAGTTGTAACATGTTCAAAAATGACTATTTAATCTTGAAATTTATATAAAAAAGTGTACTTTTGATCTTCTGGCAGGTGTGTAACCAAAACATGGGAGTATAATGTCTAAGGAAAGAGTGCAAAAAATGAAAAATACAAGGAAAAGGAAGAACAGTAGCAGCTTTGATACTCTACGCAAGAATATAGCTTCTTTTAAAAAGAATGGCTGCTCTAAGTTTCAGACATTTCTTAATCAAAGTTTAAAATAGAAAACGTGATGGGTTTTAATTTCTTTAAAATAAACAAAAGTTATATATATATATATATATATATATATATATATATATATATATATATATATATATATATTATAAACTATGTAAAGTAAATACAAAAAGAAAAAAGATGTTACATAAACAATCAATGGAATCTTTTATATTTTCAGACAATATCGAGCTTTTACACATGTAGTTGAAAGGATATGCTTTTATATTGAAGAATGATATAATATATTTATATTTTGCTTTTTTTAAAATGCATCTTTTTGCTTTTTAGAAGTCAAGTTAACCTTATTCTATGATCTTGGTCATAATGTCATATCAATTGCCTGTATGAACATATTAAATTCAGGCAAGTAACCTCTTTGTCTATAACGATTCCGCCCTCTAGGTCTTTTTGTCTTAATTGTAGATGTTTGGCAAATTGTCTCTCAAAATAGAATGACATAATGTATGTATATTGTTATGATATAAAAAGGACATACAATTAATTATGCTGGCTTTTTGTTGCAAAAATGAATGAGGGGCTATATTTATAGGCTCCCTTCGAACAATCGTCATACACAATTGCCAATCGAGTAGTTGGAACATGTGGTTTATGCGTGGAGTAGACGTCATGCAACCAACAATAACCAGACACTGTATATTTTTAACTCACATCCAAACAAGACCAGCCGAATGAATAATATATGCACCACGAAACCCTATGTGTGTGCCAAGTATGAACCAAAGCGTTTATCGCGTAGAATGTCCAAATAGTAAAAATGGCTCATAAACAAAAACACATTATGTTCCATCAAACCGCAACATCACTCCGCCCACAAAAGTATGTGTCCCGGCCCATGTGAGCCACCACATAAACCATTATGTGGTGTAGAGTCTTTCATGTGGAAAAGAAAATTTTCTTTACTTTAAATTTTCTAAAACTTAGAATAGTTGACCTCTTGAAAATATTTCCCATCAAAAGCTTTGTTTTTTGACACGATATTTGATCAGAAGTTGTCTAAAAACATAAATGATGTTTGGTAATTTTTATAGATTTTTTTAAAGTTATTTGACGAGGTTTTCGCGTATGTTTTGTCAATAAATTAGTTGTTCACAACAACAGTTTCACTACTTGCAGAAATTATTTCGAGGTCTTAACAATCTAGTTTTGACACGATATTTGGCCAGAAGTTGTTTAAAAACATAAATGCTATTTGGTAATTTCTATAGATTTTTTTAAAGTTGTTTGACGAGTTTTTAACGGATGTTTTGTCAATAAATTAGTTGTTGACAGCAACAGTTCTGCTATTTGCAGAAATTATTTATATTTAACAATAACCTAAATCCTTAATTTTGAGTAAATATTAATATTTTTCTTCAAAAATCTTTCTACTAATCAACATATTTGATATCATCCTACCTATTGTAACCGGTATACAAAATGTACTCATTCTAAACCACACTTCTTTTTGACATGTTACTACGTCTAAGTGTCTTACGTCAAACCCATCAGCTTATAATATCTCTAATCAACATTCTTATATTGTTATAAAGTTTATGGAAACATATATTATATAAAAACCAAATATTTTACAAGAGCATTCGAAATAAGAATAAACAATGGAGAATCAAAGTAAAGTAAAAAAACTATAAATTAAGTCACCTCATGATTAGGTTCATGTATTTAATTAGTATAAAACCATTTTTAAACGTTACACGTGAATCTTCAAACCAAATAAAGCTTGCAAACCATTTTTAACTCTTTTTCTTCTTACTTATTAGTTTTGAAGGACCGTTGTGAATATAGTGAGGCAAGATTGATGATGAAAATGTTTTATATGAACGTTTTGAACCAACTCAAACTCGGTTTGATCAAATCAAAGGATCACGAATTACATTTTTTGCTCAATACTATTCAACTCAAATCCAATTCCATTTTGACTGTAACCGAAAACATGGAACTCAAATTGCATTTCAAATCTTTTTTTTTTTTTTGTTAAAGTCGGGTTCAATCTCGCCAACTTTGACTTCAGTTCGGTTTGTTTTTGTTTTCAACCCGAAAAAGTCATTCGATGGAGAAAACCAAAGAAACTGAAACCTGAACCGATTAAAAAAGGTCATTAAACAAAGAAATTAAAGAAATTGAAACCTGAACCGATTAAAACTAGATATCAAATACTAGTACATGGTACCTCGTGCAACGAAGCTCTAAAATATCATTCGAAATTTAATAATTAAATCTAAAAATATTGACATAAACCGTCAACTTTCCTCTACTTTCATAATCTCAAATCTCGACCCTACGCATACATATTAACTTATAATCGGGCCCCACTCATGAAAACCAATCTCCACCGTCCGCTCATTATAAAAAGTAAAGAAGCAACCGGTCACCACACGAACCCACAGAGGACAAACTAACTGAAACTACAACCGTCCGTTAAGTTTACGCCATCGTCATTTGCTCGGACACGCTCCATACCTTAACCGATTTATCCAAGCTACCACTGTACACCACCCATTTGCCACCGGAGGCGCTCGACTCCGCCCCCTTCTCCACCGCGACACACTTCACTGGCCCCGTGTGACCTGTCAGCACAGACAGGCACGTGTGAATGGACCCCACCCTTTTCCACACACATATCGTTTTATCAGCGGACCCACTAAAAACCAAATTCCCAGCAACCGCAAGACACAAAACCGCCAACTTATGCCCCTTTAGCACCCCGCTATGCGATAATTCCTTATTTCGCTCCCAAAAGTTCACGATCCCATCCGACGACCCGCTGTAAACAACCGAACCATCTTTCGATGCCACTAATGCGTTCACCGCACATTCTTGATCTAATAGTGTTTGCACGTACTTATGCTCCATGTTTTTTCCTTTCCCTTCTCGCTTCCATACCTTCACCGATCCTTCTGCGGATCCCGTGAAAACCAAACCGTCCACAGTCGATACCACGGAATTTACAGCATCCTCGTGCGCCTTCACTGACTCTAGACATTTTGAATTCGACATTTTCCATACCTTAAACGTCCTGTCCCATGAACCCGAGTATAGCAAACCTTCTTCTTCGTTGATACTGAGACACGATATCGCGTCACAATGGTTGATCCATAGCACCGTACGGTTGCCTTTTACCTTGTTAATGCATATAAGATAGATGTGTCAATATCCGAGTAAATTCATTACAGAACGCTAAATTATTACGATAAAAAAAACATGTTAATGCATATAAAATAATATGTCAATATCTGTTGATTAACCTAAATTCATTACAAAACATTAAATTAATTGTTACAATGAAAAAAAACCGTGTTAATACATAAAAAGTAGATATGTCAATATTCATTGCATAACACTAAACTATTATCAGGAAAAAAAAAAGCCTAAATCGTTTAATATTTTTTATACACATACTATAATCATACCTCAACGTAATTCTTCGATTTCATCGAGCTCTTAAGGATGTCGAAAAACGTTGGAAACGTGCTGATTCGTTTATGAATCTTCGGATCCTTGGAGTTTGATTTCCAAACCCGAACTTTCCCGTCTTGATGTCCGGAGAAAATCTTGTCACCAGAAAGAATAATAGCCTTCACGAGGCCACTATTTGACTTGAAGGTGGACAACAGCTTCATGTTGTTCCAAACATGAATGTTCTTGCTGTCGGATCCAGTGTATAGAAGGCCTCCGGCTGCGGCTAGGGAGTAAATGTGGCCTTCCTCCCGAACCAGGGAGCCGATGAGGCCGTCCTCACCTGGACTGGTCGTGGACCAGGGTGATGGTTGGTTCCATGGTGACATCATCATAGGCGAACCCTCATCGCTTATTCGGTTCGATTCGTAACCGCTGTCATCCGTGGCATGAAAATTTGTTTGATTGGAATGCATGGTATTTTTTTGAATCTCTTTCTTACAATTATATATATGTAACAATTATATGTGTAATATGTCCTTCACATTCAATACGAATCAAAATGTAGATAACTTGATCCCAAGATTTTGGAATTAGATTAATTTATAAGACAGGAATTAAGATGGGAGAATTGTGAAAGAAATATGAAGAATATTATGTTGGAAGGTGCAGAGGGTTTCATGAATTGTGATGGAAAGTGAGAGGTGAGTGTTAGGGGAGGGGTATATATACAAGAGTGGGATTAAGGGCATGTTGACACGTGTGAGGACTATTGGTAGAAAAATGTAGTCTCTGCGTGAAGGATGATTTTTTGTTGGTTACTTTTGTCTTCCTTACGTTCCATCGAATAATATACTAGTCCCTACTCCATATATAAATAGATCCAAACAACCAAAAATATATATCACTACCCTTTTTGTGAATAGTGTCTGACGTAATTTTCGAGTTTTTATCATGTTTAACTCCTTTAAAATACAATACGATCCATTTATCACTCTTATTAATCATTAGGTTGGCTGGTATGGAATAAAACTATAGAGAAGCTCTATTACATCACATCAGCAACATGTAAGCAATGACATCCTCCTTTAACAACCAACCCCTCACCCCTAGTTTTTTTGGTGTAAAGTGAAGTGGGCCTCACAAATCATCCGTTGGCCGTCGTTAACTCGTTATTGTGCTAAAAAGACCCACAATAGTGACCCCCAATGGCGTCGTGACAATGGAGGAGTGTACGCTATTGGTTGTTATTTTGCTGAGATGGAGAGGGCAGAGGCCGCAGCTTTGAAGGGGCCGGGAGGCGCCCGACCCCCCGAACTTTTCGCTTAGTAGTGTTATGTATGTACATTTCGTATAGAATTTTTTGTATATACGTTTCCCACCCCCCCTCCCCCCGGTTTTATAACTTTTTAGGTATAATTTTAGATACGATGACTTCCGACCCCGCGGTCGAAAATCTCAAACTTCACCACTAGAGAAGGGTGCTACCCTACACCACCAAGCCTTAAAAATATACTGACAATGTATGTACTCTTTATCATATTTACAACTTTGTTCCCATGTTGATGTAGGTTCAATTATTAGGTCTTTTCTTTATCATGTCTCGTCCTTCGCAAAGTTGGTGGATGAGTGAACGACCATGGTAGTCTTTTCTAAAGAAAGGATATTCGTTTGGTGCTCATGGGGTTAGGTCCCTTAAAACCCCTTATCGGACTACTTCCTTCTGTAGAGGTTCATCATCCTCCTTATGTGGTGTTCATAATCAAGTTTAGTTAGTGTTGATAGAAAATATTAAACATTGCTCTATGGGCGGGAAGCCCATCTCATTATTTGCATATATATATGGTAGGGTATGTTTGGTAAAAGTAGCTTTTTGGTTAGTGGCTAAAAGGTGTTGGCTGGTGGCTACAAGCTGGTAGTTGTAGCTTTTTAAATATATTTAGGTATTTGGCTGAGTAGCTGAAACTTTTAATAAAATGTATAAAATGACCAAAATAAACATTAAAAAGTTGGTGCATTAAAAAGTTCATTATCTTTAAAGGTTAAAATAGTTATTTTTCCCAAAAAGCTTGTAGCTCCTTCTAAACAATTCTAGTAGGAGCGTTTAACGAAAAGTTTCAAGCTTCTAACATAAAAGCTTCAAGCTACTTCAACCAAACAAGCTTTTTTTATTGAAAAGCTTAAAGCTAAAATCTTTAAAAAGCTACTAAAAGCTCCATACCAAACATATTCATAGCGTATTAGACCCCTAGGCGGGCACTCGTTCTACCAAACACCTAAAACAAGGCAGCTATGGAAGGTTTGGGTCGCAGGTAATTGTTTTTAATGGTGTAGTTGAGTTGAATCGAAATAATATAGTTTGTTGATTATTGTGTCCATAAGGTCCTCATGTACCCTTGCTTGCTCCAGTAGAGTTTGGACTTCCACCTCGTCAATAATCTAAACACATATCGATATAAGTAAAATTTTATATAATAAAATAAACTATTATTTATCTAATTTTTAGCATTCTAAGACAACCACGAATAAATGAAGTTCTTTATATTTGGACCTGGTCGGCGTATCAAATCACTTTAAGGACAAAAAGTATTTAAAAAGATTTCCCAACTCAACCAACGACTATATAATATAATTTTTAATTGGCACTTATATTTTAAACAACTTTTGAGACATTAATACTAAAGTTAACCCTTTTTAAATCATTTAAAATGTTTCGATTGTAACCTCTTCAAACTTACTTCAAAATATCAATAGTCTAATTTAAAAAATATAAAACCTTCTAATTATATTCTTAATTATTCTTTTTAATTCTTTTTAATAAACATTTGGGTAAAGGAAATTATCGAATGCTAGATTTTGTGGTTACAGCCCCCACCATTTTGGTGGAGTGGCAAAGACAATAAACATAATGTAGGAATCTGTTCGCATAAAATAAATAAAACTTTATTTAACTGAATTACACAAGCAAAAAAATAAAGAAAGCAGAAAATTTAAAATACGGATTACAACTGAAATAATGAAAATACAAGAACAAAATTTAAACAAAAAAATCGTCCTTGGCTGAGGATCGTGTTAGACACGGGTCCCTTAAAACAAATTTCGAGTCTCCCATGAGAACTCGTTTGTTTCCAGGATACAACAGCCCAAGCAGTTGCACTGCCGGAGATGACCACAACCCGAAGGTGTACCTTGCTACAAGAAAGGAGAAGAAAATGATTTTTCTGTAGAGAATTCGTTTATGTTTCTGTGTGTCTTCTGGTGTTGAGGTGATCCTGTATTTATACTGCATCTGGGTTGAAACAGTCAAAAAGGAATTAACTTAACGAATTAAATTGCATTAAACGTCTTTAATGCACTTTAATTCGTCAGTTACATTCCTGGTCAAGACCCTTGACTCGTCTGATTCAACTACTAAAGTGTAACTGATATGTCATTAACTCTGGAAGCAGCAGGTCGCGCGCGCCTCCATACGCCAGCTTGCTGGTGCGCGCGCCAGTGTGCCTCACAACCCTGCGCGAGCTTACTGGTGCGCAACCCTTGCGCGAGCATCCTTGCTCCACAGTCCTATTGCGCGTGCGCAAGTATGGCTCACATCCTTGCGCGAGCCTACTGATGCGCAAGCCCTTGCGCGAGCCTACTGATGCGCAAGCCCTTGCGCGCGCATCCTTGCTCCCCATCCTTGCGCGAGCCTACTGGTGTGCCAGCCCTTGAGCGCGCATCCTTGCGCGTGCGCCAGTATGGCTCACACCCTTGCGCGAACCTACTGATGCGCAAGCCCTTGCGCGAGCCTACTGGTGCGCCAGCCCTTGCGCGCGCACGCCACGTTACCAGAGAACCCATCTGGTCACGCTACACAGTCGTGCCATACTGGTTCACTTTGGTGCGCTGCGCGCGCGCACGTCAGGCATGTGCTGCGCAATGTGGACTGCCTGCACCATGCGCCACTAGCTGTGTACCTGCGCGCCCCCTTGCCACGTTGCCTTCTAGGGTCTGCGCCACCTGGTCCTTGCAGCCTTTGCAAAGCCACGCGCGCGCGGTAAAAGTGCGCCATCAAAGCGCCACATTGCGCCCATGGCGTGGGCGCGCGTGGGCGAGTGCGAGTTAGGGTGCTTCGCACCCTTCGCGAGTACACTTAGTGTGTGCTTCCATGAAACAATAAGGAAGGAGTGTTCCCACTTAAATACCCATTTAAGTTTAATCACTCCTCCTATGTGGGACAAGATGCTACTTTCCCATTTATTTCAGCATTTAATGTTTCAAACACCAAACTTTGAGCATTGATATCTCATTCATCTTAGCTCATTCATCTTAGCTCCGTTTTGGACGTGGTTTAGTTCGTTGCGAAGTTCTTCCAACATAGAACACAAACCCGGAAATAAATATCTATATAGACCTCAGTTTATAATATTTATTTATCGTCCAAAATTAGGAAATACCCATTTCCTATATTTGTGAAAAATGCTATTTTCACTAAATTTCCAACAATCCCCCACATGAATGGAAATCGATCTTTCGCCTTTCAAGTTTCAATGATACAAATTCAACAGTCAAGTATTGCAAGATAGGTAGGCGTAACCTTTGAACCCTCTTTTGTGAAGCATACTTAGCCTCCTAGGGTCTTGTAGACGCGGTGTCTTTGAACAATCCCCCATTTATGTAGGCGACAATATACATTCACACAATACTCTCCCTAGTTTAGTCAACTCCTCATGGTTGTGTCCGTTCATGGTCATGGAACACTTTCCTGGTTCTGCGAGAGCTCTAGGATTTGCGCCTCCCCACAAATCCATTCGAAGCGACCCCACTTCTCTCTAACATAGGTGGTTCGTCGAATCATTAAAAGCAACTTGGTTAATTTGACTTCCTCAAATCCTTAACCTCAACATGCTTAACCTTACTTCATGTCACTGATTGGAATGGACAAGGAAGTATATAACTCCCTTTATGAATCTTTTGGGGCACCCCCCACGGTGACTCCCTTTGGGTTTATGATTAAGTTTGCCTATTGAACCTAGATCTTGGGATCTCCAGTCAACTAGGTTAGGTTTCCCTCATATTCCCTTCATCCATGGGCTTTAGTCCCATTCCTCTTGACGTCGTATAAACTAAATCTTTGCTTAAGTCTTTCGTTAGCGGGTCTGCAATATTCTCTTTTGACTTCACATTGTCAACCGAGATAATACCCGTTGAGATTAGTTGACGTACTGTGTTGTGCCTACGTCGAATGTGCCTTGATCTGCCATTGTACATAGAGCTTTGTGCTCTCACAAGCGCTGATGTATTGTCACAATGTATGCAAATCGCCGTCAACGGCTTTGGCCATCGTGGAATATCTTCCACAAATTGACGTAGCCACTCCGCCTCTTCATCGCTTTTATCTAAAGCGACGAATTCGGATTCCATCGTGGATGTAGCTATAATTGTTTGCTTGGACGACTTCCAAGCTATAGCTGCTCCTGCAAGTGTAAACACATATCCACTTGTCGATCTATGATCCTTTATATCCGAAATCCAGTTCGCATCAGTGTATCCTTCGGTCAATGCTGGATGACGGGTATAATATAATTCGTAATCTCTCGTGTATCTTATGTATCTCAGCACCCGTGTGATAGCTTTCCAATGATCATCATTTGGATTACTAGTGTATCTACTTAGCCTGCTTACTGCATATGCTAAGTCGGGTCTAGTACATGTCATTAGATACATGAGACTACCAATGATCCTTGAGTACTCTAACTGAGCAACTCCTTCGCCTCTATTTTTCCTTAGACGTTGAGTATTATCAATCGGAGTTCGAGCTATACTCGTATCTTCCGAATTGAATTTCCCAAGGATATTGTCCACATAGTGAGTTTGACTTAAGATAAGACCATCTTGCGCTCTAATGATTTTTACACCAAGAATCACATCTGGTAACCCATGTCTTTCATGTCAAACCTCGCTTTCAACATGTCTTTAGTTGAGTTGATCATATGATCGTTACTCCCAATGATAAGCATATCATCAACATAAAGACATAAAATCACATAACCTCTTGGTGTGTCTTTATAGTAAACACATTTGTCGCACTCATTTATTTTGAAACCATTGTCAATCATGACATGATCAAATTTTTGGTGCCATTGTTTTGGAGCTTGCTTCAAGCCATACAAAGACTTGACCAATTTACATACTTTGCCTCTTTTCCTGGGGCGGAAAAACCCTCGGGTTGTTCCATGTAAATCTCTTCTTCTAAATCGCCGTTTAGAAATGCAGTTTTTACATCCATTTGGTGAACTTCCAAATTTCTTAAAGCCGCAATTGCAAGAACCAATCTTATAGAGGTTATTCATCTCACATGTGAGTAAGTATCAAAATAATCTAGACCTTGTTTTTGTCTAAACCCTTTTATTACTAGCCTCGCCTTGTATTTATCAATACTTCCATCAGCTTTCATCTTCCTTTTGAATATCCAACGATATCCAAGTGGTTTACAACCAGGTGGAAGATCTACTAACTCCAAAGTATGATTTTGCAATATAGAATCAATTTCATTCTTAATTGCTTCTTTCCATTGAGGTCCTTCCGCGGAAGAAACCGCTTCGCGATAGGTATTGGGCTCACCCTCAACCATATAGTTCATGAAGTCTGGCCCAAATGATTTTGCAATCCTTGGCCGTTTACTTCGTCTAAGGTCACCTTGGTCGACCTCTGGTCGATCATGTGTTTCATCTAACCACGTAGATGAACTTGGACCTCCAACCATTGTTGGTGAGGTTTCATGTGGTTCTCCTAGCAAAGGAAACACATTTTCAAAGTATGAGACGATGTTAGGATTTGCCTCAGTGATAGTGTTTACGTGGACATCTGGATTCTTGGACTCATGTACAAGAAAACGATGTGCACTACTTTGATGTGCATATCCTATGAATACACAATCAACAGTTTTGGGTCCTATCCTAAGAGTCTTAGGAGGTGGTACAATCAACTTTGCTAGGCACCCCCACACTTTCAAGTATTTGTATGAATGTTTCCTTTTTCTCCATAACTCATATGGAGTTTCGTCCCTATTTTTAAGTGGTATCTTGTTCAAAAGATAATTCGCTGAGAGAATCGCGTCCCCCCACATTTCTCGGTTCACACCCGAACTGATCAACATGGCGTTCATCATTTCTTTTAATGTACGGTTCTTACGTTCCACAACGTCATTTGATTGTGGAGAATAAGGAGGTGTACACTCATGTACAATGCCACTTTTTGCGCATAAATCCGCAAAAGGTGCGACATATTCATCTCCTCGATCGCTTCCAACCGCTTTTATCTTCTTTTTAAGTTGATTCTCAACTTCGTTTTTGTACAAGATAAACTTTTCTATTGCTTCATCTTTACTTTTAAGTAAATATACATAGCAATATTTAGTACAATCATCAATAAACGTGCTAAAGTACTTATTTTCTCCACGTGTGGGAATCGCTTTTAAATCACACACATCGGTATGAATTAAATCAAGGGGTTCGGTTATTCTTTCAACCGATTTAAATGATGATCTTGTAAGTTTGGATTCTACACATGTTTCTTATTTGTAATCGGAATCAATATGGAATGTTGGTATCATATTTAATTTAATTAAACGTCGTAATGAATCAAATTTACATGTCCTAATCTACCATGCCAAACATTTGAAGACTCAATCATGTAAGTAGAAGTAGAAATTTCATTCATGTTTTTCTTGGTGTTAACCACCGTTACATTCATTTTGAACATACCATTAAGGGCATAGCCCTTTCCAACATACATTACACATCTAGATAAAACAAATTTGTCCGATTCAAACACTAGACGAAAACCAAAGTTGTTGAGCATCCAACCCGATACGAGATTCTTCCGTATATCCGGGACATAGAGGACTTTGCTCAACGTGAGCTCCTTGCCAGAAGTCATCTTCAAGATCATTGTGCCTTCACCCTTGATGTCGGCGGTAGCTTTATTTCCTATATAAAGCTTTTCTTCACCCGTTGCTTCCTTGAATGTTGAGAAAAGAGCCTTATCTCCACAAACATGGCGGGTTGCACCCGTGTCAACGAACCATCCTGGTGGGTTGGCGCCCACTACGTTGACTTCTTCAATCATAGCCGCTTCCTCGGTTATCATTGCAATTAGAGGCATACCATCCTCATCAACCATATGCGCACGCTCACGCTTGGGTTTCTTGCATCCTTGGAAAGGCGCAGACTTCTTTTTCACAGCCCCCTTTCTTAGTCCAAGGTTGTTAACTTTTGCTTTACCCTTGTCCTTTTTCATTGGTTTGCCCCTTTTGCGTTTGGAAGATTCCCCAACTTCCACCATATTTGCTTTAGCCGCAGCTTGCACAATGGTGCCTTTTAGGGCGACCTTGTTGTCCTCTTTGATTCGAAGACGGATCACAAGTTCCTCCACCGTCATTTCATTTCGCTTATGCTTTAGGTAGTTTTTGAATTCTACCACCGAGGAGGCAATTTTTCAATTATTGCTGCCACTTGAAATGTCTCGCTAAGAACCATGCCCTCAGCGTGGATGTCATGAAGTATAATCTGCAACTCTTGGACTTGGTTCATAACAGTCTTGTTATCGACCATTTTATAGTCCAAGAAACAGGCGACAACAAATTTCTTTGTTCCCGCATCCTCCGTTTTGTATTTTTTGTCCAAGAGATCCCATAATTCTTTGGAAGTCTTGACATTGTAGTACACATTATACAATGCATCCGAAAGGCCACTAAGCACATAACCTCGACATATGAAATCCGTATGCTTCCAAGCATCAACCGCGCACTGAGCTTGAGCGTCGGTCTCCCCTTCCGCAGGTTGGGGAGCGGTTTCAGTCAAGAACCTCGCAAGGTTCATGGTGGTCAAGTAGAAGAACATCTTCTGTTACCACCTCTTGAAGTGGAGACCCGAGAACTTCTCAGGTCGTTCAGCATGGTTTGCCACTGTGGTCGCTCCCACAGTGTTGGCAGGGGTTCCAACGACAAGGTTGTTAACATTCGTGTTTACATTGTTGTTGTTTTCAGACGACATTTTGAAATAAAAATTAAAGGTTTAGTCCAAATTCTATTTTAACTAAAAAAACAGAAGTAAACTCCATTTTTTTTAAATTACCACGAATTTAATGTTTGGCTTCTAAGTTCAACTTTGAAGACCAAAAACATAAAATTCTTATAATTTTTAGTGCACACTAACTGTTTGGCTTCTAAGTCCAACTTTGAAGACCAAACCAGAAAGTTTTTATAACTTTTGTTACGAACGAATTGAAGTAATCCGAAATGATTTTCAACCAAAGTCGCTCCTTTGAATATGAAAACCGGAAAAAAATATGTTTTTAAAAACACAAACTGCCAAAACAGAATGGTTTTGATTCTACACGAACGGTGTTTTTGAAAATTTGTTTTAAGATTGTGGGAATCCGTTCGCATAAAATAAATAAAATTTTATTTAACTGAATTCCACAAGCAGAAAAATAAAGAAAGCAGAAAATTTACAATACGGATTACAACTGAAATAATGAAAATACAAGAACAAAATTTAAACAGAAAAATCGTCCTTGGCTGAGGATCGTGTTAGACACGTGCCCCTTAAAACAAATTTTGAGTCTCCTAGGAGAACTCGTTTGTTTCCAGGATTCAACAGCCCAAGCAGTTGCACTGCCGGAGATGACCACAGCCCGAAGGTGTACCTTGCTGCAAGAAAAGAGAAGAAAATGATTTTTCTGTTGAGAATTCGTTTATGTTTCTGTGTGTTTTCTGGTGTTGAGGTGATCCTGTATTTATACTGCATCTGGGTTGAAACAGTCAAAAATGAATTAACTTAACGAATTAAATTGCATTAAACGTCTTTAATGCACTTTAATTCGTCAGTTACATTCCTGGTCAAGACCCTTGACTCGTCTGTTTCAACTGCTAAAGTGTAACTGATATGTCATTAACTCTGGAAGCTGGTCACGCGCGCCTCCATACGCCAGCTTCCTGGTGCGCGCGCCAGTGTGCCTCACAACCCTGCGCGAGCTTACTGGTGCGCAACCCTTGCGCGAGCATCTTTGCTCCACAGTCCTATTGCGCGTGCGCAAGTATGGCTCACATCCTTGCGCGAGCCTACTGATGCGCAAGCCCTTGCGCGAGCGTACTGATGCGCAAGCCCTTTCGCGCGCATCCTTGCTCCCCATCCTTGCGCGAGCCTACTGGTGTGCCAGCCCTTGCGCGCGCATCCTTGCGCGTGCGCCAGTATGGCTCACACCCTTGCGCGAACCTACTGATGCGCAAGCCCTTGCGCGAGCCTACTGGTGCGCCAGCCCTTGCGCGCGCACGCCACGTTACCAGAGAACCCATCTGGTCACGCCACACAGTCGTGCCATACTGGTTCACTTTGGTGCGCTGCGCGCGCGCACGTCAGACATGTGCTGCGCAACGTGGACTGCCTGCACCATGCGCCACTAGCTGTGTACCTGCGCACCCCCTTGCCACGTTGCCTTCTAGGGTCTGCGCCACCTGGTCCTTGCAGCCTCTGCTGAGCCACGCGCGCGCGGTAAAAGTGTGTCATCAAAGCGCCACATTGCGCCCATCGCCCACGCCACGCGCGTGGGCGAGTGCGAGTTATCGCAAGTACACTTAGTGTGTGCTTCCATGAAACAATAAGGAAGGAGTGTTCCCACTTAAATACCCATTTAAGTTTCATCACTCCTCCTATGTGGGACAAGATGCTACTTTCCCATTTATTTCAGCATTTAATGTTTCAAACACCAAACTTTGAGCATCGATATCTCATTCATCTTAGCTCCGTTTTGGACGTGGTTTAGTTCGTTGTGAAGCTCTTCAAACATAGAACACAAACCCGGAAATAAATATCTATATAGACCTCAGTTTATAATATTTATTTATCGTCCAAAATTAGGAAATACTCATTTCCTATATTTGTGAAAAATGCTATTTTCACTAAATTTCCAACACATAAGAGCTAGGAATCTTTTGGAGGTCGCAAGTTCAAATTCGAGCTAACACAAGGTTTCGTCTCGTCGTGTGTTACGCCAAAGAGTCTCAGCTCTTGTGGTGGCGCAACGTCTATCAAGTGGCAGTCGGAGTATGGTTTCTCGTGGAGATACCGAGAGGTCCCGTTAGCCGGTGTTTTGGCCTTTCATGGAGAAACCCGATGGGTTCAATCCGGGGCCAGCCTCACAGGCATGCATGCGGTTGCCCAGTCCCAACCCCCTAGTAGATGGTATCTTGATAGTCGTTCTAAAATAAGAATTACTTTGATTTCGGGTTTTAGTTTGTAGGTTTTGTGCTATAGTTCCTTGCTAGAACACTCCATGTACTCGGTTGTATTTTGATGCATTTTTTTATTTATCATTCAAAAACGAAACTCTTTACTTAAAACTTGTTTTGAAAAAAGTTGAAAAAAAATGCTTGTTCATAAAGGAACCGAACCGTGCTAATCTAATCCAAACCCTCTCTTACATTTCTTTACCCAATAATTTCACTTTCACACAACATTGTTTCCTGAATTTCCTTTACCCACCAACAGTCACCAGTTAGGAAACTTCTCACATCATTATCATTAATTATCATCTTCTTAGTGCCAAAATCGCCTCTATAATTTGATTTCAATTCCTTCCCCTACTATCATCACCTCAATTCTTTACTATGATGACCATTGACACATTTTAGGTCTACAAGTCCACAACCGTTCACCACTAGAACCTCGTCCTAAACTACTCCACCGCACCAGAATTGGCACTCACCTCTAGTCTCTCTCAAATCTCAATCTATTTAAAACACCGATTCCTAGATCAGATTTACCACCCCCCCCCCCCCCCCCCTCTTTTGTTTTTGATTTTGCGTTGATTCAATTTGTACACAAGCTAAGATCGAGCTCACATTTTTAGCTTGGTTGAGTGTTTCGAGTCAAACGCAACTAGCTCATTGGCAATTTAAGGCGAGCTCGAACCATACCAACTAAACTCAATTCGATTCATAACCCTGCTTATAAATAGTAATCACTTCCTTTTTATTATACATAAAAGAAAAACAAAACGTACTATAAGCTATTGATTGATAGGATCATGTGAACAAGAATCTATTATTATTAAAGCAAGCCTATTAAATTACCCTATATGGGGCTCATGGGAGAAAAATATCTTTTAAAATTCAGAAAGTCTTACACACCAGAACAATAATATGCATGATTACCTCCATGCTATATGGCATATTATAGGGACACACTTTCATAGAACTTTATATAATGTATACAAATATTTCTCCAAATACACAAATCATGGAATCCTCTTTTAATCACATATGAGAAGGATATCAAGTTCTCAACTCTTTATTTCATCATAATTTCCGCATGAAAAAAAACTCATTTTATATGATTTATTACACTAGGATAAGGATTAAGGAAAAACCTTTACGAGTTGTAAGAATTTACAGAAGTCGGTCTTTCTGTACGAGTTTCGACCCCATTTTTTACACCCCTAGTTTAAGACGTTCCAAAGCCGGCTGAAAAAAATAAAAAGAATTTTCAAAATATATTTTTCAGACCCTTACAGCAGCCATAAAAAGCTGATGACATATACATGGCATCACATTTTTACAGTATTTACGGCTGCTATAAATTAAAAAATGATTTTTTTATTTTTTTTGGAAAAGTTGATTTTTTTAGAATTTTTGGTTTAAAGAAAATTTTGAAAAAACCTTTCGTAAGGCCGAGCTCTCTAATTTCTCACAACTCAGAAGAGTTTTCATTTGACCTTAATCCTATTACACTATACAAATACAAATATATGTATATGTAAATTTATTACTGTATAATATCATTGCAGGGTGCTAGGCCAAATATGTCTCAACCAATTTAAACAAAACACTACCATAGGTTTGGAAGAAAAAAAACTAAAACAATGGCAAGACTGTAATTTTAAGCTAGGGGCAAAACTGTAATTTATCGGGATGGGTAGCTGTCTATTACGAAAGATACAACGAAGGCAAGAGTGTAATTCTGAACTTTGGGCAAAAATCATAATTTTGAACTGGGGCCAAAATCGTGTTTCTGAACAGAGGGTGAAATCAAAATTTGTACAAGGCAATGGAGAAGTGTCAGGCAGCTACTTGACACTATTCCCTAGCATGGCCATCAGAAGGTAAAATTCAAAAGGCCACGATCAATTACTAAAAAGAAAAAACGTAAAATGGCTAAACATGTATATTATTAGAGCTTAAGATGAGAGACTAAACATGTCACACCCCGACCCGCAGCAGAAAAGGTGATCGGGGCATGATTGGGATATCATCAAAGCTCATGACATTTATTATGACGTTTCATATTCACTAATACAATTTAATGGGAAATATACAATCATAATTACATCATGTCCTAAACATCATTCTAGACTTCATTGTTTTCTTCTAAGGCATTTCCTATGTTTTCCTTGCTTCATCCTGTTCACCTGTATCATGTGTAAAAATGGTTTTTGGATCAACAAAAAGTTGACGAGTGAATCCTATGAAAGACATTTGAACAAGTTTATTGAATTGATTATAAAATAAAGTGCACAACCACACATGAGTAAAAATAGATGTAAACTTATTCACCAATCATTTAATATTAAATAATGCACACACGAACAATAATGGATTTGTTTTGAGGCACGCGTTGCTCAACTCGTCTCCCACGAGGAACTGATGGGCCTAATGAATGAATTGCATATAACTTGACAATATGAAATACATAACTACAAACAAAATATACAATCTAAGTTTAGATCACAATATGGTATGGCACAAGTTTAATTGACGAGTTAATTTTAGTGACACATGACACACCCCAAAACGTGTAATAAAAAAGGGGAGTTGTAAGATTCACTCACATTGGGTGCGTTCGGTTGATGATGTTGAATGCGCACGAAGTTGGTTTTTAACCACGAGTGAAACTAACCTAGATAATGGCATAATGGTTCGGTAAGTATGCGGATTTTATTAGTCAATTTTAGTAGGATTGTTGTGTGTATTTTTGTGAGTTTAAGGCTATTTTCTAACCTTAAAAATGTTATTTTTAAGTATTTTTAATTGATTTTTAATTTAAATAAATAAATAAAAGAAATAAAAAAATGCTGATTTTTTTGACTGTTGACCTGTTGACCGTTGACTTGTTGACCGATTTTATTGTGAAATTGTGTGCGCTGGGTGAGGCTCGAACTCGAGACCTCCCGTTCGCGTGAACGCAGCTCTACCAACTGAGCTACGTGTCTAACCCGAAATATTTCTGTTTTTAATTATATTTATATACTAATTGAATTAATCCGAAAATCATTTATTTCAAAAACAATTTAAATGACTCGCTCGGTGCTCTCCACAGGTCTCGAACCCGGGACCTGTGGTTTAGGTTAACACACAGTCCACTGCTGGACTGTGTGTCTAACTTGTTAAATAATCTGATTTTTATTATACTTATATACAAACTAAATAATTTCGTTTCTGCTTTATATAAAAAGTTTGATAATTGTCCAGACCGGTGCGGTAGTCTGGACTCGAACTCGTGACATGTGGTTTAAACGTTCACACAGTCCACCACTGGACTGTGTGTCTATCTTGGTTATCATTCCGGTTTTTATTAAACTTAACATCTATTGCAGTGAATCCGGTTCGGTTAAAAAAAAGAACATTTTTATTAAGGTGAGTGTGCGTGGGACAAGAATCGAACTCGGGACGTAAACGTGTTTTATTTGCACACAGTCCACCGCTGGACTGTGTGTCTAACCCGAGATAACTTGATTTTAATTAAACATATATACAACTGAAACTTCGTCTTCTTCGTTAGACTTAACCAGAATCGGTGTCTGGCTGGTTCAACGATTTAATCATGTTCCTTAGTGTGTTGTGATTAATTACATGTGCGATAAATAAAAAGAACGAGAGATTAAGTGTAAGATATACCGAACAGTGGCTCCTCTGTTTCGCCGGCGAAACTCCGGTGATAGCAAGTTATTCCGGCGACGTGTGTCCTGCGGCAGAGGGTCTTCAGGGAGCTTGAGATGAGTGTGGGTGGCTTCGGTATGAGCTCTGGGTGTTTAGTTTTTAGAGTAATGCACAGAGGTGAAAAGGTTCGGTTTTCCGGCGAGTTGCAGAAATTCTCCGGCGAGTGAAATTACGTCGGGAAAGAGTGTGATTGTGAGCGAAAGAGCTAACAGAGGTTAGAGGGGGTATTTATAGGGCAGAACATTACGTCGGGAAAGAGTGTGATTGTAAACCCTTGTGGTTGTCGATTTAAATCAATCATGTCCTTACTATTAAATGGGCGTTTAAATTTGTATGAAAAAGCGAAAATACCCCATAATTTATTTACAATATGAGTCCCTTCCTGTAAACTTGAAGTATTCCCTTCAAATTCAAATCTTTTAACTAACCACCCTAATTAAGTAATTAACCATCAAAATAAAAAATTAAACATCAAGATCATCTCTAACAAATTATCACAACTGAGTAAAAGCTGTAATCCTAATCAACTAAGTAATGTGAAATTGACTTTTAAATTCAAGTGCAATAGACTTTTATCAAATTGACCATATCGTTGAATGTTATGATTCTGAATTAACATATTAACACAACTGGTCAAGTAACTAATGTGCAGTTGTCATTCTCAAACATGATCCTCAAATACACTATGTACGCAATTGATTTTTGTCACACCCCGACCCGCAGCGGAATAAGAGTCGGGGCATAATTGGGTTATCACCAAAGCTCATGATGTTTACTAAAATGTTTCATATTTATTAAATTCAAATTATAACTTCAATATTTCAAACAAGTCCATACAATTACAAGGAAAAAGTAACTAAATAAACAATTCAAAGGCTAAACTGATTTATTCTTCTAGGCCGTCCTATATGTTTCTTGCTGCAACTGGATCACCTGTATCATGTGTAAAAATGGGGGTTTTTGGGTCAACAAAAGTTGGCGAGTGAACCTTGTTAGAAAACATTTATTATTGATTTCTTGTTGTATTTAATATGGAAAAATTGTGCAATAATCATATGTGTGCAAACGTAAATAAACATACAATAACAAACCACCTTGCATGAGTATATAACATGAATGATAATGTATATGTTGGCAACGTCACGTTCTGCTCATAGGTAATGGGAAACGGACGGCCTATGATGATGTATGTGCGATCAAGGCTCAATCAAACGGAGCCGATCGTTTTTTTGGCAACGCCACGTTCCGCTCATAGGTAATGGGAAACGGACGGCCTATGATGATGTATGTGCGATCAAGGCTCAATCAAACGGAGCCGATCTTATTTGGCAACGCCACGTTCCGCTCATAGGTAATGGGGAACGGACGGCCTATGATGATGTATGTGCGATCAAGGCTCAATCAAACGGAGCCGATCGTATGTTGGCATCGCCACGTTCCGCTCATAGGTAATGGGGAACGGTTCCGCTCATAGGTAATGGGGAACAGACGAGCCTATGATGATGTATGTACTGAAATGATAAATTTAATCTAAACATTTACCACACAAACAATTGATACATATTGGATACACATTTGATCATGGATATGATGGATGCACAAGTGTTTAAATGTAATAAAAATAAGACACATGATACACCCTAAAAAGTGATTAAAACGGGGAATTTGTAGAGATTCACTCACATTGGGTGCGTTCGTTTGATGATATTGAATGCGCACGAGTTTAGAGGGTTGATCGACGAGGAATAACTAACCTAAATAATAACGAAAAGGTACGGTAAATAAGTGGATTTTATTAACAATTTTAATAGGGTTTTTAGATTTATTTTTGTGAGTTTAAGGTCATTTTCTAACTTTAAAAATATTATTTTTAAGTATTTTTAATTGATTTTTAAAATTAAATAAATAAATAAAAATATAAAAAAAATGTTGACTTTTCGGGTTGACCGTTGACCGTTGACCGTTGACTTTGACTGTTGACCGGTTCGGACTTTGTGTATGTATGCGCTGAGTGAGGTTCGAACCCGAGACCTCTCGTACGCGTGCACGCAGCTCTACCAACTGAGCTACGTGTCTAACCCGAAATATTCTATGTTTTAATTATATATATATACTAATTAAATGTTTAATTTATTCGGTTTATATTAAAAGAATTTAAATGGTTGAACCGTTGTCTGGAAGCCGGATCGAACTCGGGTTCTTTGGTTTGTAAGCGCACAGCCCAACCAGTTGGGCTGTGTGACTTATCTGTTAAATTTACAGTTTTTATTAATCTTAAAAACATCCTGGGTCCTACTCTGATTCAGTAACAAAAAAATTGGTTTTAATTCGGAAAGCCGGTGCGTTTGTAAGATTCGAACTCGTGACGTGCTCTATGTGTTTGCACACAGTCCACCGCTGGACTGTGTGTCTAACCCGGTTTAATATTCAATTTATATAATACTTATACACAACGTCGACTTCGTCTTCTTCGTTCAAAGACACAGAACAACGATTATTCGACTGTTCTTGTTTAATTCGATTAATGGACATATAAACGATTAAAATGAAATGGATAAAGAAGGTTTTGGAAATGAATGTACTGGAAAGATGATTTTCTCAGAACTCCGGCAAAGGTCGTCGGCTCTGTTTTATGAATTCCGTCTGAGCGGACCAATTAACAGTTTTGATTAACTAATTGTGAAATTGAGTTACTAAGCAAAGATTATCAGAGAGTTTAGATGTTTGTACCGATTCACAGCGTGTTTTCGAAAATGTCTAGAGATTTTCCGGCGAGTGCTGAATATCCGGTAACGTCGTCTGGGACCGATTCTGGTTGAAGGATTCAAGTTAGTATAAGTCTAACAATGGATAGAAGATGAAAGAATTGAGAAATTTACCGATTCGATGAATGTCACAGTTTTCCGGCGAAAGTCCGGCGATATCAGAAAACGTTTCCAACGAACAGAAATTAGAGCGAAAGTGAAATTGAAGGTTCTGTGAGTGCTTCCAAGTTATGGGACGATGATATTATCAGAGTAAATCAGGAAGTAAATGATTTCGGTTTTCAACTCCCAAAAATCATATGAATCAAAGCAATTGAAGACTGAATTGATTAGAACGTGGGCAGCAATTGATTTATCGGTTATAATCAGTAATAGCGATCACTCAAAAGTCTGGATAGTTGAAAGCCGATTATCGGTTTCAGTTTTGGCGCAAACAGATGAGTTCACGGGTAGAAGTTAAGTTTTATTTGTTTCCTTGATTACACAAAAGAACCAAGTGGCGGAGTGGTTAAGTTGTGCGTTGGTTGTGTCTTTCGGCTGACCCGGGTTCGAAACCCGGCAGCCTATTTTCTTTTTTATTTACTTTATTTTTACTTTTTAACAATTTTAGTATCCATATTCTAAAATTTTTATTAATTATGTATTGTTTAAAATTAAAATGAGCATTAAATAAGCAACGAAAATTTGAAACTGACTATTCGATTAATAAACGAAGCGGGTTTTGAAAACCCGTTTTTCGACAGATGTTACAATTTTGTAGTTGACTAATGTGCAGTTGATCATGAAACATCAAACTTCCTAACATCAAACAACAAACTTCCTAATAGATACTGTATGCAACTGGCTGTGCAGTTAACTAATGATTGGTCAAACATCTAACATGATCTTGCAACTAATGTGCGTATGCTGAAGAGTAAACTTTCGTTTTGCTCCCTGTGTTTTGGTCACTTTAACGGTTTTGCCCCAAACCTTTAAAAATGCCCATTTTCCTCCAATAGTTTGTTATGGTTTTTCCATTTTGCTCCCTGCGGGGAGCAAAATGGAAAAACAGACAATTTGAATGGAGTTAGAGGCGGGGAGTAAAATGGAAAAACCACAGCAAACTATTGGAGGAAAATGGCTATTTTTAAAAGTTTGGGGCAAAACCGTTAAAGTGACCAAACCATAGGGAGCAAAACGAAAGTTTACTCTATGCTGAATAATATAGAGGATTCTAATGTGCAGTTGACTATTATCATATATGCAATTGAACTTAAACCTAATGTGTAGTTGACTATAATCCTAATGTGTTATTAACTGTAATCCTAATGTGTAATTAACTACATATGCATATTGAGGATCCTATAACTATAATCCTTAGTCCTGTATAATAATCATAATAGTCCTTCGATATAATCCTATAACTAACATCAAACATCAAGTATCATCCTAATGCCACTATGTATATTTTCACTATGATCCTATAACTAACATCAAACAGTCCTACACTATAGCAGATACAACCATGTACATATAGAGGCTCATAACAGTCCTACATTATCATCATACTCCAACTATGTAGATCAAATACTATGATACTGCCACTACACAATAATTATGGTCCAACACTATGATCTTGCATCTACACTATAATCCTGCCACTATCATTCAAAAGGATCCATTCAAACACAACCATTCAAACATGAACCATCATTCAATCATCATTCAAATACCCACTATACTGCCAAGTTTAAACAGATTTCAAATATAAGTAAACCATCATCCAGATAATACCATTCGTACTTAACAATTAGATACATGCCAAAAAAATGAGTAACCTTGATCATAAATGGCAAAACCCCAAAAATGATCAATAAAGCAAACCCATATAATGTTCTAGTTATGTTATACTTAGGCATCACTAATATATACAAAACCCACTTCATGTTAATCAACCCGATCAGCGTTACGTCCCCTGTAAAACCTTAGTTCCACGTTTGCACTGCCCAGAAACCACAACACGATATAAATTTGGATCAGGAGGAGTCGATGGGAGGTGGCTTGCAGCCTGAATCCAACTATAATTTCACGTAAAACGAACCACATTTCCGAGTTACTACAAGACCCATATCACATTTACATGGTTTTTCAAGAAGATTAAACTAATTTCGTACCTGTAACATGCTCAGAGTCAATGATCGCGCCAAACTGCAACATTTTCATTTGATCGGGGTGGGTTCTTGAACGAGTTAATCGGAGTAGACTCTTGACAACTGGCGGGTGAACCATTGGAGGATCTTTAAGTTGATTAAATAAGAAAGAAATTGATATGTTTGATGTTTAAATTGGTGAATCTAGATGACTATAGCGAACTTGATGATTGTAGGTTAAAGGAGCTAAAGAGGTGCAAAGAAGAAGCATGGCACGGGAGCTTAAAATGGAAGGAATACGGAGCATAAATGAAGAAAATAATTTATTGGAATTGAAGAATTAAGAAGATAACAGGATAGAGGATGAAATTACGAGAAAATGGACGAAAACGGCAAAGAAAACAGAGTTGAAACGAGAAAGTTATGAAGAAAACAAAATTGGTTAGCTGCAGCCTACCGTAGCTTACGGTAGCTACCCTAAACTATGATAAACCCTTACCAAAATTGGCACCGTAAGACAGTTTAACATCACGTATACCATTTGAAGGCCACCGTAGCTTGCGGTGGAGTCAGACGGGAAAAATGTAACTCCTTTTAAATGGTTGGTGGTTGTGACCTTTGGACATCTAATCATTGTTATTCGGTGGAGAGAGTTTTGGGGGCGAAATTTAGGTGAGAAAACAATATTTTGGTTGTGTTAATCTTTGTTATTCCATTGTAGATGTATTTGAACAACGGAATTGAAGTGACGACGATCCGAGCTATGTGTGGCTAAGTTTCCATATGTTTTCGCCCGGATTGTAATGGTTTTCTATTGAATGTTTTGACATTGTTATGTTATCTGTGCGATATTATTTTGATCTTTTTGATTATATTGCTATGATGTTTGTGTGTTTGTTTAGTAGATGTTCCTATTGTTAAATTTCTTATTGTGAACCATCAGTTCTTGGTGTCATAGGCAATCAGGATTTATTAGGAGGGATTTGGGGTTCTTGGTGCCATAGGCAATCAGGATTTATTGGGAGGGATTTGGGGTTGGCTATTTGTAACTGATCATCCGGTGATAATCTTGCGTTCGTGTATTCCAAGCACTTAGTCCCATTTTATCACAAACAACACTTGCATGAACTACGTCTTGTAGTTCTTTCCAATTAAATTTTGAAATTGATAATTCGTAGAAAACTTGAAACCGGGGGAAAACATCTCCTTTCATTTCTGAATCAAAAACCCTGATAAGTACATTTTAGTTAATTACAGTTTTAAAAACCAAACAACCAAATCATTGAAATTACTTTTCTGCATTCTAATTTTAATTTAGTTATTTCGCAAGCTACTATAACACATTCTCCACAAACTCCCTGAGTTCGGTACCCATTTACCACTATCTATTTAGTGTAACTGGTTTATTTTTTAGTGAGACTTTGACCTCACGTTAAATTTTGGCGGTGGTTTTTTGGGTGATGAGGGATTATTATGATTCTTAATGAAGAAGATTGGGGATTAAAATGGTGTGTAGCTGTGACTTTTGGGTGAAGCTACCAAAAATCTCTTCACATTGTTACCTATTTAAACGGTATGGTAAGGCACGTTAGAGGGGGGACTTGATTAATCAAAATCAACAACCACATGAACTTGATTGTTCAAATTAGAAAACTAGGAAAACTCATCATGCCATTTGGTGTTAACCACATGACTCAAAGTGTAGCTTACTCATAATTTATAGATTGTCATTACAAAGTTTTATATATGTACACACGCTAAGTCTTTCAATTCGGGCTTTGCATATTTTGTTTGGAAATGGGTTTGAATTTGACCATATATAGTAACACTATTATGAAGAAAAACCTTATCAATTCTAACTAGTTATATGTTTTTCAAAGATAATAATTTTCCATGGTTTGGCGACAATAACCCACCCGAAATTACACATAATAGTTTGACCAAAACAGATCTAACTCGGGTTCCAAACTCTGGTTTGAATAGAAGAAATGAACTACGTCACACCTACCATTATTCATATAAGGTTTAAATACACGGGGTCTTTTTTCGACATCATTTGTGAAACAAAGTGTCAAAAAGACACAATGTTTGAAAAAAAAAAAATTATGTGGTTATTCAGCAAGCTTCATTAGACTAGTTATAACTTATAAACCACATTAGATGAATTTGTTCGAAAGCCCCATTGAGCTTCAATGAATTATATGTCGGAACTTTGAAGAAGTTGAAGAATCTCTTGATCATGTATTCACCTGCTAATCTATAAAAAACCCATTTAAAATATATTAGTCTCCCCACTATAACTTTCTAGTTTCATATACATTCAGTAAAAAAATAAAATATTAGATGTATAAATTTGTAATACTTATTAATTTATGACAATTTTAGCCATGTGCTTGGTTCTATAGGAAAATCTCATCTCCTTGCGCATTTTGCAAAAAGTGAATTCAGTGCTATTTCAAATATACAACTAGGGTTGAATTTTAGACATAACTTTGGTTGTTACTTGTTAATTAGAAAGTGGGGAGGCACCAGATTTGTGATATTATTGGTTAAAAGAGGTTCTTCTTCTTTTCCCTTTCATCATACATTGTTTAAATTATCTGATTTGTACAGCTTCTATCACTTAAAGGGTGATTAGCTTTTAAATTTTACAATGTTGAAGCTTGTATAATTTAGTATTATAGTATTGCATAAAAGCCACGAGTAGATGAAGTGGGCACTTTCATCGAATACTCTTGAGCTTCATATCACTTGCAGGGTGATTAGCTTTTAATTTTCTAATGTTGAACCTTTTATTATTCAGTATTATAGTATTTCATGAAAACCACGAGTAGAAGAAGTGGGCACCTTCATCGAATTATCTTGAGCTTCATAGAAAAGAGGGTACAATGTGTAGGATAAACTAAAAAAACTAAAACTATAATATTGCAAAGTGAATATGATATTATTTAAATTTTAATAGAAAGTGAAAATGTAAAATGACGTCTTTTATATTAATATAACTAGGTTAAGGGTCTATATCATACACGGATTAAATAAGTAAACAATACAATTGATAAGTCTCTAAAACTATATTGGTAAAAGCAAACTAAAGACATACACATTTAGATACTAAATTGACATAAATAAGTTAACACATAGACAGACACATTTACATACTACATTAAATGTGAAAAAGGTTAAGTATATAAAACAACTAGATTAGGCCCCGTGTATTATATTGATTGAATAAATCTAATTTTATATACCAAATAATAACATGATGTCTTGTAGTCTAATACACGTCAAATCATCAAGAGACATGTAACCAACTAAATTTCTAATCATACTAAATAGTATGATAAATATCAAATCAAAACCCATAACATCCGGTATTCATATTCTACCATCTATCATAGTACCACCTGTATAAGAGCATTCACCTCCCTTCCTCTATTTTTATGTAAGAGTTGGATATTATGAAAAGTGGTTATATGGGTTGTGAGTATAGAGAAAATGTTACTGTTTATCTGTAAATTTTGAAGATACATTGTTCATCCCTATAACTTTTTAATATTTTTTAAAAGTAGCTATGATTGAAGAGAGAATTATGTAATTATAAAGTTAGAAAATTTAAGTAAAAGAAGAGAACACATATTATGATTTTTAGTATAATTAAAAGAATGAATATAGAGAAAGGGATGTGAATTCTCTAAAACCCCGAACTTCAAAGAGTTAAAACAAGTGCTCGGTGTTATATATATTTCTATTCTCTAATTTAGATGCTCAAATCAAACACCAAGTAAATGAGTTCAACTTCTTTTAATCTATGTTTAGGCATTAAAAAATATTATTTTCTCTCTTGTTTTCTAAAAGAGTTAGTTTGTAATACACCAAAGGTAAATGGCATTGGTTTGTTGAGAGACAAAAGGACAAAATCTCAACAAGAGAAGCAAACCCACTTACCACACGTTTCACAGCTTTGATTCGCCTTTTGCATATCAAAATCCGACACGTAACAAACCATCCGATGATTACGACAACATCGACTTCCACCACGTGTCCGGTCCTTCACCTCACTGGTCCCCCACCACCAAGATCTTCTTCAATACTTTTAGTACTCTTGTTTCAACTACTCATTTTTGGCCACGTATACCCCTTTTTGAATTATTATGCTATTAAATATTTAAATTATACTCTCCATTCCTAACATAATTTTATTTTAAATAGTATCTTAAATTTGAATTTTTTGCATTACAAGAAACCTATGTTATGCTAAGTTGCTAAGTCTAAGGCATTTAAAATTCATTAAGGCCTGGACTAAATAGCTGACCTCTCACCAAAGAATAATTCAAATATTAAACCTACATTTTAAAAATAATCATTCACATAATAGGGATATTAATTATAAGAGGAAAAAAAGAATTAAGGAACTCACTTTCATCCGCAAACATGTGAAGTTTTCATTTTCATATATTAAAATATTTAAATAAGATTGAAACCATTCATTACGTGTAACATGATTCATTGTGTGTGATATAAGAAA
Organism: Scalesia atractyloides; assembly: GCA_947069175.1. Classification (NCBI taxonomy): domain Eukaryota; kingdom Viridiplantae; phylum Streptophyta; class Magnoliopsida; order Asterales; family Asteraceae; genus Scalesia; species Scalesia atractyloides. Next base: position 10,845,559 of record CAMTDV010000023.1, on the reverse strand, counting down.
TAAGATAAAATACTGCATGAGTACCGCAAATAATGATTTACATGTTTTAAAATTAGGTATGCTGTTATTTGTGAGACAAAGAGATAATTTAAGATTATTAAAAGATATATATGTGCTAAAATAGTACCAATGAGTCAGCTATTCCTACTGAACAACTAATAATTGTTGAGGTTTCTAATTCACATCATACCTAAGTTCGAAGTTGCTTTGAAGTTTTAGAGAAGTATGATAGATAACACAGAGAAGCAAAGAATCTATCTATCTATCTATTATATATATATATATATATATAAATGAGATGAATCTGGACCATATGTCATGTTATTGTGGAGCGTGATTTTGAATGGCAATGCATCTTATTCACTTAAAATTCTTTTACACGGGATCCGTTTTTATTTGGAACCCGTGAATTCGGATTTGTATAAAAGACACACCTCAGTTATTAAGATCACTTTTTCACATATTATGGGGTATCACCCAATTAGGGTTTTTCAAATTTCAAAATTGAACAAACAAATCAAACCTTCTAATGTTTTTATCGAATAATAGTTCTGAATCAAGATAGATGTTTCAGATTTGGGCATGCTTTAATTCGATGGTGTTACAAATCTTGTGGGTGTCACCCAATTAGGGTTTTTCCGATCTGGACGCCACGATGAAAAAAATAGTAGACATGTGCCAAGTCATTGATTTTACCCTACATCCATCATTTTTTGTCCTAAAACTTCATCTAAATCTTGCTTTTTTGAATGATTAGGTGTTTTCCAAGATTTTTGACCATCACCAGCAACCGTTATGTTGTTTATTGTCTTCGTAAGTGGTTGTATATGATTACTACTTTTGATTGTTTTCAATTTTGGTGTAATACTGTTAACTGATCCTTTCTTTGATTTTTAGGGTTTTTGTGTCTTAACTAATCTGAGGTTATATTATCATCTCTTTAAGTTCCTTTTGATTATTTTCAATTGTGATGTAGTTGGCTCGTCAGTCTACGCGGCAGTGGAAACCTCGTTTTCCTTTAGCTGGTCAACCGTAGTTCCTTATCTCATTTCTGCTTGAAAATCGTAATTAAAGTTGTTGAAATATTATTTTTTTGGTACTCTGATGAACAATTAGTGTGTGTTTTGTATTGTTATTTGAGTTGATGCAGATCCCTAATTTGGCACAAATATTTTTAATTGGATTTCATGAAGAAAGGGAATTTGCGTTGTATGTGTTGTCGATCTCTAGTGAACTTAATATACCAGTCAGGTGATTAACTGATTGTCATTAAATTGTTTATTTTGTGTACCAAGATATTTTAAATTTTCATATAATATGTTGATATTTGGATACATTGTTGTTTAGATATTTAAAAGAAGATAAACCTCATAGTTCAGCTGGTGGTCTGTACCACCTTAGAGATATTATTATGGAGGGTAACCCGGTACATGAGTTGCCTAGATCACTAACAATTGTTAACTTAACGCTGTTTTTCTGTTTGTTTTGCTGATTTATTAGTATACTCATGTTCTGGCACTCGTATCCTACGTTTTGTTACATTCGCATATTGTTTTGTTAATGGTGATGTATGTTGCAGCTTTCCTCTACCAAAAATTTTTGGTTAATTACCGTGTCATGTTATTTCTTTTAAATGATAACATGCAACGCGGGTCATTTTGTGATGAAATTTTCTTTTCTAGTAGATGCGCATTAAATGTATGTTGGAATGGGTACATTGTTAGTTATAAAGGTTTGAAATTTTGCTCTAAATCTTTCTTTGTATGTTAATAAAATTGAAAATTTTGAGATTGTGTTCGCTGTTGGCTATTGCTATACATTCTGAGCAGGTTTTTGCTAAGTCGTCTAGCGAGTCTGGTCAATTATTGTCGATCCAGATCCAAATAACTTTTGCATTATATTTGTATAAACACTTTGTCATAGATCATACACTTTAACAAATCTTTGCATTTGTTTTTTTTCCTTTTATAAAAATTAAATATCCGCACCCGTGAGTATTCATGGGTGATAACCTAGTATAGAATTAAAAGGAAACAAGAGGGAGAAACATCACATGATCGCAAACGTTAGAGAAGATAGTAAAAACGCAAAGGGACGAGCTCGAAAAATAAAAATCAATCTAGAAAAACAAAAAACATAAATAAAATAAGTAGAGAGGACGTTGCATCTCTATGTTACTTTAAATTAATTATTTAATATTTTTTTCATTATACATACATCATTGTGCAGTTAGAACTATGATTGTATAATACAAAATTGTATGTATTAATCTCCCTCACCCCGAAACACCTACACATACAATAAGATCAAATACAAAGTGTAATTAGCAAACAAAATGTGAAACAATCTCTCATTCATAAAGGCAAATCAATGGTTGAGATGATAATAGTAACAACGAACATAATTTAACTATTTAAATTGCTCAAGGGCAAATAAAAACTAGTCATTGATGACTTTTCATATACTTTCATCGCATTTTTAAACACTAGATAACTTTTATATACTTTGTTGCTTTAAAAATAATAATATATAATAAAATCGAGCATTTTATTCTCTTATATTTGAGTATGACATGGTTATACTTTTTTAAATCGACTAAAAAAGACAACGTCGATGTATGTGCTAGTTATAAACATAGATTATGTAATTATCTACACATGTGTGATATGTTATGTGATTATTTTTATTTCTTGTGTAATGTTTGTATTTAATTAGTTATATATGTTGTGTATATTATTTAACGTCATATGTATTATGGCACTGATGCATATACCTAGCTCCAAGCCAAGTGTCGCATCATCGTGACTTTGTATATTCCCACGCTAAATTAACTTCGTACAATAGTTCATCCATATACTTATATGTGTGTTTAAGAATGCTTTTTTAAAAAAAAAAATAATGTCTAAAAATTAAATATAAGACCATCTGAGACTGGGTGCGAGGTTTTAGGTTCAAGTATCATAGACAACATGTATTAAAAGAAATTTATCGTTAAAAAAGACTATTTGTTCTGGATCACGCTCAGAGCATCATGACCCTCCATACAGATGTCATTTCACACACCTCTAATCCACTATTCATAACAAAACCACCCTAAGTCATGACACAAACCACTAACCTCTTTATTATTTTAATTTATTTTTTAAAGTATCAAAATCTAGGAGAATCGAAAAGGGCGGCCCGTGGTAATCGTAATCGTGGTTCAATCCACGCCAACTACCATGAATCATTGAGGGGGTGATGTAGCATTCCATTTATGTTCCTACATGGATGAATCATATTCAAACCATGACCTGCACACCTTTGAGCCTGAGAAATAAAAATTGTTTTACTTGAAAAAAACTTGTTATATTTGGGTGATTGTAAATAAATTAAAATCCAAGGTCAAGAGATAAAAATACAAGACATATCAAAGTACAACTTCTTGGTTTCTGTAATAACTAAACATAATTTATAGCTCTCAACCCATAAATACTATAAATATTCATCTGTGCATTGCAGCGAGAGTTCTTGTCATTCTTCTTTTCATTCAGGTTGATTAGGGTCGAACATAATTTGAATCTTTGAGCTTGATCGGTTTATAATTCTAAAATTCAGAAAAACGAACCATATAATCCAAATAACAAAAAAAATTATTCGATTTGATAAATACTTTTAACATGACATATGATAAAGTGATTAATGTCACAAAACAACATTAATTATTAATAACTGTTAGCAAAATATTTTATTGTTGGAATTGATACCACACGAGTAGACGCTCACCTGCGCGTTGCAACAGGAGCATATGTAGATCTAGTAATTTGTTTTAATGGTGTAACCGTTTTTAGATGTTCAAATTCCATAGAACTGAACATATATGGTGTAACTGTTTTTAAATATTCAAATTTCAAAGAACCCAACATAAAAGTTTTCCCGAGTCGGTTTGATGGTTCATGTCGGCATGATAAAAATACAATGAAATAAAAAAAAAACATCGCTATTAGATTTTAAAAAAATCTATAATATAAAAGATAAAATAATAATAAAAAAATAAAAATATAATAAGATAAACATAAAAAGAAAATAAGTACAACCAATGCATGGACAAAAGAAAATGCATCGATCATACAACCGATTGGTTAAAATAAATGCGATTAATTAACATGGGCAAAATAAAGGTTTATGATATACTTGAAAATTCTAATAACCTTTGTATAGAATTTAAATATACAATTATAAATGAAAGCATACCACTTAAGTTATTTCACACTACGTACATGAACCAAGAAAAATGTAATTGTTTCAGACCAGAAATTGAAAATGCATGCAGAGAGACCGGTCATACAACCAATCGAATGAAATCTTGTAATTTGTATAATGTTAACTTAATTGTCTAATATATAAGTGGTTGAATTCAGAAGTTTTCCATACATCAAAAACAACGATTGGTATGCAAATATTAGTATATGTTAAATTCTGAAGGTTTAAGTTGTCTGGCCAACAATTCAAAACATTGCATACAAATAAACCGTTTTGGAATTGGTTCCATAGGACTCGTACGAGAAACTAACCTGTTTACCTCTTACAAACCCTGACAAACCGGTTTAGTAAATGGCCCGGTTCCTGTTCTTGAAATACATAGTTACGGTCCCTGGTTCTCGGTCGTTCCGTTCCCCTTTTGATCACTATCTTATAGTCATTTTTTTTTCTGCTTGTAATATCAAATTTTGAATCAACAAACAAAGAACCTTAGATCGATCTAATACAAATCAATAGCATGCAGGCATCAGGCAAGGATATTAATTAGTACATAGAATAATAATAATTAGTACCAACATACAGTTTAACAATAATACACCTGAGATGCATCCACGATAATCAATGATTTGGGTTGGTGTGGAGAATGATGATGACCGCCACCAAGAACACCGGAACCAAAACAATCATCCGAATCGATGGCGGCTGCGCCATCCCTAGCGGCAGAAACAACAAATGATTCCAGCACCAAAAGCATGGCGACCATTGATCCAACGCCCCAGCCGTACTCGATGTTTTCCATTTCTTCTTCTCAAATTTGTTAGAGGACTTCTGCCTGACGAGCGATGTGATGTGCATCTAACAGAATTTGGTAGTGTAAGTTTATGTATATTGTGTTGGGGTAAGTGCCTATTTGGAGGGGTACGTCGATTGCATGACGGTTTTTGCTATATGTTTGACTTGCAAACCACTTGGCTTATATGTTACCTTTCATCATTTATAAATTGTTATATATAATTCCTACGCAAAGATTAAATGAAAAGAACTATAAAATCGATCAGTGAAATTCTTTGACCCAGTTTAAATTACGCGTTCCATATAACATATCGACATAAATGTCTTACCAAACTGAACACATTGACAAACTAGTAACTCTCGAACCCATCCTTTAAATCTAGAGTCCTAATGACATTAACATCATAGAGTTCTCCAAATTTTCTGGGTTTATTTCATTCAGTTTTTTCTTTAGAATGTGTGAATCACATATGCTTTTTATTAACATGTTTTCTTGATTGTTTAATTTAATTTTCGTATACAAACGGATAATGTAAAGCTTAGGGTATTCAAACCTATGTTATCAAGATTCTATGCTTCGAATCTTTGAATCTGAGTCCTACTAGTTTCAATTTTGTTGTTATTTTCATTTAAAATCAAAATCAAAATCTGGTCTAATTTTTCATTTAACACCCAACTTTTTTGTCGTTTTCCTCCCTTTTAATGAAGGGTAAAATGGTCTTTTAACGTTTTATTATAACAAATTACTATAACAAATTAAAAAAATCTGACCATTTTGCTCTTCATTAAAAGAGAGGAAAAAGACAAAAAAACTGGATGTTAACTGAAAAATCTGACCAGATTTTGGTTTTGGATGAAAATGACAACAAAATTGAAATCACATGGACCCAAATTTAAAAAGTTTGAGTTTGGGACTAAAGTGGTAAAATTGACCAAACCCAGGTACCATTTTGACAGTTTACTCAAAATTATTTAATCTATTACTATTACTAAATTCCATTATAATGCAAGTAAACGAGTTTGGGTAGTCATATGGGTATCACCGAACTAATCACATACCCAACAACGTGTTACAAATGTTTTGGATCTCAACTTTGGTAGTCGGGTTTGGATTTTTTTTTTTTTTGACGATTTCTGTATGCCACAAAGCCCAATATAGCAGATGTTGTAACCGTTTGTAAATATTTAAAATTAATAATTAATTTGTAAATTTTACCATATAAAGTCATAATTAATTTCACCCTCTCCCAACACTTTAAGTAAAGCACAATTATATTTTAGTACCCCTTGTATCAAATTAGTGTTTCTTGAGGAACTTAATTTTCCAAAAGATGTTTTAACACAGAGTGACGGAGACAATTAACTTCTCATTCTTCGGAAAAGTATCCAGCATCCTCACACTATAAGCAAGTTTATAATAGGCCTCAAATGAAAACCCCATTACTAGAGCACACTTTTTCAAGATATGTAAATCCACATCCACCAAGTCCAGAAAATGGTGTTGTGGTCGTGTGGGTCAAGATTATTCTCGAATATAGTTTATCAAGTTCTAGTTTATTATATTCTATATTTGAATCCAACGAAGTTTCATATTTTGATGTTGATTCATGAGTGTGGACTTGATGACCCAAAACCCTGACCGGTTGATTCTCTAGGAGAAGAAAACCTTTGAAACATTGAATCATTTTGGACCGGTAAAGAAAGTAACACTTAAGTATAGGGTTGGATATGGGATTAACCATAAAAAATTAGCAGACCTGAGACTGGTATGATATTAGGTGATATCAATCCGATTACTTGACACTGGTCGCATTTCCTTTACCCCATTGAAACCAGATATAATAATATATGGTATCATCTTAAGAGTAAAATAAACAAAGTTCTAGTTTTGTTTAGTTCATTACAATATAATGACAAATATTGTAGAATCTTATGAATAGTTGATGGTGCTAACATGCAACGTCAAATGTCATAAATTTACTGGTCTGCGAACCAAAGTCATTTATTTTTTTCAATCTTATATCTTTCCGGGAAAGTTTTCTCATTTTCTTTTTGGATTTTCAGATTTTTTCAGCCAAGTTTTCTTTGCCAATCTGAGTCGTTTCTGTCATATTTTTGTTTAATGATTTTTTCGGTTTTGGTCGTCGTTTGTTTACTGCCCGCGACCGTAACACGGTTTTGCCCCCACTTTCTAAAAACTGTAAAAAAAATTTTTATAAAATATCACTTTGACCCACTAGACTTTATAATACGTGTTGGTATGCGTTCAAGTTTTTCTGCGCTTTATGCCAGGTCATGGTATAAGTTTGCATTTGTCTTTGCATCCGTTTTACGTCACTTAGCGGTATAAAATTGTATTTTTTCTTTAAGATTTTTACCGGTATTGATCGTCTTTAGCTTGCTACTTAGCACGATTTTACCCACCGGAATATGGGGGTTCTACCAGTTATTTCATAACTCTAATCAATTGTAACACTAAGTTTAAGATCAGGATTCGGGTAGTGGGAAACCCGACATGTAATTTTTAAACACACCAAATCAGAATCTGTATATCAATACCTGATGGGTAATGAGTAAGGGATACCTATCGAATATGCATTGAAATTATCAAAACCCGCTAACATTGTAATCCCAAGATGGCAAGACTAGTCTTGCCCTTTGTTTGCATTATTTCATAGCACTGCAGGAATCATGTAGTTTGGAAGAAAGAAGTGAAGTAAATGAAAGCTGATAGTGACACCATGATCGTCCACTTCACTTTAAGAAAGTTAACAAGATGAGGACATCAATGAAGGCAATTACATATATTCCTCCTATAACATTCACTAAAAACAAAAAACATGAATTTTGATCATCCGTTGGGTTTCACAAAATACATAATTTTCACGGCCAGACAAACTTAACTCCAGATATGTTATTAGAGAAATATAATATGAAAACTTGTGTTTAAATCAACTATTAAAAAAAAAAGGTAATAACGTGTGATGGCGTAGAAGACTAGAATTGTAGAAATTGCAAATTCAAGGTGAGACAGCAGGGACGAGGATTTTAAGTATCAAAGGAACCTTTTTGTTTTGGTCCACCCTTACATATCCAATCAAGCACCATATTAATGACTTTAACCACAGTCTATTAACGAATTTGGAATAAGTTAATTATTTTCAAATGTTAAGCAAAGTTTAAAATTCAATTAGAAATGTTTAAAATTTAATTAAAATTAAAAGATTATGGGTTTGATAGTATGAGTGACACTTGAACAAGTTTGGGAATATCCACGCCCTGTTATTTATAGAGAGGGATAGGGGAGCTGTGTTTCCAAGTTTAATAAACGAAAGTAAAGAAGTAAAAATGAATTCATGAGAGAAAAGAAAAGGAGTAGAAAGGAAAATTTTAATTAACTAATATGTTCCCGAGTTCAAGGAAATGAAAAGAAAAACTCTAGAAACCGACTTTTTTTAACATCATTCGAGATTCTTTCTTTTCCTTCTTTAAATGAAACTCGAGAACATAGCGTAGGAGTTGAGTTAGAGAAAAAAAAGACAAACCTTATAAAAATACCAAAATTTAATCTGATTTATAGATTGAAACACTGCTAAATAACTACACTATTTAGAACATTCACGGTTTTCAGAATAGTTACTTGTTAGCCGCGCTGTATAGAACTTATGGGTGAAGAATACAAACTTAGCATAAATTATGTTAATTATGCCACACTTATTACTTATGGGTGTGAATCTAATAGATTTTTTAAGTTAGAAGGAGCATTATGTATTATAAACTAGTTGTGCCGTTTAGGAATAACGGTTACTGTTAATGGCACTTATGTGAATTGGTGTGCCATTTGATTTTCAGTCTATATATATATATATATATATATATATATGGACTATCGAGTTTGTTAAGGTGTTGGATGTAATGCAATTTGCTGTATAACATCCCTCTATTCGTATTGTCTTTCGATACCTAATAATTGGTATCAGAGCGATGAGCGTTCCTGGAAAGAAAAAAATTATTTGAAAGAAATCAAAAGGGTTGGGTGATTCCATAATCAATGGAAGACATATATATATTAGCAAGTCAAGAGATAGTGCGGATACGATCTCTGTGATCGAATAGAGACCATGTTTGTGAAGGATTTAGAGAAGAAAACACGAATGAAATAAGAACGAAATCAAGTTTGAAAATAAGTCTAAGAAATGGAAGAATAAAGGCGTTGAAGGAGCATGTGTGTGAGGCAACTACATAAAAGCTTATGACCAGTGAGAGACTGAGTAGAATCTGAGTAATACGGGATGTGCGATTAGAACCCATATGGTTCAAACAGAAGAAAAATTAGTGTGCGAAACTAAAGAACAAAGTTGAAGAACACTGTTAAGTTAGGCAACCACTTAGCAGGAGATTATAATTGTATGATACAATAAAGGGAAGATAGTTTGTGATAGATCATGAAGAAATAATCAAATTACCCTGTTTTGATTATCATATTTAAAGTTTGACTTATTTTGTTTAATGATATTTTAGATATATATTGTTTCCTTAAAACATGTTAGAATAGCCTTATAAATATGATTAGTTTGCTTTGAATTTAATTGTATACTGGTTTGGTTTGAATATAGAAAAGAGTCACAGGTCATCCTCCATATCTCCATGTTTGTTCATTTGTTTGACCATTTAGGCCAATGATATGCGTAAAATTTTACATATTTTTTGCATCTTTTAAATCCTATTTTTTAATGGTTTTCTTGTACATATAAATAGGCTTAAATTAGTTTATTTTTATTATCAGGAGAAACCGGGCCAAAAGCGGACAAACGAAGCAAAAACACAAAAAACGGAGTTCTGTCTAGGAAATTGGCCAGACACGCCCCGTGCCCCATCCCAGATACGACAAAAATATGTTTGTGTGACATTTGAAGATCTATTGGAGCGCACAAGAGGTGGCCACACCCCGTGCTCGTCCTGCAAGATCTTGTACTTGGCATGGGTCGTGCCCGATCACCAGCTTCAACCTATAAAGTGAGAGCTTCCCCTTCCATTTTTCTTACTCAGTTCTTTCCTTTCGCCCTAAATTATACTCTAATTCTAACCCCTTTTTACATTGGTTTTGTAATTCAAAAATTGTAAGAAAAAATCTATATGTTTTCATTCTTGTGATGATTTACAAAATGTAAGAACAAATCTATTATGCTTTCAATCTTATGATGATTTATAAAATCCAAATAAGTTTGTTAATATCTATCTTTAAAGCCATGAGTGGCTAAAGTTTGTTTGGTCACTTGGGAGGAAACGAACCCTTGATGGGTAATTAACTAAAGAGATTATCAATAACCATGAAATGTGTGTTTAAGAATACTTTAAGTACTAACTACAATATTGAAAGCGTGTTTTCTAAATTCTTAAAAACAAATCATTAACCATGTATTTGTTGAGTCAAACATTCATGTTTTCTGTAACATCCGTCAAAAAACGGATTTACCAAACCCGCTCCGTTTATCAACCGAACAGTCAGTTAAAATTTTCGTTGCGAATTAAATGCCCAAAATAATTTTAAACGATACATAATCAATTATTATACGGGGATATATAATTAGTTTCTGTAAAACTGTTAAAAATCGCAAAATAAAAATGTTTTGCTTCTGCCGGGTTTCGAACCCGGGTCTGTACCGGTTCAACAAACGACTTATCACCCAGCCGATCAAACGCTCCGCCACTTTGATTTTCTGATAATAAAAGGAATCAATTAATTCAAATAATAAAGTTCGGAAGTCAAATTCAGTCAATTAGCGCCCAAATAGCAGTCGTCGGAAATCCCGACGACTTCGCCGTTAATTTACGTTTCCGCTCAAGTTAACCGAAGAATTAACTCCCACGACGGTTATAACCGACGTCTGAACCCGCGACATCAGCCGTAACCGCCGGAGAACGGCTGACTTCGAATTGAGACCGAATTCAGACCCCATACATCTCGATACTACCCTATAAATTCACCCACAACTCACCAGAAATCTTTCACTCTCAAATCGCACCCTTTCTCGGCGAAAACTCACTCGCCGGAAATATTTTGTACGTCGCCGGAAAACCGAGTCCTTAATCTCTGAGCTTTACTGAACCCCCTAAACTTTTACCGAAGTCACCCACACCCTTTGTAAGCTTTCTGAAGATTCTCTGCTGCAAGACACTCGTCGCCGGAAGAGATTGCTATCGCCGGAGTTCTGCGGAAAACAGAGGAAAGCCAGTCGGTACTTTTCACGCCTAATTTCCTTTTCTTTTTACTTTTATCTCATCTGTAATTAATCATAAAACGCTAAAGAAACCTGAATCAACACTTCGACCAGTCAGTCGTCACTTCCGGTTAAAACCAGTGAAGAAGACGATGTTTCGGTAATGGTTAAGTATAATTAAAATCAAGTTATTTACCGGGTTAGACACACAGTCCAGCGGTGGACTGTGTGCACATTAAACGCTAAGGTCTCGAGTTCGAATATTGTTTCCTCACACGCTGCCTTAATAAAAATTCTTTTTTTTCGCAAACTGAACCGGATTGATTTTAGGTATATATGTTAAGTATATTAATAACCGAGTTAATAACCAAGTGAGACACACAGTCCAGCGGTGGACTGTGTGTACGCTAACCCACAGGTCCCGGGTTCGAGACCTGTGGAGCGCACCGGTTCTCTGGATTAAAAATCGTTTTTAAGATAAAGGATTTCTGTTTAAATCTAATTAATATATATATATAATTAAAATCGGATATATGACGGGTTAGACACGTAGCTCAGTTGGTAGAGCTGCGTGCACGCGTACGGGAGGTCTCGGGTTCGAGCCTCACCCAGCGCACAACAATATGCACTCGAACCGGTCAACGGTCAGGTCACGTCAACGTCAAGTCAACGGTCAGAAAAAGTCAAATTTTTTTATTATTTTTATTTAATTATTTTAATTAAAAATCAATTAAAAATACTTAAAAATAACATTTTTAAGGTTAGAAAATAGCCTCAAACTCACAAAAATACACCCAACAATCCTACTAAAATAGATTAATAAAATCCGTTTGCTTACCGAACCAAAATGCTATTTATCTAGGTTAATTTCACTCGTGGTTAAAACCATTTCGCGTGCATTCAACCTCATCAACCGAACGCACCCAATGTGAGTGAATTCTTACAAATTCCCCTTTTTATTCATGTTTTGGGGTGTATCATGTGTCGCTTAAACTAATTCTCTTATGCAAACTCGTGCTATACCATTATATGATCTAAACTAGAATGTAACTATTGTTAGTTGTGATGTATTACATATTGTCAAAGTTGTATGCAAATTATTTAGGCCCATCAGTTCCTCGTGGGAGACGAGTTGAACAACGCGTGCCTTAAAACTCATTCATTAGGTCCATCAGTTCGTAGAACAACGCGAGTTCGTAAGAACAACGCGTGCCTCAAAACTCATTCATTAGGCCCATCAGTTCGTAAGAACAACGCGTGCCTCAAAACTCATTCATTAGGCCCATCAGTTCGTGGAACAACGCGTGCCTCAAAACTCATTCATTAGGCCCATCAGTTCCTCGTGGGAGACGAGTCGAACAACGCGTGCCTCAAAACAATCATTTGGTGTGTGTGTGTTCAATATTCAATATTATGTGTTGTGTGAATAAATTTACATCTACATTTACTCATATGTGGTATGCACATTATTTATAATCAATTGGATAAACTTGTTCAAATGTTTTCCATAGGATTCACTCGCCAACATTATGTTGATCCAAAAACCTTTTTACACATGATACAGGTGAACAGGTTGAAGCAAGGAAAACATAGGATATGCCTTAGAAGAGAACAAAGAAGCTTAGATTGGTAGTTAGAACATGTTGTAATTCTTAATGTAAATTTCCATTAAATTGTATTAATGAATATGAAACGTATAATAAATGTCATGAGCTTTGATGATAACCCAATCATGCCCCGGTCACCTTTTCCGCTGCGGGTCGGGGTGTGACATTTTCAATGTCTATGTAGTAATAACATGTTAATTACATGAAAGGGGTTAGAGGTTATGGTTCGAGACTTCGGTTTTAATTCTTGCCTTAACGTGATGGGAAACTCTAATCATTAAGGACTTGGTCTTTTTCATCTTCACTACTATTGAGTAGATAACATTTAACCAAGAGATCCATAGTGATTAGTAGACTAGATCTCTTATACCTGAGGTTTTACTTAATACTAAACCCCAACAATGGATAGTCGCTAGGCTGCTTATGTTTAAAATTGTGGGTTTGAATCTTACTTTGCGGATGGTCGCCCTGCTGCTTCTTTCCAATATTCTTGAGATGCAACAACGCCCACAAATGGGTTCCTACGACTTTATGCATTAACATACACAACTTTTACTAGTTCTTCAAAGAACGAATTTACATGATTATCTCTCAAAGAACTTCGAACAACTGTCCAAAAGGCGTATGGTGTTTTTAAAGTGAATTTTGGGAGTCCATAATCTATTTAGTCAATGGTATCATCAAGGGGGGAGTTAAACCCCAAATGACCCTTTCTTAAAACTGATTTTAAAACATATTTCTTTGTTTATTTATTTTTATGTATATTTATAAAAATTCTACAAAACAACTATTTATATGGCTTGACTAAACGTTAATATGACTTTGGTATTAAAAGCTCTTGTATCCTTTAACGACCTCAGTATCTTACCATCACTACATTACGCCAACGATGAGTCACTTACCTTATCGTGTTGTTTTGAGTGATTGTATTATCTTTTTGTGTTTTACAAATTTAATACCTGATTTCGTGCAAAATTGACTAAAATAACCAATATTTATATACACACCAACACACGTCATCCAACAATTAGTATCAGATCTAAGGTTTAGCTCATACCTGATGGTAAAGATCAAGAAACAATTAAGAATGAAACGTGGGCCAAAATTGAAATCTATTTTTTAGAGTTTTCTTTCACTAGACCGCCACCACTAGCAGCACTGCCACAGTGCGACTAAGCCACCACCACCAAGTCGTCGATGTAGGGCAACCCCTCTTAGTGTCCTTCTTCCATGACTTGCTTGGAATATGATCACACATGTCCCTATGTGGTCGGTTTTCGATTTGGTAAAACTTTTCGTAGATATTTGGTTCCAGTCCATTCTTGCGCAGAAAAGGAAACCAAAGGCTAGACATGGCAAGTGACAAAGATAGGAGTTCAAGAATGATGAAAGAATCGAAAAGTGGTTTGTTTTTTTAAGCACCAAAGTTGACCTCGACCAACTATGCGTCGTGACTAGTTTTGGTGAAGATCATATTCAATGTGAATGGACTGCAATTTGCAATTGATCCAAAAAAAGGGACGACAATTGAAGAAAGAAAGAACTTCATGGCTCTGGGTATCATTTTCCATACCCTACCTACTTTAGATGGCCAAGTACGAGAAACCGAAAGACGTATGGGAAGCACCAATAGTTCGTTATTATGGTGAAGAAAGAACACAAAAAACTTGTCTTCAAATGCTAAGAAACGAGTTGGATGGATTTAAACAAGAGAGACAAAAAGTATTGATATATTTCACCAAAGTTGTGGTGGACCCACCCTTGTCAAGGTGGGCGGGGCCACTCCATGAAAAAAACTTCATTGTTAATTTCAGGCAAAAATCCAACCGCACCCTTTGGAAATTTTCGTCTGCACCCCTTGGAAATTTTCGACCGCACCCTTAGGAAATTTTTCTAAGAAATTAGATTTTTTTAAGTAAACTCTGATTTTTATTAAAATACAACCTAAATTCTTAATTTATGTAATTATTTACCACTCTAAATTAGCCTAGTTAACAATCACTTAACTTTACTACTTTAGCCCAATAAAACCCAAGTACCCATGCCCAATCAACTCTATTTTGAACAAAAATAAAATAACCCAACCCATCGCCCTTTCCCCTTCTCTCTTGGCTCTTGCTCTCTTCAATCCTTAGACCCACACGTAAACCACAGTCCACAAGCATTGATTTCTCTCGTTTTCGCTGAAGAAAAGTGGAATCTGGCCACCCTTTCCACGCAAATAGCAGGAACATCACACAATCGGGTATGGTTCGATTATTTAAGTTGTAATTCTCGTTTCTTTTGGATTTTTAGGAGAAATAGAGTTGTAAAAGGTTTAAAATTTTAGTTGTTTTGATGTTATTTGAAACTTTTGTTGTGTGATTTTGTTGTTTTAGTTTGTTTAAATGGTTAGTTACAAGGAATCAAAAACCAGGGCTTCAAATGAAATTGAAAATTAAGAAGTTTGGTGATGATTGTTTAAGACTTTAAGTGTTTAGTGTTGCTTTTAATGGTGTTGTTTTATATTTGATAGGAAGTTAGGAACCATGAGTAGGGAAGTTAAGTGTTTAGAGAAAAAACTTGTGTAGAAAAGTAGCTCTAGATAAAGTTTCAGACAGATTTCAAAAAAAGAATACCCGTATGGTGAAATATGTTTGTAACGACGTTTGACGTATTTTTGATGATTATATAAATTTTAACTTGATATTCTTTTATTTTACATAACCCGAAAAGACCCAATATAAACTAAATTTTGCTTTAATAAAATTTAAAAAAAAAATTCACACTCACAACAAAAAATTTCGAAATGCCCTAAAATAAAGACACCCATGTGTGCATTGTATTATGTATAAGAAATTGAAAATGTAATGACAAAATAAGCACCAACAAACCCATTCCCAGTTTGTTCTCTCTCTCACTTCCCTAATCTTGACATACCAACAAATCACTCTCCATATCCTCCTCTATTATTATCTATGCTCCTCAGGTGAGTAATGATTAAACCACAGCAATTCCTCATACTATTCCTATCTATTCTACCATCAATCACCTCCCAGAAACCCCTCGCATGTAACCAGTCATGTCCCGGCTACCAAACCAATCTCGTCCAGTACCCATTCGGCTTCTCCTCCGGCTGCGAAATCCCCCTAAACTGCACCCCAAACGGTGACGTTTTAATCGGCCAATTCTCCGTCCAACAATTCAACCCGGACAGCTTACTCGTCTGCCTTCCGGCCAAGTGCAGACGCTTAATCAACACCCTCCCAAACCTCTTCAGTGACCACCAGGGGCGGACTTGTAGACTAACAAGCCGTAGCACAGGCTACGGCTCAACTTTTCACCGGTAGTGTAAAAAAAATTTTGTTCGGTTTTTATACAAAGGACACCCCTAAACCCTTGTGAGGACACCCCTAAAAAATTGTTTACAAACCAAAAAAAAGCCCAAATCAGATTCTTTATACACAAAATATACAAACAAAATAAGGAGCCCAATTACAAATTAAATAACAACCCAAAATCCCAAACCTGTGAAAATTAGAATGGACGGCAGTTTATTGAATACCAAACGTCGACCATTATCAGTTCCAATATTGTCGCTGCTGCGTTGCCCGCTGCTGCGTTGCCCGCTGCTGCGTTGCTGTCTGCTGCATTGCCTCCTAAACTGGCTGAAGTGCTGAACCGATAACAATCAGTCATCGAATAGGCTGAACCGAACTCAGAAGTCGCTAATCAGAACAACATATAACAATCAGTCATCGAATTGCCTGCGAACTGTTCTGATTGGGTGTTGTGAGTATTCGTTCTTTTCTTCGTACAATGAATCGTACTTGAATTGTTTAATTAGTTGTAGTCTTGATTAGTTGTATAATATTCGTCGTTAAACTAGGGATTCTTGTTATCGGAAATTTTGTATGTTTTTATTTCTCTAATGTTCGTTGTTAAACTAGGGATTATTGTTAAATCTTGGATTATTTGAAGTGATGACGAAACCACAATCTAAAAAACAATCGTTAATTGGGAACTTCTTCAAAAGAAAACACGAAGAAATTAGCGATAATTGGGTTGGTGATGATGATACAATTCCGAATGAAACACCTCCTCCGAACGTTGATAATGAAAATATCTAAGCAAATGATTATGTTGATGCAAGTCCGAATGTTGATAACGATAATCCAAGAACTTCAATTCCAACAACACGGGGTATTATTGATTTGAATGATCTTCCTTCGGATCCATATGATAGGCCACCTATTGCTAGTTATCACCCAAATCAAATAGATGACATAAGAAGGGCATATCTTGTTAAAGGGGCTTGTCAACCGCGTAGTCATAAGTTTCCGTATAAAGACTTTTACAGAAAAAAAAAAGACGTTTTGTTGTTAGTTGGTTTACTGACTATAGTTGGTTAGAGTATAGCATCAAAGCAGACAAAGTATATTGTTTGTATTATTACTTGTTTAAAGAAGAAGTTGGTAATCAAGGCGGTAGAGATACATGGTCCTCTAGTTCTAAAGGCTTTTGTGATTAGAGTAAAAAGGGTTCATTAAAGGAACATGTGGGCAATGTTGATAGTCATCCTTCAAAGGCGGCACAAAAATGTCACAATCTCATGAACCAAAAGCAACATATGGACGTGAATGCAAAGAAGTTGACTAAAGAAGAAGTGACTGCAAATTATTATCGATCACTTGATTCTGTTATGAGTGCTAGATTCTGTTTAGAAAACTCTTTATCATTTCGTGGCCATGATGAATCGGAAGAATCTAATTCTCAAGGTATTTTTCTTTCGGTGTTGAACTTAATTAGTACTAACCACCCGGAAATTGGTAAGTATACGTTAGGGAATGCAAAAAAGAACAAGTTGACAACGCCAAAGATGTAACATCCGTCAAAACCGGATTTACCAAACCCGTTTCGTTTATTAACCGAACAACCAGTTAAAAATTTTGTTGCGTATTTAATGCTCAAATTAATTTTAAACGATACATAATTAATAAGGATATTAGAATATAAAATTTATATTTGAAAATGTATTAAAAATAGTGAAATAAAAATAAAACAAGGCTGCCGGGTTTCGAACCCGGGTCAGCCGGGTAACTTCAAAGCCTTAACTTCCATCCATCCAACCACTCCGCCACTTGTGTTCTTTAGTAATGTATCAAAACAATTAATTCAAATATCACAATCTCAAATTCAAACCGACACGCCCAATCGCAGTCGTCGGAAATCCCGACGATTTCGCTGATAATGGACGGTTTCTTCTGATTTAACCGAAGCATTAACCTCAACATCAGTTATAACCGATGTCCAGTCCGTGACACAAGTCATAACCGCCGGAGAAATTATTGACCGACGAATCAAGACGGTAATCGGACTGAATTCATCGATGTTCTTCCCTATAAATACACCCACAAGCCTCTGTTAACTTTTTCGCTCACAATCACACAAATTCTCGACGTAATTTCACTCGCCGGAAAATCTCTGCAAGTCGCCGGAAAACCGAGACTTTCATCTACACAGTAATTACTTCGATTTTTCTGTTTCATTCCATTATTGGACAAATTCAAATATCAATCCCTCACCCAGAATCTATTCCAGACGAAGTTGCCGGATTTTCTGTTTTCGCCGGAAAATTTCTGAAATTTCCAGAAACTTGGTGTTAACCAGTATGATCATGTAACCTACTGATAATCGTTACTCAGTAGTTCAATTTCACATCTATTTCATTCAAACTGATTATTGATCCTAACAGCCGAAGGTCACCAAAGCAGAGCCGACGAGCTTCGCCGGATTTCTGAAGAAGACAATCAGTTCGGTACAATCAATCCTCAAACCTTTTTCTGTTCATTACATTACGATTGCTCATAATGTTCGTTAAATTAATTTAACAAATAACAGTCAGTTAATCGATGTCTGTGTTTCGAACGAAGAAGACGAAGTTGTGTATGATATAAGATTAATTAAAATCGATATTATGAACGGGTTAGACACACAGTCCAGCGGTGGACTGTGTGCAAACAATATGCATACGTCCCGAGTTCGATCCTCCTCACACACACTTCGCCGTAATAAAATGCTTTTTTTTAGAAACCGAACCGGGTTAACTCAGTAAGATATTAAGTATAATAATAAACAGAATATTTACCAAGTTAGACACAGTCCAGCGGTGGACTGTGTGCCAAACTAAACCACAGGTCCCGGGTTCGAGACCTGTGGCGAGCACCGAGTTATGCAATTAAATCTTTTTTAAATAAATGATTTTCGTATTAATCTAATTAGTATATAAATATAATTAAAAACAGAAATATTTCGGGATAGACACGTAGCTCAGTTGGTAGAGCTGCGTGCACGCGTACGAGAGGTCACGGGTTCGAGTCTCACCCAACGCACACATATAACCGACCGAACCGGTCAACGGTCAACGGTCAAAAATCAACATTTTTTTTATTTATTTATTTAAATTAAAAATCAATTAAAAATACTTAAAAATAACATTTTTAAAGTTAGAAAATAGCCTTAAACTCACAAAAATATATCCAAAAATACTATTAAAATTGTTAATAAAATCCATTTATTTACCTTACTTTTTCGTTATTAATTAGGTTAGTTTTTCCTCGTCGATCAATCCTCTAAACTCGTGCGCATTAAACATCATCAACCGAACGCACCCACGGTGAGTGAATCTCTACAAATTCCCCGTTTTAATCACGTTTTTGGGTGTATCATGTGTCTTACCATCTATTATATTTAAATCATTGTGCATACATCATATCATGAACAAATGTGTATTCAGCTGTATAAACTGTTTGTGTGGTTATTGTTTAGATTTAATTTATTATTTTCAGTACATGCAAATTTCATAGGCCGCCGCTCCCCATTACATTATGAGCGTTGAGCAGTTCCCCATTACATTATGAGCGTGAACCCGGCGTTGCCAACATACGATCGGCTCCGTTTGATTGAGCCTTGATCGCACAGACATTTATCATTTTCAGTACATGCAATACGATCGGCTCCGTTTGATTGAGCCTTGATCGCACAGTTTCATTCATGTTATATATTCATGCAAGTTGATATGATATTGTATGCTATTGGTTTGTTAATGTATGTTATTGTTTGTTGTTGTTTGATGTCGTATGCTATTGGTTGTTATTGTATGCTAATTATTTGTTATTGTATGTTTATTTACGTTTGTTCATATAGGAATATTGCACAATTTTTCCGTATTAAATACAATAAGAAATAAATAATAAATGTTTTCTAACAAGGTTCACTCGCCAACTTTTTGTTGATCCAAAAACCATTTTTACATATGATACAGGTGAACAGGAAGAAGCAAGGAAAACATAGGAAATTGCCTTAGAAGAAAAATAATGAAGTTTAGAATGATGAATAGAACATGTTGTATTTGTTTGATATGATTGTATGATCTCTTTTAAATTGAAATAATAAATATGAAACATTATAATAAATGTCATGAGCTTTGATGAAAACCCAATCATGCCCCGATCACCTTTTCCGTTGCGGGTCGGGGTGTGACAAAAGATACAAAAGGAGATTATTGAGTGCTTTTCAAAGGAAGTGACAAAAAGCATTTGTGCAGAAATTGTAGATGATGTGTTTGGGTTGTTGGTGGATGAATCTAGTGATGTATCCTTAAAGGAACAAATGGCTGTAGTAGTTAGATTTGTTGATAAACTTGGGGCTCTTAGAGAGAGTTTTATCGGAATTGTTCATGTGAGAGACACGGCCTCTTCAACTCTTAAAGAAGCCATTGATGAGTTATTAGCAAGCAACCCGTTGAGTATAAAGCAAGTAATTAATAAAATTCATAGTTTATTTATAATATTATAATTTATTAATAATCATTATTTTTAATTTTTTAACTTACTTTTGTTTTAGGTGAGTGGCCAAGGTTATGATGGTGCAAGCAACATGCGGGGGGAATTTAATGGATTAAAGGCGTTGATTTTGAAAGATAACCTGTCGGCACATTACATCCATTGTTTCGCTCATCAACTTCAGTTGGTTATTGTCGCTGTTGCAAAAAACATGCCGGTGTCAAAACTTTCTATGAATTCCTTTCCATGGTTGTCACTATGGTTTCAGCTTCTTGCAAGCGAAAAGATATGTTAAGGGAGGAAAAAAATGCGAGAGTGGAAAAAGAAATACTTGAAGGTGAAATTAAAACGGGTAAAGGACTAAACCAAGAGGTTTTCCTAGCACGAGCCGGTGATACACGATGGGGTTCGCATCATAGAACCATTATCAGTTTGCTTAGGTTATTTCCCGAAGTTGTTACTGTACTTCAATATGTGAAAGAAGATGGAGATTGCAGTCAACAACGAACAAATGCAAAAGGTATTTTATCGTACTTTAAAAAACTCGAGTTTGTTTTTTATTTGCATTTGATGGGAGATATACTAAGTTACACAAACGCGCTTTCAAAACACCATCAACAAAAAGGTAAAGATTTATTAGAAACGGCGAACTTGATAAATGGAACAAAGCGAACGTTAAATGCTTTAAGACAAGATGGATTTGAGCCGATGTTGGAAAAAATGTCTCTTTTTTGTAAAAAAAAAATACAATATTACAATGTTGGACATGACGGAAAGTTATGGTAATCCAAGAAACCGAAAGAATGTCATTACAAATCGACATCATTTTGAAGTTGACGTATTTAATGAGGTTTTGGACATGCAAATTCAAGAATTCGGAAATCGATTTAGTGAGGTAACAACTACTTTGATAAAGAATATGTCGGGTTTAAATCCTTGTAACGGGTTTTCTAAGTTTGACCCATCGAAGATAGTGACGTTTGCTGAGATGTACCCTGGTGATTTTACTACACAAGAAATAGGGGCTCTTTTGGGTGATATTGAATCATTTCGTCATACTATAAGCAATGATGATAATTTTGCAAACTTGAAAGGCATAAGTGATCTTGCGCGTGTTATGGTTGAAACGGGAACACATAGCTCTTGTCCTTTAGTTTATCGGGCCGTGAAGCTAGCTTTGCTTTTACCGGTTGCAACCGCAACCGTTGAAAGATGTTTATCGAAATTGAAGCTTATCAAGACGGATTTACGCAATCGAATGGGCCCAGAATTTTTGAACAATGCTATGGTTTGTGCGGTCGAGAAGGATTGTTTACAAAAAGTAAAAGACGACGATGTGATGGAACGATTTCAAGCTATGTAGAAAAGAAGAGGACAAATCTATTAGGTATTTGTTTTACTTTATTTACTTATTGTCGTTTTTTTAATATTGTATGATTGCACGGTGAAATTTTTTTTTGGGACACCCCTGAGTTAATGTTCTGGTTCGCCACTGGTGACCACTACGCGCCCATGTCATCTAACTCTATCCTTATGGAAAACTGTATGGGCGCAGATGAAAAACTGCATGATTCCCATGACGACGTTACGTACCCATTTAGAGATTGTTAACTGCAGTGGCGCGCAAGGTGGTGATGGCAACGTTAGCTGTTATTCTAGTGATGTTACTCGTATGTTTCTTGATTATGGAAATGTTAGGAGTATGGGGTGCCGGTTTTTGTTCTCTGGGGTTGCGACCGAGATGATTGGGAATAGTCCGGCGATATCGTTGGATATTCAAGTGGTTAGATTGGGGTGGTGGCGTAGGGGTGGTTGTGATTGTTCGGTTGGTGCGGAGTGTACGGAGATTTGTGTCCCGGTTGATGGAAGCGATGGGCATCGGTGTAGGTGTAAGACTGGGTTTGTTGGCGATGGGTATAAAGCCGGATCCGGCTGCCGGAGCATGAAAGGTATGTTTCCGTTCACCGGTGCTATTATTGGTTCTTTCTAATTTAAACTTGTAGTGTACTAGTATCGAGTATAGTTTACAATACCGATATGAATACACCTTTAACTGAATGAGTAAATACAACAAATAAAGTAGTTATATGCTCCAAATGCTACTGACATAAAATCATAAACATAAATAATACCGGTTCTTAAATTTTTTATATATGTATTTATGATAATATCGGTTGACTTTGTTGCTTTATTAGTACGCTAGTGTAATTGATATAATTTATGATACTAAAAATAATATATTTTAAAGGATAATTATTAGTCACATAATTGCTTTGAAGTATTAAATGAACCGTTCATTATATTGTGGAAAAGAATACGATTTAGAGGCATGAATATGATTCATTTGCCGTAGATTTATCATTATTTTATTTATGGTACTAGGTATTGGTTGTATAGCGGTTGAATAATAAGTGTAATACATGAGAGGTGTGAAAAGAATTGCAAGTTGTATTTGAGATAAGGATGGAGAGATAGGTTGCATACTTTCTTGGATCGAGAATCGGAAGCAACTTCTATTAATAGAATGAAAGATGACAATGATCGGTTTCACCTAAGTTGTCATACCAAACAATAGATGAGTGAATGCTTGAAACACCAAGATTTTAGAAAAAAATGTGTTCGAAGTCAGGTTAACATCAATGTCTACGTATTCAGGCTTAGTAGATGACCCACACGTGTTTGTTGCAAGCGAGCAACCGAACAATAAATGAGATAGATGAGATGTAGACTACAAATGGAGCAACTATTTTTTTGTCATGATTTAATCGAACTTTTAAAGGTTCAAACGGAAATTTCACTTACAAATCATACTAATTTTAAGGAGTGCTCCGTCCCACAATCTGTCACTGTAAATACATGATCCAAGGGAGTTCATGCGAGCTTCAAATAAAGCATAGAGTTTACTAATTTATATATTAAGAAAATTTTACATGAATATATGTATCTGCTCTACTAAAAGTGTGAAAGGCCGGAAAAAAAAATAAATCTAAATTTATTAAAAATGAATGGATTATATAAACCAAATAAAAAATGGGCATGGTATATCGTCAAAGGATCATTATTGTTCAAAGGCGGCTTTGTCTTACCAACAGTGTTGCTTTCTTCAGGAATTCAACCGAATTTAATTTTCAACGATTACTAGCTCAGTATCTAGACACGCTATCTTGACATATGCATTTTGCAATCTAAAGTCTATCTTGCAAGGAGTAAATGAAAGTATAAGCATATTGGGTCTATTAAAATCCTATTATAAGATTGCAAAGTTTGAATTTCAATTCATTTGTTTATTAGGTGTAGTGTGAGATATTGGTGGGTAATAATAGGAGATCTAGAGGAATCTGGGTTTGATCGTTGAGTCAAATGAGTTTTACCTGTAATTTCATCGCCGTGTTCATAGACGAGTGGACTATTGGGTTTTCTGTAGAATTGATGGTGAACTTGAGTTACTATTACAATATTCTGTTTGCTCCGGTGAATGCTCCACAATACTCAAAATTAATTCTGTTGGCATTCAAAAATATAAATTACAACGTATGAACAATATCGTGGCAACGTAGACCTAAGTGAAGTGGTCATATTGGATCCTTGGGAACCATCACAAGTACGGCCGACATCTATTTATTTAAACTAGAATGCCGTGTCGTCCAGCGGAGCCTAGAAGAAGATGACTCGCGCAGACAGCTGACTCCTTTTCAATAGAAAAGAATAGCCCAAACCAACCCAGCTGCCTGGTCAATCTCAGAAAGAAGATAGGCCGGCAAACCGGAGACGTACGACCACGGTCCCGACCTTACCAGCACCGGGGGTGTACTAATCAATGAACCCCCGAAACGTACTTTCTTTTCTGACAAAATCAACCAAGCCTAACCGGTCACGACCACTTGAGAAGCTGGTCGCTAGAAAGAAGCGACGAGGAAGCGAAGCTGTCTACGAAGCTTTGCTTCTCCCCTGTAGTCGTAATACTCGGCTCGTCGCTGCTTTGATTCAAAAGGTAACCGATGGTTCCCGACTTTCTCTGGTTTCCGCAACCGTAACCCTTTTTCGATTACATAAACTTTTTTTCTTTTTATAGCGATACGCTCTAAAAAAAGTGAAGGATAATTACGTAATTTTGGATTTCTAAAAAGCATTACAATAATCTGTAACGTGTACGGATAACTTTAGACATATTAATTAATTATTAACGTAGGAAGCTGGATGACCATTTTATATATTTATTTTGTTTTGTTTATCTTAGCTTATAGAGAATTTTATATACATCAATTATTTGATCACGTCTATATCTAGAGTTATTGTTTTGGACACTCTTTGTTAGAAGCATTCACATTCTATATCATAAATTCTGTGAGAAAAGTTTTTATATTATAAAAAGTGATCGTAAATGATTGTGAGTGAAGTAGAAAGAAAATATTAGTGTTTATCTGTATATTTGGGGGACACTGTTTATCCTGTATAATTTTTTAATATATTTTAAAAGTGGTTGTAAGTGAAGAAAAAAATTATAATATAAAAGTATAAAAGTTATTATTAAATTAAAAGTAAAAAAGAAAATGTAATTATCTTTTGTATAATTATAGGGTAAAAATGATAGATAGAATGTGAATGCTCTAACCAATCAGTGAATTGAACTTCTCTATATGTAATCTATTTAAAATCTGTAGTAAGTGAGGGTCAAAAATGGCATGCTTCTATTTTCTATTATCATACATCAAACTTATAATGATTTTATTTGTTTAAAGATAACCTTATTATTAAAGTATATCAACTCACCTACGTTGTTGAACTAATATGCCAATTTTTTGTTAGTTATAATATTTGATTTTTTTTATTGGTAATGGTAACCTAAGAGTTATGGATAAATATTTTTTCTTGCCTCCAAAAATGTGATTTTTAATTTATTGGATATATTAAATAGGGAGCCATATAATGGTGAAGGGTAAGACTTTTGTTTTTGTTTATTTCATTTGCTTTTATATTTTAGAAAAAGAAAATGAAAACTTAATCGAAGATTTTAATGGTTGGAAATTACGTAAAAAAATATTTGTTATTTCTCCTTTAGTTATAAACAACTAGCTGGGGACTTTAGTGGTGAATAATTTACGACTAGACCCCAAATCTCCATCGTTTAGTTAATTCAAGTCAAATCTCATTATTCATGATTAAAAATATATTATTTCTAATTATTTAAAAATTAAGTTTTCAAACTAGATGAAAACTGCTAAAGGGCTACATTACCGAACCCGGTGGGGCACGTCTATTTTAAAATTGCAACATGTTCTTTCTTTTTCTTTGTTTAGTGAGAAATGCATCATTGTTGATTAAAAAATAATATTATAGTTATCATTCCCTAAAAATGGCAATGTTTTCTTATCACACCAGAGTTTAAAAACTGCAGGATCAGTTTTATGAATTAAAAATAGAGTTAATCATAGTAACACGAATCGCAGCTAAAACCGCCATAAGTGGGTTACTAACTTACTACCGGTAAAATCAGCGACAAATAATTTTACTTTTTATTTATGTTTGTGATGGTGGCTTCTTGGCATAGTGTTATCAGGTGTTCATCCTTATTAAGGTGATAATGCGAGTTCAAAACTCACAAGTATACAAAAGATGATTTTAAAGTCGATTTTAAGAGAATTTTTACCGTTAAATTAAAGAACTATGTTTGCAATGTAAATAACATCTAGATATGGTAATTTCTGTGGCAAAATTAGTCGTTAATTCTGATTGTCGTAAATTTGTCGTTGATCGCGCGATGTTCCTTGTAGCAAGTTCGTCGCAAAATTGCACTTTCCATATAGCAATTCATACGAACTGTATCTAATTTTTTTTTATAATAAATCTAACTAGCAGGCTCATCTGGTTGCAATCCTTCAAAATATTTCTCTGGTCATTGTGGAGGGACTGGTAGAATTGGAGTTCTAGTCGGAGGTATTCTCTATTCCTATATATATTCAGTTGTATTTTAAGTTTTATATACAAAACATATCAAGCTAACGCTAGTTGTTGTTTTCTTCAGCTGTTTTTGTTGGGGCTTCATTGATTGTGTGCATAGGCTTGATTATATGCTACATTCGTCGTCGGAGCATTCTAAGATCTCGAAGTAGAGTAAGCAGACAGTTTTACCAAGCTAAAGGTATCACAATTCCGGGCAAACTCCACAGTGGCGAATGGGTAGCAATTAAAAGGATCAAACACCGGTCTGATGCCGACGACAGCATTGATCAAGTCATGAACGAGATCAAACTTCTTTCATCAGTAAGCCATCCAAACCTTGTGCGGTTATTAGGTTGTTCGGTTGATAAAGATGAGCAAATCCTCGTTTACGAGTTCATGCCAAATGGGACTTTGTGCCAACATTTACAAAAAGAGAGAGGAACGGGCTTGCTTGGCCCGTTCGCCTCACAATCGCTACGGAAACCGGTCAAGCGATTGCCTATCTACACTCAAATCTTGATCCTCCAATCTACCATAGAGATGTGAAATCTAGCAACATATTGTTAGATTATAGTTATACAACTAAAGTAGCAGATTTTGGCCTTTCTAGACTAGGAATAATGGAGTCATCACATATTTCAACTGCTCCACAAGGCACACCAGGATACTTAGACCCTGAGTATCATCAAAACTTTCATTTATCTGATAAGAGTGACGTTTATAGCTTTGGAGTTGTGTTAGTTGAGATTATAACGGCTTTTAAAGCCTTAGATTTTTCTCGACGACATAATGAGGTTAATCTAGCAGCACTCGCTGTTGATCGAATCAAAAGGGGATGTCTTGATGAAATAATTGACCCGTCCCTTGAGCATAATAAAGACATGTGGACCTATTCGTCGATCCATAAGGTTGCTGAGCTGGTATTCAGATGTCTTGAATTTCATAGTGAGATGAGACCTTCTATGGCTGAGGTGGCAGCCGAGTTAGACTGAATACGGGTTTCTTGAGAAGAAAAAACTAGTTTATCATTGGACGGAACTAATCATTCATCGGTATCTATTGTCAATGAGAAACAGATGAGTCAAGAGGTCAAGATTGATGAATCTGATAAGAAAGGTTTGCTTGATAACATGATATCTATTGTCAATGAGAAACAGATGAGTCAAGAGGTCAAGATTGATGAATCTGATAAGAAAGGTTTGCTTGATAACATGAACTCGACCGATAAGCAAAACGTATCATCAAATTATGCAGATGATCAATGGCTAAGCGAGTCGAGCTCCCCCTCATCCAACGGTAGACTTGGTTCTGGTTCAAAGGTGTAAACTGTAAGACAATACTCATCGTTCTAGTTTTATTGTGCAACTTTTATGGTATAAAAGTACAGCTTGATTGTTTTGTGACTTTGAATGTACTTTTTTGAGCTTGAGAATGATTGACTTTTATTTGTATATATATTTCTCAAAAACTACAACCTGTGTTGAACTAAAATAAATTCAATTATAATGATCTGTTTGGTATATTTAAATTCAGTAATCTAAGATTAACATGGTATATCTTAATGTTCACTAGTTTGTACTTTATCTACCTTATATTGGTTGTTGAAGTATATTTAGTACAGCTGTCAACAAACATGAATCTGGAACAGATCTTCAAGAACACCACAAATACCCAAACAATATTATTAATAACCCTAAACAAGATCTGAATCACCACAGACGACGATTACAATCAAACAAATATCACTCAACATCTCACAAAATTATCAACACGATAATATTCTACGAACAACAGATCCACTCATAACCTAAAGCACAGATTCAAGACGAATCAGTGTTACAAAGTATGAAAACCCTAATAGCCCTTTGAGAGATTTGTTGACTGAATGAATAGTCTAAACACAGGACTCTCTATACATATATGGTAGACATCATGTACGAGTATAATACACCAGATTGTATAATACGTTGAGGAATGGGCCAGCGCAATAGCCGGCCCATTACTTATTCCTTCAATCTCTGCTACAAGCCCACAACCATGCTAGCCCATATCTGCTACAAGCTCAGCAATGTATAACACCTCGCACAAGACCATTTATATATTAGTACAATTATAAACATATGGAAGAAAATATATGTTACACCAACTATGTGTAACAAGTCATTATAAGTTATTGAGATGAAGTAGGTATTATCATTTTAACAAGAACACACGTTTTTCTTACGAGATTTGATCATCAATAATGCTATGGTTGGTATATTTAAATTCAGTAATTTGAGATTAACATAGTATATCTTAACTTTCACTACTTTCTACTGTATCTACATTATATTGGTTGTTGAAGTATACTTAGTAGCACACATGTTTTTCTTACGAGATTTCATCAACAAATTATCGCAATTATAAGTTATATATTCAAATTCTTGTTGCTTAATTATATAAAATATTTAATCAATGCAAATGAAGACGGAGGTAGCAACTCGCAGCCGGATCATAGTCTAAGGAATGTCTTGATGATCAAAGTGATTTTGGTTTTACAACGAATGGAATTGCAACTTATATCAATTTTACAATGGCCATAAAAGGAAATAAAAACTATTACTTGGCTATAATACTGGAGAACGAGAAAGTGAATATTCTAAATATGGGAGATGATGTGATGAGCTGATCTAGTAAATCTCTCTCATTATTCTTCTTTTTAACACTCCTCCTCAAGTTACATAGTTGTATTTCCAAAATTCAACTTGCTAAGACATTTATGCAAGGTTTTTTCATTGACAGCTTTTGTTAATACAACGGCGAGTTGCTCTTCTGATAGAACAAATGGAAGCATAATGATCTTTGCTTCCAACTTTTCTTTAATGAAGTGTCGATCTACCTCTATATGTTTCGTTTACTGATGTTGCACTGGATTTTCCAAAATTTGAATGGCAGTTTATTGTCACTCACAATGCTAGTGGTTTCTTGTGGAGGATACCCTATCTTAGTTAAAAGCCTTCAAATCTAAAGGACTTCGGTTAACCCCCTTGCTATTCCTCTAAATTCAGCTTAGCACTTGAGAGAGCTACCACCTTTTGCTTTT
The DNA here is from genome assembly GCA_947069175.1 of Scalesia atractyloides. Classification (NCBI taxonomy): domain Eukaryota; kingdom Viridiplantae; phylum Streptophyta; class Magnoliopsida; order Asterales; family Asteraceae; genus Scalesia; species Scalesia atractyloides. The sequence continues at coordinate 10,815,852 of CAMTDV010000023.1, read as the reverse complement.
TACTTCTACATGTAACAAGATTTCCACCAACCATGGTAAAGTACCCTGATGTAGACCTTTGATTACCTTTATCTCCTGCCCAGTCTGCATCGGTGTATAGTTGAGTCCTTAGATGACCATTGGTTTGAACAAAACTCCATGACCAGCTGTTCCCTTAAGATGCCTGTAAAATTCGTAAAACTCATCCATATCGGCACTTTGGGGTTGATGCATAAACTGACTTACTACTCCAACAGCATATGCTATATCGGGATGAGTGTGTGAAGGATACATTTATATTCCCACCATTCTTTGTATTTTTCCCTGTCAGCTAACTCCGCTTTTTCCTCCGTATACAATTTTTGATTCACAATCATCGGAGTGTCTGGTGGTATGTAATCAATCATACCAATTTCTGCTTGTAGGTCAAGAACATACTTCTTTTGACACGAAAATTCCTTGTTTTGATCTTAGAACTTCAATTCCAAGGAAGTACTTGAATCCATAGAATCCATAAATCAAATAAAAATCAAAACTTTAACGCAATCACTCATCCAATGTAGGTAGTCTAATGAAATTAGCCAAACAAAGTCATTGAAACAAGCATGAACAAAGTAATTTTAGGAAAACAAAGCATAATCGAAGACTAAAAAGCACAAACGAGAACACCCGGATGACGAGATGACGACCCGAACGATTGCTGCACTTTAGATCTTCAACCGATTATTTTGAAGGCTCTAAACTACTCCAGCTATGCTCCAAAATTCGCCCAAGGTTTTCTTAATTCGCCAAAGTTAGGGTTTCTTATGATAAAAATTAAGTTTTTATATGATTCCCTTCAAAACCCTGCAGCAGCTCGAAATTATCTGCAGATACAACCCTCTCGCGCACCGCGAGAGGGATAACGACGGTTGTCGCGGCCTGCCACCACCGTGTCCATTTCTTGCGCTTTCTTTTTTCCCTCTCGCCACCCGCGAGAGGGTCTTTAAATGTTATCGTGGGCCGCCAAAAACATGATTTCCAGAATTTTAACTTATTTTCAGCACCCGAACTCTCCAGCTCGCTCTAGGACTTGACCACTTCGTGTTTTATATCAATTTCCACACTTTCCAGCTGTTTTAAACTCACAAGTCCTGCAAAACGCAATTGGATCAATAGTATACACATTCTAATGAAAACGACACTGAAACTAACGGAAATCTATACAAACTATACACGAATAACTGATGTATTTTGCAATACATCAAATGGCCCCACACTTACTCTTTTTTGGTCCTCGAAAAATAATCTATGCAAACGGAATCACAGTAAAGTAAATAATCGGGTCAAAAGCTATGTATACTTATCAAAGTCAAAACTTGTGTTAGCCACGATTGCAGATATATTTGTCCTCTTAAACCCAAACCCGGTTCCAAGCCCTTATCATGCAAATTTACTTCAAGTGCGGTCAATCTACCTAGGGTCTCACGCTAGAAGCCACAGTCCATCTAATCCTACCTCAAGCTTATAGAACAAAAGGAACGATCACTGGACCAATTCCTAAGCGTTTTATACCAAAATTAAGAGAATTTAAAACCAAATTTTCTTTCTTTCTCTTTTTTTTCTTTTTCTTTACTTGTGCGTAGACGTTGCTTTACCTAACCCAGAGGCTTTCTCAACCAGAGTCACCATCCCCGAGAGTGACAACGTGAGCGTCGGTAATTTTTTTTGCAATTTTGATTTCGACACATCCCAGAGACTTTCTAAGTCAGAGTCACCATCCCCAACGAAGATTACGTAGGCATGCGCTACTTTTCTTAGTTTCTAGCTCAATTTATTCTATTTTTATTATTTTTCCATTTTTCATGATTAAAAATTCTAACAATTTTGGCTTATAACAGCATTCCTTATACTATTATTGGCGTTTTCAATTTCCATTTTTCCTAGAAGAGTACCCACTAGTAAACCGACAATTAATGTATATATTAAGATCAAAGGAACCTAGAACCAAACCGGGCCTATTCACATATCCCAAACGACACAAGCTCGACTATTTTTATCTCATATTATCATTATTTGAACCCGAATAAAACCCCATCTTTTCTATCATTTTCCGTCTTATTTTGCAAACTTCTTCATTTAAAAAACATTTTCTCATTTTTTCAATTTGTTTCTTTTTATATTTCACATTTTCTATTTTTTTTTCAAAATTTATGACTCAAGCTAAACTAAAAACTATGTATCCCATCCCCACACTTATATTGGTTGTTGAAGTATATTTAGTACAGCTGTCAACAAACATGAATCTGGAACAGATCTTCAAGAACACCACAAATACCCAAACAATATTATTAATAACCCTAAACAAGATCTGAATCACCACAAACAACGATTACAATCAAACAAATATCACTCAACATCTCACAAAATTATCAACACGATAATCTTCTACGAACAACAGATCCACTCATAACCTAAAGCACAGATTCAAGACGAATCAGTGTTACAAAGTTTGAAAACCCTAATAGCCCTTTGAGAGATTCGTTGACTGAATGAATAGTCTAGACACAAGACTCTCTATATATATGGTAGACATCATGTACGAGTATAATACACCAGATTGTATAATACGTTGAGGAATGGGCCAAGGCAATAGCCGGCCCATTACTTATTCCTTCAATCTCTGCTACAAGCCCACAACCATGCTAGCCCATATCTGCTACAAGCTCAGCAATGTATAACACGTCGCACAAGACCATTTATATATTAGTACAATTATAAACATATGGAAGAAAATATATGTTACACCAACTATGTGTAACAAGTCATTATAAGTTACTGAGATGAAGTAGGTGTTATCATTTTAACAAGAACACATGTTTTTCTTACGAGATTTGATCATCAATAATGCTATGGTTGGTATATTTAAATTCAGTAATTTGAGATTAACATAGTATATCTTAACTTTCACTACTTTCTACTGTATCTACATTATATTGGTTGTTGAAGTATACTTAGTAGCACACATGTTTTTCTTACGAGATTTCATCAACAAATTATAGCAATTATAAGTTATATATTCAAATTCTTGTTGCTTAATTATATAAAATATTTAATCAATGCAAATGATGACGGAGGTAGCAACTCGCAGCCGGATCATAGTCTAAGGAATGTCTTGAGGATCAAAGTGATTTTGGTTTTACAACGAATGGAATTGCAACTTATATCAATTTTACAATGGCCATAAAAGGAAATAAAAACTATTGCTTGGCTGTAATACTGGAGAACGAGAAAATGAATATTCTAAATATGGGAGATGATGTGATGAGGTGATCTAGTAAATCTCTCTCAATATTCTTCGTTTTAACACTCCCCCTCAAGTTAAATAGTTGTATTTCCAAAATTCAACTTGCTAAGATATTTATGCAAGGTTTTTTTATTGACAGCTTTTGTTAATACAACGGCGAGTTGCTCTTCTGGTAGAACAAATGGTAGCATGATGATCTTTGCTTCCAACTTTTCTTTAATGAAGTGTCGATCTACCTCTATATGTTTCGTTTACTGATGTTGCACTAGATTTTCCGAAATTTGAATGGCAGTTTTATTGTCACTCACAATGTTAGTGGTTTCTTATGGAGGATACCCTATCTTAGTTAAAAGCCTTCAAATCTAAAGGACTTCGGTTAACCCCCTTGCTATTCCTCTAAATTCAGCTTAGCACTTAAGAGAGCTACCACCTTTTGCTTTTTACTTCTACATGTAACAAGATTTCCACCAACCAAGGTAAAGTACCCTGATGTAGACCTTCGATTACCTTTATCTCCTGCCCAGTCTGCCTCGGTGCATAGTTGAGTCCTTAGATGACCATTTGGTTTGAACAAAACTCCATGACCAACTGTTCCCTTAAGATGCCTGTAAAATTCGTAAAACTCATCTATATCGGCACTTTGGGGTTGATGCATAAACTGACTTACTACTCCCACAGCATATGCTATATCGGGATGAGTGTGTGAAGGATACATTAATATTCCCACCATTCGTTGGTATTTTTCCCTGTCAGCTAACTCCGCTTTTTCCTCCGTATACAATTTTTGATTCACAATCATCGGAGTGTCTGGTGGTATGTAATCAATCATACCAGTTTCTGCTTGTAGGTCAAGAACATACTTCTTTTGACACAAAAATTCCTTGTTTTGATCTTAGAACTTCAATTCCAAGGAAGTACTTGAATCCATAGAATCCATAAATCAAATAAAAATCAAAACTTTAACGCAATCACTCATCCAATGTAGGTAGTCTAATGAAATTGGCCAAACAAAGTCATTGAAACAAGCATGAACAAAGTAATTTTAGGAAAACAAAGCATAATCGAAGACTAAAAAGCACAAACGAGAACACCCGGACGACGAGATGACGACCCGAACGATTGCTGCACTTTAGATCTTCAACCGATTATTTTGAAGGCTCTAAACTACTCCAGCTATGCTCCAAAATTTGCCCAGGGTTTTCTTAGCTCGCCAAAGTTAGGGTTTCTTATGATAAAAATTAAGTTTTTATATGATTCCCTTCAAAACCCTGCAGCAGCTCGAAATTATCTGCAGATACAACCCTCTCGCGCACCGCGAGAGGGATAACGACGGTTGTCGCGGCCTGCCACCACCGTGTCCATTTCTTGCGCTTTCTTTTTTCCCTCTCGCCACCCGTGAGAGGGTCTTTAAATGTTATCGTGGGCCGCCAGAAACATGATTTCCAGAATTTTAACTTATTTTCAGCACCCGAACTCTCCAGCTCGCTCTAGGACTTGACCACTTCGTGTTTTATATCAATTTCCACACTTTCCAGCTGTTTTAAACTCACAAGTCCTGCAAAACGCAATTGGATCAATAGTATACACATTCTAACGAAAACGACACTGAAACTAACGGAAATCTATACAAACTATACACGAATAACTGATGTATTTTGCAATACATCAAATGGCCCCACACTTACTCTTTTTTCGTCCTCGAAAAATAATCTATGCAAACGGAATCACAATTAAGTAAATAATCGGGTCAAAAGCTATGTATACTTATTAAAGTCAAAACTTGTGTTAGCCACGATTGCAGATATATTTGTCATCTTAAACCCAAACCCGGTTCCAAGCCCTTATCATGCAAATTTACTTCAAGTGCGGTCAATCTACCTAGGGTCTCACACTAGAAGCCACAGTCCATCTAATCCTACCTCAAGCTTATAGAACAAAGGAACGATCACTGGACCAATTCCTAAGCGTTTTATACCAAAATTAAGAGAATTTAAAACCAAATTTTCTTTCTTTCTCTTTTTTTTTCTTTTTCTTTACTTGTGTGTAGACGTTGCTTTACCTAACCCAGAGGTTGTCTCAACCAGAGTCACCATCCCCGAGAGTGACAACGTGAGCGTCGGTAATTTTTTTGCAATTTTGATTTTGACACATCCCAGAGACATTCTAAATCAGAGTCACCATCCCCAACGAAGATTACGTAGGCCTGCGCTACTTTTCTTAGTTTCTAGCTCAATTTATTCTATTTTTATTATTTTTCCATTTTTCATGATTAAAAATTCTAACAATTTTGGCTTATAACAACATTCCTTATACTATTATTGGCGGTTTCAATTTCCCATTTTTTCCGAGAAGAGTACCCACTAGTAAACCGACAATTAATGTATATATTAAGATCAAAGGAACCTAGAACTAAACCGGGCCTATTCACATATCCCAAACTAGACACAAGCTCGACTATTTTTATCTCATATTATCATTATTTGAACCCGAATAAAACCCCATCTTTTCTATCATTTTCCGTCTTATTTTGCAAACTTCTTCATTTAAAAAACATTTTCTCATTTTTTCAATTTGTTTTTTTTATATTTCACATTTTCTATTTTTTTTTTCAAAATTTATGACTCAAGCTAAACTAAAAACTATGTATCCCATCCCCACACTTATATTGGTTGTTGAAGTATATTTAGTACAGCTGTCAACAAACATGAATCTGGAACAGATCTTCAAGAACACAACAAATACCCAAACAATATTATTAATAACCCTAAACAAGATCTGAATCACCACAAACAACGATTACAATCAAACAAATATCACTCAACATCTCACAAAATTATCAACACGATAATCTTCTACGAACAACAGATCCATTCATAACCTAAAGCACAGATTCAAGACGAATCAGTGTTACAAAGTATGAAAACCCTAATAGCCCTTTGAGATATTTGTTGACTGAATGAATAGTCTAGACACAAGACTCTCTATATATATATGGTAGACATCATGTACGAGTATAATACACCAGATTGTATAATACGTTGAGGAATGGGCCAGGGCAATAGCCGGCCCATTACTTATTCCTTCAATCTCTCCTACAAGCCCACAACCATGCTAGCCCATATCTGCTACAAGCTCACCAATGTATAACACCTCGCACAAGACCATTTATATATTAGTACAATTATAAACATATGGAAGAAAATATATGTTACACCATCTATGTGTAACAAGTCATTATAAGTTATTGAGATGAAGTAGGTATTATCATTTTAACAAGAACACATGTTTTTCTTACGAGATTTGATCATCAATAATGCTATGGTTGGTATACTTAAATTCAGTAATTTGAGATTAACATAGTATATCTTAACTTTCACTACTTTGTATTGTATCTACATTATATTGGTTGTTGAAGTATACTTAGTAGCACACATGTTTTTCTTACGAGATTTCATCAACAGATTATCGCAATTATAAGTTATATATTCAAATTCTTGTTGCTTAATTATATAAAATATTTAATCAATGCAAATGATGACGGAGGTAGCAACTCGCAGCCGGATCATAGTCTAAGGAATGTCTTGAGGATCAAAGTGATTTTGGTTTTACAACGAATGGAATTGCAACTTATATCAATTTTACAATGGCCATAAAAGGAAATAAAAACTATTGCTTGGCTGTAATACTGGAGAACGAGAAAATGAATATTCTAAATATGGGAGATGATGTGATGAGGTGATCTAGTAAATCTCTCTCAATATTCTTCGTTTTAACACTCCCCCTCAAGTTAAATAGTTGTATTTCCAAAATTCAACTTGCTAAGATATTTATGCAAGGTTTTTTTATTGACAGCTTTTGTTAATACAACGGCGAGTTGCTCTTCTGGTAGAACAAATGGTAGCATGATGATCTTTGATTCCAACTTTTCTTTAATGAAGTGTCGATCTACCTCTATATGTTTCGTTTACTGATGTTGCACTAGATTTTCCGAAATTTGAATGGCAGTTTTATTGTCACTCACAATGCTAGTGGTTTCTTATGGAGGATACCCTATCTTAGTTAAAAGCCTTCAAATCTAAAGGACTTCGGTTAACCCCCTTGCTATTCCTCTAAATTCAGCTTAGCACTTAAGAGAGCTACCACCTTTTGCTTTTTACTTCTACATGTAACAAGATTTCCACCAAACAAGGTAAAGTACCCTGATGTAGACCTTCGATTACCTTTATCTCCTGCCCAGTCTGCTCGGTGCATAGTTGAGTCCTTAGATGACCATTTGGTTTGAACAAAACTCCATGACCACTGTTCCCTTAAGATGCCTGTAAAATTCGTAAAACTCATCTATATCGGCACTTTGGGGTTGATGCATAAACTGACTTACTACTCCCACAGCATATGCTATATCGGGATGAGTGTGTGAAGGATACATTAATATTCCCACCATTCGTTGGTATTTTTCCCTGTCAGCTAACTCCGCTTTTTCCTCCGTATACAATTTTTGATTCACAATCATCGGAGTGTCTGGTGGTATGTAATCAATCATACCAGTTTCTGCTTGTAGGTCAAGAACATACTTCTTTTGACACAAAAATTCCTTGTTTTGATCTTAGAACTTCAATTCCAAGGAAGTACTTGAGTCTTCCTAGGTCTTTCATTTCAAACTCTGTAAATAGGTTCTCTTTTAGTTTGACTATTTCTTCTTTATCATCTCCAATAATGATCATGTCATCAACATAGATTATTAGCCAGGATATGAGTTTATTTCTTCGTTTGAGGAACAATATATGATTTATGTTGCTTTGTTTGAACCCGCAGCTTTTCATGGCTACGGTGAATCTACTGAACCATGCTTTGGGACACCGCTTTAGCCCATAGAGATCTTTCTTTAGAAGGCAAACTTCACCTTTCTTGAATCATCTGTAAACCCATGTGGGGCATTTTTAACATCCAATGGATTGGCCACCCTTTGTTTGCTGCTACGGAGAAGAGAATTCTGATAGTATTAATCTTTGCAACTGGAGAAAAGGACTTAGAACAATCAATTCTGTATGTTTGCGTGTAACCTTTGGCCACTAACCTCGCTTTATATCTTTCAATCGTACCATCGGGTTTATATTTGATTGTAAAGACCCATCGACACCCAATCATTTTCTTTCCTGCTAGCAGGATACATTTCCCCATGTGTTGTTCTTCATCAATGCTTTCATTTCTTCTTTCATTGCCTGTTTCCAACGTTTGACTTCAAAGCTTGTTTTCTATTAGTGGGGATGGCTTCAGAGTATAGGGATGAGGTCAAGGCTTGAGCTTCTTCAGATGGATTTCCTTTGGCGATGTTAGCCACAGGATATATACTTCCTCGTGACTCTTTTTCTGGAAGGTATCTTTTTGGTGGAACTCCTCGGTTTGTTCTTGGTGGCAACACATATCTTTCTTATGTGTCTTCTTGCATTTGCTCTGTTGGAATGTCTTATTGTGTGAAAGGATTCTCTTGTTCTTGTATGCTCTCACCATGTTATGTTGTCTCATTAGAAATATTTTCAAGAACTTCAGTAGAGTTAGGTATAGACTAAGGATGCGTATCACTTAACTCGGGTATCAGGTTGGGAGTAGTTTGTGGGGTGGCCTAGTGCTTGCGTCTTCTACTTGTGTGGATGAAGATGACTCATGTTGGATACTAGAGCTTACTTCATGGGAGACATACTTTAACCAACTTAACGTGTCAAGACATGTTTCCTCCTGATTATTATTTTGGATGCATAATAGTACTCAGTTTCAAGAAATCACAGTTCATAGTGGTGAACACGTGTCTAGTTTTTGGATTGTAGCATCGGTATCCCTTTTGAGTCAACCCATACCCAATAAAGACTCTTTTCAGCACATGCATCGAGTTTAGTTCTCTCCAATTTTGGAATATGAACAAACACTATGCATCCAAAAATTCAGGGTTCAAGGGTAAGAATGAAGGGATGTTTAGTAGTTTTTGAGAGAACTTGTAATGTTGTTTATAATTTCAAGATCATGGTCGGAAGTCGATTGATTAGGTATGTGGCAGTAGTAATGGACTCTAGCCAAAAAGACTTTGGAACTCGTGACTCTATTAGGAGAGCTCGAGTTATTTCTAAGAGAATGCTGTTTTTTCATTCCGCAACACCATTCTGTTCTGAGTATGTGGACAAGTGGTTTGATGAGTTATGCCTCTGGTTTGAAAGAATTGCTTCATATTGGTGTTAACAAATCGGCCCCATCATCGGATCAAAAGATTTGAATATTTTTCTGAAATTGGGTTTGGATCATGTGGTAAAAAATGATGAATTTGTCAAGAACATCATATTTGTTTTTTAATAAGTGCATCCATGTTATTCGTGTACAATCACAAAGAAACGAAAGTTTTGCCCCCCAACAATTGGGGCTGGTCCCCATACACATGAGTGGATTAATGAAAAGGGTAACAACTCTTGTGTTATTCAGCTTAAATGTTTTCAGAATGCGACTTACAACTAGAAGGAAACAACTTAGGAAATAAAATATGCAAATAACCCGTAGAAGATACATGTCCCAATCTTCTGTGCCATAGCCAAGCCTCACGTTCCGTTGTCCCATGAGAAAGCATCACTGTACCATTTTGAGTCACCTCATACACATAGTATCACCCTTGTCTTTCAGTGCCACGTCCAATTATCACTCCCGTCTTGATATCCTTTAAGATACAAAAAGTGGGCTGCATGAGAACTGAACAATTCAACTTATTTGTTACATGACTTATCGAAAGGAGCTTATGAGATAACGATGGGACATAGATACAATTAGAAAGCTTTAATGTTGGAGAACTTTCGATGCCCCCCCCCCCACTTTTCACACTCATTGCTTCTCCATTGGTTGTTTGTATATACGTTTTAGTAGGTTTGGTTGATGTGGAAAAATCTGATAATCGTAAGTCATGGTGTCGGTGGCCCCACAATCAAATATCAATGATTGTTTGTGAGCCATATTTACCATGCTAGTAAGTTTTGGGTGGATTTTGCAATTTGCAAAACTTTCTGTTATAAAAGGGACAAATGCGGTGGCCTTTAAATTTTCAAGGGGTGAAAAACAACTTTTAAAAAAATGAATCAGGGTTTCGAGGTATATCTCTCAACCCCACTACCTTTACTCATTGAAAACACCCCTTGTCATCTTCTCCAAGAGTTGCCGCCACCCCTCCAAACGCGATAGTGCTCCGGTCGTTGCTTCTGATGTTTGTATCACCGTTTCCTACGACGGCTGAAGTTTTGCCTTTCTATATCTCTTGTCCGTTAGTTCTGGGGTTCTTTTAATGCTCATCGAACCACCACTCAGGGTAGCCGACTAGTTGGAAGCAATGTTCTTTGGTATGTTTCGTCATACAGCAGTGGTCACATTTAAGATGCGATTTGTCTTCCTTGACCGATGGTGCATTCCTTTTTCCCTCAAACCAACGGTTTCCTTCGGTCACAAGCCCAAACCCTTCTGATTCGGTAGCAACTAAGCATGCCGCTATGCCCTATGCATCGTTATTCGTTAATATCTTTTGGCCGTTTCATGGGATTTGGATCGATTATGTCAATTTCTCCCCATATCCACTGTAATGTGATCCAGAAATCTTCAAGAGAAATATCGTTTTATTTGATGTCGTTAGCCTTGACATGAATGTTAAACGTCTGCAATTTGTATTTTCTTGTTGTTGTAGGTAATAACCAGGGCATCCCACAATGTTATTGCAGTGGGATACTCGGTTAGATTGCCTGCGAGTGCGGGTTCAATATTTTGAATCAACCATGAAAAAACAATTAAATCTTCGTGCTCCATTGCTCATATTTTTCACTTGTTTGATCTCGAGGATCCGAAGTAAGATATGATAATAGGGATTTTGCGCCTATGGCAAATCGAATCATTCGGATCCATAGCGCGTAGTTTTGACTATTGAGTTTGAGATTAATTTGGAGATTATCGGATAATTTTGGGTTTTGAGTTTGGGTATTCAGGCCATTTTTAACAGATTTGCTAGTTGTAGAGATAAATTCCAACCCGAGTTGTCGTCTCTGGACATGGTAGCTCGGTTTGGATTTGTCGGGTATGATCGATACGTTGGGAACCAAATGGTAAATGATGAGCAAATTTGCTCTGATACTATGATGATCGGAGAGATTTTGAACCAAAGAATTTTATTGTTATAAAACTTGGTTTTACAAATAACGGAATTCCAACTTATATCAATTTTACAACGGCCTTAAAAACGAAATAACTACTGTCGCTTGGCTGTCAATACTGCAGAACGAGAAAGTGAATATTCTAAATATGGGAGATGATGTGATGAGCTAATCCCGTAAATCTATATGAATATTCTTTATTTCAACACATCATACCAGTTCATTATATATGGATAGTCACGAACTAAACAAAGGGATATCTTGATACAGACTGAGAGAGGGATTTACCTCAAGGATATTATGTAATCATCACTACGTGACAACTATATACTATACGACCACCATAAGACCCTCCACTATGGGCTCACGCTCTTTCACTCCACGTCAATGCCACATCATAAAGTAACTGTCACCTCATCACACATCATAACCTCACTCTCCTTCACTAACACCTACTATGGTTTCACCTCATTTTACACCCTATTAAAATCTTACAAAGTTAAAAGAGAAAAGAGAAAACCCTGATTGGTTGACGGGCATGAGCCCCACCAAAACCTATCTTCTTCAGGCCGTGTTCCTCTCCACGCCAAAGCCCCCAACATCACCACTACCCCCGCTCCGCCGGTGTACCCTGCCCCACCATGTCGCTTTCCTTGCCACCTGGACGGGGGCATGGCTCCATAGTGGAAGGTCTAAAGTATTAACTATCAATAATACCACACCCGTACATGGCGGGAGACAGGTCAAAGATGCTTAACACCCTCTATGGATAGCTTACATTAAATGAGCCTCAACTACCCGTGAACACCCACTATAAATATGCCACCTTACAGCCATGTTTGTGTTCGTTAGCTCCTACGTTAAATACTTTTACCAAGCTTATTCGTACTATGATCGCGAAAACAAAATCTCATGCTGTGGCTTGCAGTTGTTCTTATTGAACAATCTAACGTCTAAACCTAGTCCGCCAAAGACCAGTAGCAACAACAAACATTACATTAAGGGTTCAAATTTGATCTAGATGCGTGAGGAACTGATCTTAGTTTCTAGACAAGTTATTGTTCTATATAGGTCTGATTTTCTGACACGACCCAAAAATAGACATGAACCTAACAAGAAATTCATGGATTTAGGTTTAGTATAAACGGGGTCAGGTCGATTAGTTTCGGGTTGTACCAACAAGCCCATTTAGCTAAATAGGTCGAGTTTGTGTCAACCTGATGGGTTCATCGATTGATCCATATATCTATTTTTTTAGCTTTCTTTTTCTTAATATATGTTTTATGTCATAAATTAACTTTGTTGGATATTTTATACAAAATCTTAAAAGAGAAATTCATATATATATATATATATATTATATATATATATATATATATATATATATATATATATATATATATATTATTGAAAATCATTGTTTTATATATTTTTTAGTTGTATAAATATAAATTTAGAGTAATAATATTGAAAAGAAATACTGAAGAAAATAAAAAAACGAGTCAAATAGGCCATGTTCAGGTCCATCTAAAATATTTGTGTCGTGTTTTTATTCATATGTCTAACATGATTTTTTGGTACGGGTCTTATTCGGGTTCATATGTCTAACATGATTTTCCGATATAGGTCTTGTTCAAGTTCTGTTTGGTTGGACACGTGAACTCGACGTATTTAGTACCTCTTCTAACTTTAACTTTTCATTTTTTTAACTTTAACATTTTTTTATTATAGTTAATATTTAGCATGTTTTGTTTCTCTTCTAACAAGCTTCTGTGGAGTTCTCACTTTCTGTTAGGTCATAATTCAATATAATAATCTGAAGATGTTACTTTAAAGTTTGATTTTTATAAAACCGAGTCCATCATTGCGACGTGCCTATTTCATCTATGTCTCAATATAAGGTTTTCTTTGAGTCGTCAGTAGTATTGTCCAAGGAATCGAAACAAAAACGTACATGTTATCAGAACTGCCTTACAATTTTTTTGTAGAAAGTGACGTCATTTACAATTTTTTATTTTGGTATGACTGCCTATTTTATATACTTACGTCTTAATTTAAAAAATTTGAAACCGAGTTATGAGTAATGTAAAGTACAAAGGTATAATTACAATATCAGCACACAGTACATGTTATTAAAGTTACCACACATTTTGTTTTATTTTTATTTTTTGTATAAAGTGACGTCGTTTATCATTTTTGTTATTTTTATAATATAATGTATTGTTTATCAAATTCAGAATGTATCATTGCGATGTGATTTTTTTATGTATGTTTCGATAAAGTTTTTTTCTCCAAAATCAAATGATCAAATATAAGCGAGAACTAATACCCGCATAATAACATTGGTACCAGTAGCAGTACTTGTACTAGTTTTCATGCCTTTTGGTTTAAATTTCATTGTAAACGGACTTGTATTCGCAATAGAATATCTTTTGGGTATCAAAAGTATAAATACTTACGTGACGATCATAATTATACACCGTCCGAATAATATCAGTATCAGGACCGGTATTTGATTTATCTCTTTGGGTTTTTATATCAATTTTAGTGCAATTGTGTGATAAACCAATTGAATACTTGCCGCAACGCCTTCTACCAGTCTATTCACCAATTGGGGTTTTCACAACTAGTTGGGCCGAAAGTCAATTCTAGTGGACTAAAGGATGTTTGGTCTATGAAAAAATTTTGTCTTTAATAAATTAAGAATTATAAGAAATTGGATTTGAAATTAAAACATTTACATAAAAATTTGAATTTATTGGAATTGGATTCTCAATTCTAATCTTTATATGTTTGGTTAATAAAGAGCTTGGCAGTCATCGTCGCCCCCGACCACTGCCATCTCCGAGCCAAGCGCGCCCCTACCCGACCCTGCAGTCAATGACTCGAAACTCAACCTGCCCGGGACCAACGACCTAACCGCCGCACCCACACCGGCCCCACCCTACCCTAGACCGTCGATGAGACCCGACGGTCGACCTGACTGTCGCACTTACCCAACTCTAACTACCGGCACGACCCAACCCTGATCCGAGCCGCCGACCCGTTATCGTTGCGGACCCGGCCGAAACCCGGATTGCTCACCCCAACTGTTATGTTTTGTGTTAGTGGGCTGCTTCTCGAACCTGTCGTCCAACATTTGTACAATTGCCGACTTACGACATTTCATAATTGGTAGTCCATATGATCTTCTGCTGTCATCCTCTAAAACAACATAGTCCTTCAAGTTGAGTATTATATGGGCCTTTCTTTATTCAGCCCAGTTATAATTTTGTGCAACAATGTTGCCTCCTCATTATCCTCTAAAATAACAGGTCATGACAATTAATAAATTGAGATAGCACATGGGCTTCATTTAGAGAATTAAATTGAATTGGCTAAGAAGGGATACGTAACTTTGACGGCTGAAGGGGGAGTTCGGATAAGACGCAACTTTTGGGAAAAGAAAATTAGCGACGACTGTTTTTGAGTATTTCGGGATCGCAAAAGCAGTACAAGGATTAAGATGAAGAATCAAGATAAGATGACGAGTATACATGACTAAACGCCTGTGGCTTTCGCCTGGATGAATGACTGTCTTGTTTTGTACTAGACCTTGTTTTCTGATTCTTATCAACCGTTAATTTTAACTACTTGTTTTGGTTTTTGAAACCTTTATTATATTGTTTGTCGTTTATCAATCATATTGGCGATTTCCTTGCATTGTTAGCGGGCTGGTAAATTGGTGGGTAATTGGTATAACTGAATGAGTTATTAGGTTGTTATAGTGAGTCTTAAAAACTATCCCAAAGAATTAATCAAGATCATTAATTCCAAGGCCATGTCAATGTGGTGTTATGAATCGGTAACCGGATTTTTGTGTTAAAGGGGTAATCGGAATTCCGGGTGGAGGTTACTTTTTCTCATCTTGATAACAACTTTCTTAACTGATTTTCTTGTCTTTGAAATCAATCCATCGAACCCCCAATTAGGTTCATAGTAGTAATTAATTAAAAGCTAAACACTTACTACAAATTCCCTGTGGATACGATACCCTACTTACGCTGTCTACTTATTTTAATTAGGTTTTTGCATGATCCTAGTTACAATCATGAGGTGCAAACCTTATCGAGGATAATAAGTCCATGAGGGAGGTTATTGTAACTCCCTGGGCAAACCCCATCGCTTGTGGATAGGAGAGACGTTTTGGGCGCATTAGCCGTGGTGCAGATTATAACTCCACAGTTAAGTGTGCTTAGGTGGGAGTAATAATAGGATGGATAACCTTTTGGAAAGTCTTCGTAAGGGCAACCAAAATCAAATCCATGAGTTCTAGGATAGGTAACCAATTGGAGCAAAGCGGACAATATCGGTCGTACGAGACTCTGATTATTTCAAAGATTGTAACATTCTCGGAAAATCTCACATCAGTCCGAGACAAGAGAGGTTCTTAGTTTAGAAGAATTTTCCTGCCCCAAATATTATCAAGGCATTTTGAGCACATGTTGTGGAGCATATGACAACTCCACAAATTGCTTGGGTGTAAGTAGTACTAAGATTAGTGACCTCCTAGAAAGTCCCCATGAGGGCAACCAAAATTAAATCCGTTCAATACTTAATGGGCAACCCATTGGGGGTAAAACAAACAATATTGGTGGCACGAGGGGCCAAGTGTCACATTTTAATATCAATGATCCAAGCAATTTCAATCTATCACATTCTTCTTTCCATATTGACAACTATGTATTGTATGTACTCTTAAACAGTTTTGCTATATAAACTTGCTTATTTAACACATCGATTTCTGTATCATATGTAACGATGTCTTAAGAACTTTCTTCATTTTCAAAATCCATATTGTACCATGCTTGTACATTGTTTACTGAATATCATAAAATCGGGTATAAATTTTCTTATTTACGTTTATTTGTGCATAAATATTACATGCTTAAAATGTCTCAATTAACATTTTAAGCACTCAATTGTTTTAGGAAACTCGTTATTTGTTCCATTTATATTCAACATATAAAATAATCATGACGTATTCAAATATGAATATGTATATAGTGATAAGAGTGTTCTCTAGAACTTACATTACATGATTTTGATAATTTAACTCGTTCATGGAGCTTCACGTAAATTTCAATATCAAATGAATCACATGTTTTAGACGTTGATCAATTCCCTTTGTATCACTAGACTAATAATATATTGGAAAGTCATTGCATAGACTACTAGAGAATACATGTGCGCTTGTGTGTTTGAGATTGAGTACATTCCTTTAGAGTATTTGGACAAGTGAGTAGTTGTTTAGAAAAGTATCGTGGGTATTCCACAATTGTGGGATGTAAATGGGTTATGAGGCTATTGTGCATCTAAATAACCGTGTATATGAGTGGTAGTTCCTGTCTAGGACTAGGACGAGTCTTAAATATTGGTAATAGTTGTATCGAGGTGACGATGTACCTATGGTGGTCGAGCACTCGGTTTGAGTGGTCGAACACTCAGTTTTGTAGATGGTTGTTGCATCGAGGTGGCATTGCAACTTTGGAGGTAGACAATTTTTTTTAGGCCACAATGTGTTTACATATACATCATTGTCTTTCAATAGCGAAGGTGTGTTGATGATGTCTTTGTGATGTGGTCAAATTGTGTGTTAGGTTCCTACCTTATGTGACTTATTTGCATTCATATAGACAAATTGGTGGGACTATTGTGTATCTCTTGATGTTATCAGTTGGTGTCAAACTGTGTGTTGTGTTAAAGTGTCATTGAGGTGTTATGGGTTGGTCATAGCCATGCCACGGGTTGGACCGACCAAGGGTTCTATGGATTAAGAAATTGGGTTTCCTCCACAGAAGTCTAGCGGAATGATGTGTGATAATGAAGCCGCAATTCAAATCTCAGAAAATCCGGTTCAACACGATCGAACCAAACATGTGGAGGTGAATAGACACTTCATTAAAGAGAATCTAGAAGAAGGGATTATTGAACTCCCATTCGTCAGATTAGAAGACCAGTTGGTAGATATTCTAACAAAAGGAGTTAATGCAAGAATCTTTAGTTATTGTCTTGACAAGTTGAGCTTTGAAGATCCCACTACTCAACTTGAGGGGGAGTGTTGAAAAGAAACAAAAGAAAAAATTTTTTCCCTAGAGAAATCATTTCACAATTTAGAGAGCATTACAACCGATCAATTACAGCTAATTTCTAGCCACATAATTGCTAAATTACAGTCTTATATTTCCTTATTTAGCATAGCTTTGTTTTGTATTTATACATCCCTTCTTCTCTTTATAATAGACACAAAAAAAAAAACAATAAAAATCAAAATAGTTCTCAGAGTATTTTTTGATGTCATTTGATAACAACTCGTACACCACCGACTTCATCAGTGGCATCTGCTCCATCGCTTCAATCGTCACCTTACCATTGCCGTATGATTTTATAGCACCTCTGATCTCTTCCACCAGTTGGGTATGCAAGTTCTCACCAGGAAGTGCGATCCATTTGATTGTATTGGGGAAGAGGATCTTCATTCCACCTGTTAATTGTGTAATCTTAATCAAGAAAGCAGGTAGTCCGAGTATTTTACATATACAAATTTGAAATTTCACGTTGACTTGTTTATTCTTTTACCATGTACCCTCACAATTGGCTTGTGGCTGGCGCCAAAATGTACTGGCATAGTCGTAACTATTTAGTCCGAAGGATTATGACAAGGTTCTCTTTTTACTGATCGGAAGAACGTTAGCGAACCATGTTAACAACCCCTCCATTTGTTGTGCCTGTGACATTTTTTCGTCCATCACGTATCTTTTTCAAATTAATAGTTGGATAATTTTGTCCCTCACGTATCTTTTTCAAATTAATAGTTGGATAATTTCGTCCCTCACGTATCTTTTTCAAATTAATAGTTGGATAATTTCGTCCCTCACGTATCTTTTTCAAATTAATAATTGGATAAGGTTTTGTTTTCTAGCACTTTTTGTTCTCACATGTTTTAAAAATTAATACTAAGATTTGACTATTTTAGGTTTAAATGACTTTTAAATGTCGATCTTTTAATAAATGCTAAGAGTCAAATTCAAGAAAAGAAACCTATTGTATTGGAAATACTTTAAGAAATTCTGAAAGACATCCTGTATTGCTGAATAGAACGTCTACTCTACATAGATTAGGCATAAAGGCATTCCTCCTCTCCATTCCATAATGGAGAAGTATGTGTATAAGAAACAGAATATTGATAAAAACATTTCCAAAATCAAAAGAGCGATTAAGTTTATAAATAATTTTTATAAGTTTCTACAGTTTTATATTATTTTTAAAAAATAAGTGTTAACAATTTTAAGCTTTTAAAAATTAAAATAAAAATCTATGTCTCTAACTTTAAGTTGTTTTACTCTTGTTTTTCGTGATTTTCCCCTTCATTTCATTTTACTTTTCTATAAAATTAACTTTAATGTAGTAATGTTCATAGTATAGTTATTAAAGGCGTTAGGCGTATTAAAGACAAACAGACTTTGTTTGGGGCCAAGACGCAAGGCATAAAAAATACTATGGCCTAACAAAAGAAAGCGCACAACGACAAAAAATATTTTATGTATTAGAAATTTAATATTATTTATTTAGTATCAAAAGTTCCAAAATATTAGTGTATCTGTGTAGAAAAGTAGTTTTTATTAATAAAAGTATAAATCTAACTGGAATCTTGCCAAAATTTAGAGAATTTGCCGGAAATTCTCCGGAATCTATAAATCTCGACGGACTTTGTGGTTGAACTATCACCTGGAGAACTAAAGCGCAATCGCCTTGGTTTAAGGCACAATTGCCTCGCCTCACCTAGAAAATGAGACTACGTATAAGAGGCGATGGCTTTTAAAAACTATGATACGTAGTATTTAATAACATCCTCACCAAAGGTATTGAAGCGAACACCGTGGATTGGTATTTCTGAACGGAGGATCGGAAGAACTCGTCGGGGCCGCAGGTTCCATAAAAGTACTCCAACCGTTCTTTGATCAGTTGGATAAAGGAATGTCGTAGGAACCTGGGATTTCACGGATAGGGGTTTGAGACGATGGGTCGATGTTTTGGTGTCAAATGTTGTGTGTTTGCATTAATGAACTTAAGTGTATATATAGGACAAGGACGGCTGCGCTTAGGTTCTTGTCTTTTTTTTTATTGTTATACTTTGTTTACTTCAATCTTAAAATCTTATTAAATATTTTACTGTTTTCTAGCGCGAGCAAATTCTAAACGTGATAATTAAAAAAGAACTTACAACCATTTTTTTGCACGAATTATAGATTAATATTGAATTCAAAATTTTAATGTTACGAAGAACCGGATATCAATTAAACCATATGACACATGCATAATTGTATTAAGCGAGTGGTTCGCAACGAATGGTACTAGTTCGGTTTATTAAAAGTTGTCCATAGAAAAACCACCGTGGTTCTAAAATTGCTAGATAAAAAAATTTACTAATAATCAGTAGCAGATACATTAAATTGTATTATTAGTGAGATCAAAAGTCTAAAACATATAGAAGTAAGAAAGGAATGATTGAAATGTATTGGGATTTTGAAGTAATAATAATTGTGAACCACATGCGGGTAAGGGCTATACCCACTTGTGCCATTTTGAAAAAGAAGAGCACATGGAACGAAATTAACACAACTTGGTCAAGGTTGTTTATATCATTTGCAACACGTCTATCCATTTACAACCATTAAAAGAAAATTTAACTGACATTATAGGGTTCCCCCGTTCCACCACCAAAGAAACCAATCAATCACATGTTGAAATCTTTTTAACATGAAGATATAATATGATTTCGATAATGATTGCTCATGAAACCGTATGAAATTGTTATTTTATTTTTTCGTTTAGTTCACCAGAGAGAGCTTTGAGGCACTCCAATAAGCACGCACGAAACCAAGAATTTTTTTCTATAAGGTCAAAACTTTTTCAATTTTTTCAGTAGTCAAATTTATAAAACCCGTTGTTAAAATTTTTGAATTGGGTTAGATTGGATCAGGTCAAAAACACATAAAAAAGTTTAACAAAAGTACATTGTCCATGAACAAAAGCAAGTAAAAGATTGATAATTCTACAAGCTATTATTGATAAAGTCTAAATTCTAAGATTAAAGATGAAGAATCAATGGTTGATGGTTGTTGACTTTCTACTTACGAATCGTTCAAGAAACTCAAAAACGTCCAAAACAACTAAAATTAATAATCCTATAAGGTATCATTAAAACAATAACTAATCCCTAAAAGTTTAATCATGTCTAAATACACATAAACATATTACACACTTACTTTCAACTTTAATTAACACATAAACAAATTACATACTTACTTTCAACGTTAATCAACACTAAATCATATAAACATACTTAGTTTAAACTTTAGTCATGTCTAATTCTAATTTTAAGGCTCGAAAAAACTATCCTTTTGATGCGAAATCATATCGTATCAAATGGCTCAAAATCTATATGTTAAAAAAATCTTCAAAAACCAAGGTTTTAGAAATAATATTTTATTTCAAACTTCATCACCTTTTCAATCCTACGAAATCAATACTTATAGTTATTTAAAACCAGATAAACCCAAACAAAAGATAAATATTAAAAAAGATAATTAAATCCGATATCAATACCGAGAAGATTAATTTATATTATTGTAACACCTTAGGCAAATTCTCTATCGGTCGTAGCCAGGAGAGATTTTGTTCATAAGGAATGTCCTGCCTCTTAAATCACAAATGCGTTTTGGGTTTGGTTGGTTGTGGAGCACATGAAAACTCCACAGTTATGCGTGCTCAGGTAAGAGTAGTACCTGGATGGCTAACCCCTTCGGAAGTCTTCACCGGGGCAACCAAGATAATTCTTTGAGCCTTAACCTGATACGCTAATTATCAAGCGTGCTTAGGTGAGAGTAGCACCCATCAATTCCATCGAAATTCACCTACCATAAATCATCCACCTAGATAACCCTTTGAGCCTTAACCTTATTGTTTCTATCACCCAATTATTCTCCCAAAAATCATGTTTTCATAAGAGTTACCAATGAATGCTCTAAGAAGAATGGGTTTGAAATAAATGCAAGTCCATGAAGAATTATTTTAGCCATCAAGAATGTTTTCATAAGAGTTACCAGTGAATGCTCTAAGAAGAATGGGTTTGAAATAAATGCTAGTCCATGAAGAATTATTTTAGTCATCAAGAATCTATAAGGAGGATATCAAGATTATGGAAAGAAATATTCAAGAGCAAATACTAAGTTTTTGGCCTTAAATAAAAGTTCAAAAAGTTTTTGGCCTCAAGGATTACAACATCAAATTTTTGGCAATTAACCATCAAAGTTAAATTATCAAAAGCCATGAAGAGAAGCTCAAGAAATCTATGGAATTAAAACTTCTACCAAAAAAGAGCAAGGAAAAGTTTTGGTAAACACTAATCCCCAAAGTTTGGACGCATGACATCAAATCTTTGGCGATGGAAAGTGAAGTGGTCCTTAGAGTAATACGCCAATTGTCAAGACGTTTGGCACCAATACCTTAAAGTCAAAAACAAAGTCATAAGTATCGAAAATCGGAAACATGAAACGAAGTGGCATACACCAAAGCCACAATTCCACATAGAGTTTCACCAAAGAAGAGTTAACTCTGACAAGAAGTAGATGTGAAACTAGTCCTATTGGAGGCGAAAACATGTCGAATGGTTCGAAGAGAGAGGATAGTTGAAGTATCTACCACTGGAAGAGAATTGGGCAAAAAGAGTTGTGAAATGGTCTTGACGATCTGACCTTAAAAGAATCACTAGCACCATTTCCACCACTTTAGAAGGATCATCACCTAGTGTTCTATGAAAAGCATTGACCATCCTTATTTGCCATCCATCTTAAACTTTGACACCACTAAACCACCATAACCATATCATATCACCCCAAAGAAGCCCTCTTGATTCATGTAAATTTGCTAAGTGATTCGTGTAGATATGATTTGCATACAAGCTTATAACTCTTGCATGCATTTTGATTGACTTGAGTGTTACACCCATAAAAATTCACCTGAACATAGCCAAGAGTTGAGTAAATATTGTGAGGTGTGTAAGACTAGGTATAACCATTGTTTTAAAAGGCATGTCATGATTCATCATTATCCCAAAAAGAGTTAGTAAATTGTAAGTCACTGGACGTAGGCAATCGTTTGGATCACCTACTATTTTTATATAAAAATTTTCTAGATTGCTTGAGGACAAGCAATGTTTTAGTGTGGGGTTTATGATGTGCCATCATCAATACATATTTTTAGTGCAAGTTACTCCCTAATTCTAAATATTTAATTACCTTTAGTTATGAATACTACATAAATCGTTTCCTATTTGACAAATGCAGGTTTCCAAGGTCTCGGGATATTTTGGTCTTTGATCTTATGGGAGTTCTTGATAACCTTGAAAGGTGAAGCTTATTAGTACAAGAGGCCTTAACGTACAAAGCGTGTGTGTGTGTATATATATATATATAGAGAGAGAGAAAAGTATAACGTACAAGAGGCCTTAAGTACGAAGCGTATGCGAGGCAAGTTCGCATGTTATAAAAATCTAATGCTATAATTATCGCATGTTATATTACTGAAAGTCTCATGTATATTATTCAAAGTCTCATGTAAATCGCATGTATATACATATTTGAAAGTCGCATGTTATATTACTGAAGTAACCAAATTTCGCATGTTGAGGCTAAGTCGCGTACACTTCGTATGTTAAGGCCTCTTGTACGTTAACAAGCCTCTATATATATATATATAACGTCACCCGTTAAATATAGATCAATCAACCTAACTAATCACAAGTGTCATCAACATCCATGGGGAGCACTTTGATATCATTGGCTCTCTTTGAAGTGAGACGAAGATGTGCCCTTTATAGGATCGCAAACCATAGGAAGAATATTAAGGAAAAAAATAGGTTGATGTAACTAACTAAAGATTAGGGTATTGTTCCTTGACAAGAATTTTTTTCATAAGATTGGGCAAGGAATTATCTTTAATCAGCTCTAATTATATTTTAACATTAAAGTCACATTTTGTAAATCTAATATAAATTTATAGGTAAGCTTAGTTAAGAGCTGAGTTTTGAGTTAATTAATCTCACACTTGCCAATAACTAACTATAACTCATTTCAAGTGGATTCGAAAAGCCAAAGCAACAATCTTCGTGCTCTTGATATTCTTTACTAATTCACTATTACTTGCTTTTATTTTGTGGTTTTAATATAAAAATAAATAAAAAATAATTAATCAACTAGTATGTAATTTAAAGTTAATTATTAAAGGTCGTATCCTTTGGGTTTGATACTTAGTTATTACATAAACTTTACGACAAACGATAGGTGCACTTGTCTATTGTGTGTGTATTAAGCTAAGTAATAATCATTTCTTGTAAATTTAAAACTAGATAAAATCATGTTCAAAAGTTATTATATTAACCATCTAATTCGTGCTAAAAGTTATTAAATTAACTAGACCAACATACTTAAACCAATGGCTTATCTCCTTTTTTTTTAACCCTTTCTTCTCCAATGTTTTTCTCCACTTCAAAAGCACCACTAAATTAATCTCCATGTCCCACCTTTTATAACAAATATAATTGAAACGATATCGATACAGATTACAGAGAAGATTAACATGGATAATTGTAACACCCTAGGTAATCCCACATTGTTCATGGCTATGAGAGATTCTTGGTTCATAAGATACTCCTCGCCTATCCAACGTGTTTTGGCGTAGTTGGCTGTGGAGCACAAAAAATCTTCACAGTCTAGCGTGCTCAGAAGGGAGTAGGTACTAGGATGGGTGACATTCTGAAAAATTTTCACTAGGGCAAACAACAAATATGTGAGTTCCTAGATAAGCAATCCATCATGAGAAAGCGGACAATATTGGTGGTGAAAGTGACTGGATGTTACAATAATGATCGATTGAGGAACAACCCTCTTCGGTGACTCAAACGTAAGAAGGCTGCCTGACTAACTTACCCGAAAGTGTTACAGCGATGTTCCCGTAGTTCTGCAAAGAGGTACCCAAGGGGTGCCCACTCACCCTTATAATATGTTACTAATTAAACGATGTAAAAGGTTAAATATGGATTTACCTTGATAATAGACTTCGATTTTTATGGGTGCATATGCAATTGGGAGCCGGCCAACTACTTTTAGGTGTAAACAAACCTATATTTTTGCCAAACATGATTGAATTTAGTTTTTCATCTTTTCAACCAACCAAATGTAATACTTTCTTCATTAATCTATTTAAAATTTTGGAAATAATAAATTAATATAGCAATTGCATACAATATATAAGACAAACCACTTAGATACATGACACTGACCTCCCCCCTACCCAAATACACATCCATCTGTTTAAAAAATAAACAGGCATTTTACTCGCGTGCCAGTAAAATGTAATTAGTTATAGATGGCATCATACGTTAGCTCTCTTCAGAGACGTAAATGTAATCCCCGCCCCCAAAGCAGAGTCCCCTATCTCACCTCAAACGAGTCGTATCGTCGGAATAGTTCAATGACAAACAACCTCGTTATCAACACGACAAAGTTTTTTTCCGGCACATTGCTTATTTCCAACGGTCGGGCTCTCCGTCTCTGGCCCATTAGACCACAAAACATACTTCAACAGAGCCTCCCAATCCCCAACAAACCGATCGGGGACAAATTCCTCAGGTCGGTCAAATACTTTTGGGTCCTTGGTTGCAAACGGTTGGTACCCGAATAACATTTCACCTTCTTTGACTTCAAAAGTAGCATCATGTGACTCAATGGTAAAGTTGCTTTTGGCTTTTCCATATTGCAGAGGTACTGGCGGATCAATCCTAAGGGACTCGTACACCACCGACTTCATCAACGGCATCTGCTCGATCGCCTCCAGTGAAAAGTACGAATAGCAGTTTGATTATAACATAAAGGTTGATTTCTGCAATATTGTTTTTTATATTAAGTCGAATAACTGAGGTTACATTATCTAGAATTACAAAGTTCGTTTCTAACACCTTCGACAGAATTTGCTTGGTTTGTAATGTAAGGATTGATGTACAATGTTAATAGTCAAATGTAACAAATCTAATGTAAAACTTTGTTCATTTTTCTAAACAGTATTTTATTTCTTAATGCTCTTAAAATGCCAAAGTGATCTCAGAACGAGTAATGCAAACAACCTTGATACTTGATTGATCCTGACCTCTCAACACCCCTACCCAAGTACCCATCCCTTTTTATCTCTTTATTTTATATTTATTGAAAATCCAAAACAAACATGCATGGTAATTAGTTATCGATGCAATCATGAACTAGCTCTCTTCAGGGACGTAAGTGTAACAGCCGCACCCAACGCAGACTCGCCTATCTCAACTTCAAACGAATCATATCGTCGGAAAAGTTCAACGACAAACAACCTCGTTATTAGCACGACAAAGTTTTTTCCAGCACATTGTTTATTTTCAAGCGTTGGACTCTCGGTCTCCGGCCCATTAGACCACATAACGTACTTCAGCAACGCCTCGCCATCCCCAACGAACCTATCAGGGACAAATTCCTCAGGTCGGTCAAATACTTTTGGGTCCCTTGTTGCAAACGGTTGATACCCGAATAACATTTCGCCTTTTTTGACTTCGAAAGTGGTGTCGTGTGACTCGATGGTAAAGTTGCTTTTGGCTTTTCCATATTGCGGAGGTACTGGTGGATCAATCCTGAGGGACTACGTACACGACCGACTTCGTCAACGGCATCTGCTCGATTGCTTCCATCCTCACCTTACCATCGCCATATGATTTTATAGCACCTCTGATCTCTTCCGCCAATTGGGTATGCAAACTCTTACCAGCAAGTCCGATCCATTTGAGTGTATTGGGAAGAGAATCTTAACGCCACCTGTTCAAGCAAAAAAAAAGTAGTCCGAATTAATATTTCGCAAAAATAACCAAATCGGCCACCAAGAAGCTTGCACCCGAGCATTCATGTCCTATCCGCTATTTTTTACCCTATAATTACATGAAAAACAACTATATTTTCTCTCTCCTTCTAATTAAATAATAGCTTTTATACATTTATTATTATCTTTTCTTTCACCTTCACTCACATAAACACTTTTAAAATATATTAAAAAATTATAAAGGGTGACCAGTGTCTTCTCATATATATACAAATTAACAAACATTTTCTCTTTTCTCCATTTTATAAACACTTTCAATCACTTTTTATATGATATAAAAACATATCTCTTAGAATTTGATGGATAAATGTGAATGCTACTAAGATTTTCATAGTTCTTGACTTTTTGCTTGGCATTTTTTCCTAACATTTTTTTTTCTTGTTTTAAATAATTTGAAGTTCATAAATATTACTTAAATATAAGTTTTACTTATTTCAAGTTTTTAAGTATTAAAAAAATCAATTTCATATATATATAATTTTGAAAAGATTTTTACATTTTTTTAATTTTAGAAGAATTAATAAAAATTAAAAATTACGTTTTTAATTTATCGTAGCCCAAGCTTTTGCACCCTGGCAAAATTCATATATTTCTGACGTGACCATGTTTCGACAAAATTGGCGCTTGGTTTTTGATTATTGAATGACTTAACTTTTTGGTAAAACAAAATTTAAAAGTCCTTTTTTAGTACAAACTGACTTTGGGGAATTTTTAACCGTTCATCATTAAAATAAAAATTGACTTTAGCATGCTCACCAAAGGTATTGAAGCAAACCGCGAACAAGATGTTGTGCAAAGCTTCATCTTTCGGAATCCCTAACGTTTCTGCTTGCTCGATAATCGGAGTAGCAACCGACTCAAAATAATTGTAAAGCTTATTGTAACTACTCTTTATCAAGAACGCAGGCAGTCGAAAAGTGTGTAGAAGAAGTTCCTCCAAGAACCACGGAAGTCCGAGGTCGAGTATCGGGCCAAGATTAAATAACACCCACGAGCTAATCAACCTTGGAGCACTCGTTCCTAACTTTGTTTCTTCCGGTTCGAGTTAAAATAAGCCCGGCCCAAAAACCGGAAAGCGGCTTGTTCACCAACATCGTTGAACTTGGCTTTACCGTTTTTGGCTAACTCGGTTTCAAGACCTTGAAAGAGTTCGGTGTAAGTGGTTTGGAACTGAGGAATGACTCGGGTGCTTGAAGATTTAAGCATGAAGAACAGGAGGTTTTTAAGTTGAGCATGTCTAGGTTCGGATGGGTCGAGGTACGAGAGTACGCGGTATCCGCCAGTGAGGTTGGTGGATGGCATATAAGTTCCGGTGAACAAGTCTTTCTTCTCCACTTTGGAAACATCAAACAATACGGGAAAGCTTTTGGCGTCGAGGAGGATAATGACTTTGGGGTTGCTACTTATGAAAGGGCCGAGTGGCATGTTGGCTCGGAAGACTGTGGATTGGTATTTCTGGGCGCGGGAGCGGAAGTACTCGTCTCGGCCGCCTTTGCCGTAAAAAATACTCCAACCGGTCTTTGATCGGTTGGAGAAACGGAATGCCGTAGGAACCGGGGATGGTGCGGAGAGGGGCAGCCGGGGAAGTTTCAGAGGATGAGTCCATGTTTTGAGTCTTAGAAAATGTTCGTGCATATTTTGTATGAGTGAACTCAAGCGTATATATAGATGAGGACGGCCCTTAGATTATTTCATTTTTATTTTTTGTACTTTTTTACTTTATTTTCAACAAGGGAAAATTATAAAATAGTCGAAGTTAGATCAATTCTTTTAGCTTGGACAACTATGAAACTGCCGACTAAACATCTTTTGAATGTCTGTTAAGGCTTCATCCACGTTTTTGAAGACCGCTAAATTCAGTGTCTATAATTTATGTTTGATTTTAAAACGTTATAATATAAAATTATTATTATTAATTATTATTATTATTATTATGTTACCCGTTTACCGTCTATCTCGATATAAATTCATAACATGCGAATAACATGCGAAAGGAAAAGTAGGGTCGGAAAACGATGTCGGTTTCCTCCTCATCGCTTTTTCTTTTTACTCTTTATTATATCTTAAATTTGATGTTATGAAGAAGTGGATGTCTATATGCTAATCCTCGTCCCTTTTTCTTTTACTCTTTATTATATCTTAAATTTTGATGTTAAAAAGAAGCGGATGTTATACGCTACATCCTCGTCCCATTTTCTTTTTCCTCTTTATTATATCTTAAATTTTGATGTTATGAAGAAGCGGACGTCTATATGCTATATCATTGTATTGATTATGTTTGACTTGGATAAAGAGTAGCTATAATCCATATGATACATCTACCGTTGTTCCGTTCATATTAGTGATTTTGAACTCATAAGCAACGCCCCACTTTATTATTATCTATGTTTTGTGGTGTTGTTGGTTATAGGTTAAATGAAACTAGTCTTAAGTTCCTCCTATTGCGGCAGGGGCGTAAACCGTGCCGAGTAACGCTAACGTCACGTGATCGCCAACAACCATCATCACTAGAAACTCGACTAAAAGAATAAAAAGTCCTTTCGCTTTTAACTTGGAGCGAGCGTAACACCTATAGATATAAAAACTATAAAGTGTGGGCGAATATAGAAAATTAAAAAAAATATTAAACTTGAAAGGCTAAATATGTCATTACCAAAGTTTAGGAGGAAGAAAAATAGGGTAAATATTAAAAATTAAAAAAAAAACTTATTAAAATTGTAAGGCTAAACATGTTATTAGTATGTTTGATGTTAATAAGGGACAAAGGAGAAAAGTGTATAAAGTATAAATGATTAAGCGTGTGATACAATCAACTATCCATAAGGAAGTTGGCATTTAATATATAGAGAGATCATGAGAAAACTTTTACATTTTATGAGAAAATTATATCAAATGATTAATATATGTGTTGAATTCTTTTATGAGGTTTAGTTTTTAGGGTATAGGAATTAATTTTTAGAGTTTAATGCTTAGTTTTAGCATTTAAATTTTAACTTTTAATCGTTAGATTAAAAAACTTATTAAAGTCGTAGAGCTAAACATGTTATTAGCATATTATGTTAAGGGGGAAAAAGGTGTAAAATACAAAAGATTAAGCATGTGATACAACCAACTATGTATAAGCAAATTGCTATTTAATATATAGGGAGAAATCATAAGAAAACTCTTAATTTTGTGAGAAAACTATATCAAATGATTAATATATATGTGTTGAATTTTTTTTATGAGGATTAGTTTTTCGGGTGTATGTATTAATTTCTAGAGTTTAGGATTTAGCTTTAGCATTTAGATTTTAACTTTTAATCATTAGCGTTTATGGTTTAAGGTTTAGTTATTTTTGAGGTTTATGATTTATTTCTTAAGGTTTAGAGATTAGGGTCTGATGATCCCTCCCCTATGGATATATAATATATAATATAAGAGTTGCCTATATTTAGTAGGAACACTTGATGATAAGTGATCTACTGCGAAGTCTCTTATCGAACAACCAAAAACAAATCCGAAATATCCTTGTCGAAGCATACAATATTAATTGTTATTAGACTCCATGGTGTGCACACTACCCCGTTTATTAGCTTGGAGGTGGTATGGGGCGAGGTGACTTGGTGTCGCGGCGATAGTTGATTTGTTGTTTTGATAAACGGCTATATTTAAAAAAGACGTTTTTCATTTAATATGTATGTGAGCGTGTATATATATAATATATATATACATATATATATATATATATATATATAATCAATCTCCATATAAAATCAAACCCCATTCAATCATTTTTACCAAATCTCTTCAACCCTACTCTAAAATTTATACAATTCTCTCTGCTTTTACATAACAAATGCCCTTTGACATCTGTTCTTCTGACCCAAACAACCTGTATGGCCGAGAGAAACACTGAATACTAGTGCGCCTTAAAAACCGTCCTCTACAAGTTCCGGGTAACTTACCCTAACAGCGTATGCAAATCTTATAGCAGACATGGGCATGTTTATCCGGCTCAATTACAAATGTCAAACTTCCCTCAACAACTACTCGTTTCTATATCTCAAATATCCCTAACACCTGGATCCATGTTGGAAACTCCACCTCACGATATCGTTGAACCGTCCTTACGAAAGGTTAAAAAAAGAAGCCATAGGAAGAAAAGCGAGGCATGGAAGGTCCAAGTTGTTGACCAAGTTGTTCATCTATGGATATATATATATATATATATATATATATATATATATTATTACTAAGATTTATATATATATATATTTATCTTGGATATATTTTTTTAATGTTATATATATCTTAGTAATACGCCATTTTTAATAGGTACAAGTCAACACGGAAACGACTTTTGGGATCAAATAAACGATCTTTATCAAGAAACGATGAAACAAGAGTTCCATATGAGGAATGATAGCCTCTAGGCAAAGTGGCGTGAAATAAATACCGCCTTCATTTGTTACTGCCATAACATCAACAACGCCCCAAAAAGCGGTGAAACCGAAATCAATTACGTGGCGAGGGCGTTAAATACTTATAAAGAAAAAATGAAAGAAAGGCTAGTTCAAATTTGTTCATTGTTGGACGTGGGAGGTACTCAATCAAATAGGCAAAAGTAACTCTCGCAGAGGAATGGTCTAAAAGGGTGAAAACAAAGCTCCTCCACTAATCGTTAACATATTCGTACTGAGTATGATCTAAACTTAAGCGACGATGACGTCGAGGTTGAAGCGCAACACCCACACGGTAGAGATAAATCAAGAAAAGCACGCAAAAAATCATATACTTCGGGTGTGGACTACACCGAACATTTATCCGACCTAAATGAACGTATTGATACATTCAATAACATCCAACAAGAAAGGCTCGGCCAAAAATAAAAGGTTATCTCGATTTTTGTAGAAAAAATAAGTTTGAAAAAGGAGAAGGATTTGGCAAAAGAAAAACGAGAGGATATGAAATTCTTCACTGTGCACGAAGTGGTCAATTAAAAACTAATTAATATTCACCTAAATTGGACACGCTAAGTTTTAAATTTATAAAAACTGACTATCTAAAACCGAGACCATACAACCGGCAAGTGTACCAATCAATACAGTATAGCTAAAGTAAGTCCGAGTATCGAACCCAATAGACACTCTAATTACATTTACTAGACTTGACTAACTAATTAATGGACTGACTCGACTAAATTGTTTTGTTGATTAGGGGGGTAGGGGTTCTAACAAACTACTAAATGAACTAAAACGGAGTAGACACACAGAGGGATACGTTTGTGCGGGAAAACTTACATTGTGGTGATATTTTTTTCCGAGAACTCCAAGTTTACTAAGGTGTTGTTTGTTTTTAAGAGGTAAAATGTATATACCCTGCGGACCACATCTGCAGATATCCATAAAAGAAGAAGTGGACCAAGCCTCTGCAGTTTGCAAGAAGAAAGTTATTGTTTTTTAAACGTATGTAGACTTCTGAAATAAACTGGTTATGGTGTACGGACGGTGGTGGTGGTGGTGGTGGACGTGGACGGTGGGTGGTGGTGGTTGACGGCGGTGGTGGATGTGGACGATTGCTGTTGGTGGACGGTGGTGGAAGACGGTGGTAGTGGGTGGTGGACGGTTGTGGGTAGTGGACGGTGGTGGTTTTAACCTTCTGCAGACCTTAAAAGATGTTAGAAATTGTTGGGCCAAATCTGCACCAAGAAGAGCTCGCGCAAACGTTTTTTAATGAAACGTCTTCGAAAAAACAAACAGTCTGTAAATGGCAATGTCTATGCATAGTCTGTGCGGCCAAATAGAAAAGCCTATGCAATTTGTTTTTTAGAAAAATAAACACCACCTAAGACAACGGTCTCACTATAAAACAATACTTATTTAAGAGTTTTTTAGTTTAGCTATGCATCAACCAATTTTTTCCTTGATCATCAAAATCATATTTCATACATTCGTTTATAAATACAACATAACGGAATTGTGATCATATGTTATGTGTATTCAGTGACAAATAGACCTCTTTGTGAATTCTTACTTTCGTATATTCATCATTGAATACACTATGTAGATCTTACTATGCACAATAGTAAATACACTTCTTGTGAATTCTTACTTTAATGCATTTATCGGTGAGTACATTATGTGGATTTTACTTATGAGATAACATTTAATAACACATTTTTTGCGAGTTTTTGCAAATTCCAATTAATCATAGAATGAATAATACAAACATACAAACAAACTTGATAATCACCTCCCACACCCCTACCCTTCCCTTTTTATCTCCTTTTTTGTACATATTAGAACAATCAAACAAGCAATTCTCACCATCTGTCACCAAGCAATTTAAAAAAAAATATATATATCATCCTCGAAGCAGCTGCCCATCAACCTTCCTAGGTTTTTTTCTTCTTTAATATCATATGTCTCTTTCTATAGTTAAATGTGTTACAATTCTTTTAAATATAAAATATTAATGTATCATAATACTCTTGTAACACTTTTTTTTCTTCTTTAATATCATATGTCTCTTTCTAAAGTTAAAAGTGTTACAATTCTTTTAAATATAAAATATTAATGTATCGTAATGCACTTAGAACATGATTTAAAAAAAAAAGTGTAGTATTTTATGACATAGAAGGATACATATCATTTGGTATTCATCCTCCCCTACCGTCTTCGTATTCTCACCGCATGGTTACAAAAGTCGTTAGGCGCCCCAAGTTGGTCGTTTTGGAAGTTGAGAGTGTGCAGCCTAGGCAGAGAGAACTCAGAGAATACTCGGACATTTTAAATTATAAACAAACTAGTTTTCGGGAAATTATATATGTCAAACATCATGAGTTTACTAATATTTATAACAAAATACGTGAATATCAATATAAATAAAAAATACTTGTTCAAAAAGTAAAGTGTTTCAGATATTGATATTCACGCCTTTAAAAATGATATTCATCCCTTTAAAAATGATATTCATTTTTCTAATATGATAGACATAGAAATTATGTTTTATTTTTTTCTAAAGTCAAACTCAACCCGAGTTGGATTACTAGATCAAATTCTGATCGAAGTTAACCACGTTTGATCAATTCCGAGTAATTGGGCGGAGTTGAAAAAAATCGTCTCGTCAACCTACCTTATAGCGATTATTAAGGGATTACTTAGCCTCCGAGACTTTATTTTACAATATTGGTTTACACATCTTTGATTCCTAAGAAAGGGATTTCGTTCTCATACACTTTGTTCTTTATGTTTAAGGTTTGCGACTTTGGTGGACGGATTTGGATCGTGAGAGTTAGGATTGGAAGTGGGTTAATGAATGTAATGAATAAAAAATGATCCATAGGTTTATGTTAGGGTTTGAGATTTTGTGAAGGGGTTTGGCTTGTTTAGTTATAGCATCTTGATTTGTTGGGAGCTAAAGGAGGTGGTTTGTGACAATAAATGGATTGTAGTGGAGGTGGACGGATTCAAGAGATAGTAGTAATGAATGGTAGGTGGTGAAGGTAAAAGTGCAGTGATAGATAACGATAATGATGTAGTTGATGATAATGGTGATATGGTGGCAAACTATCAATACAACTTTAATCAACATAAAGATCTACTAGGATACTCTGTGAGAATCACGAGAAACAAATAAACACAAATAGATACTGCTTCAATAAAAATGATAAAATTGAAAAGAAGAGTGCTTTATTTCTCTGTCCATATTCTTTCGCTGTTTTATTTTCTTTCACTAGATTTTTTAAGTGTTATAATATGCACATATGCATATAGACACGATGTTATCAATGACATTGTTTATTGTTTAAAAATAAATCTCAAACATATTGGATTCAAATGTATTCTAGTTAATCTATAATTCTATATAATGAATGGTAAAAATGTCAAATCATTTCTCGTAGTTTTTAACAAATTTTAGTTTTGAAATGAACAGTCTCCCTCTTTTCTTTTTTACCTTTTTAAGTGCATAGACTAAGGTAGATATAACAATATTAGGATATGTGGTGGGTAGGTTTTCAACCCTTCACCTGTAGAACAGTGGTGTGATATAAAGGCCAATATAATAATATTAGAGCATTCATATTCGATCTTTTGTGAGTAGGTTCTTCATATTGTATGGAGTGGTTGTAAGTGAAAGATAGATAAAATATTACTATTCATCTATACATTTGGTAAGACACTCTTCACCCTTAATTAAAGTTGATTATAACCCACCTACATCAAAACTTTATGTTATTGTTATTTTTACGATAAAAAACTATGGTATGTAACACCCGACAATTTTAGACAATTTAAGTAGTTAGAAGAGCTAAAGTCCTTTGCGTTAGTAGATTTCATTAGGGTTATAAACGAACCGAACAAACATAAACAAGACCTTGTTTGTGTTCGTTCATTAAGGAAATAAATGTGTTCATGAACGCTTACCGAACGAGATTTTATGTACGTGTTCGTTCATTAGGAAATGAGTGTGTTCGTGAACGATTCACGAACACATATAAATTTGGCGAACGTGACGAAGGATAAAGGTGGATGGATCCCTTATTGTGGAACGGAGGTCGATCGTATTCATCAACGTAAATAATGAGAAATAAAAGGGAAACGGTGCATAAACAAGCTGAAATTGTTAAAAAAAAAGATTACGGGATCAGTCAAGCATCATCTCCCAAATTAAGAGGGTCAAAGACAGCTCATAACAGCTACAAATCCAGCCGTAAACAGAGCACATCTACCATATTTAGATTATCGTTTTTGCTATAAATTGTATACTTTCCTCTGTAATGATATACACAGAAACACAACAATATACAACAATTCAGTTTTTTCCGATCAACCTTTATAACATGGTATCAGAGCAGTGTCGTTCTTGACCTGCTCATCATTTACCCTGCTCATCACTTACCCAAATCAATCATCCTCTCAACCAAGCTGCCATGGCCGAAGCCGGTAACTTGGGAGAAGATCTATCAATCCAAATCGCCAATCTGCTCAAGAATGGCCTCAACCCACAAAACCGGAACCCAAAACTGTCCAATAACCTTCAAATAAACCTCAAGCTCAACAGCCAGAATTATGCTCTATGGACCCGGATGATGAGGGTAGCCATAGGCGGTAAATCAAAGGCCTTTTTAAACCATTTATCAACCAATCCACCAAACCAAACCAGCGAAGAATATGAACAATGGGAACAAGACGACCTAGTCGTCTTCTCATGGCTCATACAAAACATTGAACCAACCCTTGCCAGCAATCTAACCGAATTTCCGACAGCAAAGTCGTTGTGGGATGCCCTGGCTATAACATATAGCAGTGGACGTGACAAGCTCCAAACATTCAACCTACATGTCAAGGCGAATGAATCAAACAGAACAATCTCTCCCTTGAAGAATTGTGGATTATACTCCAAGGAGTATGGGGAGAAATTGATCGGATTGACCCAAACCCTATGACCTGCCCAACCGATATCCAAGCATACTACAAAATCAGGATGGAACAGAAATTGTTTCAGTTTCTAAACGCTCTTAACCGGAAGTATGACCCTATAAAACGGGAAATACTCCGGTTAGAACCCCTTCCAACCGTAGAAACTGCATACGCCACTGTTCGCAAGGAGGCCGCTCACCAGAATATTCTAGGAACACCTCTCAATGACACACAGGGCATCACAGTGGGTCTAATGGCCTCTGAAATTGACGGATTAGGGCTTGCATCAAAGGGCTACCGACGGGTCGATGGAAAAAGAATCGGAGCAAGTAACAAAGATGACAAAACTCACCTCAAGTGTGATCATTGCGGTATGACGAAGCATACCCAGGAACAATGTTTCAAACTCGTTGGGTATCCCGAATGGTGGTCTGATGGTCAGAAGAGAGGCACAAAGACTACAGTTAAAGAAAAAGGGAAGTCATCCAGCACCGGCAACCGAGATGTCACCAGAGATGAAAGCCGGAGCAGAACTGGTTTCGGCGGAATGGCCAAAGCAGATGAAGAAGAAGATACTGCAACAGGTAACGGGTTTGGGGCGCAGTCCTCAAACCCTCGGTCATATAAACATAATAAAAAGGCAAATATGTCATATTTAGTCCCTGGAAATAAGGGAAATGTCAATATGGCCCATGAACACCATAAAAAACAAAAACTATGGATCTTCGATTGTGGCGCGACCGATACAATGACTTATGAGCTGTCGGATATTATTTCAACAACCAAACCAGAAAAAACACATATCCAAACGGCGAACAGAGGGATAATGGATGTAAAATCAAGAGGGACTATTGAGATTTCACCCACAATAAAAATCTCTAATTGTCTTTATGTTCCCTCGTTGTCACATAAGTTGCTTTCCATCAGCCACGTCACAAAAGAACTCAACTGTATTGTCCTAATGTACCCTACGTTTTGTATTTTACAGGATATCAGGACGGGAGTGATCATTGGGCGTGGCACTGAAAATCAAGGGTTGTATTATGTGGATGAGGTGACTCAAAGTGGTGCTGTGATGTTGACTCACGGGACATCGGAACGAGAAGCTTGGCTATGGCACCGAAGATTAGGTCATCCTTCTACAAGTTATTTGCATATTTTATTTCCAAAACTATTTCCAGTTAATTCTATGTCACATTGTGAAACATGCGTTTTAGCAAAGAGCCACAGGAAAACTTTTAAACCCAATAATACTAAGGCTGCTTTGCCATTTTCATTAATCCATTCTGACGTATGGGGTCCTGCCCCAATTCTTGGGGGGCAAAACCTTCGTTACTTTGTGATGTTCGTTGATGATTGTACCCGAATGACCTGGGTTTATTTTTTGAAAAACAAATCCGAAGTCTTTGAAAAATTTACTATGTTTTACGCCATGATCCAAACCCAATTTCAAACCAACATCCAAATATTCCGATCCGATAATGGCGGTGAGTTTGTTAATACCTCGTTTAAATTGTTTTTCCAAGACAAGGGAATAATCCACCAAACTACATGCCCAAACACCCCAGAACAAAACGGTGTCGCCGAAAGGAAAAATCGCATTTTGCTGGAAATGACACGAGCTCTCCTAATTGAATCCTAGGTCCCGAAATATTTTTGGCCTGAAGCCCTTGCTACCGCTACCTATCTTCTCAACCGACTCCCAACAAATATCCTCAAACTTAACACTCCATTACACACCCTTTCAAAATTCTTCAAACTACCCTCAGTTCTTACTCTTCAACCACGAATCTTTGGATGTACTGCCTTTGTTCACATACCTAAATCAGATCGAACCAAACTTGACCCTTGTGCTGAAAAATGTGTCTTTGTTGGGTATGGAATGAATCAAAAAGGATACAGATGTTATAACCCAAAGACACGTCATATGTTCACCACAATAAACTGTGACTTTCTTGAAACCGAGTATTACTACAATTCCCAACTCAGTGGTCAGGGGGAGAAGGAATGTTTAGACACACTAAGCTGGTTGAAATATGTTCCCTATGTACCAACTACAGAGTCACCAGAGTCCAATTTCAGTGCCACTGAAGGTCCTAATGTTCCTCCTAACCTGGTGTCCGAGGTAAGTAATACTCACCCTATTCAGTCTGGTGATACAATTGAAGTTTCTAATGACTCCGAAGATACCAATACTTCTAATCATGAAACTGCCACAGAACAAGCTGAAAATTTGCAGGCAGATGAATCCAGACAAGAAGAACCACCATCAAGATATGTGTTACCCCCTAGAACAAACAGAGGGGTTCCTCCGAAACGGTATTCTCCTGAAAAAGAACCAAGAAGATCTAGTTATCCTATAGCTAGTGTGGCCGATGGAAATTTCACTAAGGAAGCCAAAGCATTTATCTCATCTGTTTATTCCGAAGAAACTCCTACAAACGTGGATCAAGCCTTAAAGTCTAAACATTGGAAGGAAGCGATGAAAACGGAAATGGAAGCCCTAATCAAGAACAATACTTGGGAAAAGTGTACTCTCCCATTGGGAAAGAAATCCGTGGGGTGTCGTTGGGTCTATACGGTTAAGTATAAACCAGATGGTACAATTGAAAGATATAAAGCCCGACTGGTAGCAAAAGGGTATACCCAGACACATGGGATTGACTATGCTGAAACATTCTCCCCGGTTGCAAAAATGAACACAATTATGGTTCTTTTTTCGATAGCTGCAAATGAAGGGTGGCCACTTCAACAGTTTGATGTAAAAAATGCTTTTTTACACGGGGACCTAGATGAAGAGGTATTTATGGATGCTCCTCCAGGATTCACAAAAGATTTCAAAACTGGAGAAGTTTGCCGTCTGAAGAAGTCTCTTTATGGTTTGAAGCAATCTCCCCGGGCTTGGTTTGGCAGATTTACGGTAGCTATGAAAAAGTTTGGATATAAACAGAGTAATGCCGATCATACTTTGTTTCTCAAAAAAAGAGGAAAATTCGTAACCTGCCTAATTATCTATGTAGATGATATGATCATTACAGGGAACGATAAAGAAGAAATGGTAAAACTCAAAGAAAACTTGTTTGCTGAATTTGAAATGAAAGATTTGGGCAGACTTAAGTATTTCCTTGGAATTGAAGTACTAAGGTCAAAACAAGGAATTTTCATTAGTCAGAAGAAGTATGTCTTAGACTTGTTGGCAGAGATTGGAATGATCGATTGCAAACCAGCAGACACTCCTATGAGTGTAAACCAAAAACTTTATATGGAGGAAGGAGCAAAGTTAGCAAATAAAGAAAGGTACCAACGGCTGGTGGGAAAACTAATATATCTCTCACATACTCGTCCAGACATTGCCTATGCTGTAGGGGTAGTAAGTCAGTTCATGCACCAACCTCAACAGTCACATATGGAAGCAGTTTGGAGAATTATTAGATATCTCAAAGGAACAATGGGTCATGGAGTCCTGTTTCAATCACATGGACACCTAAATGTTCAAATCTATACCGATGCAGACTGGGCAGGAGATAAGGGAAGTCGGAGGTCAACAACAGGCTACTTCACTTTAGTTGGAGGGAATCTTGTTACTTGGAGAAGTAAAAAACAAAAGGTGGTTGCTTTTTCCAAGTGCAGAAGCTGAATTTAGAGGTATAGCTCGAGGTTTAACAGAAGCCATGTGGATGCGAAGACTCTTAGCTGAGATTGGTTTTCCGTCAAAAGAAACAAGTAAGATTATGTGTGATAATAAAGCTGCAATTCAGATTTCAGAAAACCCAGTACAACATGATCGAACTAAACACGTGGAAGTTGATAGGAACTTCATCAAAGAAAAATTGGAAGATGGTACGATTGAACTACCGTTTGTTCGATCAAAGGATCAGCTCGCTGACATTCTAACAAAAGCGGTTAACGGGAAAATTTTCAGCGATTGTTTGGGCAAGTTGAATTTTGGAAATCCAACTATTCAACTTGAGGGGGAGTGTTAAAAATAAAAGATTACGGGATCAGTCAAGCATCATCTCCCAAATTAAGAGGGTCAAAGACAGCTCATAACAGCTACAAATCCAGCCGTAAACAGAGCACATCTACCATATTTAGATTATCGTTTTTGCTATAAATTGTATACTTTCCTCTGTAATGATATACACAGAAAACACAACAATATACAACAATTCAGTTTTTTCCGATCAACCTTTGTAACAGAAATAGGGTTTTCTAGTTTAATTGTTAGGATAATAAAATAAATAAAAGTTTAATGGTAATAAAATAAATAAAACTTCAATAATATAAAAAGTATAGATAAAATATATGAAAGTACAAAAATCTTTAATTAAAACACAAACATCTGAACATAAACGAACGCAAATGAATGAATGTTCATGAACACGTTCACAAACACCTTGTCGAACGTTCACGAACACGTTGCCGAACGTTCACGAACACAGTTGAACGAACGAGACCTCTGTTCATATACGTTCATATAACTAATCGAACGAAATTTCTTGTTCATGTTCGTTCGTTTATTAAACGAACGAACATAAACGAAATGTTCTCTGAACGTTCGGTTCATTCACAGCCCTAGATTTCATGTTTACTTTATATACAATACTAGATGGAAGCCCCACCGCGATGCGGTCCGGGGGCTTAGAAATTTGGACACTAACATATAAAAGTGCGTCGATGATCGCCTTCAATTCAGCTTGTAACTTGCGAATACTGTTTGTTCCGTGAGTTTTTCAGCGAGGCGTTGCCTAGATTCATTAAGTTCAACCATGAGTTTTCCATTTGTAGTCGCCATTATAATAAAAGCAATAAAAGTGAAATAAATATAGGTAAATGAAATTCAAATAAACAAAGTTCATATTGCCTTTTTAAAGTAAAGTAACTACTAATGACTATGGATGACTCACCTAAAA
This sequence comes from Scalesia atractyloides, assembly GCA_947069175.1. Taxonomy (NCBI): domain Eukaryota; kingdom Viridiplantae; phylum Streptophyta; class Magnoliopsida; order Asterales; family Asteraceae; genus Scalesia; species Scalesia atractyloides. Next base: position 10,775,114 of record CAMTDV010000023.1, on the reverse strand, counting down.
GAAGTAAGGCTCTAGCATGCATACATTAAATCAAGAATCACATATTATTTTTGTCTATCCCACGCCTTAATAGTGATACTTGTATGTATTTACTAAAGATTAGCTGAAAGTAAAAAACTACATTAATTAATCATGTAATAAGTTACAATTGTAATTATCTTTTTTCATATAAAACCCATCAGTGATACTTGCATTATACACATAAAAAACTTAGAATCAAGAGAACACAATATAAGTGAAAATCAAAAGAATAATTAAACATCATTTCAAGTTTTAACTAATAACATGAACACTTATGGATGCTTGTTAGTGAAGAAAGGTGGCATGTAAAACCCATTAGTGGCATGTAAATACCTGACGAATATGTCGAGCATTCTCATTCTCATTCTTAATTTCTCAGAATACAAAATATTGGCTCCATTTCAGCTTCATATCCTGAAAGGGCCATTACCAGATCTTGATTTTTTTAAATGACTCTTCTTGTTCTTAATTGTAGATGGTCTTTTAATAATTTTTGTTTTCCCAAATAGGATTATAGCGTCTCGTTCTCGATATCTTGAAATGGGTTCTTTGCGTCGAATTCAGTTTTTGAGATCCTTACTTTCTTCCTCTTTCATCAGTCATATTCTTCATCCATGTTGGATTATAAGTTCAAGAACATTCAAGATAGTGTACTTTATAAAGGTATCTGAAGATCAGAATAAGGAAAAGGTCGATCTATGGCTCACCATTCATCTGCAATATAACCAATAGTAAGAATGTAAGATCGCTAGTGTTGTATCTTAATTTCTAAAGTGGCGTCTAAACCAAGAGTAAAGAATAGACAACATGGTAGTTTTACTCGCTATTTCTATCATCCCCTATGGTAAGCATATCAACCAAATATTTTTGTGCCAACCATTTTGAATGATTTTCCAAATGGTTGGATTCTTTGCGTTTAGATTGGCTTCCTATTCAGCATAGTTATTAAAGGCGCGAGGCGCACTCAGGGTGATTTGTTGGACCCGGGGCCTGGGCGCCCGCTTTAATACCTATGACATGAACTAACCTAAGGCATAGTTATTAAAGGCGCGAGGTGCACTCAGGTGATTTGTTGGGCCCGTGGCCTTATTTGCGCCTAGGAGCGTCTGGGCGCTCGCTTTAATACCTATGACATATGTCCTAAGCACCCTAAAATACAGTTTTATTCCACCAAATTGAAGTTAACAAATGTTACTATGAATCTATAAAGGCCCAACAACAACTTCACATTTTAATAGCTAATAAATTAGCCTCTATTGTAGGTTTTAATCAATGTAGTACCACATAACATGCAGTCAGTGAACCATGCTAACAAAACATGCATTAGATACGAAAATAGTTACAGTCAAATTCCTCATTCATAACCACAATAACCTAAAAAACAAAACATAACTTACTTGTTTCCCATTAATAACATGTGTCTCAGCAATAACAGTGTCAATAAACCCGAAGCCCCTCAGACGACCAGTCTAGTCTACCGATCTTTGATGATAACCAAATCCATCAGGTCTCCATACTTTGTAAAATAGTTAACTAATGTACCTATACACAATTAAACACATACACTCCGTTTCGACATTAACCCCAATCCATCATGAATAGCTTTTATAACATTGCTCCACAACTGATCGTTGCAGGTTCTAAACCGCCACCACCATTTCGATATTAAGCCCAAATTCAAATCTTTAATCCCTCCGACACCTAACCCCCCATGTTTTTTTTATCTAAAAATCCTATTTCACGCCACCCAACGGATCTTATGGCCTAGGCTTGAGCCTCCCCGAAGAAACCTATGCCGAATCCCCTCGAGGGTTGTGATGACGCTATTCGGCGCCTTAAACATAGATAAAAAATAGTTTGCCAATGTACCCAACACCACCCTACCAGCGAACGAAAGTAACCGGGCCTTCCAAAGGGAGAGCTTGACATTAAATCTATCCACAATTGCTTTCCAACTCGCCACACGGTTCATGTTTGCACCAAAGGGAAAAGCAGCCCAAGATATATGCAATATAACTATATAATATGTTACTTTAATTGGTTTTAAAATTTTGTTGGCTTTAAGAAACATTCAACTTAAAATGAAGAATTCATATTTTAAAAAAAGAAAATTCAAAAAAAATGAAGAAGTCATATTTAAAAAAAATCATGAACGAAAATGGCTAATTATAAATCAAGTTGGTTGTTTATGTGTTGAGATCATAAAAATACAATAGAAAATCAAGTTTTTAATATCATAATAAAACATTATACTTTTTGTTTTGCTTTATTTTTTCATAAAATTGCTTCAACTATTTTTTACATAGAAAAATCCCTCCACACGTCAATATTGAACAAAATTGTGACATAATTTATAATAACGTGTTTATTGTTTATGTGGCACACATGTAAGATATAATATCGTGGCATCGACAATCGATATGTCGAAAATAGACACATAAACAAATTACATGGACATTTTGTTTTTTTTTTTCTTTTGTGATGTGGTTATCATTTTTTAGATGTTTTGTAATGGTATGTATATTTTTTTTTAACAAATTATATGAGAAAAAGAACCTTCACATCTTACTTTCATTTAATGCTTTCATATAGTGCTGGTAGCTGGTAGGTCTCTTTGAACTTTTCAACCTTAAACCAATAACTTACATAATCCTCAAGGTCACAATTAATGTAGTTCATAGCATATATTGAATGCAAACAAAGTAATCTTGATATTTACCACAATCTATAACTACATTCTATCTAGATCCACAAAGTAGGCTTCATCTACATCTCTCACCTAAAACACATTGCCACCACTCGTAATAACGCTCCAACATCCAATTCCTAGGTATAAAAAAACAAACAAAATCAGCAGAATTAACAGCAAAAATAGTAGAATAAGAAAACAACATAATTAGCAGCAGAAATAGAGCATAAAACAATACAAAAACAACATAAAAACGTTAAAAACTGAGGAAAAAAACAAACATGTCAGCACACACAACCGTTCTATGTTATTTAATATAAAAAAATCACTCGAAATTAACACACGTAGGAGCTACTATGTGTAAAAAGATGTTGAGCTACTTTTGTGGATAATAAATAGTGTTTTTTGTTCGTGAGTTGAAATAAAATAACCTTTACAAGAGAATTACATTGACTACACACTACAACGAACGAAAAGAAGGAAGCTTAAAAGGTAAGTGGGCTGAATTAAATAAACATGGGCTGAAGAAGTTAAATGGGTTGCAATAATGGGCTTTCGGTTGGAGCTCAACAAAGGACTTAAAAAAAGCAGCAGCAGTTCGAAGGAGATTTTTTTTGGGGCATTGGGGCACACATCGCACGGCAGTCCTGTTTTAGTTGAAGAATCGTGTAGTTACACCATGAGTAACGAGCATTATAGGGCGTGAAGTGGTTTGATAACGTCCGTAACACCATCCCGTGGGCTTTATAGGGGATGAAGAGTGGGGACATTTATAGTATAATGTCAAATGAGTAAAACAAAATCGGAAAGTAATGATGGAATGAGGGCATTAAGGGGCGTTAACATTACACATTTTTTAAAGGTGTTATAATGCTGATATAACATAAAATATCTATTAGGGGGCATTAACCATTATGAATGGCGTTACTAACATTTGATTTTTTTTTATTATAATGATTAGCTAATGTTCTCATGATGGGTATAGAGTTTGTGATAAAATTGTGTTGAGTTTAATTAATTATATCCTTTTAGTAGTTTAGTATACATGAATATGTTTTTGTTATTTTTATTAGTGATTGATTTTAGCAAATTCATGTGTGTTATTTGTACAGATATGGTAGAGGGGCGCATATCATATGTATATGTTTGTTCATAGACATGCTAGCTATGATCATTTCATGTATTTTACTTTATCTATGTATTTTACTTTACCGGTGTCTATTCACTAAAACTTAAAAGACGATTCTAGTGTCCGATAATGTTTTGAGAATTAACGATGATCACTTCATGTATCTTTACTTTATTGGTGTCTAATTGTTAAAAGACCGGATGTACAATTCGAGCATCCCGTTAATCATGTATGAGCTACTTGTGTTAAACAAAGTTATGTATATGTAGCTTCCTAGTATAGTTAACTAATCAGGTTAGTTATTATGTTACAAAACCCTAACCTAGGTGTGATGGTTTGTTTATCGTCTTGTATCTTTGTGTGGCGCTCGTTAAGTCTTTGTTAGTGTAATTGCAATTTAGTTGACATTATTTTAATTCCCATTCAATCAAATCTTTATGCTATGCTTTTCACATTCAAACAAAACGCGTAATACTAAACCACACGCTCCTCATGGATATGATACCCTACGTGCTCTAGCTATATCGATAAATTCGCTTTTTTTCTGTGAATGGTTCGTCCGTAATAGTATAATGCTCAACATACTCTACCAGACAATATTGGTTGGTACGATGAGCCAGATGATACAAATAGAGTTTTAACACACTGTTAAAATAAAATAACACAAACAACTTCATTGTTTTCTCTTTGAAAGCCTAAGCAAACTTGATACAGGCTGATGAGATAATTTTACCTGGAAAACTTCACAGAACTCTTTCAACAATGACTCATGAGCAATATCAATGAGTTCACCATCAGACATTGAGCAAGAATCACTAAGCAACCCCTTGATGCTTCCAACTCCTCGATCTTTAATCCCACATGGAACTATCCGACTGAAAGGCGAAATATCAGTGGACACGTTTAACGCAATCCATGATATGTCAGCCATCCCGAAACACGTATTCCAATTGCTGCTAGTTTATGGTCCCCTAAAGAAAACGAAGATCAATTAAGCAAAAGGCTTCGGCTAAATGTCACCCTACGTACTTGTTGCAACCCCCCCCCCCCCCAATTATACGGGTGTATAACTATAGACATGGAGCGTATAAAATAGAGGGGTGGGGTACGTTTAGCAAAATCTGAATACGCTTTCCACTTACCAACCCAAACTCCAGTCAAACCCGTGACCCGAGAAGCTTTTAAGTCGAAAACCGAAGAAAGAACCCGAATAACTACCTCCTCAAGTGCTCTAAGGTACCAATGAAGATCCATCTTGTGGAACCGAAGATTCATAATCGGGTACATCACTAGCTACATTGCAAAGATTTTGTCATAACGTTTATTGACATAGCGATCAAGTTCGAAAAACATGATAATACCTGCCCTGGCCCATGGTAGGTGACTTCACCACCTCGTTCGGTTTGATACAACGGCAAAGGTGGATCTTTGATGTCGAAATTCAAGTTGTTTTCGGTACTAGCAGTGCCCCAATGTGTACACAGGCTGATGCTGGAGCATGATCAATGTATCTGAACCATCTTGATTTTCATCAATCAATCTTTTTCGGTCTTCAAGAATTGATTTTTGCCATGCCCATGCCTCAGCGAACGGGACCACCTGTTTATACATGTCATAACATTCGCAACTGTGTAGATAACATAACCCAAATTTGAAAAGAAATGGTGTTAGGTAATGCACGCAAGGTGTTTGATAAAATGTCTCAGACAGTAAAATCGTACTTTCTTATGATGATTTGTTGGGGTAGTAAATTGGAGTCTGGGGTTGTGATTAATGAAGCTGTTGGTCGTCGGGATGTGTTTGTTCCAGCCGAACGAGAGGTGTGGATCGTCCATGGTGGAATCGAGGAACTGAGAGAGAAATTCAGTGGTACTATCATAGGATTATTATGATGATACACTTGTATGCTATCTGGACTGAAGCAGGAAAATATGAAGCTCGTTCGATACAATAATTCGATCGGAAAGAATGGAACGGCGGAGCAACCAATAAAACATGTGGAGTATAAACCAGTTATGGATCAATGAAAGGGTTAATTGCCATATAAACCAGGATGATTTTTAATTTTAGACAGACGATTTTGATTTTTTTTAATGCCAAATTTGGATAAATGACGAGACGGACCACTTGAGTATTATCGTGCTGTCAGCAAAACCATTCGATCACATTCATCTCCACTAAACTATAATGCCTATTCACCAATTTATAAGAAAATCCAATAAATCTGAGAAAAACTCTATTCTTATTTGTTAATCATATTTTTAAGAGTCAATTAGTCGGATGATCCCACGATTGAATAAATACAAAGGTATATTAGTCATATAAAAAATTAGAGTAAAATGTCATTCTCATCCTTATGATTTGACTGCTTTTGCGACTTCCGTCCAAAGGCTTATTTTTTCGCATCTGGATCTAAAAGATTTGCAATCTTGCTATTTTCATCTCACTCGTTAACTCCATCCATTTATTAACATTATGTTAGGGGTATTTTCGTTCTTTTACCTATTTGTTTATATATTTATTTAATGTGAAGTTAGGTAAAAGGACGAAAATACCCCTGGCTTAAAGCTAAAAGATGGATGGCATTTACGGTCGAATAAAAATGACAAGATTTCAAACCTTTTGGATCCAAATGCGAAAAAACAAACCTTTGAACGAAAGTCGCAAAACCACCTAAACCTCAGGGATGAAAATGACACTTTATTCAAAAAATTAACACTAAAACCCAAATGACATCTACTCGAAAGACCATCTTTCTTACAATTTTAAAACCATAGGGATCACACATGTAATATTTCATACTTAAGAGCCAAACTTGAAATATGGACATACCATAAAGACCATCCGGGTAATTAACCCTATTTTTATATAACTAGGGCGCGTTATACACAATATACTTATACATGTATAAAACTAGTAAATTTCTCTGCGCGTCACGGGCGGTGTCAAAACGTAAAATTACTCGAATTTCTACCTTCTAGTGATAATGTATTATATTTGACCCTACTCATTTTCAGACAAAATTGACGTCAAAGCATATAATAACTGAAAACGTAAATAAACTTAAGCACAACAGAATATTATATTTGACCCACTTATTTGCGAAAGAAGTTTATGTCGAAAAGTAAAACAACTTAAATTGTACCGACACGTACTTAAAAATAACAACGTAAGAAAATAATGTTTTTTAAAGTTAAAAAATGGTACGACACTTTGCGATTTAACCCGGCTCATTTTCAAACAAATAAACTAAAAACGCACATAAAAATAAACACGAAAACGTAAAATATCTGATCCGACTCATTTCTAAAAAAATTACACCGAAACATAAACCAAGTTGGATTTAGGCTTACAAATATATAACAATAAGCACGCAAAACTCTATTACAAAATTTATAAGAAAATGATCGATTATATATGTAATTGCTTTAGTGACAAAAGTAAAAAGAAAATACTAAATGACATTAAAAGACAAAAACAAGAAGAAAAAAGGTAAATTAACCAATCACTGCAAACTCAAACATTTGATTGCAAGTATATACAATACAATAGAAAGAGAAAAGTGCCCGGATAATTTCTATTTTTTGCTTCGATTTTACTTTTAGTTCTTACATCTTTAAAATTACATCTATAGTCCTCAACATTAATAAATTCGTTTTCGGTTAATCCTTGTCATGAATGAGGATTAGTTTTCTTAATAAGTGACTGTGAAATTACCTAAATGCCCTTCACTAAAAACTAACATATAAATAAAACATGGATCACTGTACTGTCTCTATCTTTCTGCTCCCTCTCTCACTAAAAACCACCACCGTCCCCTCCACTCCGCAGCCGCCATCATTACTCCCCACCACTGCCACCGCCGCCGCCACCATCAACCACTCATCCTAACGGGGGAACAACAGAAAACAACTCCGTAATGATAAACATCGTCGGGGCGCCCAAAATCCCGACCATTCAAGATCTCCGGACCCAAATCACAATCAGGGATTCAAGAATCACACCTTCATAATCTGGCTGCACAAACCCTCATGGAATTTCACTTCCAGCACCTACTATCTCAAATACAGCTTCAGGTATCATCCAGTATTCCGTTCGTAACTACAAAAATGATAAGATTAAGTATTTACTAACAGTTTGATGTTATATTTTGCAACGCAACCACGCAGTGCGCACTGACACACACACACACACACACACCGATGCAAACCCCCTTGCACACACATTTATCAACTAAATAATTGAAAACCATCAGATGCTATTTTATTCACTAATGAATACATTATTTATCAATTGAACAAAACTAGTTAATGATTTTGAATATTCAGAGATGAGGTGCAGACCTGAATGTAATTGTTTAACATATTTTCTACTAGATCGGTGTATCCACTTTTAACGAATTCCCTTTCTCTCATCAATCTTTTCACACAGTGTTACGGTGGTGACAGCAGGGCGGAGGTGTTATGCTGATCGGTTTTCCGAGATTTCGAGGTGAGGTGATGGCGACGTGGTGGAGGTGTTACGATGGGGTGTTTTTTTCAGGCGATGATGGGGTGGATCTGTTGTCGTGGTGGATTTATTGCGGTGATGGAAGGTGATTGTTATTACCGAAGGTTCCTAATGTATTTTTGCAAAACGGGGGAAACAGATGAGTTTTCGGGAGTGTATATCACTCGGGTGCGGAGGCGACTGTGGTTGCCGGCTGTTGTGATTGTATATGCTAAGAAGCAGATTCAATTTGAAGAAATAAGAGGGTTTTAAGTGGGGTTTCATTAAAAGGCTGAATGGTGATGATGGAGGCGGTGGTGGTGGTTGTGGCGGTGGGTGATTGTTGTAGTGGTGAAGGTGGCTGAGTCATGATGCCGGTAGTGGAGGTGGTTGTGGTGGTGATTTTTCTGAAGGAAAGAGAAAGTAGAGAGACAGTAGAGTGAGAGGGGATGTGGGTGAGCTTATTTTTATTTTTATAATTAGTGGGTCTCATATATATATATAGGATATGGTTATTGTAAAAAATATGTGTTTTGTGAAAAGTGTAACAAAGAATCTACACCATTTGATCTATAATCTAATGATTGAGATTATAATGACAAAATTGTAAAAAATGCTTATCAGTAAATCAATTAATTTTATAGATTAAGGGTATAAATGGTCAATTTAACATTTTTAAATTTAGAAACTCACATGCAATGCATATGCAAGTTTCCTCATTTTTTAAACGTCAATAACTTTTTATACATAACTCTTTTTTTTTAAAAAATTACACCATAATAACGAATATTTTTATCTTTAATATGAGTCACATATTGTTATACTTATGTAGAAAAAAAAATTACGTCTCGATTGGATGTTTTAGTCCATGTTTTTTCTATGTTCATACAATGGTGTTTTAATTGTATTGTAATTCAAAGCGTTGTATTTTACAGTATAACACCATGAGCATAAATAAGACACCATAGCATTGCAAATAATGAATTATGATTCAAGTCATGGTGTGTTTTAACATCTAGAGTATGTAACATTGTATTGTGATTACAGTCATTGTGTTTTAACATCTGGAATAACAATAGAATCATTCTAAATGTTAAAACACCACGACTCTATTATGATTCAATTCATGGTGTTTTTTTTTTAAATTTGTATGGTGTTTTATACCTGCAATGTCACACCCCGACCCGCAGCGGAAAAAGGTGATCGGGGCATAATTGGGTTATCATCAAAGCTCATGACATTTATTATATGTTTCATATTCATTAATACAATTTAATGGAAAATTACAATAAATGATACAACGTGTTTTAACTATCAATCTAAGCTTCTTGGTTCTCTTCTAAGGCATATCCTATGTTTTCCTTGCTTCAACCTGTTCACCTGTATCATGTGTAAAAAGGTTTTTGGATCAACATAATGTTGGCGAGTGAATCCTAGGGAAAACATTTGAACAAGTTTATCCAATTGCTTATAAATAAGGTGCATACCATATATGAGTAAATGTAGATGTAAATTTATTCACACAACACATAATATCGAATATTGAACACACATCACCAAATAATTGTTTTGAGGCACGCGTTGTTCGACTCGTCTCCCACGAGGAACTGATGGGCCTAATGAATGAGTTTTGAGGCACGCGTTGTTCTTACGAACTGATGGGCCTAATGTATGAGTTTTGAGGCACGCGTTGTTCTCGTCTCCCACGAGGAACTGATGGGCCTAATGAATGAGTTTTGAGGCACGCGTTGTTCTTACGAACTGATGGGCCTAATGTATGAGTTTTAAGGCACGCGTTGTTCTCGTCTCACACGAGGAACTGATGGGCCTAAATAATTTGTATACAACATTGACAATATGAATACATCACCACCAATAATAGTTACATTCTAGTTTAGTTCATATAATGGTATAGCACAAATTTGCATAAGAGAATTAGTTTAAACGACACATGATACACCCCAAAACATGAATAAAAAGGGGAGTTTGTAAGAATTCACTCACATTGGGTGCGTTCGGTTGATGAGGTTGAATGTACGCGAAATGGTGTTAACCACGAGTGGAATTAACCTAGATAAATCGCATTATGGTTTGGTAAGTAAACGGGTTTTATTAATCTATTTTAGTAGGATTGTTGGGTGTATTTTTGTGAGTTTGAGGCTATTTTCTAACCTTAAAAATGTTATTTTTAAGTATTTATAATTGATTTTTAATTAAAATAATTAAATAAAAAAAAATATTTTATTTTTTTGCTACAGTTGAAGTTTGACCGTTGACTTTGACTAGCGTTGACCGGTTCGAAGGCATATTGTTGTGCGCCGGGTGAGGCTCGAACCCGAGACCTCCCGTACGCGTGCACGCAGCTCTACCAACTGAGCTACGTGTCTAACCCGTTATATATCCGATTTTAATTTATATATATATATATTAATTAGAGTTAAACATAAATCCTTTTATTTTAAAAACGAATTAATTCACAAACCGGTGCGCTCCACAGGTCTCGAACCCGGGACCTGTGGGTTAGCGGACACACACTCCACCACTGGACTGTGTGTCCCACTTAGTTATAAACTCGGTTATCAATATACTTAACATATACTCAAGGCGACTCCGGTTCAGTTTGCTGAAAAAAAAGAATTTTTATCAAGGCGGCGTGTGTGAAACCGGAATCGAACTCGTGACCTTAGCGTTAAAAGTGCACACAGTCCACCGCTGGACTGTGTGTCTAACCCGGTAAATAACTGGATTTTAGTTATACATATATGATACAGATACTTCCTCTTCTTCGTACATAAACCCAGAAACCGGAAATCTGATCTGTTAAAAACGTTTTAACAGAATCTGGGTTGCATAAAAGTTTAGAACGTATTAAACATAAGATATAGGAGAGTTTAGAGGCTTATACCAACTGGAAGCAAGGTTTCGGTTTTCCGGTGGCCAAATTCCGGCGAAAAGCAGAAAAATTCCGGCGACTGAAGGGACTTCCGACGAACAGAACAAAGATTTTGAGTGATGAAGAAGTGTGTGGTGCGAGTTCTCTTGTGATAGGTTGGGTTGTATTTATAGAGTAACAAGTGATTCCCTGAATTTGGTAAAGAAAATTTCGGCCGACTTGATTTCCGGGATTGGTCTTTGACTGTTCGATTAAGTCTGACCAATTGATTGAAAACGGTTAAACTTTAGACTCTTGATCGCGAAGAACAGAAACGGAAACTTGATTGATGCCTGATTTCAAGTTCGGCTGATACAGGGCGCCGATATCGAATTCGGAAAAACATGATATCAATTAAATGATTCTAATATTAAACAAAAGTCACAAGTGGCGCAGCGGTTGTTCGGTTGAGTGATAAGTGTTTGTTTGAACCGGTATGGACCCGAGTTCGAAACCCGGCATGAGTAAATTATTTTTATTTTGCGATTTTTATCAGTTTTTCAAAAACTAAATATATATCCCCGCATAATAATTGATTACGTATCGTTTAAAATTATTTTGGGCATTTAATTCGCAACGAAAATTTTAACTGACTGTTCGGTTGATAAACGGAGCGGGTTTGGTAAATCCGTTTTTGACGGATGTTACATGCAAAATAACAAAAATTATTACACATGTTAGAACAACACAACTGTATTACGATTAAAGTTGTGGTGTTTTTGGATTCATATGGTGTTTTATACCAACTGATGATGGATTCTTAAAATAACTGATGAATTACTAAAATAACTGATGAAATGAATTCTTAAAATAACTGATCAATTCGGTTACAATATTATATCTTTAATTAGGATTATGGGTTAAATTGTCATCTTATCCTTAAACTAATAAAATAGATAGGGACATGTGTCATCACTATAGTCTTTCTTATCCTTCTTTTATTTTACATTAAAAGTAAAGTGATAATTTCATACCTACTTAACTGAGAAAACTAACCCTTATCCACGCTAGAGATTATTCAAAAATGTATTTGTCAAAGTTAGGAACTATAACTGTAATTTGAAAATATAGGAACTAAAGGTGAAACCGGAGTAAACCATAAGGACTATTCGAACACTTTTCTCCGATATAAAAGTTTACACTTTTACATATCTCTACATCGACATCTTCTGGACTCTGGTTCCACTTTTATGTTAAGTCACGTATCTTACATATTTCGTCTTGTTAAAGGCATATGATATTTTTTTAAAAACTAACACAAAGAGTTAACATTGCTGACCACTATTCCACACCATTCGTGTACTCCACGCTCTATATATTCACACATTTGACTGTCCCAATGGCCAAAGCTGAGCCTCCCCCAAATGAATGACCCCACCAACCCCATGCATAATATTCCCACCTAATATGCTTGGATTCTTACTATTATTTTTCTTGTCTCCTCCTATATGCATTATAAACACCTCCAAATGATTTCAATTTTTCAATCTTTTGAACATACATCACCAGTTTAAATATATCTAATTACCAATGGCTTCTGTTAGGTTAATACGCCTGTCTAGGCCGCCGTGGGCTATCAGTACAGGGCCTCCATTGGAAAGTGTATCCGCGATGAGGTTTACGTGCATGGCGGCTGGTTTTAGTTCTGAAAACACTCAACTGGCTGCAGATATGGAGAGGAAACCGGTGGCATTGCCTAAAGTGGCCACCTATACAGTGGCAGATTTAGATAGTGCAGTGGTTGATGTTGAACCAACACAAAGTATTAGTGAAGGAGTAGACGTGGCTACCCTAACGGAGTTTTTGACGAGACGTAGACAGTGGAATTTAATCATCCAATCGCTGGTCGAAAAGGTAAATAATGCTTATCAGTTATCACCAATATTTTTATGCCCGGATCGGAAGAATTGGTGGTAGGGTAGAAGATATATTGTTTTATTTTTTATTTTCTTAACAAGTAAGGGTATTAGAGTCATTTAACACATACTTAACTGAGATATTTAACATAGGTTAGTGAAAAGGATCATCCGAGTGTAAAAATTACAATCACCGGGATCAAGTGTGTAATTATTGAATCACTGGGAACAAGTCTGCAATATTTGCAAACCACATGGACCAACCAGACATTTAACTCGTGAATTTACAATGTTAACAAAATATGGAGCCTGAGTTAATCAGTAAAGAATTTATAGTTTTGGTCTTGTGAATTTTGCAGATTATAGTGGATTCTCGATTTTTTACGATGTTTGGTATAGCAGGAACCTTGCTTGGTTCGGTATTATGCTTCCTCGAGGTATCCCTAGTTGTGTTTGATTAAGAATTTAGCAATGGATATGAAATTACTTAAAGGCATATTAACATGTTAATGTAATTTAAATGAATATATAGGGTGTTTTCCTGGTTGTGGAATCATACCTCCAGTATTTTCATGCACTCTACCACCATTCCAATCATGGGCATATCATGGATCTACTCATCAAAGCATTAGGTACATCTCGAACCTCTATTGTGTGCAGCAAAATTATATCACAACCAGTAAAACTTATACGAATATATATGTTTTCTTTGCATAGATATGTTCTTAGTAGGAACCGCCATGCTTACATTTGGGATGGGGTTATATGTCATGTTTGTTGGATCAAAATCTCCGAAAGGCCGACCGATTCCATCATCAAACTTTTTCGGTCTTTTCCATCTCAAGGTACGTCACTAAAAACATTATAAATGCATATTCTAACCCGTGACCAACTTATTCAGCTAGTATGATTCAGAAATTTTGAGCTTGGAACCAATACCTAATGATGCATATGTTATGTAAAATTTACTGATTTACCGACAATCTAAAAACATCTTGACGCGTGTTACAGGAGTTTCCATCATGGGCGGGAATTAAGTCGATCTCTCAAGCAAAGTCGAAAATCGGGCATGCCCTGATGTTGTTGCTTCAAGTTGGAGTCTTGGAAAAGTTCAAAAGCATACCATTGGTTACGGGGCTAGATCTCGCTTGTTTTGCTGCAGCCGTATTTGTTTCTTCTGCTGGTTTATTCATACTCTCACGGCTTTCTACAGGCACTAATTCCTAAAATTATTAGGTATAACAATGATTCTTTTGTCCTCTTATCGGTGGTGGTATATAATTAAGATTGTCTTTTGTTGGTCTTAGATTACGTAATTCTTTTATATGTATATAATAATCGTCAATGTATAATAGATGTTATACTAAGATTTAAAGGTAAGTTTCTCCAGTTGCATATGAATGTGTAGTTTATGTCTAGATATCTGTAACATGAGATCATTAAAGACAAGAAAATCCAAATGCAAGAATATATAGTAAAGCCAAAACATATGAAATGTAAGAAGACATTTGATTTATAAAATGGAAGTTTGAAACTCATAATTTTGGACATCATAAATGAAATCTTAATCGATCAGAAAACAAGTTTCTGTTTCATGTATACTGAAAAGACAGCATTATCAAATACTGAAAATTAGATAATGAGACAAGAATGCCGATATTGCTTGAAACAGCACATGAGTTGCAGTCAACGAACATACGTTTGACTTTTAAAGTGGAATATCTGATGGATCCAAGTTCGACGTTTTGAAGTGGGATATCTGATGGATCCAAATAACTTACGTTATAACTCTACATTGATGCTAAAAGGTCTCGAATTTCTGTTACCGATGGAATGTTTTCACCTGGATAGACTTTCGCAGCAAGTTGAACAAAGCTATCATACTTGTCCAAAAATTCTTTCTGTCAAATGTCAGTCATTTATGCTGTTATGTTAGCTGCTTAGTATCAACAAAAGATTTAAGTTTTTGAACGAAAACATATATACTTATAATAATACCTTGCATTTATCCCATAGTGTAGGTATCAGTTCCTCAGAGGTCATGTTCTTCATCAGTTTCTTATGCATTGCAGTGATGTGTTTGTCAACCTACGTACAAAACGAGTCTCATCAAAGTTTTATACTATTACCAGATGTAGCGTATTTAAAACTTTTAATTTTGTTACTCACCCCTGATAAGTTGGATTTTACCACCTTTCTTAGATCCGATTTTGACAATCCAACTTGAAACTGGATCTGTAATTATCAAAGGAAATTATAATCACTTCAACATTCGGTATTACCAAAACATGGAAATGAATATCGAAACTTGCCTCTTCAGGAGCATTAGTTGACATCATATCCTCAATTCGTTTAGCAAACTGGAAAAGACGCTCAAATTGCTGCAATTTTTAATGAATCAGAATCACCATTAGCATACATAATGACTAACAGAAAACAAACTTCTTAATAAGAAACACATGTGTTACTTACATAGTATATGACCACACTGATATGACGTGCGCAGGATTGTTCATACGATTCGTTTGCTTGATGATAAAATTTAGCTAAAGTTGGCACACAATTGGCCAAGTCGTACAGACTGCATAGAACTGCTTCTCATCAGCATCTAATGCAATCATGGTTAAGAAAACTGGTACATTGCATTAAAGTAATTAAATTATGAGTAAAAGGCCATTTTCGTTCCTGAGGTTTAGCCAGTTTTGCGACTTTCGTCCAAAGGTTTATTTTCTCGCATCTGGATCCAAAAGATTTGAAATCTTGCCATTTTCATCCAGCTCGTTAACTTCCATTCATTTTTCTCCGTTAATCCAGGGGTATTTTCGTCTTTTTTATTAACTTCATGGGCAATTCGATCTTTTGAATGCTTGTACATTATGATGAATGCTTGTACATAAAGTGAAAAAGACCAAATAGCCCTTTAAGTTATCAAAAAAGATGGAAATACGCCTGACCAAACAGAGAAAAAATGGATGGAGTTAACGAGCCGGATGTAAATGGCAAGATTTTAAACCTTTTGGATCTAGATGCGGAAAAACAGACCTTTGGACGAAAGTCCCAAAACTGGCTAAACCTCAGGGACGAAAATGGCATTTTGTAAAGTAATCCTTCGGGTTAAAAATTTTCAATACCTATTCTGGAACGAAGCATAGTTTTCTAAGAGAAAAATATCCGAGTGTTTTAGGTCTGCTTGAGAAATCTTGTCCAGAGTCACAAACATTATACCAATCTGTCAAAGCATACGATCCAGTTTGTTTCATTTTATTTAACTGAATGTATTAGTAGATAGTTGCTATTAGACGATTAATTAAGTAAAGTACTCACAATTTTCATATACGCCTGGTCAACCAAATCCCGAGATTGCCCCTGGATATACTGCTCCATGCGGGTGGCAAGCAATGCAAATCTACACACAAGAAATGCAACCCAATTGAAAATAGAGTATAAAAGTAATTAGTACTAATTATTATTTCAAAACATGAATGCATTACCTAGGTACGAATGACATGACACCCGTTTGTTTAACGTTTTTGTCATTTCTTTCTATCTGGTGACGAGCGTCATCTACAAACTGCAAATAAGGTTAAAATTTAATCGATGAACATACACCATTTTATATGTGATAGTTGTAACGTACCCGTGTAAATAGTGTAGTAATCTTATCTTCCATAGCATCAAGTAAGAGGCTTACATATCCGGCTGTTTCCGCTTTAAGATTAGAAATATATCGCTCGGTTATACCATGCATTGATATACACAGCAAAGGATCAATCTTGTGGGCCCAATCCACTGTTGCAAAAAAGTCTTCCTGCAAGTCAACAAAAATATAATAACTTGTTAAACTAAAAGCAACTGAGCATTGACTTTGTAATTACTTGTATCCCATCTAGTAAATCACGAAGCGACTCGTTTAGTGCCCCCATGTCCAATGCACCTACATTATTTAGATGAAAAGCTTAAGCAAGTACGTATTACATGAGTAAAAAAAAATGCATGTAACATTTATCATTATTATTACATATTACCCCTTTCATCTTCATGCGTTTCCATCATTTGTAAATAATCTTCTTCATCCTCATCTTGAATACTTGGTGGGTCCGGTGAAGAAACTTCAAAGTGCATAAAGAATGACAAAAATGAACTCTGCAGAGCATATACAAAAGGAGAAGAAAAACCTGAACCGTTATTGAAAAAACAAAAATGATAGTGTTCATGTATGTGTGCGCGCGTTAAGGATAAAGAATTTTGTTCACACCTCTCCAACAAGGAGCGGGACAAAAACCGCTAGCATTTTGGTATAAGCTTCAGAAATCATTGAAGTGTCTACATTTTGGTTGGGGACGGTGGGCCCTTCAAACCATACACTTTGAACTTTTGGTGGTTTAGTACCAGCCCGTAGCTCATTAGCAAATTCACGAGTCTATAAAATAGATCCACAAAGTTAATATATTTTAAGATTCTATCAAACTTGATTGCAACAGAAATTTTATAGGTTTAAACACTTTACCTCATGTCGTAAAAGTTTATTAAAGGAGCTACAATAAGTTTTCCTCAGCGGTTTAATGCTATTTATATCAAGAATCTGTAATGATAGGTTATTCAGTAATATAAACACATATCAATAGGAAAACTAAATATTGCTTATTATCGAATTATTAAAGTTTCCAAGTAATTAACCTTCAAGTGATGCAACAAGCGAGCATAAGTCTTGCATTTATTGTGAAGATCAGCATGATCAGGCTTCTTTAGTTGCCCACGCTGCCCATTGTCAAAATACCGATGAAATGCTCGTTGACGTGTGATATAAAAAAAATAAATAAAAATAAAACCTCTAAAAAACAAACCTGAGAGAAGTTTCGTTTATCACTCATCATAGAATCAACCAAATGAACAAAATAGTCTTTTAAAAAATGACAGGCTCGCCGAACAAAAGTCAACTTTGTGATTTCAAGGAATGCCTTCTTTTCCTTCACCTGTGACAGAAAATGCATAAAATATTTACCATTTTCTAGTTTATACACCAAAAGTAACATTATAACACGGAAAAGTATAAAAGGATTAATGAATATACTGCTCTAGTTGTTGTGTATTTGGGATCCAGAGCATCAAAACCACACAAAGCACTTCTTAGCCATTCACATGCTTCGATATATCTACGCAGATGTGACTCATCGAAGGAGCCTTCAGTTAAACAATCTGAAATCTGTAACGGATACAATTATACATTAGGAACAAAAGTATGATCGAATGAGTTAAATAATAATAATAATAACAATAATAATAACAACAACAACAACAATAATAATAATCTACCTCTGTAGGGACATGCAATGTTTCAAGAAGTGCATCTAGTTCCGCAGCCAATGCTTTATAATTGAATGACTGCATTTCCAACTTGTTATTCCGCGCTTCTATCTGTAACCACAAATTGAAATTCATCGTATTTAACATTATAACTATAAGTAGCAACAATTTTGATTAATTTTACGCATCAATTTAAGAATTGTAATACTTGATTAGCATATTTAACTTAGCAATGTAAGTTATATATTAAAATGTTGGTTTCGTCCCTGAGGTTTGACTAATTTTGCGACTTTTGTCCAAAGGTTTGTTTTTTTGCATCTGGATCCAAAAGGTTTAAAATCTTGCCACTTTCATCCGGTTCTTTAACTCCATCCATTTTTCTCCATTAAATCAGGGGTATTTCCGTCTTTTTTTGTTAACTTAAAGGGAAATTCGGTCTTTTTCACATTATGTACAAGCATTTAGCATAATGTACAAGTATTCAAAAGACTGAATTGCCCTTCAAGTTAAACAAAAAGACGAAAATACCCCTGACTTAACGGAGAAAAAAGGATGGAGCTAACAAGCTGGATGAAAATGGCAAGATTTCAAACCTTTTGGATCCAGATGCGAAAGAACAAATCTTTGGACGAAAGTCGTAAAACTGGCCAAACCTCAGGGACGAAAATGGCATTTTACTCTAAATTATATTATAACATAATGTCCGTACGGCCTCAATGTCCTCTCGCATATGCCTGAGCTTCACGTTAAAAAGTGCCAACCATTCATCCATATCTTCAGCACATACTGTGGCTGACTCAAGTCCATGCAATACCTGTGAATTTATAAAGCATAAGGCCGGGAGAATGATATATAGTGACCGTGTACATGAACAATTATGAGTTAGAATGCACAAAATATGATGAATCCCACAAAAGGAAACTTAACTGTAATGTAACATTCATATCGTCCTGTATTATGAGTGGTTTACCTCATCTACTAAATGCTCGCTTTCCAAAATTGCGTGCACATTTGCTGCTTCCAAAGCGTGAAGTTCCCGTTTTAACCTTTCGGAAAAGACCTCTGCTTCCCCAATGCCCATGACATATCTGGTCACAATGCCATTACCAAAATTATCAAAAACATATAAGAGAATTACAATTGGATATTCAAACAAATGATGTCAGCTATATTAAAATGCAGGCAGGTTGCATGACATTATCATAAACTGTTTGATAATAAGAAAACATATAGTACAAACAAAAATATATCTACATACGTGCCTAGAAGAAGTTCCATTTCCTCTTCTTCTGCTTGTGACACAAGATCATTTCCAACCGTAACTCCGGTGTCACCTTCTGAAAGCAGGTCTCCAGAAGGTCCATCTTTTGAATTCTCTTGCTTAGAACCCGTTGATGTATGTTCCTATAAAAGTGAAAGCATTGTGTTACAAAATAATGTTATAAACAAAAAAAACACAGAAAATAATAGTACTAGAAGAATGCGTGCACACCTTAGCCCAAAGAGCTAACTCGACAATATCAATTCCCACAACTTTCGGTAGACGGCCCACTGCTTCTTTGCAGATGTTAATAATACAAACCAAGAGACAATTCCTATAAATCAGAAAATGTAAACAACTATAGACTAACATGTTTATAACATTGAAGTCTGGAAGTAAAAGAAACTGGGACTAATTACCTGTCATCAAGATTCCGCATAGTCCACTGAATAGGAGCAACTCTTTGGTTTCTAAGATTATCGAAACCCTATTGGCAGATTAGTTCATGAAGCAAGTTAAAGAGAAAAGCTTAGAATAATATCTAGACATTAAAAAAGAATTAAAGATCCATTACCAGCATGAATGTTACATCCACTGGGGTCGCTAGTTAATACCTCCACCTTTCCAAGATTCTTCAGCTTGTATATTTTTGCTTGCTACACATTACGGGATTTGCAGACAAAATTTAAATAATCTACAATTCTTAATCAGCAAAAGTGGCAATAGAGATGAAAACAAAGAAAGTTCTAGTATATACCTCAAGAACATTGCCATCCGCATACTTTAAGACGCGGAGAAACGCCTTTGTTCGTTCACCTTTATCTTGTGCTGCATAAACCACAGAGAGTTTTTTGAGAGTTTATTTGTTAATCTTCTTCAACATGAAAGAGTAAAATGAGAAGCTACCGAAGCAAGCAGCCCACAGAGTCAACTAGGGAAAATCACCAAACTAGACATGTTGACTTTAAAAACTAACAAAATAGACATGGAAATTGGACCGGCAAACAAGCGGCTAAAATGGCTAGAAATTAGCTTGGCACGGAAACTCTTGTAAAGTATGTCGAGAACCAGAAATCAAAGGGCAACACATGAAACACATCCTATATCTGAGTATAGCACATAGTAGCAACAACCAATTGTTAATACTTCAATAATTAGAACCATGTCCCCTAGGCATATTACATGTTCACAAATGAGTAATGGTTATCACTTGCTACACACTCAATATGACAATTACAATAGTATGCCAGTATGATCACTAAAACAGATGGATCATCAAAAGAAAGAGGTGAAGATATCTTACAAGTGACAGCAAGAACCCTAGATTTAGCCCCTATCTGGCCTTTGCTGCCAATTTTTCCTTTACCCCATGCCCCCTTGCTTTTCGCAACACGAATCGACATTACAACCTTTTGTTTCGAGCCTTCGATCGCCGCTTCGCAGGCTCGCATCAGCTCCTTATCATTGATGTTTGATTTCGCCATTTTCGTCGTCTACCTCTTGAAATGCATCAATTTGTTTAGATCTTTCGATGTCTCGGTGTGTATAGAGAGGTTGTATCGAAAGGTAAATTAATTACAGAGATGGAGACCCGTTCAAAAGCGTCTTCATTACATGACTGACAAGAATCGTTACGCCAGATGTACGGATACAAGTTGTTCTTCTTCAACTGTTTGTGATTTCATGCACGTATGGATTGATGGTTTTAGTTTAACTTAATTGCGAAAAAGGTCCCTGTACTAATCTCGTGTTTTCATTTGTGGCCTTTCATGAAAAAGGAAAGTTTGTTACAAGCTCTAACTTGAAAAACCTACATGGTTATTATGAGTTGCTTGGATTGCATTAAGTATGTTATTATATTTAGGAAGAAAAATCATTCTTCGTGTATATTATATACTTGTTTATTCAATAGACTAGGTTAGAAACTCGTATATTACACGTATTAAATAAATTAATTATTAACGATTCTTCGTTGGTTTAAGTGTATAGGAAAATAAGATAACGGTGATTTGATTGCATAAGAAAGTACGGAAAGGATTCAAGAATTTCAAAACAAGTGACTTGTAGGTCAGGCTAGGTTCATGAAAAGCGGAAAAACGATGTTGGGTCATAAAGTTGTGCTACGTGCCTCCACGCTTACTTATTTTATCAAGCATTGTAAAAGTTGTTATGTGCATCTGTCTCATCCTTGTTCACTTGCTACTTTGATCACTTAGATTCCTTTGGCGAGTACACAGTACCCACATTCTAGGCCCAATCCAATGGGCTTCGATCCATTAAGGTTGGGTGGTCTAATACCCATGTATAAAAAGCATGCTAGTCTTTAAGCTGGCATTTCGCTCCACCAAGTCACCGACCACCTCCCATATAGGTTGATACTTGAAGGACAAACATCTGTCTCTAATGACTTACATTGTATAGATACATATGTTTGCACCCGATATTTCGTCTGCACATATTAACTTGACCATCAAAATGTCCAAAGAGCCGCATCAAGTCCTCTACATTTCTACTCAAGCCCCAACGCTTCTTCCACGGATTTTTTAGCAACACATGCTTCTGAAAGCACATCTCCAGAAGGTCCATCTTCTGAATGTTGCACCAAGACAGGCAAAAGCACTATGGTGCAAAACACATGCCATAGAAAAGGGATACAATTGGGCATTGCAATAAAGTACTTTGTGAGGATGATGTAGGGTTAAGGACCAAATGAGCAACTAACATGAGGTAAGAAGAAAAAGGAACACCATAAAAGAATATGAACTCTCAAAACAATGATAAATTTGTTACACAAACCATACAAAAATGGTAAGAAAATATCTAAACCCACCTAGATCTGGTCAAGCCTATACATATAATAAATACTATAAATAGTTTTTGCACAGAAAAAAAATGCTACAAGACAGAAACAAGATCAATGAATAACAATAGCCAGCTAGTGTAATGTGCATCAACCTAAAGGCTTAGCCTTGCGTATATGACCCATGCTATTCACAAGATCTTTCCGTGTGCAAACTGGAAACATATTTATGTTCTTTAATACCTTCAATCGCCATAGAACATACGGAAAACTAAGCTGATCACGAGAGGTAAACCTAACAACCTCGTTGAACCAAAGGCACATAAATAGATTAGTCACTGGAGTATGCTCTCTCACAATCACAGAAGCCTCATTTAAAGCTGCACAAAAGCAAAAACAAAAATCAAATTATTACCATTATGCAATAGATGTTAAATGACTTGATTACCCCTATACGGCTATACCTTTATTGCCATTGAATCTTTTATCTTCGGGGAGGCCATCATCGTGGTATTGAGTAATTTGTACCTTCACTTCTTCCGGGGTGGCTTTGTTTTTCTTGACAACCGCCTTCGCCTCATCATACACACTACTACGGGCCCCATGTACAGAAATTGCAAGCACTGATTTAGCACGCCATAAAAGTGCCTCAAATACCCCTAGAGGATCTCTCCTAAACTGGGATTTTGAATCTACCCATATGGAATATCTAGCATTCGGAAAGAGACGATGCGCCAGCATCTGATGACATCATCATCAATCAATACTCACGTATGCTACTATAAAAGTATAAACCACGGGTGGAAAAGATAAAAAAAATTAACCTTTGGGATTTTCCCATTCAGCCTCTGGTCTCTAAAGGGAAGATTTTTAACAATAACAATACGCCACTTGCCAATAAAACGATCTTCGTTAAATCCATGCCCCTGTTCCTTTTGAGTTGCAAGAGTAATTTCATCCCAAAATGCTACATAGCAGACCTGCATGAACCTATCATGTGAGATTATTAAAAAAAGGGACATTTGTATTAGTATAAATATTGCATTTGAATATGCAGACCTTCTGAAGTGATGTATCTGACATCCCAATAGGTTGATAAAGATTATCTCCACCACCAAATGCACAAGTAGAAACTACGCTTTTGCAAGTTTGCATGTAACTTTTGTCTTCGTCTGATATTGTAAAGCCTCCATCTTCACTATAGAAACCACAGTGTACAGATGCAGTTTCATTCACCTGTATTGTTATTGTAAGAATAAGCCAATCATAGTTACTGGAAGCAAAACTTTTTACTATTAGGTTAAAAGAGGCTACAACCTTAAAGCTTTGTTCTCTCTGATGAAACGTTTGAAAACCAGTAAACAGATTAAACCTCGTGATCCCCAACTCCTGTTGAGAATTTTTATCATGAGGTGCATTACTCTCTGATAAATATATTACTTTCTTAATAGGAACAGATGAATCTTTATTGACTGGAAAATCCAGATGCTGAAGTTCTTCGGGAGGTAGGAGCTTCAAACAACCTGATATGATAAACGAAAGCTTGTCATACAGTAGAAGGCTGCTGGTGCGTTGGTAGCAGGGGCGGACCTAAACCCCGAGGTGGGTGGGCGGGCGCACCCCTTAGAAAAAAAAAAATTCAGTGTAGTATACGCGTTAAAATTCCGAGCCCACCCCATAAAATTTTGCAATCGCACCCCTTGAACTTTTAAACTGACCAGAAAAAGCACTAAAGTGAAAAAAAAAGTGAAAACGGCATCCGAACATTTTCCGGCCATTTTATCCGGTGAACTCTGCAACTAGAACAATAATGAAAGATGGTGAATGAGATCAATAGAATACTAATTTGATTTTTTTGATAATCTATTTTTTTATGGGAATGAGTAATATGGTGCTTTGGGAAGAGTAATAAATTAATAGACGAATAGATTTCGAAGATGTTTTGATTTTTTGTTGTGTTTTTTAATATTTTTAAGTTAAATATGAAATTATATGTTTCTTAAAAAATATATGCATATAAGTAGTCACAAGACATTTTTTATATCATATTAGGAAAAAAAAAACAGACAAATATGTAAATATTCTATTACCACCCTGAAGGTGAAAAGTTATAGTTCCGCCACTAAGAGAAATGATAGAGTAGATAGAGAAATACAAGACTAGAGAGACAAAGCTGAAACTTGTTGCTAGATTAACATGTACTTTAAGGAATATGAATAACATGGAATAATTTCTCAAAACTTGTTGCTAGATTAATTATTGGATTATTGAAATAAACACCTGTTTTGGCCAACGCAACAACTTTTTACCCGACCCGACCCGAACCGAACAATTTTTTTTATATAGACAATCGACTTCCAAAACTTCCGGCCCCCATGAAAAAAAAAATTGGGTCCGCTACTGGTTGGTAGGCAAAGATTTCAGAAGCAGAATAAATATAAAAACAAGACTGCTCTAACCCACATCAAACAATGAGAATTGTACATGAGCCCACATGATTTCATCATAACTTATTCTCAATTAACAACAGATAATACTGATGATGCATGGATTTCGAAAAAAGAGATATTAGATCTTTTAAATCTATTTCATACTTAGATGAACTTGAGAATTCACTAGCATTGATAATAACACGAGTACATGCTCTTCAGACACAGGTCATAGTTGTCAACAGCACTCGTAGTGTCCGCTGTAGCGAATAGCATAGCGTATTGGTGAAGTGTCGCTACAGGGTCTGTAGCGATAAATTTCAGATTTTTAGGTTTTATTTTTATTTTTATTTAGATGATTAGTGATAGCGTGTGTAGCTGAGCTATTTTAGCGTACTTTTAGCACCTGTATACATAATAAGTATGTTAAATACGTTTTCATTGTTTTCTAAACCTTTATCGCTAAACATGAAATAGCAAACACTATTTCAACGCTATCGCTATGTAGCATATAGGTAGTCTGTTGCTATGGTCCACTATTCGCTATTAACAACTATGACACAGGTATTGCACTTCGCCAGTTGCTTTATTCCAACATGAGATAATCAAGGAATAGATGGGAAGTGATCTATGTTTTTGAAGTAACAAAGCATTCGACAGGTGTTATGAAGTGGATATCATTAGTGTGTGACTGAAATAGTGAAATGCAGGGACGTCAACTCACTTGTAATGCTATCTAATGCTGCTGCTAACTATGTAATAATTCGATTATGTAGGGTATTAACTTTAATTAAAAATTGCTTCTAACTTTATGTACTTAATTCCAGATGATGTTTCTAATTTCTATTTTAAAACCACTAGTCTACCTCACAACAGCTAGAACACTATGTAGATCGCCAACGATATCAGCACTCATGAAAGCAACTTTAACGAAAGACCGTGTGATAGTAGAGCAGCTAGTATAAATCCATCACAAGTATTCTTTCTTCTCATGGATGCCAGTATCACTGCAGCACATTTTATGAGCAACAAAAGCCACATCACTATACTCTACTTCTTTAATTTCACTTCCTTTAGGGCTACTATCTTATTATCCCTATATAATAACATTTACCCCAAACTGTCATGTATCAAACTACTTAGGGCTACCTCATCTAAATCATATCAAATCATCAACACTTAAGCAGCAAATCACACTGTCTAATTCAGTTAAATCACAAAACTATAATTCAGTTGTTAATAAAATTAAAAAAAAAAACTTACGTGGAGCATCAAGACGATTCAAGTTGCTCTCAGAGTTCTTAACCGGTGAGACTACAACATTAGGTTTCTCCGGTTTCTCAAATTCAGATTTGATGGTTTTCGATCGCCAGCCAATTTTGGAAGCTTCAAAAGCGAGTAATAATAATGCAGTGAGAAAGAGGACTAGTGGCCACCATCTGGTTAGCTGCTTGCAAGTTCGGTTAGCAAATTCGGTTCTCCCTCTGAAGTCCGATTTCCGGCGTTTTCGTCGAGGTCGTGACCGCATCTTGCCGACAAATTCATCGGGTTGGTCGTCTGTTACCGGAAGCGAGAGAGTGTTGTTGAACATTCGGAGTGATGACTGATGAGACTGCCGGTGATCTATGTACGGGATATGTGATCGCAGCTGAGTCTGTTGAAGGATCGGGTTGTTATTTATTCGGTTGAATTGGGGAACCGACTTCGGATCCTACAAAGAGATGAATAAAACACTTTCTCGTAATATGGATCTATATTGGGTAGATTGGATATCAAGTACAGCTTAATTGGGCCATTTGGGCTGTAGCCCAGTGGTAAGAAGCAAAGCCTTTTGATAAGACCCGAATTCTAATTTTGAGTAAGGTGTAATTTAGCAGCAGTAGTAGTATGATGAGTGTGTTCTTAGCCTTTTAGAATAAAAGTACAGCTTAATTGGTTATAGGGTTATATGAAGTTAAACTACTGAGAGATCGGGTCTACCTCCAAAGTTCAAATCAGTATTGTATACATGATAATTGATATGTATAAATGTGATAATAATAATAATAATAATATTAATAATCATAATCATAATAATAATAATCATAATAATAATATTCATAATAATAATAATCATAATAATAATAATGATATTAATAATAATAATAATCATCATCATCATAATAATAAATAATAATAATAATAATAATAATAATAATAATAATAATTATGATGATCATCATCATGATAATGATAAGAATAAGAATAAGAATAATAGGGTGAGAGTTGTGTGAAGATAGAGTTTCTCCTCAGAAGAAGCATGGGATCTAATGAGGATTAAGCCTCTTGGGCTAAGATTTTTATTAGTAACTATGTATTGAACTGGATTGGCCGAATCAAGGGTTACCTCTAGAGTGGGCAATTTCCAATTCTAGTGGATCTGAACGAGTCCAATTCATCTTAATTCTTATATATATATATATATATATATATATATTATATATAATATTGAGGATCCTGTAAAAAGAGGCTTGAGCGTGAGAAGTGTGAGAAATATTGTGGGGCTGGCATGTATCCTTTAGTTATGTTAATTCAAAAGGGTAATAAAGTAGGTTACTCAATAATTTAATTAAATGATAAACATTCCCATAAACATCTGGGAGTTATTTTAGGATTCCGATTTTTTTAAAGATCCTTTAAGAATCTGTGATTTATTTATCATCTCGTAAAATATTCAAGATCGCAAGAAGCTATCATTATCGTTGTAATACGGTTTCTTTTCTATTATGTGCGACAATCTATTGTGTAACACCTCGTAAAATCGTGTCGTCATTATTTTTATAATAAGTCTATTAAAGACTAATAAGGACTAAGGTGTCAACATGCTCAAACTAAGCCTCTGAGTGACCCTCTGGTGTCAACATGCATAAACCAAGCCTCTGAGTGACCATTAGTGACAACATGCTTAAATTGAGCCTTTGAGTGACCATTAGTGTCAACATGCTTACACTGAGCCTCTGAGTGACCATTTGTGTCAACATGCTTAAACTTAGCCTCTGAGTGAGCCTTTAGCGTCAACATGCTTACACTGAGCCTATGAGTGACCCTTTACGAAGTCCTAACTCTCATATGAGCCACTGGTTGGACGAGAGGAATTAATTATGTAATTATGTAAAAGTTGGACAATGAAGGGGTTAAAAGTGTCAACATGTTAATTTATACCTTTGAGTGACCTTTTAACGAACCGAGAGCTTGACAATGCCTGGGCATACTACCGGGTACGCCAAATGTTGGCTACGGAGGGCTAATTATGCTTATAAGGGTGTTTTAGAGGTTTAATAAGTTGAGAAGCTAAATGTGACAAACTTTGAAAGTCTCCATGGGGCGCTCGCAGGCCGCGAGAGACACAGACCTGGTCTCTCGTGGGGCGCCAGAGGCCTGTGTCTGCAGAATTTTTGCTTGGCCTCCACACATGTTGCCAAAAACCATTTGATTCGAAACCATGGACTTCCAAACTGCTATGCCACATTTTATGACACTTGTAGGCTTCCTCTAACACTCCCTAACACCTGGCATCACCTCCTTCAAGCTCTCCAACTATAAATAGGTGCATTGATTCACCACTTAAACTTGCACCTTTCTCATTTTCATTCTATCCCCCTCCTCTGGAAGTTCCTAACTGAAAGGAGCATCCAACTTAGTTCTATTTCATCCTAGGAATCACTTGTAAGTGTTCCTTTCTCTTGCATTTTCGTTTATAGGCTTTTATAGCCAAAAGTCAAGCGTTTACGGAAAACGCTTTGACTTTCGGTTAAGACCATTATGGTCCAACCATTGTTCGTAACGAACATGGCTAGGTGATAATAACAAGCTAGCTGTTAATCCCTGTTAAGGGCACCTCCTAAAGATCACGTTTGCTAGACCAATTGACGGGTCAAGGTTTTAATATTAAAAAGTCAAACAGGCCAGATTTTGAAAATATTATAATTTGAGTTTATATATGTTATGAAACATGGTTTGACACTTAAACAAGTTAGTAATAATTATTATAATATGTGAGAACATGTTCGACTCGTCAATTTCAGTTCTAAGGTCGGTTCGCAACCGAAAGTCGCAAAGTTTGACTTCTGCTTTGACTTTCGATTCTGACCCGATTTAGATAAGTTAGCTACTGATCTAAGGTTGTATTATGATCATAATATAATTTAGCATAACCCCCTGAGGTTATATTACATGATCATAATCAGAATCTAAGTTTATGCACAAGTTCCGTTATTATGCCAATTTTGACTAAAATGCCTTTTTTACATAAAATAGGTGTTAATCGATAACAAACTTGAAAATGAATTTCATACCGATGTAATATCATAAGTAAAATTATTTGGGATGTTAAATCAGTTTATATACTGAGTTTACATACAAGTCCTTGCATTATATCGATAAATGACGATTAAGCCCTTTTGACACATAAAATGGTTTTAATCATATTTTTATACCAAACCTTTTTATCTACTGATGTGTTACATTAAATAACATATCTAAAACATACAAACCTGGTCTTAGCATCAGTTTTCATAAACTTCACTCAAATCGTCATTTTTCAACATAAACGTCGTTTCGGCATATAGTATGATTTTAAACCATATTTATCATCCAAGACATGTTACCTACTGATTTTAAAACTTATTTAAAATGTTTTTATAGTAGGTACATAAGATAAACTTAGAATCTCAAATAAATTATAAAACTATGTGTAAAATGACCAAAATGCCCCTACGGTGCATAGTTTGGTCATAAATAATAAATTACACATATAATCACTATCTTACTGATATTATGTCATAAATCAATAATTTTTCCACAATACTTATGATCATAACATCAAAATATATTCAAGTTTCTTTTATACGATATGTAATTACCAAACCGCCCTTATGAGGCTAAATTTAATTTTAAAATTTTAACGGGCATTTAAGTTGATATCCTACTGAGATTACAACTTATTTAAAGTATAATGGCATATAGAAATTGTTCATGACTTATCCGGTTACCCAATATCGCTTATATGCGCATGGTTAAGTATATGTAACTAGTTTACAGAAATTAACCAAAACGGGTTTAACCTTATCATTTTAGTCTCAAAATCCAGAATGCTTATGGTTTACCCATATTATACAAGTCATAGTACTTGTTGGTTTTAAACTACATTCATCCGGTCATCGCTTAATCTAGCGTATTCTATGACTTAAATTAAGACCGTTAGCATTTTAATTGGTTAGCTTATGTCATAATCTAGACTAGAGCCTTCCGGTAAATGCTATCTGCACTTATTTCATTTTGGATACGACTGAGATGTTAAATCTTGCATTTTAATCAAGACTAGCTTAGGTAAATACTCTTGACTTATTTTTCCTATAAGGGCTTGAGTTACGGTAAATTATTAGCGCTTGGTCGAAATGGGATCAATCGAATGCCAGATTGTGGCTAGTAAATCCGCATATTCCGTTTTAATCAGTTTTGTTTGATAACTTAAATATTGGGGGTTAATGACCGTGTCCTGGATATCCTTGGCTCATTACATTAGTTAATGGTCATGACCAAAGCGCGGGGTGTAGGCATACACCTGACAGATGGTCATGCTAAATTACTTTTACCCACTAGTTGGGGATAACTCTTTCCTGGGTTCATAAGTGGTGTGTACGTTAATCATGTCTCGGTCTCTGTATTGGGCCCCATATGTATGAACAAACATGTAAAGCTGTTAACAAGGTTACAAGACTGACTTTCCCAAGTTATAAAAGATTTTCCGTGCCCTGTGCACTTAAATCCATTTTTAAAATGTTTTCAAAACAAGTTAGTCTGCAGGTACAATACGAAATAGGCTGGAAGCTGCTCGGTAGTGATATAAGAGGATCTTGAAAATCATTAGATCTGCCCAAAGTCTGCTACATTTGTTTTGTATATTTTATGAACCGCATGTGGATCTTCTATTACAAGCCGTTTGTATATTATTTTTCGTACTTTGAACATTTGGTTTGTAATAGTAATTTAAACTCCAAGACTTCTGTTATGCTGTATTTAATTGATTATGATGATATCAACTTACGTCACGATATTCCCCACAGCCTCCTTATGTCCGTCGTCTCCGCCACCATACTCGCCGGAACCCTCACCTCCGCGGCCGCAGAGATCCGTGACACCCGTTGGCTATGGGGCCGCTCCAAAACCACTATACATTGGCTACTAAGTTTCCCTCATCTGGGCGCGTGTTCTTTTGGTCATATACCTGTCACGTTACCTCCACGTGATGCGTACCTTTTTTACATTCCTGCGAAAGCGTAGGCTTTCCGTATTTCACCTCTTGGTAAATTCTATACCAATTATGATGTCATTTCTCTGGCTGGAATTTTCGCAGTCCTTTCAAGTACTACAGATCGTTTTCATAGCTTTCACGGATTCAGTTGTGTATGGATACCGGTTTTGGATCGAATTCGGGTTACCAACCGCTTCGTTTCCATTGGTGGCCAATATTCAGATGATCTTGTTGGTTTTGAATTTTATTTGTCATTGTGGGGTGTTGTTTTTGCAAGTGTGGGGTGGTGGGTGCAATGGAATTGTGGCTTGGGTGTTTAATTATGTTATCAATGGGGCTTTCTTGTTTATGTTTTTGAACTCGTTCGTTAGAATGCGTTGGATTCGTCGAAAGGCCATGGAGCCAACGACTGCAAATGGTAAAATCGATTAATTTACGGTGATCGAATTTTTTATTTGATTATGCGAGTTGAGGCCGAGGAGGATCGGGCTCTTGAATTTGGACTTACAATTTGAACATGTATAATTTATGAATATACGTACAGACGGTCAAAGTTGCATCTTTTGTATAGTTGAGAAATATGGAACTTGGTATTGTTTGTATTTTTAGCGTCAAACAAGATCATGAAAGTGTTGATTTAGTGATGACTATTTAACAATTATATGACGAACAATAGTTCTAGAAAGCATTGAAATTGTATACCATGTATAGTTTTGTCGTGATAGGTAACATGGCCCAACGGCCGTATAAAATATAAATATAATATATTGCTTTAATTAAAGTTATTTATTACTACAATTGACCTCGTATATTAAACCTACCATCCACATCCACATGGCTATAATTTTTTTTCTTAACGACACATGGCTATAAATATGGGTCATTTCTGACCTTTTTCTCCTCTTGGTAAGTTTCCTACTTTCCTTTTTCGAAGTTTTCGGAACTTGGTATAAACTGTAAACTCGGTTGCACGTTTCACAGTATCAGACTATTGATTGCTCTAGCAGCTGTTTACAATCTAGAGTTTAAAACAAAAACGCGAATTTCGACCGCCGTAAAACATAAACAAAGACAAATGCGAATTTATACTGTGAACCGATATAAAATTTAGACAAACTTGAATTTATAGAGAAAACTTCAATTCGAGAGTAAATTGCGGGTTTGGTCCTTGTTGTTTAGTGGTTATTGCTATTATTTACAAAATCTAAATGTATTGCAATTTTAATACGAAAGTTTCTATTTTATTGCTGTTTTGGCCACCACACTAACTCTATCCAACTTATAGTTTTTCTTGCAATTTTAATACCAAGGTTTTTATATCATTTTTTTTATATAAACAAACTACATATTTGTCTTGAAGTTTAAGCAAGTCTTAGTCTTATCATTCGAACACATCCATTTAGGACCTTAGGCACCGAAAGAACATAGATCAACAGATCATAATAATTCAAGATATTTTATACTTAAAATGTAATATGCTTGGTACCTATGCAACTTATTTAATTATATAAAAAGTTTTGTACAACTAAAACCTTTTAGTGAAGTAGCACATAAACATTCTATTTCTATCTGGTAGAGCCTTAGATGAATACCGTTAATGATCTTTGAGAGATTAAAAAAATTTAAAAAGATGTAAGCTTTGTATGCTGTTGCGTAATATGTTTGCTCTTACAAAAACCTTGAAGTTCTGTTGTGATTTTGGAAAGAAAATACTGGCAGTCTTCACTAGAACACTTTTAGGGATTTTGTGTTACGCATTAGTGAACCACGGACGAAGTCCTTAATGTTTTTGTTGATGCAAGTCTGTTTCATTAGTATAACTATTGAAATTTCTTTAGTTTAACAAACTTTGATTGATTTGATACATAATTGTACATATACAATTTTAGAGAAAACATGATTTTTACCAATTAAACACTAATCAAATACATATCCCTATATATTTAAATCAATTTTAGTGATTAAAACTTTAGTCTAAGGTTTACAGACCATTTGGCATATTAGTTCAATTGTTCAATCAAGAACGCAACAAAAAATTATTTGCAACCTCCGGTCTTCACTTTCAATCTAAGGTGATCTTGTGTGCAAATTAGATACGTATCTCAGTTGCAAAGTTTGTTATTGATGAATATCAAACTTTGACTAAAATGCTCTTTTTATATAAACAAGGTTTTAATCAACAATGAACTTGCATATGTTAATATAATTAACATATTATGATGTTTTTATTCTAATCATAAACTAAGTTTTATTATGATATCGTAAATTATATTTTTAAAAGACCAAAATGCCCTTTCGATGCATAGTTTGGTCCTAAACCATAAATCACACTTATGTGTGATATACTACTGATCATATATCATAAATTAAGTATTTTTCTAAATTTTTATGACCATTACATCAGAATATATGCAAGTTTCCTTTTATACGTCATATAAAAGGTCAAAACGCCTTATAATGCGTAGTTTCTTTTAAAACCTCAACGGGCATATAAGTTGATATCCTACTGATATTACGACTTATTTAAAGTATAATAACATATATAACTTATTCAGAAACTCATCCGGTTACCCGATATCGCTTATATGCGTACGCTTGAACATATGTAACTAGTTTACGAAAATTAACCGAAACGGGTTTAACATTATCATTTTAATCTCAAATTCCAGAATGTTAATTGTTTACTCATATCATACAAGTCTTATTACTTGTTGGGTTTAAACTACATTCTATCCGGTCATCGCTTAATCTAGCGTATCATGTAACATCTGTGTAAAACGGGTTTCAAGAACCCGCACCATATCCACTAATCAAGTGTATAGTTTTTTTTAGTCGTTGGTTTTCACTTTTTGTTTATTAGAATTTTATATACATAAATAATAATCTTAATGAAATAAACGTGTAAAATAATCTTAATACAATAATAAATAATCAATTAAATATAATTAATAAATGATTTAATAAACTTAATAAAAATAATAAAGTAAATAGGGTTAAAAAAGGGTGAACCAGGAATCGAACCCGGGTTCCCCAGGTAAAACACATACCGCAAACACCACCAAGACACATGCACTTATTGGTCAGAAATGGAAAACAACTATTTTTATACAAAAACTATAATGAATGCCGGCGGGTTCAAAGCAGCGAACCCGCCAATCTCGCCTGTCTTGGAATCCGGCTGGCATCACCGCGTTGATCTTTTCCTAATTCGAATCAATCCATCTTAATTTCTTGAATCAATCACTCGATTTAGTTTCCAAAAACCGAAATCAAACACCCCCTGTTTCACTTATAAATACCAATCCCAATCCCACACTCCAACTCGCTCAAACCCTCCTCCTCTAAACCACAAGTTTTCTCTGCTCACACACCCCCCTCTGTTCCACCGGAGAACCGCCGCAATCGTCGGAATCAACTTGCTGGAACCGTGCCACCACCAACTTGAAATACGGTAGATCTCTTTGTCCTTTCTGTTGAGTTTAATCCAATTAGCTTTATGTTCAGACGATTAATAACAAGATCGGAATGAATCAGTTTGATTCAGGCGGGTACAAGTTTGGTTTAATTTCAAAATGAAGAAGACGAACTGGGTTAGGTGTTTTATGTAATTAAATTCTAAGTTTCAAACAGGTTAGACACACAGTCCAGTGGTGGACTGTGTGCAAACACATATACACGTCGCCGGTTCGAATCCGAACTTTCACCCCGGTCCGATCACTTTACAACTTTTTAAAGTTATCATTTCTGTATGAACATAATTGGTGTATAAGAGTAATTAAAAACCAAGTTTTAGCGGGTTAGACACCCAACCCAGTTGGTTGGGCTGGGTGCAAAACACAACCAAGGTCTCGGGTTCGAGACCCCTGGCACACACCGGTTTGACCCTGTTAAACCTTTTTAATATAAATTAATTTCTGGAATGAACTAAATAGCGTATAAATGTAATTAAAATCCGGTTTCCTTCGGGTTAGACACGTAACTCAGTTGGAAGAGTTGCGTGCACGCAACCGAGAGGTCACGGGTTCGAGTCTCAACACACGCATGCTAATACCCTCAATCGAACCGGCCTGACAAGGCTGTCAGACTGACAAGATTTTTTTTTACTTTTATTTTTATTTTTATTTTATTTTACTATTTTATTCTATGGTTTTGTGTTAAAAGAAAATTAATTAAAATGCCTTCAAACATATAATTTCAAGGGTTTTAATTCATCAACAAAAATCACAAAAATAACTTAAAAATCTAAACAAAGGTTTTTAACCAAATATTAATTTAATTATTTATCGAGTTATCGCGTTATTATTTTAGGTTAGTACTCCATTCATCGGTTAAATTCTCAACTCGTACGCTCTCATCATCAATCAAGAATACGCACCCACTGTGAGTGAATCTCTACGAATTCCCCTTTTAATCATGTTTTGGGGTGTATCATGTGTCATATATTTTTATTATTTATTTAAACATTTGTGTTAATATCATCTCGTGATCAAATGTGTATAGTTGTTGTGTGATTATGTGTGGTTACATTTTATCATTTCAGTGCAATCATTTTATTAGGCCCATCAGTTCATCGTGGGATACGGGTTGACATGAGGTGTCTCATTAGATAGGCTCCGTTTGATTGAGCCTTGATCTCAAGTACATCATTCATCATGTCATATGTTCATCATAATGTGGTTTGTGACTAGTTATATATATACATCTGCTCACATATGATTCATGCACAATTTTTGTTTAACAACAATATAAGTCAACTATTTAAATGTTTTATCAAGGTTCACTCGTCAACTTTTGTTGACCCAAA
Organism: Scalesia atractyloides; assembly: GCA_947069175.1. Lineage (NCBI taxonomy): Eukaryota > Viridiplantae > Streptophyta > Magnoliopsida > Asterales > Asteraceae > Scalesia > Scalesia atractyloides. The sequence continues at coordinate 10,739,109 of CAMTDV010000023.1, read as the reverse complement.
TCTTCTGTTTTTACACATGATACAAGTGAACAAGCTGAGGAAAGAAATACATAGGAATGGCCTTAGAAGAATAAACAAAGTTATTACGTTTGGAACAATCTTTTGGATTATTTTGTGTTTGTATAAATTTTGTGTTGAGTATTTGAAGTTTTAATTTCAATTTAATAAATATGAAACTTATTAGTAAATATCATGAGCTTTGGTGATAACCCAATCATGCCCCGACTTTTATTCCGCTGCGGGTCGGGGTGTGACATATCGTACCATTTTGATTCTTAAAGCTAGTTGGTCTAAGTCTATGGCTTAAATAGGACCATTAGCATTCTAATTGGTTAGCTTATGCCATCATTCCAGACTAGAAGCCTTTCAGTAAATGCTATCTGCACTAATCTATTGATTACGGCTGAGTTAAGATAAACTTGCATTAAATCAAGTACTTGCTCAGGTAAATACTTTTAACTTATTTTCCCTATACGGGCTTGGGTTACGGTAAATTATTGCCGCTTGGTCGGAAATAGGATCAATCGAATGCCGAATTGTGGCAAGTAAATCCGCATATTCCATTTTGATCAGTTTTGTTTGATAACTTAAACATTGGGGGTTAACGACCGTGTCCTAGATATCCTCGACTCATTTAAGTTACTAGTGGCCACGAATAAAGCACGGGGTGTAGGCATACACCTGACAGATGCGAATGATAAAATATATTTTACCCACAAGTTGGGGATAACTCCTTCGTGGGTTCATAAGTGGTGTGTCAGTTAATCATGTCTCGGTCTCTTTACTGGGCCCCATATGTATTGACAAACATGTGAATCTGTATACAGGTTAAAAGCTTAACTATCCCAAGTTATAAAAGATTTTTATGTGCCATGTGCACTTAAATCAATTTTGAAACATTTTCAAAACGAGTCAGTTAATTGTATTTACCAGCGAAAGCTGACGTATTTTCAAAAGACTAAGTTGCAGGTACAATACGAAATAGGCTGGAAGCTGCTTGGTATTGATATAAGAGGATCTTGCAAATCCTTAGATCTGCCTAAAGTCTGCTAAACATCTTTTGTATATTTTACGATCCGCCTGTGGATCTTTCATTATAAGTCGTCTGTATATTATTTTCGTATTTTAGACATTTTGGTTTGTAATAGTAATTTAAACTCTAAGACTTCCGTTGTGTTGTGTTAATTGACAATGATGAAATCAACTTACGTCACGATATTCCCCACTCGGGCCCACCAAAATTTTGGTTGGAAATTCAGGGTGTGACAATGTAGCTCTAGTAGTTAAGGGAGATGTTTTCGGTTTGTTTAAATGTCCGAAAACAGAGGTTTAAATCGATGAGAATGATACCTTATATGTCAGTAGTGGGGAGCATTATGTATGCTCAAATTTGTACTCGACCAGATATTGCTTACATTGCTAGAATGCGAGTCTGTTATTAGGCTAATCATGGTCTGGATCACTGGAAAGCAGCTAAGAAAGTACTTTGATATTTAGAAAGAACGAAAGACTATAAACTGACTTAAAGAATAAGTGATAGTTTAGAAGTGGTAGGTTATTTTGACTCTGATTTTTTAAATGCAAAGATGACAACAAATTCACTTCGGGATATATATATATATATATATATGTATATCGTAGTAGACAGACCTATCTAGTTGAAGAGACATAAACAGTTGACCACAACATCCACTTTGATGGCAGAATACATTGTTGTTTATAAGGCAACCTGTCATGGAAGGTTGCTAAAGAATCCGATAAGTAGACTCTAAGTAGTTAATTCCAATTCTAGACCATTGAAGCTTTACCATGATAACTCAACTACCATTAATTTCTCGAACAATAACAGTTCGATCAGAGCTAGATTATATCTTGATACAAAGTACTTGTTCTTACGTGAGCGAGTTGAGGAAAAAAATATTGTAGTGACTATATAAGTACAAAGAATATGCTTGCAGATCCGATGACTAAAGGTCTTCCACCTAAAGTTTTCAAAAAACTTATTTCGAAGATGAGATTTACTAAAGACCTTATTTAGTTATATATTTTACTTACTTATGTTTTATTAATAAAATCTCCTAGCTTATTTGAATTCGTTTATCTCTAAATATGTTTCAGCTAGCTTAATGACATATAGACACTAATTATACAAATTAGATGTTAAGGGCCTACTTGTCAGTTTTATCATAACCACTTGGGTTTAAAATTTTGGAATGTGGTATGATTAATGGGCGTCTTGAGTTAAATACAAATTTAATGATTATATTTCTCTGCTACGGTTTTAATTTAAAACTAAAATGAGTGTTAAATGCTAATCAGGTGTATCTAATGTTCATAATAAATGATAACTCGCCAAGTGGGGGAATGTAAGAATATATTTTATAAATATACTAGGTTACATTCCATGTATTACATGGGTTGATAAATGTAATATTATATATTTAGTAATAAAAAAACTTGTTTAAAAAATATGCATTGCATGGTTGAATAAACCTGTGTATTATACTAATAGAATAAAATATAATGTAATTTGTTAACATCTACAGTAGTGAGGATATGTATTTAAAAATGAACATTGACGTGACGATAATAAATTTTGTTAATTTAATATTTAAAACATTATTTCTTTCAGTTGAGTATTAACATTAATTTGTTAATGTTTTTTTAATTATTTAACATATTGTACTTTTGTCATTCTTACCATCCATTCACATTAAATATTTTGAAAAGTTTTAGAAATCACCCACCAATTATATCATTATTCTTTGTTTTTTAATAGTTTTATCAACATAATTTTGAACTTATTGAAACTTTTTTAAGAAAAATATTTAAGTTTATTTAAAAAACATAATAATTAATTTAATATAAAATTTATTTGGTTAATGATTTAATAAGTATCCTTAATTAAGAAAATAAGTATTGATAATTAAGTAGAAAAGAGAGAGGCAAAAAAAAGAATTAGATAATTTAAACGAATGAAATGTGTGCCCTTTGGTTATTTTTTATTATATGGTAACTATAGATCAAATGTGGCCCTTATTATCATTTATCTTATACATTGAAAATTCACTTAATTACCAATATATCATTAATTGGTAGATAAATATTTGATGGACGTATTTACCCTTAATAAAAATAGGGTTTGGGTGTATAAATAGAGGTTATTAGAGAGCGTTTAAGGTTGACACAATTATCATTATAACATCATCATCTTCTAAACCGCCCGTCTCTACGAACATGATCATCAAGATTTAAACATTATTATGATATACTCTAAACAAGAATTTGGTCAATCAAGAACATGTCTACCTCTATTGCTACAGTTTCTGAAATAACAGATACACATGTTCCATCTTCATGTTTCTTTAAAGAATTGATCCTACATCCAACAGGAATAGGTTAATGAATCATCGTTTTCTATAATCGATTTAACGTTTCCATTTATAACTAAAATTCATCAGTTTAGAAAATATAAAATCAAATCACCATTTATAGATCAACTAGTATTAAGCACCCCCGCGTTGCGGCTGGGGCAAACACCAAGGCCACACTACTGTCAATGACCAACAACACTGAAGTTGTGGCATGTTAATGCGAAAAAACTAAACCGAAAGTAAAACATATAAAAGAATAACTAAGTCGATCTAAGACCTGCGCATTACGATAAACATGTCAAACGGGAAAAAATGGACAACTTAAAAATGTTTAACCACACACAGCACACGTTGTGCCGTGTTAACTCGCAAAATTTAGAACAATACGTAAAAAAACAAAGAATTAAATAAGTTGGGTTAAAAGTAAAAAAAAATCATTTTTTAAAAAACCCTCAAAGCATAAGATACAACATTTTTATGCCTAAACATGTTGAAAATTATAGTATTGGGTTTAGGTATATATATTTTCGACCCCCTGGTTTTATAACTTTTAGGTATAACTTTATGTCCGGTGACTTCTGACCCGGTCGATAATCTCAAGCTTTGCCATTGCGTTTAGCGGATCAAATCTAACAAAATTGATATAAAATCAGTTTTGATTAAGAATAATTATTTAAGAGATGATTATAATATTTAAAATTAAAAAAAGAGAGATTTACTAGAACAATAAGGATAAGAGAAGTGAATGTATTAATTATTAAATGAGTATTAAGTAAAAGTTTTAAGATTAAAAGAAAAAATGCCACATGGTATTGATTATAATCCTTTAATAGTATTAGATCAGATCCATAAGTTAATAAAATACAAAAAATCTAACCACCATTTATAGATTTGGTTTTATCTTATAATTAATTCGAACAAACTCACGATCACAATGTTAATGAAAGTAACAAATGAATTAGGTTATGTCAAAAAATAGTAAAAAGATAAAAATAAGGGTGTTGTTAAATGAACGAAAAAGTCAAAGTTTTTTTAATTTTAATTTATATATTCGGATGGACCAACAGGCAGCTGCATTCCTTTTTTTACTTTTTCAAAATGTTGTCAGCTTTTTTTTGTCTATTCTTTCTAAAAGTCAAATTTTTGAAAACATAATTTTGATTAAAATCATTTAGAACTTTTGAAAAAGAAAATTCAGTTAAGAAGATAAAAATTAAATATTTAACAACTTTATAAGATGCACTATTTACATCTCCGGCCTACATCTCTGGCTACCACCAGCCGTCTACATCTCCGGCCAAAGAAGGTGACTTTTTTATGAGAACATCTGAATTTACCACTGATGAGGTACATACATACTTATTTGGTTTGCATATGAAGAGGATGTTTTATATATTTGTTATATTTAGTAATAGACAAAAAAATATTAAATTCATATTTTATATAATATCAAACATTTTTATTTATAGTTGTTCAGGAATTGTGAAGAATTGATAGATTGGGTTCAAAAGTTGGCATACTCACTTGGTATTGTCGTCGTCAAAAGAAGGTCGAATAAAAGACCTTGTGGTTTCGTGTATAAGGTTGTACTCAAATGTGATCGTGGCGGCGAATATAAAGTAACGATTCAAGTAAACTTTCCGGCACCGAAATAACAAATTGTCCATTCGAATTAGAAGGAAAATATTCAGATGACGATAATTATTGAACCTTAAGGGTGATATGTGATAAACATAACCATCAACCTGTACTATATATGGAGGGTCATCCATATTCAAAAAGACTTTCCAAAGATGAATTTAGTTTGGTTGCAGATTTGACAAGGATGAATGTGGCACCACGTGATATTATTTCAATACTTAAGGAGCGCAATCCAAGCAATGTGTCTACAGTCAGGACAATTTACAACGCACGCAATAAAATTCGCATGGTCGATCAAGTAGGCAAATCTCCAACGCAGATTTGGACGGTTCAAATTCTAGTTTGGATAGATTTCTAAGTTGTATTGACCGAATCGTGAAATCGCAACAAATAACAACTAAAGAAAGCTTGGAAAGTAGCAGAATTGTCCGCGTACATCAACATAACCTAAAGTGCTTTACCTTATTGCGTGGTTTTGTGTCAAATGATACTCTCAAACTAATTCTTAAAGACCGTGAACGATAGAAGTATCGTCTGGTAGAGTGTGATTGTCGACTTCGCACCAGTCATAGTTCATTCGCATTTGACTTGAACAAGGAACCGATGATAGACTGGAACGAAGTCCAAAATGAGCTGGCCAGACATTCTTCATACATGATAGATTTGAACGAAGTACCACTAATGAATGGTTTGGATATAATGGACGATATTCCAAAAGTATTTCATCCATACATAACAAATATACAAAAATGTTAAAGGCGATGGAAATTGTGGATTTCGAGCACTAGTTGTTTGCCTCGGACTTGATGAAGATACATATTATGAGTATATTCGACAGCAAATGAGAGAAGAGTTACAAAATCGATATGATATCTACACGAACATTTTTGTTCGGGATGTAAATTCATTGTATCATGACTTGTGTTTCGTTGGGTCGCCTTGTCCAGAAGAACACTGGATGAAAATGCCTGAAGCAGTTGTTCTGATTGCTAATAAGTTTGGTGTAATCATCCATTCTTTAAGCCTGTCAGGCAGTACGACTATTTTTCCGTTTTGGAGGGGTCCAGAAGAGATTCAAAATCACAGAGCTCTTACAATTGCCCTAGTTAATGATGAGAACCATTATGTCATGATGGAATTACAAGGAGCGTACCCAATGCCTTTTATCATGCCTTATTGGAATTTTCGCACCATTAGCACCTTTGCGGCTAGATGGGAAACCATGTATAGATGGCGTTTGGAACTATATACCCAACTTTGTCGTCATGAACGTGGTTTTGTCGATCTAGGTGATTTAATTTTTTTAATATTTGCATGTTTACTTTTTTACTATAGACTCGTATCTTTATCTATTTATAATGAACTTTTGAAATTTCGTATTTATATTTAAGAGTCTTGATTATTTATTTAATAATATTGAATTAAAAGTGGTGATAATATATAATATAAAAAATATATAAAAGTCTTAATCATTTTTCTTTTATTTAGGATTGAAATAATGTAAAAAGTACCAAATCATTACTCTATTGACTTTATCATCATTTGAGTTAACAATAAAAAAAACATTTAAAAGTAATCAAGTCATTACTTTTTTTTTTTACTAGAGTGGTATATTAATCCTATACCTTGATCTATTTATCATAACCCAAAAATAAAACCTCTTTGATTATTGGTTGAAAGTTGTAATTATTACGGCCTCACAAAGAAAAGTCTTGCATGTGGCAAGTCTTATCGTGTACGACAAGAACATAGGAGGATGATAACCCAAGAGAGATCTGAGTTTTTCTATTTCCATTTACGAATAGAAATATAGATTTATAATTGTTTGTGGTTTGTTTGTTCTCTCCACTTTGGAGGCCCGATAACTAATTTACAAGAATGATCCCTCAAATATTTCCCAACATGCAGCTTTTGGTGATTTTCTTCTATTGTCGTCAGGTTTGGTCTTTTCTGAAAGGAAGTAGATCTACAAGCTCTTAAACATAGTTATTAAAACAGGTTAAATATTTGTTAACCCAACTTCATCCGCGTGTACTTAAAAATGACTATCATAAGAACTATAGAAATAAACTAATAATGACAATAATCTTTTTTTTTGTTTAGTCTAACTCGTTTAACAAATAGATAAATTGTTTCCGGGTAAATCAGATTAATCTGTTTACTAAATAAATTACCAAAGTTAGAATTGTCAACTCATTTTACCAAAAAAAAGTTATGTGTTCAAACCATTTAACCAATTTACAATCTATTTATAGCACATTAGTCTATTTATGACATGTTTAACATTAGTGTAAATGTGTCTTGAGTCATAATAGATAATGATATTTACTCAAGCTTGGCTTTAAAAAGTGCGACTGGATGCAAGGCGACCTCAGGCGCCAGGGCCTTCGCTTTTGTGTAAATGCGCAGGTAAAGCACAAAAGGCGCACCGAAAATCGGCTTGAGGCACGCATCTCATGTACATAGAGATTTTGGTGCATTCGAAATTGTACATGTAGCTTTTTAGGCTATACAAGTAAGTTATTAAATAATATATACAACTAATATACAGCTAGATATTTAGTAGGTGATGCTAAAACCCTATAAAAGCATATAAAAATACATATAACAAATTACACCTTGCATACGGAAAGCATTTTGATTTTACACTTTGCGCTTCGGTTTTATACCACGTGGTTTCGGCACACACTAACCTGACACAAATATCACCTTCACAATTCGTCCTTACCCCAATGTGTTTTTTTTTTTCACGAACTCTACAAATTAGTACAAACATCCAACTAAAGAAATAAAAGTAAAAAACTAAAAGCCAAGGGGCAACAACTGCGTATTTACCAATATTAAAGGGATCAGTTTATACGATTAGTCGACGCACGCACCAACAGAACTGTTGTATTGTCTCCCTCACAAAAAAAAAAAAAAAAAAACATAGAAAGATTTGGGCCTCGATTCAACTAATTCCGCATCATCCGCCATTACCATATACCGTAAGCAGCTACCCACATAATTCCCCAATTTCACTTCTCATCTCTACCATCGGTACGCACAACATCTCTTCCCAATATTCCATATCCATACGTAATTCTTTAATTTAAGGTTGTTCACCTCACAATTTTAGATCTTATTGTTCAATTTTGCATTCAATTACCACAGTTTGATTACAATTATCCTTTATTTTGTTATTAATAGTTATAGTTTAGGGTTGATCTGTACTCAGTTTTGGATTATGCAACACAGTTTGTTAGTTTATTAGATCTAATATTAAGGATGTGTTTGTGACTTTTTATTTTTTATTTTATCTGTTTAATTAGAATATTTATTGTAGTGGTTAGACTGGAATTACAACTGTGAGATGAGTTTGATGAAAGTCAACCCTGTGTATCATGTATGTAATGGTGAAATAAATATTTTAATTCAGAATTTTCTTAATATAGTAGATTTCTTGCTACTTCTATATGGTACAAACAAGTTAAAGATTGGTGCTTTCTCGGATATTAACTCCTTCGCTGATTGCTTTTTCTTTTTTCGAAACTGCTATCAGGTCATCATGTTTTTTTAATGTAAATACGCAGTTTAACGCTCTGTTTTCTTAATCATTATGTATGACTGAGACTTATATATCTTTTTTTTAAAGCAGAAATAAGCTCCAATCTTCAGTCAATTCCTATGCCCAATGCGTTTAATGCCACTATGGTGTGTTCTGAATATATAAACCCGTCTATACTTTAAGATCATTGCATAATCAAGCACCGCAGGTGGATCAAGTGGGAGATACTAAACGAGTTAACTCGGCATAAAGATGGAAGATTGCCAGGCCCTAAACTCAGACACAAACAATGAACTAAAACACTACCCTTTGACTCCTTTAAGGCTTTTAAGGGGTCTGGCATGCTTAGTGGTTTACCTTTCAACTGCCTTCATGTTTTTGGTTTATTTCAGTCCGGTGTTTGCGGTTTTTCTTCGGCTTTTTAGCATACATTATAGCAGAAAAGCTTGTTCTTTTCTTTTTGGTCTATGGTTAGCTTTATGGCCTTTTTTGTTCGAAAAGATTAACAAAACTAAAGTGGTCTTTTCTGGAGAAACTGTACCCGAAAAGGAACGTGTTTTGCTTATTGCTAATCACCGAACAGAAGTTGATTGGATGTATCTTTGGGATCTTGCGCTGAGAAAAGGTTGTTTAGGGTGCATCAAATATGTCCTCAAAAGCAGCTTGATGAAATTACCGATATTCGGTTGGGGATTTCATATTTTTGAGTTCATTTCGGTGGAAAGAAAATGGGAAGTTGATGAACCTATCATGCGTAAAATGCTCTCGACTTTTACCAATCCATTGGACCCATTATGGCTTGCTGTTTTTCCTGAAGGAACTGATTTTACGTACGTTCTCGATTTCTCTTTTTATATATTTAGAGTAAAATGCCATTTTCGTCCCTGAGGTTTGGCTAGTTTTGTGACTTTTGTCCAAAGGTTTGTTTTCCCACATCCAAAAGGTTTGAGATCTTGCCATTTTCATCCGGCTCGCTAATTCCATCCGTTTTCTCCGTTAAATTAGAAGGGGTATTTCCGTCTTTTTTGTTAACTTAAAGGGCAATTCGGTCTTTTTCACTTTATGTAAAAAGACCGAATACCAATGTAAAAGACCGAATTGCCCTTTAAGTTAACAAAAAAGACAGAAATACCCCTGACTTAGCGGAGAAAAATGGATGGGGTTCACGAGGCGGATGAAAATGGCAAAAATTTTAAACCTTTTGGATCCAGATGCGGAAAAACAAACCTTTGGACGGAAGTCTCAAAACTGGCCAAACCTCAGGGACGAAAATGGCATTTTACTCATATATTTATAAGAGACAATTCTAAAAAATGTCTGTTTTTTTATGCAGAGAACAAAAGTGCATAAAAAGCCAGAAATATGCTGCTGAAAATGGATTACCGGTACTCAAGAATGTGCTGCTGCCGAAAACAAGAGGCTTTCATGCTTGTGTTGAAATCCTAAGGGGTTCTCTCGATGCAGGTATTTTGTGTGTGCTCAAAATAAAAAATATGTATATTTTCTGTTTTTTATGATAATAAAAAATCTCATTTTTGCTTATTTCAGTGTATGATGTGACGATTGCATACAAGAACCGATGCCCGACATTTATGGACAATGTTTTCGGTGTCGAACCTTCAGAAGTTCATGTTCATGTCAGACGAATATCTCTAGAAGAAATCCCCGTTTCAGAAGACGAGTGCAACACGTGGTTGCTAAAAACGTTTCATCAAAAAGATCTACTGCTTTCAGATTTCATAGCTCAAGGTTATTTTCCTAATGAAGGAACTGAAGGCGATCTTTCAACGTTCAAATGCTTGGTAAATTGCACAATAGTACTAGTCATTACTTCTGTATTTGCATATCTTGCGATTTTCTCATCGATTTGGTTCAAAGTATACGTTGCACTGTCGTGTGCATATCTTGCTTGTGCTACAGCTTATAATTTCCGGCCATCCCCCCCGATTCTTGACTATGTCAAGGGATTGCTATCTGGAAAGAAATCTAGTTAGGAAATAGTGAAGCAGGTTGAGTTTTATCTGCTGTTTTAAGATGATTTTTGTTTGTTAAAGAATAAATTCTTGTATAAGTGGTAAATGTACATTTTCTTTTATTTTTTTAATTGTAAACTGGGATGGTTGGAGATAAAGTTACAATTCAATAATTTCCTTTTGTTTATTACACATCATCTTGGATTTTTTCTTTGACTTGTGAAATGATAGGGAAAACAAAGATGGCATGGAGAATTGTGTATTGTTTCTCATTATATTATTCAAAGTTTTATAATTCAGGGGTGTGTAAATCACGGTGTGATTCAATTTTTACCCATCATAGCCATACCCTTTTGCTACGGTTATAAAATTTCTCTAACCACAACTAGAACTGAACTTCGGTTTCCGTTAATTAGTTATGAAGCTTGATTATGGTTTGGTTTGGTTTCGTTCAATTAACCACACAAGGTTTGAACTAACATTTGAACTAAATGAAAATGGATAAAAAAATCAGTGACATCAAACGAGAATTGCATGAAGCTTAATATATGCATATTTTTAAAGTTTTTCTTTCCAAAATTGACGCACATACCCAACCCACATACAATCGTTAGGTATACATATATTCATCTCGAAGTAAACTTGTCTTAACTATTTCGGTTCGGTTAACATTCCGTTATGAGTCACCTTTAACCATAACCGATTAATCGGTTAATCAAATAACCTTAACCATAACCGTCAGTTAATCTTAGATATCAGTTAACTTGGTTCGGTTAAATCAATTATTTGGGTGTGAGCTCGTTTATGCCCGTCTCATGTTGAGCTTTTTAATAGGACGTTATACGGTACATGTATGTTAGACGAGCTCGACTTGTTTAACCTCTGAGTTTTGTTTAATTTCGATTAATTAACCAGGCTAAAATTTGAACTATTACTAATCGATTATATTATTATTTTAATAATATTAAACGGCTACAAGTTTATAAAGTTAAAATTATATGGAAATATTTAGAGCTTTTGAAAATGTTATCATGAAAGTTGGGTTGAAACATAGACCGGTCAACAAGAAATCGTATTTATTTTCCAACCAAATAGAAACTAATTAATTATTTAACAAGGAGGTTATTTCTTTGGGTTTTGTAAGTTGCAAGTAAAAATACATTCACACCCAAAAAACCCTGGACACTTACCACCAACCACAAGTAAAAATATAAGCTGTCACGAACCTAACTACAACACAACCCCACACAATCTTTGCGTGCTACATCGACGTCCCTTCTTCTCCGATGAAGATTATTATGTGTGCCTGTTTCTCTCTTCTTTTCCTTATCTTCTTTTCAGGTGTCTCATTAATATCTCCAAAACAACTTTTCATTCCTATGTTTCAATGTATGTTTTTTTTAACCACTATATGTGATGTATGCAGGAGGTGAGGTATCAGCTACGGTGTTTACGTTACAAAACAGCTGTAGCTATACACTTTGGCCGGCCGGGTACGCTAAGCGGCAATGCGGGTCCTGTCTTAGGCGAGGGCAGGTTCGCATTGTTACCCGGTGCCTCTGTTCAGTTCCTCGCTATGCCCGGCTGGTCTGGTCGGTTCTGGGTCCGAACCGGTTGCACCTTTGACGAGTTCGGAAACGGCAAGTGCGTTACGGGCGATTGCGGAGGTACTCTTAGGTGCAATGGCGGTGGGGACCCCCCGGTTTCGCTAGCGGAGTTCACAATCGCTGGCGGCAACAGCAACACCAACAGCGATAAGGATTTTTACGACGTGAGCCTTGTCGATGGGTACAATGTCGGCATTGGCATAAAGCCGACAGGTGGTGCCGGTGACTGCCACTACGCAGGGTGCATAGCAGACCTAAACGTCAACTGTCCGCCGGAGCTGAGGGTTGTAGATGGTAGTGGCGCGGTGGTGGCTCTGATGTTCAAAGCAGCGTGCCCGAGTGCGTATAGCTATGCGTCGAGTACGTTCACTTGTTCCGGGACGTATTACTTGATTACATTCTAACTGGGATTTGAGATATTTAGTTTACCAAATTTTGATTTTAAAATCATTGAGATTGATTGTGAATTGTTGGGTTGGATGATAACAAACAAGTTTTTAAACGCCACTGAATTACTTTCTTTTTCGGGTTTATTTTCTTGAACAAATTACATGGCGTAAAGTCTCCGTCAATACAAGAGCAGCGTGTGCCGCTTATCCTTTACAATAAACCAAGACTATTACACCACGAAAACTTGAACTCGATGACAAAAAGGCTGTTCTATAATTTACAGTTGTCGAAGCTTCAAAACCATGACTCCATCTCACCGGAACCTGTGCATAGACCGCTGTCACTGAAAAGCGTTTGGTCTGAGCAGTCTAGTGATGCACCACAAGCCAGATTATATGCTTGGCATGCTGAATGACATACTCTTAATCTGTTGTTACGGTCTTTCTCACACTTTTGTATTGATATCTGTTACATTCCACACGAGTTATATAAACATTCATCACAAGCATAAAAACAATAAAACACGTATGGAAATAACGAGTCTTACCCAACATGCAAGTCGTCTAGCGGCTTTATCACAGTTTCTGCCGATAAACATGTTAAGAATCTTTCTAGCACCGTTCGGGTACAAGCGATGATAATTAGGCATCACCACGACATCCTCCACCTGCCTCAAGATGCTTGATTCACTTGGTGCACAATGTTGCCCGCCACCATCGTTAATTAAAACATCTTTGCAGATTGAAAGGTTGTTAAGAACCAATGAACTGTTTCGACACGTGTAGCCTGCGTAGTCAGAGCAGCGAAACTCACACACCCGTTATCACACACCCCGCCGTGAAGGCTGCATTGTTCATCACAAACAGCTGCAAAACCGTCCACAATGATCCAATTAAGCAAGTTATTGTTGAATTAAATGGTTTTAAAAAGATAAGATGGCTGCAAACGTACCGAACAAACACGAACAATACCTTGTTCGTATTCGTTTGTTATGGTAATATATATGTTCACAAACTGTTCATGAACACTTAACGAACTTGGTATATTGTTCATGTTCGTTTGTTAATGAAATGAATGTGTTCGTGTTCGTTTGTTAATTTTAGGTAATGAACGTTCATGAACACAAACAAACACAAATGAAAACAAACGAACACAAACAAGCGTTCATTAACTGAATATATAATACAAAGATGGTTATTAAATATTTTATTTGTCGGATTTTTAAAGTATTTAAATAAAGTATAAAATTAAAACACTAAAGAACTATTGAACATAATCGAACACATTCCCGAAAGTTAACGAACATAAACGAACGAACACGACCTTTGTTCATGTTCATTCATTTAACTAAACAAACGAAAACAAAAGAACTTCCCGCCGAACGGTTCACGAACTGTTCGTTGAACGTTCGGTTCGTTTGCAGAGCCCTATGTTGAACACTAAAACTCACCAGTTGAGCAGTCAATCCCAGTGAAACCGTCTTTACATTCGCAAATACCGTTCTTAAGGCACTTTCCATGTCCGTTACAGTTGCTAGGGCATGACCCTGAAAACGATAAACCCATCAAGAAACTTTAACGATAATATACGAATATTTTAGCTTACAAAAATGAAAAAAGATCTTACGTTTGCTACAATCATGGCCGTCAAATCCAAGAAAGCAAACACAGTTTCCATCGATACAATCGCCGTTTGAATTGCATGAGTTGGGGCACTGATTGGACGCGAGAACAGGGTTCACACCACAAAGTTCATGATACGGCGGGCAAATCAGCTCACCTGTTTTGCAAACCGTTTACACAAATGCGAAAGATCGAAAATGGACGAAAGAAAATTTCAATAACGTTTTTCGAACAAAATTACCGTTAAACCCCGGAAATTGAACGGGCCCACCAACTTCCGGGCAAGCTTTCCAAATGCCATCAACAGCAACCTGTAAAAACAACATTTTGTCATTTAGATAAATAAATAATTATATAAACTATTTCGCATGAACTTTAAAATCACACCTCCAAAGTCATGTTAATGCACCTATGTTGGTAACAACCATTTCCTTGGGTCATAGAACCCCGAACGAACCCGTTACGTACTAACGAAGAGGCCATACACCTATACGAATATAATACAAAAGTAACCACCATGAAAAAACATTATAAAACATCATCGTATATATGTACAGTACTCCGTAAAAAGCTAAATTTCAGTTTTTACCTCGAGCTACTTCCACGAACTTCCCCTAACATTCTGTCAGGCATCCTTGCACTGTTCGTGTCTACACACGAACCGTCAGAATACGCTACAAAATAGGTGCAATAATCAGCCAACGTCGATTGTCCACCTGCGTTGACCAAGAATTAGAAAGTCAACTTTTACGATCAAACCATTAACCATACCATTCATTTATTGACGACATTTACTTCTTAAATCCAACGCTCATACCTTTATTAGGCTGCGGGAAATAACGGGCCCACTGAGGAAGGTCCCCACTATAATTTACAATTGGACAATAACCCTCGGCCTCGCGATTGTATGTACACCCTGAAAATTGTGTTGTATTGCAATGATATGCACCTTTCCATAAATTGCAACGGTTGGTGACGAATTCGGTCCCTTGATTTAGGCCCCAATCAAGACGGTCTGCCATGCTGTAATTTGCTTCATACCAACCGCTATCTTCTAATAAAGCTAGTGTCATTTTTGAAATTACAGATCGTGTATCAACCGAACCCGTCATTATTTCATTCATCAAAAGTCTCTTCTCCCAGTGAGATCCTGATATATACATATGTTAAAACTTAAAAGATTTATAACATTGGCGTTGTGAATGAATGTTGACGGTTAACGAACCTGATGTTCCACGTCCTCCACCGTCTTCTAATTCTAGACCGGTGAAATTCTCGGAAAACGCCTAACCGGAAGGAAGTTTGTAAATGTTATGTCGTTTTTAGTTACTTTTGCTTTAAGAATCTCGTTAAGAACTAAATGAAGGTAAGATGTACCCTGTAATGATTGCGTGAATGCATGATAACGCGTGGAAGAACTACACGAGTCACCACCCTCCCAAGCTTTTCATCCATGATTTCTTTAGTGACCTAAATAAACAAAAAACAAATCATGGTTAAAACTGAAACAGTTAAACATCATAGCGTGATAAAGTTTCTTCTTTTTATGTCGTTGCATCAATAAAGCGATCATCAACCTGACTACGTCTTCTTTTTCTCTCGTCTCTAAAATGTGTGAAGGCGTGCGGGTCAAATCCAAGAACATGAATCACCTAGAAACCCCAAACGTGTCATACACCGTTTTAAAATGATCGAACATTTTTCGAACTTTACATATGTTAATCATTAGATAAATAGCAAAGACACTCACTTCATGTATAAGGGTAGCCGAAAGTAATGTTTCTGCTTCTGATGTCAAGTGGCGTGGCGCCACATTCACATGTCCTTTAAACAGAGAAATAATGTATCAACGATACTTTCATCCATCTTGAGAACACCTAAAAAACAAGCATAACGAGTTAAAAACTTGAACAATTACCAGCAATCGCACGACCCCATTGATCACGTTCACATGCTACGGCCCATGCCAAGGTATTGCCTGTTGTGGGCCTTGTTGTCACCAAAAGAACCAAATCAGCATCAGCAACGCCCTCTAGAAAGACACAAAGAACAAAAGTCAATGATTAGATTGAAGAAAGTCAATGACTTGAGTAACAAGTTACCTTCAATGTATTCACGTGGAAGTTGTACACCGCCGTCTTGTCCACAAGCAGAGTAACCACTTAACCTTAGGTTTTCTCTTACACGTTCAACAGCCAAAGCTCTTCTGAACCATTCAGCTGTCTGCCCTAAAGCCTGTCCCCAAAAATATATATTGGTTCTTACAAAAAACTTTACTACAAACGACAGGTACACTTGCCTTGTGTTTAGTCTAAGCAATAACCATTTCTTATAAATAACTTGCAAACCGCAATTTGTCATTAGAATTTTAGGAAAAACCTTGTGAAGCCGATGCCCTAAAGCCTGTCCCCAAAAATATATATTGGTTCTTACAAAAAACTTTACTACAAACGACAGGTACACTTGCCTTGTGTTTAGTCTAAGCAATAACCATTTCTTATAAATAACTTGCAAACCGCAATTTGTCATTAGAATTTTAGGAAAAACCTTGTGAAGCCGATGCCTTTTGTCATCTCCGGTTATATCATCCGACGTGCAGTTATACCAACAGTCACCAAAAATCGGAGGATCATTGTGAGGATTACACGTAGGCCTACCCAAATCAGAACCAACCGGAGGCTCACCTAGCTGCCAACAAAACAAATTTGAATCAAACACACTACTGTAAGCAAGAAAAAAAGACTCAGATTATCATAATATAACTCACCTTAACTATATCTCCAACATTCCTACAATCCCTATCGGGTGAGTGACCCACCGCATCATAATTCAAAGAAATTCTTATGGGTAACTTTGCATTCTTTAAAAAACCAGAAGATGAAGAAGTGTCTAATAACTCTCTTCCCTTACGGTGAAGATGACCGGAACTATGATAAACCTGCGGCGTAACCAAAAACACCTTGTTTCCAGGTCTCTTTCTTCTTTGTTCAATTATTTGATCATGAATGCACGAATGTGACTGAATATTTTCACCACCGTTTTCCAGTCTTCGAGATCGTAACTGGCTATCCCAAAATTTCGCTTGACTGATGTCGAAAAATACTAATACTAAAAGCATCTGCAAAGCAAGATCTCAACGATTAGTTGATTACAATGCATTTACAGGAAATTTATCATGGTTTGGGCATGAAAACACGAAACCGACACCACTAAAACGGAATCACATACCAGTATATGTATATCCCATGTGTGATGTGACACTTACTTAGAACATCAAGAAATCTTTACTAATTTCAACCCTAATTGTTCATAACCTCAAATACACAGCAACACAGTTGTATACATATTACCAAAATGGGTATGTATCTAGTATCTAGTATTGTCCATGACATCCAAACCGTAACCTTCTCCTACACAAATTCCCTATAGTTGATGCTGATATCATGTCAAATCAAGTGAAACATCAGAACCCTAGAAGCCCATATCAACACACACTGATTCAATTCAAGATTTTGAAAAAAGATTCCATTTTCCAACAAATAATTGAAAAGTAAAAATCTTTATTACTTCAAAACATACAAAACTTAACTAAGATCAACCCTCACAAAACAAATGATTAAATTAGATACACATAAATATATATAATCTCACCTGAAGAATTAGCAGCTCAGTCCACCATTTTCTTCTGGAGAAAACAATGCATCTGGAATTAATAATACTAATATCTGTAAAACAAATCTTGAACTCCATGAAATAAATTGAAAAAACTCATTACAAGAACTCCCAGATCGGCGAAACCGCCGTGAGAAAACCCAAAATTTGTGGCATTACGGTGAAAAATGATGAATTGGGTTTGTGGGTGTGAGCTATTGTTATGAAAAATTGATCAGTAGAAATAGAAACAGGATGGTATATACATAAAGGGTGAATGCGGTTGTTGTACAGAGTGGACTTGTTCTTCTGCTTGAAAAACAGAATAATCAATTGTTTGTTCAGACGAAATTTAATGGAAAGATTGCAGAGGAATAATGTTGGTTTGAGTGTGATTCGCAGAGTGGGTGATTTGGGGAAGAGGGATTACAGGAAAATGAGAGAGATGAACATGATGAAAGGAGCATATATCCTTTTTCCAATGTTTTTTCAGGCCTTATTAATTGATAATTTATGTTTGAGTTAAATGCTTGGTTGGTCCCTGTGGTTTGCAAATCTTGCAGTCTTGGTCCCAGTGGTTCACTTATTACACACTTGATCCCAGTAGTTTCAAATTTTGCACTCGGGTGGTCCTTACCACTAACCTTTGTTAGATTTCTCAGTTAAGTATATGCAAAATTACTATATTACCCTCGTCTTCTTCATCCTTTCTCTGCTACCACCTGCAACTACTCTGCTACCACCATCCTCACCCTTGCCGCCTTTCACCGCCATACCACTCAGCCATACCCTCCGGCGTCTCTTCCACTCCTCCCTCCGTCACTCTCCTCAACAACGCCTCCACCTCTCGCTTCCTCACTCTCAGATGCTCTGCTCAGTCTCCAAACACCTCAGGTGATTTTCGGCTCGATCGATGACGTCACCGAAACTGTAGGATTCAACGGTTAGGTTTTCGGTGAGTTGTATGAGGAGATCAACCGCGGCGAGATAATCGGAAGATTGTTCTTGTTCCGGTGATGCGTCAGAATCGTGGTGGAGAATGATCTTCTCGGCTTTTTGAAACTGATCGTTGAATTTGGCATCGTTTTGGATTAAATCGGTGATGTTAGAGAGACGATTGTCGAAGCCTGAGAAGATGTTGATCATGTCTTCGGTTGCTTGTGTGTTGATGTTTAGGCTTTTTACGATTTGGTGAGCTGTGGCGAGGACTCTGTCTTTGGATTTAGGTTGGACTGTGGTGGTGGCCATCGGTGGTGGTAGCAGAGTAGTTGCAGGTGGTAGCAGAGAAAGGATGAAGAAGACGAGGGTAATATAGTAATTTTGCATATACTTAACTGAGAAATCTAACAAAGGTTAGTGGTAAGGACCACCCGAGTGCAAAATTTGAAACTACTGGGACCAAGTGTGTAATAAGTGAACCACTGGGACCAAGACTGCAAGATTTGCAAACCACAGGGACCAACCAAGCATTTAACTCTTTATGTTTATAATATTTTATAATTATTTGCATAACTCATAGAATCTATCTAATTAAATAAAAGTTTTATATAAAACTGCGAGTTACAAAATACTCTTTCAGTATGGGTAGTTAAAATATATAGACCTACCAGCACCGCTAGTGATGTTATTCAGGCCGTATCAGTTTATTTCGTTAAAAGTTTTTGGATGTATTCAGGCCGTATCAGTTTATTTCGTTAAAAGTTTTCGGATGTAATCAAATAAATAAAGTAGGTTTTTAAATCAATTGAAAACCATAAAAATAGTAATACATGTTCTGATAATATTGATACCGATACCGTTGTTGTTCGATTGGTGTTGGTTGGTTCGGCAGGTACACGTTAAGAAAATAAAAACAATTGCACATTAGTTTTTTTAAGTTAACGAATGATAGTTATAAAGAAAAATTAATTTAAAACAGATCTATGTGTTAAAAATGGATATTATATAAAGTATAACAGGTGAAATTGAAAAAAAAACATTTGTTCAACCATTTCACTATTCATGCGATTGTTAAGAAAAAAATCAAGTACAATTGCACATTTAGTTTTTTGTTAAGTAAACGAATGAAAATTATAAGAGAATTTTTTTAAAACAGTTATGAGGGATAAAGATGTATATTATATAAATATAATATAATATAGTAGATTAAATAAAAAAATTGAAAAAAAAACTTTTGTTCTATCATTTCACTATTCATGCGACTGTTAAAAGAAAAAAATCAAGTACACTTGCATATTTAGTTTTTTTAAGTTAATGAACGGGAAGTTATAAAGAAGAAAAATCAAATTAAAAAAAGTTATATAGTTTAAAGATGTTATTATATAAAATACTATGTTAGAACTCTGTGTATTATACGTGTTGTATAAATGTAATTTTATATAATAAATGATAAAAAAGAAATATATTTATAAAAACTCATATATTACACGTGTTTAATAAAATATAATGTTATATGATAACAAAAATATTTGTCAATATTTATCTTTTATAAATGAACATTCCAAACTATCATAGCAATGCGTCTAAAAGCACTTACAATTTGATAGAAACATATGCCTAACCTAGAATGATTATTTAATTCTAGTGAAAAAAGACAAATACAATATAAGTATATATCAAATGGGAACCTTTGATTCTTAACGTAGCATAATTTCAATCACCAAACTCCAATATATATATTATATATATATATATATATATATCTACTCATGATATCTAAAATTTTGTTTAAAATTAATTACAGAAAAACAAATATTTATTCTTATCTAATTTTTTGTTTAAAATTATTATTATTATTATTTAATACGATCCTAATAAAACAAACGTTTATCCTTATCTTAAATTTTGTTTAAGATTATTTATAGAAAAATAAATATGTATTCTTATCTAATATTTTGTTTATAATTGATATTATTATTTAATATGAGAGATAAATAAAAAAATAAGGCGAGAAAGCACCAGGAAGTGACATGTATTTAAAAAAGATTTTCATTATTAGGATAGAAATATACGGGTTATTTTCTTTCTTTTATAAATTTATATTCCTTTTGGGATTAAAATAGATATCTTTTACTTTAGTTTTCAAATTTTAATTAAACGAAAGATGTTGATTCACTTTTATTGTATTATTTTGATTGTAACATAAAATTATATTATACATTCCATCAACAAAGAAGTTAAGGTGTTTTGTATAAAAGTTGATACGAAAGTCGTCAAACGAAGGTTCTCTTTTAATAAAGTAATAATAATAATAATAATAACATTTTTTCTAAATTTAGAATGAACTGAAAGTAGGGTATTCTTTTAGCTCAACTTAGATATAGCTTTTCTTTGTCAAGTAACAGTTGTTTTATTGAATTTACATCTTTGATGTGAATATTATAAAAAAATGAGAAGAGGTCAAATCAAACATATAAAGCATGACGGACAAAGAAACCTTATTACTACATCTATATTACTTTGTTTACCATCAATCATAATACTATTTTAAACGAAATGAAATGGTCTCTCATGTAGCAATATCAGTGTCATGTCAAAAGTAGTTGTAGGTCGATTCATTGAAGTAAGTATAGGATTTAATGCAAGTAATGTGGTACCCTTTACTTATAACAAACTCTTATTTACATAATAAGCTCTTACTATATCTAGGAGCTCAAAATAGTGATTGTTAACTTGAAAGCGGAGGATCTTAAGGGTAGAAAAGAAACAAGTGACCAAAACTAATGGATGACATGTGTAACATTTACATTGTTTTGCAAAGGTTGAACAAGATTCATAAGTTTTATTAACTTCGTTTTACTAAATTTTTTAAATGGTTGAACGAGATTCATAACTTTTATTAACTTCTTTTTGTTAAATTTGTTTTATTATGAGATTTTCATTCATGCAGATCAGAAGGCCAACAAATTCTTAGGTGATGTTTGTTTTTCTAAAAAAGATTTGTGCAGGTTCTTTTTTCTGCGCCGCGCAAACCACGCGCATATATTGACATTTGCAGACTGTTTGTTTTTTCGAATACGTTTCATTTAAAAATGCCTACGCGAGCTCTTCTTGGTGTAGACTTGACCCAACCACTTCTAAGATCTTCTAAGACCTGCAGAGAGTTAAACACCACCACCACCCACCACCGTCTATCACCACCACCACCATCTACTTTCACCGTCCGTACACCACTACCAACACTCTTCTTCTTGTAGACAGCAGAGGCTTGGTTCACCTCTTGCAAATATAGTTCACAGACTACATACATTTTACCTCTTAAAAAACAAATAGCACATTCCCTGTACTATAGGGTAAAGGGCAAATATAAGGTAGTAAATCTTGATAGTAGAAAAGGAACAATCATATAAGAATACAATAGGTAATTAAGGTGCAACGTGAAAAGGGATGACGACAATATAAAGGGTGTGGTGACATGAACTATATATGGGGTTTATAATCAACGACAATATAAAATTTTGGAGCATCAATATATGTATATTAAAATTTGTGATGTTTACACATATAATGTATATATGTTGTGGATGTTTTAGAGGCAAACATTATATTGCACTGATTTTGATGTTATTTTACTAACTTTGTGAAAATAATGTTAAAAGAGGCGGCGGTTAATCATGCGTCATATGGTAGCGTTGATAGATGCATCAACCGGTCTTTGTCTCGATTGCTAAGTGTTATGTGGTATGTGCTTTAGGTCCAAGACTTGATGAAAAACTACTATCGAACCCGGGATCCCACTAGAAACAACATCTTTATTTTACGAGGGTAGAGGTAAGATTATCTACATTTTATCCTTCTCGTACCCTATTTTCGCTTTGTTATTGGTGAGATTTACTAAATATGATAGTAATTATAAATATATGTATATATGTGTGTTGTATGTATGTATAATACTTCCTCGAGGCACGAAAAAAGAGGCATAAAAGAAAAAAATATTGTCACGCAAAGGGAATAATGGGGGAAATGTTGGTGATGGTGAATCACGGACGAACGATTTAGGAGAATATAGAGTGTGGATTGATAAAGGTCACGATCAATGTTTTAAAAACCGATTTAAACTGGTTGGTTAAATCGAATGTCAGATGTTTGGCTGGCACGAATCACACCGATAAACTAAGGATACGACAAAAACGTTGTACTGCCGGTAAATTGGGTGTTACAAGTACTGGTTCATGCCGGACCAAAGGTCAAAAATTTGAACTTTTAAATTTTAGGTGCCTATAAAAGGTGACTATTTACCTTTTTAGTTAAAGTGTAAGACTTGGCGCCCATTGACCATACACATCAGTTAAACTTCTTCCTCACTCCAAATAAGAAAATCATTGGTTTTCAATTAAGTTCTTCAACCGATCATCCAAGTTTATGTTCTTTTGATTTTTGTTTAATCATTCATGTTATTAATTGTTATAGTGTTTGCTAATTGCTATATAACGGATATTTTATCATAAAATTTTGAATAATTTTTTTATTATGGATCAAGTTTTGGAATACTTTTTCTTATCATGGAATAATATAGTTTTCAATTATTTTTAGAGTTGAAATTGTATTTTATAGATTTATAGAGTTAATTAGTCAACACGGTTGAATCGTCCGATACAACTCGGTTTAACCGATTGAACCATTTCTAACTTTAACCCGATATAATTAAAATACCGGTTTTTAAAACATTGATAACAAGTCCAATGTCAAATAAACTTTTAACGATAATAACGATTTCAGTTATCAAATCTAGCTAGGTATATGTTAAGCAGGATATTAATAAAACATTGATTGGATTATTAAATTGTTGAAAAATTAGTTGTATTAAATAATGTAAATATTAAATTATATATTTGGTTTGCAAATAGGGTTTTAATATATCCTGTAACATAAAATACAAGAATGATAAAAGATCTACACCGGTTTTTTAAATATAAGAGTATTAGGTTATTATCCCGTGTATTACATGAGTTAAATAAATGAATTTTGTATACTAAATGATAAAACAATATTATATTTTAAAAACCTCTTTTATTACACGAGTTAAATAAATGTAATTTTACATATTAAATAATAAAAAGTTATATATATAAAACCATATGTATTGTACGGGTTAAATAAATGTAATTTTATATACCAAATAATAAAAAGTTTTATCTTTAAAACCATGTGTATTACACGGGTTGAATAAATGTAATATTGTTTACCAAATAATAAAAAAGTTATTTCTTTAAAAACCCATGGGTTGTATAAATATGATTTTATGTACCGAATAATAAAAAACTATATTTAAAAAAACTAACGGATATACCCGATAAGCGATAAATATGGTGATTGTGTAGATGATTATTGAAAAGGGGATATAGTGGTCATACATGTTATTCAAGAAGCAAATAAGCAATTATTTGAGTGATAAAATATAACTTACATTTAAAGAAACCCGTAATAAATCTAATTTTATATATAAAGTAAGATTGAAAGTTGTATACAATTTGTTTAAAGATTATTAAATAAAATCGATATAATAATTTTTTAATAATGAAAATAAAAATAAATACTATATTAATATAGAGTTTAGTTTAGGTGATAAATAATTTGGTTATTTAAAAATATATTAAATTAATAATTTAAATTTAAGGATAATATTTTATTAATATATAAAAGTATTATATTCGACATTTGAAGTAGGATAAGATTTAATATTAATTTTTATTTATTTAGTTAACATAAGATAGAAAAATAATATGATTCAATAGTTGGTAGGTTGTTTAGTTATATATTTTTTGAATTATTTAAAAAAGAAATTAAAACTTTGTTATTGTTAGTAAAATCAATGATTTTATATATATAATTTTGTTAGGTATTATTTTATTAAAAAGTGCATATTATATATATAGTTATATTATTTCTAAAGTTATTGATGCAATCCAAAATATTTTTTGATTTTATGTCTAGCATTATACATACTATGGTAAAAGTTTACAATTTATTAGAGATAATTACATCATTGAAAAAAAATATGAGTAAATTTATATATTACAAATAAAAGAAAACTAAAAATTATAGTTGTTGCATGACACGTTAGGTAATATAAACAATGAATATAATATGATATAGAAAATCAAATAAATACTATTATAAATGAGAAGTATACATTAAATTTAAACTAAATAATAATTATCCATAATTAAGTAGAAGATATTAAACTAAATAATATTTAGTAAGAGAGTTGTAATTAAGTAAAAGAAATTAAGCTAAATTATAATTATTCATAAGAGATTGGAAAAATCAAAGATACATGACCTTATATGACTAAAAGTGTCCCTATGATTTTCTTTTATTATACAGATAAATAGAGATATAGATATAGATAGATAAATATAAATATAGATTATCGTTAATAAATCGTTATATTTGGGCGCATAGCTATACCCTGATGGACTATGTTAAAATAATAAGAGGACAAATTTGATTCATCGTTATTATACTGTATAGACGCTTAATACAATATCATAATAATCATATTTATGCACGCCGTATAACTATAAACATTTTTAAATCATTAAGGATAATGCAAGGGTGGCAAATGATCATTCACAGTTCCACTTACATATTTTTTAAATTTAATATAGTGATTCATTTGATACTTTATTCATCTATTTAATTACTTAAGTAAGGCCAATTAACTAGATCTCCAAAGCAGATGATTTTCTGTATCCAGTTATTATATATTGAAAGTTCTAGCCAGATAGGTGACGTTGTTAATTTCATGATTAGAAGATGATTAAGTGTCTTTGTTAATCTATTAACACCATATTTTTATATTTTTTTATTCGTTTTATATATCATTGCAATTTATTAAGTACAGTCTAAATATCACAGGTTGACATGCAGCCTGATTTTGGATAAGTCATTCTGGTATTATTATCTGTAAAAGATTTAATATTTATGTCCACTTCATAATATTATATATGTCATTGTTGATGAAAATAAACTCTAGTTTGTCTTATATCCAATATTGAAACCATAATGACATGAATAACGTTGGAATGTATAGTAGGACTAGAGAGATCAACATATAGAAAATTTTGTTGCTAAGGCCTAAGAGCCTCAAATGACTGTAAATAACAATCTTCAGTTTCTTAAATATTTAACAAGAAATATATTATTATCGTTGATAGCTTATTTTTTCTTGCAAAATACTTTCTAAAGCCCTAAACGCTATTACTTTAGAAGGTTACCATTATAAATATTATTGTTTTTATGTAGACGTGTCTAAACCTTTCAGTTTTGTAGGGGTATGATTTTATGTTGTAAACTTGTAATGGTCCTATCAAGAGGGGGTTATGTAGGATGGTCATGATTCATGAATAATCACTATAGTTAGGGTAGTGGGTATGGCTCAGTATGGCCCCTGTGCGGCTCAATTGTCACCGCAGTATTGGCAGGAACATTGCCCACCCAAGCGATATAGCCCCATTCTACCTCTCTCTTGGTGTGATCATTGTGGAGGTAGTGTTGCATAGATCACTGGGCAATAGCTATAATATAGCTATTTTGGTCTTTTGAAAAAATTCTATAAATATCACAATTTTGTAGTTCGTTTTCACACCATACTTTTCCTCTCAAATACCATCTAATGATTGTAGGCACAGAAATGCAACAAAAAACCAAAATGCGTGTTCACAACAATTTCCACAAATTGACCCATTTTAAACACCACCATTTTACCTCATGTTTTATCACTACTTCAGTCTCAACCAATTAACCTAGTTTTCTCACCACACCAACTTTACTGTCAATCCCAACCATGATTTCAGATGCAACAAGTGTACAACAATTTTCGACTACCTCAATCAAAATCTCAGTTGGTTTCTAAACACATAAAACCCCAAATTCGTGTACCATCAAGCCTAACCATATAAAGAAAATAGTAATGAAACTCAATCCCCCACTTCAAATGACTTACAACTCAAAGAAGGATCCGCCAGTGCACCCGCACCCACACACACAAAAGCTGTTACTAAGATGAGGCCATGACCATGGAGCACCAATGAAAAAAATTGTTGGCAAGGCTTGGCTTAACATCGCAAGAGACCTGATTACTAAAAAATCTACAATTGAAATCTTTTTGGAAGCGATAGGTGTTAATTGCACAATCCAACAATAAATTGACCACACATGGTAGCGGTCAATCAAAAGCCAACATACTTTATTTGACACACGTTAAGAATACAGGACGTCAAAATAAAGATAAATCGTTTACTCATGAAGAGGAGTGTGAAATAGTTAGAAAAACACATAATAAAACAGAAAAAACAGGTTTATCATCAATAATCATGATTCATACAAATTTATAAACCGGTTTTAGTTTTCAAATTTATAAGTATTAACGGATACAATCAAGGATGCAACTTTTCTTTGTTGGGTGGGTAGCATTAAATAGATCTAAAAGAAAAAAAGATATTTGGGAAGATTTATATGACATGTGCCAATGTTTTTGTGAGATGTGTATATTCCGGAAAATGTCTTGATTGATACAATAAATTCGAGTTTATATTTCACTAAATCTTTTTGTTTGTTTCTTTTAATATTAAGAAAAGAAATATAATGTGGGGCTGATATTGTTAATCGGAAATCCACATTTAGGTGGCCTTTCAAAATCCATAAGAAATGTAACCAAACATGGTACCAATGTTTGCAACCAGTAACGAATTTTCATTCTTATTAATTTATAATAAACTGATGTGACATTATTTAGCAGTAATTGAAGTACTTTTAAATAAAAGCAAGATATAAGTAAGGCAGAAAGCTTACGCAGTTGGATTATTAATGTTATGTTTGAGGTTATGATCCGAGCTAATTGTTATATATATAATTTATGAACTTTTTAGTTATAGTGATGTTTGTTTTTTTATAATTTTTGTTTTTTATGAATTTTACTCTTTCCTTTTCATTTCTATTTTTTTGTTTTTCTTTTTCTTTCTTAAGTTTCAATCGAAATTTATATTGTACATGTAACAAAAACGAACGGTCTAATAGTGACCAAACAACGTTAGTACCGAAATTGATGTTCGTTTTTATTGTTTCGATCGATGTAAACACATCTCGGTATTTTTTGGTCGTATCACGACTTTTTTTTGTTTCTCTTTCGCTAAGCGTCAGTATCTTAACGAACCGAACCTGTCACACCCCAACCGATGGCGGAAACATCGGGATGAGACGAAAACAAGATTGCTCATTGCTCACAACGCTAATAAATGACAATATTTAATTAAATCCAAATTTCATTTCACAACATTGTCAAATACAACATGAAGCAATACAATAAGTTCATAAAACATAACAAAATTTGGTACAACATTTATAAATCTAACGTCTAAAATGTGTGTATCTAAGTCCTTGCTATTTTGATTTCATAGCATCATCTCCTTCAACCTGTAACATGTTTTAAAATAAAGTCAATGCAAAAGCAAAGGCAGGTACACAAGTTTAAGCATAGCATACGTATACGAATAAAGTTTTAACAATCCTCATGGCAACCAAATCTATACAAGAGCAATATCAAGGCATGCAATACTAATAATCAAACCCTTAACGCAATCACGATGTTTTAACATGACCTCACGAATAACACGATGGAGGTGGATGCGTGAATTCCTATAGCGCTAAGCATGTCAAACGAAGGCTAAAAATAGTTAATGACTAAAGCATAGCATAATGAATATCCAAGACAAGCAACAAGTAACGATTCAAGTATTCATGGGTATAGGATTGTTTGTGCGTTTCATAAAGTTTAAGTGTTTGTGATTTTTGTATAGGTAAAACATGTTACACCCAAAAGTGTTACAAACAAAAGTGGGTCGAGTGTACTCACAATATTGCATATGCTTTCCGATTGGTGATTCTATTAAGAGTTGGAGGTTGGAGCTTCAAAGCTTCTTTTAAAACACTTAATGTTTTCTTTTACAACTCTTAGACTCTCTTCCTTGCTTGGAAGATTTGAGAGAAGTATAGAAGTTGAGAGAAGAATGGGTGGAACGCTTAGTGTCCTTTTAGAATTCTTGATTTAGAGAGATTGAGAGAATTAGAGAGATGGAGAGAAGAATGGTGTGAAGAAAATGGTAGAAGGGGTTGGTATTTATAGGTAGAGAATGTGGAAAAGTGTGAAATATGATTGGTTAAATAAGGTGGAAGAGGATTGAGAAGGTGATTGGTGGAGAAAGGAGGTGGAAAAGGGTGAAATATGATTGGTTAAAGAAGGTGAAAGATGATTGAGAAGGTGATTGGTAGAGAAAGAAGGTGGAAAATGGTGAAATATGATTAGTTAAAGAAGGTGAAAGAGGATTGATGAGGTGGAAATATGATTGGTATATTTCTTGGTCTTTCTTGAGTATATATTATATAATTGAGTATATAAAAAGTATAAAAGTATAACTCAAGTATTGAGGATGTGCGTATAAGTATTTATACGTATAAAAGTGTCGGTTTGCGTATAAATACGTATTTTAAATGATCGGTTGTGTGAATAAAATAAAAAGTATAAAATATGAATTTTATTATGATTAACGCCTCGAATTGTGAGATTGAAATTAAATACGAATGTAAGGTTTCTAAAATTAGAATACGAATACGAACATTTTTTTAAAATAGAAATACGAAGATACGAGGCGTTACAGTCTCCCCTACTTTAGGAAATTTCGTCCCGAAATTTATTTAAGAGGAAGACCTTGGAGAAAAAGCATTTTGGCTAGAAGAATGATTGTCTAAAATCGAGATTTGGATGTTTGAAATGTGTTGAAAAGTATGAAGTTTTGAGGAACGAAAAGATAGGTTTGTAAAAAGGTTTCGTTTGTCTAAAATTATTCGAGGCATTGAGCATAAGTAAAACGTGCATGTGTATGTATAGACAAGCGAGTTTAAACAAGTTTGAATAACTCAATGACAAGTTATTTTAAAATGTGATACCTAAGAAGGAAGCTTTCGTATAAAACGATATGTATTTTGATGAAAAGTGTGACCGCACTATTGGTTGTAACAAAAATTTTCGTTGGATTTAAAGAGCATTGGCAATCTCAGTTTTGTAGAGAATTCTTTATCGGTGAAAAAAAAGAGGAAGTTAGGTATTTGAAATAAAAAAATGGTTTTTGAGGTAACTGCCAACTAAGTATGTTTGGGCATAAATAAAGAATGGAAATAGTTTTTAAGTGTAAGAAAGTATTTTAGGGTCCGAATGTTTAAACTGATTGATTGCAAATGGGGTTTGTATAAAAGACAACGATGTCAGGGAATAATGGAGGCATAAGTGTGAACGATTTATTTGAAAAAAACGGATATGAGTATAAGAATGGCATGTGTATTGAAAGCGATGAGTTAAGAATGGGGTCTCTCGTGGATAATCGGATATCGCGTGCTTAGCATGCGTTTGTGAGTTGTTAAAGTTTGTATCGGGTCTAAATAGGTCTGCAAGACACTGAATTTCTCATGGCACGTTTTACGAAAGTTTGAAACATGGTGAAAACACTTATATATAGGAAGTAACAGCGGCGTATCCACCATGTTTTGACCATGTTACGTTCGTTTCGTTATTCGGTGTCATGTTACGTTCCGTGTCCTACCATACACAGTAGTACACCTTATGATTCCCATGCGCCTATCACTATAATCTCGTGTGCACCCGTGATTGTATTGATTGTCGCATGATCTGCATAGTTTGTACTAGTTGTATATGAATCAGGGTATACATAAATTTGAAAATAAGAGTGTGCGTGCGTATAAGAATGTAGTATATAAGCATGTTTACGTTTAAATAAGTATGAGACCAACGTGAGCGAATCCCGTCGGGTTATGCTCACGTATAGGTATGAATGTATGAATTTGAAAATGAGCATGAACATGAATGTGAGCATGATTATAAGTATGCTTATGAGTATAAGTATAAGTATGAATGATGACACGTTTGAGCATAAATATGAATATGTGTATAAGTATGAATATCAATAGGTATAAATGACGACGATTGCGTGCATGACATGAATTGAATAAAACGAATTTAATCATGTAAAATGATCGAGAAATTTGAGTGTGTAAAAATGAATGATATAAATGATATTGTCGTGCGAAATTTTGACTAAATTATGTGCGAGGATATGCATGTAAAGTGGTTTGAGCAAAACTTTGAGGTTATCGCTTCTAAAGTAGGTTCAGTTTGACTTAGAATGTAGGATCTAGTTTGTGAATATAAAAGAATATAAGGTACTTATTGATTATGCGGTACGTATTTTGTAATGGACGGGAGTGCTACTACTGTTTTAGGGGAATTTAAGTAAGTCGAAAGTGGTTAGTCCTTGTAATGTTTTTTTGCCCACGTGTTTTGAAATTGAGGTGACATTTTGGGTGGTGTATGACAAGGTCTTAAATTAGTAGGTTCGCATCATTTTCAAAGGATGTTACATCAAGATAAGAAATTTGAAATTCAGTGGTTCTTGTGATACGTTGACCTTTGAGAGGAAATTTGGGATAATGGATTTAATTATCGTTGAAAAGTGTTTAGCAAAATGTTCTCTTAATCGCGATAAGAGGTTTAGAGGGTGTTGGGGTTGAGTTTTGAAAATAGTTTATGTGTTTTGAATAATCAGAATCAGATGATTAGCTGTAACAAAACGTGCTGCAGAAAGATAGTGTTTGAATTTGATTATGTTGTTTGATATCCCAATAACCAGATAATCAACTATTTGAGTGTTTGGCAAATATATATATGTGAAAAAAAGAATAAATAAATAAATAAGCTTTGATCTCTAAAAACGAAAGAAATCAGTTTTTTTTATTATATACTTACCAAACACAAAAAAAACATAGTTTTTTTTTCTTTAAAAACACAATAATCAAAGGAATCAGGAAAAAAAATAATAACAACAATCCCAACATACCCTTAGTAAAGCGATCTCATAATGTCTATAAGATATTGGTTTGGCTTTTGTTTACAAATGAAAGCTCTTAATGTAAAGTTATCGCGTGAATCGTGTTTTAGTGATTATGTTAAACATAAGTTTGTGGGCAAGGTATTCCTTGGACTGATTAAGTTGGTAGGTAGCATTCCGTCGAGCTTTGAAAATCGTGAAACAAAACGTTCATGTGGTGACCAAGTATATGCGTATGTGATTTATATGAAATAGATTACAGGATGGGAAATACGTTTGATAAAATAGTACGTTTTGAAATTCGTCTTAAGTAAGAATTTTGACAATATGATAAAAGATTTAGGTATACAATTTAAACATTGGTTTGTGTAATAAAGTATCCAAGAAGGAGGGTTGGTAACGATCACCGAGGTATGGGAATCACCCCTAATCCGTTGGTGAGGTCGTTTTTAAGGAAGGAAGGAAACGGAGTTTGATCGTCTAGGTAAGGAATTCACTCCTATCTCGACGACGGTCTCCATTTCGGACTTTTCGAGAAATATAAGTCTAGTTGATGACGTTTTAAAATCATGTATGCAAATAATGTATAAGTGGATGAAAAGGTTTAATATGAATTGCGTAAAAACCTTATAATAAATTGGAAATTTGAAAGGAATGGTAACAAGTATATAAAAAGTCATGTATAAATTGAAATGGTATAAAAGAGAGTCTCAGAAAACATTAGACTGTTTCGGGTAGAGAAACGTCGACTATTCCAAAGTGAATCGAAGATCCTTTCGAATTAGAGAAACGTGCTTTGGCCTATAGGTAAAATGCTCTCGTCGAGAAGCGATTAACGGCATTTTACCCTTCCAGTTATTACACGTCTCTAATCGATTGGAAAATCGAAACTTTAGCGAGATTGAAAATCGAGGAATGGGACTTAATCGACAAGGTGCGGGTTTCACCCCTAACTCGACGATTTCATACCTTAAGTGTGGTTGGTACTCGTGGGTCAAACTTAATTTCAACACTTGACGAGAGTCCACTAGAGTTTGAATAGGAGTTTCCCATCAAGGTGTGGATGTCACTCCTAACTTGATGGTGTAACTTCGTAAAAAAAAATAATAAAAATAAATAAATAAATAAATAAATAATTGGCGGAATGAGAGTCGTTCACCAAATTGGTGATATCACGCCTATTTTGGAGAAGTCGTCTCACTTGTGTAATACGAGTGTTTTCGAGTTTAGTATAATCGAGTAAAATGCATTAGGAAAGGCATATGATCGAGATAATGTAACAAGTATGAACACGTAATGCATTTCATGAATTTAGCACATAAAGGACGTTTTAAGAAATTAGCATGTGAATCACGTATGGTCAAGTATGGTACTTAACTATAGACTAGGTCAAAAGCATAGCAATTTGCCTAATTCCCTATAGTTTGGCTCTGATACCAATCTGTCACACCCCAACCGATGGCGGAAACATCGGGATGAGACGAAAACAAGATTGCTCATTGCTCAACAACGCTAATAAATGACAATATTTAATTAAATCCAAATTTCATTTCACAACATTGTCAAATACAACATGAAGCAATACAATAAGTTCATAAAACATAACAAAATTTGGTACAACATTTATAAATCTAACGTCTAAAATGTGTGTATCTAAGTCCTTGCTATTTTGATTTCATAGCATCATCTCCTTCAACCTGTAATGTTTTAAAATAAAGTCAATGCAAAAGCAAAGGCGAGTACACAAGTTTAAGCATAGCATTCGCATACGAATAAAGTTTTAACAATCCTCATGGCAACCAAATCTATACAAGAGCAATATCAAGGCATGCAATACTAATAATCAAACCCTTAACACAATCACAGTGTTTTAACATGACCTCACGAATAACACGATGGAGGTGGATGCGTGAATTCCTATAGCGCTAAGCATGTCAAACGAAGGCTAAAAATAGTTAATGACTAAAGCATAGCATAACGAATACAAGCAACAAGTATACGATTCAAGTATTCATGGGTATAGGATTGTTTGTGCGTTTCATAAAGTTTAAGTGTTTGTGATTTTTGTATAGGTAAAACATGTTACACCCAAAAGTGTTACAAACAAAAGTGGGTCGAGTGTACTCACAATATTGCATATGCTTTCTGATTGGTGATTCATGAAGAGTTGGAGGTTGGATCTTCAAAGCTTCTTTTAAAACACTTAATGTTTTCTTTTAGAACTCTTAGACTCTCTTCCTTGCTTGGAAGATTTGAGAGAAGTATAGAAGTTGAGAGAAAAATGGGTGGAACACTTATTGTCCTTTTAGAATTCTTGATTTAGAGAGATTGAGAGAATTAGAGAATGGAGAGAAGAATGGTGTGAAGAAAATGGTAGAAAGGGGTTGGTATTTATAGTAGAGAATATGGAAAAGTGTGAAATATGATTGGTTAAAAAGGTGGAAGAGGATTGAGAAGGTGATTGGTGGAGAAAGGAGGTGGAAAAGGGTGAAATATGATTGGTTAAAGAAGGTGAAAGAGGATTGAGAAGGTGATTGGTAGAGAAAGAAGGTGGAAAAGGGTGAAATATGATTAGTTAAAGAAGGTGAAAGATGATTGATAGGTGGAAATATGATTGGTATATTTCTTGGTCTTTCTTGAGTATATATTATGTAATTGAGTATATAAAAAGTATAAAAGTATAACTCAAGTATTGAGGATGTGCGTATAAGTATTTATACGTATAAAAGTGTCGGTTTACGTATAAATACGTATTTTAAATGATCGGTTGTGTGAATAAAATAAAAAGTATAAAATATGAATTTTATTATGATTAACGCCTCGAATTGTGAATTGAAATTAAATACGAATGTAAGGTTTCTAAAATTAGAATACGAATACGAACATTTTTTTAAAATAGAAATACGAAGATACGAGGCGTTACAGAACCAATATCAAACGAATTCCTGTCATTAACGTTATTTTTACTATTGCGTCTACGTTTCCATTAAAAATTGGGTCGCCCCGACACAAAGTGCGGATATAACCCACTAGTTATATTTAATATAACAATTGCAAGTTTGATGAAGAGTAGGTTTACTTTTTAGTTTTTTTTCCCTTTTTTCTTTTTGTAGCTTTGATTTTTAGTTTTTTTTTTGTTTGTCTTTTTCTTTTTTTTCTTTTTACTTTTTCTTTATTTTGTCTTTTTTATTTTTTATATTTTTATCATTTAACTTTTAGTGTTAACAATTAAAACCTTTTAACTTTTTAAAAATGTACTCAAGTTTTATGTTTATTTTTATGTACGTGTTTGTACAAATTCAAGTTGATTAATGTTCAGACGTAAATTTTTCCGATAATAAGTTGAGTAAATTATAATATATTCCTTATGCTTATTATTATGTATGTTTTCGATTAATAGACATTTTGATGTAAATTTTATTTTATTTTTTTCTATAAATGAGTCGGGTAAAATCTAATACGTTATCAAGCTTATTTTTATGTACGTGTTCAAATAATCTAAGTTTTGACATAAATTTTGTTCGGAAACACTTCGAGTCAAATATAATACATTTTCATTAGACGCTATAAATTCGAGACATTTTATGTTTCGACACCGTCGCAACCCGCCGTAACTATTTTTTACGTGCTTATTTTTATGCATGCGTCAGTATAAAATCAAGTTGGTTTACGATTCCACGTAAATTTTATTCAGAAATATGTGTCAAATATAATTCGTTTTCCTGCTTATTATGTACATTTTCAGCTCGTCTGTGTTTAACGTAAATACAATCAGGAAGTTATGTGTATAGTGCCTTTATCCTATTTGCTTTTTTGTTTCTTTCTTTTTTTTTTCTGAACTTTATTATTTTTATTTTTTAGTTTTCTGTATGTTTAGTGTTTTAGTTTTAAGTTCCTTTTCATTAAAGTTATATTTCAGATAACATTTACATTTCCATTTATAGTTAATTTAAAATCATTTCCTCCCACTGTTCAATTTAAATCTACTTTTATGTTTTCGGTCGTTGTAAAACATGTATCGATATTCTTTTGAGCATATTTCTTTCGGTTGGTATTCTGAATCAAAATAGATATCGACCGAAACCATGTTGCGTAGCTGGGTAATCTTACTAGTTTTCTCTATAATGATTAATTGATAAACTCTTAATTTCTGTAAAATATATACTTTAAAGCATTTCATATTTATTTTAAGCTTATACTTTAAAGCATTTCATATTTATTTTAAGCTTTACAAAAACTTTATTATGATCATTACATATTATATTAAGTTATGGGCCTGTAAGTTATAAAAAATGAGATTATTACTGTTATTAACATTTGTAGTATCATTATTAGTAATCATAAACTTATATTATATTATCATCACTATTAATTATAATATATATTTTTTTAAATGTTCTAAACATATACGAAGTTACTGGATCAAGTTACTATCTACCTAATATTAAAATTTCAAACTTTATCATAAAACTTGATCAAGTTTGCACTCTTTATTAAAAAAATAGTTTTTTGTTAAAATGATTAGAAAATTCAGAATTGTTATATAAAATCTGATACACCTATTTAATTACTTATAAGTAGATGATACTTAAAATTTTAAGTTTTATAAAAAAAAAAACTTACGGGCATCATTAACATCTTTAATACTATTTTAAGATTTATTAAAATAACTAGTAGCATTTAAAACTAAAGGGTAGGGAGTAGGGACTGAACATAAATAAGAGTCAGAAAACTAAAATTCTCTTGGTTAAATAAGGTTGATATTTAAAGACCCTAACTAAAAGACAATTAGTGGGTAAACTACAATTTGTGTACGAATGTAAATTATTCTATTGATTTTAAGTACGTCATATTTTTACAGTATTAATAATAAGTATATCATAGTTTTACAATATTAAAAAGAAAAGAGTAACTATAATTTGTGTCTCTATGGTTAACAGTAAATGACACATTTAGTTCTTATTTGGGAAAATTGAACAATCTAGTCTCTATGGTTGTCGATTTGAATCAATAAAGTCTCTATTGTTAAATGAACGTTTAAATTTCGGTGAAAGACCAAAATACCCCCACAATTTATTTATAATACGAGTCCCTCCTGTAAAATTGATATATTCCTTCAAAATTCAAATCTTTTAACTAATCTAGTAATTAACCACAAAAATCAACAAATTAACCATTAAAATCATCCAACTAACACCTCAAATTTAAAGATTAACACATTGGGTATGCAATTGTAACCACCAAAATCATGTAAGTAACACCTCATATTTAAAGATTAAAACATTGGGTATGCAATTGAATCGTGCAGTTGACTAATGTTTAGTCAAACAACAAATATCAAACAGGTCAAACATCAAACATCCTGCAATTGACTGTTATTCTATGACTTCTTAATGGACTATTATTCTATGGCTTATAATTTGGCTACGCAGTTGACCTTAAAACATACTATATGCATGTTGACTTTTACTGATCCTTCAACACTATGTGTTGTTGACCTCAAAAACAAACTATGCAACATGATCCTACAACAAATGTGCAAATAATATAGAGGATCATAATAGTCCTTCATATTGAACCTAAATCATAACAATCCTGCAACTATGCAACATGATCCCGCACTATGTAAGATGATTGTCACACCCCGTATTTTCTATCTGTCACACCCCGACCCGCAGCGGATAAGGTGATCGGGGCATGATTGGGTTATCATCAAAGCTCATGACATTTATTAAATGTTTCATATTCATTAATACAAATTAAATGAAAGTTTACAATAGTGATACAACATGATCTAACTAACAATCTAACTCCTTTGTTCTCTTCTAAGGCATATCCTATGTTATCCTTGCTTCAACCTGTTCACCTGTATCATGTGTAAAAAGGTTTTTGGATCAACATAATGTTGGCGAGTGAATCCTATGGAAAACATTTGAACAATTTATTTAGATTGATTATGAAATATGTGCACAACCAAACATGAGTAAAATTAGATGTAACTTGATCAACAATCATAAGATGTTAAATGAAACACTCATGAACAATAATGGAACAATTAAAGGCACGCGATGCTCAACTCGTCTCTCACGAGGAACTGAGGGGCCTGATGAATGAATTGCATAAACATGATAATATGAATAACACAACTACAAACAATATAAACTTAATGAAAACACACATAAACAATAATGAATTTGAATTGAAGCACGCGATGTTCTACTCGTTACCCACGAGGAACTGATGGGCTTAATGTATGAGTTTCATGTAATTTGACAAACGGAATATAAGTAAATCACAACAATAAATCAATCTAAGTTTAAGTCATGATGTGGTATGGCACAAGTTTAAATAAATAAATTAATTATTTCATAACACATGACACACCCCAAAACGTGTAATTTAAAAGGGGGAATTGTAAGATTCACTCACAGTGGGTGCGTTCGGTTGATGATGATGAATGCACGCGAAGTGGTTTTAACCACGAGTGAGATTTAACCTAGATAAATCGCATTATGGTTTGGTGAGTAAACGGATTTTATTAAACTATTTTAGTAGAATTGTTGGGTGCCACTTGGGTGATTGGGACAGCTCGGATGGGTATAGCGTGAAAAACGGGTTGATTTCGTTGGGTAGCAGCGAAAAGTC
Organism: Scalesia atractyloides; assembly: GCA_947069175.1. Classification (NCBI taxonomy): domain Eukaryota; kingdom Viridiplantae; phylum Streptophyta; class Magnoliopsida; order Asterales; family Asteraceae; genus Scalesia; species Scalesia atractyloides. The sequence continues at coordinate 10,700,761 of CAMTDV010000023.1, read as the reverse complement.
GCCCGACTCTTCTTCTCTTAGGTTTGGGTTGAGAAGGGGATTCGGGTTGAGAAGGGGATTCAGTTTGAGTGGAGTCGGAGGTTTCAGTCGATTTTTTATCCTTCTTCTTCTCCTCCTTGAAGTCTTTGTTTCGGATTCGGTTCTCGGTGAGCTCTGTTGCTAGCTCCATTGCTGCTTCCAAAGTTGCAGGCTTGGTACTTATCACAGGGTCTTGAATCTTTGACGGAAGACCACGAATGTAGTGCTCGATCAAACGGTAGAGGGGAGTAAACATGTTGGGAACCATTTGATGTAATTCGAGGAACCTTTTGTTGTAGGTGGTGTGGTCTCCTTCCATTTGCTTCAATGAATAAAATTCATCTTCTAGCTTCTTGATTTCGCTCCTTGGGCAAAATCGTCTGGTCATGATTTCCTTCAATTCGTTCCAAGTTAGAGTCATAGCATCTTCAACACCTCGTTTTGCCTTCTCTGAATTCCACCAAGTAAGTGCTATCCCATATAGTCGACCGGTAGCATAACGCACTTTGCGATCATCAGGGCAATCGCAATTTAGAAAAGTATTCTCCATTTCTTCAAACCAATGGAGGAGTGCGGTGACACCTTCAGTCCCTTTATATTTCGGAGGGTCGCATGATTTAAAATGCTTGTAGGTACATTTAGTGGTGTTTGGGGAAGAGTTGAAAATGTTTTGGTTTGCTTGATTGACAGGATTATGGGTAAGTGCTTGTTGAACTTGAATTACAATGTTGGGTATTACGGCAGCCATTTGTTGAGCGATTAAGGCAGCCATACGTTCGCGGGCTCTTCTTGCTCTCGTCTTCCTACGGGCGAGGTTAGAAGACATCTACAATGAATACATGACAAGGGTATGAGTTGGATGCTTTTGAGATCATGGGTCGCGTTAGGGATGAACATTCATAAAATAATCATACAAAAATACCACATCCATAGGATGTCTTGGGCTTTGCTCGCTGTTAGGCCCGTCATGCCGCCATACTTTACATTATGTAATCATGTGGGCCCCCATGAATTACCGGTTTTTCATATGGTTCGCACGGTTTCTGCCTGGTTGCGTACACAAAAACCCGGTGAAAATCGAGAAATATGTATACAACGTGTGATGTTCGGAATGTGTCCAGGTGTAGACACGGTGACACCTCAAAGTAGGGTTAGTTCGAACGACGTTTGGTGTGGCATGCTTTGGCCTAATAGGTCCTTCGTACTCTCATCGTTGGTCCCCAGGTAGGCAAACTGGTCCGTTATATTGGATTTATACGAATGCCAGCCTAGACAGGACGTTCCGACTACCGGTACTTGTACCCTTCCAGTTACTACATGCCCGTCGCAGAACTTACTTTGATGAGAATTGAAAATTGCATAAAATCTTTGGATAATGAGAATATGAAAATAAATTGAATACATGAACATCGATATATGTATAATGAATATGTATATATGTATAATGAACATGTATATGAGCATGTATGTTTGACTGAAATGTAAACAAATATGAAACAAATAAATATCACAAGTTTGTATGTAACCACCTAGTCAATTTAAAATTTAGGCAGACTATAGTATAGGTTCTAAGGGTCTAATAACCTATCCTATATCCCTATAGTCATGGCTCTGATACCAATCTGTCACACCCCGACCCGCAGCGGATAAGGTGATCGGGGCATGATTGGGTTATCATCAAAGCTCATGACATTTATTAAATGTTTCATATTCATTAATACAAATTAAATGAAAGTTTACAATAGTGATACAACATGATCTAACTAACAATCTAACTCCTTTGTTCTCTTCTAAGGCATATCCTATGTTATCCTTGCTTCAACCTGTTCACCTGTATCATGTGTAAAAAGGTTTTTGGATCAACATAATGTTGGCGAGTGAATCCTATGGAAAACATTTGAACAATTTATTTAGATTGATTATGAAATATGTGCACAACCAAACATGAGTAAAATTAGATGTAACTTGATCAACAATCATAAGATGTTAAATGAAACACTCATGAACAATAATGGAACAATTAAAGGCACGCGATGCTCAACTCGTCTCTCACGAGGAACTGAGGGGCCTGATGAATGAATTGCATAAACATGATAATATGAATAACACAACTACAAACAATATAAACTTAATGAAAACACACATAAACAATAATGAATTTGAATTGAAGCACGCGATGTTCTACTCGTTACCCACGAGGAACTGATGGGCTTAATGTATGAGTTTCATGTAATTTGACAAACGGAATATAAGTAAATCACAACAATAAATCAATCTAAGTTTAAGTCATGATGTGGTATGGCACAAGTTTAAATAAATAAATTAATTATTTCATAACACATGACACACCCCAAAACGTGTAATTTAAAAGGGGGAATTGTAAGATTCACTCACAGTGGGTGCGTTCGGTTGATGATGATGAATGCACGCGAAGTGGTTTTAACCACGAGTGAGATTTAACCTAGATAAATCGCATTATGGTTTGGTGAGTAAACGGATTTTATTAAACTATTTTAGTAGAATTGTTGGGTGTATTTTTGTGAGTTTGAAGCTATTTTCTAATCTTAACAATGTTATTTTTAAGTATTTATAATTGATTTTTAATTAAAATAATTAAATAAAAATAATAAAAATATTTATTTTTTTCTGCTACAGTTGACCTTGACTTGTTGACTTTGACTGGTCGTTGACCGGTTTGCGGAATATTGTTGTGCGCTCGGTGAGGCTCGAACCCGAGACCTCCCGTACGCGTGCACGCAGCTCTACCAACTGAGCTACGTGTCTAACCCGTTATATATCCGATTTTAATTATATATATACATTAATTAGAATTTAAACAGAAAATCATTTTTATTTTAAAAACAGTTTAAGGCGAAACGGTCATGCACACCACAGGTCTCGAACCCGGGACCTGTGGGTTAATCTAACACACAGTCCACCGCTGGACTGTGTGTTCAACATGTTATAATATTCGGTTTTTATTATACTTAAATACAAAATAGCTATTTCCTTTTCTGCCTTATTTAAAAGAAAAGATAATTGTCCGAGTCGATGCTGAGGACCGGACTCGAACTCGTGACCTGTGATATAAACAAACACACAGTCCACCGCTGGACTGTGTGTATAACTTGGTTATTATTCCGGTTATTAATATACTTAACATATAACTAAGGCGACTCCGGTTCAGTAAATAAAAAAAATAGATTTTATTAAGGCAGCGTGTGAGACGGGAATCGAACTCGAGACCTTTGCTTGATTAACGTCTTATGTGCACACAGTCCACCGCTGGACTGTGTGTCTAACCCGAGTAAAATCCTGATTTATAATATACTTATATGATAACGGAAAACATCGTCTTCTTCACTGAAAATAACCAGAGATGAAGTCTGACTGGTTCGAGATTTTTATCAGTTTTATTAGTGTTTTACAGTTAATTAAGGTATTATAAAAGTGAAACGGAGAAGAAAACTGGGCGGAGAAAGTATACCGACAAGACTCTCTGTTTTCCGGCAGAACTCCGGCGACAGAATTCACCTCCGGCGATAGGTTCCTTGCAGCAGCAAGTCTCCGGAAATCTTGGAAAGAGTATGGGTAACTTCAGTAAAGGTTTAGGGGATTAGTGAGGTTCAGAAAATTAAAATTCGGTTTTCCGGCGAATAACAGGAAAATTCCGGCGAGTGAAATTATGCCGAGAAAAGGTGTGATTTTCAGCGAAAAGGTTTGCAGACGATTGTGGTTGAATTTATAGGGAATAATCGAAATGTATTTGGTCTGATTTTGAACTGTATTCATCAATTTAAGTTTTCCGGCGGTTTTGAAAAGTGTCGCGGACTTCAAACATCGGTTATAACCGATATGTGATTAAAGGTTTACGTTATAACGTAAATCGTAGTTAAGACTCGCGAATATTCCGGGATTCCGACGACTGAATCGATTGGGCGCCGGTTTTGAATTTGTAAAGTCACTATATCAATTAAATGATTCTGTTATTCATCAAACATAACAAGCGGCGCAGTGGTTTGTGGGTGAGAGTTAAGTCACTAGGTGACTCGGTACAGACCCGGGTTCGAAACCCGGCTGTAACAATTCATTTTTATTTTTCGATTTTCAACAGTTTTTCAAAAACTAAATATATATCCCCGTATAATAATTGATTACGGATCGTTTAAAAATATTTTGGGCACTTAATTCGCAACGAAAATTTTGACTGACTGTTCGGTTGCTAAACGGAGCGGGTTTGGTAAATCCGTTTTTTGACGGATGTTACACTATCCAAATCCATACACCGGTGGGCCCGGGTGGGGAGTATCATGACGTCAATTCATAACATCATTGTCAATTAAACACGGCACAGCGGAAATCTTGGAGTAAAATTACTATTACAAACCGAATGTTTAAAATATAAAATAATATACAGGCTCGTAATAGAAGATCCACAGGCGGATCATAAAATGTACAAAGAAATAATATAAAACAGACTTTAGGGTAGATCTAAGGATTTGCAAGATCCTCTTATTTCACTACCGAGCAGCTTCCGGCCTATTTCGTATTGTACCTGCAAGCTTAGTCTTTTGAAAATACGTCAGCTTTCGCTGGTAAATACACCCGACCGACTCATTTTGAAAACATTTTAGAAATTAGATTTAAGTGCACAGGGCACAAATCTTTTATAACTTGGGAAAGTTACTTTGTAACATTGTTAATAGATTCACATGTTTGTCCATACATACAGGGCCCAGTACAGAGACCGAGACATAATTAAATACACACCACTTAGAACTCACAGAGGAGTTGTCCCCAACGTCTTGGGTAATTTGTATTTGAGCGTTTGTCAGGTGTATGCCTACACCTCGCGCTAAGGTCGTGACCATTATCTAATGTAATGAGCCGAGGATATCCAGGACACGGTAATTTAACCCTCGATGTTTAAGTTATCAAACAAAACTGATTAAAACAGAATATGCGGATTTACTAGTCACAATCCGGCATTCGATTGATCCCATTTCCGACCAAGCGGTAATAATTTATCGTATCCCAAGCCCGTATAGGGAAAATAAGTTAAGAGTATTTACCTAAGTTAGCCTTATTTAAAATGCAAGATTATATCTCAGTCGTATTCAAAATGAGCTAAGTGCAGATAACATTTACTGGAAGGCTCTAGTCTGGATTATGGCATAAGCTAATCAATTAAAATGCTAATGGTCTTATGTAAGTCATAGACTTAGACCGACTAGCGTAATGGATCAAAAACGGTACGCTAGATTAAGCGATGACCGGATAGAATGTAGTTTAAACCCAACAAGTACCTTGACTTGTATAAAATGGGTAAACAATTAACATTCTGGATTTTGAGTGTAAAATGATAAGGTTAAACCCGTTTTGGTTAATTTTCGTAAACTAGTTACATATACTTAACCGTACGCATAATAGCAATATCGGGTAACCGGATAAGTTATGGACAATTTCTATATGCCATTATACTTTAATTAAGTTGTATTACCAGTAGGATATCAACTTATATGCCCGTTAAGGTTTTAAAATTAAATTATGCCTCATAAGGACATTTCGGTAATTTCATACCGTATAAAAGTAACTTAAATATAATTAAATGTTATAATTATAAGTATTCCGGAAAAATAATTTATTTATGATATGATATCAGCAGGATATCAATTATATGTGTAATTTTATATTTTATGACAAAACTATGCACCGAATGGGCATTTTGGTCATTTTACACATAGTTTATAAATTATTTGGGATTCTGAGTTTGTATCATATACCTACTGTAAAAAAATATTTAAAACAAGTTTTAAAATCAGTAGGTAACAAGTCTTGGTTGATAGTTATGGTTTAAAACCATACTATGCGCCGAAACGACGCTTATGTCGTAAAATGACGATTTGTGCGATGTTTAACGAAAACTAACGTTAAGGTCGGATTAAATGTCTTAGATATGTTATTTAGTATAACACATCCGTAGGTAAAAAATTTACCTTGAAAAGATATGATTAAAACCATTTTATAAGCCATAAGGGCTTTATCGTTATTTGTCGACATGTTGCAAGGACTTGTTCATAAACTCAATTTATAATCTGATTTAACATCCCAAATAATCCTACTTATAATATTACCTTTTAAACCTTATTTTATGCAAAAAGGACATTTTAGTCAAAAATGGCATAATTGCGGAACTTGTGCATAAACTTAGATTCTGATTATGATCATGCAATATAACCTCAGAGGGTTATGCTACATTATATTATGATCATAATGCAACTTTAGACCAATAGGTAACTAATCTAAATCGGATCAGAATCGAAAGTCAAAGCAGAAGTCGAACTTCGCGACTTTCGGTTGCGAACCGACCCTAGAACTGAAATTGACGAGCCGAACATGTTTTTACATGTTCTAATAATTATTACCAACTTGTTTAAGTGTCAAAACAGGTTTCATAACATATATAAGATCAATTTATGATTTTTCCGAAAATGGTCTGTTTGACTTTTTAATATCATAACTTTAACCCGTCAATTGGTCTAGCAAACGTGATCTTCACGAGGTGCCATTTATAAGGACTAACACCTACTTTATTACGATCACTTAGCCATGTTCATACGAACAATAGTGGACCATAATGGTCTTAACCGATAGTCAATGCGTTTTCCGTAAAACGCTTGACTTTTGACTATAAAAGCCTATAAACGAAAATGCAATAGCAAGGAACACTTACAAGAGGTTCCTAGAATGCAAGAGAACTTAGTTGGATGCTCCTTTCAGTTAGGAACTTCCAGAGGAGGGAGAAGAGTTGAAAATGAGAAAGGTGCAAGTTCAAAGGTTGAACCTTTGCAACTATTTATAGTTGGAGAGCTTGAAGGAGGTGATGCCAGGTGTTAAGGGGTGTAGGCGGGAGCTTATAAGTGTCCCAAAAGTGGCATAGAGTTTGGGAAGCCATGGTTTACGAGTAAATGGTTTTTGGCACTTTGTGTAGTGGCCAAGGCAATTTTTCTGCAGCATACAGTGCTCTAGCGGGCCGCGAGAGGCACAGGCCCTGCCTCTCGCGCCCCGCGAGCGCCCTTAAGCCACTTTCAAAAGTTGACAGTTTTAGCCCCTTAACTTATAAAACCTCCTAGAACCTCCTAAAACACCTTTTTAGCATATTTAGCCCCCGTAGCCAATATTTGGCGTACCCGGGATTATGCCCGGACATTGTCGATCTCTCTGTTCGTTAAAAGGTCACTCAGAGGTATAAATTAACATGTTGACACTTTTAATCCCTCCAATGTCCAACTTTCATAAAATTACGGATTTAATCTCTCTCGTCCAAAAAATGGGACATATGAGAGTTAGGACTTCGTAAAAGATCACTCAGAGGCTCATTAAAAGCATGTTAACTCTGATGTCACTCAGAGGCTGGGCATGTTGACACAACGGTCACTCAGAGTCCAAGTTTTACATGTTGACACTAATAGTCACTCGGAGGCTATGTTTAAGCATGTTGACACTAACGGTCACTCAAAGGCTTGGTTTATGCATGTTGACATCAGAAGATCACTCAGAGACTTAGTTTGAGCATGTTGACGTTTTTAGTCCCTGTTAGTCTTTAATAGACTAAAAATAAAAATATATAACACGTGTCGCTATATTATTGGACACGATTTTACTAGGGTGTTACAATGATCCTCCAATTGAGGATCATTACAGTCCTGCATATTGAACCTAAATCCTAATGTACAATTGATTGTGATCATAACAGTCATGCTTATTGATAATCCTATACCTATAATTAAACATAAAACACTAAAACTATGATGTCATAACTAACATTGAACATCAAAACAATCCTGTGTTGTGTTCCTAATAAATAACATCAAACCTCTAATGTGTAGTTGATCCTGCAACTAATGTGCAACATGATCCTAATGTCCAGTTTATCCTAAACATCTGCAAATGAACCTAAATCTTAATGTGCAGTTGACTGTGCAAATAGGTCAAACATCGTAGGCAAATGAACCTAACTCGTAATGTGCACTATGATCTTAACTATATGCATCTGCAATTGATCCTATAACTAACTTCAAACTCAATCAGTCCTGCACTATATGCATATGCAATTGATCCTTCATCAAAACATCAACCATCATTCAAAAGATCAATTAAATACCCACTATTGTACCACATTCAAAAAATGTCAATCATACTTCATCCAGATAATACGATTCATTGTTTAGAATATCTTAACACCATTCATAGTTAATAATTACATGCTAAAAAAATGGGTAACCTTGATAATTAACGTTAAAACCTAAACAATGATCAACAAAAAAACCCATTGAACTGTTCTACTTAGGTTATAATTAGGCATCATTAATATGTACAAAAAACCACCACCGACTTCAACTTAATCAACCTGATCATTCAAACCTCACTTCCGCATTTCACTGCCCAAAACCACATCACGATACAGATTTGTAAAGGGGTGACGGGTGGTGGCTTACACCCTGAATCCGCTACAATTTGTCACACCCTGACCCGCAGCAAATGGTAGTCGGGGCATGATTGGGTTTTCATCAAAGCTCATGACATTTACTATAAAGTTTCATATTTATTATTTCTCTTTAAAGAAGAAGTTACAATAAACATACAAGCACAACATGTTCAAATACATTTTTCATGACTTCTTTATTTTTCTTCTAAGGCAATTTCTTATGTGTTCCTTGCTTCAACCTGTCCACCTGTTCATGTGTAAAAATAGGGTTTTGGGTCAACAAAAGTTGGCGAGTGAATCTTATGGAAACATTTGAACGAATTTATTATATTGGTTATAAAAAGGTGCATAACCACATATGAGTAAACGTAAATGTAAATTTAATCACAATGCACATAATATCAATTAATGCACACGCACACACCAAATGATGAACAATGAGATCAAGGCTCAATCAAACGGAGCGATCTAATGAGGCACGCGATGTTCAACTCGTCTCCAACGAGGAACTGATGGGCCTAATGAATGATTTGCACGCAACTTGACAAAATGTAAACACACATCACAAAAACAACATTTACATCACAAGTTTAGATCATATAATGGTGATAGCACAAGTTTGAATAAACGAAATAATTAAAGCGACACATGATACACCCCAAAACATGAATAAAAAGGGGAATTTGTAAGAATACACTCACATGGGTGCGTTCCTTGATAATGATGAATGCGCACGAATTGAGGATTTGATCGACAACGAGTACTAACCTAAAATAATAATGCGATAAATTGATAAATATAAACCGATTAATATTTTGATTAAGCATTTTTGTTAGATTTTTAGATTATTTTGTGGTATTTATTGGAATTTTAAACCTCCTAAATATATTTTTTAAGTATTTTAATTAGTATTTATATATATAAATATACAAAGGTAATGTAAAAATAAATAAAAAATAAAAATAATAAAAAAATTTATCCTGTCAGATTATAGGTAGTCTGACGGTTCAATAGTGGAGCTGGAATGCGTGTAACAAGACTCGAACTCGCGACCTTACGTTTACGTGCAGTAGCTCTTCCAACTGAGCTACGTGTCTAACCCGTTAGAATCATGATTTTTATTATACTTATATTCTTGTTAGGTTAATCCAGAAATTAGTTATTTTAAAAAGGTTTTTAAATTGACTAAACCGGTGCGCAGGACATATTTCGAACTCGTGACCTCCCGTATACGTGCACGCAGCTCTACCAACTGAGCTACGTGTCTAACCCATAAGATTCTCTGATTTTATTATATTTATACACTATTTAGATTATTCAGAACATTTATTTTTAAAAAGAATTTAAAATCCTTTGAACCAGTGTGTAGATTGGCCTCGAACCCGCGACTTTAATGTTGCATTGCACCCAGCCCAACCAGTTGGGCTGGGTGTCTAACCCGTCTAATTTAGTAATATTATTATACTTAACATCTTGCAGCGTGTTAGCGTGTTTGGTTTAAAGAAAAAGGGAAACGTTTATTAATACGGATCTGACCAAGACTCGAACTCGGGACGTGTGCTTTGTAATTGCACACAGTCCACCGCTGGACTGTGTGTCTAACCTGGTTAAATACCCGTTTTTATTTATATTTAAACACAATCTCGACTTCATCTTTTTCACCATTTAAAACCCAGAAACATAAACCCGACTGTTAATTCAAAAATTTTGTTTAACATTAGAATGTTATACAACTGAAGTCAAAAGAGAGTAAGATGAATATACCGATCGGAGAATGTTATGGAAGTTCCGGTTGGATTCCGGTAATGTGCAGAAAACTCCGGCGACGTTATTCAAAACATCAGGTTCTATCAGAGAGTTTTAAGTGTTGATTTAGAGAGAGTTTGAGTGAATGAGCGAATTCGTTTGTGGTGAAATGGTTGGTATTTATAGAATAACCAGTCAATCACAGAATTTCGGTTTCATTCTTGATTGTTGAAATCATTGATTTCAGTCGGTTTTTACCTCATTGATTCCGAATTTCCGTTTGAAATTGATGATTAGCATCAGTTATGCTTGCTAAAAGAAAAGAATCCTGTATTGCGTTTTGATTAGAATCAGTTGGCGGTTACAGGTTCGATAGTTTGAATTTGCAGGGTTCGCGTTCGTTTTAATATAAATTTAATTTGATTTCAATTTCATTCACAATAGTGTGTGTAGTGCAGTGGTGCTGTGAGTGTGTGAACATGCGGGAGACCCGGGTTCGAGACCCGGCTACTCCTTTATTTTTATTTTACTTTTTGATTTATTATTAAAGATTTACTTATTGTTTTATCTATTTAAATTCTAAAATATTTATTAATTAGGAGATATTTAAAATAACCGGCACAATAAATCCGCACGAACTTTTAACCGAATATTTGATTATTAAACGAAGCGGGTTTTGAAACCCGTTTTAAGACGAATGTTACACAATTTCACATAAAACGAATCACATTTCAGATTTACTACAAGACATGTATCACATTTACATGTTTTTAAGTTAAATTAACGTAATGTCAAACCTGTAACAAGCTCGACATCAATGATTATGTCAAACTGCAACATTTTCAGTATGATCGAAGTATGTTATTGAATGCCAGAGGTATGATCGGAGTATGTTCTTGATGATGACATAGGTTTTTGAGGGTGATAGAGAGTGTTATGATTCTTAATCAAGAAGACCGGGGATTTAAATGTTGTGAAGGTGTGACTTTTTGGTGAAATGACCAAAAAACCCTTCACACCGTTATGTATTGTAACGTCGGGGTAATGAACATTAGTGGGAAGGTCTTTACTGATGTAAATCCACAACACAGGGATTAGATTGTTCAATTTTGTTAAATAGGGACTAAAAGTATCATTCACTACTAAGCACACAGACTCAAGTCGTATTTTACTTTAAAGAAAAATAAAATATAAGTTAGAATATAGGTTTGTAGCTGTACGAGGATAATGTTATTATACTCTACTTGATTAAATAGGCTAAAAAAACTTATCCAGCTATTACATTTTTATATTGTAGTAATAGATTAAGTTAACGATGCAAAATAACATGTTCGTTTCTTTTATATTATAACGGATTTGATATACCATAAGATTATCTTATTGAAACGAAAATGTATTGTTATATGATTAATCTTGAAAAAACAAACTACCCTACACACATCTACCACAATTATTGTGAAGTCTCTTTCAGGTCTACCATGTTTGTAAGGCATATTAAAATAACTTTTTTATAAAGAGTAAATTGCGGTTTTGGTCCCCGTGATTTATAGCAAATTGTTATATTTTACATATATGAAAAGTCTTGCAAATTACACGCCAACGTTTCAATTTATTGTGATTTTAGTCCACATGACTAACTCTATCCACCTTGTTGTTAAGTCTAGGTCACATGCCAAGCATGTGATGTGCAATTTCGTAAAATTACATCTCAATTGAAGAAACTAAAACCCAAAAAAACTAGATACGTCTTCAGTTCTTCACCCTCTTCATAACCTTACCCCCTTTCATTGGTCAGCTACCCCATCTGCCTTTTTGAATAAATTTCTGGTGTTCGTTGTAGATGCGTTGTCTGAGAGGGTGTCGTATATCTTTGGGGCTAAGTGTTTTTATATAAGATTGCTAGATCCCGTTTATTCATTTCAGTGCAATTTCTTAATGACACATTACATGGGAACACTTGAAATATAATTAAAATTAATCTATAAGATCCTTTTTTTACTCATCCACCATTTCGGTTAAAACTTAAAAAGAAAGTATTATACAACGATTTTGACTCCATTCTGATGAATGACATGTCATCTTAAATCTTAAATGTAGGCAAGCCATGATCTGGAGGCATCTTTGTTATTTCGATTCTTGGAAGTGGGTTACCAGAAGAGGTGGAAAACATTTAAATAAAGTGCAACTTGTCTTTAATTTAGAAAATCAATTAGAAGGAGACGATATTGCTTGATAATGCCTACCCTATTATGCGAAATCACTTTAACATGCTACAGAATAAATGCAATATTTTTCATTTTTCCATGTTTCTTTTCTTTTCATTTTTTTGAAACGCTAAAGAACTGTGGAGTTTTGAACTCACAACCACCATGGTAAGAATCATAATTTGTATGCTTATGTAAAAGCCTCATATTACATCCTATCACAAAATAAGTAGATGATAAAGCATTCATTCGTAGTATATCTAACGACTAATGAGCCAGTTACCTGTGGGCTTTTAAATGGTTTAGGTAATCCAGTTATTAAGATTCTGTCAAAAGTCACATATTAAGTCAATTTTCTCCATTTTGTGATTATTGATGGCAATGACAAATTAGGTTATTCAAGGGGGTAGGGTTACGAAGATGATGAAGAATTGAACCGAAGATGCAGCTGATTATATTTGGATTTTAATTTTTTCAATTGAGATGTAATTTTACCAAATTGCCCATCACAAGCTTAGCATGTGACCTGGACTTAACAACAAGGTGGATAGAGTTAGTCATATGAACTGAAATCGCAATAAATTGAAATATTTGTGTGTATTTTATAAGGCTTTTCATATTTATAAAATATAGTAATTTGTTATAAATCACAGGGACCAAAATAGCAATTTACTCTTTTACAAATTATTGTTCCCAAGAATAAAAAGGACTTGCACAAACATATCATATCAGGGTTTTTGGGAGTTTACTTATGTTTTAAAAAATTACAATTACATTTTAACCCTTCATGTAAAACTCAAATTACATGTGCATATAAAACCTCTGTCTAATTGTAAACTTTGCATTTCTTTTTTCATGTTGCTATTATGTTTTGGTCCGATTACCTAACAATTGTATGTATACCTAACATTATATCTTAGTGATGCTTTTCACTTACACACGTTGGTGTATATGTTATATATATATATATATATATATATATATATATACATATACATATGATTAGTTTTAAGATTGAACACTAGTGTATTTAACTGAGCGGACTATATACGTTTGTAAATCAATGGCCATAGTTTGTTCATTCAGTTCGCAAATATGCTAGTATTCACTCTAGAACCCATCCTATATATATATATATATATTATATAATTATATATATATAATATATTATATATATATATAATATATACGAGAAACACTAGGCTAATTGAGAAAATTGAGAAGCATTCTAGACCATACATTTTTCCTAAGCCTTTTGTAATATACAGATATATATAGTTTAAAATTGACTATATACATATGTATATTTGAATTATACATATATGTATATAGTCAATTTTAAACTACACATATGTGTATATTACGAAAAACTTTGGAAAAATGTGTGGTTCAGAATGCTTCTCAAGTTTATCAAATAAGGAGGACTTCTCTTAGGATATATATATATATATATATATATATATAAGGGCAAGATTTAGAGAAAACGACTGGAAGTGTGAAAACGGTAAGAATGCCTCTCATCCGTTGGATCAAAACAATCTATAGATTAGATTGGGCGGTGACGTTTTCGTAAATAACATCAACTTCATTACGTTGACGCGCTTCATTAAGGGTAATAGGGTCTTTTGACTTCTCTAAAATAAAACGCCAAACTCAGGTATAAAACGTCATCTTTATCTAAAACGCCAAACCATGCATAAAACGTTATCTTTATCTAAAACGCCATTCATACAAGCGCCAAAAATTAATGTTGGGACGCATTACAGTATTAACAGAAAAAGATGAACAAACAGTAACTGAAACTTTATTACTAACATTTATTATAAAAAATTTTCGTCTAAACTACGCGCCAAACACATCATTATATAAAGGATGTTAACAATCCTTCCATTGATCATACTCAGAAAATGTCATCTTTAATCAAAACACCAAAATTGAAAAAAAAAACACAAAAAAAAGAACAAATGGCAAACATCGTTCATGGAGATTCAACACTAGAATCAATAAATTCGTAATCGTCTTTGACAACAGAAAAATAGTGTTTATAAAAACCGCACAAGCCATACTGAACTTGGGCGAAGAAGTTCAAAGGGGGATTCTAGCACTTGGCATTTCTCTTGATAACCTCTGTGAAAAAACACAGACGATTAAAAGAAGGTTAACCAGAAAATTCGGACTGTACCCTGCAAGTCCAATTGTGAATCCAGTCATCCAATCTTGGCGTTATGAATGAAAACACAGACTTCGTGAGTGTTGTATGGGACACCGGGGACAGGAAGCCTACACGATTGAAAACATCATGACCGAATAGAGACTTATCTTCCTACAGGAGTTATGCAACGCAACATATTTGAACCAAACATGACCATAAAATTGGTTGTGTTGTTGACTGACATGTTCATTTGAAGGTGTCAAAGTCTTCAAGAGGAAGCAAATGATTACAGTGAAGATTTGGATGAGAATTTTGATGAAGAATCAGAAGAAGAAGACGAGGGAAGCGATGGATACGTCTCAGCCCAGATCCCTTCTAACGAGGGGTTTTAATTTTTTTCTTTTGTTTTTTGTGGTATTTCATTTTCAGTGGTTTTTAATAAAAATACTTTATTGCACTACTTACATGTAAAACGTCAAAATCACCACTAACTATAATAATTACCTCTAATCACAATATTTAAAAAAATACAAAAATTACATAACTGTATAAAACAAAATGCGGGAGAATATTAATTAAATTGTGCAAGTCTGATATGTCTCAAACGCCATGTTTTGTTTCAAACGTCATAACATTACTTTCACCTACAAAAGTTAATTAGTTGTATTTTCCCTTTTTTTATGTAAAACACCATTCATACAAAACGTCAAACTTAGTGATGCGATTGACGAGTTGCAGATTTAACAGATAAAGCTGAACAAACAGTAACTTAATGATGGGACGTGCCATCTTTATTACTAAAATTATTATAGAAATTTCCCGCCCAAACTACGCACCAAAAACATCTTATATAAACAACCTCAGACCCTTCCATTGATTACACCGAAAGCAAACGCCATATTTTATTAAATACCAGATGGCAAAACCTCTTTTTTTGGAGATTCAGTTTTGTTCTCGATAAAGTTTCACTGAATGAGGTGGGCAAACATTCTTAGGTCATTCTTAAGTGAGCATTAACAATGTTGTCCATCTCATTCAGCAAAATCTTATTCAGATAAGCCTCACCTTGTTCAAATTAAAATGCCAAAAAGTTAAAAAAAAATAACAGATGCCAAACCTGTAAAGCTGTGTGTTCTAACATGCTCAAAGATTGCATATGAAAAAATAAAAACGTCAAATGAGTGTATGTTTTGTTTTTAACATGCTCAAAGATTAAATAAGAAAAAAATATAAAATATAAGAACGCCAAATTACTCTTTACTTACTCTCGAAGATCGTGTCGTTCTTCTTTTAATTATGGGCTTCGTGCATGTCGATGCGTAGTGTCCGAAAGCTTTACAATTCTTTTTCGCTCCGGACTTCCCTTTTGTTTTTGTTTTTTCAATTGCTTACTCCTGTTTGGATTTCAAACGCTTGCGAGATCTAGAACCTTTAGACGTATACCCAACAAGGACTCTTATTGGATTCTTGTCGTTTTGATATTGCCCTATTATCTCCACAAATCTATCCTTAGTACTAGGAGGAGAAGCAACAATCTGCATATCTTGAACCTTCTTCATATAAGATTGAACATGATCGTTTAATAAGGATAGCTCCTCCTTATTACCAGATAAATGATTCAAAGTATACTCCGTTGCAAAAATAATTTCTCGCATCATACTTTGCACATCGGGGATCAAGCTCGGTTTGAATAAAATCACGACTCATTGAGTAATCTGAAGAGCAATTTGGCGAAGCCTCTTTACGCCATCTATTCAAAATGTACTGTTTTGGAAATTCCCTAATATCCAAACTTCTCAAAACATAAAATATATGTCTACATAGCAAACCAAATTGCTCAAAACACCTACATGAGCAAGTGCTAGTGCAATCAGACTTACGATACATTACCTAAAAAAATGCCAAAGACAATAAATGTATAAAACACCATGCACATACTGTATGTATAAAAAAATCCATCAAACAACAAACAAAAAATGCTATACTCAGAAAACGCCATTATTTACCTCGAATAAAGATGTACAAGGCTGCTGGAAATCATTTATGTAGAACTTAACAAACCCATCGGCCTGCTCTTCATACCGTTGATTTATGCAATCCACTATCCCAATTAGCTCAGCTTAAATGTCACAAAAAATAGTTTTTGTGTATATATCAGTAGTTTAGCTCTCTAACACTTTATAATTACTTTTCAACTGGGGGCATTTGTATCGAGATTTATGATCGTTTTTCCGGTGTGTGTGACGCTATCCTTCTATCTGCAGTTTCGTAATGAGTCATTGAATTCAACAAGAGTAGATTTTGAATTGCACACTTGGCCAAAAAATTGGTTCTCACTCTCCGACCTCGATGTCGTACACATAAGGCCCGACAATTCCTCCATTCTATAGTATGCAGGAATCCAAGAATCCCTAAGGCCAAAAATATCAGAAAGCCAGTCATTATCCTCTAAATTGAACTCTTTAATAACCTCTTTCCATCATGATTCAAACTCTTCGGGTGTAAGAATATATGTTCACACAACACCACAAATACGTTCTTTGAAATTGGTTGAATTGCATAGCCTAACACCAAACTATATAAAACACGAAAATGCCATGGAATAAAATACATATGAACAAGAAACTAACATGGAACACACTTATGAATGACAAAACGCCATATATCTTAAAATGTCAAACACATGAAAATAAGAAATCAATCTTTAGAGAAAGTTTATGGATCACATGCCACATGCATAACCGATGCCTCGTTTCAACAAATACAATAGAAATAGCCTTCTTCATTGCTGGATCCTGATCAGTGACAACAACTTTTGGTTGAGAACCAACAGCTTTTAGAAAAGCGTTCAACAACCACATATACGTATCAGCAGTTTCTGATGCCAACATGCAACACCAAATGTAACATTGCAATAGTGATTGTCTATAGAGTATCTGCGTATGAAAACCCCATTGATAAATGAAATTGGAACAAAGCGCCAATACATCTAATCATTGAAAACGACAAAACACACAGAAAAATAGAATTGTAAATATTACTTGTTGGAACGATACGTGGCGTCAAACGAAATCATATCACCAAACACGGGTAGTTACGTTTACGTTGATCATCACACCAAAAAGTCCCTTCAAACGATTATCATTGTCTGTGAAGTAATCATACAAGAAATTAGGCTGGAATTTTTTTTTCATGCAAATGTCTCACAACCATCTAGCGTCATATTCCCCTATAAACAAGTTAATTTGCCTTTTGTAGTTCTTAAAATCAACTTTACTTGCACCCACGTCTTCAAAACCACCAAAACAAGTCTTCATAACATTAAACGCCCTTAACGGGTCCCAAATTCAACTTAGACATGCTATGTAATACATGCTTCTTGAGCTGAGTGAGGTGTCGTTCAGATGAGAAAATGCTTATCAGGCTGTTCAACAAAACCATGGTTGTGCTCCTCAACAAACTTATAGACCTTCCATGATCTACCCTCAAATACTACACATAATTGTGCTCCACAACTAGTCCTCTTTGTAAAATTGGATCGCACAATCCTTCCTTTTGATTAGGGTCCAACATATCAACCATCATGTCCTTATATACCCCAGATCTCGCACACATGTAATACTTAATATGTCTTTCTCCTTTGGCATTTATCTTTTCAGTCCCTTTCCTAACAAAAAAAACCACAAGCTGTCGCATACCTAACATACATTGAATTACAATCATCGAGGCTTGGAATATCATGTCTATTTTGGCTTTATCTCTTCACTAACGTCGGGAATGATAAATGGAAAACCAGTTTTCGAAAAAACACCCTCGTCTGAAAAAACATTATCAATAAAAACGCCATTAATTGAATAATAAACAATAAGAATAACTGATGTTACTTTCTTAATAAAACATATTAACTGAAAACGCCATTAGGTGAATAATAATCAATATGAAAAACTGATAACACAATAATCCTAAAACATGTTAATGAAAATGGCATAAGTTGAATAATCAATGAATAGTAAGAACTAATGTTTACAAATTAACGCCAATATCTACAACTAATCAGATGTACGTAAGAACTAATGTTTACAAATGTAAAACGCCATTGAGCGTAAAACAAAATAACATATATTAGATCCCAAACGACAATTGAGATTAATAATGATGAGAACGCCATTAGTTGAATAATAATCAATATGAAAAACTGATAACACAATAATCCTTAAACATGTTAATGAAAACGCCATAAGTTGAATATTCAACGAATAGTAAGAACTAATGCTTACAAATTAACGCCAATATCTACAATAAATCAGATGTACGATAAGAACTAATGTTTACAAATGTAAAACACCATTGATCGTAGAGCAAAATAAACATATATTCGACAATTGAGATTAATAATGAACATGACAAATATTGAATATATGAAGAACATTAAAAAAAATAAAACGTAATTTTCAAATATTACTCTGTAGGTTAGAATACACATTACACGCCATAGATTTTGAAAGCTTAGGAAGGAGGTAACAACTAACACGAAATTTTTGAAATTTTGTTTGAAACGAAATTAAAACGACTTTTATTGGGCAGAAACTGCACAATGACAATCATACCCTGCATATCATTTAGCGCCCCTCTGCCACGTGTTCGGCCAGGATCCGTTCTCACCGTTTTCCATCGTCCTATTACCGTTTTATATATATATATATATATATATATATATATAGTGGAGAGTTCAAATGAGAAGAAAAATTTTGTAAGAATAAAAAGAATAACTTTTAAACCAATAGAAATTCTCCATTTACTTTATTTAATGTGTATATTTAATATTATGAAAAAGGATATATAGGTAAATCTATAATTATCATTAATTAGCTAATTAATTAAATTTGTAACTCATTTTTTTCATATACTCTTTCAAGATAAAAATTTATGGTGTAGGACAATTTTCGACATGTGTAGGATAAATTTTAATGTTGATAAATTTGAAACGCGTAGGGTAAATTTACATGTGTGTAGGGTAAATTCCGGTAAATGTAAGACATATGTAGGATAAAATGCTTTTGGTTTGTTAATGATAAATAACATAATTAATTAGAGGAGTTATAAACTATTTAATGTTTTACCATTATGTCATTTCTTCTTTTTCTTCTCACATTAAATTTCTTCTCAAATGAACCTCCGCTATATATATATATACATATATATATATGTATATATATTAAAAGAAGTGTTTAATGTGGAATCAATATAACGTAGAGAATTACGAGAATGTTATAAGCCACTTTTACATATTGCATGACATATATAGTGGGAGAGAGTGAAATAGTTAAACGATTACACAAATTGTCTTATGTAATCTAGTTAAAGTAATATGTTTAAGAATTTATAGAAGCTTACGGTTCTTTTATGCACCGAAACTTCCTCATATATCACATCAGTTTTTACAACGTACTACGAAGTTGTGGGTAAAGTGATTGCTTTGTCGTGTCCTAGTGCTTCGCATTGTGTTGAGTATGAGATTAGCATATGGTAAATTGGGCAGGTAAGTGGTTTTGGGACAATACAGGTTCGTAGGAAAATGAGTACCATACGGGTCAAACGAGCTATTTTGAAAAAGTGTCAATTTAGTTCGGGTCAAAACAAGTTGTATTCAAAATGGAGGCGGATTGAAATAGGTCATTTAGAACAAGTATCAAAATAGGTTCACCTGCTATTTTTTATTGTGGCTAGCGGTGAGAGTACATATGGCTATGGTGGCGGTGGGTGGTGGAGGCGGCAGTATTGTTAAATAAATGTACAAGTGAAAGATGATGTAGAATATGGGTGTTCAGAATTCGATTCGGATTCGAAAAATTCAAAATTCAACTTGATTCGAATTAGATTAAAAATGTTCGAATTCAAGTTGATTCGTATTCGAGTCTAGTAATCGAATTAGAATTTATGATTTTCAGTTCGATTCGAAATTCGAATTCAATTTATACATATATATGTATTCGAAATTCAACTTGATTCGAATTCGATTAAAAATGTTCGAATTCAAGTTGATTCGTATTCGAGTCTAGTAATCGAATTAGAATTTATGATTTTCAATTCGATTCGAAATTCAAATTCAATATATATATATATATATATATATATATATATATATATATATATATATATATATATATATATATATATATGATTAAGATAATTTGTGAACAACTTCTTGAGAGTGAACTGAATGAACTAATCTTGGCCTTTGATCATTTTTTTAGATTAAAAGGGTAAGATTGATATTAGTCAAGTACTTTTAATTAAAATCCCTTAATTTTCTCATCTCTTAACTCTCTCTCTCATTTTTAATTATTTCTCTATTATTTTAATTATAAGATATTAAAGGGCTAATGTTTATTTTTAAATAAACTCTTATGTTCTTTTTAAAATTAAATATTAAACCTAATTAAATTATGTTTTTTTAAATATGTGTATTGTAACATCCGTCAAAAACGGATTTACCAAACCCGCTCCGTTTATCAACCGAACAGTCAGTCAAAATTTTCGTTTCGAATTAAATGCCCAAAATAATTTTAAACGATCCGTAATCAATTATTATACGGGAATATATATTTAGTTTTTGAAAAACTGTCAAAAATCGCAAAATAAAAAGGAAATGTTTCTGCCGGGTTTCGAACCCGGGTCTGTACCGAGTCATTCAGTGTTTTATCTCACAAACACAAACCACTGCGCCGCTTGTTATGTTTGATGAATAATATAATCATTTAATTGATATAGTGACTTTACAAATTCAAAACCGGCGCCCAACGATTCAGTCGTCGGAATCCCGGAATATTCGCGAGTTTTAACACCAATTTACGTTATAACGTAAACCTTTAATCACATATCGTTATAACCGATGTTTGAAGTCCGCGACACTTTTCAAAACCGCCGGAAAAATTTAAATAACGAACACAGTCAAAAATCAGACCAAATACATTTCGATTATTCCCTATAAATTCAACCACAATCGTCTGCAAACCTTTTCGCTAAAAATCACATCTTTTCACGGCGAAATTTCACACGCCGGAATAAACCTGTTCGTCGCCGGAATAAACCTGTTCGTCGCCGGAAAACCGGTTTCCCCATTGCCGAGCTTTTCTGAACCTCTGAAGCTTATACCGGTGATACCCTTACCTTTTCCAAACTTTTCGGAGACTAGCTGCTACAAGGAACACGTCGCCGGAGTTGAATTCAGTCGCCGGAGTTTCTGCCAGAAAACAGAGAGTTCAGTCGGTATATTCTCCGCTCAGTTTCTTTTCCTTTTCACTTCTATCTTACCAGTAATTAACCTAAAACACTATTGAAACTTGAATAAAAACTCGAACCAGTCAGACCCGATTTCTGGTTCAACTTTGACGAAGAAGACGACGCACTTCCATATCATATAAGTATATTATAAATCAGGATTTTACTCGGGTTAGACACACAGTCCAGCGGTGGACTGTGTGCACATAAAACGTTAAACATGCAAAGGTCTCAAGTTCGAATCCCGTCTCACACACGCTGCCTTAATAAAATCCATTTTTTTGTTTACTGAACCGGAGTCACCTTAGTTATATGTTAAGTATATTAATAACCGGAATAATAACCAAGTTAGACACACAGTCCAGCGGTGGACTGTGTGTTTGTTATTCATATTATCATGATTATGCAATTCATTCATCAGGCCCCTCAGTTCCTCGTGAGAGACGAGTTGAGCATCGCGTGCCTTTAATTGTTCCAATATTATTCATGAGTGTTTTCATTTAACATATTATGATTGTTGATCAAGTTACATCTAATTTTACTCATGTTTGGTTGTGCACATATTTCATAATCAATCTAAATAAATTGTTCAAATGTTTTCCATAGGATTCACTCGCCAACATTATGTTGATCCAAAAACCTTTTTACACATGATACAGGTGAACAGGTTGAAGCAAGGATAACATAGGATATGCCTTAGAAGAGAACAAAGAAGTTAGAATGTTAGTTAGATCATGTTGTAACATTATTGTAAATTTCCATTTAATTTGTATTAATGAATATGAAACGTTTAATAAATGTCATGAGCTTTGATGATAACCCAATCATGCCCCGATCACCTTATCCGCTGCGGGTCGGGTGTGACAGATTGGTATCAGAGCCATGACTATAGGGATATAGGATAGGTTATTAGACCCTTAGAGCCTATACTATAGTCTGCCTAAATTTTAAATTGATTAGGTGGTTACATACAAACTTGTGATATTTATTTGTTTCATATTTGTTTACATTTCAGTCAAACATACATGCTCATATACATGTTCATTATACATATATACATATTCATTATACATATATCGATGTTCATGTATTCAATTTATTTTCATATTATCATTATCCAAAGATTTTATGCAATTTTCAATTCTCATCAAAGTAAGTTCTGCGACGGGCATGTAGTAACTGGAAGGGTACAAGTACCGGTAGTCGGAACGTCCTGTCTAGGCTGGCATTCGTATAAATCCAATATAACGGACCAGTTTGCCTACCTGGGGACCAACGATGAGAGTACGAAGGACCTATTAGGCCAAAGCATGCCACACCAAACGTCGTTCGAACTAACCCTACTTTGAGGTGTCATCGTGTCTACACCTGGACACATTCCGAACATCACACGTTGTATACATATTTCTCGATTTTCCCGGGTTTTGTGTACGCAACCAGGCAGAAACCGTGCGAACCATATGAAAAACCGGTATTCATGGGGGCCCACATGATTACATAAGGTAAAGTATGGCGGCATGACGGGCCTAACAGCGAGCAAAGCCCAAGACATCCTATGGATGTAGTATTTTTGTATAATTATTTTATAAATGATCATTCTTGAATGCGACCCATGATCCCAAAAGCATCCAACTCATACTCTTGTCATGTATTCATTGTAGATGTCTTCTAACCTCACCCGTAGGAAGACGAGAGCAAGAAAAGCCCGCGATCGCATGGCTGCCTTAATCGCTCAACAAATGGCTGCCGTAATACCCAACATTGTAATCCAAGTTCAACAAGCACTTACCAATAATCCTGTCAATCAAGCAAACCAAAACATTTTCAACTCTTCCCCAAACACCACTAAATGCACCTACAAGCATTTCAAATCATGCGACCCTCCGAAATATAAAGGGACTGAAGGTGTCACCGCACTCCTCCATTGGTTTGAAGAAATGGAGAATACTTTTCTAAATTGCGATTGCCCTGATGATCGCAAAGTGCGTTATGCTACCGGTCGACTATATGGGATAGCACTTACTTGGTGGAACACAGAGAAGGCCAAACGAGGTGTGGAAGATGCTATGTCCTTAACTTGGAACGAATTGAAGGAAATCATGACCAGACGATTTTGTCCAAGGAGCGAAATCAAGAAGCTAGAAGATGAATTTTACTCATTGAAGCAAGTGGAAGGAGACCACACCACCTACAACAAAAGGTTCCTCGAATTACATCAAATGGTTCCCAACATGTTTACTCCCCTCTACCGTTTGATCGAGCACTACATTCGTGGTCTTCCGTCAAAGATTCAAGACCCTGTGATAAGTACCAAGCCTGCAACTTTGGAAGCAGCAATGGAGCTAGCAATAGAGCTCACCGAGAACCGAATCCGAAACAAAGACTTCGAGGAGGAGAAGAAGAAGGATAAAGAATCGACTGAAACCTCCGACTCCACCCAAACCGAATCCCCTTCTCAACCCAACCCTAAGAGAAAAAGAGTCGGGCGACTTTTCGCTGCTACCCAACGAAATCAACCCGTTTTTCACGCTATACCCATCCGAGCTGTCCCAATCACCCAAGTGGCACCCAACTCAGCTTACCCAAATAAGAAACCGTATCTCGAACCTCACCCTCGATGCAACAACTGTTTTTATCACCATTCCCTTACTTTACCTTGCCGGCTATGTACAACTTGTGGACGTTATGGTCATTTGAGCAACGTTTGTCGCACCTTTCAAGACCAAACCTTTTCCCCTACACAAAACATGGCCCAAACTTATCATCAACCCCAACACCCCATGTTCCCATATGCTCGAGCTTGCTTCAATTGTGGCGACCCTACCCACTTTAGAAACACATGCCCTCAATTGGTAAACGTCATCAACACTCAAGCCCAATCAAACCCAGTTAACCAAGTAAACCAAGAAAACCCAACCACTATGCCACCAGCAAGAGGAAGAGTCTTCAATATCAACGCCAACCCTGTCGAAGATAATGACGGCCCTGATGAAGATACTCAGCTAGTCCTCTTCGCCGAAGATCCAGATTCAACTTCTATTGTTTAGTCTTATGTTTTTCTTTATCACATGTGTAGACTGTTAGAGAAATTATTGGATATTATATATTATATATTGTTTTCGGTATATGCTTTTGCCGAGGCCGTGGCTCCCCATCCATCGAGGTTGAGTTGGATCCCCATTTTATTATGTGGTTGATCTTGGCGTGCCCGCACGATCGGCTCCGTTTGTTTGAGCCTTGATCGGTTACGTAATTTTACATTTCAATACATGCAATACGCTCGGCTCCGTTTGATTGAGCCTTGAGTGCAAAGATTTATTCACATTTCCAGTTCATGCAATACGCTCGGCTCCGTTTGATTGAGCCTTGAGTGCAAAGATTTATTCACATTTCCAGTTCATGCAATACGTTCGGCTCCGTTTGATTGAGCCTTGAGCGCACATACAATTTCATTATCAGTATCATGTGGTTGTGGTGTTTGTAGTAGAGTCGCATCGAACTAACCATAACTTTCGGATAAAGTCAACGAAAATTTGACAAGGGTATGGTGGATACGCCGATGGTACTTCCTATATATAAGTATTCTTGTCAAATGATCGGAGGCATTATCAGGCGGTTATGAGAGGTTCCATGCATAGGCTGATTGTGTGATGGTTGTTTAAATTAAGTTGTTCAATTTCAGTACATTCAATACGTTCGGCTCCGTTTGATTGAGCCTTGAGCGCACATACAATTTCATTCAATACGTTCGGCTCCGTTTGATTGAGCCTTGAGCGCACAGACAATTTCATTATCAGTATCATGTGGTTGTGGTGTTTGTAGTAGAGTCGCATCGAACTAACCATAACTTGCGGATAAAGTCAATGAAAATTTGACAAGGATATGGTGGATACGCCGATGGTACTTCCTATATATAAGTATTCTTGTCAAATAATCGGAGGCATTATCAGGCGGTTATGAGAGGTTCCATGCATAGGCTGTTTGTGTGGTTAAGTTATTCATATTCAGTACATTCAATATGTTCGGCTCCGTTTGATTGAGCCTTGAGCACACAATTTCAATTTCAGTACATTCAATATGTTCGGCTCCGTTTGATTGAGCCTTGAGCACACAATTTCATTTTCAGTACATGCAAAACGATCGGCTCCGTTCGATTGAGCCTTGATCGCACAGATATATTTCATTTCAGTATTTTATGTTTGTTGTATTGATTGTAGAGATATAGGACTAATCATAATTCACTGATAAAACCGATGAAAATTTGACAAGAATATGGTGGATACGCCGCTGGTACTTCCTATATATAAGTATTCTTGTCAAAGGATCAGAGGCCTTATCGGACGGTTATGAGAAGTTCTATGTAGGATTTATTAGTTTCTTGGTAACCAATCATAACTTGTGGATAAAACTAATGAAAATTTGGCAAGAATATGGTGGATACGCCGCTGGTACTTCCTATATATAAGTAATCTTGCCAAAGGATCAGAGGCATTATCAGGCGGTTATGAGAAGTTCCATGTAGGATTTATTATTGCCTTGGTTGGAATTTGTGATACATTTATATCATCATGTTATTTAAAGAGATTGGATTGTGTTCCATTTCTACATAAATTAACCTCTCCATCATAACAAACGAGAGAGGAACTTCCATCATTCAAACATATATGTTATCAGAATGTGAATTCAAATATTTGCTGTTGTGTTTATTCATGTTCAAATATTCGCTGATGTGTCTATTCATGTTCGAATCTTTGCTGTTGTGTTTATTCATGTTCAAATATTTGCTGATGTGTTCATTCATGTTCGAATATTTGCTGTTATGTTTATTCATGTTCAAATATTTGCTGATGTGTTCATTCATGTTTGGATGTCAGCTGTTGTGTTTTTATTTATGTTCCATGTAGATTGTAGTGTTAGAAGTTTTGCCTTAGGATATAACCATATTTTTCCCAAACGTATCTAAACTCTTATGCATGATATCATTTTTAGCGAATCATTCCTGTTTATCAATATTCATACAGTAGGCAACAAAAAGCGATTCCTGAATAGGGTACTTAACCTTTACAAGGAACGTTACCGCCTCGAACAAAAAACTTAAACCCTCATTTTTTGCTAAGCATACAACTGTCAAACAAAACATCATCATTCTTATAGTCAAAATATATCATTATTTAAATTTCGGGACGAAATTTCTAAAAAGCAGGGGATACTGTAACATCCGTCAAAAACGGATTTACCAAACCCGCTCCGTTTATCAACCGAACAGTCAGTCAAAATTTTCGTTTCGAATTAAATGCCCAAAATAATTTTAAACGATCCGTAATCAATTATTATACGGGAATATATATTTAGTTTTTGAAAAACTGTCAAAAATCGCAAAATAAAAAGGAAATGTTTCTGCCGGGTTTCGAACCCGGGTCTGTACCGAGTCATTCAGTGTTTTATCTCACAAACACAAACCACTGCGCCGCTTGTTATGTTTGATGAATAATATAATCATTTAATTGATATAGTGACTTTACAAATTCAAAACCGGCGCCCAACGATTCAGTCGTCGGAATCCCGGAATATTCGCGAGTTTTAACACCAATTTACGTTATAACGTAAACCTTTAATCACATATCGGTTATAACCGATGTTTGAAGTCCGCGACACTTTTCAAAACCGCCGGAAAAATTTAAATAACGAACACAGTCAAAAATCAGACCAAATACATTTCGATTATTCCCTATAAATTCAACCACAATCGTCTGCAAACCTTTTCGCTAAAAATCACATCTTTTCACGGCGAAATTTCACTCGCCGGAATAAACCTGTTCGTCGCCGGAAAACCGGTTTCCCCATTGCCGAGCTTTTCTGAACCTCTGAAGCTTATACCGGTGATACCCTTACCTTTTCCAAACTTTTCGGAGACTAGCTGCTACAAGGAACACGTCGCCAGAGTTGAATTCAGTCGCCGGAGTTTCTGCCGGAAAACAGAGAGTTCAGTCGGTATATTCTCCGCTCAGTTTCTTTTCCTTTTCACTTCTATCTTACCAGTAATTAACCTAAAACACTATTGAAACTTGAATAAAAACTCGAACCAGTCAGACCCGATTTCTGGTTCAACTTTGACGAAGAAGACGACGCACTTCCATATCATATAAGTATATTATAAATCAGGATTTTACTCGGGTTAGACACACAGTCCAGCGGTGGACTGTGTGCACATAAAACGTTAAACATGCAAAGGTCTCAAGTTCGAATCCCGTCTCACACACGCTGCCTTAATAAAATCCATTTTTTTGTTTACTGAACCGGAGTCACCTTAGTTATATGTTAAGTATATTAATAACCGGAATAATAACCAAGTTAGACACACAGTCCAGCGGTGGACTGTGTGTTTGTTTATATCGCTGGTCACGAGTTCGAGTCCGGTCATCAGCACCGACTCGGACAATTATCTATTTTTTTTAAATAAGGCAGAAAAAGGAAATAACTAAATTGTCTTTAAGTAAAATAAAAATCAAGTTATATAACATGTTGAACACACAGTCCAGCGGTGGACTGTGTGTTATATTAACCCACAGGTCCCGGGTTCGAGACCTGTGGAGCGCACCGCCGAGCCGCTTAAATTGTTTTTAAAATAAAAATGATTTTCTGTTAATGTTAATTAATGTATATATGAAATTAAAATCGGATATATAACGGGTTAGACACGTAGCTCAGTTGGTAGAGCTGCGTGCACGCGTACGGGAGGTCTCGGGTTCGAGCCTCACCCAGCGCACAACAATACGCCTCGAACCGGTCAACGCCGGTCAAAGTCAACTGGTCAATGTCACTGTAGCAGAAAAAAATAAAATATTTTTATTATTTTTATTTAATTATTTTAATTAAAAATCAATTATAAATACTTAAAAATAACATTTTTAAGATTAGAAAATAGCCTCAAACTCACAAAAATGCACCCAACAATCCTACTAAAATAGTTTAATAAAATCCGTTTACTTACCAAACCATAATGCGATTTATCTAGGTTTTAAATCTCACTCGTGGTTAAAACCACTTCGCGTGCATTCAACGTCATCAACCGAACGCACCCACTGTGAGTGAATCTTACAATTCCCCCTTTTAAATTACACGTTTTGGGGTGTGTCATGTGTTATGAATTAATTAATTTATTTATTTAAACTTGTGCCATACCACATCATGACTTAAACTTAGATTGATTTATTGTTGTGATTTATTTATATTCCGTTTGTCAAATTACATGAAACTCATACATTAAGCCCATCAGTTCCTCGTGGGAAACGAGTAGAACATCGCGTGCTTCAATTCAAATTCATTATCGTTCACGTGTGTTTTCATTGAGTTTATATTGTTTGTAGTTGTGTTATTCATATTATCATGATTATGCAATTCATTCATCAGGCCCCTCAGTTCCTCGTGAGAGACGAGTTGAGCATCGCGTGCCTTTAATTGTTCCATTATTATTCATGAGTGTTTTCATTTAACATATTATGATTGTTGATCAAGTTACATCTAATTTTACTCATGTTTGGTTGTGCACATATTTCATAATCAATCTAAATAAATTGTTCAAATGTTTTCCATAGGATTCACTCGCCAACATTATGTTGATCCAAAAACCTTTTTACACATGATACAGGTGAACAGGTTGAAGCAAGGATAACATAGGATATGCCTTAGAAGAGAACAAAGAAGTTAGAATGTTAGTTAGATCATGTTGTAACATTATTGTAAATTTCCATTTAATTTGTATTAATGAATATGAAACGTTTAATAAATGTCATGAGCTTTGATGATAACCCAATCATGCCCCGATCACCTTATCCGCTGCGGGTCGGGGTGTGACATGTATACATGTCAGTATATACAAGAGTTATACACTTGTTTATAATTACATCTTGTTCCCACAGGTCGGTATAAACCAGATTTATACACATGTGTATTATTCAAGTACATAAGTGTATAAAGTAACAACTGTGTATCTTGTATAAATTGATAGTTAACGAGACTGTACACGCGTATAAACTTACATTTATGTATCTTGTATAAACTAATACTATGGAGACTCTACACATGTGTATACACTAACAACTGTGTATCTTGTATATACGGAAACTAGCAAGATTTTAGGAATTTTGATTATATTGTTTAATAAATACAATTTACAAAAGACGCAAATACCCTTCTGTCAATTAATTTAAAGGGAAGTTACAATATTATAATTATAATCTTGTCATTGTTTAAAAATCTCTAGTGATATAATCTAATGGCTCAGATTAGTTCACACAGTTCACTCTCAACCTAATGTTCACTCTAGAACCCTACCCTATATATATTAATATATATATATATACACACAAACATATCTATACACATACATAAACTTCTAAACTTGGCCAAAGTATGACCTATCTTTATAAGTGATAGTTTATTATTCGTAAAATTACCACACCTTCTGACAAATAGGCCATACTACTTATTTTCAAATTTTTACCTAACTTAAATCTCTACTGGTAACCAACACATCTTCTAAATCTTGGTATTTTAACATATTGATACTTAATTAATTTTGCATATTATTATATTTTATGTTGAATATAATTATTTGTAGTAGTTTTAAAAAATGAAAGTAAAATAATTTATTGTTTAGGGTGAAAATTAAATCGAATCTATTCGAATTCGAGTTTCAAATACTAATTAAATCGAATCGAATACGAATTTATGTAAAGAAAAATAAAAGTTCAAAAAATAATTCGAAAATTTGTTATTTGATTCGATAAATACACCTAAAGTAGAAATTATACCCTAATGTAGAAAATGCAAGAATGTTTGTGAGATGAAATTATTGGTTGATAAAAGTTATGAGTTTGCTGATGTGTCAAAATATTTATACAATGAGCCAATGTCAAAAGCTTTGGTTTAGTCCTCCTACTCAAAAAAGGAGAGAGAACAACTCATATCTAACTATTCACATCCCAAACTGAACAAGCTCATGTCAAAGGCATACGTTTGAGTTTTCTCCATGATTCGAAACTTGAATACCGGATATGCCTGAGACCCGTGTGGGATAAAAATCCGCACAAAGCTCGTTATATTTTCGAAGATCACAACCGTACGCCTCCATAAGCTTTCTCTGCTTTGTCTTGAACCGACGTTGGAAGTAGCCTTCAAACGTGGGTTCTTTTGATGTCTTGATGAAAAACATCTAGACGAGTGCGAAGTGAAAAGATGTGACAAAGAAGCATATAGGCTCCATTACATCCCAACCAAGTTCCCAAAATGTAAGCCTCATAAACGCGAGTGTTTGTATGATTAGAAAACCTAGACCGCAATAGAGCTCTCCACGAACTTGAGATAGTGATTTTTGATCGATGAATGACTTTTGCCTTTCGAGTTCTTCAAGTTGTTGCCTCCTTGGGTCATTTGGATTAATGGTTATAGATTGTGATATTAATTCCTCCATTGATTTTGTCAACTGTAACAATTAATTTGGCACAAACAAGATAAATGGTAGATGCACTTGTTAGAACGTAAAAATTGAAATAGGGATATGTGTCTGGCGTACACATGTATATTTGATCTTTCTTAGAAACGTGTTATTTAAATTGTATAATGCCAAATGGCCAAATTTCGATATTTTTGATAAATGAGTTACTCGCTACTTAGGGGCTGTTTATTTTATCTTATAATGGGCTCTTAATGGAGACATCTTACTGGTTCAACACTTATTGGTTCATTCTGTTTATTTCACGAGCAGATGTCTGAATGGTTCAGACATAGTTCTGAATGGTTAAGCATTATACTGACTCTTAATGGTTCAGAGTTTTTACTGGTTCAGCACTTACCCATTCAGAAGTTGCCACACAACCGCTCAATCATTTTACTCACTTGAATTTTGCAAACAATCAAATATTAAAAGCTCTCCAATTGTTTTGTCATGATTTTGCTATTGAAGTTGCTGCCGGTGAAGATAGCGAATTCTCCTTTGCTTATCATAAGTCGCTCCTCTAGAGAACGCCTTTAATAAGCACTCATATGTCACTCTAAGTAACACATGTGCATTACATCACTATACAATTTGATGTCGTTTATTCCAGCGACATCTAACTGCTTGGTGAAGTCGTCAGGAGCGACACATGACAAGCAAAAGTGAAGTCGTTATCTTAACTACAACTTCAATAACAAAATGACAAAAGAACACTCTTCTTCATCATTTGGCGAAATTCAAGAGAGTATCGACCCAATTATCAGAATCAACTAAACGATATTGTATGCACCCATGGCATTATAGCCTAGTGGCATCTTGGATAGGATAAGGCTTAGGGACCATTAAGTGTTGGGGTCGATTCCTATAAAGGGTTTACTAGATTCGTTGGGTTTCCTCCTGAATTGGTACACAGACATTATTGCCTAGTGATGATACCGTGGGATAATACCTGATCGGGACGGAGTAACACAAGGTTTCCCAACACAATAACGTCTCCACCTTCATCCAACAATTTGGAGAGCTCTAACCCTTGCTCACGATCAGCACAACTGCCAGTGCGCAGTTAAAAACTCCGAGTAACTAATCGAGTTCGTCGGAATCCTCTCAACGCCATTCTCAATTCTCTAACTGAAAATACCTCAGAATCTTCCTTATATCCTTCACGGACATACCCACATGCTCCAATCGACGCTCTGCTGTGGTCGGAAACGGAAACAGCTCCGGCTGGTTCATTGTGGATGACTGATTGATTTTTTTCCGGTGAAGGAACCGCCGGAAGAATCCCACGTCAGCGGTGGGGAGGGATTATGCGGTGACGTCAGCCACTGGCGATGGATATACGATTTGGTGGCGGTTAATGGGTCACTGATCGCCGGTGGTTGGTGTTTAAGGAGACGTTTAGCAATGGTTCTACGGAGTGCCATTGCTGACGTGGCGAAGGAGTTGAGGTAGGAGGTGGTGGTGTGATGCAGAAGGAGCGGTGGATGGTCCAATTTTATAGTGTTATTGAAGACAGGATTACTGCAAGAATAGCGAGATATTTGAATTATCATATACATATCGAACGAATCTTCTGATAGTGGGATTATGCTTCCAAATAAAAACAAAAAATGAATCTTCAACATTCAACAAGAATAAACTTCCAAAACAGTACTTTAATACAAAACTCAAACCCTTTTAAATATGATTCAATGTAATTTTAATTTTATTATTATTTTTATTCAAAAGAAAAATCTGGTCAGATAATTTAGTAAACGACCAACTCTTTTGTCTTTTTTATTTCTATTAACAAAGGGTAAAATGGTTAGATTTTTATAAATTTTTATAATAAAAAATCAAAGGCCATTTTGCACTTTATTAAAAGGGAGGAAAAAGACGAAAAAGTTGGATTTTAACTGAAAAATCTGACTAGATTTTGATGTTGGATGAAAATAACAACAAAATTGAAATCACGGGTATCCAAATTCAAAAGGTTTGAGTTTTGGACTAAAGTGGCAAAAGTGACTAAATCTCGAGAACCATTTTGGCAGTTTACTCATACAAGAATGTTAACTGGGCATGTTTGGCTAAGCTTTTTAAAACAAGTTATTGGCTTTTTTTAAAAAAACCAATAAGTCAAAATAATGTTTGGATAAAGGAAAATGACTTTTCAAAATAAGTTTTTAGCTAAGGTGGAAAGTCATTTTAAAAAAAGTTAGGATATTCTGAGTTTTCAAACTTTTTGGCTTATTGGCTTTTCCTACCACATAAACTAATCCAACACTTTTTTTTTTAAATTACTTTTCAAAAATCATAAGCCAATAAGTTCTTTTAACAAAAAATCATTTTTAAATTAAATAAACTTACTAAAATATGATAAAATAATTGCAATAAAAATAGTATCTTGCCCGTCATCTATATTTAGTTATCTCACTTAAAGGTGGAAAGTTTTCATCACATGACTAGTAGGACTTTAACTAATTATACCAGTTAAAAGTTTACACTAGTTTACTACAAAATAAAAATGAAAATGAAGTGATGGGCTGTAGTTGGAGACCACATCTCCCTTCATGCCTGTGGAGGAAACACTAATTCAAACGGATAGCTTGGCCTAGACTTGACAGGTTGGAAACTTTCGATCACCAAGAGTTCTCAACGATGGTTCAATCAGCAAAAGTGAAATGATGGTTTGTAACCATCATCTGACATGAAAATAAGTAATTTTTTTTAACAAGTTTAAGTGAGAGCGAAAGTAGAAGTGTGGTATTTAGGGCTGTAAACGAACCGAACGAACACGTGTTTGCTAAGAAATATATGTGTTTATGAACTGTTCATGAACGCTTACCGAACGAACACGTGTTTGCTAAGAAATATATGTGTTTATGAACTGTTCATGAACGCTTGCCGAACGAGATTTTATATGCGTATTTGTTTGTTAAGTAAATGAACTTGTTCGTGTTCGTTTGTGTTTGTTTATTAATTTTACGCAACGAATGAAAACGAACGATGATAAGCACAAATGAGCATAAATTAATGTTAATTAACACAAATGGTAACAAACAACGTTTATGAACAAAATATATAATACATTGACACTTATTAAATATTTTATTTATCGGAACTTTGAAGTATTCAAATAAAATATAAAAGCTAAAAACACTAATGAACTATCGAACATAAACGAACACGTTACCGAAGGTTAACGAACATAATTTAACGAATGTGTCCTTTGTTCATGTTTGTTCATTTAACTAAACGAACGAAATTTCTTGTTTGTGTTCGTTTGTTTAATAAACGAACAAACACAAACAAACTTCCCGCCAAACAGTTCACGAACTGTTCGCCGAACGTTTGTTCGTTTGCAGCTCTAGTGGTATTCATAGACGGGACAAGGAGAAGGTATTGGGCAAGACACCGCTTTCAAAATATCCATTTTGTCCCCTCTCTGCTGACCATTAATGGCAACAGAGGAGGGTGTGGATTCGAGGAATGTCATTGATTGCATGTCTCTATCGGGACATCGTTGTGATCCCTTTTGTGATGACCACTAGCGGAGGTCAACAGGTGTAGGAATTCACAAAACATGATTGGCCAGACGATGCTATCGATTGTTATACCTTTGGCGATACTGACGGGCCAAAGATTTATTTTCTGAGCGTTCCGGGCCCATATCTCTTCACCTGTTATACCCTTGGTGACAGTGACAGACCCAGATTTTATTTTTTGAGCGGGGGTGGCGAGATCTGGAATTTTGCCTAAAAATGCACTATTTCTTTTTTTTTTTTAAGGACAACTACGCCCTAAGCATAGGGTAGGTCCGCCCTTGATTGGTGAAGCTCTTCTTGGTGCCCCTGTAATAATGTTTAACGTCTTGCATTGTTTAGATGTCATTATGCGCCACTCAACTACAACTAGTATAAATATAACAGCTGTGACGATGTATTCAAAATGTAGACATCACATACCAATTTGTTGTGTTTATACCAAACACTCTAGTAAAATATTATGACCTATACATATTTATACCGGTTTTAATATTCACATATGTATTATGTATAACAACACCTTTTCAAAAAGATAAATCACTAGTGTAGTTAATCTAGTTCTAACATTTCTAGTTTAGTACCACGTTTTATTTACCTAAAATTAATGTTAGAATTCTTATTCATGACGCTATAATATTCGCTATCTCATATTACCGACGATAATATTATGAGATGAGATGAAACATATTTACGTTGAGATTTTGTTCACAAAGAAGATGGGAGAGGTTTCCATCAGAAATGAATTGACAAGTGCCCATGACGTTTCATTCTCAGATTCCTTACTTACATAAGATTCTTTTTTTTTAAACGGTGACTTTATTTTTTAGTGACCCAATGTTACACTATCTAAACGACGGCCCTAGTTAAGATCTTCCCTGACTACGTTGTCTTAACCGGACCTACGTTGAATTGGTCAGACTTAATTACATATTAAAATGTATTGATTAAATTCAAAATTGTTAATTTCGTTGATTAAACCGAAAATTTTGAACTTAATCAATGACTCATACTTTGTTTATTAGATAGACATACGATTCTCAAACTAATCCATTGAAATAGAAGCCAAACGAATAACAAGGTGCGCCGCTAGCCCTTTTAAATAAAAAAATGTTTGTAGTATTTATGGACTCTATTTTGTTGGTGTGTATATATATATATATTGAACGGCTAAACTTTTACACCATAGGGATTGAAGAACAGATCTACTACTACTACTAACTTAAATTCTATTTAACTCACCAACATCACTAGCCTATTCTCAAATAGATTTTTTATTGGTATATTTAAAATACAAATATTTATGATATTTTTTGTAATTTATAGATGATATAGAAAGATAATTCAATAACGTTCTTGTAGTCTGTTTCTTGATGACAATGAACCTATGGTGATTATCATAGTATCATTATCATCATATCAATAACGTTTTTGTAGTCTGTTTCTTGATGACAATGAGCCTATGATGACTATCATAGTATCATTATCATCATACGGAGCCATTGAGCCAACGATGAAGACTAATTTTAGTATAATGTTTGGATCAAATTTATTAATGCACGTTTATTATAGGCTCTAAAACCTTTGTCTTTGAAGTGTGTGTAATATATATCATGTAGTATTATTACGTTTGCATATCACGTATTTGTATATTGTTCCTCTAAAAAATAAGCACGCATCCTTCTTATATCATTTTATAACTATTTTTTATTTATATTATAATACGTAGAGCACACTTTTTTTTACAAGTTTTTGCTAAGAATCTGAACAATCGTCAGTCACTGATTTTTGGTCAATCAAGACTGAATTTGACCATTGTTGACTTTCTACTAATTAGTTGACCGATTAGATAAAAATTACTCGATAAACCTCTGACTACCTATTAATCAATGACTAATAAGAGGTTAATCAGGATTTTTATAACATAATAAAAACAGTGATGCTTTTATATTGTTTCATTTTGAGCTATAATTTAAAATATATTTCTAGCTTTTTAAGGCAGTCGTGGATGCAGGGGCGGACCTACCTTATTGGTAGGGGTAGCCTCCGCTACCTCGTGGCACTCCAACGATAATGTAAATTTTTGAAAAATTTGACCTTTTTTTTTATTTCATTACCCTTATTCTATAAAACGTTACCCCTATAAAGATTTTCTGAATCTGCACTGCGTGAATGGTGAAGAGAGGCCTACCTTATGGTTTGCAAATTCGCACAAGTTATATTATAATCTAAAAAGATGGACAACATGATTTGTTTGTATCATACATTTATTTATTTATTATATCTCAATATTTTAAATGTTTTTGTTCATAAAAGGACTTTATAATAGGTAACATGTTAGGTAAGTAGGTATTACCAACATATATATCAACCTATAATTATTTAGTATACTATTAGAGTACCGATATCTTATCAATGCATATCAAACATTCACAACCGACGTAAAATTTAATAATCGTAACAATCAAGACTAATACATTTTTGTACCAAAATCTCATTACACTACTTAGTGTCACATTTCTGCTTTGACATATCAACAGGAGCGGACTTACCTTATTGGTAGGGGTAGCGGCTACCCCTTGGCGCTCCGACAGCAGTGTAAATTTGTGAAAAATTTGACATCTTTTTGATTTCGTTACCCATTTTCTATAAAACGTTACCCCTACGAAGATTTTCTGGATCCGCCACTGCATATCAATACTCACAAACTTACATGTTTCCCTTGTTACTGCATGCATGATCTCCATCATATTAGGTGGTTGTTTAATCCTTTCTGTGTATGTACCTACATTTTGATATATATGAAGAGAAAATTGTTCTAAACATTCTTGTTCTCTTCTTTCAGTTCTAAGAGAACAATCATCTCGAATTGTACGTTTTGGTGTATGGGTGATTGTTCTATCCTAAGGCGAGGATAGTCATTTTTTCTTTGGAAAATTGGCTTATAATAATCCTTAGGATAGAGATTCTCATCCCTTACCTAAGCTTCAGTGTGAGTATTAATAATCAGGTTATAGGGTAATACAAGAGCATCCACGCATGTACTGAACTTGCCAAAACTATTATTTAAATTTGGTTTATTATTATTATTGTTGTTGTTGCTGCTGTGGTGGTGGTGATGGTGGGGAGTGGTTCCACATTCCACTCTTATGGAAACAATCACGTCAGAGCCACATTAATGTGGTGCATAATCCTCCTTGTCATCGGCTTGACCATCTTCTATAATTGGAACATTGTCCGCTTTGACCACCGGAAGGTTGTTCAATTTGACCACGAGAGGGTTTTCCGGTTTGACAATTGGAGGCGGTTTTGCAACCGAAAAAATGTTCCAATATCGGTTATTCAGGTTGTTTGTGACCACTTTTAAAGGGGTTGAAAGGTTTTTGAGTTACTTGGATATTTTTTTATAAGATGGTTTTATATATATATATAGGTGATTAAGAAATTAATGGGATAAAATAAGTAATTTTCTTACCTTTTTAACCGTTTGTAAACGGTACAAATTCAAACCTGGTGTTTTGCAAACTATGAAATGCTCCGCTTTCCACAATACACGCCAGCGGAACAACCCAGGCTCTTCGCTTCACGCCGTCACAACTCCCCCTCCATCACAATTTTCCACGTTGTTGTGCACCCATTGCCACCTCATTCCACGTCGTGGGTTTGTCTCCCACACCCGATAGTCTTTCTGAAACACCCTAAAGACGTTCTGACCATAAATGACGCAGCGGAAATACCGACTCAAAAAGTTCTTTATTTATTGACCATATGACATACTTGAAGGTTCATTTATAAAATGTTGGACACTTTCTTGAAAGGTTTTGCAACATTCATTATTGATTAACTTGTTAATTGTAATACATGGATACAAGCTATGAACCGCTCTTCCCGTGCAATCCTTGCTCTTTGACTCGATCTTCAACCCTTTAAATTCCATAGTAATGATGACTTCGTGCAACCTGCAATCACCACATACATTCGCATTATTAATTATTTGGGTGACATCATTCATAGTATTAAACATTCATAATTAATGATCACTCCATATTCTTTCTATTCATGAAATCCTTTCGATTATCTTTCCATTATGATCTTGCATTCCAATCGTCAATCTTCAAAAGTCAACAATAGTAAACCTGCACTTTCATTTCATTCTCAGAACAATAACTAGTAACGTTAATACTCGTACATATTGAAGCCGTGTATACTTATATACAAGCCCTTTCATACCCATAAAATTATACTAACATATCCACATAATTAAGTCTTGTACATACGAACTTATGCGCATGCTTATTTCTATTCGTGCTTAACTGTGGATCCCACCGCTACCATGTAAACTAAGCCATATGCATACATGCTTACATACTTATCCATCTCCGGCAAGTATCATCACAGTTCAATAAGTTCACATAACTCCCTGTTAGTTATTTTCACTTTTCGGAGTTCATTGAGGGTTACGGAACATGTATTAGGAGATGCGGAACTCACGATGTGAATAACTAACAAGAACAACATGTTAAGATTGTAGGGAGCGTCGGCGATGCCACCCAGAATGTTACGTCGGACCTCATTGCGTAGACAGTTGATAGAGCGTCAGAGAATGGAGCAGCATCAGCGACGCCCCCTCTGTGTTGCCGACGCTGTTTTTCCTTGCTTAAAGCTTACACAACCCGTTTCCGATTCCCGTTCTAACCCGAACTGACTCATAATGTCCCGTAACATTCCATAATCTAGGTTTCCGTACCCTTTTAACACTTAACCCATGTCCTCTTAATCAAATCTATACTTCTATCATACTTACTTGATCTTTTGACCCGTTCGACTATTCTAAGTTATTTCCAACATAGCTACTGTTTACGGCCCGCTATAACAATACTTTCTTTATTTCTGTGACTACTTAAACATTCTTATATGGTTCCCGTACCATAACATCCAAAACCCACACCCGAACATACTTCTACATTTTGACCCGTTCACTTCTATTATGATTTTCGGACATAGATGACATCCTATATCTTATCACAACAATACATACCTTTATTCTTACCCTTATCCGTAGTTTCTTACACAATCCCTGCATTCAATATAACAATATTCGTTACAAAAGAAGAAGTGATTTCGGAAATCACTTACCTTAGTGTCCGTATTAGCATCCGTTACCTTGCCTCCTTTTGACCCGTTAGCCTTCCATGCTTCCATCCGCTTTGACATGATTCCTACACTTTCATGTCATAGCATTCACATTCTTGTTAGTATACATGATTGTACATGTTAACGGTCATATCAAATGCATATCTCACATTTAACTTTCATTAGTCAATTCTAACAAGCATAAGGCATATCCCCACAATCATATCTTTTCAACTCATATAACTCATCGCATCATCACATATAACACACATTGATCTAATAGCACCATATGATTTTCTATAACAATTACATTTGTGACAAAAAGTCTAACCTTGCTACTTATGCATAGTTGACTTTCAGAAAGTCAACGATTTATCATATGAACTTTCAACTTAACCTCATACATTCGTGTCATCGTAGTAGACCATACAAATGACACTATGTACATTTCATACTCATGTTTTTTGGACATATATAATCACATGACCGATTCATTACATTATGCACATATAATCAACTCAATACATATTAATGTTCTCATGATCCTACAATTGTCAACTACGTTTAAAGTTAGCAATTTAACATAAACATAACATCGTTCGTCACTAGTGAGTCCATATGCTATGGACATAGTACTCTTTCACTTCTTGATCCCAACTAATGATCAATCGAATACATGATGCACATCACACTATTCAAGCACATGGTACACGCTTCTAATGCATGATCTTACCCAAAACATACATTCCACCCAAATTTCTTGTATGAGTTCCATTTATAGCACATTCTTCAAGTTAGGTTACTATTAATTACATCATTAACATATTTCATTCATATATGTCGAGCCATTTCATACAATTTCACATCCTAACGTCACCTAGACATTTCATCATACACTTGGTGTGCATACCACTTTCTAAGCATAATGTACAACCCATTCATGCTTTGATTTCCACTTCTTGCATTCATCTTATCAACATAACTATAACCAAACAATTTTCATACTATACTTTATACTAACTAACATATAAGATCACATATCGCATAATTCATCGAATTTACAATAGGACTAGTCATGACACACCCATGTCACCTTCTTCATCATCCCAAATGGGTTTTACTTCCAAACATCGAATTAATCAAAATCGTGCATAACACATGTTCTATATGATGATGTTAACACATAAGCACGCTTAATTTCACACCAATTCTCGGATTTGATCATAACCCATTTCTAAAAGGTCATTAAATGAGAATCTACAACTTACCAGATTTATAGGACTAGATG
Organism: Scalesia atractyloides; assembly: GCA_947069175.1. NCBI lineage: Eukaryota > Viridiplantae > Streptophyta > Magnoliopsida > Asterales > Asteraceae > Scalesia > Scalesia atractyloides. The sequence goes on along the minus strand of CAMTDV010000023.1, from coordinate 10,659,434 downwards.
ATCAAGGATTCAAGTACATGCATGAGTTTTAGCTTGAATTCATCTTCAAGTTGGACAAGAAAGGGGTGAATTGAAGGTTTCTCCATTTCTTCTTGTGAGTGTCGACCACACCACCAACACACACACATACTGAACTTTTTTAATTATAAGAAACTTAAATCCAATTTCCCACTTTTAGTCCTTTTAGTTTATTCTTATGTCACCAATAATATTAATTTTCATTCTCTTGTTACTTGACTAACTATTTAACTAAGTTAAATAGCTTGGTTATTTTATTTTGTGCTATCACATAAAAAAAATACTAGTCAATTAAAATTTATGATTTTGAGACGTTATACTTTCTAGATATAACAAAGGGTTTTTCAGTATAAAATAAAGATAGTTGGGGGTGTCGCATAAATTTGGTAATTGCTACAACCCATTAAGGTGGCAGCTGGTACTTGGTAGCATGTTTGGAGTTTATTTGGTAAAGAATTGGGCTTGAGGGGAAGGCCTGCTAAACACGTTCAACGAAAACGACCCAAAGGACCTGATGGGCCAAAAGTAAACAATCGGGTTACTCTTCACTGCCAATGGCTGGCAAATATTAATCATACATTCATACTCTATTACTCTACAATTTTGGCCTGTGTCGCATATAGTAATTTAATTATCGTTATGGCGAATTTGACCCTAAAATGTTTATATTGTTAGAGCATTCATATTGGTTCCTATAAAAATATGTAAAAGGTTAGTTATATTATAAGAAAGGGAGTTATAAGTAGACTTGCAATGAGTAGTTAACCAAGAATTTTATTATTATTATAAATATTTAAAACCTGCAATGAATAGTTAGTTAACCAATAATTATATTACTAAATATTTAAAATTAATTATCATAGCAATTATTTCATGGAATAATTACGTTTTAAGGTAAAATTATTATCTTAGCAATTATTTCATGGAACGATTCGTTTTAGTGAAATTAGCTAACAAATATTGGTAAAAAGTAGCAAGCTACAAAAATCAGGAGCGGTATTCTTCCTACAAAGATTATAGTATCAAGTACTTCCTGGCGAGCTCTAATATGATTAGATTTATAAGTAAGCATTTCTTGTAAAATATAAGCAAGCCAAACCCTTCTAATGCCCAAATCTAACTATAAAATTTCATTTTGGAAAATATCAGATATTGGTTTATATGTTATGTAAAATGAATTTAGGGATCAGTAAACCACTTGAGAAAACCATGAGTAATTTGGAAGTTATCAAGTTTCTAACAAATTCTCATGACTTGCTCTTTGTTAGAAACTATTTAATTATTATTATTATTATTAGTATTATTATTCATAATGAAACTAAACAATACTATTACCCGTCCTCAGTTGGCATTACATAAAACACAACGCAAACCATGCCGGTAAAGTGCTGCACTTATGTTACTCGAAATACAAATATTCAGTAATGCAAACCACGGACAGGTATTAAAACTAAAAAAATATAACAATAATAATAAATGGCAATGCCTTCCTTGCATTCAAAAGCCAAAAAATGGCAATGTTGTGGCAGGTTCTTGAGATGGGCTCTACATATATCTACAAACAAAGCTACCAAACCCATGAAACAAAGAGACAGAAGAACCATTAAACAGCATTTTTACATCGACAGAGGGGGTAGCATGAGCATAAACGAGTATCTGTTAGTCAAGTCAAGTCAAAGTCAAAGTCAAAGTCAACAAAAAGATATCTATCCCTTTTTGTTACTGCACTCTGATCCATCCACCACCGGTCATTTGCATACCATCTTCAGCTTCTTTGCAGCCTGCGCAAACCCGACAATCACCTGCAACTCGTCCAGCGTCTTCAAACCACAACACCACAAACCCTCATTAGCTTTTTCTTTACGTTACTAGATGATATTAAAAGATAAAATTAGATGTAACCCGATAATATATGTTACCCTGCGACATAAAATGCCTTTGAACAATGTCAACAAGCTGCTCCTTTGACGGGTTAGGCATCGCACCCGCCTACAAATCACACAAAGATTATTATATAGAACATATATATTAAATAAATAGAGAACGGTCTAAAAAATAGCATAAAATTTGGTCAGTCTACTTAAAATTGGTTCTACATATAATTTTGAATACTATAATACTACTTACAAGATTAAAGTGACGCCAGTATCTTTGTAGAGCCGCCATCTCTAGTTTGCTCAGATCAACCTTCTATTAAAAAAAACAAATTACATGTAACAAAGCCTCAAAAAGATAACGAATGAAAAGGGGTTAAAATGCCTCATTTTAATTATTTTTTTGGAATAAATGAATGAAGCTTGCATACCACGGACCCACGAGAAGTGGTAAAAGAGGACTTAGGTTGTGAGTCACAAGATAGAGACCGGCTAGCAGTCTTATTATGAGACGACCCGGTCGTTGATTTATGGTGGCGGTGCCTTGATCGATGAGACTTTTGGGTATCATCAGATGCTGAAAATATGGACAAGAGGATTACACAACACAATTATTTTCTGAAAAAGGTGGGTCCATATGGACAACTTTAATGGAATGCATAATAGAGTTGCTAGCAGTAGTAAAAAAGATCAAGTACTACCATGTGACTAAGGTATCCAATGTAAAAAAATGCAAAGATTCATCAATATCATACTTATGATATTAAAATACTCTTTTGCCATTGAAGTTTTATGATATTCACAGTTTTGCCTGCCTTTGAGGTTTCAAGATATGTTACTCCATGCTTCCACAAAAGGCTACATCTTAACTTTGTAATTAAATTATAATTTTCTCATACATTATTATAAAAATACTTGATCAATGATTTGTGAGGAAACTTTGAAAGCATCACTAACCCAGATCAGAGCCGTTGTTCCAGAGACCGTTTTCAAACTCGAGATCATCATCATCTTCATTACCAGTAGGAGCTTCAATCACACTTAGCGCGTTCCGTTGTAACTTCACCTCTATGCCATTAGTGAGCACCTAAAGTTTGATAAAAACATAGTATAAGTATAAACAACAAAATTACAAGATTATGAGGATGTCACAGTCTAGTGTTTGTGAAAAAGAAATTAAACGCGAATGCAGCCACAAAATGTGCCAAAAACCATGCTTATGTAATTAACCAAAAAGATAACAAATTTACAGGAAAAAAAGCAAAAAAAAATACCACCCAAAGTAAAAGGGCCAAAAATGCATGTCTTGAAGCACAATTGGTGTGAAAATTGATCAAATTTTGTGCAATTACAGCTCATTGTAACAATCTTTATACTTTTATAGCAAGTATCGCAATCCGGTTTAGAGATCATTTTAATAATGTTGAACAGCTTCCATTCATCAATGATAGATGAAGATTATACTCAAAAAATTAATTGCAGACCATGAAACATATTATTACTAATGTTTCATTACAAACAACACTGGATTGAAATTTGAAAACCAGTTTATCCATTTTAGGATTAAAAATGCAAAAACAAAACAGTTTGTTCATACAACATAATCATGAAGAACAAAGAACCCTAATTTTCTAAATTAAATAATCACATAAATCCACAAACCCACAATTTGGATCACATGCAAGATACTCAAAATAACCATAAAAGTCAATAACAGAATTATTTAATCAACAACAATCCTAAACTTATTTGAAATCCTTAGATCCATTGACTTAAAAGTTAAAAACCTCTTTCAAAAAAAAAAAAAAACATTAAATCCCCAAAATCCATAAACCAATGATCCCAACTCAAAAAAACAAAATCCAAAAGAAAATCAATTTAAAAATTATAAAAGTTAATTTTTTTTGATCAAATTTATTAAATTAAAAATTACTTACCAGCCAATGCCAACCTCCAAGGCCAACAGCCTTCTTAACAACCCCTTGCAGCCCAACAAGAACAGACTTTGTACGGTTGTTTCCGGTGACAACAACCTTAGTATGTCGGGGCAGTACGGACAACTCCTCCTCACTACTATCTCCACCGCCACCACCACCGCCGCCGCCGCCGCGCGTCGCAGCTCTGAAACTGAACAGAACCCTCCTCCATTTCTTCTTCTATTTCTCACAGCATTATCCGTACACACGATCAGAATAATAATATTATATAAAAAAACCAACTGCTTGATGATGCGAATTACCGATCAAAAACCGGTAACATTAATATTAATAATAATGATGATGATGACAAAATTTGGGGTTTGGGTTTTAGAGAGTGAGAAAACACATGAGAGAGAGTGACATAGTGTGTGTGTTGAATTCTCGTTTTCTTTTTTTGTTTTTGTTGGTGTTTAAATTTGATGGTGGTTGAATCCCGACGAGATGGGTTCGGCGAATGATGGCGCGACACGTGTGAGGCGAGATGGGTGGTTTTACGGTGGCGTGGAGCAATAATGCAATACCACTTAGCGGTTTTCATGGTTTGTGTAATGTTAACTTTTGACTCTTTGACTACTGTTGGTATACACTATAAAGGCAAGGTAGTGGGGTCGCTGGTTAATTACCTAATTGCCCTTTTTTGTTTGGAAATTTACTTTTATTGGAAATATGTGTGTGTTTTTTATATGCCCATTTTTAGGACTTTGAAAGGTAATCTTGTATTTTATTTTATATTTTTTTATTTCGTTTTGTTTTGTGGGTTTTTATAATATAATGTTGAAAATGCTTACACTTGTTTATTTTGGGATTTTTTTTTTGTTTTTTCATGTGTAATGACTTGTGATGATATTATTTTTTTAAATGAATAGTACAAAATTTATTCAAATTGTGCCTCAAGGAGGAGACCACAAGGGCATAAAGGAAAGTAAAAATAAGAAAAAAAAAGTGGATACGTGTTGTGGGTTTATTTCCTAGGACCAAAAGTGGATACTTGTTGTAGGGTTACACAAGTAGGGTTTTATAATCATTCTATAATATGTTATATGGGGGATTTTATTCCTAATTATATTATGTTTAATTATATTATGTTTAATAGCGCTTTAAAGTACTTTATATAACGTAAACAAGAGTTTATGTGACCGGGGATGTTTATTACTTTCACATTACTAAATCACGAGTTTGATCTTCTTGTACTTGAGAGGGTTTTTTGGTAAAAGAATTTGTTGCTTTGATACGAAACCAACTTTCTTATCGATAAAATTAGTGTGATATTGTCATGTATTCAAAGTGTGTTAATGGTATTATCTAAGTGTTGATTGATAGGATGTGAGATATATTTAAGTTTATAAGTTATAAGCTTACAATTCCAATGAGGTAGTGACTAAACAAAAAAAAGTTCCAACTTGAATTATTGTTCATTATCCGAATAAACACGTGGTTCTATCAAAGCATGGGTTTATTTAACCTTTTCCGTATTGGTTAAATTTCAAGTCAATTTATGTTAGACTATACGGTGTGGCAATATAGAAGAGACGTGGAAGCTTCAACTATGTTATAACATCATCCCGGTATTGGTGTCGTGAGCTGCAAATTTTCAACATATTCAACAGATTTCTCTTTACCCATCTATTTTTTCACTACCAATTTTAACATTTTCTTAAAAAATGAAAGGCTCAAGTTCGACATCTTCATCATCTTCGCTTGAAAACCATCTTTTATTATCATCGGATGATGAGGGACCGGAACTAATAATTTCAACTGTTCAAAAAGTGGTTCAAACTATATTTGAAGACGAAAGTTCCTCCTCAGAATATTTGTACGCGATCGAATCACCGCACATGAGTTATCGGTAAGTGATTATTTTTCCCCCAACCCAACATATAATATAAACTTTTAGGCGCCGTTTTCGTATGAGTAGCAGTTTATTTCTAGTAATATCAAAAGATTTAGTAAGTAAATATGAAAAACAAAAATTCAATAAAAAGGGATGCGCATGGTAGCCTTAGATTTAGAATGTTGCAAAAAGTCACAATCCGCGATTAGACAATTGATTTATGGCACAGCTTCCGACATAATCTTATACATATAATAAATAAAAATTTTGGGTAGCACTCAATTAGAGCTTCTCAAATTTAGTTTTTCTCCAAAAACTATGGGTAAAATTTTTTGTATATGGGTTGATGCGGGATCTGTATTATCTTATTATGACCCGAGTATATTTATATGCGCATAGTATGCCTCTTTTGCAAACCCAAATCTGATTCTTCTTCTCCCTCCTCCTAAGCTCTGCAGCTCCGTAACCCTAAGGACGTGTTTAGGATTCCTTCTAAAAAAACTTATTAACTTATATAAGTAATAAGTGAAAAGTTATAAATACTAAATTCTCAAAAACAAATTCTTAACATACAAAATTATCTAAAATAAGCTAACCCAAACACTATAAAAATAACTTATTAAGTTTTATAAGTAAATAAGTTATAATAAGTTGCTCCAAAATAAGGTTAACCCAAACACCCCCTAACTCTCAATCGGCTATGGAGGATGCCTAATTCTGCCGCTCCATAACCCATAATCCTAACTCTCAATTCGCTATCAGGTAATCTTGATTCTGTGATTTGGTGTTAATCTGTTTTAAATTCCGGCATCTGATGACTGTTTTACGTTTGCATCATATGGTGGTCACATCATGCGATGGACAGTGGTGGTGCAAAGTTATGGACGGTGACGGGGAGTAATTTTAGCCCCAATTACCTTTTACTTTTATTTTGGCCTTCATGCAGCTTCGGTAGGCTATGAACACAGTGAAATTAAACATATTCAAGCACATTTTTTAATTGACTAATTATTGATTAGGAAGCTAATGCGTGTAAAGCCTATATATTAGTATCCATTACAATCACTTTAGATTCTAACTGAAAATTGCTTAGTTGGAAGGAGTTCTAAATTACATATATTGATTGGTTTACTTCTCCATGGAAGATGGAAGTGCTCAAATGAAGAAGGCTAAAGAGTCGAAACTATTTCTATAATTTGTTACAGATACATTTTTAAATCTTGCAGATTGCATGATCAAGACATTTTGCTTAGTCTACACCTTAGTATAAAAGTATTTTAAATTAGTATTTATCGATATATAGTGACAATATTATTACAATTAATATTAATTAAAGAAACGTTGTGGTTAGGATCTGAGTTTTAAACTGTTTGTGAATGTTCTAAAAGTGATAAATGAAAGAAGATAAATCAGAAGAACTTACAGCGGTACAAGAAATTTGATTCACAACAATTGAGAGATTGTTTTTATTGTCATGCTTTTCGTAATTATGATTACTTGCATATGACTCACAATCTCCCCATCAGCCTAAGATCAATGATTTGTTCGTACAAAATGTAAGAAAGATAGATTGATTGATATTAGATAAAAGTGATCAAATAGAACAGTACAAGCATTGTTCTATTTATACTACAATCCTAACCACTGAGCATCTTATTGTAATGTCAACATAAAAGTGACATTTAACAAGAAATAACAAACTGATAACATCTGCTAAGCTAACCACTGCTATACACTAAACATTACAAGGACTGATTGAAAACACTGATAATGCATCCCCTGTTGATTTTCAGCAGACCTTTGCTTTGACAGACCTTTAGCTTTGATCTTCAACAGAACTTTGTCTTGGCAGACCTTTAGCTTTGATCTTCAGCAGAGCTTGTCTTGGCAGACCTTTAGCTTTGATCTTCAGCAGAGCTTGTCTTGGCAAACCTTTTAGCTTAAGTCTTCAGCAGAGCTTATCTTCAACAGAGTATAGCTATGGCAGACCTTGAACATTTAGTCTTCAGCAGAGCTTAACGTGGTAGATGTTACATTAGCATTTGGATCAGGGGTTTGTAGTATATTTTGGCTTTCTATCATCTGTTCTTTTATAGGGTTCAATCCCAACAATCTCCCCCTAGAACAGATGATGCCAAAACTAAACTTTATTTCTAATATTTATTTCTCATCAATTATTCCCTTATTTGTCCTTTGAGTTGAAGTTGAAAGACTAGGGCAATCATGTATTCTACATCCCTTTCAAGTTCAAGATTTAGCAAATCTTAGAGATCAGCTGCATCCAAACCATATGTATCCTCCATCTTTATCTTTTGAACTTTACCATCTGACCCGAGCAATGTCAGTTCATGGTTGTCTTTGTTTGACTTCCATTTTAGAATTTTTGAGTCGGATGGTTTTCTTGGGAGTAGGGTTATTTTTTATGAGTTTGGTGATGTTGGTCTGCGTACAAGTGCTGAGAGTGAGGCTCTAAATTTATCACTTGCAGCATTAGTATGAAACAAAAGTTGATTTTTTATTCCATCTTTTCTCAATTCTTCATGCATCCTCTGATCTTCTTCTCCTACCTGCTTTTGCCTTTTTGTTTGATTGAAAGCACTGGTGGACATGCTGGTGGTCGAAGTTAATCTTTTTGGAGCAAGGGTCTGGTTAAGAGCAGAGGTAGTTTGCTCATAGATTCTCGGAACAGAAGGATCCCTTCCTTAATTCTTCCAAACTCCTGTAGGTATCTACCACTTTAGATTCAGGCAATCGAGCAATTTCCCTTGCTGTTCCATACAAAGTATCAACAAGTTCGCCTTTCATTGTTTTGATCTTTAGAGCATGATCTTGACTTTCAGTTTTGGCCTTTTTCCAAACTGGAGGAGTAGGCTTCTTTAAAGAGTCTTTGAGCATTGAACGAATTTGTTCGATTTCTTCTTTAAGCTCATTAGCCGACCAGCCTTTAAATTGTTCCCTTGTTGCTCTATAAGGCTTATGCTTCATGACATGATCTAGGCAATCTTCTTTAAGCTCTTGATCATCAGTGGTTGGCTGTTCAGACGCAGACTTACTTAGCTCCTTAGCAATCTCTTCAAGACTTCTGACTTTACTCAGTTGAAACTGTAAGGATAGTTGTAAAACCCTGTCATCTTTGTCTTTGGATTTGTCTTTAGCTATGTGCTCAACCTGCTTAGCCTTTAGTTGGAGATATTTATCAAGATTTCTAGGCTTTCGATACCCCAGCAAGGAAGGGAAGTCTCTTTTAGCTGGGTCTTCTATTTTAAAGAAAACTTCAATCTCACATTTCACCGAAAACAACTTTGCGCCTATATATGATCATAACCCCAAAAGATGATAAATCAACAATTTTGCGCCTAAACTGAAATGCTACCACCTACCAGAGGCAGAATCATATAGCCGATCCAACCTATTTCAACCCGACAAAATTGCCCCTTGATGTACAATCTCTCTCTTTTAAAAAAAAACATTTTTTAACCAACCCGATCCGGCCCGAAACCCGTTCTGATCTGGACTCGTTTCAACCCGAGCCCATTCCGACCCGAACCCGTTTCGACCAGAACCAAAATAACCCTTTTTTATAGTTGACCCGTTTTGACCCTAACCTATATTAACCCGAAGCCGTATTGACACATGACCCGACCCATTTGTCAGGTCTAGTGTCACGTGTCACACCACGCCACCTTTTTTGCTCCTACGTTACTTTTATGACATGACTACCACATAACGTTTAATGCCCTCTTTTCATACATTTCCACACGGTATGGTCTTAGGCACATACGATTAAAAATACAAATCATAATTTTTTAAATTTAACTAAAATTCTACGTGAATAAGAACTATAAACCTTTTTAATAAGACTTCCTATCAATTAAGTAGTTATATATTAGCCATAGGGTAGGGTTCTAGAGTGAACACTAGGTTGAGAGTGAACTGTGTGAACTAATCTGAGCCATTTGATTATATCATCTAGAGATTTTTAAACAATAGCAAGATTGTAATTATAATGTTGTAACTTCCCTTTAAATTAATTGACAGAAGGGTATTTGTGTTTTTTTGTAAATTGCATTTATTAAACAATATAATTAAAAGTCCTAAAATCTTGCTAGTTTCCGAATATACAAGATACACAGTTGTTAGTGTATACACATGTGTACAGTTTCGATAGTATCAGTTTATACAAGATACACAGATGTTATTTTATACACATGTGTACAGTCTCGTTAACTATCAATTTATACAAGATACACCGCTGTTAGTTTATACACATGTGTACAGTCTCGCTAACTATCAATTTATACAAGATACACAGTTGTTAGTTTATACAGATGTGTACCGACTTTTGATACATCTGTGTATTTTGTATTCCACGACCTAGTTCCGTTAGGAGTTTCATATACGGTTTGAATTCGGGAGGGACAGTTGGTGTCCAGTATCTAGTTCCGTTAGGAGTTTCATATACGTTATTAGCAACTAATTCTACACGAGTTTAAAAGATGAGAAAATTAAGGGATTTTAATTAAGAGAGAGAGAGAGCTAATGTCAATCTTACCCTTTTAATCTAAAAAATAATCAATGGTCAAGATTTGTTCACTCAATTCATTTTCAAAAAATTGTTCACAAATGATCCTAATCCTTTAGCCATATTGACCATGTTATTTTAAGTTATTTAATCAAACTTTGATAAAATTGATTGACTGATGCCACTATAAAGCAATGAAAAATTACACTAGGTGATGATTAATAAATTAATATAATTATAAATTTTTGAATATTCTGTTATGATTTAAAAAATGGTCAAGATTAGTTCACTCAGTTCATTTTCAAGAAGTTGTACACAAATAATCCTAATCCTTTAGCCATATTGACCATGTTACTTTAGTTATTTAATCAAACTTTGATAAAATTGATTGATTGATGACACTGTAAAGCAATGAAAAATTACACTAGGTGATGATTAATAAATTAGTATAATTATAAATTTTTGAATATTCTGATTTAAAATATAAGATAACTAGTGCAATGATTATTAATGGATAAAAATACTTCACTTTTTATATAATAATAATAATAACTTATAAGATAAAAGGTGTTACGTGTTATAAATATATTATTTATTAATGACTATTTATATTACTAACTCTCATATCACATTTATGTTTGTATTAATGCCATAGTGTCTACATATAGTGGTATTTGTATATGATATTAATATCAATGAGAAGGATTCGCATTCCCTTATTTTTCATGTTCTTGTTCTCTACATGATCTATATAGTCTTGTTTTCTCATGTTTATTATATTTGTATATTGGTAGCTAATAGACCATTGTTTTACAACACATTATCAGTACGACCCGCTAACCCGCAAACACAACCCGTTAAGAACTTCTAGCAGTAAGTATTGTCATGGATATAAAACTTATGATTGAGATGGACTTCTCTGAATTTCCATTGGTAAGTATCATCTTCATTTATTTTATTTTGTTTATTTAATGATTAAACAGATTGGATAACAAATAAAGGATAAATATATAATGGAAGATATATAATCAATGGAAGATGTATAAATTACTAAAGTAGTCTTTTGCCTGGATTTCTATTACATTTTTCTTAAATAATTTATTTGATTACCGAGTGAGGTTTTAATGGGGATTTAATTGTTTATCGATAAAAAAAGGATAAGAAGATAAATCAGTAAGTCGTAATAGGATCGGGTCACGTTACGGCTAATGATGAAGCAAACAATGCGATAAAATTGTTGGAGTAAACTGATTAATAGACTATTGAGATTTAATTTTAATAATTACGACCTAATTAATTACTTTTATGAATATATTTTTCCAAATCATATTATAGCTAAATATTTTATAATTTAAATGGTTATGGATATAATTCTATTACTACGTGTTTCTAGAAATTTTTTTGTTTTGTTATATTTGAGTTTTGTATTTCGTATGTGAATGATAGAATCTAGATTAAGCTAGAATCCAGATTTGTCATATATTATTCTTTTCTAGATACCCGTTTGAATGACCTTTATGTAATTGTGAGAAATGCACTCTCATACAATAAATATTTCACTTAGAGAATCAAATTGACGTTTGTGTTTTATATTAAATAACTAATTAAATATATAGTTTAAGTTAGTATGTTTTTTCATCCCCAAATATGTAGTATGAGGGAAATATGTCTTTATAAATAATTTTACTACATATCGGTTTAAACTTTGAAAGTTTTTTATAGTTCAAATGTAAGACAAAGGTTAACTAAATCTGTAGGGGTCTTTAATTGTATATGTGACGCATCTATATTAAAGTAACCATGTTCATTATTATTGATTATATATTATACAATCAGAGAAAATGTCACTTGGACAATATATGCATTTATATTATATTTATAAAATTCAAAAAAAACTTTTGGAATCTATTGACACACATAACAGATTTAAATTCCACTCATTGGACTTGACAGTTTTTCTAGTTCATGCCCTAAAAACAAACTTTACGTCTCACTACATTCCATGAACACATTATACATGATAAATTGATAACTTTTAGTGCATACAAAACGTATTGAAAATGATGTGAAATGTTTTTTTTATTACAAGATTATCATTATTTTAATTTTATTAAAAGCATTATTAGTATGTCTTATATGATGGTATACTATATTGATAATTTTATAATAGTTTCTATGGATATTTGTGAATGTTATTATATTCTTGCTAACATTGTATATGTTTGGGATTAAAAGGCATATATATGTATATAAGTTATACATCTGATAGGTTATATCGTGATACGGTAATACATAAATTATGTATTTCTTTTAAGTAATGAACACATCTTACTTCATTACTTTTTATCAAAACATGTTTTACTTGGGAACAATGTTATAAAGTCATGTTTTTGATATTCTAGCTTTATGTATAAATCGTGTCCTATATGATGTTACTTTTGAAAAAGAACATCAAAATGATCAAAGTTGCGGTATATGATAACACGTTATAAACATGACTAAATTGTGATTAAGATTTATTTATAATATAGCATTGGAAGAACTACCTAAAGCTTGTTATGATTTAATGAAAGCTTGTAAGTATTTAGACTTGTAAATCTTAATGATTCGGTCATATAATTGATGTTATGTGATATGTGATGAGATGATTATTTATATAGCTTGAATAAAACCATTTTTCATTGTCTAACCTCAAATATGCTCTTGAAGTAGCAGGTATGTTAAAGTCTATATAAGGTTTGAAATGACAACCATGAAAGTTATGTGGTTTTAATTCACTCCCTAAAGTGAATGTGATGATATAACGATTCGTGTACAGGTCACACTCATGACTAAGGATATTGTAATGATGCTACCTTGAAAGTTTAGTAGTCATAATCCATTCCCTGAAGTGAATGTGATGATATAATGATCGGTTTAAAGTTTGTGATCATAAAAATTGAGAAAATCATAATAATGATCATGTTAACAATGAGTTCAACCATGTTAATAATATAATGATTATACAATGATCCTTGTAAAGGTTGTGATCATGGTAAATAAGGAAATTGCAATGATCCTCTTGTTAATAATGAGTCGACCATGTAATAATGAATATGGCCACAAGAAGTGGTGCATTAAGGGAGTGAATATACGAAAATAAAATATGGGAAATATGTTATAAGATGAAATTTTGAAATAATAATACATTATTCTCTCGTATTTACTGTCGTGTATTAGACAAACAAGAGTGCACATATATGGTCATAAACCAAAAGTTTATGTCATAATTATTTAATTAGTTGACCACACTGAGTATTGATGATGTGAAATGCATTAAAGAACCATATCTTCTTGATAGTTAAAGATGTCAGTGAAAATTAATTATTTATCAGCTAAAGTAAGTTATAAATCCTTAAATATTCTGGAAATGTTAAAGGATTTGTATGTATCCTAACATGAGACCATTTGGAATTTTGAAATCGATGTATTGTCTAAATGGTTATCAAGTTCGCAACTTGAAGTACTGATCGTTTATGGCTTAGCTAATAAGATAACAAACATATTATTCCATGCTATTAATGATCATTGGCATAAGTGTTATTGTTGAGACTATCACCTAAACGTCTACAAGTGATTGAAAACCAATTGATCATGAGAGCAAAAGGTTCATGTTTATATTTAAATTTACATGTATTCACATCAAGCCAACAAGTTATCATATTTCTTCCCCGTTATAGTTGGTTTTGGTCAAGAACCTAATTTGTCCCTTCAAAGGTTTTTGGTTATATAGCATGAATATTTAAATTCATCCACCACACAACACAAAGATAGGAACTCTAAAAAAATTGAGAATATGTTGGGCATAATTAGTTGTCTATGATTAAATATTTAAAGCCATTAGTAAGAGATTTATTTACGGTTCATTGTTTTTCACTTTAATGAATGAATGTTCCCAACATTCGGGGGAGATAAAAAGGAGCTGCAAAGTGAAAAGTGGAATGAATTATCATGTTATCTTGATCCTCAAACTGTAAACTATGAACCAGAAGTTCAAAAGATAATTCATTTACCAATATAAAAGAATAAATATTCAGACGAGTTCATTGACCTAAATATTGTGACAAAGTAAGTCACAAAAGCAACTGCTTATACTCTAGTTATATTTTGTCCCATAAAGACAACAACACATTTGTAATGAATTTATTACACGTCTGAAGCATGGTAGACTAGTTGATTCCAATAGTAAAGTTCCTCGAAAAATTGAAGCAAGTAATTAAGATGGTCAACTCGATGTTATAGTAATAATATCTCCTGAAGAGATATTAGGCATGATGGTTCTAAAAGAACCTCAGTTACCTGATAATAAAGAGCTCTTAGTAAATTATATCATGTCTAGAAATGTATGGAATCAAAACAAAAATTGACGTCGTTATACTTATGTATATAATATAGCGCTTGAAATGATGAAATGATGAGGATCAAGATTTAAAATCTGCCTATGAATAAATACAAAGAAATGATTGGCCAAAATAGAACGACACAAATGAGGCATAGTTGAATTCTCTATTGAAATGGAAAGCTTTTGAACTAGCAGTCCATACAATAGAAGTTGCAAAATATATCAGATACAATTAGGCCTTTTATGCGAATCAAGAATTTATAGCACAAGGGTTCCGCAAAGACCTATGATTATTAATGATAAGATATATTTATCCTGAGGTGGATGCAATAGCTTTCTAGTATTTAATTATTCTAGTAATACAAAGAGAGAATTGATATGCATCTCATGAATGTTATGCATCACTTGAAACTGAAAGCTACATGAAAGTGCTGAAGGATTTGAATTATGTAATTCATGTAAAGTAAGTTCTCGAGAACAATATGATCATTGTATTTAGATTTGAATACTTTATGATTATTTTACATGTTGGATATAAGTGAAACTTCTAAAGAGTTTCCTAAGGTAGTTGAGTGCTTAAAAGTTAATTAAAAATCTTAATGATGTGTTTCTTATGCACCAACAAACATACATATAAGAAATTGTACTCGGAATAAATAAAGAGAAGGTACAATTTGAATTTTGAAGATATGATATAGAAATCAATATTTAACAAGAAAGTTATATGACAAATCCTAAAGTATGTACACATACACCTATATAGTCAAAGATGGAAAGATGTTTGTGATGGATTATAAATATCTAAGCATAGACATGAAAACCTCAAGAAATGTTCTACAAAGTTTACAAGATATGTATGGACTAAAATAGTCAAGTCGATTTGATATAAGACTCACTGGTGAGCTTAGAGATGAGAAATACATATGGTGTAATTGGTCCATGTGTTTTCATTAAAAGAACAATATAAGGTTTATAAGTATCACTATATATGTTGGTGATGTCATTGACTCTCCCGATGAGATCAAAATGAGCTCAAATATTAAAGTAATAATTTTCAATCTATAAATGGTATTGAAAATTTATGGCTCAATATGTAGAACAAGCAATTATATTATTATCCATCAATCATAATATATGTAGAAGATGGTGGGCATTTTCATACGGACAAAGTTTATGGTGTAAATACATTTAATGATGTCCATATAGTTGATACAGAAAATACCTCTTATCATCTCGTACCAAAGAAGCAAAGATCATTGTCCAAAAATACCATTGTTAAATACAAACTATATTAATATATCTTGCTAGTTATTCACGAACATATATTATGAATTTATTGACAAGATATAATTGGTGTACAATGAGGAGATAGGTAAAACTTATGTTTTCAATACTCTTAAGGAACTTACAATATGGGTTCATATTTTACTAACCCCTCAACAAGTTTGGTTAGTTTTGTAAATGTAGGAAATGCAACAAAACACATTCATGGATTTTATGGGATCTACTTACAAAAGAAGGCAACTAGAGAAGATTATAAATCAATGTTCATTAAAGGATTGCACGTTAAGGGATCAAGCAACAAATCGCAGACTACAAAAGTTTTCAGCAACCTTCATAGATGATTTGCATATGTTACTTAAATGTTACATATTATAATGAGGGGGAGTTTTACACAAGTTGCCCTCTTTTGCCTTCACTAAGTTTTATCCCATTGGGTTTTCTTAGTAAGGTTTTAACGAGGCAACGTACCTAATCCAGAAGTATCAGGGGAGACAATACGCGCTGCACTCTTTTCCCTTAGCTAAGGTTTTGTCCTACTAGGTTTTACTGGCAAGGTTTTTAACGAGGCAGCATCTCCAAGCGTACTGAAAGAATAATGTCCCCTTTCTTTTATCACGTGTGGATAGTCAAGGGGGAGTGTTATGAATATTTTATTTGTTAGTGACTATCCATGTTACCAACTCCCACATCACATTTATGTTTGTAATGCCGTAGTGTCTATATATAGTGGCATTTGTATATGATGTTAATATCAATGAGAAGGATTCTCATTCACTTATTTTTCATGTTCTTGTTCTCTACATGATCTATATAGTCGTGTTTTCTCATGTTTATTGTAGTTGTATATTGATTGCTAATTGACCGTTGTTGTACAACACGTATCTTTTTCTCACCCAAAATTGTAAATCTTTTTTTATCATCTCAAAAGTCAAAAGTCAAAGCGTAAAATTATTTTTAGATAAATATGTTAACAATCATTAACCCCCTAAGAAGTTTATCATTGTGGAAGGCTCGTCAACTATCTTTTAGGGATACAAGTACCTTTTGAAGACGGTGCTCAACTAAATTACTATCTATTTTTTCTCCTTGTTTCAACCCTCGGGTCAAGTCATCAAATTTCTGAAAGGCTCCATCCTAGTTTCTTTTGGGGTCAGGGGGGGTGATGAAGACAGAGAAAATGAATTGGGTGGCATGATTGAAGTTAATATGTCTTATAGACCAAGGAGGGATTGGAACTGGATCGCTCTATGGACTATAATCTAGACATATTAGCCAAATGGTGGTAGCATTTTAAGACAAAACAAAATGCTCTATGGAGTAGGCTAATTTGGTCCATTCGTTACAGTTCGAGATTGTGGAATTCTATTCCTAGGATGCTATCAAATACGGGTCCTTGGAATCAAATAATGGGTATCCGAGAAGATTTGCATAATCAGGCGGTGAACTTGGATGGATTATTTAAAGATTCTTTGGGAGATGGATTGTCTATTCTTTTCCGGCATGATGTGTGAGCCGATGGGTTTAAGTCTCATTAACCTTATTTATGTGTCACATCAAAAAACCTGGGCGAATGACTTCTTGAAAACTATATAAAGACCATTGTCCAAAACCAAACACACATCAAAAGTCATAATAAGAAACACAAACTATCAATTCATAATGTTTGTAAACACCCCATGTCAACTCTTCACCAAATGCCGAAGTTGATTCCATGCCAATGGTCATACATGAAACCTTGACCCAAACCAATACAATCTATTAACGATAACATAAACAAATTACCTAAGTGAATTCATTAAACCTGATTGTTAATTGCTTGCCTGAGTTCTCTAATAACCTCTCTCAAAACATCAGACGAAAATAAACAACGTATAATTATTTTAAGGGCTGCTATGATTTTTGAGTTTTCTTTCCTCCTCAAGTTTATTACACATAACAACTTTGCATTTCAATCCCTCAACATTTACAACTTGACAAAATATGATCCATAGTTTCGAGTGTTACATATGTGGTAAATAGTAATGTAAAAGAGTTATCCAGAAATTTGAAATGGTATTATATATAAAATTCCATAGGTTAGGATAATGAAACTCAATTACAAACAAATGAATATATGTAAAATTAAAAGTGGGGCACATGAAAAAAATTTGAATCATGTATATCACAACCAAACCAAACTAATAAAACCACACCACTATTGTATAAGTGTACATTTAATGCACCAACACCACCATTTGTAAAAGTTAATGAACTACGACCATACGATCAAAGAATTTCATCATTTAAATGTTTAGTCTTTTTCAACCATATTTTAAACTTTATTTTTGGTTTTGTGATTAGTTATCACAGTTTCATTTTTATTTTACAAGTGTAACGCACACTCAAAATGTAATATTGAAAAGTATTTTTCAAGGGTTTTACTGGCAAATAAATAATAGGTCGACTCCTTGATTTTATAGATTGAATCTCGTAGTGTTGTTATCGAGGTGTCGACCTATTATTTGTTTTTCAAAGGTTTTATTGACAAATAAAAATATCAGTAATTGTGTTATAGTAATTTTATATTGAATTCGAAACCCGAGCTTTACCTCAAATTAGTAGTATTCCGAGTGGTTATAAACACTTGTAAGTTATTATAGTAAAAATGGGTAAAATCAGATCTGTGGATCAAAAAGAATTGTAATCTTTCCGATTATAGTAACGGTATAAGTTATTGTTGTTGTAAATGATGTGAACCCCCAATATATAACTTTGTATGACAAATTGTAGCGTAAATTTAGCTTATGGTCGAATCTGGCGTGAGTTTGAGCAAAAGCGTATTTATAGAAACATGAGTCGGGAAATATTGGCCAACACGATATTGTCTATATGACATTCCAAGGTCTTTTGGTTTTGTATTTGTTATAACGAATGTGGTAAGTGGTAACTCATATGGATCCTAGAATGTGATTCCCACAATATTAGCAACATGTTTGGATGAGGTTCTATATGATACTTTGTTTAATCAACTTCTTCTCGTTATAAATACAATTTTGGGTATGTAACAATGAGTTTATAGTAATCGAGTTATTTAAAAAGTTAAAAAATACATAAATTTCTAAAAAATGTAAAGATGTACAATTGTTCTACTGATTCAACTGTTTTATTATATTATGTAAAATAAAATACTATCAGCATTCTGGCCACCGATACAAAATAAGAAGTCAACTATTTTATATTATTATATATAGAGAATTAAAGAATTTTGTATGGATAAAGACAATCGTGTAGGCTCACAAAATTAAAATGATCCTGACAAGATGAAAATGGTCGATGGTCTGGTAGGACCAAAGTGATGTATATGATTGAAACTAATATAATACACGTTTAAAAAATACATATATATTTGTATTTGGGCCCAAGTTATGTAGGTAATTAAATATCGTACAAAAGGTTTAGAAGAAAAATTGAGACCTAATAACTCTTTTTATTTTTATTGCCGTATTTGGCTGAAGTTATTTTAATTAAAGTGGCCTAATGTTATGTAGGTAATTAAGCATTGTACAAAAGGTTTAAAAAAATAAATAGAGACCTAGTAACTCTTTTTATTCTAATTGCACAAATAAAAATTTACGAAAATAAATAGACTTGTACTATGAAGTTTTTATGATAATTTGTTTCCAGTTCAACGTAGTTGATACGATGGGTCAATTTGAGATAATATTTGGTTCACGAATATCAATCATACTTTAGTAGTCTATTATGTTTTGGAAGAAAAATGTGACTTTACATGCCTCGTTAATATGAATATGCACATGTAGTTTTATTTATATATTTTAATATTAGTTAAGTTACAAACTGAGATGTAATAACATGGTTATCATTTTATTCAGTTTTTTTTATATATTTCAATATTAGTTAAGTTACAAACTGAGATGTATTTAACATAGTTATCATTTTTAGTATCTGCAACTTTTATCTATATTATTTAAGGGATGGGTTTAGTTATGAAAATCGTGAAAACTAGACCATTCAAAAGGTTTTTCCGAAATATTTTTTTTCTCAAAAGTCATAAAAAGATCACTTGTTTCAACGGAAAAAAAATAAAAAAAATGTCGCATACCCACATTTATTTACATGAGTCGTAAAAAAATATTTATCTACACCAGTGCGTAAAAAAACTTGCATCAGTCAAAACTACCGACTCGACAATTTTTGTAACACCCCAAAAACGGGTTTGATAATCAAACCACGTTAATATTAAAAAGCGGTTAAAGAACCGTTAGCAGTAAAAGTTAACCTCAAACACGAGGGACCGAAAATGGAAAAAGAGTGAAAGTTGGATATATAAATAAAAACAAAACACACAACAGACACTAAGAGTGTGTTTGTGCGTATAATGGCCAGGGGAGAACAAGGGAGAGCCAAACCCTTGTTCATCCAAGAATCAACAAATTGAAGATCAATTCCAACCTCAAATCAATGCATAAACACATATAAATGATCACCTAAACTAGGGGATCATAAGGTATGTCTCAAAACTTAGATTGGTGAAAATCATAACTTGAGACAAGTAGAATACTTGCAATTAGGTAGTTGGATTATGATCCAAAGATGAAATTAAGTGTATGTGTATGCTTGATTTCGTTAGACATAAAGAAATTATGCACTATTTGATGTAAGATTACTTGTTAGTGAATAACGAGTAGATTATGAAGTTGATTTTGATTATATGATGAAGTTGATGATAAACCTATGTAGAGAATTATGGTACATGGTAGTAATAGGAAGATATTTGAACAATTTGAGTGTTTGAGTACATGTTCATACTTGCCATTAAATGAGTTTTTAATACGATATGAGGAAATTGATGATATATTCATGTTAAATGATGTTTGAATCATCATGTATTTATGAATATTTAAAGTATTTGGTTAAGTTTGATGTTTGGGTAAATTTCATATATATGATGCAAAGGATTGTTTTATGGTGATGAAACAATCCCAAGTTCTTGTATGAGATTGATAGATTAGCATACAATGATTGAAATTATGTTAAACTGAATTAACAATTGTACGAACTTAATAGAAAATTTTAGTTAAAACGGTGGCCTAGAAATGACGCCTACCGAGTATTTGACAAAATGCCTAGGAAAGTTCGTTGAACCTATTTGCGCATTTACATATGTTAATAGACAGTTGACTTTTAAAAAAAAAGTCAAACTAATCTATAATAAGATCAAATAGCAATTTTGATATAAAATGCATAAGATGGGATAGTCATAATAGAAGATGACTAATCTAACCATCTTGCGAATGATGAATGATAGTTTGACGTTTGACAAGCTAGGTGGAAGCATGGGAGAAAGCGGGTCAACGGATCAAGTACGCGGGAAAAAGCATAATTGGATGCAAGGTAAGTAAAGCTTACATCTTTTAAGTAAAACACATACTTGTAGTATTGGTCAAGAAAAATGTAGACTAGTATTTGAAATATGATGTTCCGATGCGAAGTGATTCGGGTCGGAACAAGTGAAAATGGTATAAAACCATGATTTATGGTAAAAAGGGGTAAAACGGTAAATTAGTCATATGATGGTGAATAAATAAAGAGTTTTTGAAACATTACCATATGGTGTGAACCATAATGGGTAATAAGGGGTAAAATAGTAATCCGGTCATGAGTTGATGGATAAATAAAGAGTTTTGAAGAAGAAACCATATGGCGCTTCAAGAACTTCTTGATAAAGGGGTAAAACGGTAAATTAGTCATATGATGGTGAATAAATAAAGAGTTTTTGAAACATTACCTTATGGTGTGAACCATAATGGGTAATAAGGGGTAAAATAGTAATCCGGTCATGAATTGATGGATAAATAAAGAGTTTTGAAGAAGAAACCATATGGCGCTTCAAAAACTTCTTGATAAAGGTTTCATACGTCCTAGTACTTCTCCCTGGGGCGCTCCCGTACTCTTCGTCAAGAAGAAGGATGGATCATTCCGCATGTGTATTGACTATCGCGAGCTTAACAAACTCACAGTCAATAACCGTTATCCACTCCCTCGCATTGACAATCTCTTCGATCAATTCCAGGTGTAACACCCCAAAAACGGGTTTGGTAATCAAAACACGTGAATATTTAAGAGCGGGAAAAAGACCGTAAGTGGTAAAAGTAAACCCGTAAATTAAATAACTTGGAACAAATTAACCTAGTTAATAACATGTATATAAATAGCAAGACAATGAGTTGTAATCTCATTTATAATCAAAACTAAACTTGAGGGACCAAAGCTGCCAAGAAAGGAAACTTGTTTTATTAAAACAAAAATTAACACATAATACACACACTTAGTGTGTATATGTCGATGAGCAGGAGAAGAAACAAGGGGAAACCCTAGTTTCTTCAAAGAATCACCAAATCGAAAGGGGAATTGGACACAATCGATGCATGAACGCATATTATCGATCACCTTGATTAGGGAATCATGAGGTATGTAAAAACTTAGATTGGTGAAAGTTATAATGTGGGACAAATAGAATACTTGCAATTAGATTGTTGGACTATGATCCAAAAGTGAAATTGAGTGTTATGTATGCTTAATTTCGTTAGACATCATGAAATTATGAGATAATTGAGATAAGATTTACTTGTAAGTGATTAACAAGTAGATAATGAAGTGGGTATTGATAATGTGATGAAGTTGATGACAAACCTATGTATAGAATCGCTGTACATGGTAGTACTAGGAAGATACTTAAACAATTTGAGTGTTTGAGTATTATATTCATATATGCCATGAAATGAATTTTTATACGATATGAGGAAATTTATGATATATTCATGTTAAATGATGTTTGAAATAACCATGTATTTATGAATGTTTAAAGTAGTTGGTTAAGTTTGATGTTTGGATCAATCCTATATATATATGATGCAAAGGGTTGTTTAATAGTGATGAAACAATCCAAGTTCTTGCATAAGATTGATAGATTGACATACAATGATTGAAATTTTGTTGAATTAATGTAAGAAATTGCATGAACTTAATGTAGCTATAATGGTGGCCTAAGAATAGCGCTTACCGAGTAATTAACAAAATGCCTTAAGGGGTTGTTAAACTTATTTGTGAGTTTGTATGAGTAAATAGGCAGTTG
The DNA here is from genome assembly GCA_947069175.1 of Scalesia atractyloides. Taxonomy (NCBI): domain Eukaryota; kingdom Viridiplantae; phylum Streptophyta; class Magnoliopsida; order Asterales; family Asteraceae; genus Scalesia; species Scalesia atractyloides. The sequence goes on along the minus strand of CAMTDV010000023.1, from coordinate 10,636,410 downwards.
ACTTTTAAAAGTCAAAGTGGCTTATTATAAGATATAATGATAAATTTGGTATAAAGTCCGTAAGATGAAATGGTCTTGATAAATAATGACAATCTTACCATCTTGCGAAATGATAAAAGGTAGTTTGACGCTTGACAAGCTAGGAGGAAGCTTGGAGAGAAGCGGGTCAAACGGATCGAATACGCGGAAAAAGGCGTAATCAGACTTCAAGGTAAGTAAAGCTTACATCTTTAAAATAATTACTTATGTAGTTGAATAAAACGTTTTGGGATTCGGAACGAGATTCCGAAATATAAAAGTTCCAATACGGACAGATACGGGTTGGAACAAGTGAATATGGTATTAAACCATGATTTATGGTAAAAAGGGTAAAAAGGTAAATTAGTCATGTGGTGACGACTAAATAAGGAGTTTTGAAAAGGATACCATATGGCGTAAGCCATAATGGGTCAAGCGAATTAAGAGATAATTTTTTTAAGCAATATGATCATATAGTGTAAAACGAAATGGGTTAAATAGATGAGATGGCAAATAAGTGCCATATCATAATGACAAATGGTTATGTAGAACGAACAGGTCAAATGGTGATAGTATCACCATTTGACAATGATGACTAATATCGCTTGTTGAATTTTTGTGTTCATAGAAAGAACGTAGCATGATATTTGAACGAATCAATATATGAGCCGAGCCAGGTACGTGTAACTTGTTAAAACTCTCAACAAGGACTTAAAGGTCTGATGAGAATTAAATGAGTCATAAATGAATAATGGATTACCTAAGGTAAGGTAAATCCAATAATCTAATCCGTAAACATTATGTTCTTAAGAACATAATGATTCTACATAGATTATGGTTAAATGTTCATTTTGGTCAAAACTGTTATGGTAAGTCCTTCATCGTAAAAGAAGAGACTACGTTGACCAAAATTCCCTGGAGTGATGAAAATAAGTAAACGACTCTAATATTAGTTTAAAATTGAGTTTTATAATATAATAGACCCTTTCGGTAACGTAAAAGAGAAAAAAGCATAAGCCTTTTGGTTTAATGCCTTTTAAACGGTCTTTTCCGTAAACTGTCGAACTAAAGGGTGGATATTGGATAAAATAAATTTTTGATAATAAAGCCACCACAAATAATATTTTGGTGGGAATTAGATAGATATCCTAGTGTAGAAATGATAAGATAGAAGGTTTGGTTGAAATAAGCGTTGGACTACGCTAAAATAACCAAACGGGTCAAAATAATTAATATATAAAGGTTTGGTTGAATAAAGCGATGTATTTCGCTAAGGCAACTATACGGGTAATAATGGAGTGTTAATACATACCGAAATGGATGCGTAAATGTATAGTTTAGTTTAAATGGTGTTAAAGGGCAAAATCGGAAATAAATGCATAATTCATAAGAAATAAGTACCCGGGTCAAGATTTCGGGTTATATATGTAAGAAAACATTTTACAGTCATTTAGAAACAGGTTTCATAAGAAACGGATATAAATTTAGTAAGTTACGAAAGTTTTCGTAATAAAAACGGCAAGACATAAATTTTTGCTATAGATCACTTTAAGCTACGGGGGCCAGCCGTAGCCTACGGTGGGAAACTGATAAATGAAAATAGGAAATAATATTTTACGGACATGTCACCATAAGTCCCGAGTCATGATTTAAATATTCGGGACTTGAAACGGGTCGAGCGGTCATTAATCAAATCTGCAGCAAATCAGCTGCAGAACGTACCATCGCCGACGGTACAGTCGGCCGTCGCCGACGCCACATCATTGACCGACGCATTAAACCGCTGTCTACGGTAGTAAATCTCCGACGCTGGTTATCAAGGGGCGTCGCCGACGTGGCAAGGTGCCGTCGCCGACGCCACCTTAAAATTTTTAAATTTCTGTTTTGATTTATTTGACTAGTTCGTTAAGTTGTATATTTCGGTAATTTGCTATAAATCTAATATTTAGCAAATTTCCAGTTCAGGGTAATCGCAAGCACTTCCGGATAACGATCAAGGCCGATGAAGAACCGAATACAATCAAAGATCAAGCTTCCACATTTGGTTTCAATATTACGAAACAAAATAGTAAGGACACGTCAAAATGTTTAACATAAATAAAGTTTTTATAATCTCAAAGATTTGAAATGACGTGTAATCGCATTTACCCTTTTAAATACGAAATAGTTAATAAAATTTCAATATAATAAGATAGGGTTTTACAACAGGGTGCAACATGCTTTTCAAAGATTGATCTCCGCTCTAGTTATCATCAACTTCGAGTTCTCGAAGAAGATATACCCAAAACCGCATTCCGCACACGTTATGGACACTACAAGTTCGTGGTCGTGCCTTTTGGGTTGACTAACGCGCCTGCCGGGTTCATGGATTTAATGAACCGCGTGTGTAAGTCGTTCCTTGATCGTTTTGTTATTGTCTTCATCGATGATATTCTCATCTACTCCAAGACGAAAGAAGAACATGGGCGACATTTGCGTCCTATTCTTACGCTTTTGCACACCGAAGTCTTTATGCCAAATTATCCAAGTGTGAATTTTGGCTAAAAGAGGTTCAATTTTTGGGTCACACCGTCAACGAACTCTATTCATGTTGACCCCGCAAAGATAGAAGCTATTAAGAATTGGGTTGCACCTAAATCACCTTCCGAGATTCGTTCGTTTCTTGGTCTAGCTGGGTATTATCGTCGTTTCATTTCTCGAAAATTGCCGTTCCTTTGACCTCTTTGACGCAAAAAGATAAACCTTTTGTTTGAGGTCCCAAACAAGAGGAGTCTTTCCAAATACTCAAGGACATGCTTTGTATGCTCCTATCCTTACCCTTCCCGATGGTAATGACGACTTCGTCGTGTATTGCGATGCTTCTAACCAAGGCCTTGGTTGCGTCCTCATGCAACGGGACAAGGTTTTCGCTTACGCGTCGAGACAACTCAAGATACATGAGAAAAACTATACTACGCACGACCTTGAACTTGGTGCAGTCGTTTTTGCATTAAAGATTTGGTGACACTACCTTTATGGTACAAAGTGTACGATCTTCATCGATCATAAGAGCCTGCAACATATCTTTGACCAAAAAGACCTCAACATGCCGCAACGTCGTTGGGTGGAATTGTTAAACGACTACGACTGTGACATTCGCTACCCTACTGGCAAGGCGAATGTTGTAGCCGATGCACTTAGTCGTAAGACTCGTGTGAAGAGTGTTTGTTGTCACAAAACCGTGGGAAATTTCCACCATCTGCTTCGAGATACGCAATATTCAACCATTAACGAGGGCAACCTTGAAACTGAGTTGAATATCGGCGACAAAACACCACTTAAGCAGAAGAACAATGGTATCCTGTACTATTATGACCTATGTGGATTCCTGATCATGGAACTCTTCGAACCACTTTGATGGATGAAGCTCATAAATCCCGATATTCCGTGCACCCTGGCGCTGAGAAGATGTACCATGATCTTCGTACGTCTTACTGGTGGCCTGGAATGAAACGTGATAACGCTCTTTACGTGTTTAAGTGTCTGACATGTTCCAAAGTCAAGGCAGAACATCAACGCCCCTCTGGCCTACTCGAACAACCTGAAATCCCAGTCTGGAAATGGGAGAGTATTGCCATGGATCTCATCACGAATTTGCCTCGTACTCCTTCGGGTTATGATAGCATTTGGGTCATCATTGATCATCTGACCAAATCTGCTCATTTCCTTGCCATTCGTGAAGATTACAAAGTCGAGAAATCGGCTCGTATCTACACAAGGGAGATCATCAGTCGTCATGGTACGCCCATTGACATCATTTCAGCTCGTGACGCTCGTTTCACCTCCCGCCTTTGGCAAACTTTTCAATCCGCCCTTGGCACTCGTTTGAACCTTAGTACCGCTTTTCATCCTCAATCTAACGGTCAGACTGATCGTACCATCCAAACTCTAGAAGATATGCTTCGATCATGCGTAATCGATTTTGGCGGCAACTGGGATTCACACTTACCCTTGGTAGAATTCTGTAGTACAACAACTATCACACAAGTATTCAAATGGCTCCATTGGTAGCATTGTATGGTCGTAAGTGCCGTTCACCTATTTGTTGGCACGAGATCGGAAACGTACAACTCACCGGTCCCGAACTGATACAAGAGACGATGGACAAGATCCTACAAATACGTGATAATCTCCTTAAAGCTCAAAGCCGACAAAAGAGTTACGCTGATAAAAGACGCAAGCCTTTGTAATTCAGCATAGGTGATCTTGTGCTTCTCAAGGTGTCCCCTTGGAAGGGCGTTGTACGTTTTGGTAAGAAAGGCAAACTCGCTCCTTGCTACGTAGGTCCTTTCTAGATTCTCGAAAGGATTGGCAAGGTAGCGTATAGACTGGATATACCTCAAGCACTCAGCAATGTTCATCCTGTGCTCCATGTTTCAAACCTAAAGAAATGTCTTGCTGAAGAAGGACTTCAAGTCCCACTCGAAGATCTTCAAATCAACAATACATTACACTTCATGGAAAAACCGGTCGAGATCATGGATCGAGGAATCAAACCATTGAGGCGCAGTCGAATTCCCATAGTCAAGGTTCGATGGGAAGGTAAACGTGGCGCCGAATTTACTTGGGAACTCGAAAGTGATATGAAGACTAAGTATCCGCACCTGTTCGTTACACCTTCCTTTGAATAAATTTCGGGACGAAAATTCTTAAAGGAGGGGAGACTGTAACGCCTCGCTTTTTCATACTTTCCTTACTTAGAAAGTGTAATCGTATTTCTATTTCTGGAAACTTGTATTCGTATTCCTTTTCCTAACTTTGTAATCCGAGACTTGAATCATAATGAAACTTATACTTGATACATATTGTCTTATATGCATTCAAACGTTTATTACATAACTGATACTTGTTATACGCATTCACACTCGACACTTATACGCGATATATGCTTAAACAATGCAAAATTGGTAAAATAAACTCAGTTAAGGGACTAAAAGTGACAAAAACCAAAGAAGCTTCTGGAATAGCCCACCTCGCGGCCCACGACCGAACTCCTGTTAATCTCTCGCGGCCCGCCAGACCGCTAGCGGCCCGCGACCGAGTCACCTTCCCCTCTCGCGGCCCGCGAGAGGGGCATGATCCGGAAATGTTGGTTTCAAGCTCATGGATTGGCCAATTTTGTGTTTTCTCCATTTGATACCCCTCAACTAACATCCTCCCAAGTTTACCTATAAATACCCCACTCCATCTCCTCTCAAATCTCACCTCAAATCATCTTTTCTCTTCTCTTCTCTCTAAGCTCTAAGAGCTCTCTCTTCTCTAAAAAGATCAAGGCTTCAAAAGTGAGTTCTAACTCACCTCTATCCTTTTGATCTTTCTTCTTTCTTACCACTTGAAATACCTTTGGAATGTCTCCATAAGTCTTCCATGGAAGACCAACTTGGAACAACACCATGTCTAAGGTCCCAAGTGTAGGAATCGTTTGGTTTTAATAGGGTTTTACCCACAAGTGTTGTATCCTTCCAAGCTTGTTCTCGAAGCAAGACTTGAGTTGGCAGAGTGTGATCACTTAGAAGCCTTGGCTATCCTACCTTCGATCCACCACCCCACTTGATGTTTCGTTTACTTTTGTCTTTTACTTTTATGTTATAACTTACTCACGACCATCATTGACGTCCTTGTGACGACTTGTATATTGGTAATCTATACAAGAGAGATTTTAAAAGGAAGGTTATTCTCCTACCTCCATGCATGACTTCTATGAAATTACATGATGCTTATGATTTACTTATTACGTATGCTATATAATATATGTATATATCCGCTAACCGAACTCTTGATGGTAATCAAATGATTGTCCGTCATGGTACTAGGTTACATCACCTACGTGCTTAATCTCTCGTTACGATTCTAATGGGTGACCTAACCCATGAAAACACATCGACCTGAATGGGTCTTATAGTGTCAAAAACGAGTATTAAGTCTAGATGATTATTTTCTCGTATACATATTTTATCGTATTTAAAGTTCCTAATCCCCCATTATCGTTCCTATACTTACCAACCTACGTCTTCCTCTTGTAGGGTAACTCGACGCTCATCCCATCCACCAACCACCTTCACGGACTTGTCAAGTTTGAAGACTTAGCAAAACCGTGAGTACACTCGACCCACTTTTCGTTTACAACACTTTTGGGTGTAACATGTTTACTTATACCAAAACCACAACACTTAAACTTTATGAAATGCACCAACAATACTATACACATGAATACTTGATACAATTACTCGATGCTTATATCTTGGACATTCTTTATGTGATACTTTAGTTATTAACTTGTTTTAAGCCTTCGTTTGACATGTATAAGCGCTTTAGGAAGTAACGCATCCCCCTCCATCGTGTAATCTTGAGGCCATGTTAAAACATCGTGATTGTGTTAATGGTTTGACTAGTAGTATTACATGCCATGTATATGCTCTTGTAAGATCATAGTTTCCATGAGGATTTGTTTAAACTTTATTCGTATACGTATGCTATGCTTAAATGTTTGTACTCGCCTTTACTTTTGCATTGAATTGTATTTTAAAACATGTTACAGGTTGATGAAGAGGATGCTATGAAATCAAATAGCAAGGACTTAGATACACACATTTAGACGTTTAGGTTAATGTTGTTGTATTAATTTTGTAGTATTGTGTTATTGTTGTATTTGTTTCCATGTTGTATTGTTGACAATTATTTCCTGAAATGAAATTCGACTTTATTTAAATATTGTCATTATTAGCGTTGTGAGCAATGAGCAATCTATTCCGTCTCACTCCGATGTTTCTGCCATTGGTTGGGGTGTGACAGGTCAAGCGAATTAAAAATCTTTTAAGTAATATGATCACACAGAGTGAAACGAAATGGGCTAAATGGGTGAGATGGTAAATAAACGCCATCTCATAATTGATAAATTGCCATTTAGGCTAAACGGGTCAAATGGTGATATTATCACCATTTGATAATAATGATTAATGGTCGCTTGTTGAATTTTTGTGTTCATAGGAAGAATAGAGTATGACTTGCATCGCTATTATATAGCAACTAATAAACCAAGTTATTAAAACGAATCAATGCTATGAGCCGAGCCAGGTACGTGTAATGGGTCAAACTCTCAAAGAGGACTTAAGATCCGTTGAAGGTTAAATGAGTCATGAATGAACAATTGATTACTTAAAGTAAGGTAAATCTAATAATCTAAATCGTGGACCTTATGTTCTTAGGAACATAACGATTTTAAATAGATTATGGTTAAATGTTCATATTTGGTCAAAACATGATATTGAAAGTCCTTCGTTGTAAAAGAAGGGCCTAAGTTGACCAAAATGCCCTCGTGTGGTAAAATAAGTAAACGACCCTAAGGGTAGTTTAAAAATGAGTTTTATAATTTAGCAGACCCTTCGGTAGTGTAAAAGCGAAAAGCATAAGCTTTTTGGTTTAATGCCGTTTAAAGGGTCTTTTCCGTAAATTGTCAAACCGAAGAGTAGAAATTGGATAAAATGAATTTACAATAACAAATCCACCACAGATATAGTTGTGGTGGAAAATAGATGGATATCTTAGTGTAGAAATGAATAGATAGATAAGGTTTGCTTGAAGTAAGCGTTGGATTTCGCTAAGACAACCAAACGGGACAAAATGATAAAATAAATAAAGGTTTGGTTGAATAAAGCAATGCATTTCGCTAAGGCAACCATACGGGTAAAAATGGAGTTTTCATGCATACCGAAATGGATGCGTAAATGCGTAGTTTGGTTTAAATGTGGTTAAAGGGTAAAATCGGAAAATATGAGCATAAACCGAGAATGGAAGCGTAATTCATAAGAAATAAGAATTCGAGTTAAGGATTTCGGGTTGAATATGTAAGAAGACATTTTACGGATATTTAGAAACAAGTTTCATGGGAAACGGATAAAAATTGAATAAGTTACGAAAATTTTCGTGATAAAAAAAAACGGTAAGACGGAAAATCTTGCGGCAGCCCACCTCAAGCTACGGTGGCTGTCACAACCCCGACCCGCAGCGGAAAAGGTGATCGGGGCATGATTGAGTTATCATCAAAGCTCATGACATTTATTATAACGTTTCATATTTATTATTACAATTTAAAGGGAAACATACAATCATAATTACATCAGATCCTACACATCATTCTAGACCTCATTATTTTCTTCTAAGGCATTTCCTATGTTTTCCTTGCTTCATCCTGTTCACCTGTATCATGTGTAAAAATGGTTTTTGGATCAACAAAAGTTGGCGAGTGAATCCTATGAAAAACATTTGAACAAGTTTATTGAATTGATTATAAAATAAAGTGCACAACCACATATGAGTAAATATAGATGTAAACTTATTCACAAATCACTTAATAATAAATAATGCACACACATACAATAATAGATTGTTTTGAGGCACGCGTTGCTCAACTCGTCTCCCACGAGGAACTGATGGGCCTAATGAATGAGTTTTGAGGCACGCGTTGTTCTACGAACTGATGGGCCTAATGAATGAATTGCATACAACTTGACAATATGAAATACATAACTACAACCAATATTTACATACTAAGTTTAGATCACAATATGGTATGGCACGAGTTTAAACAAACGAGTTAATTTTTGTGACACATGACACACCGCAAAACGTGTAATTAAAAAGGGGAGTTGTAAGATTCACTCACATTAGGAGCGTTCGGTTGATGATGTTGAATGCGCACGAAGTTTGATTTAACCACGAGTGAAACTAACCTAGATAATAACATAATGGTTCGGTAAATAAACGATTTTATTAATCAATTTTAGTAGGATTATTGGATATATTTTTGTGAGTTTAAGGCTATTTTCTAACTTTAAAAATGTTATTTTTAAGTATTTTTAATTTAAATAAATAAATAAAAGTAATAAAAAATGTTTATTTTTGACTGTTGACCATTGACTTGTTTGACCGTTGACTTGTTGACCGGTTCGGTCGTGTATATGACATGCGCTGGGTGAGACTCGAACCGGTGACCTCCCGTACGCGTGCACGCAGCTCTACCAACTGAGCTACGTGTCTAACCCGAAATATTTCTGTTTTTAATTATATTTATATACTAATTGAATTAATCCGAAAATCATTTATTTTAAAAACGATTTTTAATGTATCGCTCGGTGCTCTCCACAGGTCTCGAACCCGGGACCTGTGGGTTAGTTTGGCACACAGTCCACCGCTGGACTGTGTGTCTAACTTGGTAAATAATCTGGTTTTTATTATACTTATATACAAACTGGATAAATTCATTTCTGTCCTTATATAAAAAGTTTGATAATTGCCAGAACCGGTGCGGTAGTCTGGACTCGAACCCGCGACGTATGATTTAAACGCGCACACAGTCCACCACTGGACTGTGTGTCTATCTTGGTTATTATTCCGGTTTTCATTAAACTTAAAATCTATTTGCGAGTGAATCCGGTTCAGTTTTAAAAAGGAACATTTTTATTAAGGCGAGTGTGCGTGTGACAAGAATCGAACTCGGGACGTATGCGTGTTTATTTGCACACAGTCCACCGCTGGACTGTGTGTCTAACCCGAGATATAACTTGATTTAAATTATATATATATATTACTGAAAACTTCATCTTCTTCGTTAAGCTTAATCCAGAACTAATGTCCGACTGGTTTGACGATTTAATCAAGTTCTTTAGTGTGTTGTGATTAATTACATATGAGATTAATAAAAAGAATGAGAGAGATTAGGTATAAGATATACCGACAGAGATCCCCTGTTTCGCCGGCGAGTTTCCGATTACAGCAGGTTATTCCGGCGACGTGTGTCTTGCGGCAGAGGGTCTTCAGGAAGCTTGAGGTGAGTGTGGGTGGCTTCGGTATGAGCTCTAGGTGTTCTGTTTTTAGAGTAAGGCACAGAGGTGAAGGGGTTCGGTTTTCCGGCGAGTTGCAGAAAGTTTCCGGCGAGTGAAATTACGTTGAGAATGGGTGTGATTGTGAGCGAAAAGGCTATCAGAGGTTAGAGGGTGCATTTATAGGAAAGAATCGAGATGCATGTGGTCTGATTTCAGTCTTGATTCGTCGGTCAATAAGTTTTTCCGGCGGTTATGACCAAAGTCGCGGACTGGACATTGGTTATAACCGATGTTAAGGTTAATGCTTTGGTTAAATCAGAAGAAACCGTCCAATCTCGGCGAAATCGTCGGGATTTTCGACGACTGCGATTTGGGCGCGTCAGTTTGAATTCGAGATTTATGTTATGTATTAATTGTTTTAATATGAACACAAACAACACAAGTGGCGGAGTGGTTGAGCGTGTGGGAGTTAAGACTTGGAGCTTAACCCGGCTGACCCGGGTTCGAAACCCGGCATCAACAATATATTTTTATTTCTTTATTTTTGATGAATTTTCAAATATAAATTATATATTCCAATATACTTATTAGTTATGTATCGTTTAAAATTAATTTGAGCATTAAATACGTAACGAAATTTTTAACTGATTGTTCGGTTATTAAACAAAGCGGGTTTGGTAAATCCGGTTTTGACGGATGTTACATTGGCCAGGCGTAGCCTACGGTTGACAACTGTTGAATGAAAACAGGAAATAGTGTTTTACGACGTGTCACCGTAAGTCCCGAGTCGTGTTTTAAATGTTCGAAACTTGAAACGGGTCGAACGGACAGTTAACAAATCTGCAGCACGCCGACCGTACAACCGGCCGTCGCCGACGCAACACTTTTGTTCGACGCGTTAAACTACTGCCTACGGCAGCCTTGACCCGACGCAACTATTTGTATGGCGTCGCCGACGTGGCTATTGTCACACCCTTCCCGCAGCGGAATAAAAGTCAGGGCATAATTGGGTTATCACCAAAGCTCATGATATTTACTAAGATGTTTCATATTTATAAAATTCAAATTACAAACTTGAATATCCAAAAACAAAATTCATACAATTACAAAAGAAAATGAAACTATAAATTTATTCCAAAGCATAAGCTTGTTTATTCTTCTAGGCCATCCTAAGTGTTTCCTGTCTCGGCTGGATCACCTGTATCATGTGTAAAAACAGGGGAGATTTTGGGTCAACAAAAGTTGGCGAGTGAACCTTGATAAATCATTTTGGACTAATTTCTTGTTTTATTTATTAAAGAAAAGTCGTGCATTAATCACATGTGAGCAAACATATATATATAAACAATCACAAACCACTTCGGATGAGTATATGACATGAATGATGATGTATTTGAGATCAAGGCTCAATCAAACGGAGCCGATCTAATGAGGCTCCTGATGCTCAACCCGTATCCCACGGGGAACTGATGGGCCTAATGAAATGCGTGTACTGAAATGATAAATTTAATCTACATATAATTCACACAACAATCAATACACATTTGATCATTGATATGATGTATGCACAAGTGTTTAAATAAAGTAAAAGAATAGTACGACACATGATACACCCCAAAACATGATTAAAACGGGGAATTGGTAGAGATTCACTCACAGTGGATGCGTTTCTTGATGACGATGAATGCGCACGAATATTATGATTCAACCGACGAGGGAAAACTAACCTAAATAATAACGACATGATTCGATTAAATAAATAAATTATATTTGAGATTATTATTTTTAATTAGTGCTCTTTAATGAGATTTTTAGATTTATTCTTGTGAGTTTAATGCAAATTTTTAACTTTAAAAACCTTATTTTTAAGTATTTTTAAATAATTTTTCAATTAAATAAATAAATAAAAAGAAACAAAAATAAATAAAAATGGGTTGACTTTGTCAGGTTTGACCGGGTCTGACCGGTCAGACAGCATGTATTCCAGGCGGCGAGTGAGGTTCGAACTCGGGACCTCTCGTATACGTGCACGCAGCTCTACCAACTGAGCTACGTGTCTAACCCGAAATATTCTCTGTTTTAATTATATATATATACTAACTAACTTTAACCTTATTTAGTTTTTATTAAAAATGATTTAATATGGTCGAACCGGTTACAGAAACCCGGAATCGAACTCGGGACCTTCGGTTCGAGTGCACACAGCCCAACCAGTTGGGCTGTGTGTCTAATCTGCTTAACTACTGGATTATTTTCTTCTTATATATATACTGTGAATTGATCTGAATAGGTTTTAAAAATGTTGGTTTTATTTTAGCAAGTCGGAAACATGCGTGATTCGAACCCGGGACGTGTGTTTTATATTTGCACACAGTCCACCGCTGGACTGTGTGTCTAACCCGGTTAAATACCCGATTTTAATTACATTAATATACAACTTAGGCTTCGTCTTCTTCACTAAGAAAAACACATAACAGTGAACCCGACTGTTTTGCTTAATCGACCAACAAACTTATACTCGATTGAAATGGAATAGAAAAAAATAAAGATTAAGTAATATGATATACCAAAACAGAGAGTTTTCTTCAGATTTCTGGCAAGTTTCGTCGACCCTGATTTACGATTTCCGGCTGAATGAACTGATTTAACAGTTTTGATTATTGATTTGAGCAATTAAATTATCAATCAAGAGATAGTAAGGAAGTTTAGACAATTATACCGTCTGAAGAACAACTGCGGTTTTCTGATCAGTGATTCCAGCGATATTCCGGCGAGTGAGAAAATCTCCGGCGACGTGCTTTGGAAGGAATAAAGCTTCGGAAAGAGAGTGCGGTTCTGAGCGAAATGTTTACAAGGAGTTTGAGTGGGTATTTATAAGGGGGACAGGCCGATTGGGTTCGAATTAGGGGTCAAGATTCGCGGTCAATGATTTCAAACAGTTTTGACTGAAATTGAGTGCCAGGCAACGGTTATAACTGATGTCGAGATCAGTTTATGCGTTTCAGTCAAAGGAAAATAGCCACATTTGCGGAGTTTCGGTTTTTCCGGCGATTGCGAGTTCTGGGCGCGTTGATTACAGGTTTTGACTTTCGATTTTTTACTATAAGTGTTATTTGTTTCGGTATATAACACAAATGATGTGTGTGGGGAGTGGTGTGGTGTGCGTGTGTCTTCGCGGGAGACCCGGGTTCGAGACCCGGATACCCTGTTTTATTATTATTTTCTTATTATTATTATTTTATTAATTATGGTTTTTAAATTCTAAAATATTTATTAATTATGTATTATTTAAAATAATCTAAACAATAAATACGCAACGAACTTATAACTGAATATTTGATTATAAAACGAAGCGGGTTTTGAAACCCGTTTTTCGACGAATGTTACAGCTATATGCCGTCGCCGACACCACCTCAGAAATTATATTTTCTGAGTTGATTTTTTTATCAAGTCGATTATGTTATGCTTTCGGAAATTTGTTATAATACTAATAATTTTCAAATTTCCAGTTTAGGGTAATCGTTAACACCTTTGGATGACGATCAAGCTCAATGAGGAACCGAACATGATCAAAGCTCAAGCTTCCGCTATTGGTTACATTGTTATGGAACTAATCAATGACGATATGTCAAAATGTTTAATGTTGATAAAGTTTTAATAAAGCCGAAAATATGTAGTGACGTATATTCGCATTGGCTCGTTTAAATGCGAAATTTTTAATAGAAAGTTAGATAATTTAAGATGGGGTCTTACAATTTTTTTAACTTTTTTTACAAGTATTTTCATCTACGTTTGTGCAAAAAAAAATTTGGCCCAACTCGCGCTGGAACAAAAAATTTTCACGGTTCTCGCAACTCGTGATGGTTTTCATTTGAACCGAGCCCTATTGTTTAAAGTATATTATATAATAAGTTATAAAGAAAGAATAAACTTTAAAGATTGATTAGATATAAAGGTAACCTATATGTAGACGAATATATCGAAAATGACATAAATATATTAAAAATGTTAGTAATATATATAAAAAATGATATAAACAGATTCAAAACTAAGTATATAATGGAAATGATAACAACATTAAGAACAGGGATTGTTTGAACATAAAATGTGTCGAAAATGATCGGAAAATACCGAAAATTATTTGGTGTTCCATGGTTTCATAGTACAATGTGATATTATAAGTTCTAAATATTGCAAGCATTGTGATGTATTTTCCGCTTTGGTTTAGTTTGCCATCATGATCGCATGAACATAAGCATGATTCTGCACTTAGTTGAGTTACTTCGTATATGTATAAGTAGTTATGTTCAACAATTGCGATATAATCCATCTATGAACTATCATGTTAGAATGATTTTATGTGTGAGAATGTGGTACATCAAATTTTGGTAATTTTTTTTTTGCCAATTTGTGTATTGATATATGTCAATTTATACTTCATCACATTATATTTTTTATGCTACGGATATTATAAGAAGGGTGTCAAAATATCTATTTAGATACGGTTTAGCTTGTAAAAACGTTTTCTTTTTCAAGTGAATTAATATAAAACATTGTATGGTATAATTTATTGAAAGAAAATATTAGACTCTACATAAAAAGATATATATATCATGTCTCTCCCATGGTAGACATATGTGTAAATTTAAGATAAATTAAGGAGTATGACTAAGGGTGTATGAAACATATAAAACAAATTGAAAACATGGCATGCGCACATAATTAAATGTCACTAAGTTATTCTTCTATGCGTGTGGTAATAAAAAATGTATGGTGCTTAGCAAATAAGTAAACCATGACATGCACTAATCATTTACAAAACTGACACACAATGGATCAAAAGAAAACCCCCAGTTCTATCCAATGTAGCACACATATTATGAAGGTCTACATCATCGATTTAATTTTATATGTACATATATATCACGATGATGATAATAACCCTCTAAATAGACCATCAGTCTTCAATTGTTTTGGTCTATAATCTATATTTACACATTACAATATCCAACTCTTTCTACACACAACTTACAATCCATCTCAGAAGAAGCTGCTTTTATACAAAATTTCTAAAATCTATACTTTATCTAGGCCTTCAACTGATTATGATTAGCATTCAAACAAAATCATCAGCTTACTTGTTCGGTTAGAATGCCAAGAAACATAGATACTTAATCATCTTGCGCCTTTTGGTTCGATTGTTAGATGATGGTGGCTGTGGTGGTTGTGATGGTGGTGGCGGTGCTGTTGACGACGATGGTAGTGTTGATGATGGAGTTGGTGACGATGGTGGTGGTGACAATGGTGGTGGTGATGATAGTGGTGGTGGTAGTGGTTGTGACAGGTCAGCCTCGTTTGACGTGCCCTTGTCTTCAGTGGTGGGATTTGTTTCGGAAGTTTGTTCTGTACAAGGTTCGGACTCGTTGACTTGGTCAACAGATCCTGTGGATAAAAATTACAAAACAACATGAGAAATAAAACGAAGATGTCAGATCAAACATATACACACGATAAAATAGCATACCTAAAGTGGTTGGTTGCATAACCACTTGCGTTAACTCTGCAGGTGCAGAGAGATTCAACTTGATTCTTGAATCTTGATCAACAATGTCATCACCTAGTTCACGCAATAGGGCATCCGAATCAAATAACTCTTCTGATGTCATACTCATTGTCATACAGCTTGAATCAGCAGAACTGGTAGTACGCGATAGCGGGGTTGCCAGATCATCTAACTCCAAGTAATCACCCTCTGAAACATAATCAATATTCTTCACAAGATCATCACTTTTAGCACTGTCATCTACCAAAAACACCCTGCATAAAGCTCTAGGATCCTGCATGTTATCCAACCAAACTTGCAATTGAATAGTAGGTCGGATTAAAGATATTATTAAAAAAGAAAATGTAATTAGATTAAGTACATGTATATGTGGTCTAAAAGATAATACGCATACCAGTTTACTAGTGTAAAGTTCAGTTGTCGTGTACTCTTGCATCATCCAATTCGTCTTTTGCAAATGATGGACCGGGCCTTCGTAGAATTGAAGAGTTTTTCTCAAACCGACGATCAAAGTAGTCGAGTATACCTTACAAGCCTCCCCTGTTGACCTCCAGAACCCGAATTTAGTATCTATTTTTGACCCAGACGAGAAGTACCACATGTCAGCTGCAAGACATTTAGCAATTTAATAAACATACACAGGTAAAAAAATATGTTTTAACTTATAAAATATAATATGATACTAACCAGGGAGATTTGAGGGGGGGTATTGGTAAGGATCTACGTCAGAAAGTACATTTTGCGGCGGAGTATGTCCACTTTGTAGTTGCATCAATAACTTACATATGGTTTCATCTGTTGAGTATATATCGAGTTCAACTGCAGCAGAAGGAATGGGTGCTGGAGGACACATGGCGAATTGGACTTGTGTGGGAGAAGGTCAATTCTACATAGAAAATGAGGTGTTAGATAAAATGGCATTGAGGATATATACTGGATCGCCAATACTATTTTCCAGAATCATACACTGGTGATACAGAAAACAAGATTGAAACAGTGGAGATTCATACATCGAAACTAACGGTTGATGGATGAGGTGTTAATATCTATCATATTAATTGCATCATTTCATTACTATTGAAGCCCAAATATTAAATTCAAAATTAGAGCTTCTAAACCAACAAAAGAAAAAAAAAACATACAGCAAACAATCTATCATAGTGGTTTGTTGTGCTTGTATCCCATTCCCACCTCAAAGATATTAATTTCAGATGACATAAATGCGTAATTACACTGTTAACTAAAGCAATTAAATGTAAAATTCAACATCAATCTCCAAGATGATCACTTCCACCACAAACTAACAAACTAAAAACAGAATTCAAGAATATCAATCTCATACATCACACACTCATACGTCTTTTCATCAAATTCAATCAGTAAAAAGGAAAGAGAAAAAACTCTTATTAGTTGAAAGTTATTAGATCATGTACTTTTAAAGCTAGTGCCTGTATCCACCCAAATTACCTAATATATCAGTCAACACTATAAAACCTACCAACACAAAATCCCCAAAACGACAATTCTATCATAAAATCATTCAATACAACAAGTATATCACCAAACACACCAATAAATAACCAACAAACAAACACCTAAACATAAATCCAGTACCAAATCACCACCAAACACATCAATACCAACACATCAACATATAAACACTCAAATAACACCAGTAATCTATTAACCACTACTCGTATAACTAATAAAGAGTAACGAATAACACAAAATCGAGATGATCGGACATTCAATCACACACGAACAGACAGAAAAGGTAACAATACGGTTGACCGGGTCAAAATTAGGGTTTTTTGTGCGTTTTGAGTGTAGATACAGTGACAGTGGGGTGATCGTCGGAGATGAAGGTTACCTTCGGAGAAGACGACGCCGCCTTCAGCTCCGCCGTGTGTCGTTTGACTCTGGATCGGTGTGTGTGTGTTGCTTAACGAAGTGAATGAAGTGTGAGTGATTGGGTTAACTAGGGTTTTGTAGTGGTTAGTTTTGGAGATATCCTCCTTTAACACGTCTCTTCCCGGAAAAAGGTAAAATAATTGAGAGGAAATTTCATATGTTTTTTAACAAATTTAAAATCTGTTTTATAGTGATGTAATAACATATTATGTGGACTTATTATTAATTTTGTTGTTTTTAGATTAGATTGTGTTATTCCCGTGGTCGTATTTAACAACAGGTTGAGGGTAGAGATGCACAAATCGGGTTAGGGTTTTAATCTGAACCGGTTTCAAATCGGGTTGAGGTTAGGATGAAAATATTCAAATCAGGTTGGGACTCAAATCAGGTTAGGATACAAGAGAACCGAACCCTACGAAACTGATTTGGGTTGGGTTGGAACCGGGTTAGGTTATCAAATCAAGTTTAACCCTATTGCCCAACCCTGTTAATATAATTTCTCAAAAACAAATATTATATACATAAATAACTTAAAATGTATACTTTATTGGGTTTTTATAAGTAAACTAAAACACACGAAATACATTTTTTTTACGTTTCACATTGTCTTTGGTAGGTTCGGTAAGCAATAACCCATATTGACGAATGACTACTCACTTTCAATTCCATAGTGCTTTGGGAGTGTTTATTTATTTTTTTTTTGCGTTTTTTGTGTGTTTTGATTTAACCAACACCTTTAATACATATGTATGCTAATGTTTTGGATGAAAAAAATCCAAAAACTCAACATTAAATGTACTATAATGGTCAAAAAGATGTTAAATAGCCATTGGGTAATAGCAGTTCCATGTATATGGACGGGTTCGTGATATCGGGTGCAAACCGGTTTCACCCGGTTTGACTGTAAAATACCCAAACTGAGTCCTACCCTATGAGTTGAAACGGGTCCAAAGCGGTTGGCTATAGATCGGGTTCAAACCGGGTTTGGGTAGGATAGGGTTGTCGGGTTCGGTTTCCAAACCGGTTTAGGGTTGCACCCCTAGTTGAGGGTGGTCTAATAACAAAGTCTTTCAAGTTAAAATGGAAGGTTAAGAGTTTAGCGTTGCGATTAGTGGAAATAACGTTAGGCGGTATGTGTCAGCGCCCTGTCCAAATGGAGAGTTTCAATTGGTTTTCACACTTGTCATCCTCTTTCTCCCTTTCACCCCTCTAAGCCACTCACAAAGGTGCCTTTTGCGCCCTAGAGGCCGTGTTTGAGACGTTAAAGCGCTAAGGTAATTGGGGGTGTCAGACCACCCCACATAGCCTAAGTGTTGAATGGGGTTATAAAGATTAATTGGCAATGTTTGTGTAACCATGATATTCTGAATCAAGGCAGCACATTCCCTGGATAGTGTTGATGAGTAATGATGGGTTTTGATTTTGGTAAGTGGCTTTTTATATTTGACCTAGGTTAAATCTCTCAATAGACCAAAATTCAACTAAATACAATTTGAATGATTTCTTTGGAATATGCTTTGAATGATTTCTTTGGAATTAGTTCAAATAATAAGTAACTTAAACAAAATTAGTGAATAGACAGGTATCACCATAAGAACACCACAATGAATATTAGTTATGGTAAAGGTTAACAACTTCATCGTATATTCACTTTTTGACCAACAATCAAGAGTTGTCTTCTCTATAAACTTTCACTTCATCATCAACATAGAACACTGTTATAAACATTTCACTATCACATTTAATGATCACTATACTCTTTTAAGGTAAAGATAATATGTACTTGTCCCTTAATAAGGGATTACCGGTCCATGAAGACTACAAGTAGTGTTTAAATTAACAAAACTATTATACATGAAGACTACAAGTAGTGTTTAAATTAACAAAACTATTGTAAATGTTTTAGAGTGAGTAGAGGCCTTTTCTATTCTCTTGCCTTAATATATTGACCTCTTGATACGAAGTAATGAATTAACTCAAGAGTTTATAAGAAATCGTTCTATTTTGCTTTGTAAGGGACGAGTTGAAAGAGCAGGGGACAAGTTATTTAAATAAACAGAGAACATACGAATATGGTAATTTATAGTTCGGATAAACGGTATGTAGTCAAACCATGTATCAACCATACATCTATTGTTGAGTTGTTGTCTTTAAAAAAATAGGAATATTGGATTTTAATAATCTTAACTATTTGTCGTTTCCGCCAACAATCCCAACTTAAAAATAACACCAACTTAAAAATAACCACTGTCAGTCACAATTATTAACATATTGGCCTTCAATGGACCCTGACTAACAGAACCCTAACGCCGTTAATCTCCGGTCGCTGGAAAAGGGATATTGGCCGGAAAACTTCTTTTTGGCCGGAAAACTCAATCTTTTCATCCCAAAACTCTTTGTACCTTATTACGGACCTTTATTAACCTTTTTCTAGTAAAAATCTCAATTATTGAGGTCGTCGGAAAACTTCTTTTTGGCTGGAAAACTCAATATTTTCGTCTCAACCCTCTTTGTAACCTTAGATTGGACCTTCGGGAACCTTTTTATGGCCAAAAACGTTTTTCCGGCGATCAGATTTCAACAGCGTTAGAGTTCTGTTAGTGAGGGTCCATTGAAGGCCAATATATTATTAGTTGGGACTAGCAGTAGTTATTTTTAAGTTAGAAATGTTATCATCGAATGATGAATAGTTATAATTATTAAAATCCATATTCCTTAAAACAGATCTCTTGGTTAAAGTACAAAACTCTCATTTCAACATTTTTAAACACTTGTTGATTAAAGTGATAATTAATGATAAGAGACAAACGCTTAAAATATATAACATCTTTTAAGTATAATTTAATGTCATTTGTATTTTTCCCCTTGTAGTTGTCATTTTTTTGTTTAGTACGGAATAGTTTGACTTGCATTTCATTTTGAAAATAATCTATGTATTAAAAATTCCCTTGGTATTAAAATTTATAAAGATTTCTCTTGAATAAACTCATTTGGATCTCTAAAAAAAATGTGTAGAAAACTTTTCACACGGATATGCTTTTTAGTTAATTCACTTTTATTGTTGAGGTGATTTTCGTGAGTGTGAATGAGATTTTTGTCTATAAAATAAAGAGTAAATGTCAAAATAGTTTCTAAGGTTTGGTCATTTTTGTTATTTTCAGTTCAAAAGTGAAAATTTTTGTAAATGGACACCTGAGGTTTCATTTTTTTTGTCATTTCTATCTAAATTACTAACTAGGGATGAGCTTGGTACCAACGGTTATTGAACATCCCCAGAAGTGGATACTGTTTTGGTCAAAAAACGGTTTAAGGATAATGTAACCAAATCGGATTTTGTGAGGTAGTGTGCTTTAATGATGAAAGAGTATGTGATCAATGAATGCGAAATGTAAATAATGATGAACACAAGGATTTGTACAAAGAAAAAACCCTTGATCTTTAGAAGATCTCCGGCATAAAAAACCTCGGATAGTGAAAACTATCACTATCAACTATATTGCACAAAATGGGTTACAACTTTGGATGATCTTGAGCTTGTTACAATTGAATTCTAGTGTGTGAGTATGAGAGCAGTTTTGAGAGCAACCATGTACGAATTGTGCATATATTCTAAATCAAGCTCAAAGTCCTCTGATATAATTGGAAATCTCCTAGTAACTAACTATCCGCAAAATAGGCAAGTCATCCACGATCACCCATAATGGTTATGGCCTCATACACTTGCCTCAAATCCAGCATATTCCATAATATTCCAACTTGACCAAGTCCAATTGGCTATGTACCTACGTATACAAGTTTTAAATAGAGGATACAATTGTTAGTTAATAAAAACAATAATAATGATATGTGATCCTTAAACTTCCTGCACCATCTGTTAAGGATCAATGATCCAGGCCAATCTAAGGATATGTGATCCATAGTAATAAAACTTAACCCCTAATAGGTACCAGTACCGAATATACCCGGTACGGTATGGTTCGGTACCGGTATTTAAGTGTAAATACCGGTACCGAAAACGTCAAAAGTACCGAAAATGTAACCAGTTCGGAAAAGTCGATACTAGTACCGTACCCAATACCATTTTCCCATCCCTATCACTAACTCAGTTAAAATGTATCGTTAACTCCTATAACACCCCAAAAAATATCAAAATGCATATATATATATATACACACACACATACACACAAATAAGATTGCTTGAATTCTCTAATATCCTTAACAGGAAAGAAACAAAACTTGAGGGACTAAAGTGGTAAAAAGAGGAAAAACTAGTTTTTATTAAAACACAAAATAAAACACTGCACATATGTATGTACAATGTGATTATGCGACCAAGAAATGGAAGAACATCCCAAACCCTTGTTCATCCAAATTGAACAAATTGAAGGGCTATTTAGCTCTAAAATTCGTGTTTGAGTTAAGAATATCAATCATCCATACTTGTCTAACACAAGATAAGTTGTAATTTTAGTTTTTTGATACTTGATCTTGGGTGAATATTGAGGATTTAAGTTCATGAACAATTTGATATATATTGTGACCTAAGGAAGATGTAATCTAAGATTAGGATCATAATCCTAACTAAAAATAGTTATGAAAATTATGTGTTGAAGTTATGATTTGTATGAAGAAGTGGTTTTTGATGCTAGTATGAAAAGTCCCATGTTCTTGTATAAATAAAGAGTTTAATAACATGAGTTTGTTGAAATTGCATGTTAATGTGAGGTATGATGAGTAATTGAACTTGTTGAGTTGAGGTTTTTGGTTAGCCATAGTTTAAGTGAACTAAAATAGTTAGCTAAATTATACGCATACAAGATGTTGACAAAATGCCTAAATGAATTGCCAAATTTAAGTAATGAACGAAAATCGTTAATGAGAACACGATGTAGTGTGTTGGCAATTTATATGCCTTCATCATGTGTCGAGAGGTCCTAACGACACTTGGCTTGTACACTTTAGGCAACACAAGTGAAGCATCGGGAAGTCAAGCCGGAGCAAATGCATGGTTGAAGGATAAGCTATAAGGTACGAAGTTTCGTTGCTTTGTAGCATTTTGTTAAATAATTTTTGTATTTTTGTTGTATGTTGGATGATGAAATAGCGAGTAATGATATGTTTGGTTTGTTTAAAAGTGATGGTTTTCACATAAACAACCGAACGAGTCAAAATAGCGAATAATGATATGTTTGGTTTGTTTGAAAGTGATAGATTTCACGTAAATAACCAAACGAGTCAAAATAAAGAAAATATAATAGGTTTGGTTTGTTCCAAGTGATGGATTTCATATGAGCAACCAAAGGGTCAAAATAAAGTCTTAACGTATACCGAAATGGGTGCGTGAAAAATGACTTCGGTCTAAACTGGTGATGGGTAGAATCGTGAATATATGCGTAAACCGAGTAACGGGAACGCGGGCAGAAAGCCAAGGGACTCGGTAATGAATCATAATCGAAAAATGGTAAATTTGTGAAAAGAATTCAGAATAATTAAGTTCAACCACGATAAGGTTGAGCCAGTTGTGTAAGTGTAAATGCATACCGGACAACAGATGCGTAAAACACAAAGAAATTAACCCGGGATGAAGGGGTCATTCATAAAAATGATGTTCATGCGAAAAAGCTGTGACTTTATAAGTTTGTTAACTTAATTATGCAAACGGGTCAAATATTTGATTATTTAAAATTAGAACCGATAGCGTAACATATAAAATTTATGAAACCGAGTCGTGGATTATGAGCTAGGAATGTGGGTAAATGTTTTACGGACACGTAGAAACAAACTTCATGCGAAACGGATGAGTATTCGGTAAGTTATGATCATTTTCGTAAAAAAAAAGGCAAATTAGGAAGGAATCTGCAGCTGCAGTGCACCGTAACCTACGGTGGCCAGCCGTAGGTTATGGCTGGGCTTTCCTGATCAAAAAGCTTTTGATGGCTGTAAGCTACGGTCACCAACCGTAGCTTATGGCGGGGTCTGAAACAATTCTTTTTGTTTTGTTTGTTGGGCCATGAGAGAATACTTGTTATGATTAAATATGTTATATGCATTATATAACTAACATTTATAACAAATATTTGTATTGTAGGTGTTTGATATGACGTCGTGGATGATTGATCAAGTTTAATGGAGAACCGAACACAACTGAAGATCAAGCTTCCCGTTTTTGCTTAGTCTGTTTTAGAAACATAATAGTGTTATTGTGTTTTGAAATGTTTAAAATACTTATTATGTTTTTATCAAACCAAAATATTTGTATGTAAGTTTGTTTGCATTACTTATGTAAATGCAAATCTTTTTATAAATTCCCATTGTTGAAAGACTGGGTCTAACAACTTCCATGAACGATTTTGGCAATTCTCAAACCTTATGGATGATTTTGCACTTTCCCATTTATTATCTTGTTTTTAAAAGTTTTAACTTTTATTTTTTCTTTAAATAATAAACAATAAAAATAATTATAGATAAAATATATATAAATATACACACATTTATATATCTATACACTTATTTTTTAATTTTCTGTTCTACCTTTATAATAATAAATAATAAATAAATAAATGATGTTTGGTATGACGGGGAAAACGGATAGTACTGATGTTTGGTACGACGAGTCAACGAGAGAAGATGAGGTATGCGTGCCGAGATAGACGTTGTGATTATGCCGGCGACGATGCTGGTGGTGGTGATGGAGGTGGAGGTCAATAAAAGAGAGAGTGTGTATGGTGTGTGTTTGTGTATACAGTGGCGAAGCTTGAACGAAAACTTAGTGGGGAACGGACCCTCAAAATCCAAATCGGTGGAGGCCAGACTCTTAAAAAATCCAATATTTTACACTATATAAATTTTTCTGAATTTTACGCCGATAAAGCTTCACGAAGTGTGTATATAATTATAAATGTGTGTATATGTGTGTGTATGTATATATATATTATGGTTAATTTATTATTTTTATTTTAAAGGTAAAAAAGAAACTAAAAAAAGAAGTACGTATATACAAATGTGTGTGTATGTATATATATTATATTTGTAATTATTTCTTTGTTTTTTACTTAAAGATAAAAAATAAAAGAATAAACGGGTAATTTATCAAAATCGTTCTCGAGGTATAGGAATTGTCAAAATCGTACATGAGCTAACGATATATTTTAACCGAGTTAGTGATTTGGATGGAAATGACGACAAAAAATGAAACCTCAAAATCCAAATCGGTATGGGCCGGACTTTTAAAAAATCCAAATTTTACAATATAAGAAAATTTCAGAAATTCTACACCAATAAAGCTTAGCCAATATGTGTATATAGTTATAATGTGTGTATATGTATATATATTATGGTTAATTTATAGTTTTCCATTTTAAGAGTAAAAAAGGAAACTAAAAAATAAGTGCGTATGTACAAATGTGTGCGTATGTATATATATTATATTTGTAATTATTTCTTTGTTTCTTACTTAGAGATAAAAAGAATATTAATAACAATAAATGGGTAATTTGTCAAATCGTCTCTGAGGTTTTAAAATTGTCAAAATCGTCTATGAGTTAACGATATATTTGACTGAGTTAGTGATTTGGATGAAAATGACAACAAAAAATGAAACCTCTAAGGTACAATTACAAAAAGTTTATTTTTGGACTGAAGTGTTAAAAGTAATCAACCTCAGGAACGATTTGAACATTTTACTCCAGAAAAAAAAAAACCGCGAAGGCGCTCACCCAAACTTTCACTTGGGTACGCTCGGCCTTGATTACTCTTGCATGTTGTGTTGCAAAACTATTCCAGGTGCGATACGTCGATGCCAATCCGTCCATGCCATTGACCATAATATTTGTCAATTGTCATTTGTCTGTTTTTTCTTTAGTTTATCTTTTGTCGATCGATACAATATACTTGTACTTGCATTTCATTTTGAAAATAATCTTTATATGGAAGATTCCCTTGGTTTTAATATTTTATAATATTTCTTCTTTTTAACAAAACTCATTTGGATGTATAGAATATATTTGTAGAAAACTTTTCAACTTTCAACAAGAATATCCTTTTAACTTAATTTACTTTCATCATTTTGGTCCTTCGTGGTAGTTTCAACCTTGATTAATCTTGTGTCATGTTGCAAAATTGTTTTAGGGGTGATATGGTTCATCTTCCATCAATTGTTGTGTAGTCAATATTGATGACGATTTGTTGTTAGTTTAAACCTTCGTGGTAGTTTCACAGTTACTCTTCCATTAATTGTCGTGTAGTCAGTATTGATGATGGTCGGTGTATGGTCCGCAAACCTGCCATACATCTTTTGTCTTCCCTTGCTATTGCATTGGAATTTGGTCCCCTATTACGAGACATATATTATGTATATATACTACTATCTTAGAGTAACATTTGACCCACCTGTTTATATTTTAACATCATCAAAATAGATAAAGTATGTTTAGACATGTATACACCAACAAAAGTAACTTGTTTTTTTAATTGATTGACGAAATTGGTCAACAATTGTTTGAAAGTATTCAAAAGACTTCTATGGGTATCTAGATACCAAAATTTGGCATAAATGCTACAAAACTAATTTTGGTGATTTTGGCAACAAGTGTGTCATAAAAACATGTTTCCATTGAATAAAATCAATGATTGGTTTGTTTAGTTACAAAGTTTTAGTTGATTTCAAAATTTACTATGAATAAGAATCTCACCAACTATGACTTTATGGAGGGTGATATTTTGTGTAGGACCTTTCCAATCATATGTGATCAATTATAAATTTGTTCATCCATTAGTTTTTTTCCAGTCTAGTGTGTCGGCATGTCCTCAACCCATCTTCATTAAAGAAATAGTTGTCACCCTTTTGGGTCGAGCGAGGATTACAAGCCTTTGGCATCTTCATGGAGCCCAACAAGATATTATCTATTTCAATATGAAAGTAACATAACATAGCGGTATTTGCATAGAAGATGACAAATGAACGTGAACTCAACGAGCAAAATCAAAATATTTGGGTAAGGTAAGATATTAGTTTTAAAAAATGTGGGTATACGACAAATAGTATACAACTAGTTTATGCCCCACCAGCGTTGTGGGGCTCTAGGCCAAACACTTTCTACCGATTAAACAAAACACTATCCTAGTTTTGCTAGAAAAAAACTAAACGATGAGAAAACTGTAATTTTAAACTCATGGCAAAACTGTAATTTTTCATGACCAATGAGCGAGTGCTAGCGAATAAAAAACAACATTGAGTTAACCAATTAAAACAAAACACTGTCATAGGTTTGCAAGAAAAGAAAATGAAAGCAAGACTGTAATTTTGAACCGGGGGAAAATCGTATGTTTGACTATGGGTAAAATCATAATTTATCAAAAGCTATAACGATGACAAAATTGTTATTTTAAACAGGGGGCAAAATCGTAATATTGACTGGGAAAAATCGTATTTTGTCACTTTCTACCGATTAAACAAAACACTATCCTAGTTTTGCTAGAAAAAAACTAAACGATGAGAAAACTGTAATTTTAAACTCATGGCAAAACTGTAATTTTTCATGACCAATGAGCGAGTGCTAGCGAATAAAAACAACATTGAGTTAACCAATTAAAACAAAACACTGTCATAGGTTTGCAAGAAAAGAAAATGAAAGCAAGACTGTAATTTTGAACCGGGGGAAAATCGTATGTTTGACTATGGGTAAAATCATAATTTATCAAAAGCTATAACGATGACAAAATTGTTATTTTAAACAGGGGGCAAAATCGTAATATTGACTGGGAAAAATCGTATTTTGTTAAAATCTACAACGACAACAAGAACGTAATTTTAAACCGGACGCAAGATCGTAATTCTAAGTTAAGGTAAAAACATAATTTATTTGAACCACCAAAGAAATGTCAGACCTCTGCCAGACACTATTCTCCTTCATACAAAATTCTTGGCCTACTTGTCACTCCTACTCGTTACCAAAGTTAATTTGTTTTTATGGAAACGTTTAGTTAAACTATTAATATTTAAACAACTACCCTAAATAGTAATAGTAATATTATATATGCCATAATCTCAATTCAATTATTATAATACCAAATATTTGAGTTAAATGCTTGGTTGGTCCTTGTGGTTTGCAAATCTTGCAGACTTGGTCCCAGTGGTTCACTAATTACACACTTGGTCCCAGTAGTTTCAAATTTTGCACTCGAGTGGTCCTTACCACTAACCTTTGTTAGATTTCTCAGTTAAGTATATGCAAAATTACTATATTACCCTCCTTCACAAACCTGCAACCTCCACATCCACCTTAAACCCACCACCACCTCCACCGTCAACTGACCACCACCACTGCAACAATCACCGGAAATGTTAGAAGAAGGAGGTACACCGAAACCGATGGGGTGTTGAGGCGGTATTCTCGGCGGCTTCAGTCGTCTTCTCCGGTGCTCCGGCAAGTTGCAGGTTTTTCGGCGGCCAGCGGGAGCAAACTCATAGGTAGATTAATGGCGGAATGGTGGCGACAAGGGAAGAAGGGTTGTAGTGGTTGCGACAAGTTTCTGGTCGTCAAGGTTTATCAATTCCACCACTGCCACCATTGATGAAATGAAGAAGCAAGCGTTTGTAATGAATTGAAGAATTAAGTGTTTGCAATTAGGTTGTTGATTGTGGTTGCACTTAGGTTGTTGATCTAGCTGGCCACCCTTATCCGCAAATCCGGTAAGTCTGTGCATAAACCTTGACGACCAGAAACTTGTCGCAACCACTGCAACCCTTCTTCCCTTGTCGCCACCATTCCGCCATTAATCTACCTATGAGTTTGCTCCCGCTGGCTGCCGAAAAACCTGCAACTTGCCGGAGCGCCGGAGAAGACGACTGAAGCCGCCAAGAATACCGCCTCAACACCCCATCGGTTTCGGTGTACCTCCTTCTTCTAACCTTTCCGGTGATTGTTGCAGTGGTGGTGGTCAGTTGACGGTGGAGGTGGTGGTGGGTTTAAGGTGGATGTGGAGGTTGCAGGTTTGTGAAGGAGGGTAATATAGTAATTTTGCATATATTTAACTGAGAAATCTAACAAAGGTTAGTGGTAAGGACCACTCGAGTGCAAAATTTGAAACTACTGGGACCAAGTGTGTAATTAGTGAACCACTGGGACCAAGTCTGCAAGATTTGCAAACCACAGGGACCAACCAAGCATTTAACTCCAAATATTTAGAAGTGGTGAAGAATATATACAAGGGGCGAAGGTGAAGCCAATTAAGCCACCATATTCCCAAAAAGTAGACTTCCTTTAAGCTTCATTTTGAGCATCTGTTTCGATAAGAAGAACCCTTTTCACCAAATCTCCTTCTACGCAACTTTCATCCAACAGGTTATCATCCTTTACACATATCAATTACTTGCATATGCTTATATATCTTCAATAAAGTTCTGTGCTTTCGTTGCTCTTCAATCAGATCGCGATTTGGGTAGCTTCTAAAAACCGTTTCTTTTGCTTAGGCTTTGATTTTGACTAATCTTGACTTGATTTCTCTTTGTTCTTGCTTGATCTAAGTTTAGCTGCTAGTTGTTTGTTTTTGACTCGATTATGATTGGTTCACTGTTTTGGTACCCTAATTTTTGACTGCTGATTTGGGTTTTATGTGTATGATAGATTCTGCTAAACATCTGATCATATTCACTGGTTGTTGTTTACTAATTTACCCTGTGTTTTGAGCAATCTTGTTGTTTGTTTTCAAGATGGTTTGTTATTGTTTAGCTTTTAGGGTCATCTTGTATCATGTGTTTTAATTTAGCTACAATTGTTTGTCAGCTACCTGTTTTATCTGAGGCCTAACTCTCACTGACTCACCTTACACATTATTTATATAAAGTTTGATCTTTTAGGTTACTGTGTTGAAGACTGATGTGTTGTGAATGTGAGTTAATTTTTCGTTTTTTATTGTAATGTAGGTATCATGATTAAGCTGTTCAAAGTCAAGGAGAAACAGCGGGAGCTTGCTGAAAATTCGAATGGGAAGCCTCCTGTTAAGAAGCAAAGTGCGGGCGAGCTGCGTCTTCACAAAGGTAGATTTCGTTATTATTTAGCTAGTCAAGATTGGAAGTTAGAACTTAAAATCATGAATTGGTTTTGCTAAATTTAGTGTCTAATAAAGAAATATGGTTTCTTGTTGCAGTGTCGTAAAGAGTTATTGATGCTATTAACGCTTTCGTTTTCTGCAAATTTAACATTTTAGCTTGTTTCTCATGCGGCTAGTAGTTTTTCAGTTATTCATTCAGTCCATGATAATCATACACAATTAATAACGTGTGTGGTTTGAAAGTGATAATTTGATATTGATTAGAATAAAATAATCAGTTGTTGTAAATGGATCGTTAGATTGTAGAAGATAATGTCTAAGTGTACTTATCTTGTAATAATCATATAATGAGATGTTTTAAGGGTTTCAAGAATCTGATTATATATGGAATTAAGTGATAGAATGACCTAAAAGTCCCATTTTTTCGTGAAAAAGGTACGGGTGAAATATAGAAGTAGATGTTAAATCAGGTAAAAAGGTAGATGTTGATTTGCCTGTTAGAATTTAGATTAATTGATTCTTGACTCTTAGATTGTAATTATTTCCTCATATAATTATTAATAATTGCTTATTACGAGCAAAGTGATCAATTTCATATAGTAATATCTTTTACTTTGTTCCTTGGTGTTGTTATTCGTAGATATAAGTGAACTAAATCTACCGAAGACGTGCAGCATATCTTTCCCAAACGGGAAAGATGATCTCATGAACTTTGAAGTAACTATTCGCCCCGATGATAGATACTATATGTAAGTATATCTTTTCAATTTCTTCTATTATTAGAAAGTCACTGTCACACCCCGACCCGCAGCGGAAAAGGTGATCGGGGCATGATTGGGTTATCATCAAAGCTCATGACATTTATTATAACGTTTCATATTTATTATTACAATTTAAAGGGAAATATACAATCATAATTACATCATATCCTACACATCATTCTAGACTTCATTATTTTCTTCTAAGGCATTTCCTATGTTTTCCTTGCTTCATCCTGTTCACCTGTATCATGTGTAAAAAATGGTTTTTGGGTCAACAAAAAGTTGGCGAGTGAATCCTATGAAAAAAATTTAAACAAGTTTATTGAATTGATTATTAAATAAAGTGCATAACCACATATGAGTAAATGTAAATGTAAATATATTCACAAAACACTTAATATTAGATATTGCACACACATATAACAATTGATCGTTTTGAGGCACGCGTTGTTCAACTCGTCTCCCACGAGGAACTGATGGGCCTAACAAATAATTTGCATACAATTTGACAATAAGTAATACATAACTACAAACAATATTTACATTCTAAGTTTAAATCATAATATGGTATGGCACGAGTTTGAATAAATGAATTAGTTTAAGTGACACATAATACACCCCAAAACGTGTAATTAAAAAGGGGAGTTGTAAGATTCACTCACATTGGGTGCGTTCGGTTGATGATGTTGAATGCGCACGAAGTTGGATTTAACCACGAGTGAAACTAACCTAGATAATAACATAATGGTTCGGTAAATAAGCAGATTTTATTAATCAATTTTAGTAGGATTATTGGATATATATTTGTGAGTTTAAGGCTATTTTCTAACTTTAAAAATGTTATTTTTAAGTATTTTTAATTTAAATAAATAAATAGAAGTAATAAAAAAAATGTTGATTTTTGACTGTTGACCATTGACTTGTTGACCGTTGACTTGTTGACTTGTTGACCGGTTCGGTCGTGTATATGTATGCGCTGGGTGAGGCTCGAACCCGAGACCTCCCGTACGCGTGCACGCAGCTCTACCAACTGAGCTACGTGTCTAACCCGAAATATTTCTGTTTTTAATTATATTTATATACTAATTAAATTAATCCGAAAATCACTTATTTTAAAATAAAGATTAATGTATCGATTCGGTGCTCTCCACAGGTCTCGAACCCGGGACCTGTGGTTTAGTTTGGCACACAGTCCACCACTGGACTGTGTGTCTAACTTGGTAAATAATCTGGTTTTTATTATACTTATATACAAACTAGATAAATTCATTTCTGTCCTTGTATAAAAAGTTTGATAATTGCCAGAACCGGTGCGGTAGCCTGGACTCGAACCCGCGACGTATGATTTAAACTCGCACACAGTCCACCACTGGACTGTGTGTCTATCTTGGTTATTATTCCGGTTTTCATTAAACTTAACATCTATTTGCAAGTGGAACCGGTTCAGTTTAAAAAAAGGAACATTTTTATTAAAGCGAGTGTGCGTGTGTCAAGGATCGAACTCGGGACGTATGCGTGTTTATTTGCACACAGTCCACCGCTGGACTGTGTGTCTAACCCGATATATAACTTGATTTAAATTATATATATATATAACCGAAAACTTCATCTTCTTCGTTAAACTTAACCCAGAACCAATGTCCGACTGTTTTGACAAATTAATCAATTTCTTTTAGTAAGTTGTAATTAGCTACGTATGAGATTAATAAAAACAAAAGAGATTAGGTGTAAGATATACCGAACAGAGATCCCCTGTTCCGCCGGCGAGTTTCCGATGACAGCAGGTTATTCCGGCGACGTGTATCTTGCGGCAGAGGTTCTTCAAGAAGTTTGAGGTGAGTGTGGGTGACTTCGGTATGAGCTCTAGATGTTCTGTTTTTAGAGTAAGGCACAGAGGTGAAGGGGTTCGGTTTTCCGGCGAGTTGCAGAAAGTTTCCGGCGAGTGAAATTACGTCGAGAATTTGTGTGATTGTGAGCGAAAAAGTTATCAGAAGCTTGTGGGTGTATTTATAGGGAAAAACATCGATGAATTTAGTCCGATTACCGTCTTGATTCGTCGGTCAATATTTTTTCCGGCGGTTATGACTGATGTCGCGGTCTGGACATCGGTTATAACTGATGTTGGGGTTAATGCTTCGGTTAAATCAGAAGAAACCGTCAGTGAAAGGCGAAATCGTCGGGATTTCCGACGACTGCGATTTGGGCGCGTCGATTTGAAATCAAGATTGTGATATTTGAATTAATTGTTTCCAATAATGAACAAGAAACACAAGTGGCGGAGTGGTTGAGTGCGTGTGAGTTAATTCTTTGCTTATAACTGGTTGACCGGGTTCGAAACCTGGCTTCAGCCTTTTATTTTTATTTCATTATTTTTAATACTTTTTCAAATGTAACTTTTATATTCTAATATACTTATTAATTATGTATCGTTTAAAATTTATTTGAGCATTAAATACGCAACGAAATTTTTAACTGGTTGTTCGGTTAATAAACGAAGCGGGTTTGGTAAATCCGGTTTTTGACGGATGTTACAGCCACAACTGCGTTTTTTTCTTTAATTTAATGTTTCTGAATTAGATTTTTCTTATTCTCTGCTAGTTTTCGGTTTTCACAACTTGTTTAAAATTTAACATTCTATTTACTTGCAGAGGTGGCACCTTTACATTCACCTTCCAGATATCATCCATCTATCCCCATGAAGCACCAAAAGTCAAATGCAAAACAAAGGTAAAAAAGAAAAACACTTTATAACCATATGTTTTAATTTTCCTTTTCATAATCCCTAATTCTACTATAATTAATAATTATGCTATATTTAGGTATACCATCCCAACATCGATTTGGATGGAAACGTGTGCCTTAACATTCTCCGTGAAGACTGGAAGCCGGTCCTCAACATAAACACCATAATTTACGGCTTATATCATCTATTCACTGTAAATTCTTTATAACCTATAAAAACGTATCTTCGTATTTCTTTGTGCATTTGTGATGATTAGCTTTTTCTTTTTGCAGGAGCCGAACCATGAGGATCCACTCAACCGAGAAGCAGCTGCAGTGTTGAGAGACAACCCAAAGATGTTCGAATCGAACGTTCGGAGAGCAATGGCAGGTGGGTATGTCGGCCAGACATTCTTCACCAGGTGCATATAGAGGTAGCACAGCCATAGCCAGCCACATGAGCAATAAGGTGGGATGATGGTTTGTTTGTGGTTGGCATAAATGTCTTGGTTCAAAACTGTGTACCCAAGGGTCTTTTTGCAATTTGGGACAAAATGCTATGATGCTCTTTTAAGTGTAACTTTGTTGGATTCCCATTCTTTTGGGTCACTTGTCTTGTAAAACTGCCTGTTTCCTGGAAGATAAAAGATTCTGCTATCTTTTACTCATTAAAGTGAAACCAAGGTCCAAGGTTTTGATACCATATCTTCTTATATGGTCGGTTCGGGTTTTTTTTTCTTTTTTTTTTTTCTGCTAGGCTCAGCGGAACCAAAGTAACCGTGCCATTTGAGATATTGATAGTTTGGTTATGAGGTTTTAGATAACCGATATATATGGTTCGATTATGGTTATATGTGTAATATAATCAAATTAATTAAACTGGACCAATGTTAAAACAAATTTGTGTATTTTATTAGCTTTGATTAATAAAAATGTTGTATGTTGAATAAGGTTATAGATCTTTCATAAATAGAAGTTCTTAGGGGAACCACAAAATGTGGGAAACTGAAGCCCATATAGTAAAACATGTAAAAATATTTATAAAAGACTTATTTTCAATGTAAAATTACTTTTTGCCCATTTATTTTCGAAGCTTTTTTAATATAGAAACCGCTTTAATAAAAGAAAATAGTTTCATTTTTTATTACATATATTTCTTTTATTTGGACGGTTTCCATATGTTTTTATATAGAATAGCTCTGAAAAAAGAATGTAAAATGATTTTTAATGAGTTTTTTTATACATATATAGACTAGTGATTCTTCAATTTCTCACTTTTTACGCTTTCTTCCTTGGCGTATTTTCTTTTGTAAATTAAAAGGATCGCTAATATTTATTGAAATTGGTTTGAATATCGCCACGTCCAGGGCCGTTACTTAAAGAATTAGCCTCATCATTAACCGGATTAATCTATATTGTTTGTAACTGAAACCGTACGAAAGTTCTAAATATCAAAACATCATTGTTTTGGACCTTTGATTCGTATTGAATAAACCGAAACCTCATCCTCGGGCGCCATATGAAATTTGGTTCGAAACAGAATTATGTTGCATGCTTGGAATTAAAAGACTTGATCTTGTATATAGTTTGTTATTAAAAATTATATTTGTATGTAGAGTGACTACCTTTTGAAAAAAAAAAAAATCTTACATGAGATGCATTATTTATTTATTTATTTTTTTATTCATGGCTTCATCTGAAAAGAAAGAAAAATGATCTGGCTGTGAAGCCCCTTTCACCTTTAAGAAGTCAAGTTTATCTACTTTTTCTTTGAATAAAAGATCAAACTATATAAACATGATAACTCTAAATACATTATCGCATTTATATAAACTTTTAAACTTGAACTTTAATGTAGAGAATTTATAATACCCTCATTTGATGTAAATAACGTAAACTATGGGGCACCGAACATTATCTTCAATGAGATATGTAGACCATGATTTTGATCTTTGTTTGAATAATCTAATTCGTCTGAGAAAAAAAGTATTGCTTGCAGTATGAAAGACTTTAATTTTGTTAAATAAACTGGTTTTTGTCTCGCGGTCGTTGCGGGGCATTAAGCCAAATATTTCTCTCTTATAACATGTACGTCTGTGTTTCGGTTACTTATACATACTACTCATAACACGATCTCAAAAAAAATACATTTAGTCAACCAATTAAAACAAAACACTACTCTTACTTTTGCTAAAAAAAATAAAACGATGGAAAAACTACCGCTTGACACGAATAAAAATTACACTAAGCCAACCAATTAAAACAAAACACTACCATATTTTGTAAAAAAAAAAAAGCTAAAACGATGGCATGTCGTAATTTTACATTGGGGCAAAAATATAATTTGACAGGGAAAAAACAAAAATAATGGCAAAACTATATTTTTTAGCTGAGAGCAAAATCGTAATTTAGTTAAACCAATAGAGAAGTGCCAGCACTTATCTGGCACTATTCCCCTATCTTGTGTTTGTATATAGTATAGTATAGTATAATTTAATGATAACGCTTACAATCAAAAATCCTTATTGAAAATGAAAAACAATATTTCTGAAACACATTTATTTCATAAACAGATCAAGCAATAGATATATTAGGCAACGAGGAAAAACACAAGGGTTGGGCAAGGGATGTGATCCTAGATATGTATATTGATATTCTTGTAATAGCTTGTATATTTGTATGCTGAGATGGGCATATCGGGGCTTTTTATACTCGAAATCGGTTTTTAATTGTTCTTGTTTCTTGAATGAGTGTGAATGGAACCGGTTTTTGTAGGAATAGGTTTCAGTTCCTACCCAGTTTTAGACCATTAATAATAGAACCAATATTAACCGATTCCGGGTAAGGTTGTAATTGGTTCCTCGGAAGAACCGGTTCCTTCGGGTAATTCAATGAAAAAGCTGCAAAAATTGTAGGAGCCGGTTCCAACTGCTATAACGCTGTTAGAAACCGATTAATGGCCATTATGATCGGTTTCTACTATATATATTCATTGCCTCCTTTCATTTTCAAGCATCTACTCCAAAAATACATAACTTACACCTTCAAATCTATATTTTCAAAGCTCCACAATTAAAATGGCATGCAACGATGAGGTCATTATGGTTTTGGAAACAAAGAGAAACCCCGCATGTTTGGAAGCACTTTGATTTGTGCTTATTGACCATAGCTACGAGATGGCACGGTGCAAAGCATGTGGCAAATTCATGAAGGCTATGGCCAACTCCACGTTAAAAAAACACATCGATCGTCATTGCCCAGTTACAAAGGCGAAGAAAAATGAAGTCGGTGAAGCATCCGAAACCGGTTCTTCGAATGTATAGTGTGTATTATGTAACCGGTTACTATCTAGGATTTTAGGAGTTAAGTTATGTTTAGTTGTTAAATAAATGTTTAGTGTTTTATGTAATGTAGGATTTGTACGATTTAACTTTCGTTTAAAATGTCATGTAATGTAACTGGTTCTAATAAACATTATGTTTTATGTAATGGATACGTCGGTTATTTTCATATCTTGTAACTTTTAACCTCTGTCAAAATGGACTCCCAAAATCGGACCCGTTTTGAAATCCGGATCCTAACCGTTGAACCTCGGAAATTTTCGCGAAATAAATAACAGTTAATTTAATTCATTTATCGATTTAGTTATATATTTAGTTGTTTAATTAATTTAATTTAATTAGTATTGCAATTTAAAATTTTTAATATAATCTTGTTAGTTTGGTAGATTTTAAAATGAGTTTTTAAGGTAATTTAAGTAATAACCAAGTTAGACCAGTTAGTATAATTAGGGGGGCTGAATGTAACCTTTTAAACATTAAATTTAAAAACAAAAGAAACGGTGGACGGCGGGACTCGAACCAGGGTCCCCAGTGACCAAACGATCACCTAATCATTCCACCATGCATCTACATCTAAGAAGAACCCGTGTAGTCTAGGTTTTATACTAATCCAACCTTTTCAAAAATCCAAGTCTTGCCGCCCAAACACCATCAATTATGGCAAGTTCAATCACATCCGAGATTGGTTCCCTCCACCACGTTTCTGTATAAGCTCCAATCACGCATCTGGACAAGATCCCGTCCTCATTGTTCACAACTCAAGACCCTTCCATACTTAACCCATTTCACCATCGGCGGCTATAAACTCTCGGAAACCCTAAAGAGCATCACCCACACCCACTTATATAGACGTGTTCTAGGATCCCCTTATTCCATTTACATCACCTTCTCTCTACTCAATAGAACCTTATTTAAAAACGTCGGAGTGTCGAGACCTTGCCGGAGACACGAAGACGCCGCCGGTGAAAACCGGGATTCACAACGGAGATTAACTCTTCTTGTTCGGTATACTTTCTGTTATTCCAATCCTTTTGATTTAATTTTTATACAAGTAACATCCACGACTGATTAAGAAATAATTTGTATAAAGGGTTGATGGGATTTACGAGTCCTGGGTTTTGTCATTCGGTTTTTGTATGAAGAAGATAACAAAACAGTTCATGTTTAAAATCAATAATATTAAACCATCACGAAAGCTGATTTCAGAGCAGTGGTTGTGAGGATCTGTAACGACGGCAGAGGTCACGGGTTCGACCCGACCTCCCCCACTTCGCCGCTGCTTCTTTTTCTTATACATAAAACTGAAACATGAAGAAATCGACAGTATAAGTTTAATAAAAATACAGTTTCAACACATAACTTAGTGCAGTCCAGTGGTGTTTGTTGTTGCTGTTAAGATGCAGAGGTCTCGGGTTCGAACCCGCCCTCCTACATCTACGCTGCACTTGTTATTTTTCTTTTTAATAAAATCAGTATATGACTAACATCAACAACAACTTAAGTAAATTAAAGAAAGCTTATTATTTCAACAACTTAAGTAAATTAATGAAAGCTTATTATTCCACAGTCGGTGGAAGGGAGAACGAAGGTCCCCGGTTCAAATCCGGGCAGACCCTTTTTTTTGTTTTGTTATTTTATTTTACTTTTCTTTTATAATAAAACCTTTAAGTTTATTAATAACTTAAATAATTAACAATTTATAATTCTTTATACAACATTAAATATTAATAATGATAACTGATAAATTTCAATTCATTAAAGAGGGAGGTTATTGTGAAACAATTTAAAACTTAGAATTTTATTTAAACTTATAAATAATAACTAGATCGTTGTGTGGCGTTGTAACATTTAGGGTAATCGCTTTCGTTCTTTCGGATTTTCCTATCTTTCTCGTGCGTTATCTTCAAGGAATCCTTATACGCAACCACAGTGAGTGAACTTATAACTCCCATTTTTATTACACGTTTTTTGGGTATATCATGTTTCACATTTATTATTACATTTACAAGATGTAAATTCATGCAATTACTATTATGTGAAGTATATGTGTTATGTGTTGATTGTTGTTTATCACTTGGTGCATTTCATTCACGTTGGACATCACCTCATCATAGGCTCGTCTGTTACCAATTACCTATGAGCGGAACGTGATGTTGCCAACATACGAGGTCAGCTTCGATTGATTGAGCTTAGACCTTGCAGCATACCATAATACCGCGCACCATGCATACATTCATTGGAATCATTACATTTGATTAATTTATTGTTTAAGGTTGTTTTATGAGATTTGACATATGACATTGTAACATACTTAGTTACATTGGTTATGCACGCTTTCTCGCTAAATAAATTAAACATATTGTTTTCCTAATAACAAAGAGATTTACTCGCCAACTTTGGTTGACCCAAAAACTATTTTTACACATGCTACAGGTTAATAGGCTTATAGAGAAGATTTTGGACATACGATGGGCCTTAGTTAACAAGAAACGGATAAATGTAGCTTAGTGGTTATGAACATTGTCTCGTATATTTAAATTGTTTATTTGGATTATCTGTTTGTGAATCATTCAATATGGATTAATAATTATTTAAAACACGTAATAGCAAGTCATAAGCTTTGGATCAACCAATCATGCCCCGATCACCAATTTTCGCTGTGGGTTAGGGTGTGATAGATTAGTACCAGAGCTAATGACTTTAGAGATATATGATAGGTTATTAGACCCTTAGAACTTATACTTTAGTCAACTAGGACCTATGTGCTTATGATTTTTGCGCACACATTTAAATTCCTTACATTTCACATACGAACGCACGCAAGCACTCTATTTGCTACATGATTATGTGATACATGCAATGTGTTATATTATATCATAAAGTCTGCATATATATTACACTCCACATGAAATGTACCTTACTAAACTTATAAAACCCTTATTTCGACTTCCTTTAAATATTGGAAACGTTTCCCTCCATTTCCAAAATATTTATTTCACGTTATTCAAACTTTTGTGATGTTTTGTTTTCAAATCTCATCAAAGTGAGTTCATGTGGCGGACATGTAGTAACTGGAAGGGTTCGAGTCCCGGTAGTCGGGACGTCCTGTCTAGGATTAGCATTTGTATAAATTCAAATTAATGGACCAGTTTGCCTACCTGGGGACCACCGATGAGAGTACGAAGTACCTATTAGGTCAAAGCATGCCACACCAAACGTCGTGTGAACTAACCCCACTTTGAGTTGTCACCGTGTCCACGCCAGGATATCCTCCGAATTTCATACATTACATTCACATTTCTCGATTTTCTCCGAGTTTTAGTGTACGTTACCAGGCTAACACATGCAAACCATACGAAAGCCCGGTAATCATGGGGGCCCACATGATTACGAAGGTGAAGTATGGGGCATGCAAGGCCCAATTACGAGCAAAGCCCAAGAACAAGTTTAAAAGTGTTGTATTATCATAAGTTATTGTTTTCAAATACAGGCAAAAAGTGTTCATTTTACCATATGTTTATATTTTTCGATATCTGCTAGCAAATCCATCAAAAATCTCACAATCTCGTTCGCATTAATTACTGTAGATGTCTTCTAGGCACCTTTGCGGAGGAAAAAGAACCGGAAACTCCGGCAAATGCATGGCTGCCTAAATAGCCAAGTAAATGGTTGCCGTGATTCCAAACATTTTGATTCAAGTTCAACAAGCTCTCGCTGCTAACCAGGTTAATCAGGTCAACCAAGTCAATCAAGTCGAACCGAATGTTGTCAACGCTCCTGCAAACTCATCAAGTGCTCCTATAAGCACTTCAATTCTTGTGATCTTCCAAAATATGAGGGAACAGAAGGGGTCACTGCACTCCTTCGATGGTTCGAGGAAACGGAAAGCACCTTTCTAAACTGTGACTGCTTAATGACCGTAAGGTTCGTCATGCTACCTGCCGTCTTTTTGGAGTAGCTTTAACCTGGTGGAACGCTAGAAGAGCATAAGAGGGGCTGAAGCTGCTGTAGCCCTAACTTGGGAACAGCTCAGGGAACTCATGATTAAACGATTCTGTCCTGGGAGTGAGATCAAGAAGTTGGAGAATAATTCTATTTCTTAAAGCAAAATGACGGAGATCATATAACATATAACAAGCAATTTCTCGAGTTGAACCAGATAGTCCCAAATCTGTTCACTCCTCTTTATCGTCTCATTGAATATTACATCAGAGGTCTTCCTTCCGGTATCCAGGATCCCGTGATGAGCACTGTACCGGCAACTTTGGAGGCTGCAATGGAATTGGCCACCGA
Organism: Scalesia atractyloides; assembly: GCA_947069175.1. Classification (NCBI taxonomy): domain Eukaryota; kingdom Viridiplantae; phylum Streptophyta; class Magnoliopsida; order Asterales; family Asteraceae; genus Scalesia; species Scalesia atractyloides. Next base: position 10,595,889 of record CAMTDV010000023.1, on the reverse strand, counting down.
ACTCACAGAAAACCATATCCTAAATGAGACATTGACAAAGAGAAAAAAAGGGCCCAACTGACGAGGCCTTAGTGGAAGAGCCAAAGACAACCAGGACTGAATCATCCTCCCATTTCGACATCAAACGAAAGCGTAACGGTAAAAACTACGTCGTTGCCTCGACTAACCAACTCCATAAGTCGTACCTCTCCAAGCTATCCTAATCACCCAAGTGGCACCCAACCTTGCCTACCCAAACAAGAAACCCTACACTAGTCCTCACCTTCAATGCAACAACTGCCACTATCATCACCAACCAACTGTTCCTTGCCGACTGTGTGTTAATTATGGGCGTTATGGTCATTTGAGTAACACTTGTCGTGCCCCTCAAAACCCAGCTCCACCTACTGCCCAAAACATGACCCAACCCTACCAGCAACCAAACTATCCCATGGTACCTTATGTTAGAGCTTGTTTCAATTGTGGGGATCTTACCCACTTTAGAAACACGTGCCCTAGACTGGTTAACATCATCAACGCTCAAGCCCAAGCAAGCCAGTTAACAAAGCAATCCAGGCAAACCCAGCACCCCCACCAGCAAGAGGTAGAGCCTACAACATCAACGCAAACCTAGTTGAGGTCAACGACAATGGTCCGAACGAGCAACCCAACTAGCCTTCCACCATGAAGACTTAAGACTCTACTGGAGTTATTTGTTTTATTGGTTTTACTGATTCCATTTCTTGTTTTGGCTATTCAAGTCACCATTGTTTTCAATTTGGGTTTAACGTTTCAAGTTAACATTATATTTCCATTGTTGCAATTAAAGTTAACAATCTTGTACTTTATTCCACTTCGTCTTCTAGACTTGTCTTATCTTGAATACGGTCCACGGCATCCAAATGATCCTTTAGGCAAATTGTCATCTCTAATGATTCCGGTGTTAGTCTTGTTCTTTGTATGGACAACACCCTGCCACTAAGAGAAAAACGTACTTTCAGAAGCTACGGTGGAAGCTTGGACCGTTAGTATATCAAAAGCCATGGTGGTTAGAATCGGGAATTCCGATTCTTTTGATTTCCACCATGACAAAATATCAAAGTTTTTATATTCCTCGGCAATCTAGTACGCGAATAATTTGTTTCTTTATATCTACCGAGTTCACTTGATGGGGCGTTACCCCTTTGTTGTTTAGCCGTTTCATCTCTAACGACATTCAACATTGTTATGATTGGGTCTCCAATCGTAGTCGTACTACTAGAGGCCGACGACCGAGACTCAAACAAATTAGTAGTATGTTTTCCCATATTTGTTTAAATAATGATCATAAACGTTAGATAAACAAGTGTTGAATGTTTTTTTTATTTTATCTTTTAATCCTGATCCTCCTCATGCATATCCAACTAGTCATATATTTACTCAATTAAAACTTCAACACCCGGGACATTTAAATATAGATTTAAAGCGGCGGCACATAGAAAAACGGGTGGTACGACGACTTGCATGTTTGTAGCGTGGTTGAAGCATCTCCCTAATAACCTTAGTTAAAAGAGGGTTATCGAAGTGTCCAAACAACAATGCTTATTGAATCACCAACTTAGCCATCCTATCCCAAGCTAACATATGATCATAACGGAATATTGAACCATCTTTAGATAGTTGCATTTGACCGGGTGTTACTTATTTCAAAGCTTTACAATACTTGTTCTTAATATGCTTCGTCAATGTTGAATTCGAGTCATTGCTTAACAAAGCTCCACAATGTTTGCATTGAGCCTTTTGAGAATCGTCACTCATTTCCACCAAATCTCAATTGCTCCATACCTCTATATTGCGATTATGTGATAGTATCCCAAAACATATGAAATGGATTGAGGACCGTTAAAGAATTTGTTTTTCTGGAATTCTTGCATGCCATAGTAGAGCTTATTGAGTAGAAAAAGAATCAAGAAGAAGATGAAGATTGTGTGATGATCAAATGCATAATGTGCACTATTTATACTGTCAGGAATCGATTCAAACGGTAACAAATCGATTCATACGGCTAGGAATCGATTCCAACGGTAACAAAATCATTAAATGCTTGGTTGCAAAGACTAGGAACTGGTTCCAACGGTAACATCATCAACAATTTAATGCACCGGGTCGGAATTGGTTATGGAGGAACTGGTTCCAGGGCAGGAACCGGGTACAGACCGATTTTTTTTATAAAAAGTGAAACCGGGTAAGAACCTACAGGTTTTTTGAACCCAGAACCGGTTCTTCAATAAAGCGGGTAGGAACTAAAACCGGTTCCAGGTCGGTCTACCGGGTTGTGTTTTTAGAGTTAACTCTAGCATGAAATAGGCAAGGTAAGTTGATTCACACATAGATAATGTAACATTGTAATAAGGCCCGATACACTAATGAGCTAACTAACAAGCCCAAAAGGGTGATTAGGAAGCCCGCAAAGTTAATGGATTAATGGTTTGTTTAGCACTTGTTCTATTTCCATTTTTTGTTAGTGTAGTGGTATTGCATTAGGAGTAGCCCATGCAGTTCCTTAAAATAAGCATCGTGGGTAGAGTAGTTTGCATATTTAATTTCTTGTAATTGCATTTGAGAAAATTTCCCAAAGAACTCACCCTTTAATCTGTGATTTCTTTGACTCTTTAGGCTTATACCACATTGATATGTATTTATGTGATTATAGTCTTACGGAGCGAAAGTAGATACACAACTATGGAATCACATATCATATGACGACATATGTGACTACTTATCTCTAGTACTATGATAAATATATAGCCCGGCCGGGAAAAAGACTACTTCATGAGATTTCTCTTTTCGGGTTGAATCATAAGTGGTTGGCCGTTTGGATTTTGTGTACAAACCAGGTTATGTTTGCTACAATGGCTCCATGGAGGTGAAAAAAATGAGGAAAATCAAACAAATGCCCATTTGAGTGGATAGAATTTTATGTTTTTAGTAAACTTGACTTCTTGTTTTTCTTCATCCGGATGTGTTTTGTTCAACAATTTTTTTATTTTTGAAATGTCTACTAAAAGTAATTTGTAGTGGAGATAAAAATGGGATGTTGTGGGTGTCGTTGGTTAGTATAACAAGACTTATGTCTAAATCTTAAGCATTGGGCGATGATATAAATTAAAAGCAAACCATTTTTATATTGTTCTGAGATTATTTGTGTGTGTAAACTGAATATATGAATATACTACAATCATTGGTAGTATATTTTAGATTAAATATCTTAAATGTATTTAATCAACTAGAAATTATAATTATTTATATTATATTAGATCAAAATAATAAATTATACGTTATAATAATATTTGTTGTTAATTAGTTGACGAATCATATTACTCTTACTAACTGATAAAAGTTTTCTTTGGATATAGTAAAGGAGATCATTAGAGAGGTATAAAAAGATTAGACTCTACACATAATATCATTAAGAATCGTCCTCCGCTCTCTTCCAATATCACGAGTTATCACAACCAATACCATTGCTAATTACACCCTAAACAGAACCAGACCAAGCTGATAATCATATCGTCTACATTTATCTGTGTTGCAATTGTTGGCTTACCAAGTACACTTTTACTGTTTTCCATTATATACTTACATAACTGATTAAGAGTGCATTGACATTCAATCAATTTGTGAAACTTGTAAATAATAAAGATAAGGGTAAATTACACTTTGGAGAGGATCATGAGAAAACTACATATAAATAATAAAACTAAAAAAGCATAAAACATACTAATTTTTTACAATTTTTTTATAAAAATCGCTACTTTTTATGTATAAAGAAAAACTTAAAAAAAACTTGTACTGCACATGTGCATTATATATGTATTGCACATGTGCATTATATGTATATGTTGCACATGTGCATTATATGCTTAATTTAGCTTTTGAGTTTAGTTTAGTTTTTAGGGTTAGGTTTTTTGAGAGTTTAGGATTAGGTTTTTAGGTGTGGGAGAGAGGGGGGTTTAGGTTTTTGGAGGTGCGAGTGAGGGGGTTTAGGTTTTTTGAGAGATACGGGTGAAGGATTTAGGTATTTTTTTGGAGGGGTTACGTTCAGATTATCAAATTTTAATTTGTTTTTTCAATGCTTATGTTTTTTAACGCCATTTTACCAAAGAAAAAAAAACATAACCAACGAGGAGTTGGACTATAAAAAACTTGTAAACAAAATAGAAACCTAAAACGGAAATAAACGAACAAAACACCCAAATCATAGACAAGACTCCCCCCACCTACTTAACCAACCAATGGTTATCCATAAGAATAGTCGTGATTTGATATCCTCCAGCTAATAATATTCATGTAACACATAAAAAAGTATCATGTCCAAAGTTTTAAGTTCAATAAGATTTTATTAACTTTATAGAAAGTGGTAAATTAGCTTAGTTATTCAAAGGCCAATAATTTGCTATAAAATGTTTTCAATGTCATAAAGCATTTGAATAAAAAATACAAAATACATTATTGAATGAAATAGAGAAAAGAGTGGATTTGTTTCATCACTTTTGACTGACAATCCTGTGACCCCACATCCACTGCACCTACCGCTTAATCCACACACAATCAAGTCAAATCAAATAATGAAAGTAGCACAAAATATTCTTACTGTGCCAAATCAATTTTATTATTCCTATTTTGTTAATTTTATAAATAGGATAAGAGAAAAAAATGTTAATAAAGATCATAAAAGGGGATTGAGTTTTTTTTCTTTTCTTTTCCTTTTTTTTGAAACAAAGATTGAATTAATTTCATGACAAATAATGTAAGTGAGTGTTTTATTTATTTAATGCAGGGACCACAAATATATATAATTTACATATAATAATATATATATATAATATTATTTATATTTAATGAGAGATCAAATTACAAAATACACCATGCTACCAAATTTGAAAATTTCTACACCATGAACGCTGTCCGTTGAATAAATAGGTTGATAAGTTAGTATTTTTGAGTTTATAGGTTTAAAAAAGGTTTATATCTAGATTTTAACAGGATTGTAGCTATTAAGTTTAAAGGCTGATATTTAACTTTTAATGTCATTTAGTTATCATTTTCAGAAATGAAAACTTTTCACTTAACTTTTCATTTCTAACAATTTTATTCATTCCTTTACTACCTAAGCAAAACGAGTGAGTAAACTTGATTCCATTTTTTTAAATAAATAACGCACGCCTCAACGCTATGACAAACTTATACAAGAAACTGAAAAAGAAATATACATGATTTTAGATGTCTATAAATCGTTCCTTTAGATCAACATGCTATTATATGCATTTGATGTATGAATTACATGCATAGTAAATTTTTTTTCGAACGGATCATTTTATTAAAACTAATAAAACAGAACAAGTATGTATATATTATGTATGTACGCATATGTATGGTGAGAGAGAACACTTTGTATTCTTGAGAAATGCGATGGTGTGCAACTATCTACAACATTGGATTTGTTTTTGTTTTCTAAATGTAACGTTCATAACTCCTTTCTATTTGTAAAAATGCAAAAATATATATAAATATATAAAAGGTGTGTAAATAGGTTGCGAAGTCTCAATAAGAGGTGTGCATAGATAGAGAGGGAGATAAGGTGGAAGGATCATATCATAATCTCAAATTTGGATGATCGATCATCTAGATGATCAATGGCTTGGTTGGTTAGTTGCAATGTCACACACATAAGAGGATATCGTAACCCAAGAACCACTTTTGATTAAAGAGCGTTAAGAACTTCATGAACATTTGTACGCAATATTTAAAGATGTTGTAGGAGAGAAAGTGAGACACTTAAACAACCCGCTATTTTATCAGAGTTATAACAATAGTATAGTGGCTTATGAGTTTCCAATTATTCCATACTTAAATTTGGCTATACATGTGTATATGTATTTACTAGTGAGGTGCCTCCACGATCCATTGAAAAATATAAACACTACTAATCACGTAATATTTTTTTAAAATAAAAAATATAACAATTCCAACTAATTAAAAAGAATAAAATGTTTGTATTTATGGTGTAGATTTTTTTTAAATATTAACATATGAAAAAAGATATGGACGCTAAAGTGAATAAAATGCTCACGTCGGCATTATAAGATAAAGAAAAGCTTCTAATAGATTTGAAAGATCATGTGGGGTCCACAAAGTTGGCCACGACCCGTGCTAAGGAGACACGCTCGTGCCTCGGGTACCGGGAATAGATGGTCACCTGGCAAGGGCACGACCCGTGTGATCCAGGCACGTCCCATGCATGGCCCCTTCATGCCTATAAATAGAAGCTCCATTCACCATTGTCCTTGCTCATTCTCCCTTCTCTTCTCCATCACACACTTCTCTTCTACCTCACTCACTCTATTCTTGCGGTCATGTTAAGTTATGCAAAAACGGTCTCGTCGTTGCGATGACAAGATTACGCTAGTGGAATCTTTTGGTTGACATTTATGTGATGCGTGCTAGTATTGTTATGATATGCCTTAGTATACGATTATGCCATGTGGATTGTTTAAACCGTTTTATACTTATGCTAGTAGTTCAAACTTGTATACTCGTCAACGTTTTATGTGTTGGCATGTATTTTAATGCGTATTACAGGATCTTGATGATGTTAAGTTGAAAGAAATCTAGTAGGACCACTAGAAACGCGCTTTAAATTTCGTTTATGTAAATAATTTGTTTCCTTGTTACAAGATGTTGTACTTTGCTTCCAAACTTTGTATTTTCAATTTAGAGATGAAATGAATTTTGCTTATTAAATTCTTGTCACAAATAGTCGTTATGAAGTCTCTTGCAATCTTGTTTTCATCTTGCTCCGATGTTTCCATCATCGATTGAGGTGTGACATTATTATTTTCACCCATTCAAATCAAAGTTGATTTAAGTTTGGAATTGAAATTTCGGCAGAGTAGGTTTAAAATTTAAATAGAGATCATGTTGGATTGGATTTGCCATATGATGATATGCAATACACACAATATTATTAAATAATCTAATTTTAAAATTCTTGTTGAACCTAAATGATGCTGACCGAATCACTGTAGCGTCATGCGAGAAAATCACCTTCCACAACAAAGCGTGGGCTTAAGTTCAGAGTTATAGTAAAGAGTAAATACATGTTCTTTATTAATTAGAATGCAAATTCATTATCATTATCTGATACATGATAAAGGAACATAATGTGTCATATGTTGTATCATATTACTAACATTATACATAATAAATTTATTTCAAATACCATATTGTAAGTACGGTAAAGTCGGCAAACGCTTAGGGCTCACTTTTCCGAGGGTGCTTAAATTTTTATTTGTTTAAATAGTTTATTTTTCACACAAAAGCATATAATAATTAAATACCCACAACAATTACAATTCAACAAGTTTTTTAAACCTGTTAACGTATTTGATTTTGGCTCATTTAAACCTGTTTTTCATCTAACCTAATTAAATAACATAATCTTTTTGTCATGTAAGACCCTATTCTTATTTTACCGAGTTTCTATTAAAGTTTCGCATTTAAACATGTAATTGCGAATACGCGTCACTTAATTTTCATATTTATTAAAACTTTTTCAACATATTTAAACAATTGACATATTGTCAATGATTTGTTTTGTTATAATCAAAAGCAAGTGCGGAAGTTTCGTCTTTGATCGTGTTCGGTTCTTCATATAGCTTGATCCGCCTCCGGTGCTCCCAAACATCACCTATATTTCATAATTTATGAAATACATTAGTTATAAACAAATTATAACATAACCGAATAAACATGAAGTCTTAAAACAATAAAAACAAAACTTTATTTCAGACACCACCGTAAGCTACGGTGGCCACCGTAGCTTACGGTCCTAGCTCAGTGTCTTACGGCTAAGACTTCCAATTTCAATCAGCAACTGCCTACCGTAAGCTACGGTAGGCCACCGTAGCTTACGGTGGGCTGCTGCAGCTTTTCTCTTGTTTGTAGTTTAGTAACGACTTTTCCATAACTCACTCAATTCTTTTCCGTTTTTAACACCGAAACTTGTTTCTAAATATCCGTAGAATGTTTTCTTACATATTTACCCGAAATCCTTGACCCGGATTCTTATTTCTTATGAATTACACGTTCACTCTTAATTAATACGTATATTCATTTTGACCCATTAAGTGATTTAAGTGTTAAAACTTAAATCTCACTTCCTCTTACTTTGTTTCCGTTTACCGTAGCTTACGGTCCTAGCTCATGTCTTACGGCTAAGACTTCCAATTTCAATCAGCAACTGCCTACCGTAAGCTACGGTAGGCCACCGTAGCTTACGGTGGGCTGCTGCAGCTTTTCTCTTATTTGTAGTTTTAGTAACGACGTTTTCCATAACTCACTCAATTCTTTTCCGTTTTACCCGAAACTTGTTTCTAAATATCCGTAGAATGTTTTCTTACATATTTACCCGAAATCCTTGACCCGGATTCTTATTTCTTATGAATTACACGTTCACTCTTAATTAATACGTATATTCATTTTGACCCATTAAGTGATTTAAGTGTATAAACTTAAATCTCACTTCCTCTTACTTTGTTTCTCGTTTCCCACCAAAATATCTATTTACATTCCACCACAACTATACATTGTGGTGGATTGGTTACAAATATGCTATATTTTAAATTCTATCATTCGGTTTGGCGTTTTTACGAAAAAGATCTAATATGAGGCATTAAGCCAAAACGTGCTTTTCGCCTTTACATTACCAAAGAGGTCTATCGTATTATAAAACACATTTTAAACAAATATTAGAGTCGTTTACCTATTTTATCATTCGAGGGCATTTTGGTCAACTTAGACCATTCTTTTCGACGAAAGACTTACAATATTATGTTTTGACCACAAACGAATATTTAACCATAATCTATGTAAAATCATTATGTTCTTAAGAACATAATGAGTACAGATTAGATTATTGGATTTACATTACCATATGTAATCCCTTTTTCATTTATGACTCATTTAACTCTCATCGGACCTTTTAGTCCTGGTTGAGAGTTTGACCCGTTACACGTACCTGGCTCGGGTCATAGCATTGACCCGTTTACTTACTTTGCACTACTAGTTACTAATCAATAGCGATGAGAACCAAACGCCATTTCCCTGTGATTACAAAACTCGACAAGCGTTCATTAGATATTATTGTCAAATGGTGATATCATCACCATTTGATCCATTTGGTCTAAATGACCATTTTATCATTACGAGATGGTATTTATTTACCGTCTCATCATGTATCAGTTTCAGTTTACACCTCATGATCATATTACTTAAATTTTTTCCTCGATACCTTCGATCCGTTATGGCATACACCATAGAGTGTCTATATCAAAATTTAATATTTATTTGTTAACTCGTTACTGAATTACCATTTTACTCTTTTATTTCTTATGGCTAACACCATAAAGTAACTTTTCCGAATTCCTTGTTTATTTGTCATTACATGACTAAATTACTGATTTACTCTTTTTACCATCAAATATGATTTATTACCATTTTCACTTGTTCCGAGCCATATTGTTTTAAGTCGGAACCTTGCATTTCATATCTCATTTTGATTTCCAAATCACTTATTCTTAGTCAATTACATAAGTAGATTTTCTATATTAAGGATGTAAGCTTTACTTACCTTGAAAATCCAATTATGCTATTTCCGCGTACTTGATCTGTTTAACCTGCTTCTTCCCAAGCCTCCACCTAGCTTGTCAAGCGTCAAACTATCATTTATCATTCACAAGATGGTTAGGTTAGTCATCATTTAAAACGACTATTCCACCTTACGAATTTTATATCAAATTTATCATTTGATCTTATTATAGGTCAGTTTGACTCTTAAAAGTCAACTGCCCATTTACACATACAAACTCACGGATAAGTTTAACAACTCATTTAAGTATTTTGTTAATTACCCGGTAAGCGTTAATCTTAGGACATCATTATAGCTACGTTTTCCAAACCAAGTTCATGTCGTTTCTTTCACTTAAACAAATCAAGCGATTGTTAACATCAAGTTAACTTAGCTTTGATCAACAATGCTAATTTATCCGTTAGCTAGGTTTTCATCTTTATGTAGCAATCCATTTCATCATATTATTAGACATTCATCCGAATACCTAATATATCATTTTAACATCTATTAACATTAACTAAACATCTATTTCATCATATCATACAAAACTCATTTCAATTTATGTATGATTACTTACTCGAATCTCTAATTTGTTCGAGTATCTTACACATGCATACAAGTATGATGATCATAAACATTCCTACATTATTAATTTCATCATATAGTCAAGAACCCATTTCATTATTTACTTGTTAATCACTAACAAGAAATCTTACATCAAATTGTGCATGATTTCTTTAAGTTCAACGAAATCAATTATACATATACACTTAATTTCATCTTTGGATCATAATCCAACTATCTAATTGCAAGAAATCAACATGTCTCAAATTATGATTTTTACCAAATCTGAGTTTTGAGACATACCTTATGATCCCCTCGAGTAGGTGATCGTTTATATGCGTTCATGCACTAATTTGGGGTTAGAATTGGCTTTGAATTTGTTAATTCTTGATTGAACTAGGGTTCCCTAGTCTTCACCTCCTGATGATCGACCAACACACATTTACTATGTGTGTTGTGTCTTAATTTTGGTGTTTTAAAACACAAGTTCCTTTTGTGGCAACTTTAGTCCATCAAGTTTAGTTTTTGATTATATAAGACTACAACTCATTGTCTTGTTACTTGTATACATGTTATTAAGTAGGTTAATTTGTTCATAGTCATTTTGTTATAGTTTAACTTTCACCGCTAACGGTTCTTTACCCGTTCTTTAATAATAACGTGGTTTGATTACCAAACCGTTTTTGGGGTGTTACATGTCATGACTTATTTTTTATATTTTTTATTGCACATGGTCTTCGAATTCTTAGGGACAACTTGCTTCAAAGCAGTTGTAGAGCTTGAACAAAAAATAAGTGAAGGCCGTACTTTCAAAATCCAAAATCAGTGTGACTGAAGTCTTAAAAATCCAATATTTTACACGATAAAAAGAAAACTATTTAGTAAAACTGATCAATAATAGAGAAAATAGGTGAAGAAAGGGTACCCGACCCCAGTAAAGCTTCACCCATGCATCCAAGAGAAAACAAATGCTGGTTTGAAGTTCTTTTAAAACATATACTTAATCTAATATATTGTAATATAATAAGGATAATAGGGATAAATAAATAAAGAATATACAGATAAGTGAATTAAGTCTATTTTAAGTTAAAACAAATACAATAATTTCCATTTATTGGAATTTGCATGGGAATCAAATATAGTTTTTTTATGTTACAATTAATAAGGAAATTGAACATTTTCAATTAAAAAGGAAATTGAACATTTCAAAGTTATCATTAACATTTTTTAAATATAAATATTGTTTATCAATAACATATGTGGTGGGAGGGTAAAACAATGCCCCCACCTTTGAGCGTTTTATGTTATATGGCAATCACATCAACAATGGAGCTTTATTGAACGTTTTTCTAGAATGGTGTATGTTAATGAATATTCAATAATTATTATTTTATTTTTATTTTAATTAAAAATAATATTAAATGACTGTGGAAAGGTCTGATTGGCCAAAGAAAAATTTTGGTGCGTTTTTAGAAGCACGCCTGAGGTTCTTTTTTGAAAAAAACGCCGGGGGACGGTTTCAGGGCTTGATTGGGCTTTTTTTTGGGAAAAACGCTAAAAACTACAGATGGTGTAAAGACAAATATTCTAAAACATAATATGGTGTTTGGGTTTTACCAACAATGTGATAAATTACTTTAATTGACTACTTATAGCTTTGTTCGACGGTATTTAATTATTGTAACAAAATTTATACACCTATAAATGCATCTCAACTTTTTTTAGAGATTAGCCGACACAAATATTCTAATTCTACTCCTATCATTAAATTGTCGTTAAAAATATTTATATGTTTTTTACCATTAGACTTCAACTATCAACTACATGAGAAATTTTTTTACCAACACACCTTGACCAGCAAGCTACAAGTCGTTTGATTGTCATGTTAAGTACATATTTTATTACACAGAGCAGGTTACACGATTGACATAGACAATTTTTATTACGTAGAGCAGGTTATACGATTATTGTATGACCACTAAAGAAAATACAAATATTAATGCATTCTCCCAATTGTTTATTTGTTTTTCTTTTTAAATCTATATATTCACCACCCGCTATGCAAAAGTGTGCATACATATAAATTTATTTATTATCCTTAAATTTGTTAAGATCCATGTTTTGGGGCTTAAAAAATATTTAATTACCCTATCCCCTATAAAAGATAAATTATATTATATGAAAAAGTTAATCTTTCTGTAAATCATGAATCCCAAGATATTATATTTAGTAAAACAAATTAAATAAAAGATATGACATTTAAAACCATGAATTAGTACTTATGGCATTATAGTCTATAGTGACACTTCAGGGCAGGATAAAACTTAGAACTATGAGATATTTGATTCGATTTCTGCAAGAGTGGTTTTCCCTATATATATTGGGTTTCTTTCCGAATTGGTGTATATACATTATTGCTTTTAAACTTAGAGACTATGAGGTATTTGGTTCGATTCCCACAAGAATGGTTTTTCCTATATATATTGGATTTCCTTCTGAATTGATGTATCTGAATTCTTTCTGATTAGATGGTTTCACTTGTGACACGATCATATTCTAATAATGCGTATTCAAAATTTCCGTTAAAAGATGAATTATTAGTTTTAGAGCACATCCCTCGTGTATTTAAAAAAACAGAAACCGGGAAATAAATAATGAAACACAACAGTTCACACCTTGTAACCCAACAACACGTTAATGATAAGCCATCAAAAACACATCCAAGGGCCAGCCTAGTTTGAAATGATTGCAGACACATGGTAGGCGCCGTGTTCCCTCCACACATGATTCTCACCCCTAAGGCCCCCAACACACACACACACACACACTCGAGAATAATAATAATAACACCACAACACAACAAACAAACAAACAAATCACACACAAACGAAAACACACACACACACAGAGGGAGAGATTCTTCCAGATAAAACAGCCAGGGTGGGTTGGGGAGAAGCAAAATACTTGTGATCACTCTGTGAAAAATACATGTTAACAATTTCACATATATATAACATTGACTGAGAGATATAAAAATAAATACTGTGTTTGAGTTTTTGGGTTTTTGAGAAATGGAAATGATGCCGGAAGGAGGTGGCGGAGGGAGGAGGAAGCCGTCGTCGAGAGAGAAGGAGAATAACCGGAGGAGAGAGAGACGACGGAGAGCGATTGCAGCGAATATCTACAACGGGTTGAGAGCACAGGGGAATTATAATTTGCCAAAACATTGTGATAACAATGAGGTCTTGAAAGCTCTTTGTAAAGAAGCTGGTTGGGTTGTTCTTCCTGATGGTACTACTTTTCGTAAGGTATGTTTTTAGTTTAACTTTTCATTAAGTCATTTTCTTGTTGGTTTTTAGATCTAGGGGGTTATGATTTATGAAGTGTGTTGTGATCGGTTTAACGGTTGAGATTGAATCGGAGTTGCATAAATTTTGTGTGTTTGATTTGATGGGGTTCGATCTTTTGTTGTTGATTCGGGGTAGATCTAATAAATTGATTTGAAATATTGATTATTGTTCTTGACTTGATTCGATTAGTTGATTGATTATGCATTTATGCAGCTTAATCTGCTTGAAAGTAGAGGTGTACAAAAAACCGGTTCTGTAACTAACCGGGTTACAACCCGGAACAGACCCGATTTAGAAACCAGTTTTTAGCCCTAGACCGATCTGATATGGAAATTGGTTTGTAACACGGGATCGATCCGATATAGAAAGTGGTCCGTATAGGAACCGGTTTGAAAATCCTTCTGCTGATAACAGTTAAAACTGAACCGAACCGGTCAAAAACTTGTAAGAAAACGGCACTATGTTCAGGCAAAAACTGATTTTGACTTTCATTGACCAAAACCTCTTCTTTAAATTTAATAAAAAAGTTGCAGAAATTCATAATTCTTTTATCCAAATGGCAGGGAATTTGTAACTTTAGTGTTTTGTTTGTATTACAGGGGTCCAGGCTCCCACTGCCTACCATTGATACTGGTGCAGCATCGAATGCTACAACTCCATGTTCTTCCCAAAAACCGAGCCCGTCGTCTTCATCATTCCCTACCCCGATCCCATCATATCAATGCAGCCCGTCATCCTCATCATTCCCGAGCCCGTCAAACCTGGACATGAACAAGAACCCGTTTGCCTATCTTAATAACGCCATCCCGGCTTCACTCCCCCCTTTGCGTATCTCAAACAGTGCCCCCGTTACCCCACCGCTCTCGTCCCCAATTTCAAAGTGCCCGAAACCGAACAATTTCAATTGGGAGTCATTCAGCAAGCAATCGATTTCTTCGTTCAATTTGCCATTCTTCGCGTCTTCTGCACCTACGAGCCCTACAAAGTACCAACGGTTCACACCAGCAACCATACCCGAGTGTGATGAATCTGATTGCTCCACCATTGACTCGTGCCAATGGGTGAGGTTTAAGAACTACGAGCCGATGTTGACGAACCCTAACTCGCCAACTTTTAACCTGGTGAAACCCGTGGCTCCAGCAGCTGCAGCCAATGATGGCGGTTTTGATAAGGGGAAAGGGATGGAGTTTGAGTTTGAGAATGGTGGTGTGAAGGCTTGGGAAGGAGAAAGGATTCATGATGTTGGGATGGAAGATCTTGAGCTTACTCTTGGAAGTGGGATGTCTAAAATATGATGTGTGTTTTATTGTTTTAAGTTATGGTCATTCTAAAGTTTATTAATTTTTTGAATGATTTTAGAGGTTAGCATACCAGTGAATTTTCTTGAAGATGCACATTTATGATTCAACTAGTGGAAATTATGATATGTCTTTTGAATTTTGATGGAGTGATTGCAGACTCATTTTACATATGTGAGAAAGGCTGGATCTTTTGAACTGTTTGATCATAAAGTATCAATGGATATTGTTTCTTGCTTTTTTGTCGAAGTTTATTCTCTTTATGGTTTTAATAGATGTTGACTAATCATAAAGATGCGATGTGATAAAATTAAAAGAGGTCGGGGGTGTACACTGGTTTAACCTAATGATCCTGAGCTCGTAAGTCTCGAGCTCAGGTCTGAGCTTAGCTCGTTTAGGTTTGTATTTCTACAAGCTCAGGTCTGAGCTTGGCTCGTTTAGGTTTGTATTTCTAACGTTTGAACTTGGCTCGTTTAGGTTTGTATTTCTAAAGCTTGAGCTCTGCTTGTATATCATTTATTATTTATTTAGTTATTCTTATAATTATTTACACGTATTTACAATTATAATTTTTTATATAAAATATAATATATATTAGAGTAAATTTCAAAGATTGTTCTTTATCTTTATCCATTTTCAGACGCTGTCCTTTATGTTTAAAATTGATGAGTTTTGTACTTTATGTTTTCAAATCATACACGTTTTGTCCTTTAAGCCAAACTCAATTAATTTTTTCTGTTAAATATGAGATTCTTATCAATTCATATTTACAGGACTAATTGTGTAGATAATATAAATAACCAACCTTTTTAAAAAATAAAAAATACTTTAAAAAAAGGTTTCAGTAAATATTAAAATCTTACAAAAAGGCCCACCTTCTTCATCAAACACCACCACCAACTCCGACCACTACTAACTCCGGCAACCGCCAACTCCGGCCAACACAACCTGAATAACTAAATCATTTCTGCTTGCCTGCTTAACACCACCAAAACCATAAAAATTCTTGATCTAAGCTCATTACATGATTTAAAGCTCACAAATTGACGATGATATCTTATCGGAACTCCTCAATACAACTGTTCTTCTGATACAATAAGCTAACAGTAATAGCTCATAAAACAAAGTGCCACAAGTTTAAACAAACCAACTCAAATTCAACTTCCAGTCCAAACAAATCAACCCAAAACAGAGTATTCAAAATCAAGAACAAGGCTCTGTTTTTGCACCGAAAAATATGACAAATTGAGACCCATTTTAGTGTCTGATGATTGTTTGTATACAATTCCACTATTGATCTATACATGATTCGTGTCTGCTCATTTCAATAGCCAAATGGTTGTAGCTCTGCCTCAATAATAGTCTTAGCTTGTTTAAACTCGACCCAATTCAAGTTTTTAGCAAGATGATCTCAAGTAGCTCACGCACGGCTCGGCTCATTTACATAGTTACATCCCTAGCCGGACCCAAGCTTGCCAAGTTTGAGGCTTGGTTCGGCTCAGTTGTTAACTTAGGTTGGTGCTAGGCGCGTTGTTTTGGCTTGATTCTTATGTTTGATTCATACATATATATTAAAACTAGGCTACAATAATGTGTATTACACATGTTGATAACTATAACGTTATATAATTAGTAAAAAGAAAATATGTATTGTATGCTTAAATAAACTCGTTTATTATACTAATAGAATAAAACACAATGCAATTTGTTAACATATTTCTTTTAAGTGAGTATTAACTTTTTTTTAATACTATCTATTTTTTTATTATTTATATATTGTATCTTAGTCATTATTATCATCCAACCACATTAAATATTTGATTTTTTTTAGAAATCACTCATAAAAACGATTATCATCTAAAGTTTTTGATCTTGGTGAAGCTTTTAATAATCTAAAAATTAATAATTAATTCATATTAAATTCATTTGGTTAGTGATATATTAACTATCTTTAATTGAAAACTAAGTATCCATGGAAAAATTAAAAAGTAGGTAACTCCAATCGATAGTCCCCCATTATAAAGTACATATAGGTTACACTTTAATCATCTTTTTGTATGTTATAACTAGGTTTTTAATGTTTTATGTGGTGTAGTTATTAGGCATTTATATGATTCTCCGACTTGCATACACCCTTGGAGAAAGAAGTAACATAATTTCATAGTAACTTGTCCATGTTATTAATATGACATAGATAGATGGATCAGGTTATTGGTACGACATAGATAGATCAATGGAGATTCAAGCCTAATAATAAATAATAAACGCGTATAGTTATGCTACACGACACAACTATATCTTTCATATTTTATCCATAAGAATAGTACGGCCATCGTGTGTGCATTTAGCAAAAAGTAACATGGCATGTTTTGGGGACCAAAACATTCCCCTCACATTTAATTCCCAACTAACAATCAATCACACATTCATATAGACACATATATACATGTATATTCTTTAATATCACAATCACATCTCTGTTATTGTAAAAACATTTTTAAAAGGTTTGCTTTATTACAATAATGTATCATACTCATTACAATAGCATGTCTAACTTTCTAGTTTTTATATATTTTTATAATGAGTTCGATTCATTTTAGTTACAATTATGTGTTCCAACTCATTCGGTGCATTCAATTTTACATATAATGTTGTAAAAGCACGTGCAATTAAATTGACACAAGTATTTTTACCCCAGAACTCCACGCATATGCGCTATCTATTCTGAAACCTTTTAAAAATTATTATTTTATGTGCATGTGTGTACGAGTGGATCGGATACTAAATAATATTTTATAGAAAGCGTATGAAAAACGTCATGACTTTACCGAGCTTGCGTACACACAATTTCTTATCTCTCTCTCAAATCTTCTTTCATGTTGACGAAGATTATACACCCACACCCTTTTCTCTATTTTGAATTCAAAATTTCATCATCTTTATGAATGTTTTACTACAATTTTTTGATGGAAAATGGCACAAGTAGTTATATCATTTGTGTTGTACTCTCTCTACATATTTGTGTGTGAGACTGAGAGAGGGGAGGCCCAAAATGCTTACATTACATGAGACACAAACATGTTGCCTAATCAGGCAAAACAGCTGAGCATGTCTCATGTGACCACCCACAAATAATGCAAAAACCAAAGAACCTTCTTAATTAAGAAAACAAAAACATAAATAACACATGCCACACATCTTATAGTTGTAAAGAATATCATTATAGGAAATTTACACACCTATTTTCTCAAACTATGAACATTCTAATCTTAATCATGTTAAATGACAGAATTATCGACCGCTATATTAGCTATGTAGCCCTTGATAATCTTGATTCAAGCAATTCATTCACTCTGGTAAAGATAAGTGTCATCTAAATTGTTGGTTTCTTGTTGTGTTTGTTTAGTCATGGGCAATTTAACAATGCTATTGCATTCATGATGATCATTAACCATATTGAGATTCGCATAAACGAATAGACGGCGGTGGGACCTACACAACGAAAACTTTTTTTCATCAAATTCTTGCTTATGAGTTCTGACCTTTGGTGTTATGACCACATTTAGTGAAACTTGCTAGGTTGATTGCCAATAAACAAAAGAAGCCCACGCAAACAAAAAGTTTGAATTCGAGGCAGCCCATCCAATGATCCAAGGGCAATCTCGGCCTAACCCATTAACAATTAAAGTGAACTGGGTCAATCTCGAACTAAGGCCTGGACATTACGAGAACATTAAGCAATCATGGCCCAACCCATATACAACTAGAGTGAACCAGATCGACCCAACCCAATCAACGGGCTGGTTCGGGCCAGTTTCATACTACTAGAGTACTAGTATCTGAAGTTTTATAACCAAATAAAGTTAGGGGTTTTAATCCACTTAGGAATAGGTTAGATAGGAGAGGCCAGGGGTTGAATCCCTATAATATGCAAGTTTAGTAATTAATTAAATAAAATAATTAGGGGTTTTTATAACCTAAATCTGTTGGACGATAAATCTCTTTTTGTTAACCCACTTTTTTTATGGTAAATTTTTGGATCACTGACGGACCACTGAGTATTATCGTGCCACCAGCGGAACCATCCGATTTATATCCATCTCCATAAGATTATACTGCTTACACACAATTCAGAAGAAAAACCAATAAATCTGTGAAAACCTTTTTTTTTTGTTAACACACTATGTTGTTAGTTTTGGCAATTGAAAATTAAAATTTTAAATATATCTAAAACTAGTTGTTTTACAAGCTACATTCGGAAATTAAGCGCCATGAAAGTACAATGTACATATACGGGTATGTTTAGTGATGCACTTTCTAAATTTGTAACTGTGTATTTTTCTTTTCAGATAGTCCAATCATATAAAAACGTTCGATTGTAATACTAATCAACAATCTTTTTATCGACAGACAGTCCATTTGTAATACAATTTAAAATCAAAACTGTTTATCATACTTTGTTTTAAACATTTCATATTATACCTTAATTTAACTATTAATTGTTAAACCAAAACTAGATCTTGAAAAGTACTAATCATCCTAGTATCACCAAGGTATATGCACCTTAAATGTAGGGGAGTGATGGTTTTTGTTTCTAACAGCGACTTTCTTGTGTTAAGCAACCGCACTCCCCAAAGTGGAGAGCCCCGTTCCTCACTCCGGTCAGACTATGTTGTCTTAACCGCTGGCTTCAGAGTTTAGCTTGGGCGTTCCCCTGTGAAATCATACCACCGGCTGCCACTTGACAGTCGTTGTGCCACCACAAGAGCACAACTCTCTGACGTAACACAGGGGGATGCAAACCTGGATGAACTCAGGATTCGAACTGACAACTCGCACAAGACCTAGCTCAAATCCTTTATTGCCTTAATCCACCAAAAGTGACACAAGTGGGCATCGAACTTGGTTCTCCATCGGAAAACCCAAGCCTCCTACCATTATGCCACAAGCGGTGGATGAGGAGGATGGTTAGTAGTAACTAAACTATAGGTCCAAGTTCCGAATGTTAGCTCACATTTCATAGCTGACAACATAAGATAAATGTTGAATACTTAGAAATCTAAAAAAGCTATTGTCACACCCTAGTTTCCTAGAACGTGACTGTAGTTGGATTTGTACATTTCATGTTTAAGAATAACCTTTAT
This sequence comes from Scalesia atractyloides, assembly GCA_947069175.1. Taxonomy (NCBI): domain Eukaryota; kingdom Viridiplantae; phylum Streptophyta; class Magnoliopsida; order Asterales; family Asteraceae; genus Scalesia; species Scalesia atractyloides. The sequence continues at coordinate 10,575,884 of CAMTDV010000023.1, read as the reverse complement.
TAAACACAACATCCGATTAAAACTAAATATATGTTCGGAACTTCCTAAAACTAAATTAGAGTTCGAAATTAAATAATAACTTGCTAAAACCATATTAGAGTTCGAAATTAAATAATAACGGCGCTAGGAACTTTCTTGCTAAAGTCCCGAACACTTATTCTTCTTTAAAAGAAAATTGTACAAAATCTTTAGAAATGTATACTAAGGTTGTCTGGTGTGGGCTTACGTTCTCCGCCACCTAAGCACTATGGCATCCCATACACAACTGCAGGGGCACCAAAGGGAGCATCATAGTTGATTTCATTCTTTGTTTCCCGAGTGCCAAGGACGAGTGGGTGAGACTTTTAATGATTTTACCGTTGTCTAATGGTCAAAATTAAAAAAAAGTTATTATTTTTTTAAATACTACTATATATAACCCACAAATTTTAACCATATATACCATACAATCTTCCCTACACAATCAACATCAACCCACTCCACAGTTTTTTTTCTCTTTACCATGTTTTCCAATCATATAAACGTGTTTAGCCGGAATCACCCGTTTTTTGCTCAACAACAACCAATGAACCCCGAAAACTCGTACCAAACAAACCCACAAACGGGTGAAGCAGACTGCTATCCGATCATGCCATCTCCACGATCCTCGCATCCGTCATCACCGCTACCCGTACTCGGTTTCATCTACTGTTCTCAAATGCCACATTCGACTCAAAGTTTTCCACGATACCCGTGTCCACAACATTCTTCACAATCCATACCTGAAACTCAAAGTGTACACGAAAACCACTTGTAACCAAAACCCAAGTGGCTTCATCCAAGAGTCGCAAACACCGTACGTGTGACAACTCGTAATTTCGAGGTCAGAACCGTTGGTTTTCGTATTTGTAAATCGAATTATATACTTATCTTATTTGACGAATTTAATTTATACCTTTTAATTTAAGCATGTAGTCGAAACCAAATCCATATTGTGTTGAACCGACCTAAACCGTTCCAACCAAAGCTGTGTCTCGCTTGTCGATTCAACCCACTCACGAAACCCGAAACCTAGGAGGTCCAAACCATAGCGTGTATACTATATATTATCATTCCTAATTTATTATACATATACATTAGTGTAAAAAAACAAATAAGTAATTGAAACCCGATCTGCTAGTCCAAACCCGACCCGCTAGTCCCCACCATTTCGGCCCAAGCTAAAGCCCAACCCCCTCCAAATAACCACCCCAAACATCCAGATGCATGTAGGTTAAAAAAACAAAAACCTAATTCCTTTCACTCTTGCGCTTGCGACGGCAGACCCCCCCCCCCCCACGGTCGCTACACCCTTCGCCACCTCTCTCCGGTTGAACGTTTCTTCTTCTCGCACTTCATCTCATTCGATTAGTGTTGTTATTTGTTTTGGGGTTTTAAGTTCTATTTATACATGGCTGCGTTTTTGTCGCTTAATTAATCCTTGGTGTTTGTGAGAATACTTGTATGCTAGGTTGCTTGAAATTGTGTTTTAATGTGGAATTGGTTGTATAAGGATAAGTGTTCGATTAGTAGTTAGGGTTTTTGTTGTGGGTTGAATCTTGATAATTGTGATGAAGGGGATGATGTACAGTGTTGATATTCTGATGATATGATGATTACATGTAATGCTAATGGCTGGAATTCATGTTTGATTGAGGTTATGATCACATTGCGTTCGTATCTTTACTAGGGTTTTGATGTTGCATGATGTTGGGTTTAATCTTATTGGTTCTTGATGCTTTGGGTGATAAATATATCTGAGTTTGATGATAACCTGCTGTAAGTGTGTATAAGAGTCGTTATTGTTCGCTAAACATGTTAACAGAATCACTCGAACACGCGTTAGAAAGTTAAGAGCTGAAAACAGGAAGCTGGTTGATGATTACAGCCGACTTCAGTCGGCTGTAATGGGGTCGTAACTAAGCAAAAATTTAATTTTCTTGAGTCTATTACGTGATATTTTGAAATACGCTTCTAATGGCGCTGGAATCATGATTTTTGGACATCGTGTGCTATTTTAAATAAATTATTTCTTTTCAGCAATTAAAGCTGCGTTTTTTACAGATTTTTCGTGTTATGTTTTGAGTCATAACTGTGTAATATTTAGAGATAGACCATGAAATTTATACTTTAGATAGCATTAGATGTCTTTGCGAACCTCCAACTGGAATTATGTCGATCAGATAATCGAAGATTTTTAAATGAATTTTTTCGTAAGCTGCAGTCAGAAAGTGACGAATCTAATCGCTGTTTGCGCAAGATTTTTTTACGAAAAATCCTTAAGGAGTTTGATCACCAAATTTTTACACAATAGTATATGCTCCGATTGACACGTCCTGTAATTTTTTGGGAATGTTCTGGTACACGAATTATTCCGGATAACACTCCGAAAACGGTCCGAAAATGCATTATATTGCTGAATTTTTATTGAAGAGTATTTTAAATCTTTCGTGACACTTGTGTGGTTACTAAGTGATGTCGTGATAGATGCATGCATGTTAATTAGTATTTTATGATAAAATGTGTTACGTGCTAGATACGTGTAGGATTTGTGTTTCCGCTTGAGCACACACACTAACCCTTAAACGATAATCATGCTAGGATGTGATTAACCGGTTCAACCTCGCGTATTTTTTCCATTCCTTAATCCGAGCATTCAAATGTGAGTTTACTACTCTTTTACAGGCATGCGTCCCGAGGAGACAAACTACTATTCCTTGAGGAATACTTTTTATAAATGTTGTAGTTTAATTACGATGTTAGTTAATAAACTCAAACTCTATCATGAAAGTCCCTACTTACTACCGAACTAGTTGCCTGGGAGGCAACGGGGTATTAGTTGATAGCGCTATTAGGCTTGACAAACCTCACACCGTGCTGGGAGTCGGGCGTGAACTAAGGACGTTAAACACATGGCCAATGTTGATAGGCATTGATGAGGGCAAACAAACATATGTCACCCGGTATCGAGTTATTAACGACATGTCTTTAAACTAAACACCAATCCGTTTTCGTTAAATAAAACTGTGAACTCACCGGCTTAATCGTTGATACACTTTTTCTGTATGCTTGCAGACCGTTAGATAATAATTGCATGGGAACTTGCAGTCTGAGGAGTCTGAAGTGTCATGGGGCGTGTTACTTGATTGCGATTAATAAAACTTTACGCTTTAAAACATTTTATTTTCGATCGTTTGAGATATTTACATTTGCTTCCGCTGATTACATAGTATGTTTGAAATGATTTAATTGGAATTCACTATTCATGTTGGACATGATGACCTATTTTTTGAATATTTACTATTAGTTCGACATGATTAGTGACTGGATCCTGGTATGTCACACGGTTCACGGTAAAACTCCACAAGTGATAATTTGGAGGTGTGACAGTAACAAGGTCCCGGATCAAAAAAGTGCTCAGAAGACAGTCGTTGACACCTACCAAAAACTAGCTTTGTCACGGGAGTATTAGCTCAACGGCTGTTAATAGTATTTTTTTTTTTTCACAAGTATCATATAATATTTTTTTTTCTCAAATAACAAATAATTCTTCTTTTTTTTTGTTAAGTAACAAAAATATTTTTTTTCAAGTCGCATATATTGTATAGTTTTTAGTTAAAAGGTTGTTAACAACCCACTTTCAACTTTCATCAATTCATCAACAAAACATTATTCGGCACACAACTCAAAGAAAACAAAAACAATCCCTGAATCCAAAAGAACACACAACCTGTCAATTACCCAACCAATCTCCACCGTCACCGTCGCATCTCCACCATGGAACCCAATCCATCTTTCCTCTCAACCTCTCTAACCAAACCCAACCCACCCCCAAAACACAATCGAGACTTCCTCATCCACCTCGAAGCATACCTTGCCAAACGCGACGGCGTCGATAAACTCCTCAAAATCTCCCGTTACGCCACCAAAATCATCCTCTCCTCCGACCTCGTACCCGCCACCCACCCCTTCCACCGCCGCCTCAAAACCTTCGAGTCCAACGTCGGACTCAGCCGCAAAGCCTTCCGCCTCGGCAAATTCATCCAAGACATCAATTCTCTCCGCTCAGCAAAACTCGACACCACACAAAATGTTATAATCGCATTGATAGCATACGGCGGCGAAGGTGTGTATTATTTTGTTGAACAGTTTGTGTGGTTAGCCAAATCAGGGCTGATTGGGTCAACCCACGCGCGTGTTCTGCAACGAGTTAGCGCGTGGGCTGAGTTAATTGGGTATGTTGGAAGTGTTAGTATGAAGGTTAGGGAATTAAAGGGGATTTCATTTGAGTTGTCCACTATTGAGATTGCGGTTACGAGAGGTGATGATGTGGAGCGTGAGATGGAGAAATTAGGGAAGTTGAGGGAAAAGAAGTTGATGAAGAGGTTGTCGTTGGTGCAAGATGTGGCGGATGGGTTGATGGCGGTTGCGGATATTCGCGATGGAAAGGGGCGCCTTTCGGGGCCGTTGTTGATGGCGTCGGCTGGGATGGTGTCCGCCGTTGTTAGTACTCATAAGAATTGGTTGTCTTGTTGATTGAACATGGATAGTTGTGAAATTTGAATTGATGTGTCATTTGTTCGAGTATACATGATGAATCATAATAATAAGTATATGGGAAATTGTTCTTTATAAGTTGCTAAAGTGTAGTTGAGAATATGAATGAATCTTGATGTTATGAACGATTAATCTGCCAATGTCATATTTTGACCATGGTATGTCTTTTGTTCGGACAATACTATGTCCAAATCATGATTTTTGTTTCGAAATCAAGATTTGTCTATGAGTGGTACTACTCAACAAATAAATTTTATTTACTTGATGGATTACCATTTCAAACTTTGCTTAATGTCAATTTTCATAATCTTATTTTTTATTCAAATACGTGGTACAACTCTTACTCTATCGTAACACATTACTAGTTTCAATGTCATTGAAAAGGTACATTAATTTCATTTGAGTTAATCCTTTTTATATATATATATATATTTTATTTTTTCTAAAACAAAACTAAAAACCCTTCCCACCTCACCCATCTCCTAAGAGCATCTGCACTAGGTGGGATGATTTTTGGCCATCTATAAGGGACGCGGTGCTGATATAGGGCATATACGATGGTTATTCCAAGGAAGAAACATGTGACCATGGACGGGCACAATGTGAGACTATGAGGTGTGGGAAAATAGAAAGGGGGTGTGGTCTATGTGACAGCGTCTTCACGCCATGAAGCACCATCCCTGCTTGGCGTGGAAGGATAGTCGTTACTCGTTGACCCTTAGTTTGATAATTACATGTTTAGCCCACTACGGCAGTTTAAGTTTTCAATATTTACCCTATTTTTGTTTCCTTTTCTCCTTTGGTCCATTAACTTTGATGATGACAGGTTTAGCCCTCAACTTTAATAAGGGGTTTTTTAATTCTTATTATTTAGCTCTACACTTTATTACTAATTTCCAACTTAGTTGTTTTTTTATGTTTTACGTTCCGGCCTAATTTTTGCACATTAAAACGTCGTAACAGGCGTGCGTGATTTAACGTTTTTACGTCTACTTTTCGGTTCGGTTGAACAGTCTTGCCGTAAAGCGTGCGGGACCTAATACCACACCAACTCGATATGTGGTTATATATAGTTTTATTTATACGTGTTACGCTCCAACTAAACCCAAAACAATCACTTTTATTGTATTAGTTGAGTTTTGAACAATTCGGTGTACCATGCCGCAATGCGCACTAATTAGATGCTAGTTTGTTGATATTTTCTAAATGTTCTTTTAAATAATATAATTAAATAAGTAGCTCAACTGATTTTTCGGCAATAACTTGTACTCGTAAACTTATTTTAATGATCTAATTACACAATGTTGTTTACTTTTTTTTGCGAATATCAGATATAAATTTCATTGAAAACTGAGTTAGTTTCAAAATAAAGATTTTTTTGGTCTCGTATACGGCGTTTACACATTTCGATACATACATTTCAGTTGAAAGTATTTTGAATACTGAATGATGATGAAGAGTGGATATTTGACTTTATTACATTTTCTGAATGGCTTGGGTTGTATTTAAAATTCTTTTGTATCTTTAATTATATTTATGTCATGTTTTTTTACAGAATGTTTAAAACTTTTTAGTGTATTAAAAAGTACAAATGATGTGGCACTGGAAGTGAAACCACACCTCATGGTCTTAGTGAGTGAAGAGAAATCGAGAGACACACGGATTGAAATGAGATGGTGATATGATTATGTTTTGACCCTCGTGAGTTCTCTCGCTTGAAAGCCCTAATTCTTCTTCATCTCCTCATGTTATCCACATCCTTGTATGGATTAAATGAATCAACATGTGTATTCATTGATCGTCTTCTCCATAACGTTTAAGCACATCGCTCAATTGCTGTTTATCCTTCTCGATATCTCCCTATTTTCGCCCTGCCACCATACACGACCACCGCAATTGCCAACGAGATAAAGATGACCTAACACCATTGATTACAGTTAGTTGCAAGTAACCACCCCATACCAACCTATTTTTCCTATGTCTATGTTTGTTTCGTCATACGAGATACTACAATTTTGTGAAGTGTTCTTGATCTAATGGAGGTCAGCCAAGGAATAAAAGTGTCATGAATAAGTTACTTTTTAACAACAAACATACGTCTGCTAAAATCTACTTCTAAAATCCATCTAATGTCATTTTGCGAGACTTGAACCCGTATAACTTTGATAGAGATAAAATATCTGATGTCATTGGAGCAAAACTGTTAGTCAGTGAGTTAGAATCATATCCGTAATTTATCAAAGGAAAATAAAAAGAAATGATTCGATATAAGCACACTTATAATCCATCCATGTAATTTATATAACTAACATGAATATAAAAAATCACTTAGAAAATGACATAAACCAATAGAACATTGTTGAAGGGATTAAAGTGTATAACATGGGACCCCACCAAATAAAAACTTAACTTCGTTAAAAACAAAATAAAACAAAACAAGAAATAAAAGTTTGCTTATGATAAAATTCCCGCATTACCACGGCACCAATCAATCATCCGAAATCATCTTTCAGTTACCAAACAAAACACTCTCTTCTTTCTCTCACACACATTTTCATCAAACAAACAAAACCTAAATCCAACATCCTCAGCATCAACATGAACATGGATTCAGACCTCAAAGACATGTCCAAAGAACCCCTGTCCCCACGTAACCTTGAAGATCACCCCGCAACAAAAGACCAAGCCTCTACATCCACGTCCGACGTGGCCTCCACATCCCACTCAGACTCAAACAACAACATTGAAGAACTTGAACAGAAATACGCTGCATTTGTCCGACATGACATGTACGGGACAATGGGACGTGGTGCGTTACCTTGGACCCAGAAGATCATAACCGGCATTGCACTCATCACGCTGTTCCCTTTGCGGTTGGTGTTGGCCACATTAGTGGTGGTGCTGTATTACTTGATTTGTAAGGCGTGTACCCTGTTTGCGGTCCCCAAACGGGAAGATGAGCAGGAGGATTATGCGCATATAGGTGGCTGGCGGAGGAATGTTATTTTTTGGTTTGGTAGGGTGCTTGGAAGGGCCTTGCTTTTTGTTTTTGGGTTTTATTGGATTAACCAGACTTATAGGAATCCGGATATTGATACCAAGTTTGATCATGAGGTACTCTTTTTTTTTTTTTTCCTTTTTCTAACTTATTCGTGTGAAAGTAGGAGTTGTAAGTTACAAAAATGGCATCATCTTGTATACTAGTGAAAGATTATCATATGGGTCGGTCTAAATAAACACCACTTACATACTACCTACCCAGACATCACTAATGCACAACCACAAGGCAAAAAATGGTCATATGGGTCGTTTGAGGCAAATGCAGTGGCGGATTCATGATTTTTCTGTACAGGGTTCCTTTTGCTAGATTCTTGCTATTTTTTCCAAATCATACAAGGTTTCTACTAATTTTTTCTATTTTTTCCAAATCGAGGGACCCCCAAAACACCCCTGGGCAAATGATGTATTTGACTGACATCAAATGACTGATGTGACGACCATTTTTGCCGTGTCAAACGACCTGCATGATGTGGTGGACTGACACAAAAATGACTATGACTGATATGACTGCTGACAATGACAAAGTCTTACATGTGGTGCGCTGACACAAAAATGACTATGATTGACATGACTGCTGACGAGGTCATTAAGTATGAAGATTGTTGCTTTGTCATGCGACACATATGATGGTGTCACCTGCTGTATCTATATCTAATTACTGGTGTGAAATTTTGTTATTTGATTATGTTGATAAGCTCATTCTTTACATAGCTGTGAAATAATAAGCGTTTAATTACCTTCAGTTGGAAGTGACTGAGAAATCTGAGGAAAGTGATAGACCTGGTGCAATTATATCAAATCATGTTTCACATTTGGATATATTATACCATATGTCTTCTTCATTCCCTAGCTTTGTTGCCAAGGTTTGTCTAATTTATTTGTTTGTACCATGAGCATTTGATGTTTTATATATATGTATGTTGTTGATATGACTGACATGCTGTATTTTCTGTTATGCTGAAGAGATCAGTGGGCAAACTTCCTCTTGTTGGCCTTATCAGGTTAGTTTAAGCTACAAAATACGCTTTCGTTTTAAATATAACTTTACACTGTCATGTATGAGGATGTGCGATTTCTATATGAAAGTAGACATTTTCCAGTTAATAGGTTCTTTAGTTTCAATCATTTTTTTCGTTATTACACTGCATTTACATTTTGTGTTTTCCAGCAAGTGCCTCGGGTGCATATATGTTCAGCGCGAGTCAAAATCAGCAGATTTCAAGGGTGTTTCAGGTATTTATGGTTTGAACTTGTATGGTAATTATGGCTTATTGTGTTCGTACATAACTGCAATTATGGACCGTTCTGTTTATACATTCATATATGAATATATATTGACTACATTTATCCTTTTCTTCATGATTTAACAAAATGCATATTTCTTTATTATTCCTGTAGCATTTTGGATTTGTTGCATGCAGGTGTCGTGAATGATAGAATTAACGAATCTCGCCAGGATAAGTCAGCGCCCATGGTGATGCTATTTCCAGGTAATCATCTTGCTTTGGCCCTTATAAACATGCTATCGTCTATTTTCAGATGTTTAAATTTGCTTTCTATTGTCTTTATACAGAAGGACAACTACAAATGGAGATTATATACTTCCATTTAAAACCGGTGCATTTTTGTCAAAAGCTCCTGTTCTTCCTGTTATCTTGAGATATCCATATCGGAGATTTAGCCCAGCATGGGATACCATATCTGGAGTGAGTGTAATTAATAAGACGATAAATAATGTTATTCTTGTGTTAATTACAGAAAAAAATTAAAAAGGGTTTAAAGATTTGTATGTATGTGTTTAATATGTAGCTTAGTTTAATTTATATTCCACTTGCAGAGACGTCATGTGATCTTGTTGCTGTGTCAATTTGTAAATAATGTAACAGTAGTGAGGTTACCGCTTTATCACCCTTCGCAACAAGAAAAGGAAAATCCAAAACTTTATGCAGAAAACGTGCGGAGATTGATGGCTCGCGAGGTATGCTTTTGTGTGTGTGTGTATATATATTCATTTCACTTAATTTTTTACTAAATATTACAAGTCTCCAATTGTTACTTAGTTAATTATTTTTCAGTGTATTCATATTAGTTGTCAACCACTGTAAATCTCCTTCATACAAAGTAAGGCCTGTTTACCAACATTTTATCTACTTGTGACACTTAGTAAACCTTTTGTAGTTACCTAATTGTCTGAAAAGTATTGAGAAATTAGTTGAAATTTCATAATATTTGTTTAAACTGTTGTTTTTAGAACTATGTGAACAGTTCTGTTTGCAGATTCTGGCCACATAATGTCAACAAAAACCGGTTTGATTCTGTTGGTTTGGGCTTGATTATTATTATGATAATAGTTATAATACTTACGATGATAGTTATTGATTATTTTCAATATATGTAAAACATTTAACCATTCATTTTCCACTAAGACTTATTCAATATAATACATTTTTGTGATGGATGTATGAGAAATTTCCAAATCTCTATTAACCACAAAGTGAGAAACTTTTATAAAAATAGATTGTACAATATGACTTGGTAAGTATCTGGCCTTATAGCATTAATTTTAAGACTTGAGTCACGATTTTTATAAAAGTAGAAAAAAGATATAAAAAAAGGATAAGCATTCGAACCGTCTTTAAATACAAATACGTAATTATAACCGATTACTGTTTTTCAAGAAAGATGATGTCTTATTTGGTGATATGCGCAGGGGGACCTAAAAATGTCTGATATTGGGTTGCCAGAAAAACGAGTGTATCATGCAGCCGTCCATGGTACGCCTACTGTTTTGATATATTTTAAACAGCCAGAATATTTGCTACTTTATTATAGAACACATTTTGAAACTATATAAGATCGGTTTTGTTTTAATTTGTGACATTAAATGGAATTGAGAATATCATCATTGCCTTCATCACCATCATGAACCTAAAGTCTTCTCTTGTGTTTATGCAGGTTTGTTTGCTCAAAGATAAACTCAAAAACGTCGTGTTACATGTATACCCATTCGTTATTCTTTTGGCCCGAAAGCAAGAGAGAAAAAGGGAAAATAATGTGGTTTTTTACTCTTTGTTGTATGAAGCAGAGACCCGAGATTATGGAAATGGTGCATTGTTGAACATGATATCCCATTTCTGCTTCTTGAACCGGAGTTGGTTTTCTGACATGAACAATATTGTCAGTAATAACTTGCTAGGATTAGTTTGCATTAATTTAGAATCTTGTTAGGCTTTTGTTCTGTAGCTTTTAAATAACAATGGCTTTTTGTAACAAGTTTCTGCCAATGCTTTATCTTCATCTTTGGTCTTTTACTATTGTTTTCTGAGAGGGTTGCATGTATTGCTAAAAGATTGTTGGTTTGCTGTATGCTAAAGATTGTGGGTGCATGTAGAGCTGTTCATAAACCAGTGAAATTGATCGAATCGTAAAATAGATTGGCCAGTTCTACTGTTTTAGGATTTATATAGTTCGACCCACTGTATACGGTTTGAAAAAATGGATCTAATGGTTCAGCTAATGGTTTATGTTTGCGACCTGTCGTGTAGACTGAACCGGCTGAGTTCTACTTCTTTTATATGTACTTTTTACAAGTTTTGAAAATTGAATTGCGTGTATATATATCTAATATTCAAGAAAACAAGAAAAATCTTATTCCTTCCTAGTTTTTGTTGTCTTCCGTTTTGTCATTTAGAATATATAGCGGTAAATTTGAAAATTTTTGAAGATATACGAATAACTTGAATAGAGTACAAATCACTTTCCGTGCTAACAAACAAGGTTTAAGTAACCAAATGCTTCCATTATTTTTACATTTTAGCTGTTTAGCACCGCAGTTCTGGATCGCCTCAACTCCCACGGCCGTAAGCATCCCTTTAACGGAGACTGTAGAAGCAAAGAAGAAACCGACAATTGTCTCTGCCTCGAAGACAAGAAACTAAAACTGTTACTTCTAAGCTTTTGCTTCTCGTTTTCATACGCTATAAATCTAGGATCATGTTGCACAGCTGAAAGTGCTTCTGGTAAAACACAGCTAAATATCGAACCTATACATACATGTATAAACCAACAGTCAGATAAATACCCCCATTTCCATTGCTATTGTTAAACATATGCAAGAAATGTTACCGAGTTTAGCAAGTCGATTAACCCATCCTGGGATTCGCTTCCCTGTTAAACGGTAACAAATGTCGTTGCAGAAATGGTTGCAGTTTTTTACAATGAGGTGATACGTGTCACCGTGGTAGTTAGCAGCATGAAGCTCCATGAACTCCCGGACTTGGACCGGGTCAAGACACGTAGTCCCGATTAATATCGACCTCCTAAACTTGAAACCGGGGCATTGGCGAGGTTCGACTTCAAAGACACCGCTACTCGGGTAGTCATGAGCTCCAAATGCATATTCTACACCATGAACTGTCACATAAAAGTACAGTTGTTTAGTTATTTAAATTGTTGTACATATATTTAAACAAAAAAATTAAATAAAAAAAAGTAATGTTACCTTCGACACCGGAATGAAAGATGCCAACACCGGCCCAATAAGCATAGTCGTTCATGGGTGTTAAGTCATAGACGTTGAGATAAACCGGTGAATTTCCTGGCCCATATCCAGGTTTAACTTTGGGAAATAAACAAAAACAAGCACTTGATGATTTTCCTTTGAAATGATGAAATGGGCCCTTCTTTGTTTCGGATTTCATGTTGCTCCAATGTTAAAGTCTGTTACCACAAGTCATCCTGTAAATGTAGAAAAATATCAATTATATAACTGATTCAAAAATCAAAATACCTAAAACTGAAATATATCCCGCCATATCTATAAAAAAAAAACAGAAAATTAGTTCAGAAAAAAAAAAAAAACAAATATAGTACTGTTTTTAATTTTCCGTTGTTTTAACTTTAACTGAAAACAAAATTATTTTGATGATGGCTGTTTGACAAGAAAGGTGTTGCTGACTTTAATCACATAATTCACATGCAGTGTCTACACATGTCCACAAATAAAGACCAAAATAATTAATTATTATTACCATTATATAATATTCAAACATATACAGGTAGGTAAGTTAATATTATAGAACAGAATATCCAGTGTGCAACAAGCTGGTGATGACAAGACAAATAATATCAATTCTTTCACACCTAATGAATGTCTTTATATAAAATAAATTCAAGTTAAATTAAGACAAAAGAGATTCTGAATTCATGTTTAGCAAACTCCAAAAGGATAAAACAAGTCAAACTACTCACCTAACAAACTTACTAAATATAAATTATAACAGAAATAACCAATAATCATCTCGAAAACCGTTTCGACGAACAAATCTTACTCCTAATTTCTGAATTTTAGGTTTAGAACCTTACGATTGAGACGAATTAACCGTCAGAAAACCTAAATTAGCTGAGATCTATAAAGTTCACGGTTAAATTAAGATGTAACATTAATTAGAATGAAATTAACAGCGGAATTGGAGAAGCTAGATCGATGAAGATCCTGCAACTCACAAAAAGCTACTAATAGCTGAAATTGTAACAGAAATTTAGTAATTAAGAAGCTAAATCATATTTGAAGAAGAAGTCGAACTTACAGAGCAAACTTGTGTGGCGATGAAAATATCCTGCAACTCGCAATTAAAATGAAATTAAGAGAGGAATTGGAGAAGCTAGATCGATGAAAATATCCTGCAACAGCTGGTATGTATAATCTATAAAAAAGTCACTACTAGGTGTAATTGTAACATAAATTACAGAAGCTAGAACAAATTTGGAGAAAAAGTAGAAGTGGCAGAGCAAATTAGAAGAAGAAATGAAAATGAGGGGTGGCGATTGAGGAGGGGAGAAGGTGGTTCCAGCAAATGAAGGTTAGAGACAAGTGGGCGTGGGATACAGAGAGGCTACCCCATGGAAAACGGACGCTTGGATGCTGCTGGTCCACCTCTTCTATTATGTTTCTTCCATAATTTTTTTTATAAGGTCTTGAAGTTCACATTAATTTTTGTTTATTACTCTTTTCTTTCAGTTAGTTTTACTTATACTTTTATGATCTTTCAGTTTTTAATTAAGTTAATGATGAAGGAAGGTGTTACTTTATAATTCTGTTTCAAAATGAATTATTTTTATTTTTAAATTGCTGCTGTATGTATATGATAAGATATTTCTGCTTGCTATTATCAATGGAAGATATTTCTAGTCCATAATAATTCTTTTAATTTTTATTTACATATGTAGTGTAGGAGTTAATATTTATATATTTTTCCTCTCTGTACATAATAAGATATAAGGGTGTGATAATAGTAAAAGCCATATTTAATTGTTCTCAATTTAGTTGCATACTTTACTCATTATTGACAACATTTAACACACCGCTCTTTACTATGAAGTTGTATACACAGCCACATTATCCCTATGCATCATAGACCACAACCACCCAACCTCAGTGATGGATTTAGAAAAAGAATTGAAAGATAACGACACAGGCTAAATATTTTTTAACCGATATATAAAAAAAAGAGTTTTTATTAAAAATGTACTTCACCAAAAAATAGAGGGAGCTTCTCCTAAATTCATAGCCGATCTACAACTCATCGACAATACGCTCTCTCTCCACAACCATGAGATAAATATGTGGCAAGTTGCCAAGTTTAATATGCAGTTGCACTTTTTCTTATTTATTCCTTTAAAAATCTAAGTTGAAAACCCCTATACCCAAATTACAGGTTGTTTTATTTGAATTGTTAAATAAACAATAAACATTTTGTTTGGATAATTAAAATACATTTTTTATATTTATTTGTTGGTAGCCCTTATTTGAAGTTGGTGAAACTAATTAGTTTTATTAAGCTGTCCTATAACATCAAAAGAGAGCTAAGCATGTCCTATAATTTTCAACATTTGTGTGCAACATCTGTGTGCTTTATGGTTTGTATATTATTCTTAAGTTATTTTATGTGCAATATACATTTGTACATTATGCTCAAAAGATTATATACTTTTTTTTATATAAAACCTCTCTCAAAGACTATTTACCTACTCTCTCTCTCATCTTCATGCTTTCTTATCTCAGTCTCTCAATAAACTTCTGCTGGACAGAAAAGAGACCTTATGGTCGGAAAGTGACGTTACTGTTTTGAGGTTTCACAGTTTCGGCGACGATTCATGATGACGTCCTTAAGCGTTTTCCGGCAAGTTCATGAGGTTGATTGTGTGGTTGGCTCGTTAGATCTAACTTAGTTGAATGATGTGGTTGTTGGATTTGTTGCGGAAAAGGTTTTTCCTTACCAGGAAATTGTGTTTGCTGGTGGGTTTGTCGATGGTTTTGTCTTGGTTGGTGTTTCCGTTGCCGGAAATTGTTGCATTTTTACTGGAAAGTGTGGTTTAGTGGTTACCACCACCAATATTGTTGTTCTCAGTCTTGTCGGTACCAACTACGATATTGTAGTATGTGGATTTGTTGGTCTGTTGATCTTTATTTCTTTAGGATTTCTTACATCCGGCGATGATGGTGGCTTGCTTCTTGGCATGGCACACTGAGCGGTAAGGACGATGATGATCTCTTAGATCTAGACATGTACAAATTGTTTTTTTTTAAACCGGTTCCGGTTAAAAACCGGTTTCGGTTTTTATGTTTTTTAAAAAAAACCGGTTATTCAATAACCGGTTTCGGTTAATAACCGGTTTTTTTTAAATATACTAACCGGTAATAACATGGTTTTGAAACCGGTTTTATATAAAACCAGTTAATTTGCTAAAAACCGGTAAAAAAAAAAACCGGTTAAAAAACCGATTGGCTGATTTTTTTTTATTTTCTTGGTTTATTTTTTTATGGCCGAAAATGAAGTATTGTAATATAAAAGTTAACTACGAAAATCTAAAAATTTAAATATAATACGATTTACCTTTGAAACAAACGATTGTTACATAACGTTGGACCGTGGAAGTACGAACGATAAAGGAAAAAAATTAAGGGCGTAAACTTAAAATATTAATCCGCAAGAACGTCCACACTTATATATATATATATATTTTTAGTGGGACTACAATAGAAATAATATATCTTGAGCTTCGTTTATTCTTCTTCGCTTGAACCCGAAGTTGAACTATTGCGAAGGAATTAATCCAATGCGGCTTCTTCGTCGGTCATTGGGGTTGTCAATTCAGCTTGGACCTCGTCCTCGTACACTTCGCCCTCGTATTCCAATTCATCCTCGAGTGTGCGTATGTGTTGACATTCCTCCGCCGCATCCAAGTAATCTTTCAAGCAAATCGACATCTCAACCGCCTTTTTTGTTAGTCGAGTCCTCCTTATCGAGATCACCCTGCCACTAATAGAAAAAGCACTTTCCGAAGCTACCGTGGAAGCTTGGACCGTTAGTAAATTCGGGCCATTGTGGCTAAGATCGGAAATTGATCTTCCTTACTTTTCCACCAAGCCAACAAATCAAAATTTTTAAACTCTTGTAAAGTCATTGTTTGTAGAAAGTTCGACCCACCATACCGACCAAGTTCGCTACTAGTGGTGTTACCACGGTACATTTGACTCGACTCATCAAACAATTGGTTATAAACATACAAAACTTGGTCTTCCATACTAGAAGAACCTTCGCCAAAAGCGGTATTTCTCATCGACTCGTGAATGTGTGACATGGTTGCACAATATTTTGTTATATAAACGTCATACATTCTTGAAAGTTGATCGTTGAAACGAATTTTTGCGGCTTCACCAAAGTTAGGGTCTCGATCGGTGTTTAAATTCAACTCGTTTGCAATTTTTTCAATCAAAGACCCGGTACCAAAAACGTTAAAGCAAGGATTTAAAGCGGCGGCACAAGTGAAAACCGCCGGTAGTTCGCTAAAATATTTTCTTAGTTTTCCTTCATTGTTTCCGCCATATCACAATATGGCCTACCTCTAACCGCCATCTCGTTTAATTTTAAACACATTTTAAACAAATTGTGAAGCACCAAAGAACTTGTAGGATAATAGACACCCGATAAAGTTTTTGTTGATATTTTGAAAACTTGAAGCGATTGTGTAACCGTTTCAATAGTAGCCCAACCCGATGGGTGGTAAGGCGAAACCTTCATACGACTAGACAAAGAGTTATGAAATTCTATTAAACTTTCTTTTTGCACAATAGCCTTTTCAAACATGGTGCAAGTCGAGTTCCATCTATGAGCAACGTCCCAATTGGGTCCTAAGCATATTCGACTCGCTTCCTTACACATTTTTTTATAGTTTGAATGTCTACGTGTGTTACTATATATATGACGTAACATTTTTTTGAAAGCTTCCTTTTGTGGTTCAATAACCTTTAAACCGTCTTGAACGGCCAAATTAATGATGTGTGCAATACATCGACTATGAAAAAAAATACCTTCACAAATCGGTTTGTATTTAATTTTAAATGCATTACCGAAACCGTATTGTTTGAGGCGTTGTCAAAAAATATTGAAAAAATCTTGTTTTCCAATTTGTATGTTGCAATACATTTGTCGATTGCTATATAAATAGCTTCGCCGGTGTGAGGGTAATCAAATAATTTAAAAAAAATTGTGCGTTTCATCATTTGCCACGTCGACGGTTCAATCCAATGGGCGGTGACACAAATATATGAGTCGGGTGAACCGTGCGGTACGGACCAAACATCGCTAGTCAAGTTAACACCGGTTTCTAATTTTTTAAAATAAGAAATTAATTCTTGTTTAGCATTTTTCCACAATTTCAAATAATCTCTCCTAAGAGTAGCACGACTTACATGGGTGTATCGTGGTTGGAGAGTTCTTTGAACCATCTTTGTGTAGCGTTGTTTGTCGAAAGTGTTGAACGACAAACTTTCTTGGATTACATACTTTGCCATTTCCTCCCTAGCCATTTCGTAATTGTAGGCGAACAAAGAAGCGCCTTCATTTGCCATGGAGGTTTGACCACTAGCGGGTTGTTGTTTCAACGCGCTGCAAAACGGTTTTTTGATGTGTTGTCTCAACGTGGTGTTTGCAGTTTCGGCGTAGAAACCATTACAATGGTGACAACGCGCTTTTTTTCTCCCGTTGGCAATCTCGCACAAATCGAAATGTGCCCAAACTTCGGGGTTGCGCTTCGTTGGAATAACACGAACCACCGTGTCCGTTGTAGACTCGCCAATGTGGACCGAATCATGAGCACTAGAGCTTGCCATGGTTTTTCAAGAAATATCGAACAAGATTTTGAGCGTTTTTTAGAGTTTTTGGAGGTTTAGAGAGTGGTGTGCTTGAACCAAACACCCACAACCCTTATATACTAGTTGGGGATGATTTTTAGGCCAAAATAAGTCCAAAAAACGGCTAGGAGCCTCCCAAACGGTCATATGACCGTTGCTAGAATTTGGCAGTTTTTAACCGGTTTTAAAAACCGGTTTTTTATACCGTTACCGGTTAACCGGTTATAAAACCAGTTTTTTTACAATAACCGGTTTTTAACCAGTTTTGGTTGATAAAATCCGAACATGTGGCTAACCGGTCTAATCGGTTACTACCCGAACCGGTTAAAAAAAACCGGTTTCGGTTTTTTTCCGGTTTCGGTTGCGAAACCGGTTTTTTTGAACACGTCTACTTAGATCTGAGTCTATTGTTTTGCTCTTTATTTCTTGAAGGTTTCTTACATCCGGCGTGATGGTGGCTTGCTTCTTAGCTTGGCAACTTCAGTTGCAGCCGCGACGACACTGAGCCGGAAAGACGATGATGATCTCTTAGATCTGAGTCTGTTGTTTTATTTATTTCTTGTATTGAGGTGGTGGTTTTGTGATTGTGACCAGTTCCGGCGATCGGTGGTGGTTGTGGTGGCTAACATCAATGTATGAACATCAAGGTTCATTACCGTCATCACTTATCAGATCGGGTATTTATGAACCGAACCCAAAATCGACCCTATCCGTAGGGTATATATATTTAGATCTTAATACCCAGAACCGGAGCCGTACCCACTTCATACCCAATTTATACCTGAAACTGGTTTCTATACCCGAACCCGGGTATTAAAATACCCAATACCGGGTTTTAACTGGTAGTGTCATTTTTGTGGTATAATTGTGTTTTATATTCTTACACTTTGTAATTTTGTTAAAAGTAAAAACTATAAACTAGCCAAGGTCAAAACTTTCTGTTTGTTTAAAAGGTATTCCTTTAATCATCTATACAACCAAGATTTTTGTCCTACGGTAGAAGAGCCTCATTCATTTAAAGCATTTATTTTGCTAAACTAGTAGTTCGGTTTGAAAAAATGGTATAAAAATGAGATGAGTCCAACCATGCTTATGCCAAGTGATGATCTTTAATGCAGCAGACTGCCAACATTTTCAGTTTTTTCTCTATTTTAAAGAGAAGTATAAGAATACTAATTGGCCATTTACATTGAACCAGATACAAGTTTCTACAGTAGTTGGGAGAGAGGATGCTTACACGATTCATTGAGAACCGGATAAATCTAGCCCCGCCGCATTGTGGCGGGTTGCACTCCTAGTTAAAGTTATAATATATTACTTTACACTAGTTTATAGACCCGTGTATTATACGGTTTTGATGATAGAAATTATATAGCTATAGAATGTTTACACAACTTTAAATATCCGATCTTTTATTACATACAATAATATAAAAAAAATAAAGTACAATTACACAAATCTCTAAATAATTTTTAGAGATAACCTTTAGTAGTTAAGCTATTGGTACACAAATCTCTAAATACTCTCTAAATACCTTATACAGATAACCTTAAACCATTGGTACTTGATACGAATGGTCAAATTACGAACAAATCGTCAAATTACAAACAAACAATAAATATCGTGTATAAAGAAGTATTTATAGATTTGTTTAAGTGTACTTTCATTTTATATTGTTGTATGTAATAAAATAATTCAGTTATGTAAATATGTGTAGGGAATATAAGATTAATAATTTAATCCTCAAATATGTGTAATATACGAGAATACAAGCTAGTACGTTAATGAGGTTCTTTATCAATTTCATATTAAAGAGCGGTTGTGTCAAAAATCAGATAAAACATAAATCCAAATAAAAATAACAAAAGTATAATTAAGTTTATAAATGGATTATGTTTCAATAAATCCAGTAAAGATAAAGTTAAATTTAGATTTAGATATTTACAATAAATTTACGTTAGATATTATTAGGGATATTGGATTTAAATAACCTCAATTTTCATCAATTAGCCGATAACACTCCCAACTTCGATTTGTACACCAACACTCTCAACTTTCAACTTATTGGTTGATAACACTCCCTAACTAACTGAACCCTAACCCAGTTAGTTTTTGCTGATATGACATTTGATTGTGGCACCTTTTGCTGACGTGGCAGCTAATGTAACATTTTTTTGATGAGGTGGCAGCTGACGTGGTATTTTTTTTGATGAAGTGGCAGCTGACATGGCATTTTTGATGACGTGACAGCTGACATCAGCTAACTGAGTTAGGGTTCAGCTAGTTAGGAAGTGTTATCAGTCAATAATTAAAAGTTGGGAGTGCTGGTGTACAAATCGAAAGTTGGAGTATTATCGGCCAATTGATGAAAGTTTTGGTTATTTAAATCCAATATCTCATGTTACTATAATAAATTATAATATATTATTTAATAGCATTTTATTGAAGTTATTAAGGGAATGAATATATATATTTATTTTTTACGATATGATCTTAATTGTTTTTTAGACAATTATTTTAATTAGTTAAAAGTTGTTTAAGGAAGGTGGCATGTGGTATATTTTGGAATTGTTTATTAGAACTAGATTAGATGAGATGATGATAACCATTTTTAAAATACTTATAAACAACTTAATTATTTTTTTAATCATTAAACTATGTTATGTCGTAGTCGGTAGTACACAAATATTTTCAACAAAACAAATTTACCCGGGTGAAAAATTTATAATAATATGCTTCCCATTAACTTAATAAATCATGTACTTTTCTTAAAAAATTATAATAATCTTTTCTCTCCCAACTACTATAGTTTTCTTTATAGGAAGTTCAAATTGTATAAAAAAAATTAAGAAAATTATAGTGAGTGGGTCACATTACCCTTTTAACACCCTTGTTCCACCTCTAATGGAGGATCCGATTTTGAAACTTTGAAATTGGGTAATAGAGTAGTAACATACAAGGCTTCAACTATTTTGAAAGTAAAAGTGGAAGTGTGTATGTGAAGTATCCTCACAAGGATACTTTTGACCCTCTTCTTGATCACTTTCGTCAGAAACAAATAATACGAGTATCTGTTCGAATTTAAACAAACAAGTTATTAGATCATCTATAAAGAGCACTTGAGTAGTGTGGCAGGAGTTTGGGATTTTTTTTTAATTAAATCACTTTTTTAGATGCTAGGATTGTTACCAACTTAACGTGTAATTTTCGGGTTGATTGGGTTTTTACCGCTTAAGTTGAATAAGAACAATTAGAATCACTAAAGTTTCACAGCTAGTTTTATGTTTTAATTAAGAATCAAGTTTCACTTAAAAATTAAAGATTATTGATGTAACGCTAAATGTAATGGTTTATGCGTTTTCACTACCACATTATAAAGTGAGTGTCACATCACTGTCACATATATATGAGTTCTCACTTATTTTTTTCATCTTTAATGTGTGTGTGATGGTTTCATAAATTTAAAAATTTTCACTACCTACTGCCCGTTTAGATGTTATATTTAAATAAAATAAATTAAAATTGAAAATAATAATAAAAGAGGAATGGATCTAATTGTTTAGTTCCATACCCCCACCCCCTTTCTCCTTCACCGGCATGAACACACTCACGCCCCCTCTCGTTTCACCTCCGGTAACTCCCCAATGGCGGTGTTTAACACTGCTTCACTGCCAGATCATCGAGAGCGTTACCATTTTACAAATAACTTAAGTGTAAAAGTTGAAAAAAAATCACAACAACCTAAAAAGATTCGGTACCAAATCACATAAATTCATCTTTCTCTTTCTCATTATGTTAACTAATACATGTAACAACTCTCAAAAAGATTCTAGAACAACTCGTAATCTAAACCTCGAACACGTGCCAAGGAAAACCGAAAATGAAAATAGTTAAAAAAATTGTTTTCGTCGCGTGGCGTGATAGAGAAATGGAGGATCGTAGTGTGGCGCGACGAGCACCAGATACCATCTGGATAAACTTGACCTCGTCGCGTGTCGCGACAAGGAATCCTTGCCCGATCGCGTGGCGCGACGGCGTAAAAAATCAGGTATAAATAGAGGGGGTCTTGGACGTTCACGCTGCACAAATCGATTTCGCAAAATCGTGTCTAAACCTTCGTTCTCAATCCCCAAATCTATGTCCCGATTCCCGTGTACGAAACCCTAATCACTGAAACGATACTCTATCCGATTAATCCGAAGCCCTAGCAACGAAAGCTGAAGTTCTGTCTGAATAAGGTGATACTTTATACGTTGCAGTTTTGATCTCTTGATTATCGTTGAAGTTCGATTTGGTTTCTTATACTAATACGTGTTACATTGTATGTATATCTAGGAATTAGGACTTAAACCCAGGAGGCTTGAAAACCCTAAATTACGCAATGCGAGTCATTCTCTTTTATCAAATTCTTTCACAACCCTAACTGTTTTCCAATTGTTACTTATATTTACTGAAAAACTACTATCAGTATGTGGGGTTTTATATACACTACTTGATATTCACTAGTTGAAAGAATATAACCACAATTACAGGGACTGCCAAGTGACAAATACAAGTGAGTAGTTTAAGATATAAACAAATGTAAAAACCATTAATGCTGTAATTATAAGAAAGTGTCTTGTTATACAAATGAATGAACTCACCAGTATTTTCGCTGATTAAATATTTTTAAACGCGTTTCAGGTGATTTACTGTGAAGGGAAAGAAAAATGTGCTACGAGGCACTCAAGCTTAAATAAGTGGTTATATTACCTGAATAAAACGTGTTTTTATAATTAAGGGTATATCCTCGTGAAAATCTTTTATGTAAATATGAGTTATATCCCACAGTTTATGAAACGAGAACTACGGTGTTTGAAAACTCTGATATTTTTCCTGACATTCGGTCCTGATGAAATTTTCCGCTATGATAATTTTAATAAACATCGGAACTATCTTGTTCTATTCACGATTTCCGTCCAAGGTAGAGTCATGGGTTGTGACAATACGTATCAAACAATATTAATAATAGTAACAATGAAAGTGTAAATGTTTTTCATTGGTCCATCTCATACTTAGGGGTTGTTTGACAACTTATGAATGGTTAAATGCTGAATTGGTAAGAGGTCTGAACCATTAAGATTCAATATACTACTTAATCGTTCAGAAGCAAATGTATGGCCAATTCAGATTAGAGATCTGAACCATTCAGACATTTGCTCTTGAAACAAATAGCCTAAACCATTAGAACGAGTAACAAGTCTGAACCATTAATAATCTAATTAAAAGGTAAACAAACAGACCCATAGTCTTTTGTGCATATTTACCTTTATTATTTTAAATAATTTAATCTAACTGGAAGATTGGACGTGTGGTTCTTTGGTACTTCATTATGTTCCATTTAATTAAATTAATTAAGCGACTTAAACATAGAATTTATAAAATATTAATTAATTTAAAATTTAATATATGACAAATTCATTTACGCTTTTATTGTATTTATCTTTAACCTTTTCATTTATCTTTTTTTCAATAAGCTATTTTTTATATTCATATTATAATTCTTTGAATCACCATTATTTTACGAAAAATGTAAGCATAACTAAAATGTGAACTTTGAATTTAACGTTTTGTTTCGAAGAGGATACCTAGTAAGGTGTTTTCATGGCCCCCTATCCTATATGGTTTATAAGTACACTATAAGGCATTCTCAAAAGAAACGATATGATTACCTACGTATAAATCATAAAAAATTCATATCTAAACGATTTTTTTTGACGATACCGTCTGATATATATTTTTTTTATAGTTTTCAATTATAAATAGGTGTCAACATTTTGTTGGGCATATTTTTTTAAGTTGTTATACCAGGAAACGTCATACCAAACCGAATCGATACCGATCAAAACTTCACTACGTAGCGCGAATACTTTTAGCTGTTAAGACATATATTTCAAACTATCAAGTGCTTACTCTTTGATTTTAGTGATCAAACTATGATTATGATGAAAAAATGGCACATAATAAATATATATACATACACGCACGGAAATATATTATGCAAATATAACAAAATTATATATGCTATCCTCCATTTGTATTGGCTCTATTTATAAAACTCGAGGCTTGGTTGTGACTCGACTCATTATTATATTTGATTTGAATAAATTTATAATTATAATTATAATTATATACTGTGATATATATTATTTAGTTATTTTTAACATAATTATAGATAGAATAAATATTATGTGAATATCTATAATACACTAATAAATATTGTTAAAATAATGGGCAAAACCTACTTGAGCTCTCATTTATAAGGCTAAACTGGTAAAAACATTGGGTATAACGAATTAGCTTACAAGTGATTTGATAACAAATTATGAAAAACGGTTAAGCATATCAAGCTAAAGAAACACATTGAAACAAATTAAATCGCTATTTAAGTTGATAAATAGTGAAACTTGTGGTAATAATAAATTAATAACAATAAAAATCATGGTAACAATTAACCGATTCATGGAGTCATAATTATCAACGTTAACATACCAAAAGTATAATTATTCATTCTGAGAAAAGTAAGACAATTATTAAAATGGGCATTATTATTTAATTACTGTTACGTTAATGAACTAAGGACTCTCAAATGATAGCATCCATATGTAAAAATAACCGACTTTCGTTTCATATGTTACAAAAAGATACTGCTACAATCATGCCCCTAGAAATGTTACATTTCTCATGATGCCAATAGGGAAATAGCTCTAATTTGAAAAGCTTTATTTATAATTCACCAAAAAAGAATTGTTTCTTTTCATACCCATGTACTAATAGTATTAACAATATACAACTTACAATGCATACATCTCTAAATCTATATAGAAAAACAAAAATAAAAAGTGTGGTATATAACTGGTTTGGTGTTGAAAATTGAAAAGGTAAGTCCTTCATGCAGAGTGATGCTTACAATTCAAACATTGTCTGTCTTGTGTGGTGGTGGGGGCAATCA
This sequence comes from Scalesia atractyloides, assembly GCA_947069175.1. NCBI lineage: Eukaryota > Viridiplantae > Streptophyta > Magnoliopsida > Asterales > Asteraceae > Scalesia > Scalesia atractyloides. Next base: position 10,551,063 of record CAMTDV010000023.1, on the reverse strand, counting down.
TAATGTGTCATAGAATGGTCAAAGAAGTGTACCAAGTGTATTAAAATGATCCCACGCTTCCTGTACCACAACACACATGATCAAAAATTATGTGTTTAGTATAATATAGTCATAAAGTATTTTTTATAAAAGAATATGTTACATTTTATTTTCATTTATACATTCTTTTTACATGTTTATACATTTCAAGATATTATGATTTGTTTACGTGTTGTTGAATGACTAGAGAGATATAATTTGATATGTCGTGCTGATGACATCATAAAATGTTACTTTTATATGATATCATGTTGTATTTTCATTATTAAAACATAATTGATTAGAGCAAGAGTACCTGGAGTATATCGAAGACCTTCTCGGCTATGTATTTTTTATTTGAATCGGCGCCTTTTTGTTGCAACTTATCAGGGTGCAAACATAGCATGGCTCGATTATAAGCTTTTTTCACTGCATTTGCTTCTATTATATCAACAAGTGCAACCGGCTTCCATCCACTCTCAGCCCAAAGTACCTGTGCCAACACAGCATATGAGGTTTGACCCGAAAATCTGACACGAAACAAGATGATGTGGTTGGGCTTACAAGTTGTAAAGTGGAGAGCAGTGAGCGAATGTTTCCTTTTCTTCCACTTGACCACGTATGAATCTTTGAATCCAAAGCCTATGAAAATCTATATCAGACCAACGGCCATATACTAATACAATATACACAATTATGAGATGACTATAAATGATCATAATACGTATTTTACCATAATGGCCTCAGATTCTTCTTGAGTTTTTAAAGTTTTGTCATCCATAGTAGTCAATTCTTGAACCTGTGTCAAGTGCTCATTTAATAAAACGTGTGATACGAATTACAAAATGATAAGAAATTGAATACCTGGAAGTTATCCAAAGTGGGATCGTCTAAATTTACAGCACTAGTCTTGGAACCATTAGGAACTGATTCTGTAATACATAAACAACATATATCATAAGCCAATATTAAGCTATAAAAACAGCTTATTCTTTTGATCTTTCGGATAATTAACTAACCCGAAGATGGTGTGGTATCCTGCTTAAAGTTAATATCCTCGAGTTTTCTAATAGGACGATTCTGTGCAAATTTCTGCTTGTTGGACCTCCCGGTTTCTTCTCTCGCCTTAAATACCAAAAATATTGTAAAATTTATGAATTATAAAAATACAAATGATATCAAGTTAAAATAGATATACAGTTACCAAGAATGAAGCATCTGGCGTCTTATTTTCATTTTCTGCAGGCATTTTACCATTTAATGGTATCGTGTTTGAAGCATCTGGAGCCTTTTTCACATTTCCTGCAGGCGTTTTACCATCCAATGGTATTGTAGTTGAAGCATCCAGGGCTATTTTCACATTTTCTGCAGGCAATTCGCTAGCCAATTTTGTTGTTTTCGAAGCATCTGTCTTGGTTTTTACATTTGTATCCGTATTTGAAGTTAATATCGTTGACTTCTTCCTGTGTTGTATTCTTTTTACCACCGGTTTTCCATCTAGAACTCACGTTTGTTTTGGTCTTTGGAGGACTTTCTTGATTAGACATCTTGAAGAAATCTTTGACCATACCTTTGACTCGGTTTTTAGGTGATCCAGCACCAGGCTTATTCGCCTCGGCTTTGTTACTGGAACTTGTCTTTTTCGCATGGGGTTTTTTCTTACCTCTCGTTGTCTGCATTTTTTCTTTAGTTTCAGCCTCTTTACCAGCATCTTCATAGCCTGAACCGACAATAAAAAAAGAAAAACAACTTATCAATGTTATAATTTTCATCACATTATGATATCCACCACCGTGAAACCACAATTTACCTTTTCTTTCTAGCTCATCATGTAATAACGAACTTGGAGCCACGGCCTCTTGCAGATTCTCTTCTTGTTTGACTGCTAAAGTTTCTTTCTCCATCACTTTCACATCTTCTTTCTTAGCAGACAAATCCACACTCGGAAATCCAGATTCTTGCATATTATTCATCGATAACGCGCTAACTTTACTACTTCCTTTCAAAATAGGACGGCTGCCCCCACGAAGAGACATGAGTAACGGTACTCCTACACTAGGCCATTTATGTATAGAAAAGTGAAATTCATTGCTTGGAGATTTTGCTCCCATTGTTTTCGCCTTTGAAGTGTGGTCAACTTCATTTTCTGTAGATCGTGTTGAGTGTGGCGGCTCCTTAGCATTGGACGCTTCACGTGATAACAACGTTCGACCAGGCGATTGACCTGAATTATTCCTAAATTTTTGTGTTGCAGTGCTTGAAAATCTAGAGGGAGTAGTGCTCGGTGTATGCACATTCGAACCAAATACAGGAATGCCTGCATCTTCTGTCATCTTCGGAGGCAGACTGAGAGCATAGAACAACGAAAACTCACATAAGGTATTTCGTATCATAAATCATTAATCAACTATATGTGGTAGCGATACAATGATGATACAACTAAAATACCTACAAAGGAAATCTAATCTAATCTAATCTAATCAAATCACATTTCCTAACTATCATAAAAATAATTACAATAAACCCTAACGATTGTAATAGCATAACATCATAATCATATCATATGCAAAAACCCTAAAACATCATATATACAGTTTAAATTAGGGGAAATTGCAGCGTAATCATCAGTTATGACAACCTAATCAACACCAAACCCTAGTTCAACCAAACACAATTCAGCTAATCAATTCACAAGTTACAACAAACAAAACCTGAAATTAGACGGAACTGAAGCAGCAACCGCCTCAATTTTCACCGGACTTGAACCAGACGTCGGAGACCGCCACCGCGGCTCGCGAACCAACTCATCACTCCTCCTAAAAATATCATCATAGAAATCATCACTCGTACGCGTTCTCGGAGAGCTATACGACTCGCCGAACACCGGAGAGCTAGACGATTCCTCGGACGACTTAACCCTACCACTTCCAAAACTGTATCTGGTTCTCGTCGGAGGTCCGCCGAAGACGTCATCGAAATCAACGTCGTCGTTATCGGAGTTTCTGACAGAAGAACTGCTGGCTTTGTTGAGGTTTTCGAAGGATCTGTGAGAGAGACTGTATCGTAGGGATAGATTCGCCGGCCGGCTAACTTTCTCCATTACTAGTAAAGTTCAGTGAAAACAGAATAACGATGGCATCTTGTTTGCGTATTAAGATTATGAGTGGATGATGAAATTCGGGTGGGGGAAAGTGACAAAAAAAAAACAAACGAATGTGGGGTAACGATGGAAGCCACAAGATTGTTATGGCGGGGGCTGAAATCAAATGATACCGGCTGCTTTTATTTTATTTTTGGATGAACGAATGGATGAATGTTCCTTCTTCTTGTATATGTAGAATAAATAATAATAATCTTGAGGTTGAGGTTAACTCAAATTTTATTTTAACTAAATTTTATTTTATTTGTGAATGTAAATCACATTACATTATTGTATAACGTATTTATTGATTTTAAGTAGGACTAGATTACAACAGTTTTGAGTTCGGTAATGTTCGATCGGGACATAACTAGTTCTAGAGTCATGTACTTACCTAATTTAATTCAGTTTAGGTCTTTGTATAATGTAAATCGACTAAGTGTTATAGAGAGTATTTTAGACGTTTTAGTTCCAAGTAATCAAGAACTGACAGACTACTGGAGTATCATCGTGTCACCAATGGAACTACTCGATCATATTCATCTCCACTAGGCAATAATGTCTATACAGCAATTCAGAAATAAACTCAATAAATATGAAAAAAAACTCCTTGTGGGAATAAACGAGGACTCAGGCCTAGGTGTAAAAAAAAGTATAATTTACAAACTCCAGCTATATTTGAATTTTTATTTATTAAATATTTTACTGTTATTTAACTAATGTTTTTATGTATTTTTTAATTATTTTTCATACATATATAGATTTATAACTATATGTATAACATAATATATATATATCATTTACTTTCTTTTGTCACAACTATATATAAGAAATATGTTTCATGTTATATCAAAATATTATAACTACATAAATAATGTAACCTTTAGGCTCTTGAAGCTGGAGTTCAAGATCGTTATTTAAATTATCTCAACCTCAAGCTCGTGTAAGCACGGCTTAGTTTGAACTTCTAGTAAACCGAACTAGAATAGCTCACGGCTCGGTTAGTTTACATCCCCCAACAAGAACAACACATTCAAATAATTGTTCAAATAATAATAAGATCAAACACAGATGTCATTCAGAAAAAAGCATTTAACAAGAAGATGAAAGTACGTGTATAGTTACATACATGACAGAAAGTAAAGAAAATTAGATTTAGATGATAATACAAGATCAAGTACACCGTAAATGTTACCATTCAGAACCATCAGGAAACGGTTCCAACGCCTCTTGCTTCCCGTTGAAATAAAACTCCATGACTGCTTTCATTCTCGGTAATTTGTCTGGATGGTAATTCAAATGAACAATCACAGGCTTTAACTTCTTTAAACCACCATCTTTTCTCACCTGTTTGAAAAGCGTCTTACTGTTCATAAACATATAACGATCCATTGTTCTCTTTGAAGCATGAAGTCCGATATAACCCGGATGAGAAGGAAAGAAAAGCTCTTCATTGAAAACCGCTTGATCCCAAGCAGGTGGCGGGTGTGACAGCCTGTCAGCCACACGATCTAAAAGCTCAATTGCAGGTACGGTAGGCCGTATGTAAAAGAACCCAGAATTATAAACCCATATTCGCATCGTATGAGCGTATCTAGCCCACCCCATAGATGGATCATCAGATACATCATTATATCCATAAGCAGTCATGTTATCATGCCCATCAGACATAGATTCCACATCTGAATCGCGATATATATGATCAAAAGGGTTTTGTAGGTACACAATATCAACATCTGACAAAAGAACACCGTAACCCAACTGTAAAAACTCCCGCAAGATTCTGAACTTCAATCCTGAAACCGCGTGATTCCCTCCTGATTTCGCAATCGAATCAATATCCTCATCGGGATCTCTAGTGTAAAAAGGTACATCATTTTCTTTGCAAAAATCAGCAATCCCGTTGTCTAATGCCACAACTAGATAATTAGGTATGCCTACTTTCTTAATGCTAGTGAACCACACCTCTAACATTTCTTTAACGTTAGAATTTGCGAGTGCGACTATAAGCTCGTTTTTAACAGCGATCTTTTTCAATATTTTTGACAGTCTTGGGTTAATGGTGTCATCTGGCAGGACTGTAGGGTTGGTTCTTATACCCTTTACGGTTCCAAAAGGCCCGGCCTTTTGTGGTTCGCCTACCACTACAATTTGTTTCTCAGCATTACCGTTTTTCTGTTCAGCTGCCATTAACTTGTTGGTTAAATCTCTAACTTGTTTCTTTAATTTGTCATTCTTACTTGATAAATCCGCAAGATCTGATCTCAACATGTTAACTCGCTCTGAAGATTCACATGTCGCTGATCCAATCTGTAGAAACAGGACCCTTTATATGATTAGGCTCATGCAATTGATTATAAAAACTGAAAAGCTGGTTACTTGGTTTTAAAAAGCGTGTGGCAATCCGATGCGCAATGTACAAAGCGTACCCATCACGTATGCGCATTGTGCATTATTAAAAAATACTAAAAAAAATTATAGATAATATTTTAACTTGTTAAGTTTTAAAGACTAAATAGAATATAGGATATTCTCATCATCTCTAGCCAAATGTAATTAATTGATGGTCTAATTTGCTCAAATACCCAAACCCATTGCTCAATCGATGGTCAAATTTGTTCAGTCAGATTTTAACAATCACGGTCCAATTTGTGCAAATATTGACCAACTGCATAAGGCGCCGCATCAGACCACATCATGTGATGCGATCAGTATGCGCTCCTGATGCGTGCATAATAAAAGGTAAGTGAAAAGAATAAGTTAAACAACTAGAGGATCTTGATTTCGAGTTGAAGTAAGCCATGATGATTGACAACCAATCAAAAAAAGAAGAGGTCATTTCTGGTGTTTGACTTTGAAAAGAATTAAGAATTTCATGTTCAATGGCTTTTCAAATTAAACAACCAACCAACAAGAGTAAGTAAGAAGCAATGATCATCGTACTATGGAGCTGCAAAAGGGGAGAATCGAGAATAAAAATATGTTTGATTCAAGAGACATATCGTCGAACACATTGTGAGCACAAAAAAACAAATAAAAATGCTTTGATTACCTACTCTTAAACCCTAGGGAACCAAATAGCAAGTATATACTACACACTGAGCATCAAATTACCTGAAGAATCGATTTGGCGAGACGGCGACCTTGAAAGTTTGAAGCTTCACTGGAAGAGAAAAAACCATGAGGGTAGAGAAAAGCAAAGATGCCTCCGAATAATATTCCGACGACAATTGCAACGGCGATTCGTGATCCACGTACCGATTGAGCTGTGTTCTTGTCTCGGCGACCCACAGCACCCGCCATTGCGATTTAGAGAGAGAAGAGATGATCTCTGTTGACTTTGTCTCTGTAATTATCTGGCTCTATAAACCCAGCCAGACTATGGACTGATCGTAGTGGTGGTGTTGCTTGTTGACTTTCGAGATGGCTGACTATTTGAATTCTGACTTTTCAACACTATGTAGGTGGGATAAGGTTTCAGGACCAACAGATCCTGAGTTCGATTCCTACAAAAGAGTTTTCCCCAAATGTATTGGGTTTCCACCCGAATTGGTGTTTAGCATTATGCCTAGTGGAGATTGATATGATCAGGTGGTTCCGTCGGTGGCACAATGATATTTTAGTGGTACGTTAGTGATCCAAATTTGCCGTTAAAAAATAAAGAATATGGTTTTAATGTTTTATCATGGCTGTTCAACCGGATGTGTTCGTGGATTTATCGATAGAACTTGTATTACACATGGTAAACCGTCAGGTTGGCATAGACATAACCAACAAACCGGACATAACTTATTCAGAGTTCAGACTAAACATAAACTTGTTAATTTTATGTTAGGTTTGTGCATTATCAAAAAATCATATCCTTAGATTTGATATTTTGATGCATTAGTTAAGCTTATAAACTAAATACACCAAGACCAGAGAAATTCATTTGTAATAGGCTGCCTAATATAGGGCATGTATTTCAAGGGGGATATAAATTTTATTTATATGAATAGAAGAAAAAAAGTAAATTTCTTCGTAAATAGACGTTAATGCCATTAATACCGGTAAGTCAAAACTCAAAAGTCATTTGGTATTTCAATACCCATAAATACCGTTAGGACATATGAGAGTGCCTTAAAATGCATAAGTATAGACTTTAATATTCTGTTAGGTTAAACCTGATTTAGTTTGTAAGTTTGTTTTAATAGAAAAATCATTTAAACTGTTAGCATAAATATATCTCTTTTTTCTAAACCATAAATTCTGCTAAATAAACGGGTAAAATTATCTGACGATTAAACGGGTAAAATCTAAGATTAATTTTGTCCACATTTTCTTAGGGCAAAGTCTCTTAATTTTCTAGTTTTACACAAACAATTACCCGAACTTCTTTATATGATAAACTAAAGTTCTTAAAAGTACGTTTACCGATTGAAAAACTAAAAGGTGTACACGAGCACTCGTGAGCTACTCAAGATTGCAAGCTAAAAACTCAAATTGAACCGAGCTTAAACAAGCTCAAGCTGAGCTTCAAATATCAAGCTCGCAAGCCTAAACAAGTTTTTTGATTTATATAACTTTGATTGATATATTATGTATATGTTTATATAGGGTGAGGATTTAGAGAAAACGACTAAAAGTGTAATAGCGGTGGGAACGCCCATCATCCGTTGGATCAAAACAATCTATAGATTAGAATGGCGCGGTGGCGTTTTCGTAAATAACATCAACTTTATTACTTGGACGTGCTTCATTAAGGGTAAAATGGTCTTTTTACTGCTCTAATACAAAACGCCACACTAATAAGCAAAACGCCATTCAAATGAAACAACATATTTATCTAAAACGCCAAAACTTAATGATAAAACGCGTTGCAGATTTAATAGATGTGAACAAACAGTAACTGAAAGTTAATTATTAACATTTATTACAAAAAAATCCCTCCTAAACGACGCGCCAATAAGATCATTATATAAACAACGTTACCATCACTTCCACTATCACTTTCAATTGATTATACTAAAACGCCATCTTTAACCAAAACGTCAAATTTCAAAAACAAAAAAACCTCTGAGAGAAAGAAAAATGGCAACCATCGTTTCATGGAGATACACCATCGGAATCAGAAGATTCGTAATCCGCTTTGACAATAAAATAAAGAACACGCGATATCTTATAGACTTCTGTTTTAAAATGAATTATAACGCTATCTATTAAGCAGACTTGAACAATGACAATGTACCCCACATATCATTTAGCGCCCCCTGACACGTTTCGACCAGGATCCTTTGCTCACCGTTTTCACACTTCCAATCGTTTTCTCTAACCCATTTCTGTTTGTATATAACTATTATTATATATTATCAAAATCATGATAAAAATAAGTAAATAATATATTACATTTTATATAAAAATTATGATTATAAACATATATAAATTATATAACTAAACTAATAAAAAATAGACAAGCCAAGCTTGAAAAACTACTCACGAGATTAACTCCAACCCGAGCTCTCTCAAAGGTTTCAACTAGCCAAGCTCTAGCCTATAAAAGCCTTCGTTGAAACTCCGTGAGCTTAAGCAATCCCATTCATAATGTGTAAAAAGAACACATCACAATCAATTTCTTCATCAGAGAAAGATGAACACATGACAAAGGTATTGGTTAAATTTTAAAAAGTTAAGAAATTAAACATTTAAAAAAATATTATGACCTTGTCTTTATAGAAACCATTTTTAAAGGTATCCCAAAAAAGTAAATGACAAATTATTGACCCCATTTTACTGGTGAGGAGCATCAAAGTTCAACAACAAAAAGAACTCCCATTTTTGCTGTTCCTTTCTTCAAGAACACAGCATTCCTTCACATACAAAACACTGTATTTCACTAATTTCCTGCTATATACAAATTTCACTATCCTGCGGTATGCATCGGTATTTTATCAAAACACTAGACCACAAAAGCAGCAAACAACAGACTGCATCACGTACCCTGCAACTGAATTGAGTAATTGCTTCAACAGGATCACCTATGAAGAGTTCAATGATGAAGAATCCTCCTGCATCGCGAGTACTGACCATGTGTCAGAAGTTCTCTGTGAGCGGTGTGTGTGTGTGTGAGTGAGAGAGAGAAGAGAGAGAGAGAGAGAGAGGAAGGGCTTACATCTTTTGAAGCAGTGATGTAGGAGACAACAACAGTAATATCATCAAGTTTCCCACCATAGTACCGAAATCCGGCTTCTTGAGCTGCAGCAGAAAAAGGTGTCTGCCTATCCTTTTCCTGTGCCCTTTGTCGAGCTAAAGCCGCTATCTTTTGGGCTGTCGCCTGTGGTTCCAAACCAGCTCGCACCGCGTGAACCACAATCGCAGTGATATCATTGTTGTACACATTATCAAACAGTCCATCCGTGCCTGCTATTATCACATCTCCTGGTGCAACAGGAATTGAGAATACCTGCATCATCAATTCATCATCATATTTCTCTAACCATCTTATTATAAGAGAAAGTGTAGAATACAATAGTAACTTATTGTGCGAAGATGCGACAGCAGGAGATTGCATAGTTATCGATAGCGAATAGCGACAAATAGCAGCAACGTACCTATATGCTATGTAGCGATAGCGATGAAATAGCGCCTGCTATTTGGTTTTTAGCGATAAGGTAGTTAAAAATTTAAGAAATAAAAAATAGCTATCTATATAATGTTAATTTTATACCTTTTTATGTATAAATTTATAAGTTTAAGGACCAAATGTAAGCTAGTGAAAATAGGGGGGTTAAATGTTAAAATGCACAAACTAATTTAACACTTTTTATGTAAATTTTACAAATTTTAGGGACTAAATGTAACTTAATGAAAGATAGAGGGGTTAAATGTTAAAATCCATAAACTTATTTAACCCTGAAAAGGCGCAAACGTAACAAAAACATAGTCGCTCTTCTTCTTCCTTGTTTCCAGCAAGTTGCAAGCAGAAATTGCAGTTTTCCAGCCGGAATTCGTCGTCGGAATCCGCCATAATCATGCTATGGAATCGCTACAAATAGATTGCGAGACATGGGCGTTTCGCTACGAAGCGCACGATAGCAAGTGCTATCTTCGCTATCGATAACTACGGGAGATTGAGACGCGTATCATTAATTTTTTTTATAACGTGAGTGATTATGTATATAACATGCATGATTAGGGTTTTGAAACAACATTTGCAAGAAGTATTAAAAATAGGGGGGTTAAATGTTAAAATGCACAAATTAATTTAACACTTTTTATGTAAATTTTACAAATTTTAGGGACTAAATGTAACTTAATGAAAGATCGAGGGGTTAAATGTTAAAATCCATAAACTTATTTAACCCTGAAAAGGCGCAAACGTAACAAAAACACAGTCTGACATAAAATCAGAGTATCAAACGGCTAGTAGTTGTATAATTCAAACGAAACGAACAAGCAACGGTCGAATGGGATACAGAAACACCACCCGATTCAAACCGAAAAGCTTCCTAAACCGAGTATAGGATACAGAATCACCACCTAAACTCAAGTGTAGGTTCCAAAGAACACCACCCAAGTCGCTACCCTTGGATTAGCAACGGAGAAAATAATAAACTGGTAACTCAAGAGAGAACACAGTCGAACTTTTAATTATAAAAAACACCACCTTTCATTCAAATTGAAACTGAATACATAAAGAGTTGAACATGATCTCACGTCCTACATTTTGGGAGAACTAAAAACTAAAGTACTACTTATAAAGCATGAAATACAACTTTGAAAAGCATAGAAATAAAACTACTAAACTAATGGATAACTAGTGGTGGTGGGATATGTGAACGTGGGGTTTTCCCACATGCATGAGTTTTTTAACCTCCATAATGGAGCTCCATTTGAAGCAACCGTAGCCCCGGGGGTATTGGCCCACCCGTTTCGAATGATCCATGGATTACTAAACGATTGCTATCATCCTCTCCTCCTTTGAAAAAGTTTGACCTCAAACTTAGACAATTAATCTCCAGCTTGATACAGAAACACCACCCGATTCAAACCGAAAAGCTTCCTAAACCGAGTATAGGATACAGAATCACCACCTAAACTCAAGTGTAGGTTCCAAAGAACACCACCCAAGTCGCTACCCTTGGATTAGCAACGGAGAAAATAATAAACTGGTAACTCAAGAGAGAACACAGTCTAACTTTTAATTATCAAAAACAGCACCTTTCATTCAAATTGAAACTGAATACATAAAGAGTTGAACATGATCTCACGTCCTACATTTTGGGAGAACTAAAAACTAAAGTACTACTTATAAAGCATGAAATACAACTTTGAAAAGCATAGAAATAAAACTACTAAACTAATGGATAACTAGTGGTGGTGGGATATGTGAACGTGGGGTTTTCCCACATGCATGAGTTTTTTAACCTCCATAATGGAGCTCCATTTGAAGCAACCGTAGCCCCGGGGTATTGGCCCACCCGTTTCGAATGATCCATGGATTACTAAACGATTGCTATCATCCTCTCCTCCTTTGAAAAAGTTTGACCTCAAACTTAGACGATTAATCTCCAGCTTGTGCACAATACTCGTGTCGAGTGCTTTACTTTTTTTAAATCCAATCTGCATAAAGTTTGTAATCCTTGTAAGAGCTTGCGAAGTCATGTCGATACACTTAGTGATAACTAAGGAATGGCGATCAGTTGTATTAGTGTAGACCATGAGGAGTAATGTTATCTGTTTCCCTTCTTTAACAAACGAATATGTGTTTTATACCCGTCATGAATAACCTTCCGATCAAATAACCAAGGTCGTCCTAATAGCACATGACATGCATCCATCGGTATAACATCATACCAGATTTCATCTTTATATTCCTGTCCAATAGTGAATGAGTGTAAAACACGGGTTGAAACACGGATACCTTTTCCTTGATTTAGCCAATGAATATCATAAGGAGAAGGATGGGGTTCAGTTAGCAAGTTCAGTTTTGAGATCATGGTTTGAGACGCCACGTTGGTGCAACTCCCGCCATCAATAACTATCGAACAAACCTTGTCTCGAATTGTACGAGTGCGAAACAGTGCTTCGCGCTGCAGATTTTCAGAGTGAACAGCAGTCCCGTTGAGTGCTCGACGCATCACCAAACACTCCCCTCATCAGGTCCAATCACTATTGTTTCTTTATCACGTTGGTGGGTCGGCTCTTCGTCGAACTTAGGCTCGGTCAAGGCTTCAAATTCTGCTAAAGTGATGATCTGTTTGTTAGGACATTCCGATGCGATATGTCCTAGTCCATGACAACGGAAACAACGCCTTGAATGCTTCGAAGTAATGTTGGAACTTTCTGGTAGGTCTACGGTTTTCAAAGGTGCTGGAACCGTGGGTGTAAATGCGGAGGAGCCAATCGCAGGTGCTGCAGTCTTGGGTAATGGTTTGGATACTTCCGCCTTACCGTGTTGCTTCTGTTGGAGTTCTACCTTGTGCGTCATTAGCCGAAGTTCTACTAAGGTTGAATAAGGCTGGAGCTCAACAATGTGAGCAATTTTAGGCTCCAAACCACCAAGGTAACGAACCAATGTTTGAGGGTCATCTTCCCCAAGGTCACACTTCATCAAGAGATGTTCAAATTCTTGAGAAAATTCCTCAACAGTTCTCGTACCTTGCTTAATAAAATGGAGTTTTGAAAAGCTTTCTTGGAGGTAATACACCGGCATGAATTTGGCCTTGAGCAACTTCTTCATTTTATGCCATGAACGGACCTTATCTTTGCCAAGTTTCTCATGTTGTGAACACACATTTGCCCACCACGTTGAAGCGTACTTTCTTAGCTTTAAAGCAACAAGTTTTACCTTCTTCTCATCCACCGTTTGCTTGTAATCAAACACTCTTTCGACTATACGCAACCACTCTACAAACTCGTCAGGATCCAAGCGTCCATCATATTCAGGGATATCAACCTTGATATCACTACCGTGATGAGTATCACGATGTCGGCGTCCGTATGGGTTGTAGTCACCAGCAGTCGAGTAGTTATCACTGTCGTCATCATCAGGTCTGTACCGAGGAGGGGATCGCCAATGTTTCGTCTCTGCATCGCTAAAGTTAACGCCTGCATTTGATCTTGCAAGTCCTTTAACTGTTGCTCCATGGTTCTGTTTTCATAGGCCATTGTTGGGACTGATTGATTTTGTGATGTTGAAGAAAGGAAAATGAGTCGAAAACGGATCGTGTCTTCGGCTCTGATACCAAATGATATAAAATCAGAGTATCAAAAGGCTAGTAGTTGTATAATTCAAACGAAACGAACAAGCAACGGTCGAATGGGATACAGAAACACCACCCGATTCAAACCGAAAAGCTTCCTAAATCGAGTATAGGATACAGAATCACCACCTAAACTCAAGTGTAGGTTCCAAGGAACACCACCCAAGTCGCTACCCTTGGATTAGCAATGGAGAAAATAATAAACTGGTAACTCAAGAGAGAACACAGTCGAACTTTTAATTATCAAAAACACCACCTTTCATTCAAATTGAAACTGAATACATAAAGAGTTGAACATGATCTCACGTCCTACATTTTGGGAGAACTAAAAACTAAAGTACTACTTATAAAGCATGAAATACAACTTTGAAAAGCATAGAAATAAAACTACTAAACTAATGGATAACTAGTGGTGGTGGGATATGTGAACGTGGGGTTTTCCCACATGCATGAGTTTTTTAACCTCCATAATGGAGCTCCATTTGAAGCAACCGTAGCCCCGGGGGTATTGGCCCACCCGTTTCGAATGATCCATGGATTACTAAACGATTGCTATCACAGTCGCTCTTCTTCTTCCTTGTTTCCAGCAAGTTGCAAGCAGAAATTGCAGGTTTCCAGCCGGAATTCGTCGTCGGAATCCGCTATAATCACGCTATTGAATCGCTACAAATAGCTTGCGAGACATGGGCGTTTCCCTAAGAAGCGCACGATAGCAAGTGCTATCTTCGCTATCGATAACTACGGGAGATTGAGACGCGTATCATTAATTTTTTTTATAACGTGCGTGATTATGTATATAACATGCATGGTTAGGGTTTTGAAACAACTCATGCGTAATTTTCATGTTTGGTGGCATGTGAGTTTTAATTTTTTTTATAACGTGCGTAATTATGCTACGTAATTAGGGTTTAACCCAACCCATGCATAATTATGCAATAACGTGCATTATGCATTATAATGAGCATAAATATGCAATAACGTGCATAAATATGTCATGTTAAGTACTATTGTGCCATCGCGTTTAATTGAAGACCTAGGGTAGATGTGCGGTTGAGATGCTTGCGTACACTCCGCACGATAAGGTGGTCTTGTACGTTACCCGGCCTCTTATTATACAATACCACTGCAAAGTTTAAAATAAAAAGAACTGTTCATACCAACCTGACCAGAGCTGGGCAGATCACTATTGCTTCCATTTTCCAGTTGATATGTGAAATTAAAATCATGTTGTTGTGCAGGGGATCGGAAAACGGTGCATCCATCTCTAACTACCATGAAGCCACTATCACCCAAATTAATCGCATTAAGACCCTGCAAAGAAGACATTAATTAATCAAAATGCAGCAATACCCTCAAAAAGGATTATTAAATTAAAAACAATATTACTACCTGATTTGTGAGTGCAATAATGCAAGCAGTAGAGGATCCTTTGGCTTTCGTGTTTGTGTAAGCTTTCTCCAAAACCCTAGCAGGATCAACAGAACCCTTAGGCTCATCTTGTACAGCACTTACTGAATTAGACATGAGTTCACGTGCGTACTTCCCAGCATCAATACCGAGATCAGCCCAACCACCTACACCGTCCGCTACACCTATCGCTTGTTCATCCGAACAAATAAAATGAGCATCCTCGCCACCTGTCTCCTCCTTATCGGGATGCGGCAGATAACATGATCCAGAAAGCAGCTTCAGCGGTCTGTCTGATAAGGTTTTCCTGTAGTCAACATAAAGCGGAATAAAAGATTTTAGATTCATTTATAATCTCCAAAAAAGAAAGTAATGTTGATTTTTTGATACTACCTACCTATCAGAAGAGTCTGCAGAATTCGTAAGGTGATCATCCAGTACACGGTTGTCTGAGAACATACCAGACGCTGTTCCCGCAGTTAAACACGCAGGAACCGAGACATGAAAGCTCTTCAACTGAAACCCTAGAAACTCGTTTAAACCACCATTTGTCTTGGCAACATGGTATATAAAGTATCCGTATACAAAGAAACGATCCGGTTGGTTGTTATTTCTTGAATTCATACTTATCTTCCTGAAACTGTGGAAACTTATGATGTTCGAAGATATACCAAAATTATCAATCGAGCCTATAAGGTTCTCACGCGTGGAAGCTATGTTACTTAAATAGCTTCCTTGAACTAGAGCTTTCGAACTGCAAAGAGCCACAGGCATCTTGAGATTGTTAAGGCCGGTAGAAAAATTACTAGAGCCAGATTGCAGATTTTCAACGTGATACCCACAAACTTGGAATGACGGTCCTGACACAGATGGAGTCGAAAATGTACGTGAAACAGCTCCCATAACTGAAAGATTCTTTTTCTTACTAGCTGGTTGTAAGTTTAGTTGAGCAGCACATGGGGAATATTGCTGAAGTAGAACGTTCAGGTCACTGGGTTTTACGAACGCTCCAGACCCGGAGTAGAGCCTAGGTTTACCAAACAGAAGTTTTCCATGACCGATTAGAAGTTCCAATGAGTCCTGAAAGATAGCTTCGGGAACAATGTTGGTTTTCTGTACCCCTTGTCTGAATATACCTCTCAGTTTTGAGATATACGTGTATGGCATTTTGCCCTTGCAATATCACAGCATGCAAGGTGTAATCTCATAACTCCATGCACTTTATCTGCGAGATTCAATCCAATCGGTTTCATATACCAATAACGAAAACACGACTCAAGAAAGTTCTTACACTCACTACAGAAATCACAATAATGGTTTGTCATTGCATATAAAATGGAAGGATATTCGAGTGAAGATTATTCAAATCATTGGAAACAATTTGGGAATAAAGAGTGATATTTGTGCAGTTTAAATCTCATTCCTTTGCTCTAAAACTTTGTGAGAAATCAACTACGATCACCGTCAATCTTTCATAGTTATGATGATAGTAATAATAAAAGAGAAGAGAATAAAAAATATTGATTAGCATACAGTATGCTTGTTAACAGTTTCTTTTAAAAACATGGCTCTGAACAAAGTGTTTCCCTATGCAGTTAATGTGGTAAAATATCGGATATCTGTCAAGGACCGATAATTGAGAAATAGGTTATCTCAGTGAGATATCGGTAATTTTTAACATGCAGAATTTATACATATAGCAATTTAACACTAACAATTCAGTGATATATCGGTCAAATATAGGTCAGTGTCGCCGATAGTATCGATACCGATGTTCTAACCAACATTGACACCAATATTTTACATGGGGGGCGATAACCGATCTATCACTGATATTAACGCATAGGTGTTTCCTCGACATGTGTCCAGTGTTTTGTGTCCGTAATGAGTTCTCTACAGCATACCTTAGGGGTGCTCATAAACTGTTGAAACCAACCGAACTAACAAACTGAAGCAAGTCAGCTAGTTCAGTTTACCGGTTAAACGGTTTGGGTTTGGAACTTAGCACTCGCCTTGTAAATCGAACAGGTAATTTAACCTTTACTTTTATATTTGAGTTTTCATCTTTAGAATGTGTCGTTAGGTATATGCATTATAAATCATAAGCCTACTTTATCACTTTAAAATGTTTAACACAAACTAATGATTTCAGCTATACAAACAATCGCTTCAAACCGCCAAACAGTCCGACCGGTTTGGTTTGCCGTTCCCCAAAACCATAGTTAGCGGTTTAGACCGTTTGGCTCATAACTTTCATCAGAACCAGTGAAACCGGATAGGGAACACCATGTATCTAGGGTTTTTTATTTGGCTAAACAATAACATCTAATCACGCGTAAACCACAAAGAACAAGCACTTGTGATGAATAAATCAACAATAAAACAGTATTAAACTAACTAATCGGTTCAAAATCGTTTAAATTCTCCACAGATACAGGAATCAAACTGTACAGAACAAAATTGAATATAAAAAAGATGATGAAAGGATATGTTACCTTGTGATGTAGTGATGTGGAGAAGTGATCTACGGGTGAGAGAGATATGACTGCAGATTAAGATGGCGGCTCCGGGCTTTTGGGGGTGTAATTAAAGCCCTAACCAGACGTTGAAATAAACCGGAGATCGAGAGGCATACATACGGCTTAAGAGGTCGAGGGCATTCTTGTAAATAAATGTATTCGCCGGTCTGGAAAGATCCGTTGAATCATAGGTATCCGCATGTACGTTAAAATAAAGTATTTGAGAAATTAATTAAAGTTTTACAACAATTTAGAACTTACTTGGCTTCTTTACAAACTAGTGGATTTTAGAAGTTACTTTGCTTCTTTACAAATTAGTGGAGAATATAAAATATTAAATAGTGGGAAGTGGGATTTTGTGTCTTGCGGCGGCGGATATTTGATTGATATCGATTTGTTTCGTTATATATTAGTACGTTATTGTTACTCAGGTATAGTAGTTGAAAAAGATATGTCCAATAGTGATGGAAAACTATAAAATATAAATATTTATACCGGTACCGATGTTATTTTATGGAAATTAGTACAGTTCTTCATGGCACCGTCGTAACAAAATATGTTCAAAGGTAATTCTAATAATAAAAAAATAAGAAAATGAAAGAATTATTCAGCCGAGGCCACCGACTTTGCTAAAATATATTAAGAAACTCGAGTTTGAATTTTTGTCAAGATCTTTTGTATTTTAACAAACTATAACCTATTAAAAAACTAAATGCGTTGACAAATTTAAATAACTAATCATTTATAAGCTAATTGAAACATATCATTATAGTTGTCATCGTCACCATTGTAAAGGATACAAGAGTGGTGATGGTAAAAGTAGTAGTGGAGGTGGTGATTGAAGTCACGACAACATTAAGGGTGGGATAAGGATGAAAGTGGAGGTTGAGGTGTCGGCAACGAGATGCGTGGGATGGGTGTCAGTGGTTTGGTGGATGCAACAAACGACAAAGTGAAAGGTTGTGGTATCGACGACAGCAGCCTCTTTATCTTTTGAGATAGAAAAATGGTTTGGTCTCATCTCAACCTTCACAGACCCTACTAACTGGTGAGATTTTTACGTGTTACATTTAGTAATTCTATCACATTGTGGTAACATCTCAAACTTACCATTTTGTCTTATGATATAAAAGCCCACAAAGTTAGGGATGGCAATGGGTCGGGTTCGGGTCGGTATTGGTAATCTCATACCCATACCTGATTGTACAATCGTGTCTCATACCTGACCCAATACCCGTCGGGTATCGGGTATACTCATTATTTTGTTACAAGATATACGTTGAAATTTCCAAATACATGTCTTTACTATTATAATTATTATATAATTTATTTACACAACAACTATTATAAACAAAAAGTGTAACTTACATACATACAAGTTTTATCATAAATTAATAAAACTTATACACTTATACGTATATACTTCACAACATACAAAATATAAATACTATTATCAAATACATATACTAAAAGAAAATTTATTTTTTCACATTGTGAACATGCTAAAATAAATCACTAATAGACAAAATTTAATGAAAAATAAAAATACAAATTAAAAAATTCGGGTATATAGTTCGGGTAATCGGGTATGTGGTTTCGGGTAATTGGGTCGGGATCACCTAATCCCATACTTGACCCATACCCGCGATAATTTTTAAAACTAATCTCATACCCGGCCCAATACCCGTCGGGTATCAAGTATACCCGTCCCATTTATGTCGGGTTTCGAGTATACCCGTCGAGCTCGAGTATTTTTGTCATCCCTTCATAAAGTCTTGTTTTAACCCCATGAACATTGGCTTTCCCCTTTTTTTTCCGTCTTGTATCGTGAACCCTTTTATTTTCTTCTCTATACGATTTAGTGGTGAACTAATACGAACTCCTTTCGGTGTTAAAAAAAGTTCATAATACAAACTCCGTATGGTCAGCCCAATAAGTTTGTTTAAAGAAAGGAAAAAAAAAGTTAGGACTTCATGGTTCCAAAATGGTCAGCCCAATAAGTTTATTAGAAAAATAAAAAGTTAGGACTTCATGGCTCCAAAAAGTTAGGACCCATTTGATTCATAACTTTCATTTATAATCTAAGGAATACCCCAAAACATGAAATATCCAACGTGTAAGAGATTAAGTGATACAAGTAAGAGATTAAATGATATCAGATTTTGAAACTTTCTTTAACAGCCAACAAATAAAAGTTCGGGTACCAAGGATAATCTAATGGCAAAAGACGACCTCATACGCCCGTAATCGCAAACAACACTAGGTACCTGTGCCATTTTTTTCGTTTTTCGTGACCAATATCGATACGTTTCGATATGGTATCAAGATTTTTGTGATTTATCAGTAAATACTGGTACCATACCGGCTATTTGGAATACCAATACCCGTTATCGTTGTTTTTCGATGCCGGTATGTTTGAAACCGATCTGATACTTAACCTAGTTAAAACTATTATCAATATATCCACTTAAAAAAGACATTAAATAGTGGGAGATAGGACCCACATAATCCATTAAACTTATTAAAGTTTTTTAAACTCACACTTTTGTCTTTGGGGCACAACTTCACAAGTACAGCTATTTGTTATTTAAGAAAACAAAATATACGTTATTGAAGTTCCTAAAGTGTCGAGGCCCGATATATATGTATTAATCAACAATATGCATCAAGATGTATACATCCTAAACTATATGTTGAGCCATTTATCTAATATACCATAGGCAATCATAGCAAGAGATTTACTAGTGTCATGTCTCTCTGTAACAAACAAAATAAAGAGGGTGAACTCTTGGTAAAACTATAAATAAACTCGTAAGTTGATGTTACATGGAGTATTTTAACATGACTAGTTGTAACTCTTTCTATAACAAAAAATGTAGGTCAATCTTTAACATGTTTGGTGCATTGATTATATATTAGATTAGAATATAGAAAAGGGCAATAACGCCAAAAACTTGTAGATCGAGAACATGGACATGACAAAATTTTCTTAGCTAGCAAATTCATACCACAATAGGAAAAAGTATCAAGATCATTCATAATAAACTCGAATGACAAGTTAGAGTCAAGAGATAGGAGGGAGGGAGATGAGGTCGTAAGAAGGATATCATCAACATAGATAGGTCATTACATAATAGAGTGAATTGTATTTTATGTCCCTAGGTTCGAGTCAAATTGCAGAGTGTCATTTGACTAACGAAATTACAATCTCTATCCTTTATGTTAATGTTTACCAAAGGGAGGTGTCCTTAAGGCTTGACTTGGTTAAATGTTCTTGTTAACTTCAAACACGTGATTTGTACATGAAGATTTATTGTCAATCACTTATAAAAATAAACACGAATCTTAATAAAATTACCCTCACCTACATCGATCAAACCATCATACATTTAACTATGTTAAGCCACAAAGACATCGCCCGCTGGAAAACATTAACATAAATGATAGCGATTGTAGTTTTGTTAATTAAGGAACACTGCCTATAACTTGGCTCAAACTTAAAAGAACGTAAAATATAATTCAGTCTACATAATACGAAACTTACGTCAACATATGAACAAAGAGTTCTCACTTTTACTTAAAAATATAAACCGTCTAAGTTATATATAAGATTTCTAAAATAGTAAATATAGCAAATCTCATTTACTTAGAAAACAAGTTGCACTTACATCTACGTCACAATATAACTAACATGACATTATATACGTTGCTAAGGACTCTTAAGATTTAAATCAATCGGATGCTTTCTTTTAGTTTGACGGATGTTTGTGATTGATAAAGATCCATGAATATATATTGTGTTGTATAAATGCCTACTACAAAAGATTTTGTTAATGATGTTAAAAATCCAAAAGTATACGTTAATTTGAATATTTTCATATATATATCCCTATAAAGATTACAAATATCATGTATATCCAAACCAAATTTTATATGTAGTCATCCACACATCCTCTTTTCTAAAGTGACTACCTTTTTCTTTCTAACGATGTTTCTAATCTAGCTTTTATTCTTAATACTTTCAACTTGCTCCACATACAAAAAGTAAATCCAACGCAAACAAACAAAAAATCATTTGATCGATCATAACCCAATTATTTGTGTTAAACAACTCCATAATTGCTTCCATAACCACTCTACTTTTGTAATGGCTGATTTAAGGTGTGAGTTGAAAGTATAAGCTAGCTGACAAAAATGATATTGTGAGAATCACTAGTGTTTATTAGGCCGGTGGGTGTGGGGTGCGTTCTTAGCCCGTCGAGGCAGAGGCGAAGGTGGGTGACCTGCGAACTTTTCGATCAGTAGTATTATATATGTAGCTTTCATATAGAAATTTTTGGGTATATACGTTTTCGACCCCCGTATAATATTACAAGCTTCGTCACTGCGTCGAGGCACGGCCCCACCGCCCCCTCTGATCAATTTCGTCACTTTCATCGCCTCACCAACGCAAGCGACGAGGCCAATTTCAAAAATGAACCCGCTGGTAATTCGAATCATTGGAAAAATAAGATGAAATCGTAACAGTTTTTAAGGTTACCGGAAATATTTAATTGTGGCCGAAATTGTCCATCGGAAACTCGAAAAAGACAACGTGCAGGTTTGTTTGGGCGACGTTTTAGGGTTTAATTTAGGCATTTACACTTTACCCCCTGGACTACCAAGCCTTATACAATTTGAGTTTTAAACCTTGATTTATATAAACTTTATAAAACTATATAAATATATGAGAAAGAAGGCTCATCACCCACACCCCAGGCTCACACTTGGGTGAAGTGATGGCTCCCCGATGACGTGGCTGCTTATATAGGCGCACAAACCGGATAATTTCAATAACTGGTTCGGTTAACTGGTTATACCGGTTAATTTGACTTTTTGACATTAACCGATTATTTTTTAACTGGTCTGATTAATTACTTTAACTGGTTCGGTTAATAATCAGTTTTTTTCAGTTAATTAACCGGTTTTTGCCTTTTTGTTGAATTTTTTGGTTTTTTTTACGGTTAACCGGTCCACCGGTTAAAAAAATCAGTTAATAACTGGTTCCTAAACTAAAATCCATAATCGGTTACTAATCAACGGTTAAAATGACCACTAACCAGTTATTCTCGAACAACTATTAACCGGTTATGGTTTCAATTAATAATCAGTTACGGTAAATTAACCGGTTATTTTGTGCACCTCTAGCTGCTTATGTGACAGTCCATCACCAAATGATACACCATCTCCACACCCACTAACCTTAGTGAATAACAATAAAAGTCACTGTATTTTTTTCTTTTGTCTTCAATTAATTATTTTTCTCTTGCTATCGTAACAATCACTTACGAAATATAAGAAAACTAGATGAGAAGTAAATAGTAATTCTCAAAACATAAAATACGAAAATTTCATCTATAAATTATCTATTTTGTTGAAAGATAAGAAGTGATAACTCTAAACTTTGATGAGACTTACCGTCAATCAATGCAAATGCTAAAAAATATGTATATGACACTTAAAGTTTTAAAAGAAGTGTATGCTTTTATGGAATAAGGCCCCAAGATAGGTTTTTGTTGTAAAACAATTTATTTACGAGTAAATTGCACAAAATATCCTTTATGTTTTCTCAAACTTGCAGGTTCCAGTCTTAATGTTTAAAATTTGTTAAAAACAGCCTTTAAGTTTATTTTTGTTGCGAGTTCAATCCTTTACAGCTAACCACGTTATTTTCTTCAGTTAAGTTCCCTCACATGCATAACATGTGAGGGTATATTCGTCATTTTGGTTGATCTTCCACCCACGTCAATTATAAGAAAAAAGAATATTTAATGTTTAACCTATTTTAAAAAAATTCTAACCGCAGGGACTAATGTGCAATAAAACCAAACTTTTAAAAACCAAACACCCTCTTTTCCGGTCTTCTTCTCCGGCGACTTCGCCGGATTCTGGCGAACCCGGAATTAAGATAGGAATCTTGTTAAGCTAGCCCACTAAGCTGTAAAAATTAACACAGATTTTGATCATGCCAATCAAACTATTCAGGATTATCATCAGTTGGAAGAATCGGCGCCTTATTCGTATCAGACGGAAACGACAAACGACTCTTCAACCCCAGATACTTCTCTCGGAACTCCGATGCCGTCAAATCAGAGAACTTCATAACACCGTGTTCAGTAGTCGGATCCAGCAACTGGTGACGCTTAGGACGCCGAAGTTAGACTTAAACACTATCAAACGGTAATCGTGCTCCTCTGTGGTCGCGTATGTTTTACCAAACTTTGTTTAAACTAGGTTAAAACTTAAGTATTCTTTTTTTTTATAATTGAAGTGGGTGGAAGATCAACCAAAATGACGAATATACCCTCACATGTTATGCATGTGAGGAAACTTAACTGAAGAAAATAACGTGGTTAGCTGTAAAGGATTGAATCCGTAACAAAAATAAACATAAAGACTGTTTTTAGCAACTTTTAAACATTAAGACTGAAACCTACAAGTTTAAGGAAATGTTTTGTGCAATTTACTCTTTATTTATTTATTTCTTGAGGAAATGATTAAACAGTAAAAGAATTGAGGGTTTTGTAAATGAGAAAATGATGAACCGAATTGTCAGGTTTGACGCAATCATTTACTACATATGGCCTATTTTATCTGCCTGCTGTCTGTCCCTACCCACATCTTTCGTTGAGCTGTTTCTCACTCCAAAGGATTTAGCTCTGTCTGTCCAGCTTTTGAGATGTGATATAAGATACTCCCATTCACTTCACCTCTTAATTAATTATTAAGTTATTTCCAATTGAATTATTCTTTCTATCAATCATTAACATATACAATAACATCGTAACGTCATACAATACTAGAATTATGCCAATGCGTGTTGCGTTGCAAACAGAATGATTCGTTAATTGTTGTTCAATATGACTCATCACTTATGACCTAGTGATCGGGAGACTTGAGTTTTTCTAATAGAGACCCAATTAGGTCAATTTCCACTTGTGTTACTTTAATAAATTAGGTAATGATGGATAGAGCCTAGTCTACTTGCAGAGGAGTTATGTTTTATCCTAAGCTCACTCGGGTTTTTCTTCCACCGTGTGTTACGCCAGAGAGTACTCAGCTCTTGTGGTAGCACAATGGACAGTAGGTATGTTGTTCAAGATTCTTAGTTTCTAGTACATAACACTTTGATATAAAATGTAATTTACAATATAAATTAACAAAGTAAGGAAACCCAACAATTAACATTAACATTATATAAATAAAGTTGTTACAAATAATACTTTACAAAAAAATAAGAAACCCAATCGAATTTTTGTGTACTACAAAAGCACAAGGATCATGGTTTTGGGGAAGGATTTTTTTTCCACCATTGGTCAGATTCGGTTGAAGGTACATGACAAAAAGGGCTTAATCAACGATTACGCCTATCAGTTGATGCAACAAAAAAACACCGACTGCCTTGGAATTGTGTGTGTTGGTTGACCCTGAAACGATAAGTAGCAAGCTTACCATGATGTTATCAACTCCGGATTATGCATCCTAACCCGACGTGTGAATCTGAAATACGCACCCAACTTGGTGCACGATAAGGAAATAACAAATCAACATAGCAAATGCAGTTCTGCATAAGATCTAACAACCTATTGCATAAGTAAATAACAAAAATGCATAAGTTGCTCATGCCAACAAAGTTAAACACACAAAACATATAAAATATCGCTATGAAACATAACATACATATTCGTTGGAGCAATTTGCCAATGCTTTTTGAAATACTCGGAAATGAATCTGTCCAATACGCTAGCGTTAAACCTGGCATTCAACATGATGCCATAAAAACAATAATCAAACGTTAAGGCAACGATGCGAAAGCTAAAAACATTAATCTACATTAAGCACCGACAAACTTAGGTGATACAAATCCCAAAGTAAAAGGGACAATACAATCATCCAAGCAGAACCCAAAAAGGCAATAATACAATCAACAACGAAAGTATATATATTGATCATTATGTATATAATTATACAGGCTCGGTTTATCAAGCTGCAAGTGGTGGCTTCATTAAACTAACTTTCGTTGCCATACCTAGATTGGTATATGTTGAAGGGATGTGGACGTTTAATTATATATGTTTTATTTCTATATGATGTCACAAAATACTAATGATGTGGATGTATGTGGTGACTATAGGTTATACGGGATCACCATCATCGTGTAGTGTAAGCGGTTAAAGGTCGAGTCGGAGAACATGGATTGCATGGGAACATGGTCGTGTAATTTAGTAAATGTGTATCATGTCTTAGTTCTTAAATGAGAACAAAAAATGTAATTCTTATATAAGTGTCATATTAAACGGTTTTCAATTATGTAGAATGATTATAAAGAAAAAAAAAGGTTTTCTATTCCCATTGCGTGTTTTCGGTTACAAGTGTTACAAATCCGTGTATTATACGGGTTGAATATCAAATTAAATCATGAAATTTTATGTAGACCTTATAAGACGGTTAAAATATGTAATAATATTATAATCTTATAATGCATAATTTATAAATTTTATCTTACGAGTTGAGGAAGTATAAACTATAATCTCATAAAAATGTGTAAGACCGTTAATAAATATATTAATATTATAATCTTATCATATGGGTTGAATATGTGTATTATTATACATCTTTATTATAATAATTGTTTTATAATATTAGCAAGTATAATGGTTTGTAAACATTATAAACCTTTTGCTTTGGTTATGCACTCGTGTTTTAAAATGAAAAAAATTTGAGACCTAACTTTCAAAATAAGATGTGAATGCTACCGTGTAGTTATTTTTACTTTTCTTATTGTAATTAAACACCTTAATAGTATAAACTATAGTACTATAAAATTATATCTCTTGATGTTTACTAATTTCTTGTGAATTGTGTAATGGGTATTATAATTTGAATATTTTATCGTATATAGTGATATCTTATTTAAATACTAAGTAATTGCAATAATATATTTTGGACTTTGTTAAATTGTTTAAAAATTCTATCCTTTTAAAATGCATATAATTGAACTATGGACGTAAGACATATCTTTATTTATTGTAATAAAAATTATAATAAACAATAATATTATTAATAATAATAGAAAGAATAAGAGTATAAAATTATTTTTAAAGAAAAAATAAATAAAAATATAAGGTTGAAAGAGAAAATGATATATATCATTAATTGGAATCTTTTATTAATGTTTAGATGTATCTTTATTTTTTAATAAAAAGTATGGTGGCGTGATTTAATATAGTAAAATATGGTAAACTATTTGAAGTTGTTTAAAATTGTATGTGTTTATGAAATCCACTTCAAATTTGGCTAGGAGATAACTTAATACATACGTAGTCAATGTAGATGATTTTTTTTGTTAGTGTTAATATGATGTCCACCATTTGTAACGTGAAATGCTACATCATCGACTTTTTATCGTTTTTTTATAAATTTATACCATCTTATGTGGCAGAAGTTTATCAATGGCAACATTTTGGCACATTTGAGTGATCACTTTTTTAAAATTGTATATTTTTAAGAGAGAAAAAGTTATTATTTTAGTGTGTGCAACAAAACATATATTTAGACGGGTTTTTTTAGTTAGTCTAAATACACCCTAATTTTACTAATCATACGTGCTCTATAAAAATCACTAACAATCTATAACTTTTATTTTTTAAGTCTATTTTATCTTTTAGATGTCTTTTCTTAATCTTTTACTTAATATTATTTATTGTTTGTTTTTATTTACTATTATAACTAATTAATAGATAATCTATACACTTTTTTATTTGTTGTTGTTATTATTATTATTAGTAGTAGTAATAATTTATTATTAGGTTTTAGCTGTTGTTATTTATCAAATTAAATTATATTTATAGCAGTAACAAAAGCTATATAAAAATACGTACATCTTACAAAATTATTATCATTTAACAGTTTATATAAACAGAAAATGTAGCAGGTTGTGCTATAGATAATTATACATATTTTGACGTGATTCAGATATATTCTCATAACCAACTGCATCATTTTTCTCATTAATGTCCATAGGTTGTTTGTGTCGGTAATTGAATACTCTCCTTGCAATTCTACCATTATAAAATGGTCACCATTCACATGTGCAAATGTAATTATTATTCTTTTTCTAGGAACTGGTGAGGGCCTTTTCAAAAAGAAAAACAAGTCAAATTGTTTCTATTTTCTTTGGATAAAAAATAACGATTACATTAAAATTGTTCGTAATCAAGAATCCTGTCTCTAGCAAAACCATCTATAAAAAATAACGATTACAGTAAATTTGTTCGCAATCAAGAATCTTGCCTCTGGCATAATCATCTAGTGTTTATGTGGTGCAACTCCCGGCCCTGACCAAGACAAGGGCGTAAACTCATTTTCGAATGAGGCAGAGGAAACCTTAGTATACTTATTTCAAAACTTCAGTAGCTCTACCATCAATGATCTCCATAAAACTCGAGGCGGTCAAAATGACATTTTAAAAAGTTGAGAGGTGTAAGTGTTAAAGATGAAATTTGAGGAGATGGGGGTTAAAATAAAAGAAGACTATATCTTAAAACCTTATTTCAGCACATACATGGACTTTAATCCAAACATCAATTTAGCTAAGTATCTCATATTTTTTGTAAATACGAAGACTATATGCATGCTTTGACATCACTATAACATCAATTTCATTCTACCATCAAAACCACTTTATGTCATGTATGAACACTTGACATAGTCTCTAGATTGTTTAAGTATTTCATCTATATTAGCAAGTATAGTGATCGTCAACACAAATACATCATCAATTTCATCAGACTAACAATAACTTTGAACTCAAGTTTATCACCTTCAAGTTCTTCTTCACACAAAATTGATGAAATCAAGTTTTACAACATACCTTATGATCCCCAAGTCTAGGTGATTAGTAATTTACATTCATGAAGGAACTTGAGGCTCGATTCCTCCTTCACTTCGATGATTTCAGCTCATTAAAGGTTTACCCCCTTTTTTTCCCGCTCTGGATCGATCAAACACACTCAAGTGTGTGTTTATTTTATTTTAAAGATATTTGTTTCAGATTTGACAATTTTAGTCCCTCCCCAATGTTAGTTCTTGCACATTATAGTTTACAACTAGGTTATAACTAGGTTATATTTCTAGTTGCCTATCGCTCGTAAATTATCGATGGACATGATAATTCATCTTTGATATGTATAATACTTATGTTTTCAATTTTACACACGTATAATCAAAGATTGATAATATACACATAGGCTATAATTACTAATAATACTGATATAATTTGGACTTGAGATATCAAAGTGAGCGTTTTCATATAGTTACTGTAGTGTTACCGCATATTGCTTGAAATTATCTAATTGACATTTGCAATTGGCCCGCATTGCATCTTCTATGGAGCATATTATGCATTACGACCACTACAGCGCGTGGTGGGTGAATTTCTAATTTATGTACTAACTAGTACTAGGGTCCCCGCGTTGCAGTGGGGGCGTAAAACCGTGACAAATGTCACACCCCGACCCGCAGCGGAAAAGGTGATCGAGGCATGATTGGGTTATCATCAAAGCTCATGACATTTATTATAACGTTTCATATTCATTAATACATTTTAATGGGAAATATACAATCATAATTACATCATGTTCTAAACATCAATCTAAGCTTCATTGTTTTCTTCTAAGGCATTTCCTATGTTTTCCTTGCTTCATCCTGTTCACCTGTATCATGTGTAAAAATGGTTTTTGGATCAACAAAAAGTTGGCGAGTGAATCCTATGAAAAACATTTGAACAAGTTTATTTAATTGATTATAAAATAAAGTGCACACCCACACATGAGTAAAAATAGATGTAAACTTATTCACCAATCATTTAATATTAAATACTGCACACATGAACAATAATGGATCGTTTTGAGGCACGCGTTGCTCAACTCGTCTCTCACGAGGAACTGATGGGCCTAATGAATGATTTGCATATACTTGACAATATGAAATACATGACTACAAACAATATAAACTAAATAATACACACACGGACAATAATGGATTTGTTTTGAGGCACGCGTTGCTCAACTCGTCTCCCACGAGGAACTGATGGGCCTAATGAATGAATTGCATATAACTTGACAATATGAAATACATAACTACAAACAATATATACCATCTAAGTTTAGATCACAATATGGTATGGCACAAGTTTAAATAAATGAGTTAATTTTGGTGACACATGACACACCCCAAAACGTGTAATTAAAAAGGGGAGTTGTAAGATTCACTCACATTGGGTGCGTTCGGCTGATGAAGTTGAATGCGCACGAAGTTGGTTTTAACCACGAGTGAAACTAATCTAGATAATGGCATAATGGTTCGGTAAGCAAACGGATTTTATTAATCCATTTTAGTAGGATTTTTGGGTGTATTTTTGTGAGTTTAAGGCTATTTTCTAACCTTAAAAACGTTATGTTTAAGTATTTTTAATTGATTTTTAAATAAAATAAATAAATAAAAATAATAAAAAAATGTTGACTTTTTGCGACCGTTGACCGTTGACTTGTTGACCGTTGACTTGTTAACCGGTCAGACTGTGTAATTGTGTGCGCCGGGTGAGGCTCGAACCCGAGACCTCCCGTTCACGTGCACGCAGCTCTACCAACTGAGCTACGTGTCTAACCCGAAATATTTCTGTTTTTAATTATATTTATATACTAATTGGTTTAAACCGAAAATCATTTATTTTTAAAAACGATTTTAATGAATCGAACCGGTGTTCTCCACAAGTCTCGAACCCGGGACCTGTGGTTTGGGTTAACACACAGTCCACCGCTGGACTGTGTGTCTAACTTGTTATATAATCTGATTTTTATTATACTTATATACAAACTTCATTATTTCATTTCTGCCTTATATAAAAAGTTTGATAATTATCAGTATCGTTGCGGTAGTCCAGACTCGAACTCGTGACCTGTGTTTTAAACGCGCACACAGTCCACCACTGGACTGTGTGTCTATCTTGGTTATTATTCCGGTTTTTATTAAACTTAACATCTATGTGAAATGAATCCGGTTTAGTAAAAAAAAAGAACATTTTTATTAAGGCGAGTATGCGTGGGACATGTATCGAACTCGGGACGTGAGCGTGTTTATGTGCACACAGTCCACCGCTGGACTGTGTGTCTAACCCGAGTTATATCTTGATTTAAATTAAACTTATAGACAATAGAAACTTCGTCTTCTTCGTTGGACTCAACCAGAAACGGAGTCCGACTGGTTCGATGATTTTATCAAGTTTCTTTAGTGTGTTATGATTAATTACAGGCGAGATAAATAAAAAGAATGGAAGATTAAGCGTAAGGTATACCGAACTGGACTCCTTTGTTTCTCCGGCGAAACTCCGGTGACAGCAGATTATTCCGGCGACGTGTGTCTTGCGGTAAAGGGTCTTCAGCGAGCTTGAGGTGAGTGTAGGTGGCTTCGGTATGAGCTCTGGGGGTTCAGTAAGGCTCAGAGGTGAAAGGCTCGGTTTTCCGGCGAGTTGCAGCAGTTCTCCGGCGAGTGAAATTAAGTCGGGAAAGAGGGTGATTGTGAGCGAAAAAGTTAACAGAGGTTAGAAGGGGTATTTATAGGGCAGATCATCGACGTATTTAGTCCGATTTCCGTCTTGATTCGTCGGTTAGAAATTTTCCGGCAGTTATGACTTGCGTCGCGGGTTCAGGCGTCGGTTATAACCGATGTAGTAGTTAATGTTTACGTTAAAACTGAAGAAACTGTCCAAACTTGGCGAGATAGTCGGGATTTCCGACGACTGCAATTGGGCGCGTCGGTATTTGAATTCGAGATTTATTTTATGTATTAATTGTTTCCAATAATTAACAAGAAACATAAGTGGCGCAGTGGTTGGATGGTTGAGTGTTAAGGCGTTGTTGATTCTAGCTGACCCGGGTTCGAAACCCGGCAGCATTCTTTTATTTTTATTTTCTTATTTTAAATACTTTTTCAAATATAAATTATATATTCCAATATACTTATTAATTATGTATCGTTTAAAATTAATTTGGGCATTAAATACGCAACAAAATTTTTAATTGATTGTTCGGTTAATAAACGGAGCGGGTTTGGTAAATCCGGTTTTTGACGGATGTTACAACAAATAACACCAATGCCACATTACAGCCAACAACCACCAACATTGAAGTTGCGCGACGTCTTAATGCAGGGAAATTAGATCGACATTTAAAACATAGGAAATAATAACTAACTCGATGTAGGACTCGCGAGTTATGACGAACTTGTTAAACGGAAAAAAATAGACAACTTAAACATACCGAACCACACACGTACGTTGCGGCATGCTAACTCGCAAAATTTAGAACGAAGCATATAACAAAACGCAAAAACGTTGAACCACACACGGACATTGTGCCGTGTTAACTCGCAAAATTTAGAATAAAACGCAAAACAAACATTTTGCAAAATATGAGAAACATAGGGATCAACGTTGAAAGTAAAAAAGTTGTGAGTTTAAATTGGAAAAACTAAAAACTTTGGGTTAAAACTACCAAATCAAGTAGTTTTAGGTTAAAAATGTAATATCATTTTTTTAAAACTCTCAAAGCATAAAGTACAACACCTCAATACATCAACTTGTTGCTAATTTATACTATGTAAATGTATTATTATTATTATTATTATTATTATTATTATCATAAAAGACAACAACACATTGTATTTATCTAAAAATTTTAGGATAGAATAACAAGTAAAAATGTAAAATGAAGTAAGTGGGCTATTTTAACACTTTCCTTAAACGTTTATCATGTATATGGATAAGTTGAACAAAGTTTCAAATAAATGTTATGTTAAATTGTTGACCCGGCAACCGTACGGGTTCTTGCACAAGTACGTGAATATAAAACGATGTTTCTTAATAAGTTATGGACTTTGTGGATGCCAAGTAAATCTTTTTAACTATGTAATTAGTTTATAAAGCTTTGTATTACACTGTAAAAATTTAAAAAATATAAATTATAAATTTATATATGATTTTTACAAATGAAATAACTTATTATATAAAATAATTAAACAAAAACAAAATCTATATATTTCCAAGCATAGTTTTCATTTCTTTACTGAATGGTTTGTGACCGTAAAATCAAAGACACCGACCTGAAATAAGTGATATATTATATGTTTCGATTCTTCTAACAAAGTTCAATGTGGCTAGATGGTGTTGGTTTGTTTCTTAAGGTATTAAGTTTCCTTTTCCGCAGGATCGATACCTGTACCCCACCTTTTCTTCCCAATTCTTTCACTTTGTTTGCTTTTGTTTCCACCTTTTTTACAATCTTTATTGGTTTGTTTTTTTTTTCTTTTTCCAGTCCTTTTTTTTACTTCTGTTTTTCGTTTAATCATTTTATTATATTTTCATCAGCATCACTCCTTTATCATATTGTTCATCAGCAGCATTCTCAAGATTTTACACTACGTATTTTAAATATATAAAATCTAAAGTATATGATTGTTTTAAAATGTACAATTTTGCATAAATTACTAATAAACTATTGAGTAAATTGCACAAAACATCCTTTATGTTTCCTCAAACTTGCAGGTTCCAGCCTTAATGTTTAAAAGTTGCTAAAAACAGCCTTTAAGTTTATTTTTGTTGCGGGTTCAATCCTTTGCAGCTAACCACGTTATTTTCTTCAGTTAAGTTCCCTCACATGCATAACATGTGAGGGTATATTCGTCATTTTGGTTGATCTTCCACCCACTTCAATTATTAAAAAAAGAATATTTAAGTTTTAACCTAGTTTAAACAAAGTTTGGTAAAACGTACGCGACTACAGAGGAGCAAGATTACCGTTTGATAGTGTTTAAGTCTAACTTGCGGCGTCCTAAGCGTCACCAGTTGCTGGATCCGACTACTGAACACGGTGTTACGAAGTTCTCTGATTTGACGGCATTGGAGTTCCGTGAGAGGTATCTAGGGTTGAAGAGTCGTTTGTCGTTTCCGTCCGATGCGAATAAGGCGCCGATTCTTCCAACTGATGATAATCCTGAAGAGTTCGATTGGCATGATCAAAATCTGTGTTAATATTTACAGCTTGGTGGGCTAGCTTAACAAGATTCCTATCTTAATTCCGGGTTTACCGGAATCCGGCGAAGTCGCCGGAGAAGAAGACCGGAAAAGAGGGTGTTTGGTTTTTAAAAGTTTGGTTTTATTGCACATTAGTCCCTGCGGTTAGAAATTTTTTTAAAATAGGCTAAACCTTAAATAATCTTTTTTCTTATAATTGACGTGGGTGGAAGATCAACCAAAATGACGAATGTACCCTCACATGTTATGCATGTGAGGGAACTTAACTGAAGAAAATAACGTGGTTAGCTGTAAAGGATTGAACCCGCGACAAAAATAAACTTAAAGGCTGTTTTTAGCAACTTTTAAACATTAAGGCTGGAACCTGCAAGTTTGAGAAAACATAAAGGATGTTTTGTGCAATTTACTCTAAACTATTTGTAAAAGTACAAAGCGTTTTTTTCTCATTTATTATTTAGTAAATTAATCAGTAGAAAACATTTTTCAATAGCCATCTGATAAAAAAATCAACGACCTAAACACGTGACGATATCTTTTCGGGTATACTAAGACTCTTTCGGCCTTTGTAAGATTTATTTCATTTTAAAGGTTTTTCCTCGAATGTGTGTCGATACACTTCTAGTCATACTATAACGTTTATTTGTGGGTTTTCTCTTTTGGTTCCTACAACGATTGATAGTACTGTATTGGTGCAACACCAACTCCGTAACGAACTTAGCCGATACCGACCGTGAGCCTGTCGCATCGCCGCGCAACGCACGAGTGTACTACAAGTTAATGTCACTAGTGTAAGGAATTGAGTTAAATATAATATGTTTCCATTCGATGGTATAAATTCGAGTATTGTATGTTTTGATGCCGCCGCAATGCACGACATAGGGCAAATAACTAGTCATATATGGTTGTAAAACAATAATATTATAAGATAAAAATATTAATGATATAATTATAACTGTTTTGAAAATAAATCACAAGTTATGAGGTTGTCACAAATGAAGTGTAACCAAATTCTAATATGTGTATTAATGATTTAATAAATACTTTACTATAAATACTATTTTAGAAAAGATGGGATGATGAGACGAGATACAAATATTATTCTAGTCTAGAAAATATTATATAATAATTATAAATAAATAAAATATGTGTTTAAGAAAGCATGACTAAAGTTTTTAAGTTTTAATTTTAAAATAAGAATATTTGGATATAATTACCTTATATTCAATCAGAATAGTATGACTTAAATGTAAAGAATGATTTTTCATTTTCATTTATATTTATTTATATAAATGAATATAAATATATGGACTAAAGACCAAATACAAATATATTTAATGTACAAAATGTACGAACTGAAGGTTTTGCTGAGAAAATACGATGGTATTTTCGTAATTATCAAATTTACTATACAAATGATCTTTTATGATAATTTTGTAAAACTATCTTGTAAGGTAATTTTGATCTTTGTATTGTAATTTTGAAGAATATCATAATTAATGTACAAATTATCTTGTAGGATAATTTTGATCTTATAAGTTAATTTTGAATATATGTTGTTTGATAAATTAGTAGAGTAATTTTAATACACTTGTAGAGTAATTTTGATAATTATCCTACAAGCATATTTTATAAAATTATCCTATAAGACCTAAATTACTCTATGAGCAAATAATTATGAAAAATATCACCGCGTTTTTTCATGTCTTTCATACGTTTTGTACGTACGCTAACTTAGCTCTAAATATATGTTTTACATTTGTTTCTGCTATTCTCTTGAATGATTTATTATAATTAGGATATTTGCATATAATTACCTTATATTCAATAAAATAATCTGACTTAAATATTATTAATGTTTTTTTCTCATTTTTATTGATTTTATATAAATAAAGAGTTAATTACAACGTTAGTCCCTGTTGTTTATGGAAAATAACAACCTCAGGTACTAATAATTAAAAATAATAGTTTGAGGTTTTAACGTTTGATTTTGTAACATGCTAGGATCTTAAGGCTAACGGATTGTTAAAAGCTAATTGAGAGATTAGGCATTTTTGTCATTCAAGATTTTGTACTTAACCTTGTTAATTTAGAGAACCACAGGACTAACCGCACAATTTACTCTTAAAATATTTAAAGCACAATTCTTATTTTATTTCTCTTATTATTTAACTGTTTTTTTAATTATTTAACAAAATAGTTTTTGAAATAGTAAAAAAAGTTATATATTTTAAAAGATTTTAAATAGTTCTTATGATTCAAAACTAGCTCTAATAAAGTTTGAATATATAATACTCTCTAATTATGGTTTTTTCAACTTATATTTTTAAAAGATTATATATAGTTCTAATTATTTAAAACTAGCTTTAATAACGTCTGAACATATAATACTCTCTAATTGTTGTTTTTTTTTAACTTAATATTTTTCCATTTGAGATATTTTGTTATTGAAATTAGTATATGTAATTCAATATTTTATGGTTGGGTACTAAGTCATGAAATGACGATAATACCTTAAGTTTTTAGCTAGTTTTTATTGTCTTTAGCCTTAAAATCATAGGATATTAAAAAATCAAACGTTAAAACCTCAAATTGTTATTTTAAACTATTAGTATCGGAGTTTCATAACTATAAGGACTAACGACTAACGGTATAATTAACTTTATAAATAAATAAAATATGTTTTTTTATACTTACCGCGAGAATAGAAAAGAGTTAGAAGTAGACCAAAACATGTGACCTTGATTTCATCATGCCAACTGGCAAACATTAGTCCCCATCTTTATCACTATACCTAACATCACTTAAATTCAAACTTAAAATTAAAAATAATATTCATTTCACATTTATCTTGAATGTATTATTTTAAATTTTTAGATTGATATACTGGTTTGAAAAGACAACGTAATAAAAAGTTATGAATTAGTGATGAACACAACTAAAATTGAAAGTATACTATAGAAATGTGTGGTATCTCATTAAAAGACGAGTTGACTAGTAAGACTAAAGGATGTGGGGACGTTCTAGGGTCCTCGAGGTTCGTTGAGGGTCGTCCACACCATCCCTTTGGTCTGTCTCCGTCCCCATCGTCCCACCATTGCCGGTCGTGACGGGCACACATCTTTCTTATTCAACACACATACATATACATACATACATCTTTATATATATAAATGGGTTCATCCTTTGTACACTTTGAGGGCTCATCCCCACACCAGATGACCTTAAACATTGAGTTTATTTACCAATAGGGTGGTGATCCATTATTAAAGGGAAAACTTTTAAAAACAACGGTTTGAAGGAAGAGTTTTTAAGTTCAAATCCGATATATGACAAGGATTTAAATAAACGTGTCATTAAAAAAAGATGAGTTTACTTGTATTTTGCTGATTTTTAGCGGACCTAATATTTATTTGTTGAGGGCAATTGGGGGTTTAGTTGAACTTTTAAATGGATGATCGAAATTCTTGTTTAAAAATTATATTAAAGTTTTCTTAAGATGTGGCAGCCACCCCACCATCAAGTGTAGTTGCCGATGCCTGCTTATTAATCATATTGTGTGGTAGTGACGGAGCTAGAACGAATCAGTAAGAGCAGGACTCTCAAAATGTAAATAAGTGAAAGCCGCACTTTAAAATCAACATTTTACACAACACAAAAAACTCAGAAACTTCCAATAAAATATATTACGAATGAAAAATCAGCAGGGACTATCCAAATACCACTATGAATGAGTGAGAAACCAATTGTATTGTCTTAATTAGATTTGCAAACTACGAAGTGTTTTATTTCAAATACATTTTAAGTATAATCCTACATATAGCTGATGTTTATTTAATGAAAATACGCTATATAAATTAAATGATGATATATGTAAATTGTCCCAAACTTCTTTTAATTTTCTCAATTGTAATTCGATATAATCATTTCCAATCTTATCTTATATAATAAATAATGACTTTAAAGTTTTATTACAACACTCTCTCGTAAAGGTTTTTTATGATTACACAAACACTTATTTTAATTACATTACAATAACAATAAAGTTGTGGGTGTGGATCGGGAGACAAAAGCGGGAGGGTGGGGTGGAGGGTTGGCGCCGAGCCAAACACCGCCCTTCCATTAATTTTCGGTGCCTTCGTTGGTGTTCCCTCGATCTCTCTAAGCAAAAACATCTCTATATCCCTCTTGATTTATGGAAGGAGGTGAGGTGGAAATGATGTGAAGGATGGGGTAAGAGGATCCATACCTCACAGCTAATGGCGGAGTTTTACCAAAAGTTTTACGGTGACGGAAAGTTACAGGACCCAATTTTTTTTCTTGTTACTACGTTTTGGGTTAGAGATTCGGGTCGCCTATTCGATCCAGGTCAGGTCAAACAATAGTAACTCCAAATAAAACTAAATAATTTCATTTATTCAAAGGACCCATCATTACACACAAAAGACCAAAATATATATAATGATGCGGAAATATGTATAAAGATCGAAGATTTGAAGGTTTCAAGAAGCCTCCTTGAGAACACATAATCTTTTTTTTTCTTTTGTTGAAGTCGAACAACATAGATGGTGTAACGCCCCAAAATTCAATGTTTTAATAAACATGATGTTTACTAGATTTAGGGTGTGAAACAACTTAACTATTTTGTTTAACCTACTTAACATATAAGGTTAATTAAAAAGAATGGAGGAAAGTACAAGGGCCAATTGTGACATCTTTTGAAATTGATGAAAATGGTCAACAAAAAGGGATTTAGAGTCAAAATTATGCATTCTTTAGTGTGTGTGCGTGTGTGTGTGTATGTATGTATGTGTCGATGTTTAGAGAGGGGCAGGGGGAGGAAGAACTCTCTAGTTCAACTTAGCAAGTTCAAGCCGAATTTAATGTTGAAATCAATGCATGATTGAAGAATCCTTGCCATCTAATGCTAGTAATCATGTGGTAAGTTGTATAATTTAATTTTGTGATTTTTTATACAGTGGGTTTCTGATCAATTCATGAATTTATATGAAATTAAGCATGAATATGTGTTAGAATCACCATATGGAACATGAACGACTATGCATGAGTTTGAGTAATTTGATGTTTTGGAGTGAAACCCACTTGTAGTAGTAAGGATGACATTATGGGTGAATCACCCATGTTCAGTTCTTGTTTAAATCTTGATGTGCTATGTTGTATGTTATTGATTCTTGTTAGTTAAATCGTATATGGTATGGAAGTAATGTGGTTTTAGTTGTTGTTGTTGATGAATGAAAGCAAAAATTAGGAAGTAAAGCGTAAAATACTTGTACATTATGCTTAGATAGTAGTACACACACCAAGTGTTTGATGGAATGTCTAAATGACAATAATATATGAAATTGTATGCAAGTCGTGAGTAAATATGTATAGAAAGTGATAATGATATACTAAATAGTAAACTAACATGAGAAGTGTGTTTTACATAAAGTTCATGTGGAGATTTGGTTTGTTAGTATGATGTGGTAGAAGCATGCCTTAGGAGTGGTACCTTATGCTTGAATGGTGCAATGTACACCATGTGTTTGGTTGATTTCTTAAGTGTGACAATGAAGTGATTGTGAAGGATGTAAATGTATTAGGAAGGAGCAAAGTTGGAATGCTACATTGGGTTAAATAATCATGTGTTATAGTGATCCATATAGGATTATGAAAATACTAGTGTAAATGGAAGTTGTTTATGTGTGCATATAACTAGGTGATTACGTGGTGGTATGTATTTAACAACATGAGTATGAAATGAATATGTTGTCATTAGTATAGCCTACTATAATAATATGGATGTATGGGTATAAGTTGAGAGTTCATACGATAGATAGTTGACTTTCTAAAAGTCAACAATATATGAATGGTATGTTTAGGCATTTAGACTCAAATATAAGATTAGATAGATCATTAGATATGTGTTAGACCAATTATGTGTTATGTATGATGATGAATTTGGATTTTGTGGATGTT
Organism: Scalesia atractyloides; assembly: GCA_947069175.1. Classification (NCBI taxonomy): domain Eukaryota; kingdom Viridiplantae; phylum Streptophyta; class Magnoliopsida; order Asterales; family Asteraceae; genus Scalesia; species Scalesia atractyloides. The sequence continues at coordinate 10,511,634 of CAMTDV010000023.1, read as the reverse complement.
GAACAATGTGGTTGTCAATTCGTCGTATGCATGTTCTGGACTATTATAAAAGTTAATGTAGCTAAGAGTTGGAAATGGATGTTTTTATGAATGAGCATGCATACTAACAATGTTGTGGACATGACGACATGAAAGGATAGGGACCACATTAGTATGGACTCAAGCACAGAAGGCTAACGGGTCAAGAGGAGACAATGAAACAAGCATGAACACGGACGCTTAAGGTAAGTGATTCCCGAACTCCACTTTCTATTATGTAGTTTATGTTTTATGTATACGAAGAATGAGAATCATGAAGGGATGGAAGGATAATAATGGTGCTAAGGTAAGGAACATTGTAATGGTTCATACGTGGATTAATTATGCATAGACCCACTTGGTGAGAACAAACGAGTCAGGGTTTTGGCTTAAAGAGCCAGCTGACTCACTAGGGATATTCAAATGGGTCAGGGTTTTGGCTTAAAGAGCCAGCTGACTCACTAGGTATATTCAGATGAGTCATGGTCTTTGCTTAAGAACAAGCTGACTCGCTAAGGATATCCAAATGAGTCAGGGTTTTGGCTTAAAGAGCCAACTGACTCACTAGGGATATTCAAACGAGTCAAGGTTTTGACTTAAAAAGGAACTTGCATGTGAGTATGTATAGCGATGAAATAAGTAGGTATACATGTAGGTATGGTTTTGATTGTATGTAAGTGGATGGAACTTGTAGGTGAGCATGTTTAGGAATGCATAAGTGAGGAGGCTTATGTACACGTGGTTGTATGTGTGGGTGTTGTGGCTAGGATTGGTATGATTGAATTTGTTAGAATGTAAGATGTATGCAAGTATACGGGGAGGAATATAGTCATGCACGTATTGGAATTTAATATATATGAATGAATGAGACTTGGACATGTGTTTTTTTAATATGTAGAAGTATCAATGATGCTAATCATGTTACTTTGGGATTGAAACTAAACTGCAGGTAAGATATTGATGGCCTTTGAAGGTTTGATGTCGGAATGCAATGATTGAATTTGAAAGGATAATCGAATGGATTATCACACGTGGGATGAATGCGATATGTTATAGATATATATGTTTTAAATTATGTATGATGCCATCATTTCTAATGATGTAGATGTGTATGATGACTACAGGTTACATGGATCACCATCGTCATCATGAGGAGCAAGTGGATGAAGGTCGAGTCGGAGAAAATGGATTGTACGGGAGCATGGTCATGTAGTTTAGTAAACGTATGTTATGTAGTTGACTAAACGTATGTCATGTTTTATTTCTTAATGGAGACCGAAGAATGTAATTCTTGTAAAGTGTCATATTAAATGGTTTTCAATTATATAGAATTATATTAAAGAAAAATTTTTTAAGGTTCGTATTTTCCGCTGCTTATTTTTTGTTGAAACATATTAGGGTCTCACAAGTTGGTATACACTGTTTTGAATGAAACCAAGTACTAGGAGGTCAGTACTTGAACTCAAACCCATGTGCTCTTGTGACTAAGAACCTGCACAATCCGAGACTCGATCAAGACCCGAAGGCAAGCTTAAATGATTAAGGAGGATTATCCTAGGATTAGGTCTACAAGAGACACCAAAGCATGTAATTCGATAGATGGAGACCAAGTACACGATTTCAATATATGTTAGTACTTGTGTTAGGAAAATTGTCTCAAGGGATGGTGAATGCTAAAGGAAAGACAATGAAACCCACTTCTCCTGGCATAAGGTGATGATTACATGAATGCATGAGGCTAGTATGTTGATTGCTGGCCTGGCCAGTTAGCAAGAAGCATATGACACTCGTGAGACTATGGTAATCATCACAGGTATGTCCGGTAGAATTGGAAAGTAAGTGAGTCGTGTGGGTGAAAGGGATTGTAATACTCTCAGGTGATTGAGAGCAATTCCATATTGGATTAAACTAGTTTGGGTCCATAGACAAGTATGGACCAAATGAGTATATGAATGAAATGTAAAAAACAGAAAGGTATGAATGAAAAAGTTTGAAGCTATAAGCGAGAACGGATCAAACAAGCAAGATGAAAGGTGGAATGAAAAGGTTTGAATCCGTAGGTGAGTATGGATCAAACTTATAAGAATGAAAAGTAGGAATGAAAAGTTTGAATCCGTAGGTGAGTACGGATCAAACTTATAAAAGTGAAAATATGAATGAAAAATTCGAATCCGTAGGTAAGTACGGATAAAAAATATAAGAAAGAAAGGTTAAATCCATATATGAATATGGGTCAAACATTTAGGAATGAAAAGTAAGAATGAAAAGACTCAAATCCTTAAGTAAGTATGAACCAAACACGCAAGAATGAAAGGTCGGATCCATAAACAAGTAAGAAGCAGGGGGAAAAGAAGGAGGGAGTGCGTTCCTCTCCACAACTAAGGTAGGTATAGACCTTGTAAGTAAGTGGTGCTGGTAGCCTTGCGGGGTTAGGTATGTTGCTCGACTAAAAGAATGCATATACACACACATGTGACGCATATATGAACATGTGTAGTATAGGTTGTAGCTAGTTGTTGAAACCTAGCTAAGAATGTGTTGACAGTTTGACCTTGTTAGAGTCAAATAGATCATATGAGTAAGTGTAAGGCAAATGTCAATGAGATAGCAAGAAGAGTGATTGTAATTAGCATGTAAACAGAAAGTTTTATTGAAAGAATGAAGTATATATGTTACGTGATGGACATATTAGAAACCGACTCATGAGAATTGGGGTGAATAACGGACTACGATCCGAACAAATGACTTAAGCATGGTCAGAAATGGAAGGTTTTTGCAAGAAATGCTAAAATGATGAAATGACGTTTTTGTAAGTATGTTCGAACTGAAAGTAAGCACAACGCGTACTCCAATATGTATATACAATAAGTAAAAAAGTTTAACATCGAAAAGTCAAACTACAAAAGTTGGCAAATACTTCTTAAATCGTAAGAATTATACGTAAGAAATGCAATGTGTAATGTAGTATAGCATGTGATTGAGAAATATAGGAAAGTATTATAGGTGACTAAACACTGAATAGAAAGAATACATAAACAAATTTTGCTACCCATTAATTTTATAAATGAGAACGGTAGAATGCTTGAAGTGGTGAAACTAGTAGAGTTGGTGAAAGGATGCTCACGAGCGGAAGCTCATCATATGGAGGATAAAATCAATCCAGATATGTATGGACTCGTAAAGAAGTGGGCAAAATTGTTTCGCGGTTCATTGGATTGTGCCAAAATAGCAAGGTTAGTGAATTGTTCAAGCTATGAATGTTGGATAGAAGTTATAAACTAAACGATATTTCCAGGAAAATTAATGGTAACACAAGTATGACACGTTATAGAATGATTGACTTTTAGAGTTCGACCAAGAAATGGAATTTAGTTCGGACTTAATGTCATTAAGCAACGCGCATGTGTGTGAATAGTAAGAAATTGTATAAAAGAGACAGTCGGACAAATCAAGGTTACATGAATGAAATGATTCGAAATTAACCTAAGGGTCATGTAGCGTTAGCAAGCGTAGAGTGATGTTTATCTCTCAAGTTAAATATGAATATGTGAGTATGAAATAGTGGCTTTGTTACGATAACGATATGTATGATCATATTTTGACTTCTTATGTAGCTATGAAAGTAATTAGAAAGGATGTTAACAATGAAATGTTGTGACATGCCCGTGATGAGTATTTGTGTGACTAGCGTAAGAGTGGAGCGACAAGCATGATCTATGAGTAAACGTAGAAACAATCGAGTCGTTATGATTACTAAATGCATGAAAGTAATTTGCTTGATTTAAAAAGGTAGGGACAAGACGCACGATTATGTTTGTTCATGAATAAAGCACTTCAGTGTGAAACACGAGTGAACTTGTTCCATAGTATGCATCGTGAATGAAATGAAGTAACAGGAATGTAAAAGTAATTAGAGTCTTGTAAAACATGAGAAAGGTTTTGATGAAACATTCTTTAGGATTTGTATGAAATTTTCAAGAGGTACACTACTTTTGACTCGGGCTAAAATTTTGAAAGGTGAGTGCGGTCTGAATATAATGATTGAAGGAATAATCATAACCGGGAAGTAAAGGTGGTTATTGTCTGGCGGAAATGAGTAAGGTTGCGGGGACGAAACCTTTTTTAAGGGGATAGACCTGTAACGCCCAAAATTCAATGTTTCAATAAACATGGTGTTTACTAGATTTAAGGTGTGAAATAACTAACTAGGTTGTTTAACCTAGTTACAATAAAAGGTTAAACAGAAAGAATCAAGGAAAGTACAAAGGCCAATTGTGACATCTTTTGAAATTTATGAAAAGGGTCGACAAAAAGGGATTTAGAGTCAAAATTCTGCATTCTTTAGTGTGTGTGTGTATGTGTCGGTGTATAGAGGGGGGGGGGGGTCTCAAGTTCAACTTAGCAAGTTCAAGCCAAATCAAGATTAAATTTGATTTTGAAATCAATGCATGAATGATGAATCTTTACCATCTAATGTTAATAATCATGTGGTAAGTTGTAGAATTTAATTTGGTGATTTGTTGTAACACCCTTCTTTTCATTACAACCAAAAAGCTATAAAATTTCGATCTTTACAACATAATTTAAAATTTCCCATTTTGCCCTTATATTTAATACAACAAACGCAGCGACGACATAAAGTTTTAACTACTAACTTCTAAGGTTGATTCTTTTTTTTACAAACGTAATTTGAAAGCAAAGTTCATCGATTTACAACCAAAAGAAATTTGACCTGTTTGTCAATATCTTTCTGGAAGCGTAAGGAAGGCACAGAGTGTGTTTGTTCCAAGCAAGGCGCAACGTCAAATGAGAGTTTTACCTAAACATCACAAGAATTCGGTTAACATTTCATGTAGTAATCTATAACAATTTCATTAGTTAATCGAATTTCACATTCTTAACCAATGGGTCGCTTAATATGGTATAACTCAATTTCATATCTTTACATTCTTGTTATTATCCGGTTGACCCGTTCAACACGAGTCAACACGAAACCATACTTTTACTTTCTCATTCTTTGTCTGGTTGATCCGTTAAACACGAGTCAACGCGAAACCATACTTTTACTTTCTCATTCTTTGTCCAGTTGACCCGTTCAACATGAGTCAACGCGAAATCATACTTTCACTTTCTCAATCTTTGTTCAGTTGACTCGTTCAACACAAGTCAACGCGGAATCATACTTTCACTTTCTCAATCTTTGTTCGGTTGACTCGTTCAATACGAATCAATGCGAAATTCATACTTTAGTAATTCTCTAGTCAACATAATATAACTAAATTCATTCGCAACGATGCCAAATAATTCATTACAACTAGAAATAGTTTACAATGAAAGTATAACATACAAATAACGTACCTTGGTCTTGTGCTTTAGTCGTTTCTCCGAACTTGTTCCTTCTTCTTTCACTCCTACACATAATCCATTCACATTTAGATTTCTTGTTCATTTTTTACGCAATCCACTCTACTCATATTACACTTTTATAACCGAACCCTTATTTAGTTCAATTTTCGTTATTAATATAAACTAGCAACTTTCAATTCATAGCAAGCCACAATAATCTTCTCTTAGGCATTTTGTCAAGCACTTGGTATGCATACAACTCCTTAAGCATCATGTACTAGTGTTCTCATGCATAACCTACCCAATCATATCAAGATTCATCAAATCAACTAGTTTCATACAACTTCTTCATTTAATACTAATCCTATTCAATAATTACATATATCATACATCAAACATTAGTCTATAACGTCTTAGTGAATAACTATGTTTCATCAACATCCTTCTTCAAATGGGTTTTATTCAAAACATCAAAACAATAAAAAATTAGACATAATTCATCTTCTACATGTTGTTGCTAACTATTATTCATGATCAATTTCATCAAACACTCATGGTATACACATAACCCACTTTATCAATTCACTAAAACGAAAAATGCAACTTACTTGATGATTAGAACACTTAGATGATCACCAATTTTGGTTCATGCATAAACTTGGGCTTCGATTCTCCCTTTAATCGATAAATTTTTTGTTGAGCAAGGGTTTCCCCTGCTTCTTTCTCTTCCCAGTCAATGCACACACCAGAATTGTGTGTGTGTGTTTTTAACTTATTTAACATCTTTCCATTATATCCAATTTTGGCCCCTATAGTTAGATGATTATATTATTTTAGTCAACACTATTCTTAAATTTAAAATTCTATTTACATTCTACTAGATTATTAATCTTAGTCACATTGGGCAACATTTATGTTTGCATAAAACTCATCTTAACATATTGACATACTTATAGATTTTGGGATGTTACATTTGTATAAAGGGGGGTTATGATCAATTCACGAATTAGTAGGAAATTAAGCATGGATACGAGTTAGAATCACCATATGGACATGAACTATGCAACATTTTGAGTAATTTAATGCTTTGGAGTGAAACTCACTTGTAGTAGTAAGGATGATGATATGGGTGAATCACCCATGTTCAGTTCTTGTTTAAATCTTGATGTGTGCTATGTTGTATGTGACTGATTCTTGTTAGTTAGATCGTGTATGGTATGGAAGTAATGTGATTTTGGGTTGTTATTGATGAATGAAAGCAAGAAGTAGAAAGTAAAGCATGAATTACTTGTACGTTATGCTTACATAATAGTACACACACAAGTGTTTGATGAAATGTCTAAATGACAATAATATGTGAAACTGTATACAAGTAGTGAGTAAATATGTATACAAAGTGAAAATGATGTACTTGATAGTAAACTAACATGAGAAGTGTGTTTTAGATAGAGTTCATGTGAAGATTTGGTTTGTTTTTTCGGTTACGGTTCGGTTATTTCGGTTTTCAGCTTACCCCTAAAGAAAACAATAGTACTTGTTTCCCGCTAAGCGCTCAAACATTTGATCAATAAAGGGAATTGTTTTTTATTAGATAATAAAACAAAGGTCAAAGGATTGACCGGTAGTTAAAAGTTAATCTACAATTAACTACTTGGAAAGGAAGTAAAGAGTTAATTGGTTAAAGTGTAATTAGTGGATCTATAAATAGATCCTTAATCACGAACCTAGATATAAGAGACACAAGAGATTAGGCAAAAACACTAGCCACTAAAAGATCCCCTCTCCCTTTCTTAAACTAAAGATCCTTGAAAATCTTGGCTAGCGCCGAAACCTGGACAACTAAGCTAGTATCAGTGTAAACATGGTGAAGGCCTCTTTGGGTGGAAACAGCGGCTTTGGCGGGTGGGCGCATATAGCCTCTCATTGCCAATCCCTCAAACATCGCAGTACACTCATGGGGCTTTTTTTTTGGACAGGAAGTTACCTCTAGCGGCACTATCAAGCATTTGTTGAGTAGCATATGCGGCACTATTGTAGAATATTTGTACAACCGTTGGTTGGCCAAGCCATGATGGGGATATTTAACAAGTAAGTTGTTAAAGCGGTCTCAAGTCCCATAGAAATTCTCCCCTTGTCTATACGATAAAAAAAGGATGATGTTCCACAAACGAGCGGTTGACGGGAGGATAGTATTTCCTAATTTCCATGGCCTTCTTTATTTTTATATTTTACTTTTAAACCTTCAACTTTGTTAATGTATGTATTCAAACACTCTGTTTTTAAAAAGTTTTCTTTTTGTTGATTAATTTTGTGTAAATGCGTGTTTAGTCTCTTTGTTTTAACTTTGGTAGTATACAAGCTCAGTCCTTTTAGTATTTCATCTTTTAGCTTTTTTTTGTGTCTTTGCTACCGTGACGAACCAACCTGGGGTAACAGTGACTGTTTGTTATTGGTAGACAAACGTTGTTCTGCTACACTTTAATAAAGTTACTCTACAATTTCTAAACTTAGTTAAAAAAATTCTTTGATGACCGTATTTCTACGTGTTGATGTAATTTTTATTGAGATTATGTTATGAGTAATATGTACAAGTATTCGAAACAAAGACATACATATTATCAAACCGAGAAATATTGTTACGGACGGGCCATACAACTAGTTAACATAATATGATATTTGAAGTATATCCCGGTAGTTGCGAATTTAGTACGAGTTGAAAAGTTTGATTTTTTCATTCTCACGTCTCTTACTTCAATTATTGGTGATCTTAGAATCACATTATCAAGTTCCAATTGTATACTAAGTTTAGCAATGGTCAAACCACGAAGAAAGCGACACAAGTGTAGTATAAAAAGAATTTGCTTGCGTCTATTAATGTCATCTGGTCGACTTAATCTCATTTTTCTATATATAAAAATATTTAACAACTCAAAACCATAAAACATACGACTATATTTTAATTCATGTGCTTACTATAAGACATACAAAGCCGTTGACTGACACTCGTTATCTAACCTCTCTCACAATTAAAACTTGAGAGAGATGGTTAAAGAAGCCTCGGCTTCTTGTCACCGGAGTCATCCCAATCCTTATCAGGGCCGGTGTTCAATCCCTCGAACTGAACACCTGCAACATTAAGCCGGCTTCCTCCAATGGTATTCAAAAACGTTGAATACCCACCGGAGGAACCGGTGCCCAGTCCAAGAAAATCCAGCGTGGTGGGACTGGGCGCCGGTGGACCCATCAGCAAGTGATCTGAGTTGCAGTTTCTCTCTTGTTTGGCTTGAACATTACTCCATTGACCCATGCTAGCTTCTTGATAGCGATCGGTTGAAGAAGCTGAAGCTGGTGCTGGTGATGGTGCTAATCCGAGTGCATGGAGAAATGAAGTGTTTGATGACGTGGCACCCATTTGAGCTGCTTTTTGAAGTAAGGCGGTGGCGGAGAGAGCCGGCTGCTGAGTGTGTACATACTGCCGGTGGTGTTGGAGGGTTTGATCATGTGACGGGAATAATGATGGGGTGGTGGTGGAGTGGTAGAGTGAGGAGGATAAGGATAGAGACATTGGTTCTACGGTGGTGTTCCGATCAGCTCCGGTAACATCACAGATTAGATGGAATAAGTCGCCGGAGATAATTGAGACGATGGCAGGAGGGAAGATGATGCAAAAATGCTTGCGAATACACCAGTGCTATTGGTTGGTTATTGTTGTTGTTGCCACTAGTGGTTGAGCCACCGCTAACTGTGTGGTGGCGGATGGCAAGCGTGTCTCCGCCGCCGGCTCCATCTCCACCACCTCAACTTTTTGGTGTTGTAATATCCCCATAGCCTTTTCCGGCAAGTCTGTGACAAAAAGATTAAATTTTAATAAAGGAATAATAATAATAAATAAAAACATATTAAAACACATGAGACATGGTTCTTTTTATGGATTTAAAAAGTTGATGGTAATTGTTTATAATTATGAAGTACTTAATAGAATCTAAAAAAGTTGAAAGCATACAGTTTGAAGCAAAAAGGAAAATTAAAGCAGGTAACAATCATGGCGTCCTTTTTCATACAAAATCTCTCTTTTTAATTCACCGAGCTTTTACTTGGATCTTTGAGCAACCTCTTTATTATTATTGGGGTTTCACAAATTACACTTTTACCACCAACTTTCTCACACGGTAGATGACAAAATGCGTTACAAGTAAACAAACAAATTGCTTGCCGTGATAGACAACGATAACCATTTAGAAAGCAACATTAGTGCGTATTTTGAAGTTAATAAATTACCTGAGCTGAGAACGGATTGGACCGGAGATAGTACGCCGGTTGACGGAGTGAGCGGCGGACTACACGACGGAGGAGGAGATATAACAGCTGCTGCATCCAGTTTCTCTGCTTCTACAACATTAGTTTGATGATCGGAATTGATATTTGGAACGTTTTGAGTATGAGATCTCGCACTCTCTTGTGCTAACGCATCACAAAACGCTCTATGTGTGATGAAACTGTCTCTCCTACATTATCCATAACACAATTATGTTGCATCACAAACTTATGCATCAATTTCACATAACTTAAACACAGTTTGATGAAGAAATAAACGGAATATACCTTGAGAATAAGGTGCCGCAATCACATCTATACTCTTTGGTTCCACATGTTTTCATATGCGCTTTCCAATCCGATTGAACAGCGTATTTCTTCGAGCACCGTTCACACTTCCACTTCTTCTCGCCGTGCTTCCTGGAAAAGTGTTTTTTGATTCCGGTGAGATCACCGAGAGCTCGTGACGGATCGTGATGGACGCAGGTTTTCTCCGGACAAACGTAAACGCGTTTTCGTATCTCCTTACCGTCTCGCTGCTTTAACTTCCACGGTAAGTTATGACCTCGCCGATGAAGCTGCAGGTTCTGGTCTCGTTGAAATCCTTTGTTGCAGATCTCGCACACGAATCGGTTTGTAGCCAGTAGCGTCGTCGGTGACAGTGCGATCACTTCAGCATCTGGATCTACAACAAACGAGACCTTATATCAAAAATTCCAAAACACTTTATACAGTTTACTTAGGATAAAAATATACCAGGCATTCCAGGCAGATTTCGCTTTTTCTTCATCGGTTGTATCTCAGCACGAGGTCCTGGTTGATTACCACCAGATGAACATACTGTTGAAGTAGCGGAAACCGCCATTGCAGAAGGAGAATTCTCAAAATCAACCATAAGTTCAACTAACTCCAATCAACAGCAATCAAACTTCAAAACTCAAAATGATTCAATGTTATGCACCAGGTTTCTACACCGTTAACTAAAGCCAAAACGTATGCAACATTCCACGTCAGCTGAATATAAGAATTAAAACACTTGCAAATGACCGGAATATTCTAGTATGGCGGCCTTTGGGGTTGGGGGAGAGATGATATGATAATTGAAATTGGACTAAAAGTGTTGAAGAGAGAGAAGTAATGGGAAAAGGAGGGTTAAACGAGGGGGAGGGTTAACCATGGTTAAGGGGGGAGGTACTTCGGGCACAAGTTAAAAGTGTGGGGGAATCTTGACCGTCCAGGTGGCGGGATCAGCGAGAGGGTGGCATGTGTCGGAGAAGACGTAGTACTGGACGCCTTGGCTTGTCGTTTAGCATGAGACTTTGAAAATGAGTTCACATATGAATTCAGTGGCGTATAACGACAAAATATGACATGGGGGCAATTTTGTCACTTTCTTATTGTATTCGCTAATCTGTACGTGTTATTTTTACTGGAAAATAAACATGGGTTCTTTTTTAAACATACAGTATCGATTTTAATTAGAACATCACTATGATTGTAGGATATCTTTACGTAATAATGCTGCCAAGATTTATCAAGAGATACGAAAGGAATGTATGAAAAGGTTGCAAAGCTATTATCATGGTTAAAACAACAAGTGTATATGTTTTGATTTTAAATGTAATGTAATAGTTATTTGTTACACATATGTCTACAACTTTGTCAGATATCATTTATTTTAATCCCATAATTTGAAGCAAAATGTATATAAAGTTGTATTATATATCTTTGAGTGAATTACAATTTATGTAATTAAGGTTTATAGGTGTTAACGATGGCCCCTAGTTGGTCTCTTCGTCTGGACTCCCAAAGGGCAATCTATTAAGAAGGCCCATTTGACATTCTCTCATAAGAAACCATATACCACAAAAGGAGCGGGAACAAGAGAAAGGCAGGCAACGCCACCACCTCACATCGTCGTCTCAGTCATGGGCATTAAATGCCTGCAACAGGAGAGAGAGAGATTATCTACCGGGATAGTACGAGGAAGGTACAAGCTTCATTAAATGCAAGGATCATCTCCCCGGCAAGAAGGGGACACGAATTCAACGCTATCAGAGGTCTTTTCTGGCATGTAGAAGGCCGTTGAATCTCAGTGTGATCCCCACCATCTGATAAGTTTATCTTTCTATATAAGCTACACAAATGATCGTCAAAGGTAAGCTTTCTTAACCCCCATCCACCACAAAAAGAACATTAACTTCGAACATTCTCTAAACCTCATTGAATACTCGTATCTTAGAGTCCACACCATACTTTCTGGCAACTATATCATGCTGGAATATCGTATCTTCTCCGTTCTCTGGTAAGTTTAGTTACTCTCACGTCGGAGCTTGGTCATGGACTCCACTTGTGTCACACCCTGACCCGCAGCGGAAATGATAGTCAGGGCATGATTGGGTTTTCATCAAAGCTCATGACATTTACTATAAAGTTTCATATTTATTATTTTCAATTTAAAAGGATAAATTACAACAATCACGTATACATACAAGCAAATATGTATAACTCATTAAGTATCACACAAAATGATAGTGGAAGTGCTTGCATGCATTTGTGTGTAACAAATATAAAACAAATGAAATATCATGAGTTTATGTGTGAGAACAAATCCAATCAACCAAACCTGTGTATCAAGATTTTCCATCTCTGGCATCAAAAAACGATTCCTGTAGCAGGGTATTCAACCCTTACTAGGAACGTTACCGCCTCAATCAAAATTCAAAACTTCATACTTCCCTGGTTTTGTAAACGTCAAATGTAAGTATCACCTCTCTCTTTTTTTGCTAAGAGATATTTAAATTTTAGTCAGAATACGTTTGTGGTCAAAACAAGAACCTGAGTTTACTTGGGAACGCGAAGACTCAATGCGCGAAAATACCCGCATCTATTTTCCAGTTACTACCTCTACATAAATTTAGGGACGAAATTTCTAAAAGTAGGGGATACTGTAACATCCATGTAAAAACGAGTTTCAAAACCCGCTCCGTTTGAAATTCTAGTATTATGATATAGACCGTTACGCGATTAATTAGTAGTGTTACTTTATTTTTTTATTGTTAATGAATAAATTAAATAATTAAAATATTGAGTAATAAAAGAATAAATGGTAATAATATAATATAATAAAACCTTAAAATAATAAAGAAAATATAAAAATAAAAATAAAGGGGCGGCCGGGTTTCGAACCCGGGTCCCCATCTAATTCACACACTACCTTCACCGCTACACCACACACACATTACTGAATTAATCCCAAACCAAATAATTTATATATAAAAACAACCTCCTAAATACACTTTCAAAACACCCGCCTATAAACGGCTGTAACCTCCAAAATCATCATCAATTCTCCCTTTTATGTTCGATTTAAACCACGAAAATAGTTTCAAACTGTGAGTTAAGTGCAATGGGTCAAAACGGTTATGTAACCATGGGGAGATTTTGATGTTTTGACAAAAACTGTTGAAACCAAAAGCTAAATTCAATCGGGCATTCACCTATAAATAGCAATCCAAACTTTTTCTGAAAGTTCACCCACACTCGCAAAACCACTCTAAATTCTCAAGAAGATCCGTTGTATTCAAAATACACTTCGTCGGAGATTTGTTCGTCGCCGGAACATCACCGGGGCATTTAAAATTCATATTTGTCTGGTATAATCACTTAAATCTTGTTTGTTTATCTTGTATTTTTCGTATATATATATATCAGTGATGGAATAAACAAGAGTGGGTTGATTTTAAGCGGATCGGGTTAATGTTCTGGGTTTTAATCTTATGAAGAAGATGAAGATTTATTAATGTATAAGTATAATTAGTTCTGGTGTTTTAAACGGGTTAGACACATAGTCTAGTGGTGGACTGTGTGCACTTTTATCACATACGTTCCGGGTTCGAACCTTACGCATGACCAATTTCCTGAAATAAAATCCATTTTTTTAAACTTAATTAGAGCATCTTTCAGTAAGTTGATAAATAGAATATAATTTCAAAATCATATTGGGTTAGACACCCAGCCCGGTTGGTAGGGCTGGGTGCAACACAGTCGAAGGTCGCGGGTTTGATCCAGGCACTATACACCGGTTCAAAGGTTTTAAAAATCTTTTTAAATTAAATAATTTCTAAAATATCCTAACTAGTATATAAGAATAATTAAAATAGGGATTATTTCGGGTTAGATATGTAGCTCAATTGGTAGAGCTGCGTTCACGTATACGGGAGATCACGAGTTCGAACCTCACACGCTACCAAAATCGAATATGATCCGACCGGTCAGAGCCGGTCAGACCTGGCAAGGTCAATATTTTTTTATTTTTATTATTATTTTATTTATTAATTTCATTAAAAAAATTTATTTGCAATGCTTAAAAAACAAGACTTTTTAGGTTTTAAAAACTCCATTAAATACCAAAAAATAACCTAAAAATTAATAAAAAGTATTAATTAAAATATTAACTATTACTTATATTTAATTATTACGTTATTATTTAGGCTAGTTTTCTTCGTGGTTAAATCCCAACTCGTGCGTGTTCGTCGCCAATTCAAGGAAACGCACCCACTGTGAGTGAATCCTTACAAATTCCCCTTTTTATTCATGTTTTAGGGTGTATCATGTGTCGTTTCATATATTTCGTTTATTCAAACACTTGTGCCATTACCATTATATGATCTAACGTGTGATGTAAATGTTATTTGTTGTATTGTGTGTTTACAATTTTGTCAATTGCGTGCAATCATTCACAGTAGGCCCATCAGTTCCTCGTTGGAGACGAGTTGAGCATCAGGTGCCTCATTAGATCGGCTCCGTTTGATTGAGCCTTGATCTCATTGTTCATCATTTGTCATGCTTGTGTGTACATTGATTGATAATATGTGGTTTGTGGTTAGATTTACATATGTGTTTACTCATATTTGGTTTATGCATATTTTTATTTAAATAACCAACATAACTAATTCGTTCAAATGGTTAAATAAGATTCACTCGTCAACTTTTGTTGACCAAAAACCCTATTTTTACACATGATACAGGTGGACGGGTTGAAGCAAGGGACACATAGGAAATTGCCTTAGAAGAAAAATAAAGAAGTCATGAATGTTGTGTTTAAAACATATTGTGCTTGTATGTATACGTGATTGTTGTAATTTATCCTTTTTAATTGAAATAATAAATATGAAACTTTATAGTAAATATCGTGAGCTTTGATGAAAACCCAATCATACCTGACAAACCATTTCTGTTGCGGGCAGGGTGTGACATCTTGGGCCCTCTGTGACGAGGCTAACAATGCTCTCTTTTGCTGACCCTCTAGAGGATCTACGCTGACGAATCTCTTCAACCGGAATCTTGGGTTAGGGGATTCGACAATCGGTAACATCAGGATGAGTCTCTACTTCCTAGTTCTCGCATCATAAGCCCATGTGGCTTACTTTTTGTTACACTATGAGTTCCTCTCAGTCACACCGTCATTTATTATGTTAATGACTTAACAGAGTGGGGACATTTTTGTCTTTTAACCCCAGACAAAACCCAACCTCTTTTAACCTCCTCCACCTTACCTGATCCCAACCATTTGCATCCTTGTCATTTACCCTTTACCTAACTCTCCTCATCTCCGGCCACTCACACACCCATGATCTCCGTCTTCGATCAACCTACCTCCGACCTCACCTCCTGAATGCAGCTCTGACGTCCCGCCAAAGATACCCACCTCTGATCATGGCTTTTTCAGTCCAGGCGACTATGGAACACAATGTCTGACAAGTAATAACTACTAGTTGATTAGTGTAGTTATCTTTAAAATTGAACATGATACTATGAACATTTGCAGCCAGAATTGGGATCATGGTACCCTGAGCCACCTCCGATTGCACTTGAGGGTGCTCTTGAAGTTATGGAACAACATGAACTTTGATTTTCGGTTTGAATGAGAAGGCAAAGAAGAAGATAGGATAAGTGAGTGTGATGATCTAGGGTTTTTGTTAATCATGTTTTTTAATTGATTAGAGTATTTTAATGTTAGGGGTATTATGTTGATCAGGGATTTTTTGATGATCTAGTTTTTTTCCTTGTCATGTTTTTTAGTTGATCATGGTTTTTGTTTGAGCAGTTTGTTGATCAATTGTTATATATGTGTAAACAAGTTTTTAGTTGATCAGGTTCAATTCGTTATACATGTTTAAACAAACAATGAATGGAAGCATAAATGTGATTGTAATATGCACATATGATTTTTGAATTAATTTGTACATTGGTTTAATGGTTAAGTAGTTAGTTACTTGGTGATATGCATGCAAGTTCAAATGAGATAGATCAATACCCTAATAACATTGCATTTTTTCCTCAATATGCAAGTTCAAATTAGTTACATCAGTACCATACCAACATAGTCACTGCGGATCAGTTTCTTTGTGATTTGTTTTGGTTGGCTTTAGTTTGGTGATAAGAACATCATGTGGCTGGTAAGTAAAGATAAAATATGCGGGTATTGACGGAAAGTGATGCAAAACCTGGTTGGTTCAGATTCAAATTCGTGTAATATTTTAGATTCATATTTGTTTTTGGTGTTGATAATCCTTAATAGTTTACATAATATGCTTTGATAATCCTAATGGTTTACATAATAAGTGTATTTGAATTTGGAGGGAAAGAAAAGATGTAAAGTAGAGGGATATTGGGAAAGAAAAAAATGTGAGACATAGGGACCCATATTGCAAGGGAACAGGGGGCATATTAGTCTTTTAGCTGCATTAAGCTAACGATGTGACTGAGAGGGACTCAGAGAGCAACAAAAAGTAAACCACAGGGGATCAAGATGCAATATTTAAGAGTAGGACCCATCATGATGTCGCCCATAAACCGCAAAGATGCGAATTGAACTTTACTCTATATCTTTCTATCATACGTATTCTACATTTATTGTGTTAATAACGTGTGTGACATATAACATATACTGCTAGTCGTAAGCCCCCCCCCCCCCCGGTTGTGGGGTGGTATTAATTGAATAAAAACACCTTTAATTACACACACCCATTTATAACGTTAAAAAATGTTATGGCTTCTAAAATCTAAATAATTTATGAGACGTATTTTGTGTTTTATTGTTTAAGCATTGTAAAAAAATAAAACACCATCAAAATATGCATATCATCTTGTATTTTCTAAAAATCAATTAATTTCCCCTCTTAAGTTCAATTCCCGTTATCTAAGGTTCAAGTTCACAAACCTTCTCTCTACTGAAGACGAAGCAAACCATTCCCTCCTCCTCACATTTGAAGTTCTAACATCACACTTGAAGCAACAATCAACTAGACAAAGCAACAATCGACTAGACGAAGCAATAATCAACCAAACTCGTCGTTCCTGCCTCCTCCACCCCCGCTTAAGTCGTCGGCGACACCCGTTGAAACCCTGTCCCCACCTTCTCAAGTAGGTTATCAAGACTAACAACCAAACGCCTGCTCTTCACGCAACCTTTGGTCATAATACCAACGAGATTGATTGCTGATATCTTTGTAGGAACTGATTGACCAATAATTTATTCAATCACAATAGCACTATCAGTAGAGACGAGGGAGATTGGGTTAGTAGGTTGACAAAACTCTAAATTAAGCTCACTAAACTTGAGGCAAGATACGCAAGGCGATTAGGTTCACTACTTAACTTATCCAAACAATTTGTTATTGAGTCTATAATTTGATGCCTCAAAACGGATGGAGGACTTATGTGAACTCCATAACAGTAAAAAAAATGTAAATACGTAAGCATTAAACTCATCATCTTGCATGACTACAAATAAAAACATAAAAGGGGTGAAAATGATAACTACATGTAAACAAACAATTAAATACGATAACAGAAATGTACTTTACAACAATTCCTTGTGAACTATGTAAGGCATGTACTATGAAATGTAACATATGACCAAAGTGTAAAAAAATATATAACTTTAAGAAATATATATAACTTATAATAAACAATTCCAAATAATGTCATGTGGTAATACCTCCTTTCTTTAAAAAAAATTTGTTTATTATTTAAGCAATTATCTGATTTTTTTTTAATTTTTAACCAACCGTATCATATGTTATATACATACATTCATAAACCCTTTTATTTGATAACTTATTAATTATTTATTTACGATGTACTTTGTTGATCTTACAACATTCATAACTTATATGTATTTTGTACTACACTAATATTTGTATGAATCTTTTATTTTTAGAATATTAAACACATTTTGTAAACTTAAAATGGAGACATATTTCAAAAACTTATTACTACGTAGTAATAAACAAAAAAAGTCAGGTTTTAAAGTGGCAACTTAACATAATAAAAAAAGATTATGATTATAGTAAACATTAAAATAAATACTATGTTTAATGTATGGTAAATATTAAACATAATATGTATTTATAATAACAAAAAATAATCATATAAGCAATTTAAATAATCTATTATATCTTTTGTTTTACTTGAAATATTGTATCATACTCTACTTATTTAATTAAATATATGAATTAAATAAATACTCTATAGATGTTCTATTTATTTTAATTAAATAAATACTATTTAAATATAATTGTAATTGAATTAAATCACCAATGACAAGACCACATGTGGTAAATAGTAGTTTCAAGACCACCGTTTTAAACTTTTACGTGAAATAAACAAACATTCAATGATATCAACAAGCATAACGAAACGAGGGAGACCGAGAATGAAAAATGTGAAATCAAAGACATTGCCTTTGAAGTAGATACAATTGAAGTAGATACAATAATAAACATTTTTGATAGGTTATTCGTCAAAAACTTATATTTCCTGATGGATCACCAACGAAAGTATTATCACAAATTCACCTTACTCAACAAATATTAAGAGTTCTTTAGATAACTTCCACCACCACCACCCATAATTTTTACCTTTCTTGAATGTTTCATCCTAGCTTAGTTTAGTTTTTTTTTTTCATTACAACAACATTCACAATTTTTGGAAATCTAGGAATTTAAGGTAAGTATTCACTACTATCAATCAACAAAGTGCAACATATGCCTATAGCTTTGTAGTCTAGATAAACTCGTATTTTCAAACCCATGTAACATCTTCAAAATCACCCGTGTTCATTAAATTTACCCTTTGTTTTTAAATAAACATTAGAGTAAAATGCCATTTTTGTCCCTGAAGTTCGGTTAGTTTTACGACTTTCATCCAAATGTTTGTTTTTTCATATCTGGATTCAAAATGTTTGAAATCTTGCCATTTTCATCTGACTCATTAACTTCATTCATTTTTCTTCGTTAAGGAAAGGGTGTTTTCGTTTTTTTTTTTGTTAAATCAAGGGTATTTTCATCTTTTTTAATACTTGTACAATTTGCAAATCAGTTATTATGCAAACTTTTTGAGGATAGAAACAAATGTATTAAGTTTAATTTTTTTAGTTTAAAGGGTTCCAAGATATATATCTGTGTGCATGCCTACATATATAAATATCTCTTCTAGAACAAAATTCTAGTCTGCAAATCGGTGAGGCTGAGAAAGTGTATCCAGCGACCTTTTTCATGTTTTTTACCTTCGTTTGATGTCTTCAGACTGTTTATAATATAAAACAATCATAAATAAGATCAGAACTTGTTTATCCCTTTGACATGTTGATTCATAAAGATTCCAAAGAGGTGCAATAACATAAAGTACGTTGCTTGTGTGATTATCATAAATTAGATCAGAACTTCGCTTCCGCACATTTTTTTATGTGGGATGCAAAAACATGGCTGCATTTTTTTCAAATTTTATTCATTCTAGTAAATGCAAACCTTCGTGATCCATTTGATTTGTTCCAAAATGCGAACAGTAGTTGCGAACCTTGGTGGTCCGCCTTGGAATTACTAACTTTTTATTATGAATATTGTACGAATATGCCTATATTATTAAGAAGGTGGGAGTTGGCTATAAAGTGGGTTTTTCCTACAAAGTGTAGGAAGTATTTTAATAAAAGGGTATATTTGTAATTGACTAAATAAGTTATTTATGGTAGAGATAATTAAAAATAACTAATTGAGTTATTTATGGAAACCCCGTATTCTAAATCCATGATTGATTCAGTTATGTACACCATATAATAGCATCTTTCTTCTCACATTCACCTCATTCTTCATCTGAAGTTCGCAAACATAAAATACATTAACTAGTTCTTAACGTTGTAATTAGTTCTTGAGGTTGTGTGTTATAGTTTATGGGTTCTTCACATTGTGTTATATCAGTTTGACAATAAAACATAGCATCCTTCATGTCATATTCATCTCATCCTTATCCGAAGTTCGAAACACAACACATTAATATTTCTTGACGCTGTGTTTTATCAGTTTCTAATTTCTTCACATTGTGTTTTATCAGTTTTCGGTTTCTTCACATTGTGTTATATTAATTTCACAATAAAACATAGCATCATTCATGTCACATTCATCCTATCCTTCATCCAAATTAGAAATACAAACAGTAATTATTTCTTGACGTTCATTTTAACTTACAAAAAACACAACCAATCTTTATCCATGATTTTAGGAGATTTTGGTAGGTTTTTTAGTTTCAGAGGTGATAAGAAAAAAAGAGAGATAGCGAGATTGAAGGAGGGGTTTAATGAATGACAATTATTTCCTTTCTAAAACATGCTAAATGGCTTTATTGCCCTATTCAAATAATTCAGACCCTATTTTAAAAGACAAATATTACTAAAATATCACCAAGATGATCTCAACCATTAAAAGCACTCATCCAATTGTCCAAAACACTTCCTACACTTTGTAAGAAAAACACATTTTGTAGAGGAATTCCACCCATCATTAAGAAGTATTTGCCTGGGTCAAATCTTTGACTTATTAGTCAAAGAGACCTTTTCTAGATTCAGAATCAAATACAACATGCAAATTCATATCTTTTTTAATTTGGTATATCCTATGGTCAGTGCAAACACTCTACCTTCTTTTTTGTTTGAAAGTTTTTTTGCTCCATTGCTCAGAATTTGCATTACTTGAGATCACCGACCTTAGCATCAAGCTTGATCATATTGCCTTCCACCATAGTAAGCCTACCGGTTCTTATTCGTGCTTGTATGCTCCATGATTGAAGATTTCTTAACATATTCAAGGTATGCGTTTTGAATTGAGATGCAATAGCAAAATAACTTGTAACAAATTCAATGTCAATGACATATGATGCAATAGCAAAACAGACACAGATTTTCATCAAACACCTTATGTGCATAAACATAACATGCTCAATTTAGGGATCAATTCAAAACCCCACAATCAAGATAATAACCCTATATGGAATGTTTTTTTCAGTTAAATCAAAATTTGATTACCTTAGAACCTCTGAATGAAGTCCTCCATAAGAACATAAAGAAGGTCAGAGGATGATGGCGCCATTCAACCGTCTGTTTATTGAAGACGATTCCAATCTAAATAAAACCCATAACCGATGATTTCGTTCTCATTCATATTCAATTCGGACAATTGAGCGGTCGATGTCATCGCCTGAGCTGTAAAATGTTGTTTTGTTTCCATTGAAAGGACGATTTGAACGCCAGATAATTCATCTTACAGGCTGATGCTAGGGTTTTCTAAAATTCCATGTTGATATCCCTCATTTTAACCCCTCTAAATTGACTTATACATTCTTGTACATACTGCTTCATAAATTGTAAGCATGGTAAAATTATAACCGTGTCCATCAAATTTGCTTTATATAGTATTATAGATTATAGATACTATTGATATATTGAATGTAGTATGCAATTTAAATACTCTACATGATAAACAATTTAAATTAAATTCAACAACTTCAATATTTAAATGATGTAAATATAATTAGGTTAATATGTCCTCAATTTTGGTCATTCATGCATTCGATCAATCGGAGAACATCTCCACTTTTACATGTAGGACTCTAATTTCGGGATCTATCATCAAAATGCATATTAGGATTTTAAAATTCAAAAAACTTTTAATCTCAAGCTATCCATGTTCATCTAAATGGCAATCTGTAAATAGCACTGCTAATAATAATTTTAACTTTATCAAAATAGTTATACCTTTTCTATTAACATATCACAAAATACCATACTACAAGTATAATTCTTCAGTATTTTAAACAATCCGAATATTTCATAACAAAGCATAATTATTACGAACGAAGTTGTACAGAATGTAAATGATCTCCTACTTTCATTAGTTTCCAACTAAGAATAAGAATATCTAAGTTATATATTATATATATATATATATATATATAATTCACTTATGTAAATTTGCACAGATATTGTAAAGTTACATAATTTTTATCTTTAACTCACTATAAAATCAAATTAAACTAAATCTGGCTTTAACTCCATTACAATAACTAACAAACACAAATGTAACTTCTAAAATACTTATGTAATCTTTTCGTAATAAAGACTACTTTTTTTATCAAGTTCATGTTGATCCACAATATAAAAATGCATGTGGTGGAGTGCGTATCATGTTTGATATATGTAAACATATTTAAGAGATCCGGGTTTCTGACTTGGGCAATGCAATGTGTTTTCTTTCCTTAAAATAACATTAATCTTTAAAGTTTACTCAGTTTTTCATTTATCTATTTTTAAGTCAGTTTACATCGCCACTCCTTAACTTTAAAAATGTGCTATAGAGTTCCTCAACATTAATAAAAAAATGCGTATATTTTTATCTACATCTTAATGTCAATTTTTTTAAGATTGTCTTATAAGTATTACCTATAACAACAATTACAATGGCAGAGAATAGTGCTTCCCTACCATTGGTTGAAATGGGCAGCAGTTGCTACACTGGTATTTCCCCATTAGGCAAGCTAATTACTGTCATGCTATTGTTTTATTTATTTATTTATTTTTATAAATTTATGGTAGTATTTTGTTTTAATTGGTTGAATTGGTGTAATTTTTATTCGTGTCAGTTGGTTGTCTGGCACACGCTCAATTATTCTGAAAAACTACAATTTTGCCCCCAGTTAAAAATTACAGTGTTTCAATCGTTTTAGTTTTTTTTTTGAAAAACTATGGTAGTATTTTGTTTTAATTGGTTGACTCGATGTAATATTTTAAGTCGTATTATAAGTAGTATGTACAAGTAACCGAAACATAGACCTATATATTATGAGAGATAAATATTCGGCTTAGTGCCTCGCAACGCGGGTGTGACAAAATCTAGTTTAAAACTAAAACAGATAAAAGGAATAACAAATAACCACCTCTTCCTTATCCTGCCACCATCTCCAGAAGCGAGAGTTCACCTACTCATCTGCATATCCTTTTGAAAACATAATAATATATTTTTCAAATATACAACAAAAAGATGAAATAAGCCTTAAAAAGTGATGGTTTATTTAAACTAGTGACAGTAACTATAACAAAAAATAGGTAAAAAGACCCGGTTCATAGTTTGGAGTTTGACTACATTTAGGAACTAATTGCTTATCACAGAATATTTGAAGTATTCAACTACGAGTTCAAATATTTTTACTTCCGTTAAATCCATATAAATTAAAAAATTATCTTAGTAAGATGAGGTGTCAACTTATATATATGAATGGTTCTTTCATTTGCCATGTGTTTCAAGACATGATAATTCAAATAATTGCCTCCACTACATCTTTTTCGTTTTGACATGACAAATACATATAAAATAATTATTCTAAAAAGAGAAGCTTGTAACAAGAAACAATCAGGAGGTTTTACGTGTCATAAGGATCGAGAATAAACGAGTACAAAATAGTTTATTTTTAAAATGAAAAAAATGTAGAGAGAATTCACACAACCTGACACTATTATTTTGAATAAACACTTAAGACTATACGGTGTGAAAAAGTTTAAAAAGGGAGTGTGTGATAGCCACGTTAATATCGTTAATATCTGTTAGAAAAGTGATGTGATGTCAAAAAAGGCGGGGTGAGATGGGGCGTGAAATGATGTGATGTGACACATGAGATAATTTTTTATGTTTATTTTATATTTTAAAAAAAGAAAATCAAATAAAAAATCTGCCCAATCAAAACAGTACGCCTCGTCACCACCAGAATCCAACGCCCAAACCTCCACGTCATTGACGGACCGGTGTGCCCAGCGTAGAGAAGCTTCCACACCTCCAAACCACGTCTACTCCGTGTGATCTTACGCGTGTTCACAAAGTCCTAACATATCGTTACAAAAATCATGACGCACCGTTATAAGTATCGAGTTCAATACTTTTGACAGTAATACACTCGGATTAAACCATAGGAAAACTTGATTTTTTGATATAGCTATAATTAATGTAAAAACGTATGTAACATTATGTATAAACATAAATAATGGAACTTAATGTAACTCAACAATGGGGACTTATTTCATTTTCCCCCATCCAATCATACATGTCGTTGAATTAAGTCCATGTAGTTTTACCTCTCATCACACTAATGTGTTAACTTTCTTATTTTTTTTATTTTTTATAATTTAAAGAGACTTGAATGAGAAAGCAATAACCATTACATTCATAATCTTTTTTATTCAGAAAATTTTTAAAAGTGCAAAAAAAAAATATTCATTTTTACTCTATGTGATCTTAAAGAAGGCGACAATCAAACTAATTTGTCTTTTTTTCTTTTTAAGGAGAATTGAGTGATAAACATTAAGCATTGCGTTATTACTTTTATAAATTCTGAAATTTTAAGTTTAAAACAGAATATTAATTTTTATTCTATATACATATAGTGTTGTCATGAATTGATTCAGCTCTAGTGTCTCTCTATGTATAAATCTAACAAAAAAACAGAAAAGTTTTAATATGTTTCATACATGGATACATCTAATCATAAAAATAATGACAAGTCATGATACATAAATTTGGCACTAATCATTTCACTTATAGACATTTAGGAATCACTTGATAATGATGTTATAGGTATTAGGCTGGGTGTGGTATACTATTAATGGTTACCTTAGTTCCGATAGCACTATTTGGCGCCCCTATCCCATTTACCAGGCGCCATAGGGGAGGCGTCACTGATACTGTCACACCCCAACTGATTGCGTAATCATCGGGGTGGACGTAATTAGATTGCTCGAGACTTCATAACACTATTTTGCGACAAGTAATTGAATGTCAAGATTTCAATTCATTTTCTAAATTTCAAGTACGTAGTTGGAAATGAAATACAAGTAACGTATGACTAGTCTATGAACATAATTTAAAGTTTGGTGTGTTTCTAGTCCTTCCTACTAGATTCTTTTCAATGCTTCACGATCACAGTCTTGCAATATATATTAAAGTAACATATCAACACATCAATTATTGGCAAGCATACAAGCTTAAGTGTACTAGCATATGTATAAACGAGTTTACCGAAATCCACATGGCAAAAACGTATACTAAGGCATGACATATATATCTAGCATGCAAAACATACTTGTCAACCCAAAGTTTACCACTAGCGTAATCTAATTATAGTAATGAATAGACCGTTTTGTTTACTTAACATGACCTCACGAATGCGGGCGATACATTACTCCTATAGCGCTACACATGTTAAGGGAGGCTTGATCGAAGTTAATGACATGGTATAAGCATATTAAGTATAAGCATGTATGAATTCAAGTTTGTCACGTAAGCATGGATAAGGACTGTTTGTGATTAAGTATAAGCATGTTTGTGTGATTTTGATAGTTTACATGTACTGCACCCAAAAGTGATAAAAGTAAACGGGTCAAGTATACTCACGGTTTTGCAAGCTCTCCTAGCAATCCTCGAGTTGATGAGTTGGAAGGTACAGCGCCGAAGTTATCCTACGAGGGGGAACAGAGGTGCGTGAGTATTCTGAGTTGGTGAGAGTTTCGGAGTTGGAAAAGAAAGTAAATGGAAAGTATACGTATAAAATACATTGAAAAGTGACAAGACTGTTTCACATCTGCGAAGTGACAGTCCACTTCGTACGAAGTGACTATTCACTTCGTGCGGAATGAGGGCAGTCTTGATATTTTAGCTCGTTTAATGCTCGTTTCGACACTAGTTATCGTTGAACAAGACTTTTAGGGACGAGACAGAATAACCTAAGTTCAAAATATCTACCCATCTGTGGTTAGTATTAGAAACTTGGTTCGTATTGTATAGTATATAGATTATATAGTCCTATAGATATGTCATAGAGATCAAGCATGGAGGTACGAATACTTCGTTGTATGATTCACCAAAGCACTAAGTTTATCAATATAATTGATAAACCCAGTTGGCCATGAATGGAAATAAATATATTAACATAAAAACGTGTGCAAGTGAGGTGGAACTTAATTCGGAAAGCCAAGGCTCCCATCGTTCTCACATTTGCTAAAACCCAAGTTTATCATGACTTGGTCAGCTCTCACACTCTGTACAAAAGAGGAAAATTGAAAAGAATTTAGAAGAAACAAGAAAGGCTAGTGAGCTAAAAGTCACTTAAAAGGCTGAGAATAATCTGCCAAAAATTTGTAAGTCTGGGAGAAAGTGTGAAGATTTGGAAAGTTGAAAGTTTGAAGGTGTGGTCTTATTTATAGAGGAGGTTAGCTGGTAGAAGTGTTGGTGCGGAGTGGAGGTTTGTGGAAGTGCACTTCGTACGAAGTGGCCATTCACTTCGTGCGAAGTGATGCACAAGAAGGTTAGGTTAGGTCGTTTTCTCGTATGTTTAGCTAGTTTTCAAGTATTTCAAGTATAAAGGTATAAAGTATGAGTATTGCACGTAAAAACAAGTGTTGGTTTGCATGAAAAAAACGTATTTGAATGATTGATTGCAGGCATAATAAGTATGTATAAAGTATGAATTTTATTATGATCGAGGTCTCGGGTTTCAAAGTTGGAAATGAATTTGAGTATAATACGACTACAAGTTTCTAAAAATAGAAATACGAATATGCTTTCTAAATAGGGGAAGTATGAAAATGCGAAGCGTTATAGATACTTCACCAGCATAGTCACGAACGCCAACGACGCGAATTTGGTGGCCCCCATTACTTTATTGTTGACAATGGTAATATTTAAAAAATTAACTTTTAATTTTAAAATTTCACATTATATATATCCTATCTATTTTACTCAAACCATATTTATTCTCCAACTATTCTCTATAAATGAAACACCGTAACTCGATCTTTAGGAAAAACATTATATATTTTAATATAATTAAGTTATTACAAAAGTACGTCTTTTTTTTACAAATTTGTTATTACAAAAACTAGTCATGTACCACATATTAAATTCCATAAACCCAAGGAGACTAAAGCGGAAGCAAAAATGCTAGAAGTGTTCTGTTCTGCAACAATCTTGCCGCATTAACAAGTGATTTACCTACAAAGGGAATGTTTATTTAGAACTCTAATTATGTAATACATATAACTTGAATAAGATAACTGACTATTAAATTGTGGCTTAGCAAATGGATTTAAAATTTTCTTAAAACAGAACCCACCGTAAGCTACAGCGACCATCGAGCTTACGGTCAAGCCTTACGGTCATAAGCTCCTGTCTTACGGTCCAAAAATTTAGTTATGTTACAGCAGCAACTCACCGTAAGCTATGGTGGGTCAGTAGCCACGGTGGCTGCTACGATTTCTCTTTGTTGCGTTTGACACGAAATTCACCGTATCTTTTAAACCGATTATCATTTTAATCTTCCGTTTCTTCCTACATGATCTGACTATTAACCTTTAATTGTTAAACTCAAAATCCCACATTTGAATTTTATAAACCTTTAGCTTATTATTATTTATCCGTTATTCAATTTTCGGCTATTTTTCCAATTCTACCCTTTTGTCAGGTCTTTGTCTAAAAGATTTATTCAACAATCTCTTAGTAAATGTTTCCACCAATTTTTCTTACATGTTTGGTTTCTATAACGAAATCCATCGTTTTTCGTAACCAAACTTCCATTCTTTTATTATTTAACACTTCTTGATCACTTTAGCGAAATCTATCGCTTTTGTACGATCAAGCTATCATTTTTTTATTAGACCCATTGGTTCGTGTTAGCGTACTACATCGCTTTTATACATTTAAACAACTCTTTTCCATTATTTGACCCGTTTGGTCAAATTAGCGAACTACTTCGCTTTTATACTATCAAACCTCCGTTTTTCATATTGTTTGATCTAATTGGTCGTATTAGCAAACTCCATCGCTTTTATACCATCAAACCAATTATTTTTATATAAATTGACCCCTTTGGTTGTATTAGCGAACTCCATCGCTTTTATACCAACAAACCAACCATTTTTCATATAATTTGACCCGTTTGGTCGTATTAGTGAACTCCATCGCTTTATACGGTCAAACCGTTATTTTCAAATTATTCGACTCGTTTGGTCGTATTAGCAAATTCCATTGCTTTCATACGATTAAATGATTATTATTTTTATATTATTGACCTGTTTAGTCGTATTTAGCGAACTCCATCGCTTTCATACAATTAAATGATTATTTCGCAATGCAACATGATCGATTCCTTCATCACATATTACTACAAGAATTATAGTAAATTCTTAATGAACAATAAGCCACGTACCTTAGAGCTTTCATTTTAGTCGTAAATCGCCTTCGGCTTTATCACCAGTCTTCTCGCTCGAATTGCCTATATTGAACAGCCCATTTAATTATTAAATGATAAGTATGAAGAGCATTAGCTACCAGCTTCGTCAAATTCATCATATATGCTTTTCATTCGATTTTCATATTGTCAAGCATAACATTTTCATTTAAGAATTCATTGAACTCATATAAATACAGATTTATACGTTACATTCAATATCGCAATTTAAGGCATCATATGTCTTTATATTAACACTATAACAAAAGAGTGAATCCGAATATAATCTAATCACATAAAAATCTCGGTTTATCAAACTTCATAAGCATAGATCAATGATGATAACATCTATACTTTGCTCTTCTCAAAAACCCAATTAACACAATTATCCAACATCATTCTTTTACTCAATTTGTGTTCTTAGACCACTATCTTTCATTAAGGGTTTACCTTTAGGTTAAAATACATCTAAATCTTGCTATCACACCTACATTTATGCTTATATTGAAGTTTGTATCATTCATCAAACTTCCTAATCCTTGCTAAACATTGAAATTCAACATACCTTAAGGTTTTCTAGCTTGGATGATCCTTAATCTTAGTTCATACACTGATTTGGGGCTTGATCCAGCCTTCAATTTGATGGATTGTGGATTCTAGGGTTTGAAGGGTTCTTCTTCTCCTTCTGCTTGCTCTGGTCGATATAGAGCACACCAATTGTGTGTTTTGGGTTTTTAATTTTTTTTCTGTTTATATTAACTAGTTTACCAAGTGTCTAATTCTGCCCTCTAAGTTTTGGTTTATAATACCTGGGCACTATCTAAACATTTCCATTAGTTATTTAGCAAATAACTAACAAATTCTCACATCCAATAATTAATTATGGATGTAATATATTTTACTTTTATACTGAATACATACATATAATATATTATATATATATATATTATTATTATATATATATATATTATTATTATTTAGGGACGTTACTAATCCATTCCCCTTTTAAAGAGTTTTCCACTAACTGGGTTAAGTGCTCTTGATTATTTAAGAAATTTAATATTTTTGGGGTGTTACAATAAATTTTATAATTCTCATACAATGTTTGCCAACAATCAAAACGCGTGGAACCCCAACAATCCGTTTTGAGGTAATTTAGCAAACAACGAGCAAGAAGAACGATATCGAGGAGACCCACGAACGGGTGAGATTGGGTACTATCCGATGCCGCCTACCTTCCCTCATCCGACAACCCCATCATCGCTTCCCGGTTTTTTTGGATACTATTCCGCACTACCATTTTCCCCAAACCCAAAACATACCCAAAACCCAGCCCACTTCCTCAAAAGGTGGACGATCGAGAAGGCACCGTAAGAAGGTTGAGAATGTCGAACGTGCTCCTAAAACGATTGAGAGGTGGACGCCTACCGAAGAACTTGCATTGTCACAAGCATATCTCGACGTGTCAGAGGATCCGATTGTTTGTTATTTTTTTCTTCATAAACTTTTTATAAATATATTTTTATTTTTGTTTTGTTGCTACTATTTTTTTTAAATTATAGCAACTGACCAAGATATATTAGTCTTTTGGAGGCGTTTAAGTGAGGAGTTTTTCGCCGCACTGGGTCGTGGTGAAGATCGTACGGGCCGATTCGTTTTCGGGCAAGTGTACCGCAATGCGCACCAAGATTAACAACTTCAACAACATATACTATAGCCTCGTCAACAATCACACAAGAAGAAGCGATTCAAGCAACGTGGACATCATGACCGTCGCCCACAACGAATATAGAATGTATCATGGCCATCCATTTATGATGTTACCTTTTATGGGAGCTTCTACGCAAATCTCCGAAGTGGCATATTGTACCACCGTTTGACCCAATGGCCCATAGGTCAAAATGATCAAAATCAACAACGACTAACGAACCATTCGAGTCCGACGCTCGTACTATTATTAACTTAAACAACGAGTTAGATGAATTGAGTTTTGAGGAACGCAAGAGTTGCCATGACCAAAGGGTAGGATAGAAGTAATGCATCAACACGAGCACGAGACACCTCCTCTTCAACGCCATCGGATGGCCATCAAGGTTGGGTTGGTTCAACGATAGACTCACCCGGCTTCTCTCGACCAAGGAAAAGGAGCATGAACTTAAAATGGAGAAACAAATCGAGAAAGATATGAAGTTTCTCGGGAAAGACCTTTCCAACCTACTGGAGGCTGACTAAGTAATTTTAAAGGCTCGTAAGGCAAAAATCCGAACAAAATATATCTAGTTTTTTAGTAGATTTTTATTTTTAAGTTGGTTGTTTTTAAGTAACTTTGTAGTTTTTTAAGTAGTTTGTATTCTTTTAGTTATTTTATTGAAATTATGTTTTTTTTTTTAAATTTTGTTTTAAATAAAAATGGTATATAAATTTAAAAGTATAAAATTAAAAAAATAAGAATTAGGTAATCATAATAGGGCTTTAAATCATTGCATTCAAGTTAAAGGAAGGGGCTTTAAAGGGATAATCACCAAACTAGCCCTTTTCACGTCGTTTTTGCGAAAATGGCCCGCTGACACGGCTTAGAGAGTCGTTTCCGTTAACGGAAGCGGCTCAACACCAGTCTTCACCGAGAACCAATGGCAAATTGACACGTGTCCGACAACCCTGAAACGGCTTCGAGCCGTGTCAGGTAGGAAACGTCTCAGCCGAGCCGTTTCACGTGGAGCTGACATCGAAGCCGGGTAAGGACCCCGCTCGTCCCTTAGCCGGGTAACTACCAACGAGCCGAGGTGGGTTTAGGCGGCTCAGAGCCGTTTCCTTACAGGTTGACGCGGCTTAAAGCCTTTATCTAGGCGGCTTAGAGCCGTGTCCGTACAGGTTATACCTAATGAGTGTATATGTATAATGAAAATCCAGCATCTAACGGGTTAAACACGTAGCTCAGTTGGAAGAGTTGCGTGCACGGAAACTAGAGGTCACAAGTTCGAATCTCATCACACGCTGCCAATAACATGCTTAAACCGGTCAGACCCCTCCCCTTGTCAGTCTGACAAGGTTTTTTAATTTTTTTGTTATTTTATCTTGTTTTAATACTCACATATAAGAGTATAAATTTAATAAAAATCGTGTGTATATCCCCGGTTTGTTAAGTTTAAAAAAAAATTGAAAACCGTTTTTTTTTATTAAATCAGGATTCACCTAATGAGTGTATATGTATAATGAAAATCCAGCATCTAACGGTTAGACACGTAGCTCAGTTGGAAGAGCTGCGTGCACGGAAGCTAGAGGTCACGAGTTCGAATCCCAGCACACGCTGCCAATAACTTGCTTAAACCGGTCAGACCACTCCCCTTGTCAGTCTGACAAGGTTTTTTAATTTTCTTGTTATTTTATCTTGTTTTAATACTCACATGTAAGAGTATAAATTTAATAAAAAGCGTGTGTATATCCCCGGTTTGTTAAGTTAAAAAAAAATTGAAAACCGTTTTTTATTAAATCAGATTCACCTAATGAGTGTATATGTATAATGAAAATCCAGCATCTAACGGATTAGACAGTAGCTCAGTTGGAAGAGCTGCGTGCACGTAAAGTAGAGGTCACGAGTTCGAATCCCATCACACAATGCCAATAACATGCTTAAACCGGTCAGGCCCCTCCCCTTGTCAGTCTGACAAGGTTTTTTAATTTTTTTGTTATTTTATCTTGTTTTAATACTCACATGTAAGAGTATAAATTTAATAAAAATTGTGTGTATATCCCCGGTTTGTTAAGTTTAAAAAAAATTGAAAACCGTTTTTTTATTAAATCAGGATTCACCTAATGAGTGTATATATATAATGAAAATCCAGCATCTAATGGGTTAGACACGTAGCTCAGTTGGAAGAGTTGCGTGCACGCAAAGTAAAGGTCACGAGTTCGAGTCCCATCACACACTGCCAATAACATGCTTAAACCGGTCAGGCCCCTCCCCTTGTCAGTCTGACAAGGTTTTTTAATTTTTTGTTATTTTATCTTGTTTTAACTACTCACATGTAAGAGTATAAATTTAATAAAAAGCGTGTGTATATCCCCAATTTGTTAAGTTTAAAAAAAATTGAAAACCGTTTTTTTAAATCATGATTCACCTAATGAGTGTATATGTATAATGAAAATCCAGCATCTAACGGGTTAGACACGTAGCTCAGTTGGAAGAGCTGCGTGCACGCAAAGTAGAGGTCACGAGTTCGAGTCCCATCACACGCTGCCAATAACATGCTTAAACCGGTCAGGCCCCTCCCCTTGTCAGTCTGATAAAGGTTTTTTAATTTTTTATTATGTGGGCGGCTCAGAGCCGTTTCAAGGCACTGTTCAAGCCGTTTCTGTTCGAATATAAGCTGGCTTACGATTACGTGTATAGGACATTTTCTTACAATTAGTTTAAGGTGTTTTACGTTTAAAGTAAAATTAGATTTTTCCAACATGAAGCTTTGTTTTGTTGTATACAGCGGTGGAAAGTGGCAGATTGTTAATGGAAACTTGGAGTATGTTGCTGATGCCAATGCAAGTAGACGTGGTTTAGAAATTGAAACCAATCTTACGTACATTGGTCTTTTAAGTAATGTTTCTAAGTTGTGTGGAATTCCAAACATTAAAAGGCTATCGTACCGTATCTCTTCGTTACTGATGATGGTGATCTCGCTTTTTTATTTAATTTTGCCATGCAAAATCCTTTTGAATTATATAAGTTGTACGTCATTCAGGAGTCGTATGTTAGGTCATCTAGTTTTCCTTCCGATCAAGATACATTTAAAGTTCCTGATTTAAATGTTCCTTTTAATGAAGTTAATGATAATGTTTTAAAGGACTATACAACGACTTTCGATAATTTACATGGTACAACACAAACACTGTTTCCATCAATTAAGTTTGAGCCAGGCTACGTATTCACTAACAAAGAAGAAATGAAACTTGAGCTAGGGAAAAAATGTTTGTTAACACATTTTGAGTTTAAAGTAGATAGATCATCTAAAACCAGGTTTGATGTGTCATGTTTGGTGGATGGGTGCGCATGGCGTTTTAGGGCACGTAGTATTGCTGGTTGTGCCATGTTTGTTGTGAAGTATATGAACGATAAACACACGTGCTCAAAGACGCTAATGTACCCCATCTTCGTCAGGCAAACCCAATGGTTGTGGCTCACTATTTAAAGGACTCACTAAAAGATGGTGGTAGACAATATCGGTCCACGGATATGGTCAAAGATTTTAAACAAAGATTCCAAGTGGACATAAGTTATAGTCAAGCTTGGCGTGGAAAAAGTCACGCGCTATAGATTCTACAAGGAACAAGCACTGATTCCTTTGTTGAACTACTGTTTTACTGCTACAATTTAGAGCGGGCAAACCTCGGTACTGTCACTCGCATCAAGACTGACGAAGAGAATCGGTTTGAGATGGTCTTTGTTGCCATCGGTCCTGCTGTAAGTTATGCGTTTTACCTTTTAGTTATCTGAAATTAAAACGCGGTTGACCTCTTACGAATTTTTACTTTCAGATTCGTGCCTTTATGTGTAATCTCAGGCCAGTGATTATCATCGATGCAGCACACCTAAAAGGTGAATTTAAAGGTACGCTGTTTTTAGCAGTTGGCATGGATGGAAACAACCATATTTTACCAGTTTCCTATGGTTTCTTTCTAAGCTTAGAGAGTGTGTTGGTGAAATACCCAATATGGCGATAATATCGGATAGGGCGAATTCTATACACTTAGCTGTTACGTAACGTCTTTCCACGTGCTTATCACGGGTTATGTTGTCATCGAACTTACGTTTACCGTCGAATAAAAAAAAGAATACGAGAGTCTGTGGTGGAAGACATGCAAAGCTTACCGTTGTCTGATTTTAATGAGTCATTCAATGCTCTTTGTCTTGCCGTTCCCATGGTACGTCAAATTCTAACAAGTATTGGGTTCAGTAGATAGGCAAGAGCACATTGCCCCGGTAATCGATATCATTATATGACATCTAATAGCGCGGAGTCCACTAACGCTCTTTCTAGACACCAGCGCAAAATGCCGATAACACAAGTTATAGAATTCTTTCGTCAGTCCGTACAACAATGGTTTTATGCACGCTGGTTGCAGGGTATTCAGGAAACACACGTACTTACACAGTGGGCTCAAAAGAAAATTTAAAAAAAAATTCAAGCGTCTAGAAGGTGGACTGTTGCTGGTGTTGGTTTAAACACTTATGATGTTCAAGACGGGGGCAAGGGCGGTTTTGTTGATTTATATAATCGAACATGTAGTTGCGAGTTTGGCAAATTTCTGGCCTACCATGTGGGCATGTGATTTTGGTTTCAAAATTTTTAGATGAAACCGATTGCTGTCAGTATTCCTTCCCTTGTTACTCAAACGAAATCTATAAAAGAACTTATGCAGAAGTGATTAATCCTCTTCCTCATAAGTCTGAATGGGAGACTCCAGAAGATCTTGTAAATCTTCAACCGCCGCATATTACAAAGCGTCAGGCGGGTCGTCCATGAGATAACAACTTGATCTTATCCCTCGGGGAAGAACCCACTCTGCCGTATTGTTCCCGGTGTAAATCATACGGTCATCATCGTGATTTGTGTTCACAGCCGATGCCGTCACAAATTGGTACTAGCAAACGACTGGGGAAAGGGAAAGATAAAGAAAGCTGCGGCGATCATGACCAGTTTACACAATTTCCGTCCTATAACCTGGGAGACTTTTAACAGTATCTATTTTTTTAGTATCGGAAGTAATAAAATTACACAGAAAATATTTCATTACAATTAATTGTTTGATTTTATGTGTATACACAAAGCATCAAAAATTAATTGGTATGAAGCGCCCGACATAGAGTTCATTTGCCATGTACCGTCTGTATCTTAAACAAGCATCCTGAAGGTTTCCTTCCCTCCATGTTAACGAGCGTTTGCGAACAAGATTTTCCATTAGCATACATATGATGACTCGTGAAGTTCAGCCAATACGATCTCTTTGATCAGGATTGACGACATCCCCTACTATTCCCATGGCATCCGTCTCCTCTACTTCAGCGTGTTGCCAATACCCGGTACGGCCCAGAAACCACAAGAATAGAGACTCAAACTCCATCACAGTTTGATGAATTCTTCTGTGCACGCAAAATGAATCTCCACAGTTATTCATGTCACAAGTATTTGTAAAATAAACAGTTATCTCTAGTGACTTTAAATTTATATTTAGAAGTAACCATTGTTGTTGCTTTTCCGTTATAGGAATGTAAGCCTGTGTCAAAAAAAAAGTATATAACATCCGCTTAAAATTATTATGTTAAAGAGCAGTCCAAAATAATCATGTTTAAGATCTTATTACATATAGAACCCCACAATATAAAATAAATAAAAAATGAATGTACTGTATCTATTTTCCAAAATGGAGGGTATGTAGTTGAAGACCCATCTGCGTATGTGTTTGCCACGCTATCTTGTTCATTTAACAGGTTTACAAAATTTGGTGGTAGAGCCGTCCAACAAAAATCCTTTGGAGCCGGCGTCCTTGCGCGTCTTTCAACCTCTCGTTGATACATGAGTTTGTTACACCATGCTTTCACGTGCTATAAAAGAATGGTAAATATTTATTTTTTTAAATAATAGCCTAATTATTAAAGGAAATGATTTGTTATTAAGGTACCGTCTCTTGAACATGGCCATCTCCACATAAATCCAAGTAGTCCACCCCACCAGTCTTTCCCGAGTAGTGTGATCCCCATGTATGAGGAAAAGCAACTTGGACTATCGCCGGCGTAATAAAAGACAAGAACATTTGACGACCAACTCCGGTTTGACATTGTGGATCTATCTGAGTAACATGTGTTTCCATAATGGTAGTGCACACGTATATATACACACAACGAGTACACAATCATCTATAACATAATACAAATTAAAATATATAAATAACCATTCTATACATAATAGATTTTTACAACATTTTCTGCATTTTTAGAATTATCTTCCAAATAAAACTTCGTCATCTTCGACGTTGTCTTCTATATCCTCGGGTAGTACCGAGTTAAAAAAGGTATAGCTAGTTTACGTCTCATTTGTATGCAGTTAACGCGGTATCTTCACCATCGTTCAACTGTTGTTTATTTATCAACTTTTGTAGATATATGCAAACCTAAACTCCACAATCTTCCAAAACTCCGGACGTTGAGGAGCATCGTTTGCATAAATAATGCAGAAGACGGTAACGGGTTCCGGCATGATAACCATTAATCCGTAGCCAGTGGTCAAAAACAAAATTTATATGACAGACCACCTCCGTTCTTCCCTTTTCCAAAGTTTTTAAACCTAATAAACTATAATCACCAAAAAATAAAAACAATCAACAGCATAAATATTAAGACATTAATTTATTAAACCGGGAAAAATACCTATCGATATCGTAAGTGTGTAATTAATAAGATTGAAAACTCCTAAAAACCAATGTACGCCTGGTATGTACAACGGTATGTACACCTACATAATAAGTAAGTTAGTGGTTCGTTAATAAATTACAAAAATAAATATGTAACAACTAACTAATTGGAATGCTCGTAATACCTCGTCAACTGTACTTATTGGTAGAAAGGGGTCCACCGCCCCGGTGAAATAACCCTTGAATGTGTGGTCGTGCCCACCCGAGTTAAAAAGATTCATCTGAAAATAAGGGGGTAAAATACTCAAACGTTCTCTTGCATCTCTTGAGTGATACAAGTGGATCATCCACCCAAATATATGCTGTAAAAAAGTAAATTTTGTGCGAAAAAAATATTTTTTTTTTATTTGTTGATAGTGAAGGCTTACATCATCGCTTAACCAGCCACTACCGTCCTTGCCGAGCAATAACGCCCAGAAATCAGGACCGCACACCCACCCGCTAATAGTGAAAGATATTTATTGCCACTACTTGGATACCACTGCTCGATTAATGAAATTTGTCTATCCTCATTATTTGACTGTCTTGTTTGTTTTGGTTTTAACCTTTTATAAGCTACGAATGGGGATAGCAAAGCTGCAGCGGGCTTCACAAGTCTTTCCGATCGTCTCATTTTTATAATATCAGGATCCTCATTCTACAAAAATGCTTATGTGTAAGAGTTGACATTTCGTACTCGTAAAATAATAACTAACTGATATGCTAAAACATGTAAAAACGTACAAATCCATCGTTTATAATTGGGGTCATAGAGACATGGTAGACATTGTCGTAGTTGACAAAAGAATTAGCATCAGCCTACGTGAAATGTTAAATGGTCATTATTATAGATTGTTTTTAAATTTATAAAAAAATTAGTTGCCAAATTTAAACATTACATTATCACTCTCCCTTTGTGATGTTCGCGCGTTGGCTGGTGTACCGACAGGGCCCGCACGATGCTTATGCAACACCTCTGACAAGATCATGTCAGTCAGTTTCCGGTTGTTCTCGTCCAGCAGTGATTTAAATCGGTCATAACACTCACTGGAGCCGTAGCAAAATTCTGTTGCGGTATTTCCTGTCGGGCAGTGAAGGCTTAAAACCTTGATTTGTGGCATTGTCACCAAACAAATTGTTCATAAATGACTGCATTTATAATGGGTCAATGGTGGTAGGAGACTGCATAGGCGGTGGCATTGGACCTGGGAATTCCGGTCGTGTTTGTTGTTCTCGACAACCGGTATTTCACCCGGCATTGCATTAGCATACATCTGTCGTTCAGCGTCTAAATAATCTGAACTAGATGTATACCATGGGCACATAGCTTCATTATTGGGGACCAGTATATACGAAAGCGGCCTGTATTCACGTTTCTGCGATTTTAAAGGCAATACATTTTTAAAAGTAATAAAAATAACACACATTCATATTTTTAATTTAATATAACTATTTTACCATTGCTGCCTTTTTAAGCATACGGTCACAGTAATCTTCATGAGCTTACGTCCTTCCCTCCATTCTTAAAAATCTGGGAATTGTCTCAGATTCAAACCATTCGTTTGAACCTTTGAATTCTGGGAACACCTCCAAAATCCACATCTGTAAAACGGATGTTTTAAAAATTTTATCTAAAAATTTAGGAATGTATAATAAGGGGAAGGGATCACGCGTACCTTGAAGGGCCATACGAATCCCGATAGCGAAAAACCGATTGTGTGTCTTTTTGACGTATGTGCAAATTATAAATAGCATTATATGTACTATCCCAAAATAATTATCCCATGGATATTGTCTAAAAGCTTCCAGATCATCCACAAGGTGTAAAAGAAAATTATATAAAATATTGGTTTTTTGCAATCCCAAAAAACCTTGACCTATAAGCATTAGGAGACATATTCTTGTGCCGTCTTCATCGTTATAGTCGTTATGTTATTAAATAAATCAATAATTTTTTAAAAACTAACTCGAGATCGGCTTGGAAAAAATCTATTTTTAAAAGAATTTTGGTAATCTACAGGTGCCCAAGAACTGTGGCCAAATCGTAACCCGGTTATTAAACAAAATTGTTTAGGTGTAAACGTAAATATTTCACCTCCTAATAAATACGAAATACCAAGACGGGGATTATTATTAGGTAACTGAAGTTGTGCAACCCTGATTAAAACAAGACTATCACATAACGTGCACCTATTATCTAAATAGGGTCCAAAACACGTTTGCCTTATGGCGGTCTCAATTCCCGGGGTCATTATCTGCTTCAAGTATTTTAAAACCAGCCACTTTTGTCTTACTTTAATCGTCGGCATCTAAACAATACAAAAACAAGTGCGTTTAAGAAATAAAGTTTATAAAGTTTTAAAAAAAAAACTATGAACAACATTACTTATTACCGGAAAAAGAGATGGGTCGGTTGAACAATCTTGCATCACGTGCTCGTTTTGCATGTTCACGTGTGGGTTGAAGTTTCCGAACTTTCAAGTGGTCTCTGAACGTGATTTGTGGTCCCAAACACCTATCCTTTTCTTCGGACCTTGAACGGGTTTATGTTTTCACAGCTCTAACAAAACCAAATGCATCAAAGTGAAGTGAAGTTGAGATGCACATGGAGGGGCAACCGGCTTAACCAC
Organism: Scalesia atractyloides; assembly: GCA_947069175.1. NCBI lineage: Eukaryota > Viridiplantae > Streptophyta > Magnoliopsida > Asterales > Asteraceae > Scalesia > Scalesia atractyloides. Next base: position 10,472,284 of record CAMTDV010000023.1, on the reverse strand, counting down.
GCGTCCGGTTGGGGTAACCGCTGAAACATGTAAGATGAAACGGCTTTGGACACTGAAACACGTTACGGAAACGGCTTAAAACGAGTGTTGAAACGGCTCAAAAGTCTAAAAAGTCTGAAACGTCAATTGTCACGGCTCGATAAGTCGTGTCAGTCTGAAACGGCTCTGGTTGAAGTCCGCCTGAAACGGCTCTGGACGACGTCTGAAACGGCTTAAAAATTCTAAAACGGCTCAAAAAGTCAGTTGTCACGGCTCGTTAAGCCGTTAGTCTGAAGGTCTGGTTGATGTCCCTGAAACGGCTCTGGACGACATCTAAAACGGCTCAATATTACTGAAACGGCTCAAAAAGTCTGAAAAGTATGAAAACGTCCACTTGTCACGGCTCTGATTCATGTCAGCCTGAAACGGCTCTGGTTCATAAAAAAATATTATTAAATAAAATAAAATAAAACAAAATTTGAAAACCTTGTCAGACTGACAAGGGGAGGGTCTGACCGGTTTAAGCATGTTATTGGCAGCATGTGATGGGATTCGAACTCGTGACCTCTTCTTTGCGTGCACGCAACTCCTCCAACTGAGCTACGTGTCTAACCCGTTAGATGCTGGATTATTATTATACATATACACTCATTAAGTATAACATGATTTAATTAAAAACGATTTCCAAGGGGAGGGGTCTGACCGGTTTATGCATGTATTGGCAGCGTGTGATGGTATTCGAACTCGTGACCTCTAGTTTGCGTGAACGCAGCTCTTCCAGCTGAGCTACGTGTCTAACCCGTTAGATGCTGGATTTTTATTATACATATAAACTCATTAAGTAAATCAGGACACTTAAAAAGTCTGAAACGGCTCGACTTTGACTGAAACGGCTCAGATTTAATTTTTGTCCTTTTTTCCTATTTAAATACGGAGAGGTACAGGTCGCTTGTATATTTGTTCACCTAAATTCAAAAATCTTAGAAGAAAAGAAACGCAGAATGTCTGACAAAGCTAACAGTGGCGTATACTCCTCTCAACCAATTAACAAAGCATCATCGTGGATACTAAAGAAATGAAGAGCACCTAAACAGACGGATGACGGTTCGTCGTCCGAAGCCTCGCGACCCCAGGAGTCCGAAAAAAATAAACTTTTTTAACAATAGGCAAAGTTTACACCAGAACAGAGAAGGTAGATAGGCGATTCCAGACGACGAAATATTGGTCGAAAGATGTTGTCACGTTTTACAATAATGGGGACTCCCCATTCTGTTATTCAGCAGTTTCTACAAGCCCAGTAGAGCCCAAAAATTTTGGGGAACCCTGTTAGGTGATCGTTGTAACGGCTACCTAACATCAACGGTTAGTTTCTTAAACATTTCACCAAACATATTATTTATTTTTTAATATTAGAATAAATATTATAAAGAACATATTGAAGGATGGGTTGGCAGACTAATGGCTTGGAGAAGTAGAAAACTACAAAAGGATCCACATTAAATTTGCGGTGGACAATTCTTCTACCACAATTCTATGACACGCTACTTGACTCCGTACCTAAGAACGTTGTTGGTTATGTAAATGGTAAAGTAAACCCATATCCTTCCATTTTCGACATAGATTTCATGTTTTTTCTGCTGCCGCTATAAAATAACTTATGGCTTTTGGCACGCCTTGAGTTGGAGTCTCAGATTTTAATTTTTTATCCCTTTGAAAACGTTTGTGAGGGGAACACATTTAGATCTGTTATTCTATCAAGGTTGACAAAGGCCAAAGTGTATTTAGTAGGTTTGTTGGTGCATTTGCGGTACTGGAAAAAGACGGGGAAACCGGAAAAACCATAACCCATGAGCTTAATGACGACTATGTGATTTCAAACCAGTCAATCACCAGTAATGAAGTTGTCTATCTTTGCGTACTTATGGAGCATCTCGTTACGGACAAACCAATTAACATTACGGAGACATGAGACAAATTTGTTTTTCATCTAGACGATTCATGGCTGATAAACTGTATTTTTGGCGTTGTTTGCCACGACCTAATGTTAAATAATTATATTATCAAACTGTTACAAGTTTGCGTATGACTTAAACTTTTACTATTACTTGTTTATTGACGTGAATGTTAGAGTATTAAAATAATTAGTCTATTTTTAAACTAGAATACACCAAATAACTTGATGTGTTGCAGCTTCAATGACTATGCAGCTTCAATTTGATGTGTTGCAATTCTCATCAGCTGCCACACTAATAAGAGCTCCGGATCAGGTGCCGACTTTATGTAAAATTTTGTCTAAAAACATCATCTTCCGGACTCCGTTGATTTTAAAGCTAAGAAAAACGTCGATATGATTGCCGCCTCTGCATTACACTTGAACATAATATCACTCTGGCCCAGCTTACATTTATGGATATACGGGATGAATTTGGAACACATTTTGCTATGTTATCGTGTTTGAGATAGGGATGAATTTGGAACACATATTTATAGGGATGGAAAAGGCTTGAAACGGCAAATTATAATAAGAAAACGGCTTGAACTCGTTGTGGAAACAACTTTAGCAGCTTTATTAATATTGAATGCAAAAAAAATAAATAATTAAATATCGAACTCTTGACCTCTCGTTTACGTGCACGAAGCTCTTCCAACTGAGCTACGTGTCTAACCCGTTAGATGCCGGATTTTTATTATACATATAGACTCATTAAGTAAATCCTGATTTAATTAAAAACGGTTTCCAATTTTTTTTAAACTCAACAAACAGGTGTGCATCCACTCGATCCCGCGACTTAATATATGTGTCTATAAAAAAGAGGGTTATGAAATCGTCTTTATTAAATAGATTTATAACACAAAAACATAAACACATAATTTATATTAATATAAATAAAATTACATAAAAACTAAAATAAATAGAAAAAAAACTACGCATCTAAAAAAAGTCTAATGGTGTCCCACTCTGTCATGTGTGTGAAATCACGCCCATATTCGTGGCGGTAGTTGATGAGGGCGACTTCCTTAACGTCATCCTCGCTAAGGTCCCCCCTAGTAGCTCCACAGCGTGGTAGATACGCTCGAACCTTTCATAGTCCAAGCGAATCACCCGAAATCTAGAAGACAGGGAATCCACGGTTCTGTTGTTGTCAACACCACAAAGTTGCGAGTAGTAACGCTGAACTCGAACCCACAGGCCACGCTGACCTCGACGGCGTGGTTCACACACTGCTTCGAAATATGCCTCACATAAGGCTATGTCTTCAACATCGGTCCATGGAATAGAATTGGAAGACATTGATCAAAGATTGCAAACGTGGGGTCTGTGCAACGGCGGGCAGTAAAAACGGCGTGGGTTTAGTGTGCGTTTAGGTTAACCGCATGGAATGCTTATGCTTATTTATAATGGGGGAACTAGTGGGGTGGGGGTGAATGATTTAAGAGGTAAAAAAAGTGTTAAATTAAATTAGATTTTTGCATGTAAAATTGATACATCCACTAAAGTTTAATATTATTGAATACAAAAAAATAGAATACAACAAAAAATACAAAGATTCAACATTTAAACTAGAATATACCAAGGAACTTTTTATACAAAAACTAATCGGAACAATTCGATGATTCTGCATCCAAACATATAGCAATGATAAAGGTGCGTCTTAAACTGGTAACTTCCATCTACTGAGTGTAGATGGAGAAATTCGGAACAATTTGATGATTCTGCAGCTTCGGTGATGTTTGGTCCGATCTAGCTAACACATTGATGCGTTGCTATTCTCATCAACCACCCTAAAGCGTTAGAGTCGTCCAAGGTTTCGGCAGTGGAGCTGCCTATCGTAATAATGATAAAAACATCATCTTCGCCGGTTCAAACCGGACACCGTTGATTTTAAAGCTAAGAAAAACGTCGTTATGATAGCCACCTCTGCATCACACTTGAATATAATATCACTCTGGCCTAGCTTACATGCATGGATATACGGGATGAATTTGGAACACATTTTGCTTTGTTTTCATGTTTGAGATAGAAATTGAAACACAGACCACTTAAATATTTATACTAGGTTAGATGGTACGGAAACGGCTTGAACAGTGTACGGAACCGGCTATAAGCCACGCCAACAGGTCACGGTACGGAAACGGCTCTAAGCCGCCTCAAAAGTGGTTCTAATCCGCGTCAACGATACCGGAAACGACTCTAAGCCGCGTCAACAGATGAAACGACACTAAGCCGCCTCATAAGGGTTCTAAGCCGCATCAATAGCTGAAACGGCTCAAAAGTCGCCTAAACATTCATTCTAAGCCGCGACAACCTGTGACCGTACTGAAACGGCTCTAAGCCTCCTAGATAAAGGCTTTAAGCCCCGTCAACATGTACGGTAACGGCTCTGAGCCGCGTCAATTAAAAAACGGTTTTCAATTTTTTTAAACTCAACAAACCGACGATATACAATGGAATTTTATTAAATTTATACTCTTACATGTGAGTATTAAAACAAAATAAAATAACAAAAAAATTAAAAAACCTTGTAAGACTGACAAGGGGAGGGGTCTGACCGGTTTAAGCAAGTTATTGGCAGCGTGTGATAGGATTCGAAATCCTGACCTCTAGTTTCCGTGCACGCAGCTCTTTCAACTGAGCTACGTGTCTAACCCGTTAGATGTTGGATTTTCATTATACATATACACTTATTAAGTGAATCCTGATTTAATAAAAAAACGGTTTTCAATTTTTTGTAACTTAACAAATCGAGGATATACACATGATTTTTATTAAATTTATACTCTTACATGTGAGTATTAAAACAAGATAAAATAACAAAAAAAAGTTAAAAAAAAACCTTGTCAGACTGACAAGGGGAGGGGCCTGACCGGTTAAGCATGTTATTGGCAGCGTCTGATGGGATTCGAACTTGTGACCTCTAGTTTGCGTGCACGCAGCTCTTCCAACTGAGCTACGTGTCTAACCCGTTAGATGCTGGATTTTCATTATACATATACACTCATTAGGTGAATCCTGTTTTAATAAAAAAAAACGGTTTTCAATTTTTTTTAAACTTACCAAACCGGGGATATAACACGATTTTTATTAAATTTATACTCTTACATGTGAGTATAGATAAAATAAAAAAAAATTAAAAAACCTTGTCAGACTGACAAGGGGAGGGGCCTGACCGGTTTAAGCATGTTATTGGCAGCGTGTGATGGGATTCGAACTCGTGACCTCTAGTTTCCGTACACGCAGCTCTTCCAACTGAGCTACGTGTCTTACCCGTTAGATGCTGGATTTTCATTATACATATACACTTATTAAGTGAATCCTGATTTAATAAAAAAACGGTTTTCAATTTTTTTAACTTAACAAATCGAGGATATACACACGATTTTTATTAAATTTATACTCTTACATGTAAGTATTAAAACAAGATAAAATAACAAAAAAATTAAAAAAACCTTGTCAGACTGACAAGGGGAGGGGCCTGACTGGTTTAAGCATGTTATTGGCAGCGTGTGATGGGATTCGAACTCGTGACCTCTAGTTTGCGTGCACGCAGCTCTTCCAACTGAGCTACATGTCTAACCCGTTAGATGCTGGATTTTCATTATACATATACACTCATGAGGGGAATCCTGATTTAAATAAAAAAACGATTTTCAATTTTTTTTAACTTAACAAACCGAGGATATACACACGATTTTTATTAAATTTATACTCTTACATGTGAGTATAGATAAAGTAACAAAAAAATTAAAAAACCTTGTCAGACTGACTAGGGAAGGGGCCTGACCGGTTTAAGCATGTTATTGGCAGTGTGTGATGGATTCGAACTCGTGACCTCTAGTTTCCGTGCACACAGCTCTTCCAACTCACCTACGTGTCTAACCCATTAGATGATGGATTTAATAAAAAAAAATCAGTTTTCAATTTTTTTAACTTAACAAACCAAGGATATCCACACGATTTTTATTAAATTTATACTCTTACATGTGAGTATTAAAACAAGATAATATAACAAAAAATTAAAAAACCTTGTCAGACTGACAAGGGGAGGAGCATGACCGGTTTAAGCATGTTATTGACAGCGTTCGATGGGATTCGAACTCGTGACCTCTACTTTGTGTGCACGCAGCTCTTCCATCTGAGCTACATGTCTAACCCGTGGATTTTCATTATACATATACACTCATTAGGTGAATCCTGATTTAATAAAAAAACGGTTTTCAATTTTTTTAAGTTAACAAACCGGGGATATACACACGATTTTTATTAAATTTATACTCTTACATGTGAGTATTAAAACAAGATAAAATAACAAAAAAGTTAAAAAAACCTTGTCAGACTGACAAGGGGAGGGGTCTGACCGGTTTAAGCATGTTATTGGCAGCGTGTGATGGGATTTGAACTCCTGACCTCTAGTTTCCGTGCACGCAGCTCTTCCAACTGAGCTACGTGTCTAACCCGTTAGATGTTGGATTATCATTATACATATATACTCATTAAGTATAACCACGGCTCTAAGCCGCCTAGATAAAGGCTTTAAGCTGCGTCAACCTGTAAGGAAACGGCTCTGAGCCGCCTAAACCCACCTTGGCTCGTTGGTAGTTACCCGGCTAAGGGACGAACCGGGTCCTTACCCGACTTCGATGTCAGCTCCACGTGAAACGGCTCGACTGAGACGTTTTCTTTCCTGACACGGCTCGAAGCCGTTTCAGGGTTGTCGGACACGTGTAAATTTGCAATTGGTTCTCGGTGAAGACTGGTGTTGAGCCGCTTCCGTTAATGGAAACGGCTCTGTAAGCCGTGTCAGTGGGTCATTTTCGCAAAAATGGTGTGAAAAGGGGCTAGTTTCGTGATTTTCCCGGCTTTAAATCCCTCTATTTGACATGACACCTACGTGGCGCTGATGTGGCGTGATAAAGCCCCTAGGGGCTTTATACCACACCTACCAGCCTTATTGATATTTAATTGTTTATATACTATTAAGGCGCTTTTGCAATGTGTGTTTATACAATGTGTTGTTGGGTTTGTTTATGCACTTTATGCATGCACCCTACGCTTTTTTTTTTTGTCGTAATTGGTTTTGGCATTTAAGTTTGAATTTAGTGGGTGGCTTCATTTTGAAGCCTCAAGCTCTCTCTCATCTGGTTGTTCCTTTTTCCGACCACCGCCGTTACTTTGAACAATGGACTAACGAGGTTGTGTGTTTTGGGGGTTTGTGACTTTTTTGTGGTTGTGTGTTCTTTGACCACCGTCCTAAGCTCTTTGTTTTTTTCGTTTTTGTTTTCCGATTGTGTGTTCTTGTGGATTTGCACGTGGGTTTTGGTGGTATTTGTTATTCCGACTTTTTTCGATGGGTGTTGTTATTTGCGAGCCCTAATCAGATTGTTTAGGCTTTGTAGGTTGTGCATGTTGGAATTTTGTGAAAATATCATTTTCATAAATATAGGAAATGCGTATTTCTTAATTTTGGACGATAAATAAATATTATAAACTAAGGTTTATATAGATATTTATTTCAGGGTTTGTGTTCTACGTTGGAAGAGCTTCGCAACGAACTAAACCACGTCCAAAACGGAGCTAAGATGAATGAGATATCGATGCTCAAAGTTTGGTGGTTGAAACATTAAATGCTGAAATAATGGGAAAGTAGCATCTTGTTCCACATAGGAGGAGTGATGAAACCTAAAAGGGTATTTAAGCGGAACACTCCTTCCTTATTGTTTCATGGAAGCACACACTAAGTGTACTCGCGAAGGGTGCGGAGCAGCCTAACTCGCACTCGCACTCGCACACGCGCGCGCGGTGGCATGGGCGATGGACGCAATGTGGCGCTTTGATGGCGCAAAGTGAACCAGTATGGCGCGACTGTGTGGCGTGACCAGATGGGTTCCCTGGTGACGTGGCGTGCGCACGCAAGGGCTGGCGCACCAGTAGGCTCGCGCAAGGATGTGAGCCATACTGGCGCACGCGCAATAGGACTGTGGAGCAAGGATGCGCGCGCAAGGGCTGGCGCACCAGTAGGCTCGCGCAAGGATGTGAGCCATAGTGGCGCACGCGCAATAGGACTGTGGAGCAAGGATGCTCGCGCAAGGGGTGCACACCAGTAAGCTCGCGCAGGGATGTGAGCCACACTGGGCGCGCACCAGCAGGCTGGCGTATGGAGGGGCGCGCGCGCGACCTGCTGCTTCCAGAGTTAATGACAGATCAGTTACAATTCAGCAGTTGAAACAGACGAGTCAAGGGTCTTGACCAGGAATGTAACTGACGAATTAAAGTGCATTAAAGACGTTTAATGCAATTTAATTCGTTGAGTTAAATCTTTTTGACTGTTTCAACACAGATGCAGTATAAATACTGCATTACATCAACACCAGAAGAGACAACGAATCATCAACGAACCCTCTAATTGAAATTCTTCTTCTCCTCTTTCTTGCAGCAAGGTACACCTTCGTGTTGCGTCATCTCCGGCAGTGCAACTGCTTAGGCTGTTGTATCCTGGAAACAAACGAGTTCTCCTGGGAGCCTCGAAATTTGTTTTTAAGGGACCCGTGTCTAACACGATCCTCAGCCAAGAACTTCATCTTTTGTTGAAGTTTTATTCTTGTATTTTCTTTATTTCAGTTGTAATCCGTACTGTAATTTACTGCTTTCTTTATTTTTCTGTTTGTGTAATTCAGTTAAATAATTTTTTATTTATTTTATGCGAACGGTTCCCACAATCTTAAAACAAATTTTTTAAAAACACCGTTCGTGTAGAATCAAAACCATTCTGTTTTGGCAGTTTGTGTTTTTAAAAACATATTTTTTTCCGGTTTTCATCTTCAAAGGAGCGACTTTGGTTGAAAACCATTTCGGATTACTTCAATTCGTTCGTAACAGAAGTTATAAAAACTTTCTGGTTTGGTCTTCAAAGTTGGACTTGGAAGCCAAACAATTAGTGTGCACTAAAGTTATAAGAGTTTTTCTGTTTTTGGTCTTCGAAGTTGGACTTATAAGCCAAACGATAAATTCATGGTAAATTAAAATTAAGAGTTTACTTCTGTTTTTATTGGTTTAATACAAAATTTCGGACTAAAATTTAATTTTACTTTTCAGAATGTCGACTGAAAACAACAACAATGTGAACACGAATGTTAACAACCTTGTCGTTGGAACCCCTGCCAACACTGTGGGAGCGACCATAGTGGCAAATCATGCTGAACGACCCGAGAAATTTACGGGTCTCCACTTCAAAAGGTGGCAACAGAAATGTTCTTCTACTTGACCACCATGAACCTTGCGAGGTTCTTGACTAAAACCGCTCCCCAACCTGCGGAAGGGGAGACCAACGCTCAAGCTCAGTGCGCGCTTGATGCTTGGAAGCATACGGATTTCATATGTCGAGGCTATGTGCTTAATGGCCTTTCGGATGCATTGTATAATGTGTACTACAATGTCAAGACTTCCAAAGAATTATGGGATCTCTTGGATAAAAAGTACAAAACGGAGGATGCGAGAACAAAGAAATTTATTGTCGCCCGTTTCTTGGACTATAAAATGGTCGATAACAAGACTGTTATGAACCAAGTCTAAGAGTTGCAGATTATACTTCATGACATCCACGCTGAGGGCATGGTTCTTAGTGAGACATTTCAAGTGGCAGCAATAATTGAAAAATTGCCTCCTTCGTGGGTAGAATTCAAAAACTACCTAAAACATAAACGAAAGGAAATGACGGTGGAGGAACTTGTGGTCCGTCTTCGAATCGAAGAGGACAACAAGGTTGCTCTAAAAGGCACCATTGCGCAAGCTGCGGCTAAAGCAAACATGGTGGAAGTAGGGGATTCCTCCAAAGGCAAAAGGGGTAAACTAACGAAAAAGGACAAGGGGAAAGCAAAAGTTAACAACCTTGGACCAAGAAAGGGAGCTGTGAAAAAGAAGTCTGCGCCTTTCCAAGGTACTTGTTACAATTGTAACGAGACGGGGCATCGTGCTAACGAATGCAAGAAACCTAAGCGTGAGCGTGCGCATATGGTTGATGAGGATGGTATGCCTCTAATTACAATGATAACCGAGGAAGCGGCTATATTAAGAAGTCAACGTGGTGGGTGCCAACCCACCAGGATGATTCGTTGACACGGGTGCAACCCGCCATGTTTGTGGAGATAAGGCTCTTTTCTCAACGTTCAAGGAAGCAACGGTGAAGAAAAGCTTTATATGGGAAAAAAAGCTACCACCGACATCAAGGGTGAAGGCACAGTGATCTTGAAGATGACTTCTGGCAAGGAGCTCACGTTGAGCAAAGTCCTCTATGTCCCGGATATACGGAAGGATCTCGTATCGGGTTGGATGCTCAACAAGTTTGGTTTTCGTCTAGTGTTTGAATCGGACAAATTTGTTTTATCTGGACGTGGAATGTATGTTGGAAAGGGCTATGCCCTTAATGGTATGTTCAAAATGAATGTAACGGTGGTTAACACCAAGAAAAACATGAATGAAATTTTTATTCTACTTACATGATTGAGTCTTCAAATGTTTGGCATGGTAGATTAAGACATGTAAATTTTAATTCACTACGACGTTTAATTAAATTAAATATGATACCAACATTCCATATTGATTCCGATTACAAATGCAAAACATGTGTAGAATCCAAACTTACAAGATCATCGTTTAAATCGGTTGAAAGAATAACCGAACCCCTTGATTTAATTCATACCGATGTGTGTGATTTAAAAGCGGTTCCCACACGTGGAGGAAATAAGTACTTTATCACGTTTATTGATGATTGTACTAAATATTGCTTTGTATATTTACTTAAAAGTAAAGATGAAGCAATAGAAGAGTTTATCTTTTACAAAAACGAAGTTGAGAATCAACTTAAAAAGAAGATAAAAGCGGTTAGAAGCGACCGAGGAGGTGAATATGTCGCACCTTTTGCGGATTTATGCGCAAAAAGTGGCATTGTATATTAGTGTACACCTCCTTATTCTCCACAATCAAATGGCGTTGCGGAACGTAAGAACCGTACATTAAAAGAAATGATGAATGCCATGTTGATCAGTTCGGGTGTGAACCGAGAAATGTGGGGGGACGCGATTCTCTCAGCGAATTATCTTTTGAACAAGATACCACTTAAAAATAGGGACGAAACTCCATATGAGTTATGGAGAAAAAGGAAGCCTTCGTACAAATACTTGAAAGTGTGGGGGTGCCTAGCAAAGGTGATTGTACCACCTCCTAAGACTCTTAGGATAGGACCCAAAACTGTTGATTGTGTATTCATAGGATATGCACATCAAAGTAGTGCACATCGTTTTCTTGTACAGGAGTCCAAGAATCCCGATGTCCACGTAAACACTATCATGGAGGCAAATCCTAACATCGTCTCATACTTTGAAAATGTGTTTCCTATGCTAGGAGAACCACATGAAACCTCACCAACAATGGTTGATGAAGCAGGTCCAAGTTCATCTACGTGGTTAGATGAAACACATGATCGACCAGAGGTCGACCAAGGTGACCTTAGACGAAGTAAACGGCCAAGGATTGCAAAATCATTTGGGCCAGACTTCATGAGCTATAAGGTTGAGGGTGAGCCCAATACCTATCGCGAAGCGGTTTCTTCCGCGGAAGGACCTCAATGGAAAGAAGCAATTAAGAATGAAATTGTTTCTATATTGCAAAATCATACTTGGGAGTTAGTAGATCTTCCACCTGGTTGTAAACCACTTGGATATCGTTGGATATTCAAAAGGAAGATGAAAGCTGATGGAAGTATTGATAAACACAAGGCGAGGCTAGTAATAAAAGGGTTTAGACAAAAACAAGGTCTAGATTACTTTGATACTTACTCACCTGTGACACGAATAACCTCTATAAGATTGGTTCTTGCAATTGCAGCTTTAAGAAATTTGGAAGTTCACCAAATGGATGTAAAAACCGCATTTCTAAACGGCGATTTAGAAGAAGAGATTTACATGGAACAACCCGAGGGTTTTTCCGCCCCAGGAAAAGATGGCAAAGTATGTAAATTGGTCAAGTCTTTGTACGGCTTGAAGCAAGCTCCAAAACAATGGCACCAAAAGTTTGATCATGTCATGATTGACAATGGTTTCAAAATAAATGAGTGCGACAAATGTGTTTACTATAAAGACACACCAAGAGGTTATGTCATTTTATGTCTTTATGTGGATGATATGCTTATCATTGGGAGTAATGATCATATGATCAATTCAACTAAAGACATGTTGAAAGCAAGGTTTGACATGAAAGACATGGCTTAGAGGATGTGATTCTTGGTGTAAAAATCACTAGAACGCAAGATGGTCTTATCTTAAGTCAAACTCACTACGTGGACAAGATCCTTGAGAAATTCAATTCGGAAGATACGAGTATAGCTCGAACTCCGATTGATAATACTGAACGTCTAAGGAAAAATAGAGGCGAAGGAGTTGCTCAGTTAGAGTACTCAAGGATCATTGGTAGTCTCATGTATCTAATGACATGTACTAGACCCGACTTAGCATATGCAGTAAGCAGGCTAAGTAGATACACTAGTAATCCAAATGATGATCATTGGAAAGCTATCACACGAGTGCTAAGATACATAAGATACACGAGAGATTACAGATTACATTATACCCGTCATCCAGCAGTGATTGAAGGATACACTGATGCGAACTGGATTTCGGATATAAAGGATCATAGATCGACAAGTGGATATGTATTTACACTTGCGGGAGCAGCTATAGCTTGGAAGTCGTCCAAGCAAACTGTTATAGCTAGATCCACGATGGAATCCGAATTCGTCGCTTTAGATAAAAGCGGTGAAGAGGCGGAGTGGCAACGTCAATTTGTGGAAGATATTCCAAGATGGCCAAAGCCGTTGACGGTGATTTGCATACATGTGACAATACATCAGTGCTTGTGATAGCACAAAGCTCTATGCAAGGCACATTCGACGTAGGCACAACACAATACGTCAACTAATCTCAATGGGTATTATCTCGGTTGACTATGTGAAGTCAAAAGAGAATATTGCAGACCCGTTAACGAAAGGCTTAAGCAAAGATTTAGTTTATAAGACGTCAAGAGGAATGGGACTAAAGCCCATGGATGAAAGGAATATGAGGGAAACCTAACCTAGTTGACTGGAGATCCCAAGATCTAGGTTCAATAGGCAAACTTAATCATAAACCCAAAGGGAGTCACTATGGGGGGTGCCCCAAAAGATTCATAAAGGGAGTTATATACTTCCTAGTCCATTCAAATCAGTGACATGAAGTAAGGTTAAGCATGTTGAGGTTAAGGATTTGAGAAAATCAAATTAACCATGTTGCTTTTAATGATTCAACGAATCACCTATGTTAGAGAGAAGTGGGGTCGCTTCGAATGGATTTGTGGGGAGGCGCAAATCCTAGAGCTCTCGCAGAACCAGGAAAGTGTTCCATGACCATGAACGGACACAACCATGAGGAGTTGACTAAACTAGGGAAAGTATTGTGTGAATGTATATTGTCGCCTACATAAATGGGGGATTGTTCAAAGACACCGCGTCTACAAGACCCTAGGAGGCTAAGTATGCTTCACAAAAGAGGGTTCAAAGGTTACGCCTACCTATCTTGCAATACTTGACTGTTGAATTTGTATCATTGAAACTTGAAAGGGGAAAGATCGATTTCCATTCATTGTTGGAATTTTGTGAAAATAGCATTTTCATAAATATAGAAAATGCGTATTTCCTAATTTTGGACGATAAATAAATATTATAAACTGAGATTTACATAGATATTTATTTTCGGGTTTGTTTCTATGTTGGAAGAGCTTCGCAACGAACTAAACCACGTCCAAAACGGAGCTAAGATGAATGAGATATCGATGCTCAAAGTTTGGTGGTTGAAACATTAAATGCTGAAATAATGGGAAAGTAGCATATTGTCCCACATAGGAGGAGTGATGAAACTTAAAGGGGTATTTAAGCGGGAACACCCCTTCCTTATCGTTTCATGGAAGCACACACTAAGTATACTCGCGAAGGGTGCGGAGCACCCTAACTCGCACTCGCACACGCACACGCGTGCGCGCGTGGCGTGGGCGGTGGGTGCAATGTGGCGCTTTGATGGCGCACTTTGCACTTTGTACGCTCGCAACGCCGAGAGCCGCCTTTGTATTTTTTACCGCGCGCGCGTGGCTTAGCAAAGGCTGCAAGGACCAGGTGGCGCAGACCCTAGAAGGCAACGTGGCAAGGGGCGCGCAGGTACACAGGTATGGCGCATGGTGCTGGCGCACCAGTAGTCTCGCGCAAGGATGTGAGCCATACTGGCGCACGCGCAATAGGACTGTGGAGCAAGGATGCTCGCGCAAGGGGTTCGCACCAGTAAGCTCGCGCAGGGATGTGAGCCAAACTGGCGCGCGTACCAGCAGGCTGGGCGCGCGTCCTGCTGCTTCCAGAGTTAATGACAGTTCAGTTACACTTCAGCAGTTGAAACAGACGAGTCAATGGTCTTGACCAGGAATGTAACTGACGAATTAAAGTGCATTAAAAACGTTTAATGCAATTTAATTCGTTGAGTTAAATCTTTTTGACTGTTTCAACACAGATGCAGTATAAATACTGCATTACATCAACACCAGAAGAGACACCGAATCATCAACGAACCCTCTACTCGAAATTCTTTTTCTTCCTCTTTCTTGCAGCAAGGTACACCTTCGGGTTGCGTCATCTCCGGCAGTGCAACTGCTTAGGCTGTTGTATCCTGGAAACAAACGAGTTCTCCTGGGAGACTCGAAATTTGTTTTAAGCGACCCGTATCTACACGATCCTCAGCCAAGAACTTCATCTTTTGTTGAAGTTTTGTTCTTATATTTTCTTTATTTCAGTTGTAATCTGTACTGTAATTTACTGCTTTCTTTATTTTTCTGTTTGTGTAATTCAGTTAAATAATTTTTTATTTATTTTATGCGAACGGTTCCCACAGTGCATTTGACGAGTGTTTTATTCCGATTGTTTTTTTTTTCTTTTAGTCGGTGTTGAATGGAGTTTGTATGTGGGTGTTTATCACCTGCTTGATGTCGAAAAGGATGACACATGTTTTTTCATCTGAGATAATTAAGTTTGAGTTCTGTTTCACTACGATTAATTCAATTTATGTGTTGGTCTTGATGGATTTTGCGAATGGTTGTTTTAACCAACCTTGATCTATGATGATGGTGCATGTTTGTTCACCGGAAACCTATTTGGGGATTGCATGTATTTTGTATGTGTAAAAGTTTTTTTTTTGTTAAATGTTGTTGGTTTTCGTCTCAGTGAAGATGATTGCCTTGTCACCAGAGAGCATGGCTGTGATGATACTTCATTTTAAAGGCGAGTTGCACAAATAACACCTCCCTCTATTTTGTAGTTGATGCTTAGACACCAGCCAACTCTAGATGCTTTCAATCACATAATCTATTCATACTTGTTGCATACTTACAAGACTAGTCTATATATTTTCATGGAAACATCAACGAAATGGACTAGCCAAGATGTCCAAGTTGTATTTGCTTTGCCGTTGAAACAGTTGTATTGATTGCCCACTACTTCTCCCTACAAGTACTTGTTTTAGCCTCGGTAGTCATGACAAGCCCAATATCATGCGCTTGATGAATTAAGAATTACATGCATGATAAGCTCAAATGCTCAATATCATGAACTTGATGGGGGTAGTTGGAAGGTGAGGAACAAACTTATAGTCCAAAGGAACCACCATTGCTCAAGGGCAGTAGTTGCAGAGATCAGTAATTTTTTTATTCCTTTGGGTCAAGAGTTGGGCTAAGTTGGGTTGGTTAGATTGGGACATATGGTGTAAGTTTAGTGTCATAAACAGGTTGTAGATTGGTGTTTACTATTCTCAGTGTAATGTTGGTGTATATTAGGTTTTTTCTAGCTTTTTGCTAAGCCCTTTCTTCATTAATATAATAAAGTTTGTTGTTAAAAAAAGAATTACTTTGATAATGTTATTAACTAGTATTGGAGCTCGCGTTTTATGGGTCGTAGGAACGCGAGGATGTATATCAATGATATACTATAGAACATGCATGCTTTAATCTAAATTGCTGAAAAATAAGCAATCATCATTGTTCAGTAAACATGTCTAAAGTTAATAGTTAGTTTTAACCATGATAAGCTAAATAGAAAAAACAATTAGAATTGTTACCTGATATATTGAAGGGTAAATATATATCATGTAAACTCTAATCTAAAAGACGATAAGTAAACATGTCAAATTTAAAAAAAGGTTAGCTTTAATTATAATAGGTTAAATAAATAAAAATTATAATAAAAAGAATTAAACTTATAAAAAAGATAAAACAACAAATATCTGTTAAAAATTAATTTTATTAAACTTCAAGTGACGTATGATGACTCTTGTAAATTTAGGGGTCGAGACGTAAGACGTTTGTAGAAAAAGATTTATTATTGAACTTCCGTATATAAATCTATTAAAATTCAGGGGTATAAACATTAATTGTTTATAAAAAAGAACTATTATTATTTAGGGGTTGTATGATAACTCTATTTAAACTTAAGGGACAAAATGTTAATTAACTAAGGGGCTGTCTGCTTACCTCTTAATGAGGCTCTTAATGTTTAGACATCTCATTGGTTTCAGAACTTAGTGGTTCAGACTATTTGTTTCGCGAGTAGAAATTTGAATGTTAAGCATTATACTGGTCTGAATGGTTAAGACCTGCCTCTAAATGGTTAAACATTATATTGAGTCTGAATGGTTAAGACCTCTAATTTGAATTGGTCAGACATTTGCCTCTGAATGGTTAAGCATCATACTGACTCTTAATGGTTCAAACCTCTTACTGGTTCAGCACTTAATTATTCAGAAGTTGCCAAACAGCCCCTAAAGTGTTATTCTTATTTACACCCAACTTTTTACTATTTGGACCAAACTGATGTTACATTAATAAGTTGATGCAGTCATGTTTAATGTATACGAGGAGCAATTTGGTCTTTTAACATCTATAGGAAAATACCTTGCAAGGATTGACCAATAAGAAATACCGAAGAAAAAGCACAAGGCTAGACTTTAGATGGACCATCGCAAGGATTGGCCAAGAAAAAGCATAAGGCTAGGCATTAGATTGACTAATAAGAAATATCAAAGAAAAAGCACAAACCTAGACTTCAGATGGACCATTGCAAGGATTGACCAAGAAGAAATATCGAAGAAAAAGTACAAGGCTAGACTTTAGATTGACCATTGCAAGAATTGACCAATAAGTAATATCGAAGAAAAACCACAAGGCTAGACTTTAAATGGACCATGCAAAATTTGATAGTTAAAACACAATGGATACAATCCAATCAATGCATTACGTGACCACCATTAAGCCTAACAAACTAAGTGGGCCAGGCGGGTTTGGTAATTTTCTTTATTGTGGCTAATTACAACGATGAAGAAACGCTGTTGATGGCGACATCGATGCCGACAGTGGGTGGTGGTGGAGGCCTTAGTAGCAGACATTGTGAGCCTGTTGGTGGCTGTGACAATTAGGTGGTAAAGACCAACAATAATGAGAGAATAGAGATGATAGTAACCTATTTGAACTCCTTTTTAAATTAAGTTTTACAATAGTTGTCACTTTTAAACCGTTATTTAAATTAAATAGACCCAAATTTAGTCATAACCTTTAGGATTAACCAATTAGGCCCAACCCAAGACGGTTGTATAGTTAGTTGTACGAGCTCATCCAAAGTCCAAACCACATTTAAGAATATCCTATCATAACCGGGCTTCACACCCTTTGTTACTCTCGAAGGCCCATTTTCTGTTTGTAAAAAGGCCCACTCATATTACGCAAACCCTATTTAATTCTTACGCGTCATTCTGTTTTGCATCGCAACAACTTCATCTTATTCGATTTTGTTTCAATTCATCTATATTGGCTTCAATTACGGTAAAATACAGGTTTTTTTTTTTTATATAAGATCTGTATAAATAGATATCTTCATATGTGTTTGTAGATCCAGTTTTGCATCTGTTTTACCCTCTACTTGTTATGCATTTTACATTACTCAAGGAGATATAACTGATGCATATAGTTAATAAATACAGATGGCTTACCAACGCATTGCATTTTTACTGATTGCTTTAGTGTCAAATGGCCCTTCCTAAATTAATTTCTAAAAGATAATTTGTTTTTAATTTTTTTAGTAATTGAATTGTATTGTATTGTATTGTATTGGCAGATGACGATAAATCAGTTTTATGCTTAACACACAGATTGAACCGTGGTGATATAATAAACTCCGCTTATTATCTGATGCCTATTTTTTATTTTTTTTTATATTGTTTTGTTTTTTAAGGAAAGCAAATGATGCAATACAAACATCTTATACTACACACCGAAGATTTTGATGTAGAAAACTCTCTCTCAATTGTTTTCTGATGCTTTTCCGTAAGATTGATGGATTAATATTGTGTTTATGTTTTTAATGAAATAATGTGTTTTTCGATGATGAAATTCAGCAGACTGATGCCATGTTGATTGTCTGCGTAATATTCATTTTTTGGATTAATTTCTGAGATTAAATGTTAGCTCTAATTTTCTTATTTTTTTTAACAATTTTTGAATTGTTAACGTTCCTTTTTTCATGTCTTTTCTTCGTTGAAACTCGGTTTGCCTCGCTGTTTACCCACTAGTTTCCAACAAAAAGAATACTATTTCTTGAGAAATAAATTCTTGATCTAGAAAACGAAACAGTTTGCAGATAATGAGAAATTCAAGAATCACAAACAACTGTTGATGAGATTGAAACGTTTGAACAATAAAAAGTTTTTCTGGTTAATTAGACACAATCTATGTGGTAGATGGTGAATGTAATGATGAACCTGCTAACTACAAATTTGTATCTATATGTGAAATGGATGTAAGCCATGAACGTTGTGATGCAAGCTATGTGTGACAATCAAGTTTGGACTTGGTTGAGCTACCCCTCAAATCTTGGATAATAGGGAACAAATGAATTTTTAAGGGAAAAACTGACATTTATAGAAATATATACTCATATAAAGCACGACTTGTTTGCAAAGGGTTTCATTGATACTCAAGGTATTTACTATGTTGAAACCTTGTTACCCGTTGCTATGAATAAATCGATTAGGATTTTGCTTGCCATAGTCGCTTACTATGATTACAAGATATGCCAAATTGTTGTCAAAATCGCTTTTCTTAATGGAAATCTCTTTGAAGATGTCTATATGGTTTAGCCAGATGGTTTTTGTTATGACCAAACAGACATCTCGTAGCTGGAGTCTTTGTTATGACCAAAAGATCAAGGAGTTTGGTGTTGTCAACAATGAAGACGAGTCTTGTGTTTAAGGAAAGATTGGTGGGAGCACTATATCATTCCTCATCTTGTATGTGGAAGATACACTGATCATTGGAAACATCCTATGCTTAACGAAGTTAAACACTGGTTGGAAACTTGTTTCGGAATTATAGAGATAGAGATCTAAGAGACTTCTAGGGCTAAGCGAAAGCACATACATAGACAAAATGATGACACACTTTACGATGGAAAACTCCAAGAAATGGGGTGTTCGGATGACTAAAGGAACTGTGTAGAACTAATCGCAATCTCCTTCAACGGACATTGAAACTAACCAAATGATATGCTTCATGGATTAGTTCTATCATGTATTCGATGTTATGTACTAGACCTGATGCCTTGTATGCTTTAAGCATGGCTTGTTGGATTGCAGTTAGGGGTGCAAACGTGCCGAGCCGAGCTCAAGCTTGACTAGGCTTGAGCTTGATTAACTTATGAGAGCTCGGCTCGATTCGAGCTTTGTTTTCAATGCTCGAGCTCGGCTTGTTTGTATTTTCTCAAGCTCGAGCTCGGCTTGTTTATTATCTATTAATTAATATATTAAATAAAAATAATATAAATAATAGACTTTTTAGGTTCGCAAGCTCGATAAGTGAAGCTCGGGCTCGAGCTCGGCTTGTAAATAAGTTTGAATAAGCTCGGCTTGACTCAGCTCGTTTACACTAAGGCTCGATGAGCCTAACAAGCTTCACATGCGAGGCTCGAGCTCGGGCTCGATAAACAAACGAGTTTTATTTAGGCTCAAGCTCAGCTCGGGCCCGATAAGGCTCGGCTCATTTTGAGCTTTTTCTCGAGCCATTCTTGAGTAGCTCGCGAGCCGCTCGGCTCGTTTGCACCTCTAATTGCAGTAAAGAACATTCTGAAGTACTTGAGAATAACTAAAGATATGATCTTAATATTTGGATGGGTGGAAGAAGAGCGCCTTGTAAGATGGTACACTGAATCTGAGTATATAGCCGCATTAGATGCTAGTTTTCAAAGTGACCGAAATGACTCTCGCTCACAATCAGGCTTGTATTTCTTCTAAATAGAAGATCTATCTCATGAAAAAGCTCCAAGCCGAGTGTGGTGCTAGACTCAACCATCGAATCTGCGTATATAGCCGCATCAGATGCTGCAAATAAAACTGGCTGTATAAAGAAATTCATAACCGACCTCAATGTGGTTCCAAGCATTTGGAAACCCATCAAGATATTTTGTGATAACACATCTGCTATTACTCAAGCAAAAGTGTCCGTATCTCATAGACCACAAAAGGTTTTAACATGAACGCAACATATGGTCTAAACAGGTATAACATCACAACTTGTTTTACATATATCTAATAATATACATTAGGGACAGAGTAAATTGCACAAAATATCCTTTATGTTTACTCAAACTTGCAGGTTTCAGCCTTAATGTTTAAAAGTTGCTAAAAACAGTCTTTATGTTTATTTTTTTGCGGATTTAATCCTTTACAGCTAACCACGTTATTTTCTTCAGTTAAGTTCCCTCACATGCATAACATGTGAGGGTATATTGTCATTTTGGTTGATCTTCCACCCACTTCAATTATAAAAAAAAAAAAAGAATACTTAAGTTTTAACCTAGTTTAAACAAAGTTTGGTAAAACGTACGCGACTACAGAGGAGCACGATTACCGTTTGATAGTGTTTAAGTCTAACTTCGGCGTCCTAAGCGTCACCAGTTGCTGGATCCGACTACTGAACACGGTGTTACGAAGTTCTCTGATTTGACGGCATCGGAGTTCCGTGAGAAGTATCTGGGGTTGAAGAGTCGTTTGTCGTTTCCGTCTGATACGAATAAGACGCCGATTCTTCCAACTGATGATAATCCTGAATAGTTTGATTGGCATGATCAAAATCTGTGTTAATTTTTACAGCTTAGTAGGCTAGCTTAACAAGATTCCTATCTTAATTCCGGGTTCGCTGAATCCGGCGAAGTCGCCGGAGAAGAAGACCGGAAAAGAGGGTGTTGGTTTTTAAAAGTTTGGTTTTATTGCACATTAGTCCCTGCGGCTAGAATTTTTTTAAAATAGATTAAACCTTAAATATTCTTTTTTCTTATAATTGACATGGGTGTCAACCAAAATGACGAATATACCCTCACATGTTATGCAGGTGAGGGAACTTAACTGAAGAAAATAACGTGGTTAGCTGTAAAGGATTAAACCCGCAACAAAAATAAACTTAAAGCTGTTTTCAGCAACTTTTAAACATTAAGGCTGGAACCTGCAAATTGGAAACATAAAAGGATATTTTGTGCAATTACTCTAGGACAAACTAAAAGCGTGTAATTGACTATATTTATCTGATCTAGAACATCATCCGTATCAATTCTGCCTTTGACTTTTTATTTTTAAATACATAATAAACTATGTTGAATTTTTA
The DNA here is from genome assembly GCA_947069175.1 of Scalesia atractyloides. NCBI lineage: Eukaryota > Viridiplantae > Streptophyta > Magnoliopsida > Asterales > Asteraceae > Scalesia > Scalesia atractyloides. The sequence goes on along the minus strand of CAMTDV010000023.1, from coordinate 10,450,548 downwards.
ATTACTCAATAATGAGGTTGATTCAATTTTAAACTAATTTACTTCAAATGCAATTATCATTTGATATCTTACTTGTATATACTATTTCAAGAAACCAGCAAAAAACACCTATCAACTTATATATGTTGTGTATATATATATATATATATAATAAACAACTATAATCTAATAAATTGAAGATGAGTGGTAATTATGCTTTAATTAAAAAGCAAATTGATACCTTGTGCAAAGTAATTAAACTTTTAAGAAAACGATTATAAATCCTTATGAAGGAGGGTGTTGATTTCTAACCTGTGATTGATTATTATTCTTTCAATTTCGTGATACGAATTACATAGTTTTCGTCAACAAAAATTTTTTTAATAAAAGAGGGTAGAAAACTAATCCAGTTTTAAATTTCGATTTAAGACTCAAGTTAAACTAATTAATGGATAAGTAATAGTTTTTCAAGCACTCATTAAAAGGTTTGAAAGTTGCTCTAAAACACACCACCCATTAAATCTTTTGACTTTCTCTCTTCCTTATTGTCCGGACAAGAAGAAAACTGTAAAATGTATCTTGATGCTACCAAGAGGTGGGGTGTTCAAAATCTAAAAGGTGCATGTATAAGAGTATTTAGAAGTAGTATGTTTGCCGTTAAAAGAAGACATTTGATTGTACTAATATGATTATTCTGCCCCTGATATGTAATATTTACTGTCTAATTCTATTTTAAATACGTTTTTAACCCCGTTTATTTCATTTACTTAAAGACATTGTATATTTCATTTACTTAGCCCCATTTACTCATTTACTCTCTCCAACATATATATACAATATATCTAGTCCAATATTTATAAATAAATATGTCTCATTCTTTTATAATTAGCTTTAAAATATTAACAATATAGTTTTTGAGGTGCTTTACAACCGTGAAAACTAAAGACAATTTACTATGCATGAAATGTATTTTACTTGTGGATTGAAAAAAATAACCAAAAGTGAATTATTCTACTCATCATACAATGAATTTACACCAACAATATGGATCATACACTTTGCAATTTCCATTTCATTTTGAGTTGAAAGATTAAAAACAGTTCAAGAAATTCAGTATTTTCAAAACAAGAAAATGAAGATATATGCACATATATAAAAGTATTTTAAACAACATGAATCAAATGATCAAAATCTGTCCTACAAATTGGACAAGTTCTTCTATGAACCAACCAAAGATCAATACAATGGCTATGAAACACATGCTCACAGCTTGGAAATCTTTTGCATACCTCAAGATCTTTAAAATCATCCAAACATATTGAACAACTCAATGATTCTTCTTTGCTTCATTGATCTTATGATTAAAACATCGCAACGTTTGCAACTCCTCCGCGACAACCCGGAGGGCTTATGATCCACTTCATGCGCGTCAACTCTAAAAAGTTCTGATTTGGCAATGAACCCGATAACAGCATAAACTATCGTCAAGTAAAGGGTGACAATGGAGATTATGCAAAGGAGGGAGAGGGGTGGAGGAGGAAGCACCATTCTTGATAATGAGAAAGAAGGAATGGAAGTTGGTTGTGTTTGGAAAATAAATAACAAAGAAGGTGAGGAGTTGTTAATTAAAAGTATATAAAATTGGGTTTGACCTTATTTAAATATATTGGTTGGGTTGGAAGGCATCTGTTGACTTTGCTGAATGTTATCTTCAACTACAAATAATGGATGAACCTGCAGAGGACTATGTCAATCACTGAACACCAAATCACATTGATCATACATAATAATATTTTCTGTTATTATATAATCTAACAAGACATTTTCTTTAACTTATGCTTTAAAAAGGTTCCTTAATGCAGATTATAATTGTTAATCTTATAAAAACATAATATTTTAGCTTGTTATTAAATTACTGGTACTGTATGGACGAAAGGGCCCAGTTAAGTGATGTGATGTATGAACTGAAAGCTAGGTATAACACTTTTTGAGTTGTTGAGGTTATTGAAACATTTCATCAAACAGTTGGTGGCCAAGAAATCTAACTCTGGTCCACAAACTCAAGATCTACGTTTTTCTTAAACTTGCAGCAACATTCAATATACAACAATCATTGATAAATACAAAGAAAGTGACTGTAACAAGAGACTTGATTTCACAATCTTATTCAGGAAATTAAAGCATTAATTCCATCATTCTGGGTCACATCAAAATATGAAGAATTATTATGCTCGTGCAACACGAGTCATGCGGTTACAAAAAGAAGCAACAGATGATGAGAGCTGGTGTAACAAATCAAAAACTATGTTATCATCTGGTTTGGTATTTTGATTTCAGAAAACTTTATATCTTAGGCAAAAGAGTTGTGGGTTCCGAAGGCACGTCTGCACTCGCCTGCCAAAAACAAAAACAGATTTTGGTTTTAATAGTTTGCTCTCGTATTCTTTTAAAAGATTAGAATTTGCATCTTTTGTACCTCAAGATATCTAGTGAGCAACTTGGTGGTACTAAAATTGAACCCCTCAACCGATTCTCCTTTCTTACGAGACGCATGAAGTTGCTTTCTGACTTGGGATGCAAGTGACTGCAAACTCTTCTTATTAATAATCTTTATCTATTTTCAACAAAAAAATAAAACAAGCGTGTGTGCGTGTTACCTTTCCTAGTTCAACTCCCCATTGATCAAAAGAATTGATTCCCCAAATGAAACCTTCCACAGCAATTCTGTGCTCATACATAGCTAGTAACTGTTGAGACAGGAGGCAAATATTTTGTAAGATGATGTTAGCACCAGATGTGTAGATTTGACTAAACGTTATAATTTATAGTCTAGGGGAGGCAAAACTTGACACGACCCGCCAACCCAACCCGACACGAAAAAAACAGGTTTGGGTTGACCCGTATTAAAAACAAGTTGGATTCTGGTTGACTCATATAAAAACGGGTTGACCTGTTTAACTATTTAGAAAAAAACTTTTATATTTTATATTTTTGTTTTTTCCATTTCTATTTTACATGGTTAGTCATAATAATGTTAGTTTTGACACGTTATATAATTTACTTGTCACACTCATACTCTGCATTAAACATGTTATCAATAATCCGCTTAAAACCCAACACCTTGCTTATAAAATTGTTAACTTGTATTTACTCATTCGAAAATACGGGTTAAATAAGTCGGGTTTGGGTTGACCCACGTTTATATGTGTGTGGATTAGGGTTAAAATCTTTGACCCGGATAATAATATGAGTCGGGTTCAGGTTGAACATTTCAACCCACCAAGCCGACACAATTGACAATCTGACACCCCTAGTTTATACTGGTCAAACCTGTCCAATTCTATAAGCATCCAATGATGGAAGTAGAAGGCTAAGTGATGGCCTATTCCCAGTGAAGGTCTGTAGACGAGATTATATTAGTAATCATGAATCAAAAATTCATACACACGCAGAAATGTATATCATGAAGGTAATAATTAATCACCTTGTGAGGAACAAGATGAGATGCAACATTCTCACTTTGCAATTGTTCAGGGGTCTGGAAAGAAGATAAAATCATTAAAAAGATAATATTTTTATATTTTCCTTGAAGGTTATGCAATCAATTACGGATTACCTTCCCATAAGCAAGAGCATCAGGTTGTGCAAAAAAGTTGGACATGAGCTCATCATGGTTATTTACCACTTCATCTGCAAACCAAATTGTAAATCATAACGAATAACTGACGGGACAAGAAACGGAAGAAAATAAAAGATGAAAATAAAATAGAACCTTTAAGGTATACGGGTTGTTGACTTTTCAAGATACCAATAAAATCACAAGGAATAACACGCCCCTGAAAAAACTCCAAAATCAAGGTTGACAAAAGCTAAATTGCAAAAGAAAGAAACTGCAATCACGATACATACTTACCTGATGAATTAATTGGTAAAAACTGTGTTGACCGTTTGTTCCAGGTTCACCAAAATCGATTTCACCAGCTTCAAAAGGAAGGCGAACACCGTCTATGGATACTCCTTTCCCGTTACTCTCCATGCTAACCTGTACATTAAGTTTGAAGTACAAAATATTTTAAAAAATCTTTCAGAAAAGATAAAGAATAACGCAATGTAAGTGATAATTCACCTGTTGAATGTGTGGAGCAAGCTTTTCAAGAGCTTGAGTGTAAGGCAGGATAGCCTAGGGAAGAAAAAAAGATCATAAATCATGTTAATGAATTCAATCAAGAATAGGTAAACCGAGTGGGATTTTGTATATAGACAGTTAAAAACTCACTCTTGCGGGATATCCAAGAAAAGAGACATTCCATACGCTCAGTAAACCCAAAAGAACCTGAAAAATGTCAACGGATAAGACGTTTAGTAAGATAAACAATCACACAGATGAGAAAAAATGTAGAGGTGTAAATAATATATGCATACAGGGATATTGCTCTCGGAAGGAGCCGAGTGGAAATGTTGATCAATACTTCTAGCGCCTGCTAGGAATCTGTAAAAAAGTGAATTCATGTCAGTAAAAATAAATAGTGATGCCGTTGAGCGAGTAGATGAAGTTCATATGTTACTGTACTTTTCAATGACAGAAAAACCATATTGGAGAGATAAAGGTAGTACTCCAACAGCACTGCAAACTGAAATGGATAAAGACCCATCAGATGAATATTTTTTAAGAAAAATGGGTTTCTTTTCTTTATTATTTGAGTAAAAACGAATTATCTTACCGCTGTATCGGCCTCCTACCCAGTCCCAGAATGCAAAAGCGTTATTAGGATCAATCCCGAACTTCTCCACAAGCTGCATCAAATATATATTGAAAAAGGTAAAAACTATTGTTAAGCCAGATGATTCACCATCTAAGATAATTCTATCTTTAAATATTTTCTAATAAAACTTTGCACCTAGGCCTGTAAACGAATCGAAATTCATGAACTGTTCTGAACTTGTTCAGCGGGAAGTTCGTTTATGTTCGAACGAACATGAACACAACTTTTTGTTCATTTAATTAAACGAATGAACGTGAACACACATTTTATTCATTCATTTATGTTCGTGAACGTCCGTTTATGTTCGTTTATTTACATTTGTTTATGTTCGTTCATTTATGTTTGTTCGTTTATGTTCATTTCGATTTGAATACATAAGTAGTTATATTAATGTGAATATTAAACATAAAAGGAACTTTCTAATTACTTATATAAAAATAACTAATCGGTAATTGGGCTTTATAGTAATAAAAATGGGTTTTGCAATGGAATTTATTGTAATTAATCACTAATTTATTTCGTTTATGTTTAGTCAATTGTGTTCATTTATGTTCATTCGTGTTGTTTATTGTTTGTTAAACTATGTTCGTTTAGGTTTGTTTGTTAATGTTCGTTTACGTTCGTGAACTGTTCGTTTAGGTTTTAAACGAACGAACATAAACGAGCACGAACATGAACAAAAAAATGTGTTCTATTATATAATGGTGTTCGTTTTCGTGTTCGGGTAAAGTTAAATGAACGAACACGAACATGCCACTGTTAGTGTTCGTTCAGTTCATTTACAGGCCTATTTGCAGAATTAGTTACAAAATAAAATGCTCATACATCCATATAATTTTATAAATGAAGGATTTATGACAAACAAACATAACAGAAACCACAAAAAGACATGCAAAGTGAGCAAAACAAATCAAAAGAATGTACAAGAACAAACCTTAAGATTTGTGCTAACAGCAACCATGTGCTTTGAAACAGCTTGTGGCCTGAAAACAGCAAATAAAATGATCACGTTATATAAGAGAACAAGAAAAAGGTATGGATCTTTTAATTTATCTAGTATGAACATGATTTAAGATTTGTTGAAACATTGGCACATTGCTATAGGATCCAGAAATATTAATAGAAACATACCCTAAAGCAGATGAGATCCATTCCCTCAATGTCCGAGCATTCAGCATGGTCTCAGCTGTAGTGAAAGTCTTGGAAACTACAACAGCTGCATTGAATATTTGAATACAAAATATATCAGAAAATATGAAACAAGATATAGTGTTATGTTTGCTAAAATAAAAAGGAAATACAAGATACAGTAACGTAAAGTAGTATCACCTAAAGTGGTCTCGGGATCCAAGCCTGAAATATTTCTGGCAACATCTACTGGATCAACATTAGCTAGACTGCAAATATACCCAAACATTAGGAAGAAATAAGTAAGAATATGATGTTGTGGCATAAACCACATTTCAGGGAACATGCTTTTTTGGGAAGATCTGATGCGAAATCATGAAATAAAACTCAGTATAAATACGTTCATGGAAGCAAGCAGCAAAAAGATAGTTTTTTTTTTCACATCGGAGTTTCAAAACCAATGAATAAAAGTGTAGGCAGTTTCTTTTCATGGGCTTCAACATTAGACTATGCCAAGCTTGTCCTAACGCTTTATGAATTCACAAGTGTAAAGTATTACTCAAATTCTTTTTTAATGGGTCTAACCTTTACCCTACAGATCTACACATAGATAGCATACTTCAGAAACATCCATAAGATCACCCAAGTATTATTCATTTTTAACAGGTCTACACCATTTACACCAAAGATATATCATGTGGATAGCAAGTCTTTAGATACATTCACAAATTCAACTACATGTCCTTCCCCTAGAACTTCAATGCTGGCTATGACATTCATAACAAGTATATAACTGCATGTGTTGTCAGAATTAAAGTTCAGATTTGCTAATATACAGATACCATAGAAATTAAATGGTAAATTGGTGAACAGATACAAGTTCACAAACAGACAGATTCCATATCGGTATAAGCCTAACATGCTTATAATCTGAAATAGCGATATAAAACCAGTAATTAAATAAGCAATCAAAGATAAGAACACATTTACTTCATCACAAAGCACACAATTTGTTTTCTTTTCCATTTATAAAGTTTGTCGTGGTATCGTCCTCTTTACCCCCCCCCCCCCCAAAAAAAAAGAACACGATATGTATGCTTACAAGCGAAGCTGCCGTCCTCCTGCTAATTTACTAGCCTCTGCATCTGCAAGTTCCCAATTTTTTCTTTATAATAAGAACTTTTTTATTCAATTAAGCCCACTAAAATAAGAGATTTGGTTAATATCTGACTGAAATATGGAATTAAGAAAGCTACCTGTTTGAAGAGCAGTGTGCACAAACAATGGGCCAAGAAAGCTTCCACCAATACCAATAGCAATTACATTTGTCAATGCTTTCCCTGTGGCCCCAACCTAACAAAGGTTGAATGTTACACAAACAGTACAGTATTATATATTTACATATATTATATTTTTAACAAAAACAGCTTATAAAAATGGATAACTACCCATGAACCATTGCGAACTTTATCCGAGAATTCTTTTATTTTATCAAGAACTTGCCAAACATCTGGTACCACATTCTTTCCATCACTGTTTATCGTAGCATCCTTTGAAGCACGAAGAGCTACGTGAAGCACAGACCTGTTCTCCGTGCTGTTTATCTAAAGTACATACAAGAAAATTAAGACCTGAATCAGCTATCATCCTAAACAATTTTATAAAAACACAAGCCACTCCATGAGTGTTACACCCGAATAGATTAAAATTCATAGCTTTACTTACATGCTCCCCATTGAACATACTATTAATCTTTTGTTTAAGATGTGCTTCCTGCATTAAAAAATACCATTTTTCAACAATTTAATTCAATGATAATGTTATTATATGATCCTCAGCCGAAACAAAATAAGGCTAATCTACCTCAGCAAGTTTAAAGAGCTTAGAAACAGTATCGACAGTGGCTCTCTGTCTAGAATAATCGAAGAATATCCCATCAAACTCGCTGCATAAAACCAAATGAAAAAAGAATCACTCATCACTCTCTTAACCTAAACATAAAACTTCAAAAAATAAAATAAAAAATAATAATAATAATAATAATAATAATAATAATAATAATAATAATCAAACATTTGGCACTAGTTCATAAGAGAGTTTAAACAAAAAATCATACAGCATCATTGACTTGCATCTGTCAGTATCAGTCATCAAATCACGCAAATGCGTTTTATCAATTTCCCCAACATGAGCCTACAAGTAATAACATCAATTAACAATTGCAATTCAACACAAAAAACATGCAATTATTATTAGATTAAAATAAAATAAATAAACCTTGAGGTCTTTCCATGATGCAGTGTCTGAGATTAGAGTCGCCATCTGCAACGCAAACACAAAATCAAACCAATTCCAATTACAAAACCGCTAAAGAAAATTAAACGAACGGATGAAAGAACGATTGGAATGAACCGGTGACAATAGGAAGGATAAGGTAGAGAAAGATCAGATAAGTGAAATGGAATCAACTGGAGATAGATTAGGAGGATCGATTAGGAAGAAGAAGAAGAAGAAGACGAGGATTGAGAAAGGGGAAATGTGGGGGGGGGGGGGGGGGGGGGGGGGTATAAAACAGGTGGCGGTGCGTAGAGAATCGAATATGCGGTGGGTGGATCAGGCCTTTGTGTTTCTAAAATCAAAATAATAATAATAATAATAATAATAATAATAATAATAATAATAATAATAATAATATAATAATACTAGCAACTTCTATTTTCTCTAGGTTAGTTTTTAAATTAAAAAAAAAAAGAAAAAGAAAAGTATAACAACCACATAACATCTTTTTATACATTTTACGTTTACGTAAGTATATGTTTTGCACTCCTTTAGTGGTGTCGCCGACAATTTCGAAACCTAGGTCAAAGATCAAGTATTTAGAATCGTTTTGTTCAGTGATGAGACATAGATCGTGACGTAACACAAAGAGTTCATGTATGATGGTTTAGGTGGAGAGTGGTATTGTGTGATAAGAGTTTTTCAATTAGATTAAAAGACATTTTTATGGGGTTGTAATTTGACCGACTATGTTATATGGAATGGATTGTTACGCCACCGAAAAGACAAATGCACACAAAATAGAAGTAGCAAAAATGAGAATGTTGAGGTGGATGCGTGAATACACAAGGTTAGACCGAATAAAAAATAAAGTTTTTAGAAAAAAAATTATGAGTAGCTTAGTGTATCAGATAAGATAAGAGAAAGAAGGTTAAGATAATTTGAGTATGTGACGAAAAGCAACTAACAATACCCATTAGTAAAGTGAAAACCGTAACTATAAAAGAGAATAGAAACGAAGGTAGGCAACATCTAATAGAGTCGCAAGAGATATAATAAAATGGTATAAATCATTTTAAATATTATATTTTTGTTACTCATTTTTTAGAACCGGTTAACCAATTGTCATTAAGTTTGACCATAATGTGGTAACCACTTTATTCATTTCACGTCATTATTCGACTTAACTAATTTAATAATTAACTTAAACATTTTCAACGTGTCTTCTTATTATTTGTTCTATTTTACAAAACTTATTTTTTATTTTATGAAAACACTAAAAATTAACTAAATTAAACCCATTATTCGTTGCTTGTGATAACATGATGGTTGAGTGGATTAAATTGACATTTTATTTAATAGCAACATCTTCATCTAAGGGTGACTGAATGTCTTTTCTCATCATTTATGCCTATGGTTTACTAAAAAATATTATAGATGAATTATGGTAAATATAATCCACCAATTCGCACAACCCAAGTGAACAAATAAGGTGCATTTCCTTTAGAATTTTTTTTCTTGTTATGTATAACAATAAGAAGTTATGTTTTGTATTTTATTGTGGGGTTTCAATTTAATGATTTAGTGTAAATTAGTGTAAAGATCAAATACAAATAGATCTTAATATATAAATGGATCTTAATATGAGAAATGAAGGAATTTTTTTTTCATCTACTTAAACATGACGTTTAGTTGAAAAATGTAAAAAAAGAAAAATGTGTATTTACTTAGACATGACGTTTAGTTGTAAAATGTAAAAAAATGTGTATTTACTCTAGTAGAGTAATTATGTAATTACTCTACTAATGTAAATGCTGGATTTTTTTTTGTTATGAGATTAAAATACGTGTTTGATAAAATGAGAAAAAAATAAAAAATCTCTTCTTCCTTTTTCATATTAAGATCTATTTCTATGTTAAGACCTATTTCTATAGTAACCTTGCTATAATTATTTATACAATTAAAGTGTCATAAGTTTCAAAATCATGATTAAAAAGTAAAAATATCCAACTTTGTTCACATAGACTTGAGAGGGTAGGTGGAAGTCCCATTGTTTAAAAAAAATAGAACACACTAAATACGTTTAATCAAGATTCAAGAATAACTTTAATCTCGATTTCGACTTTCAAATTTGAGCAAGAACAGAAGTTCATAGTTTAGATGTTCAACAAAACAATTCATTTCTTCTCTATAATTAATCAAATATTGTATGTGAGAAGGTTTCACTATTCAATTTTTGAACGTTTTGATTGGTTGGTGAAATTTGTAGACCAACTGATAGATGTCATTTGGCATTCACTATTTGTTTTTTTATGTTTTTGGTTTATATATACAAGTCTTAAAGCTATGTGTACAACCCTTTATTGCATATGAATATTTATGTTTTTTTCCCTTTGAGTATTTCTAAAAGTAAAAATCTTCCTTAGAGTATAAGTATAAGTATCATAGAACTATTATGGTTTACTTTTAGTTTTAATAAACCATATACTTTATAAATTTGTGTAACTATTATTAGTATTTTTATAAATTCAAATCCAATTGACTTGCGAGTTAAGACCCCGCAACGCACATGTGTTATTCAACGTTTTTACATCTAATATTTGTTCGGTTTAACGGTACCGCCGCAACGCGCTTCACTTTTTTTCATAAGATTTTTCGTTTTACGTTTTAGTATAAATTTTGCGATTCAATATTTTTACGTCTATTTTTTTATTCGGTATAATGGTCTCTCCGTAACGCACGGGTTCTACGTACCACCAGTTGATATCAAGTTGCAACCTTTCATTGTCGAAGAATAATATTCTTTCATTTGGGAGTGGTCAGGTCAGTGGAGTACATAAGCCACTAACCAAGTAACCATACATCATATTTGATTGGGCTCAAGCAATGGCTGCAATCTCCTAAGCCCAATGAAAATTGTAACACACAATTATAAATTTAGAGGCCAAGAAAAACGGGGGCCCAAAACAGTTTTGTGTATTCTTTTGGGTGTCAGCAGGTCAACAAAATTTTGAATTTCGTATACAACTGCAATACATTCAATACACCTGATCATACACACAAAAACAATTGCACACCCAAATAACCTTAAATCACCAAACCTTATCACACCAATCTACAACATAGAAGCTACCACTAGCGAAACAACAATAACGAAACCAGCACCGATTTTATCCAAGCTAGCGGCATTCTTAGATGCATTGACCCGAGCAATAGGAGAGTCACGAGGGGTGGTGGAACTGGGAGGAGTTGTTGCGGTCGATGAGTTGGTCTGAGGTGTGGTTGCACCACTGGTAGAAGGAGCATCCGCGGTGGACTTATGGTGGGAGTTGGTGCATTCGTAAGACCACCCTAAACATTATTTTTTACAATACAAGTTACAAATTTGTTCTAGGCAATATATAACTTGCAACCAAAATTGTAGAGTCATAGTAATAAATATGCATACTTACCTGACTACCCGCGAGTTTGGCGTCGTATATCGGTGTCAAGTCGACATTATAGATCCGAAAGCCCGCTCTGAGGGTTTCCCAGGCTTCAAATCCTCGTCATATAATGCAAACAGATAGGTGTCGATGGATTTCCCGGGCATCAATGGAGTTCCAACCATGGACCTAAGATGAGCTACTAAGTTGCCATTGTAAGCCTTGGCGTTTTCAACGGTTGCACCGGCCTCATCATCACCACCTTTGTATGGCCAACCTGTTTCCGCGACCACAATCTCAACATCACTAAATGCCATGGCGTTCAACGCCGCTCTGACTGCATCCACCTGCATGTCACCCACCGATGACTTTTGTTAGGGTATTTAACATTTAGAAAGGTGTTAAACCAGTCATGTTTGTGGGTTAGCGGGTCACGACACAACCTGAAAATTGTGTCAGGCACTTGAACCCGACCATGACGTGAGTTTCTTGGGCTGTCACAAATTTAGCCCAACTAACCCGAAATTTTATTTTCTTTTATATGTTTAATACTATAGTATTACTCTGAACTCATAACTTTAAAACAAAAAATTACAAATATATATAAATAATTATGTTTAAACTATAAAATTTGATAATTGTTTCTATTTGATTTTTTTAATTTCAATTTGACATAAATTAACCAATCTATTTCACTGGATAAAACACATTTAAAAACATGAATATAAAATTCATTAACTAATCAGATTAACCCAAACACGAGCTATTTAGCTAAACCCGTCCAGAGGTTTGATCCAAGACCAACCGACCCGCTTTAAACCCAATTATTGTACTGCATATATTTAATAATTAAATAACAGTAAATAAAAATCGTAGTACAAAACAAAGAATCAATTATTTGAAAGGAACACAAAAAAAGATCCGTTGCGTACACGCGATGGTCGTAATTCCATTTTCTGGTCACACCAAAATAAAAGGAAAATCATTTTTTTTTAAACAAAACGAATGACAGGACACGCACATCCACTTGGACTGTACATGTGACATGCACGTTGCAACTTAATTACCTGACGCACGTTCTAGCGAATATCTTGCCGATTTCAAATAATAATATATATATATATATATATATATATATATATATATATATATATATATATCAAAACACTAAAGATGCTAAACGTGTGCCGAACAATTAAAACTTAAAAAACTCACCTGAGCATCAAACATATTCATATACTTCACATTAGTACCGGAATCCGGCCGGCCAGCGTTCGGCTGAAACAAACAAAACGCTAACGTTTCCGGTCTCGGATCAGTCTGGTAAGCGAAAAACGGGTACGGGTTAATCATAAACGGGGACCCACTTTCTTTATTAAACTCTAATAACCCCTTCAACAAATCCACCACACCCGGGTCAAACCTTCCGGCTGACGGCGGCTCCGACTGCCCCAACACCGACATTGAATGCACCGTCGAAACCTTAATCTTCCCGCCCAATGACAACTCATCAAGTGCACTTTGCATGTTCTTCATCGCCGGCAACAGTTGGGTTTTAAGTTCCGGTGTACCGTACTGTAAAACCTCGTTTCCGACGTTAATTAAAATGATCTTACTAGCGGGGTAATATGGTAATACGTTGGAGCTGATCCAGGTTTTAGCGAAGGTGACGTCAGCAGCCATGGATGGAATGTCGGCGTTGGCGGCGCCGATGGTGATTCCGATGTTGGTGTTGGCTAGGGCTTTGATGATTGATGGGTCGGCGCCGTAGAGTCTGACTTTTCCGATTGAGGTGGTTTGGAGGAGCTTTGCGGTGGCGGATGGTGGTGGGAGGTTGTCTGCCACCAGGCCGTAGTTTACTCCGATGTATGGTTGTGATCCTGAGTTATAAAAAATAATAATATTATAATAATATAATATAGGATATATGTAAAGATAATTGGTTTGTGTTGGAGAACTTACTGGCGATGATGGCGGCGTGGAGGAGGAGGAAGAAGGCGGCGACGGTGGTGGAAGGAGGAGACGCCATGATTGGGTTGGGAGTTACGTGGCAAATGGTTCACGTGTGTGTGTTTTTGGACAACATTTAAAATGGGGTTTACTTAAGGCTACGTTCGGTGAAATATACTAAAAGGTTTTGTTTGGTTTCGTATCACAATTCAAAATTATATTTCTTTTATTATATATATATTTTTAAAATAAACTTATTTCTTGTCTAGATAGTTTGGTTTATTTGCCATAGCCTTGTTGATTGTGGTTTCGACGTTTAGTAGACATTGGTGATTGGTATTTATAAAGTGACCCCTAAGTTCAAAAATCTGTATTGAAGAGATTAATTGGGTTAGATGGTGTAATTTTGATGTAAGATATGTAATAACTTACTGTTTCTCGTTTATGTTCGTGTTTGTTAGGGACTTCCAGCGCCTAGCTGGCCCTGTTTTTTGGCAATAAAATTTTGTCGTTGGTTGTTCAAAAAAAAGTTTAAAAATCTTTTAAGTGTAGGATGATTTGACGATAATTATGCTTTCCAAAAAATATAATTAACTTAAGCTATCAATTCATATATATATATATAGTATTAATTCATAACATTCGGATGAACAGCGCTCGGTCAACTTTCTTTGACTATTTTTCCTTTATTACAACACCTGTATGCAAATAGGTTTCCCCTTCGTAACCGTAACCCTAATCAAACCGTCTCACACTGATTTCCTTCTTTACACACCATCGTCTTCTTCATCCCTAAGTCTTTTCCACGTTCAACGGGTATTCTTTTTGATATTGCACCCTTCCCTATTCCTGTTGCACTGCACCAAGCGAAACAAAGAGATACTTCATCATCTTCGCTATTGTAGAAGCTCGGATTGGTGTTGATTTTGACCACGCGAATCATGGAGCTTTTGACTTTGCGACACACCTCAGCTACAACCCTGTCCTAGGTTAGTTTTCCGTCTTTTTTCCCTAATTTTGTGATAATACAATCGGTGTGATTAGAATTCTAATGAGTTACTTTCCATCTATGTGGTAACTTGTTATGGAATAATTTGGAGCAATCTCTTTTATCAAAGGAGTTTATTATTTAACATAGTCAGGGATGAGTAGAAAGAGTTGTATAACATAGAATGCATATGCACTATGAAGTTGATTTTTCAAGTTAAAAGATTATAGTTGTGTTAATCTTCCAAGTTGATTTTTTCTTGTTAGAGGAACTTATCTGACAAAAAAAAATTGATTTGGGTTGCCCCGTGTGCACTAATTTCGGTTTAACTCAATAGAATTGGATCATTTTACTTAGCTTCTAAGTTTTAAGCATTGTATATTATATAAATAAATTACGCTATGTTATAAGGTAAAAAAGAATCGAACATATATAAGCCTTTTGCCTTCGGACACATGAAAATAACATGTTTTAGAATAAGTTGTTTTATAGCTTATTATGAAACTCAGATATATTGACTTGTTTTATGTCTTTAAGTTTATAGCCTGTAGAATCGTAGTGTACATATAATGTTGAATACTTCACCACGAAATACACAAAATAAAGAAAGTGAACATATGTGTCTAAACTAATTTATATGTATATCCAGAAGAGTAGAGGCTTGTCCTTCTTGACAGAAAGGTTAGGTATTTCGTAAAATATTAGGAAAAAAACAACAGAAAGTAAGGGGAATACATCCTTACCAAGTTGTCCTAATTGAATTAATAATAAAAAATGTAATTTACCTTTTGGAATTCATACTAAACTTTTTGACTTTTATTATTGTGTTTAAAGCTATGTTTTTGTTTCTTTCTTGCGCAACTCCACTTTCATTTCCCTCCTTTTAATTGTTGGCTTTAGTGGAACTTTTTTGTAAACCAAATTTTGGTAGAACGGGTTTAAAATTTTTAGGTTAGAAGGTTTAAATTTTTGGTTGAACACTCATACCAGTAGTAGTATGAATATTTAAAATAAGCTATAAATTTTTAGAAGAAAAATGACTACTTTAACATCTAAAAATAATGAACTTTTTAAGGCATTACCTATTTTCTGGTACGTTATCTATTCTCTTACACGTGAAAATTTTGACTTTATCAATTACTGGAACTTGTTGTGTATATAAAGAATATGTTGGTTGATCAATATACATGATTATTTGATTAGTTTCTATCCACATTGTTTCATATATATATATATATATTGCATAAAGTGACTTTCAATTAATTGTTTGATTTGCATTTAATTCATCTTTATTTTATTAGTTATAATATAATTAAACCTAAATCGACCTATCTAGATTAGATTGTTTGAAATTAATTTAGCTATCATATTAAATTATTAAATTGTAAACAATATTCAAGTTGCTATATATGGACTCTAAAAAGAGAAAGGGAAAAAGAGAAAGTTGGACAAAAGAAATGGTATTATAATTATGTAGGTTCTTAAACAAATATATCACGAAGCATGGTCGAACTTCCCCATTTAGATGGGTTTCTCTTCGGCCAGAGTTTGAAAAGATTATAAATCATAAATTCGTCAATGACAAAGCTATGAAGAACAAGTATGATGGTATGAGAAAAGAGTACAACTTTTGGAAGTCACTTAAGAACGGAGAGACCGGTCTAGTTATGTCCATTTTGGTCGTTTAGTATTATGTTCTTTTAGTTATGTCCATTTCGGTTATTTTGTACATTTTATTAAAAGCTCCAGCTAATCTGCCAAACACTTAAATATATCTAAAAAGCTACAGTTATCAGCTTCCAACACCAACTACCAGCTTCCAGCCATCAGCTACTTTTTTCAAACATATCCTACGTGGTCCATGTCATGTATTGCATATATATATATATATATATATATATATATATATATATATATATATATATTTAAAACAAAATAAATTATTGACTTTATTTGAAAGTGGTATTTATTAAAAAGTCATTTGTTCTTATAAAAACATACTGAAAAATACTATATAATATTTTATTTTTTATAAAATCATTTTCATATATTTTATTTTATTAAATACTATTGTCAACTATTTGTTCCTAAGCATCTAGCACACTTGGTTTGTCAACTACCACTACTAACCAGCCACTTGTAGTCTTGTACAGACCATCAAGGGAATTATGTTCCAATAACGCTATTAAAACTTAGTACAAGTGTGTAATATAAGAGATTTAAAAAATTATATATTAAAAACCTTTAAAACCTAGATGTTATTGTTCAAGTGTATAAAACAACACAATAGAACATGGAGCTTGAAACAATACATTAAGTTGCAAGCTTTCTTCAAATAAAAAACACCACCACATGTCGCTTCATGTATACATCAAATACGTAATAACGGTACTATTAGTCCTTTAAATCCTTGACAGTCGTTGTGTCCTCACAAGAAAGGGCGTAGCTTAGTGGGGGGGGGGGGACCCCTGAACTTTTCGCTCAGTAGTGTTCGACATGTAATTTTTGTATAGAATTTTTTAGGTATATACGTTTTTGTTTTATAATTTTTAAGGTATATTTTAGGTTCGGTGACTTCCGACCCCCGACCGGAAATCTCAAGCTTCGCCACTGACCACCAGAGCAGACCTCTCTAGCATAACACACGGTTGGACGAAAACCCGGTTGGGCTCGGGAATCGAACTGACAACTTCACACAAGGCATAGTCCAAATCCTTTATTGCCTATATCTACCCCAATATGACACAAGTGAGATTTGAACTTGAGTCTCCGTTAGAAAGCCCAAGTCTCCTACCACTAGGGCACAAGTGAGGGGTAATTTATAAGTCATTATCTGGACATTTAAATAACTTTTATTTATTTAAATTCGATTATAGATTCTATGTAATTAATTAATTTGATTGAATTAAATTTCAAAAATCAATTAACTAAATAATAGAGGCAATTTCATATATACCCCTACCAACTTATAAAATATCATATACACCCATGCAAAATTAAAAATTGTAAACAATAAATCTAAGCTTAAAATGTGTTACATAAAAATATGAAGTTAAAAGATGAGCATATATGAAAACTTAAAGTTAAAAAAATAAGGGTAGAATGATTATTTGTTAGATTTTTTTAATAAATTGGGTATATTTGATATTTTATGTCACACCCCGACCCGCAGCGGAAAAAGGTGATCGGGGTATGATTGGGTTTTCATCAAAGCTCGTGACATTTACTATAGAGTTTCATATTTAATATTTCTTTTTAAAGGAAAACATTACAATCAATCATACTAGTACAACATGTTCTATACATCTTTCAAGACTTCATTATTTTTCTTCTAAGGCAATTTCCTATGTGTTCCTTGCTTCAACATGTCCACCTGTATTATGTGTAAAAATGGTTTTTGGGTCAACAAAAAGTTGGCGAGTGAATCCTATGAAAACATTTAAACGTGTTCATTGTATTGATTATAAAATAAAGTGCATAACCACATATGAGTAAACGTAAATGTAAATTTAATCACAAAACACATAATATTAATTATTGCACACATATACACCAGATGAATGATTTTGAGGCACGCGTTGTTCAACTCGTCTCCTACGAGGAACTGATGGGCCTAAATGAATGATTTTGAGGCACGCGTTGTTCAACGAACTGATGGGCCTAATGAATGATTTTGAGGCACGCGTTGTTCAACTCGTCTCCCATGAGGAACTGATGGGCCTAATGAATAATTTGCACACAACTTGACAATATGTAATACATCACAACAAACAATATTTTCATTCTAAGTTTAGATCATATAATGGTAATGGCACGAGTTTGAATAAGCGAATTAATTTAAGTGACACATGATACACCCCAAAACATGAATAAAAATGGGAATTTGTAAGAATTCACTCACAGTGGGTGCGTTTCTTTGATTGATGATGAATGCACGAAATTGGGATTTAACCACGAGAGAAACTAACCTAAATAATAACATAATGGTTTGGTAAATAAATGGATTTTATTTGAGATTAATAATTTTAATTCATAACCTTAATAGGATTTCTAGATTTATTTTTGTGAGTTTAAGGACATTTTCTAACTTTAAAAATATTATTTTTAAGTATTTTTAAATAATTTTCTGATTAAATAAATAAAAAAAATGTTGACCGTTGACTTTGACCATTGACTTTGACCGTTGACCGGTCTGAATGTGTTTATTATGTGCGCTGAGTGATGTTCGAACTCGTGACCTCCCGTATACGTGCACGCAACTCTACCAACTGAGCTATGTGTCTAACCCGAAATATTTCTGATTTTAATTATATTTATATACTATTTAGATTATACCGAATTTTATTTAATTAAAAAGGTTTTTAATCCACTCGAACAGGCATGCCTGTTTAACACTCGAACCCGCGACCTTCTTGTTGTGTTGCACCCAGCCCAACCAACTGGGCTGGGTGTCTAACCCGATATATATTGAAATTTTATTATACTTAACATCTTACAGCGAGTTAATATGTTTTCGGTTTTAAAAAGAACATTTTTATTTCAGAGGATAGGGTCGTGTCAAGGATCGAACTCGAGGCGCATGCTTTGTAATTTGCACACAGTCACTGGACTGTGTGTCTAACCTGGTATATTTACCGATTTTAAATTCCTTTAAACACATTTCAACTTCATCTTCTTCAATCGACTTAATACCCAGAAACATAACTCGACTGTTTAATCAAATCTTATTGAATTAATTGTTTGATTATTACTGCTAACGGAAATAATTAAAACAGAAGAGGATTTAAGGATGTTGTACCGCACAGGTGTGATCTCCGATGAAGTTCCGGTGACTGAAAGAAATTCCGGCAAGTGTAACTTGCGACAGAGGATCTACAGGAAGTTTGAGGTGAGTGTGGGTGACGTCTGTCTGAGCTCTAGAAGTCCTATTTTAGAGTAAGGTAATAAGGGAATGGATTCTTCGGTTTTCCGGCGAGATTCCGTTAAATGCAGATCTTCCGACAAGTGTTTTCTGGTGAACAGAGAGTTGCGAGGAGGTTTAAGAGTGTGTATGTGCAATTCTAAAGAGTTATAGAGCTCCTATTTATAGATGAGGAGGTCGCACAATTAAATCTTCGATTTCGGTCAGAATTGAGTTATGGTAGATTGATTGATTGCATAGCTAATTGAACGTATTTTGACTCGATTTGAGTCTTGGGTCAAGACTGGAAACATTTTCATCGGTTATTTGCGAAGAATTCGCAATCTTGGTGATTGCTGCAGGTTACAGCCGTTACTGAGCGGAACTTTTGAATTCAGATCAAGAAGTTAAGGACTACATAAATGATTATTTGATTAAATCATTTCAGATATGGAGAGGTGGTGTAGAGGTTTGTTGTGCGTTTGTTAATCCGGGCGACCCGGGTTCGAAACCCGGCGTCCCCTTTTATTTTTTTATTCCTTATTTATATTAATTTTCAATTATAGATTTTAAATTCTAATATATTTATTAATTATGTATTGTTTAAAATTAGTTTGAGCCATAAACATGCAACGAAAATTTTAACTGGATGTTCGATTAATAAACGAAGCGGGTTTAGAAAACCCGTTTTTCGACAGATGTTACATTTTAACTATTTTGTAAGGGCATATATGATATTTTGAGTTTTTGTTGGGTATATATGAAATTTTACAAGTTTTTAGGAGGATATATGAAATTAATCCTAAATAATAGGGTTGTAGGTATCTCACGCTTTGCGGCGGGGAGCATTTGTTGTGTAGAAGTGTTTAGCAGTACGTTCAATAGTTAGCGGTGTAAGTTGTTACAAACCGTTACTACATTAGAAGAGAAAATGTTATTTTATACAAACTATTACTATATTAAGATAAGCATGGTGTTGTATAAATTCGTTAGTTATTTTGGACCATTTATATATTAGTATTCACCCCATAAAAACATAACGTTGAAAAGAGAAATAAAAAAGTTTACGTCGTAACAGTGGTTAATGAGTAAAATATGAATTTTTAATTCAATATAAGTAGAAATGGGAATTCGGATGTAAAAGGGTTATTTAAAAATAAACAATATTTTAAGATTTAAGTGATTTTTAGCTAACTTCTATATATAAGTTGTAGACCCCATTTTACTAAATTTTTTCTAACATGTTTAAATTTTAATCAACTTTATTTAGTTATTGTCCATTAAAATTCTACCAACTTATTTAAAGAGAATGACAAGAAAAGGGATGTATTAGGTAAATATGTTTAACTGTATAATATATAATGATAATTTAAAGTTTTAGTCAATATTTTAAAAACAATTTTATAAGTTTACTAAAGTTCAAGGTTGACTTAAAAAAGAATTTCTTTCTAGAAGCTATTTAAATATTAAAAAAAGCAGCAAAATAAAAAAAAGAAGAAAAACCGCAGGCAGCACAAGTTAGCAAAGCTAGCGGGTAGGATAATTACGATTATAAACCATAAAATTAGTTTTTCTAATAAATAAATATATGTTACAAAAAATATCACCACATGATTATTATGTATTCTTTGGTGGTTTAGTGTATGACCCTGAATGCCCTTTAACATGGAAAAGCAGCCTCAACATTGCATTGTTTGCACACAATCTAACATCAACAACCATTATCGAAAACCGGTGTGTTGTTCACTAAGCCCGAAATCTAGAGAATTTCTTTGTCCCTCTAAACCGATTCACTAAAACCCTAAATCGATATTTGGCAATACCATCTAAACCATTGTATTCGTAATTTCCTATGTAGCGCATAAACACTAAAAACACTCTTATTAGGGTAATTGATAGTATTTATGAACAAATAAAAATTACATAGATCCTTTTTTTATTGGTCGAATCTAATTGACGGATTTTATTGGATTTTAAAATACATAATTGACATCATGAAAAGTAAATTAGACAACTAAATAGACGTGTGAATTAATGAAATCAAGATACACATTTTACAACTGAAATTGAAAATAAAATGTATCTAGGAAAAATTAGGGGATAATAAAGGAATTTGATTTCGAGAGACAAACCTTAATCACATCTTCATCCCTATCTTGTAGGTTAACTCTAAACCGATCAAAAGTTATATGTTTTAAGCTGTATCTTTTTCTAGCAATTTTGTTTTTATTCGATTGACCCATATACAAATTTGATAACTCATGGATCATCTTCATATCATTATCACATTATAAATCTAAACAATCTAGACATGTGACAGTTTTGATTTTATGAACGAGTTGATTCATGTGTATTTTAGTTTTAGTCGATCGAATACGTAAAAACATTTAGCTAAAAGGTAACAAAGTCAGCTGGGTAACTAGGTAGGTCCGATAGTTCAAATAACACTAAATTGTAGTTTTAAATTATTTCTTCCTATGTTAATGCAATAGAGTAAATTTCTTAACCCAATTTAGTAAGCATTTTAAAAGAATAATGCAAAGAGACGACTTAAGTTTGATTCCCAGTTGTTTTAATCATGTGTGATCTGATGTTCATAGAGATATACAATATAATTGTTTATAAAAAGCTTTTGTACATGTGTTTATAAATTATTTATCAATTATCTCTTTAGTGCCTTATTTAACATGGTTATTTTATCAATTTTAGCTATTATTAGGCTTATGTATTTAGGTGAGAAGTTTACGGTTTATTTGGGGTTGTTCAAATAGCTTAGAGCTCACAACTTGCTGGCTCACACAAACTAGATCATTAAAATCTCAAGCAACTTTGACTTTAGCTTGCTGGCATAACCACCGAATTTAATGTCGTTATTAAAAACAAGACTTGGGAGTTAGTACCGTGGGATCCTAACGTGCATGTGATACGTAGTATGTGACTTTTTCGTCATAAATTTAGATCAGCTGACACTTAGAACGTTACAAGGCATAATTAGTTTATGATGGACGCACTCAACAAATTGGGGTGGACTGCGGAGAAACATTTAGTCGAGTGGTTTAACCGGCTACTATTCGAACAATTTTATCTCTCGCATTATATTGTAATTTAAATGAAATGGTTTATATGTACCAACCTATGGGGTTCTGCCATCGTGACTTTCTAGATCACACGTGCTTGCTTAAAAAGTTTCTCTATTGTTTAAAGCAAGCACCTCGTGCTTGGTATCAACGACATACGGATTCATCACTAACATTGGTTTTCAACAGAGTCGATGTGATAACTCCCTTTTCACTTACCATCATGGACGTGACGTACACCGCTTATTTACTTCTTTACATTGATGGCATCATCCTTACCACCTCTAGTGATTCTCTTCAGGGTCGTCTTTTGTCTCGACTAGGGGATGAGTTTGCTATAAAAGATCTTGTCCCACTTAGTTATTTTTTGGGGATCGATGTTGCTAGACAAGGTAACTTGATATTTCTTTTTCAACATGCTTATGCTAAAGATATTATAGAAAGCACGGGCATGAGTTCTTGTAAATCTGTGGCTACCCCGGTGGACTCTAAGCCGAAACTTAATGCTGCTTCGAATCCACCTTTCGTCGATCCCACTTTATACCGCAGTCTTGCAAGGGCTCTTCAGTATTTTACTTTCACCAGACCGGATATATGTTATGCGCTTCAACAAGTGTGCATTCATATGCACTCGCCAAAGATTGATCGCTAGAATGCGTTAAAGCGGATAATACGGTATAGGAATGCACACCTATTGACTCGTATTAGGCTATGTGTTACGGGGATTGGTTGGGGCTTCAAGGGAGCCACATCATCGGGGCGCTCCTCGCGAACACCACTACAGGTGGGCGTTGTCAAGGGTGCGGGGCTAGGGCTTGAGGCATATCGCGAGCTTGAGCAAGGAGAAAAAGAGATGTTTCATTGCATGGGAAGCGTGAAAAGAGGGGGGGGGTCAAAGTAGGTGATGATGGTTGTTTACGTGGCGTCTAGGTTGCTCCACTTTTTTTTTCAATAAAACCCTCCTACACATAGTCTAATTATTATCTCGCGCCTAAATTAATGATAACCCAGACTTGAATTACTTGTTGTGCAACCATAGGTTTCTTTTCATGAGGACATTTTAAAGGGTGGTGTTCAAACTTCAAATCAAATGACAAAACAATTTGTTGTTTAATGGATTGTACGAGTTTTTAAGCACGTGTGTCAAAAACTTTGTCTTTTAAGTGTACATTGCTCGAGTTTGTTTCACATAGTGCAAACAGGTGTCTGCCCATTTATATCGTATGGCTATAATTATTTCCTTAAAAAACCATATAAAAATATTCATGTATTTTGAAACCAACAACAATAATTAAAAAGGCGGGCCATGATCATGCTAATGATTTGAGTCACAAAGCACAGTTTGATGACATAATGAAGAAAAGCATCTTTTCCATTCAATTCAATTCAATTGCAACAAAAAGCAAAAGAGAAAGCAAATTTCCTCCATTTCCTTAACTTAGTTGTTCATCTTTTATTTGAATAATTCATCACCGGCTCAATGCAAAAAAGAAAGGTTGGTATAATAAAGAAAAGGTTAGGCTAGAAATTATAAAATGAAATGTGGAAAATTTTGTTTTAAATGAAGATGTCAATAGATTATGGGATGGTAATGACGGTATTAGTATTCTATATTTCTGAGTTTGGATATAAGACAATTATCACCCATTATTCTTATGTTAATGACAATGGGTTGATGGTGGTTTTGGATAAAGATAAGGGGTTGTTTGACAACTTCTAAATGGTTAAGTACTTAACTAATAAGAGGTCTGAACCATTAAATGTTGAACCAGTAAGAGGTATTAACCATTAAGAGCCATATAATGCTTAACCATTCAGAGGCATGTCTGACCAATGCAGATTAGAGCTTTTAACCATTCAGACTTAGTATAATGCTTAACTATTCAGAGGCAAATGTCAGAATCATTTAGACATCTACTCGCAAAACAAACAGTCTGAACTATTAAGTGCTGAACCAGTATAGATATTTGAACCATTAAGAGGTAAACAAACAGGTCCTAAGGCTAAACGTACCCTCTTGTATGTTTCATGCAACCCTTATTAGAAAAAGTAGAGTCATAATGTGACTAATTTAGTAGGTGGAGAGATGGTAGTCCATTAGAAACTAGAGTGAGGCATTAAAGACCGTGGGCATTGGCGGACCCCCAATTTGGATTGGGGGAGGGAAGAGGGGGGGGGGGGGGTTTAAAATATTAGTGTAGGATTTAGATAAAAACCCCAATCGCGGCCCTTAAAATATTCAGTTAAATCCCCGATCGCCCCCTCACAAAAGAATCTTGGGTCTGCACCAGGGAGAAGGTGAAGACGTCTAGTGCAACAAAGACAGTGAGAGGGTTAAAGCTATGGCATTTTTGTAGATGAAAAGCAAGGTGAAGCTAAATTGGTTGGAATGGTCATTATGGTGTGAATTTGATTGATCACTAGAGTATAGTTGGGATCATTAAAGTGGAGTTTGTAATTTTGGATTTATAATATAATTCGTTTCGCCATTTAAAAAAAACTATAGAGGGGTACATTTAGCACAACCCTTATATATGGGCCAATAACGTACCCAAATATATTCATTATTGTAGATGTGTAGCTGTTACATTTTAAACAAAAAAGAAACACAATTGTTAGTCATTCACATATCAATTGAAATTTGCAAATACCAGTTTAGTCTTACAACAAACTTTCAATGCATTTTATCTACTTGTGTATCACAAGAAACACCAGCTTATAGTTTGCTTGCTTGTCTGCTCGATGCTTGCTTAGTCACGTGAGGATTGTTGATTGTCGATAGCCTCACATACAAAAAATAAAGTTGCAACCTCTGAAGTTTGAAGACGAAATAAATCACATATTATAGCCATTGGCGGACTTTGGCTCATTGGATGGGTTACATGACATAATCCGAATGACCCCAAAGAAATTTTAACACTGATCTCATGAAATTTGAACCGACCCATTTTAAAAAAATGAATGTGGATGATTGAAGATCAAACTTAACTATTAATTAATAAGCCCATAAAACTATTAAGTATTAAGCCATTTAACTTAACCCAAATAATTTTGATCCAAACCTAATAAAATAATTGTTTAGCCGGATTTGAAACAATTTCCCAGCAACAACTTGCCATTTGCTTGGATTTCTTCCCAATTCTTATTTCTTATATCAGTTTGGTTTTATCTTTTTGTTATGTGTCGCACGATTTGACACAGAAGGCAAACTGGGCCAGAAAAAAAATATATATATAACAACACACAACTAACCTCTAAAAATATCTAACCTCCATAAAAAATTACAAACGCACACAACAACAGCAAGCAGCCATGATTCGGCCCCTTTTCAGGTCTTAAGCTCAACAAAATGCTCCTGCACCATTATGAATCTAAAGATAGGAAAAGTTACTTGTATGAAATCGAACAAACTTAAAGATAAGAAATCAAATGCTTTAGTATCATCTTTCTCTCAACTGTTCATTGTCGAAGTATGAGGTTGACTTGAATAATTGGATTAAATATATCTGGAAGAGATGAAGAACTGTTTGCTGGACCAAGATTCTGTGATTGCAAGCT
Organism: Scalesia atractyloides; assembly: GCA_947069175.1. Lineage (NCBI taxonomy): Eukaryota > Viridiplantae > Streptophyta > Magnoliopsida > Asterales > Asteraceae > Scalesia > Scalesia atractyloides. The sequence continues at coordinate 10,424,503 of CAMTDV010000023.1, read as the reverse complement.
ATGCATTAATGGAAAAATGAAATTAATTTTGTTTAACACTTATTAAAATAGTAAAATGAGTTATAATACAAGGGGGTGTTCATCAACAATTCAGCATGAATAACATACAAAAATTACATAATACATATTTGGTTAAAAAACAAAGATAGCAGCTTCTAGTATAAAGTAATTTAGTCATTACCATTATTGATCTAAGACAACTGATAATTTGGTTATTTTCCAGTTTGTTACGATTTGATTATACTCTCACTTAACACTATTTAAATTATTAAAACATAATTAAAAAAACGCCATCCGTGGGACTCGAACCCACGACCACGTGGTTAAAAGCCACGCGCTCTACCAACTGAGCTAGAACGGCTTTGCGATTATTATCTTTACTTCTTATAAATTAAACCAGTATTGAAGTCAAAGTTATTTAACATCTCTAATCCTCAGCTACAATATAGAAATTGCTTATCAGTCAGTGTTAGAAATTGAAAGCTTATTATTTTTTCTTGTAGGAGTAGAAAGAATTTAATTTTTTTTTGGATTAAATGTTAAAATAGAGTTATTATGCAACATCCATCTATTTTATAAAACATACTACAAATGCTATAAGAGTAATCTTTATATTATTAAATAAAATTATAATTATGTACCTTAGTATGTTGACAAGAACAAGATAAAATCCTAGCTAACCCGTACGGTGATCAATGTAGAAGGAATAAATTATGAAAATCGAGGTAGATCTAAGAAAAAACACAAGCAAAACCCCCTTGCATAAACAAAGACATGAATGAAAAGCCACAAATGCAAAATGATAACTAAGACTATGTGATAAGATCCTATGGTGGAGATGAAAATATTGTTAAATGTATTCAAAGGTTAGATTCGGAGATGAAAATATTGTTAACGTATTCAAAGGTTAGATTCTAGGTGCTCATAATTTCATGATTTTGTTTGTTAAATTAAGTCTTTTCCAAGATAAACATATAAGCAATATTTAACATAAAAAAATGTGTTGTCACTACACTAATTAACTACAATGTGTTGTCGTTTTTTCTGGTTAACTTAAAAGATAAGGTTTAAACTATATGTATTAACTTGGATTTATATATCATCTCAATTGATATATGTCGAATAAATGAGAAAATGATGAATTGTAGGACATTTTAACAGGCGCGTTAAAATTTTATACTTGTGTCAATACAATTTCACACGTTTAGTCATGTGATATGTGACACTTAGGTTGCGTATCTACTATTACACGAGTAGCAAACTATACTCTCATAAAATGCATGTGTTATGTTGTATGTGAAATTCATTCTCTATATCATGTGCATTCTCTGTATCATGCATGTAACAGCAACATTTGCTTGTGCGTTATAAAATTTAGATGATAAAATGCTTGTCTTCATGTGCTTTTAATTTGATACGGTATTACAACAACATAAATAGATGACTAATCAACTCACAAATGTATGAAATTTCTTCTATATGGATTATTCACCATAACTTAACTTTATACACCCCAACCAAAAATTAGGCATAACTTAACTTTATATGGTATAGCACAATTTAAAAAAAATGAAACTAAAAGGAAAACAATATTAATTATATGGTCCACATAATTTGTGTGCACATGGTCTGGTCACCTTCCTATTAATTTGGTACTCTCCAATCTACATAACAATAAATGGATTTAATTATAAAGTTAAATGATTTAATTCTTTTTTACCAAATATTGCTACCTCTTGTGGTTGGTTTTTGTTATGTTTGTTTCTAACCTTGTGTTTGTATCTCTAAACTAACAAGAAACTGTATAAATAGTTGTTTTGCTTATCACTTATCAGTTGTCGTTTTCAGTGTTCATCACACCATGTTCCAGAGTCACCGACAACAAGAACAGGAGGATCATGAGCTGCATCCCGATTCCAAGGTAATTACCAATTCCACTGTCGAATATTTGTTGTGAAAACTTATGTGAACGAATCAGTATACGGTTTTGAATCCATGATGCAGATCAATGAGCTTAGAGCGGCTCTTGGTCCCCTTTCGGGTTGCAGCTTAAAATACTGCACAGATGCATGCTTAAAACGATATTTGGAAGCGAGAAACTGGAACATAGACAAGGCAAAAAAGATGTTAGAAGAAACGTTAGCATGGAGATCAACATATAAGCCAGAAGAAATCCGTTGGGTTAGTTTCTCTGTAACACCTTAGTCAAATCTCACATCAACCATAAAAGATGCCGGATTCATGACAAAGTATGACCTCTAATACCACCAGCGCGTTTTAAGCGTATTGACTGTTAAGTGTGCTTGGTGGGTTGTTACATGCTCAATGTTCAATTCACTTTGTTAGCATGAAACTTAAAACTAAAAGTTAGAATTTTTCATTCGAGTAAAGTACACGGATGGTCCTTGTGGTTTACCAAAATTTTGGATTTGGTCCTTGGTTTTTCAGAAGCACACGGATGGTCCTTGTGGTTTGCACTTTGTAATGCATTTAGTCCCCAACCAACACATCTAAAGGTTTCAACAGGTCAAAGTTAGAGACTAAATGTGTTACAAAGTGCAAACCACAGGGACCATCCATGTCCTGTTGGAAAAAAACTAGGGACTAAATGCGTTACAAAGTACAAACCACACGGACGGACTGTCCGTGTAATTTTGGAAAGCTAAGGACAAAATCCAAAATTTTGGTAAACCACAGGGACCATCCGTGTACTTGACTCTTTTCGTTTTGTTAGCATGAGATTGCGGCCGAAGGTGTAACTGGGAAACTATTCAGATCAAATTTTCACGACCGTTTTGGACGAACTGTTTTGATAATGAAACCAGGACTACAGGTGATTCGATAGGCCTGAGCTTCTAGTTTAAAACTTAAAAGTCATTTCGTACTTTTTAACTAAAAAAGCCGAATGGTTGCAGAACACATCAGGAATGGACAACCAGATAAGACAACTGGTGTACCTGATTGAAAACGCTATCCTTAATCTTCCAGAAGGCCAGGAAGAAATGGTGTGGTTGATAGATTTCACCGGCTGGTCTTTCAGCACCAGCGTACCGGTTAAAACTTCACGCGAGACGATAAGCATACTACAAAACCACTATCCGCAGAGGCTAGCCGTGGCTTTCCTCTTAAGCCCCCCACGCATTTTTGAAGCACTTTGGAAGGTTCGTATTGTTCGCATCAAACATACCAACAAAAATAATAATGACATATCTGATTAATACTATGCAGATGGTTAAGTACTGCTTGGATCCAAAAACGTTCCAGAAGGTTAAATTTGTGTATCCGAAGAACAAAGAAAGCGTGGAGATCATGCAATCATGTTTTGATGCGGATAATCTCCCAACTGAATTTGGCGGGAAGGCTACTATGAAGTATGATCATGAAGAGTTTTCAAAACTAATGGTCCAGGATGATCTCAAAACCGCTAAATTCTGGGGTTTGGACCAGACGATCGATGGGAACGCTGAAAAAGAGTCCTAGTGTCCTGTTTAGCTTAATAGACGAAACGCCTTAGTCAAGGCTAGATTAGATGCTCATTTTGAATACTTTTCTCAATTTTGTTTGATACTTTTACTATTCCTAAATAAAGTTTGTACTCGGTTGGTGTACGTTTATTGTTGAAAACTATCATGAACCGAGAAAGCGTTATTGATTTGCCATCATGATAGGCCCCCACCAAGTTTGTTAGAATGTAAGTTACTGATAACTATAAATGGCAAGGTGTGCGGGTTGAGTAACGGGTCAAAAGGATTCTCTTTGCGAGTTAAGAGGTCAAATGGATTCTCGTTGAACCAGGTCTTTTCTAGCACGGGTGGGGTTAGGTTGACCCAGTCCGATTTTAAACAAATAATTAATACAATAGTTATGCTTACAAAAACGAAAAGATTACAATGGTAATATGGATGGATCCTTGTATAATATGATTTAGTAGTTTGTATATATTCAAAATATGCTTTTTATACTTTCAACCCATTGACACATTCACTTTTCCTTGATTTTTATATATAATACGTTTGAGATAAAACACTACCTAAATTTGACCATTTCATTTTCTTTCAGAAAAAAATTGAACTCGGGTCAAAATTCTCACATCTAATGCCCCGCCCTAATGCCAAATATTCGGGTGAAAATCACATCACTGCGTGTCGATTTGGTAACTGGTATTATATAACTTACGAAAAGATAGGTTATTTTCTACATCCTTTATAACATATGATCGAAAGGCAAACTGGTAAACAAGGAAAAGAGGAATTATTAAAACCGTCTTCTAAAGTTCCGAGTAGTTGATTGGTATGTCCGAACAAGAAGACCAACTCCGATTCCAACCCCAAGACAAACACCGAGCCCAATCCCTACACCTACCCTAACACCAGCATTGAACCATGATAATGCACCATCTTCACCTTCCATAAACTCTCTCTGGCTCCAGCCCAAGCTGTTATCATAATTATCATCATACGACTCATATCCATATTTATAATCGCGATATCCTGCCATCTGCATACCAACAAAAGAGAATGTTACAATTTCAAGATTCGGAAACGACCTTTTTAGCATCGAAATACGATACAAGACCTGAAGATCAAGATCCTTTTGACATTCTGTGGTCTCATACTCTGGAATCGAATCTAACGTCCCTTTTCGATTTTGTTTCTTCCTGAAACCAACCTGCAACGTTTTCGTCAAAAAAACCGGCGTCCCTGAAAATGATCCCGCCACATAGACTTCCATCATCGGCGGCATTGAATCATATCCTGCCGTTTGCTTATCCTTAAAGAATCCGTTACTACCACAAACCATCGACTTGCAACTCATACTCCCTCTCCTAATATCGTTATCCTTTCATTACACATCTCCAAATCACCAGACAGAATAAGTTCGTCACCATCAAAAACCTCGAATTTCACACCACCAGACAACCTGATACTGTCGGTGCTCACGAACGTAGCTTCCTCGAACTTCTTGTCTACTCGGTTTCTTCTTAATCGACATGAAATACCGTCTGATTGTAAGGTACATCTTTTACCATTTACTTCAAGAACGGTATCCGGGTCCAAAGGTATATGGTACAGGGTGAGGTATTCCGGGGTGTAACCATCAACCATGAAATTGTTTACTCTAACGTAGAACACGCGTATATCAAACCAAGATAATAATCGTTTACCATAAGTTCCGTATGAAGGGTGCTTGATAATCTGAAGGCCATGATCAACCACCTTTTTGTCTTTCTTCCTTACGGATTTGTTCGAATTGTTCTCCATATTTACAAGGATTAAACTCTCATGGATAGCCCCCCAACATCAACCATTTGTAGAACCAAATTTGCAGAGGAACCCTAGAGAAAAATCATACAAAAATTGAACTTTTGAATAATCAATGAACCAGGAAACAGCTAACTCAAGTTTTCGCATTTATACGAGTAGGTGGTGTGCAACACAATAAGCCACAAATTTGGGCAATTTCTTTACAGATTTCAGATTCTTATTTGTAATCAAACTACATACGTACTAATCATACATACATACATACATACATACATAATAATACATACAATTCAATGCAACATGAAACAATACAAACAAGAAACACAAATAAACAACATGAAAAGGGGAAGAAATTACACACATAAAAACTCTTGGTCTCTGTTCAACTCCTAGCTTTAACTATATCAAACTCTACTAATTCAAAATCTTTGAGTGTGTGATTGTGTGTAATATGTGAGTGAAAAAGATATATACATACATGTATGATATACATAAAGAATTAAAGATAAAGAAAGAATCAAGGGAATGATGCCAATTGTAAAAAGCAGGCAGCCACCAACATTGAATAAGTCATCAAACAGTGTGAACTTATGAACGGGTGACCGATAAAATCTTGAACAGTTTCGTATGTTACAGTTCACACATATTCGCATGTTCTATATCAACTGCCACTCATTACTTACGAAGATTGAACGGATGCACAGAGTGATTCCTCGAATCGCTTTCAGATGCCCCACCATATAACTTTAAACCCACAAAAAAGTTTGATGATTTCTGTTTGTGCTAATGAAAGAAAAATATAGCCCACATAAATATTAATCATATCTCCAACACCTGGATTCCAGAACTTGTGGAATTCCTCAAATAAGGGTTCTACAATTATATATGTGGAGATGCAATTAGTATTGATAGAGATGGAAAGTTGCAATTGTGGTACCTTATCTGAATACAGGAGGAGAGTTGAGGAACAACACAAAACATTTTCATTGATTTTAAGCTATAAATCTTGTTGTTTTAGGCAATAAGAGAAATATATATATATATATATATATATATATATATTAAAAAACTACTATTTTTAACTTATGTGTTTGGGGGAAGGAGTGCAACCCGATAGAGGCAATCGGGTAAGGCTGCCCGATCGAATACACTTCCGATTGCGTGGTGAAATTGGGTTGCGAAAATGAGAGATGGTTACCGATCTGGGTTGTCTCTTTTTAGTAGGGGTGTACACGGTTCAGTTATTAGCATTATCCGTAATCGTAAAGGAAGTCATTGGTTAATGGTTCGGTTAATTTGTTGGTTTTTGGTTTGGTTAATTTAAGTTAATATCCAAATCAAACATTGGCTAAAATTTTTGTTTAAAAATACATGTAATGGAGGTAAAAATACATGAAATAGATGTATAAATACATGAATTTGTTGTATAAATAAATAAAATGGAGATATAAACACATGAAATGGAAATATAAAACAAGAAATGAAAATATAAAAGCTAGAAATATATGAAGATTTAAATGATTCGATTCGGTTAATTTCGGTTAACCGATGGTACAAAACATATCCGATAACCGATTTTTTGGTTAATTCAGTTTCAGATAATTTTGGTTTGGTTTTATTGGTTTTCAGTTAAGAGTTCGGTTATCGCTCACCTCTACTTTAAGGTATGATTTTTTGTAGGTTTTAAGTGATAAAGATGAGGGTTTTAAATCGGGTTGCATCCTTGGTTTTGCTTGGGTTTTCGGGTTGCAACCCTTCCCCTTACATGACAAATTAATGATCATACTTGGAATCTAATAATCTAAAACTCATTGGTTTATAAATGCCTGATAATTATATCAATAATGTCTTTAACTTTCTTTTTTATCACAAAAGACAATCTCTCACATGGATAGACAAAGTTATTTCTGTGTAAAATTCCTAATGTGTGGTCTAATGGTAGGAGGTTTGGGTTTTTTAATGGAAACTCAAATTCAATTCCCATTTGTGTCATATTGGTGTGGATATAAGCAATAAAGGATTTGGACTAGTCCTTTGTGAGGTTGTCAGTTTGATTCTCGAGCCCAACCAGGTTTTCGTCCCACCGTGTGTTACGCTAGAGAGTACTGCTCTTGTGGTGGCACAACGACTGTCAAGTGGCTGCCGGCGGTATGGTTTCCAGAAAGAACGCCCAAAAAAGCCAAACTTTGAAGCTAGCGTAGGCCGGGTTAAGACAACATAGTCTGGTTAGAGCAGAGCAATACATGGCTCTTCGATTTGGAAAGTATGGTAACCTTATACATGAAATTTACCGTGAAAGAAAAGTTATTTATGTGTAAAGAGTAGAATTGTCGTTGTAACAAAAAGGGAAGTTAAGAGGAGCGCTAATTAAATTTTCAGTATTAATTACTATCGATGAATAGGTTATGGTTTGGAATTTAAAAATATAAATAACTATGTTTAAACAAATAGTTACATTGTTTAACATGACAATTCATTTATAACACTTTTATTTTATCTCTTGTCATGCAAGTCTTAACACACTAGACTTTTAAGATATGCATGCATAATACATAGTCTTTATTTGGGGCGTTTTGGTTCATTCAAATGCCTTCACCTATAGAGTATTTGTGTTTATTCAAATAAGAATAACAAGTCACATTGTTTAACATGATAATTTGATAATACTTTAATTTTATATTTTGTCTTCTTAGTCTAAAACACTAAACTTTTAAGAAATGCATTGACAGTCTTTATTTGGGGTGTTTTGGTTCATTCAAATGTCTTCATTAACTCATTATTTCAGTTTATTTCCTCGTTATTAATAAAGCAAACGTTTTAAACTTGAATACTAAAACCGTATATTTAATAACTCTTTTTTTAACAAACTAACACAAAAGGAGACTTCCAACCCTCTTGGCATGCCTCTTTTGTAGCTACAATATTCGTATCTACTCGTTTTGGCCCTTTTGTTAAATTTGCAACCCGGATGGATTGATCCACTAAAGGGAACATGTTCCATAATACCAATGTATGTGTTACCCGTCGCATCGCGCGAGCACGAGAGATAGATACAACTGATATCGATAGAGATAGAAAGCTGCAATTGTGGTACCTTATCTGAGCAGATGAGAAATACACATCGAGGAGGGGTATTCTTTTGTGTAACATAACAAAATACTTTAATTTTCATTGATTTTAAGCTATAAGTTTTGTTGTTTTAGGCAAAAGAGAAATATACCTAGAAATTTAAAATGTTTTTGTGTTTGAAAAAAAAAACACTTCTAATTTTCTTTTCGGTTACAAAGGGCAAGCTCACTCTCTAATAGAGTTATTTATCTGTTAAAATACTTTTAACTTTCTTTCTCTTTCATTTTTGACCGGATTCCATACTTTCCAATAACATTTTGATACCTTATGTCTTATGTTCATACATAATAAAATAAATTATGTTGAATTGGTTTATGGTTTATGAACTAACAATCCATTGTCTTCATAATTGTAAGGAAATTGGTGCTTTGGGCTAAACGATATTTCTCATTTTGGTAGAGGCCTCAAATGCGACACCCTTTCAAAATTGATTTTGTTTTACCTTTCGAAAAATAGTTATTTTAATTAAGGTTTTATCCTCTTGTAAATATATGTATCCTTATTTAATAATGACATATGAACATTAAAATATTAAATAATATATTTATATCTCAAAAGCTCTTGTTGGATGATTAGGAGCTTCAAATTATCAAAACTATTTTCAATTTTTATAGGCTACTTGATAATAGAAAGTTTGATTATGCAAAAGTGTTTTATTTTTTATTGTAGTTTATCTATTGGGTTTGTATCAATTAAGTAAATATCGACGCGATGATAGTTTTTTCGAGAACATTTTCTTACTCCGAAACACCAACTAATCAACCTGCAGTCGTAGGTATTTGAACCCACGTCACTTTCGTGGGAGACAATCACCAATGCCACTAGACCACAATGCCATGGACAAATACCAACAAGATCCGAATTCTCCATATAAAAACAAACAGAAATGCTTCGGGGCTGTTATTATTAATTACTGCACCCCGCTCCATCTAGCCCAGTCTACAAACTGCATCCCACCATAGATGTTATTTGCGAAACGCACCCCAACTGTAAACGCCATTGCTACTACAGGGACCTGTTTCGCCAAAGGAGAAGCTTCCACCAAGCTTTCCATCCCATTGATGATTTGGTAACGCGTATTTGAAGAAACCGCAAGGAAAACACCTACGTATTAATTAAACAAAGCATCACTAAGCTTGCTCCTGTTATAATTTAACTACAAATGCAAATCACAAAACATACCCCAAAGAACAGCACTTTGCACCAAAGGAGGCACCTTAACATCACCTTCTGATGTATGCATTCTCCTGAAATTCACATATTTAGGGGTCTTTTAGTTACTTGATTATAGAATTATTAATCGAATAATTCGTCACATAACAATGGTTTTCTTATTTAATAAAGAAAGTGTTAAGAGATCACATACCGTTTGGCATTCATGATCATATTCGCAATCCCTTGGCCAATAAGACCGCAACCAATCCAACCGAACCATACAGAAGACCCTGAATCCATTAACAACCAAAACATAAGTTATCATATGTCGTAAAATATGGATCAATATCCGTATGAGCCATCGGAGACATATGCATACCTTGTAAAAGTATGTGGCGAGCCGTTGCTGTACTGAAAAACTACACCCTGGTCTCTCAAACTCAAATACACTATACAGTATACACAACCAACAAAGTTTAAATTTCAAAAATTTTAATAAGAAAACCAACATCAAGCTGCTCTGTAGTGTTACTTTTCATCAATATCGTTAAAAGGTATAAATATAATAACCTGCTTGGAAGAGCTGCAACAGAGTTCTTCAAACCACTAAACAAACCACCACTTGCTACCGACTGCTTTCCAATACGTGCATACGGCGCCAACATACCAACCAAAGCAACATCAACCACTATACCCACCAAAAGATCCGCCGCATACAACTCAAACTCATTCCAAAAATCTTCCCTCTTTTTTGCACTTCAGCAAATGTCGCACAACACGAATCAATCACTATCTGCATCATAACTTTAGCCAATTACCGCGCGCAAATATTCACAATCAAAACAAATAAAGCTTAGGAGAACAGACAAACAAACAACAAACCTCGGTCCCAACTTTAAACAAAAACGACGGATCCGACAAGCAATCGGTTACGCAGCATGCCGAAATTTCTAGTCAAGAAACTTAAAACCCAACCAGATTTCTAATATCAAAATGCAATTAAACCTAACATTAATACCAAACAAAATGAAATAATAAATTATAAACTTAAAACAAAACACAAAACATCTACCTGTAAATCCAAATACCGTGTAAGAACAAGTTTACGAGTCCAGTAGCTTTAGCAGCCTCCAGCATATCTTCAGGAAGATTCACACCGTTCGATTCGGCAACCTTCATGACTTCTTCAAAATTCATCAACGGTCCAAACTCCTTCTCATCATGATCATCTTCATCACCGCCACCACCACCGTCTCCTCCACCGCCGCCGCCGTTACCAGGCGGAAACTTTCCGTTACCATCATCTCCACCGTCACTTTCTCGATCAGGTTTCGAATCGAAGACCGCGGTAACAGTCGACATGCTTCCTAGATTATCTGATTTAGATGAATTTAACTTGTATACATGCAGACTGTTGCGTGAACTGCTAGGGTTTCTGGAGTGTAGATGAATAAAAGCTTGTAGTTGAATACTGGTTTGATGTTGATCATTAACTGCTTTGGTAATTCGTTTCGTCGTGATGAATCGTTGAGTTTCATAACCACGAAACCTGGAGGAGAAAGAGCCATGATTTTGATTCACCGGAAACAATGGCGGTTATGTGAAAATTGATCGAATGGTGTAAGTTTGAAACAGATTTTTTGTTTCTTAACACAATTTCAAACAAAAAGTTGAAATGTGAAAGACAATATCAGAAGTACAAATTGAATTCGACGATTCTGTCGTCTTGGTCCTCTCCCGGCGCTGCAAACGATAAACCCTAATTTGCAATTAGGTTGGGCCTTCTGATAGCTAATAACTGGGCTGGACTCAGACGATAAACTTAAAGTAAGCTTTTCAAGTTGATTCATAGGCCTTATGAGAACTAATAAACTGGGTTGGATTTAGAGTTGTGGACGGTTCGGTTTGGTTTGGTTATTAGCATTAATCGTAAAGTAACCGAAGTCATCAGTTAAGCGGTTCGGTTAATTACCAAATCAAATAAGGGCTAAAATTTTTGCTCACATCACATGTAATGGAGGTATAAATCCATGAAATAGCGGTATAATAAATGAAATGGATATATAAAACGTGAAATGGAGGCATAAAAGCTGAAACATATGAAAATATAAATGCATTCAGTTAGGTTCGATTCGTTAATTTCATTTAATAGATGGTACAACAAACAACCGATAACGGACTTTCGGTTAATTTCGGTTCGGTTTCGGTTGACGGTTTGGTTATTGTTCACCCCCTAGTTGGATTATGGTGCCCTGATATAGTATAGCGTAGGGGTAGAGATGCACGAGAAACCGGTTAACTGCACCGGTTTCGTAAAACCGACCGAATCAAAACCGTTTGGAACTGATTCCATATAAAACGGTTTGGTATGCAAACCGTAGGTTTGGGACCGGTTCCCATTTTTCACGCCAAAAACCAAACAAAAACCCACTAAAAAAGCTGGTTTGGAACCGGTTTGGCCAAGAACCAGCCAAGAAAAAAACCAGTTTGGTTTCTAAAAAACCAAAATGTTCATCTCTACGTAGGGGTAAGTCGGTAACATAAAAACCGATTAACCATATCAGTAATGAAAAATAATTAGCCTATGGTTTGGTTTTATATGTTTGTTAACTGATTTTTTCGGTTTGGTTTGGTTTTGTTTACTAAAATCCACAAAACCTAAGCGATCAGCTACATTGAAGTGAAGAAACCAAACTGTTCCGGTAAACAAACCGGACCGACATTTTTTTCTTTAAAGATTTGGCAACCAAGGGAAGAAGTTTGAAATTTTAATGCAACCATGCAAAGAGATAGAACATAATCAACATGTAGTTGGTACACAATCAATATCTTCGGGTGAGGATAGCATCCAACATACAAACACTTGTTCGCAAGGTAACATTGGTTATCGAGGTGAAATTGTGTAAACAGAGCTATGCATGGGTTATGTAAGGAGAGTGATATGTTTTTTGTATTCTTGTTAAAGTTACAGTTTTCTCTCATGAAGCTAACACATCATAGGGTTCAAAGAAGTCATTTAACGACAATCTAGATAAAAAAGACTTGTGTTCCAAGTTTAAAATTAAACTCTATTCGTGTAATTTAAGAAAAGAATTGGGTAAAATATGTAACTTTAATGAAACTTCTAATTTGCTCGTAATCAAACAAAGATACCCATAGTCAAGATTGAACGTTGTGAATTTTTATTTATTTTTTGTTTTTATAAACCTTGTTATATTTTATGCGTTTATAGTAAAACATAATGCTGTTTATATAATTAAATTTATAAAACTAAATTACTTTCTTTAATTGATCAAAGACAATGAATTGATTGTATTAAATTAAGAAGGATTGAAATACATTATATTATCATGAATGTATTTTAAATTAATATAGCCATCTCCGCTTGTCATTCACTCGTCATGACATTGACAGAGTTTCATTTGTAGTGATTTACTGTGGTGTGGTAGATTGCGGATCGGGTGGGTAGCGGTTTATGATGGTTGTTTATGATTGTTGTTAACAACACACATAAATCTTTAAGTACACCATAACCGATCGAGAACAAATTACTAATAACTTTGCTAAAAAAGATTCAAAATTTTGAAAAAGAATATATAAAAAACATACATTTCAAAAAATTTGAAGGTTATCGCTTATCAGTGGGAAATGAAAGGTTTTCACTTATCAGTATGAAATTGAAAGGTTTACAAAGTTTTTCATCAAGTACTTAAATAGGCAAGGCTTTGTTGTGACCATCAAACACTAAAACACAATACGCGTTCGCGGATATACTTGCTATTTGGAAATCATATTTAAGGAGTTATACCAATGCACAACTTTTACTCCATAAAGTACAAATTACTAAAATATGTAGAAAGATTTACCTAAAAGAAACCCATTGAACTAATGGCACTGTATCTTGAAAGTAATCTACAAAGAAGATGTGTTGTTATTTTGTTGTAGCACCTGAACCAGACTGTAGCGAGAGGGGAAGAAGGTTTTCTTGTGATGCATTCATGTTGATCTTTATCCTACATTTAAACAATATATTTTATTTAAATAAAAATAATACCGTCATTAAACTTTTTTTTAAAACCGAAACTCGCTTATCTAACCTGTTGTGGATGTTTACATATTCATCAGTTTCATCCAATATCTCCTCCTGAAAATCGACCATGTTGGTGTTAACTTATTTTATCATGTGTTTTGACTACATCGGCATATTTGTAAATCTAAAATCAATAACAGTATTTTTTTCTAAAGTATACCTGAAGAAGCTCTTCGATGACATCTTCCATGGTAATCACACCGACAACAATTTCGTTGACGGATATTCGGGAATCAGATTGTTGTCCAAATCCAGTATGCAAAACGAGCAGCCTCTATGCCTCTTTTTAAAAGCAGGAGTTGAAGGCGGACTTCTCTTTGCACGTTCATCTCCGTCACTCTTCGTCAACGCACCATCATGAAAATGTGATTTGTTTGCTACATTTTGAGTTTCTGTATCATTGGATTTTTTCAGCATGTTTGTCTTCTTGTTCAGATCTTTGTACACAACAGCGATATGACTATGCCCTTTTTGGAATTCATTTAAGATGTCATAAAGAGGCATGCAGTCTTCAACCCTGAAAACCGTACACATCCTTAACAACATGAACACGAATCTGTTCTCGATTGACAACAATATATGATAATTAAGTTTCGCGTACCTTGGAACTTTCCTTAATAACATCTTTCTAAGAGGAACTGCATCATCTGGGTCAACCGCCAAGAGATTCTTAACCTGCATACAGTAATACCCTTACGCAAGTTAATCGCTGATTAATTTTAACAGATTGTGGTATATGTCTATATGGAAGATGGGAAACTTGTAATAACATAACGTATTAATATACCAGGATGATTCCAATAATATTTGTACGGTCCCCAGAATAAACAGGAACTCTGCTGTGACCCATGGTCATAATTGCATTTAAGGTATCCCTATGCAGACACAAGAAAGTGAAGAAATTCATAAAAAAAGTGTGTGAAATTTTTATGTAACACGAAAGTCGGGATATAAACTCACAAAGTAAGAGTTCCATCGAGATCAAGGGAAAATGCCTTCGATATAGGGGTCATGGCGTCTTTTGCGGTCTTTTCAGTCAACTCAAGTGCTCCGGCTATTATAGTAGTTTCATCATGGGTCAAATCTCCACCTTTCCCAGCCTATCAGCACGTAATGTTGCCACATTACTAAGGTGTTTGTTAAGGGTATAAAATATAAATCTTAACCGTTGTTAGTTGTTTAGATTTTAGATTACCTCATTGCCGTGAAAATCCACAAAAGTTTTTAACTCTGCCCTGCGTAGAAGAGCGGCATGCCCCTTTCCCAGCATCCAATCTAGAACCTAAACAAAATTACAAAATTAACATCGAATTATTCGTAAAGAGATAATATGACTATACACGACTACTCAATAATATAAAAAAAGTAAATTACCTTGCTGATAGGATAAGCAATAGGGAAGAAAGCCCATAGCAGGAGACGGACAAACGGAGCTACTGTTGCTCCAACCGTCAATCCATAGCGCGTACAAACCGCTTGTGGTAATATCTATAATAACAAAAACACATGCACGCAGAGTAGATCAGATATAAAAACAAGATTACGTGGAGAAAGTTCATCTTTTGAATGAAAAATAACCTCTCCAAACATCAGAATTAGTGTTACAGATATCAGAACTGCAGCCCATGGTGGAACTAGTTTATCCAGGAATATCGGAAGAGACTGCAGTAGAGAGAAACAAATTAACAAGATTACCACTAGATGCAATGATAAATGTTATCAAGTAACTGCAACCAGTTGCACAGACCTCCATCGCTAAAGAGTTGCCGATTAAGAGCGTACAAAGCAGTAGATGTTGGTTCTTCACAACGGGAAATATTTTAGCTGCCACCAAGATATTTCACCAGATATTAGCGCCTAACAAAAAGATAAAGAAGTCAAAATAAGTTCACCAGGACTGCACTTTAATCATCATATTCTCAAAACAACCTTTCAGGATTATTAAATTACCATAGGGCTTGTTCAGAAACCAATTATAGAAATCAAATTAAACACATGCTAAGTTATAATTCCTACCAATATTTGTACTCAATTACATCTTCCACATGTTGGCTGACAGTCGTAATATTATTTCCTAATAATACACCAATCACTACTTCATTTCCATCTCAAAACAATAGTTAAACTCGCATTCAATCACATGTTTGCAGCTATTATTAACATAACAGATCAATAAACAGCATAGGGGCTTCAATTCCTGAGCTAAAACTACTATCTAACTGATCCGATCGGACTAAATTAGCCAACACAAAGCACAAAATCCATAAATATCAGCGAATTCAAGTGTGTGATAAGAATAAAACGGTACAACAACTCACAAGCATGAATACGATCTTTTGGACGGCCGGATTGGATGAGAACTTCGAGGTCTACAAGCCCTAGGGACATGAGTCCGAGCGTAAGACCGGCCATGAGGCCTGCAAAGGCTACGAGACCGACGATTACGAGTAAATACACGAAGAATTGCGACTCGCAGCACGTAACATCCGCCATTTCGTTGATCTTTCTCTGTGTTTGGGGATGAGTTAAGTGAACGGAGTTGCAGTTTGTTTGGTGGTTAGATTGGGGAAAAGCCGACGATTTGACGGAAAAAAATGGAGGTTTAAAGGCTTTTGCTGAGGAGGATATTTGGAGGGTACACGTTATTTTCGATAATGGTGTTATGATTGATTGATCCGACCAAGGAATAAAATAAAAAGCTTGTAATCGTCAAAAGGAATACAAATATTCCCAACAAAACTATTTTCTTTAACCGTCACAAATTAACGGATTTGGTGGATGTTTTCTTTTATGTAGTTTATATCCGATACCTAACACTTTGATAAAAGCTTTTAATTTTGTTAATTCCAAATTGTTGTATAGATAACACTCAAGAGCGATTATGTAATAACGGGTGAAGTGGTCTTTTGTGTGGTGAAGTGAATTGAGGAATGCATTTTGTAGAGTATGGATGTTAACCAGTACACCTAAATGTTATGGAGGTTACCATTACACATAATCTTAGAGAGAAAACTCTATAATTATATATATGCAATATTGATATGTTGCACAAATGCAATATATATAGGGTATGGTTTATGTGAGAACCACCTTTATTGCGAGAAATAATGTGAACACAACAAAATAAATCTACTACACCACCACCCAAAACTTAAAAAAACCTAATCCTCCCCTCCCCCCAAAAAAACTAAACTCCCCTAAACTAAATGCTAAAAGCTAAACCATAAAGCTAAACCCTTCAAAAACCTAACCCCCTCCAAAAAAAACCTAACAAAAACCTAACCCCCCAACTCAAGCTAAATGCTAAAAACTAAACCCCCCAAAAACCTAAAAAATTATAAAAAAACACACAATTTTTTTAATATTTTTTATAAAAAAATCGCTACTTTTCGTCATAAAAAATTGATGATGAAAACTAAGATTTTTTATAAATAAATATTAAACAAAAAATTTGTGTGTGTTTTTATATTTATTTAGGTATTTTTGGTTATGTTCACATTGATTCTCGCGGTTTTCGCAGTAAATGGTGAACCACCTTTATTGCGAGAACCACGAGAACCAATGTGAACACACATTTATTGTGAGAACCGCGAGAACCAATGTGAACACAAAATAATACTTAAAAATCTAAAAAACACACAATTTTTTTTAAAAAAAGCTATATTTCGTTACCAAAAAAATTCTTTTTTTCGAGTAACAATTATCGATGCACATGTGCATATGTATCATTTCTTGGACAAATTCCGTAATACATACCAGTAGTAGACAATTGCACTTTCATTTACACTACCATCCGTAATACACTACTTTTTACATTACCAATATTGAAAATGCACATGTGCATCATTATGTATAACCATGATATAACGTGTTTTGGTTACAAAAAGTTTGTGATTTTGAATGATGAAGTAGGCCCATATACATGTTTTTTGTTAGTTATATCTAGTGGGTTGATGGTTTGCTTATATTTGTCACTTTATGATGTAATATGTTGTTTGAAATGGTATGAAGGATGTTTTTTACATGTAATAAGTGAAATATTGGTAATGGTATTGTATTATGGATGGTAGGAGGTAATGGTATTGTATTATTGATGGTAGGAGGTAATGGTAGTGTATTATGGATGGTATGATAGAAGAAAGGGAAAATGTATTTAAAGTAGTGTATCAAAACACGTTATATCATGTTCATACATGTAACACCCTGTAAAAATCGTGTCCAATAGTATAGTGACACGTGTTGTATTTTAAATATAGTCTGTTAAAGACCAATAAGGACTAAAAGCGTCAACATGCTCAAGTTGAGCCTCTGAGTGACGAACCGATGTCAACATGCATAAATAACAGCCTCTGAGTGACTGATATGTCAACATGCTTAAATCACTTGGCCTCTGAGTGACTGATATGTCAACATGCCCAGCCTCTGAGTGACATCGGAATCAACATGCTTGTAATAAGCCTCTGAGTGATCCTTTGTGAAGTCCTAACTCTTATACGAGCCATTTGTTGGACGAGAGAGTTCAATTTTGTGAATATGTGAAAGTTGGATGCTGGAGGGATTAAAAGTGTCAACATGTTAATTTATACCTCTGAGTGACCTTTTAACGAACCGAGAGCTCGACAATGTCCGGACATAATCCCGGGTATGCCAAGTATTGGCTACGGAGGGCTAAAAGTGCCAAAAGAATGTGTTTAACAAGGTTTTTAGGAGCTTTATAAAGTTCATGGGTCAAAAGTGTCAATTTTTGAAACTGACCGTGGGGCGGTCGCGGGCCGCGAGAGACCAGGCCTGGGTCTCTAGCGGGGCGCGAGAAAGGCTCTGCTGCAGAAAGTTTTGTTTGGTCTCCAAGCAAAACTCCAAAACCATTAATTTGAAACCATGGCTTCTCTAAACTGCTATGCCACGTTTTGGGACACTTGTAAGCTTCTTCTTACACCCCTAAACACCTGGCTTCACCTCCTTTGAGTTCTCCAACTATAAATAGGTGTTCAAGTGTTCATTCCAATTTGCACATTTCTAAAACATAACTCTTCTCCCTCCTGTTGAAGTTCCTAGCTGAAAGGAGCATCCAACTTAGTTCTCTTGCATTGTAGGAACCTCTTGTAAGTGTTCCTTGCTCTTGCATTTTCGTTTATATGCTTTTATAGCCAAAAGTCAAGCGTTTCGTAAAACGCTTTGAATTTCGGTTAAGACCATTATGGTCCAGCCATTGTTCGGAATGAATATGGCTTAGTGATCGTAATAAGATAGGTGTTAGTCCCTATAAAGGGCACCTCCTGAAGATCACGTTTGCTAGACCAATTGACGGGTCAAAGTTATGTAAATAAAAAGTCAAACATGCCATTTTTCGGAAAAATCATAAATTGATATTATATATGTTATAAAACCTGTTTTGACACTTAAACAAGTTGGTAATAATTATTAGAACATGTATAAACATGTTCGGCTCATCAATTTCAGTTCTAGTGTCTGTTCGCAACCGAAAGTCGCAAGGTTTGACTTCTGCTTTGACTTTCGATTCTGACCCGATTTAGATTAGTTACCTACTGATCTAAAGTTGCATTATCATCATAATATAATGTAGCATAACCCTTTGAGGTTATATTACATGACCATAATTAGAATCCAAGTTTATGCACAAGTTCTATAATTATGTCATTTTTGACTAAAATGTCCTTTTTGTACAAAACAAGGTTTTATATAATAATGAGCTTGAAAATGAGTATTCACTAATGTAATATTATAAGTAGGATTATTTTGGATGTTAAACCAAGTTGTAAACTGAGTTTCCAAGCAGATCCTTAAACTATGTCGATAAATGACGGTTTTAGTCCTTGTGACTCATAAAATGATTTTTAATCAATCTTTTCAAGGTAAATCATTTACCTACTGATATGTTATATTAAATAACATATTTTAAACATTTTAATCTGATCCAAATGTCAGTTTTCATAAACATCGCTTAAAACGTCATTTTACGACATAAGCGTCGTTAAAGCGCATAGTATGGTTTTAAACTATATTATTAACCAAAACTTGATACCTACTGATTTTAAAACTTATTTTAAACATATTTACAGTAGGTACATGTTATAAACTCAGATCCCAAATAATTTATAAACTATGTGTAAAATGACCAAAATGCCCCTTTGGTGCATATTTTGGTCATAAAAGATAAATTACACATATATAATGATATCCTACTGATATTGTATCATAAATAAAATATTTTTCCAGAATACTTATGATGATAAACCTAAAATATATTCAAGTTCCTTTTATACGATATATAATTACCAAAATGCCCTTATGAGGCATAATTTCGTTTTAAAACCTAAATGGGCATACAAGTTGATATCCTACTAATATCTTAACTTATTTAAAGTATAATGGCATATAGAACTTGTCCATGACTTATCCGGTTACCCGATATCGCTAATATGCCCATAGTTACATATATGTAACTATTTTACGAAAATTAACCGGAACGGGTTTAACCTTGTCATTTATGATTCAAAATCCAGAATGTATATAGTTTACCCATATTATACAAGTCAAGGTACTTGTCGGATTTCAACTACATTCTATCCAATCATCGTTTAATCTAGCATCATACGTTTTGATCAAGTACGCTAGTCGTCTAAGTCTATGACTTAAATAAGACCGTTAGTATTTAATTGGTTAGTTTATACCATAATCCAGACTAGAGTCCTTCCTGGTAAATGTTATCTACACTTGGTACTTTTGTATATGGCTGAGTTAATTAAATAAAAGAAGAAGACTAGCTCAGGTAAATACTCTCGATTTATTTTCTCTATACGGGCTTGGGATACGGTAAATTATTACTGCTTGGTCCAAAATGGGGTCAATCGAATGCCCGCTCGTGGCTAGTAAACCCGCATATTTTGTTTTAATCAGTTTTGTTTGATAACTTAAACATCAGGGGTTAAATTACCGTGTCCTGGATATCCTGGGCTCAATACATTAGTTATTGGCCACGACCTTAGCACGGGGTGTAGGCATACACCTTTTGATGCTCATATGCAATGTTCCCAAGACGTTGGGAATGACTCCTTCGTGAGTCCTGAGTGGTGTTATTTAATCATGTCTCGGTTTCTGTACTGGGCCATGTATGTGTGGATAAACATGTGAATCTGATACAAGGTTGCAAGGTCAACTTCCCAAGTTAATAAAATATTTTGGTGCCGTTTGCACTTAAAACCATTTTAATGTTTTCAAAATGAGTCAGTTGGGTGTATTTACCAGCGTAAGCTGAGGTATCATCCAAAGGCTAAACTGCAGGTACAATACATAATAGGCCGGAAGCTGCTCGGTAGTGATAGAGGATCTTGCAAATCCTAAATCTGCCTAAAGTCTGTTTTGTATTCTTTCTATGTACATTTTATGATCCGCCTGTGGATCTTCTATTACGAGCCTGTATATTATTTTGTGTTTTCGAACATTCGGTTTGTAATTGTAATTTTACTCCAAGACTTCCGATATGCCATGTTTAATTGACAATGATGTTATCAACTGATGTCACGATACTCCCCACCCGGGCCCACCGGTGTATAGATTTTGGGGTTGGAAATCCGGGGTGTGACAATACATATAGATGCACATGCGCATTTCTAATATTGGTAATGTAAAAAGTAGTGTATTATGGATGGTAGTGTAATGAAAGTGCAATTGTCTAATATTGGTAATGTATTACGGAATCCGTCAAAGAAATGATACTGTTGGATCTATTAAACCCTATAAAAGAACAGATGATTGGAAAGCCAAAGCAATCTACAACATCTGATCACTAATAAAGATCTACTGCTCTAAACTCTGCTCATACTTAAAGATTGTTCACAAGATCTGTTAAAGATAAAGCTCTGCTAGAAGCAAAGATCTGCTAGAGAGAAAACTCCGATGAAGCAAAAAAATTGTTGAAGCAAAGGTCTGCTGAAGACCAACAGAGGATACCTCAGCAGTTGTTGATCAACAGAGTTTTACTATGTAATAAATGTAACAGTGTTTAGGTCTAGCAGAGGATAGAGTTTGTCTTAGTTTGTTAAATGTCACTTTCATAGTGACGTCAGCCAAAGATGCTCAATGGTTTGTACATATTATAAAAAGAATAGTGCCTATACTGTTCTATCTATCACTTTCTTCTACACATTCTATACGAACAAATTAGAGTGATCTTAGGCTGAGGGAGAGTTTGTAGTTTGCATGCATACGTGATTATAACTACAAAAGCATGTCAATGAAAACAATCTTTCTATTGTTGTGATTTCAAAGTTTACACAATTCCGCTGCACTGTTTTATTGTTATTTATCTTCTTACATTGATTTCATCCAAACAATCACATCAATATCAAATTCATATCCTAACAATTGATATCGGAGCTTGGTCGTTCAATTTTGGTTTAACAATCAATTTGATATAAACTGGTCAGCTCTCACTACTAATTCGTTTGTATTGAAAACAGAGTAAAAGTTTATTTACGTTCAAAGTTTTTAAATAAAAACATGTTTGCAAACAATCAGAATGCCTCAAAATCCACAAGATCCACACAACACTGGCACAATGTACAAATCTCCGATACTTGTCAGATCGGAGTACAATATCTGGCAACGTTGGATGGGTCACATACTTGTACAACAGAACACGGATTGCTGGAAATCGGTTATCTTCGGACCACATATTCCGATGGGACCGAGTGTCGAAAACCCAAAAGTTCAAGTTCCAAAGAGTCCTGAACATTACTCCGAGCAAGATTTTCAGAAAATTGAGCTAGATGCAAAGACATTTAGTATCGTGGCAACTGCTTTGCCTAATGATATCTATGCTGGCACATTGCACTGTAACAGTGGAAAAGAGTTATGGGATGCTCTGAAAGAACAATTTGGTGGCACTGAATAGGTTATTGAAAATAACAGAGAAGTTTTGAACCAACAATATGAAACATTTTGTCATGTAAAAGGAGAATTATTAACTCAATAATTTGAAAGGTTTAGTTGTCTATTTAGTGAGTTAAAACTAGTAGATGTTAATTTTGAAAATTCTACTTTAAATAACCGATTTCTTAGATCATTACCAGATAAATTGGACACTATTGCCTTTGTAACCATAAATTTTGTTGGGTTTAAAGAGATTAGTTTGACTCAACTTCATGTTGGGCTTCTCACTTATAAGAGGGAGCTTAACCAGAAAAAAAGCTACAAGAGTCAGGAAAAGTGGCTGATGACTATTCCTTTGATAGTACAAAACATTTTGGTCAAGAAGAAACCTCTGATAATAGCAAAGAACAGAGTTATGATATTTTAGACTATAAATATAATAGATATCAAATTGTTGACATTTCATAAAAGATAATTGTTGATATTACCTTAGTTTAAAAACAATTTGTAATAATTGGTATAAAACGAAAAATATAATTCACTTGGATACGGTTTGAAAATCGACCCATGTTTATTTATAACATATATAATTTTTAACTATCTCCTTATAAAGTGATCGACGCCCTCCTTAAAAAGTGATCAACGCCAGTATTTTCTAGAAATCAATTCTAGATATGGTTTGGAAATTTTCTTTAAAATCAGAAAAGAGAAACACAAATTACAAAAGGAAAAGTGTTTAAAGAAACTACATGATCCATTCAGGTTGATATATGTGGCGACTATTGAGAACAAAAAATTGTGGCTTGGATTCTTTTTTAATCACACTTAAAGGCGTTTTTTGCAAACTACTAAACGAAAAAAAACTTTAGTTCACGTCAATTTAAATATTAACTTATTGGACAACTAAAATCATAATAGAAGAGATTTCTTTTATTGATGATAATGGAAAGTATTTTTAATGAAATGTAAAATATACCCGGTGTTTGATAAAAGCTATTCGATATGGAATTGTGACTCAAAAGAGAGAACACAAGCATACTCCACTAACAATAACCCATATTTATCATAGACAATTTAGAAACTAAGGTGGTATTTGTGTTTTTAAAAAAGATTTGCACAGCCTCTTCTGTCTGTGACACGCAGCCTATGAGCAATCATTGTCATTTGCAAACTATTTGTTTTTCAGAAGACGTTTCGTTAGAAAACGTATGCGCGAGCTCTTCTTGGTGCAGACTTGGCCCAACCACTTTTAGGATTTTCTAATGTAACGCCTCGTATTCTTGTACTTTCCCTATTTAGAAAGTATTGTTGTAATTCTATTTTTGAAACTTGTATTGTAATCGTATCTTTCATTTTCAACATTTGTACTCTGAGATTATGATCATAATGGGAACCTTTTTGATACTTACACATGTTACATACTTAAACTATACGTTACAATCTTGAATACGTGATTATATGCAAGAGATTCATACTTAGAATATTCAAATACCCAGTTTTATGTGCGATTATACTTATACATGATTCATGCATGCTTAAAAACCAGCTATACACGCGAAAACGGACCGAACAAGTCACTTCGCACAAAGTGAGGCCACTTCGCACAAAGTGCATTCCACTTCGCATGAAGTGATGCCAGCTCGTACGAACTGACATGTTTCCCTATAAATACCCATCCTCTGTCACACCCCGACCCGCAGCGGAAAAGGTGATCGGGGCATGATTGGGTTATCATCAAAGCTCATGACATTTATTATGCGTTTCATATTCATTAAATACAATTTAATGGAAATTTACAATAAATATTACAACATGTTCTAACTATCAATCTAAGCTTCTTTGTTTTCTTCTAAGGCATTTCCTATGTTTTCTTTGCTTCAACCTGTTCACCTGTATCATGTGTAAAAAGGTTTTTGGATCAACATAAAGTTGGCGAGTGAATCCTATGGAAAACATTTGAACAAGTTTATTTAATTGATTATGAAATGAGTGCACAACCACACATGAGTAAAAATAGATGTAGACTTATTCAACAATCATTAGATATTATATAAAGCAAACATGAACAATAATGGAACGTTTAGAGGCACGCGTTGCTCTACTCGTCTCTCACGAGGAACTGATGGGCCTAATGAATGAATTGCATAAACATGATAATATGAAAGACATAACTACAAACAATATAAACTCAATAATACACACATGAACAATAATGAATTGGTTTTGAGGCACGCGTTGCTCACTCGTCTCTCACGAGGAACTGATGAGCTTAATGAATGAATTTCATATAATTTGATAAAATGAAATAAGTAATCACAACAATATAAACAATCTAAGTTTAGGTCACGATATGGTATGGCACAAATTTAAATAAACGAGTTAATTATTTGAGACACATGACACACCCCAAAACGTGAAATTAAAAAGGGGAGTTGTAAGATTCACTCACAGTGGGTGCGTTCGGTTGACGATGTTGAATACACGCGAAGTGGTTTTAACCACGGGTGAAATTAACCTAGATAAATATCATTATGGTTCGGTAAGTAAACGGATTTTATTAATCTATTTTAGTAGGATTGTTGGGTGTATTTTTGTGAGTTTAAGGCCATTTTCTAACCTTAAAAATGTTATTTTTAAGTATTTTAATTGATTTTTAATTAAAATAAATAAATAAATATAATAAAAAAAATTGATTTTTTTTGCTACAGTTGACCGTTGACTGTTGACTTTGACCGGTTCGAATCGTGTAATTGTGCGCTGAGTGAGGCTCGAACCCGAGACCTCCCGTACGCGTGCACGCAGCTCTACCAACTGAGCTACGTGTCTAACCCGTCATATATCTGTTTTTAATTATATTTATATATTAATTAGTTTAAACAGAAAATCCTTTATTTTCTAAAAACGATTTTAATCCAGAACACAGTGCGCTCTACAGGTCTCGAACCCGGGACCTGTGGGTTGCGCAAACACACAGTCCACCGCTGGACTGTGTGTCCAACTTGTTAACTTAACTGATTTTTATTATACTTAAACACAAACTAATTATTTTTATTTCTGACTTATTTAAAAAGGTAAATAATTGTCCGGGTCGATGCAGAAGACCGGACTCGAACTCGTGCGCTTTGATTAAACATACACACAGTCCACCACTGGACTGTGTGTCTAACTTGGTTATTTTTCCGGTTATTAATATACTTAACATATAACAGTGTGACTCCGGTTCGGTTAACAAAAAAATCATTTTTATTAAGGCAGCGTGTGTGGAAACAGGATTCGAACTCGAGACGTTTGTGTTTAATGTGCACACAGTCCACCGCTGGACTGTGTGTCTAACCCGAGTTATTTCTTGATTTAAATTATACTTATATGTTACAGGTACATCGTCTTCTTCGTCAGGTTTTAACCAGAATCGGAAAATCCGACTGGTTCAAAGTTTTAATCGGTTTCTTTAGCGTTTTATGATTAATTACAGATGAGGTATAAATAAAAAGAAAGGAAATTGGGCGTGAAATATACCGACTGGCTTCCTCTGTTTTTCCGGCAAAACTCCGGCGACAGCAACAGGCTCCGGCGTCGGGTGTCTTGCAGCAGCGAGTTTCCAGAAAGCTTACAAAGTATGCGGGTGACTTCGGTATAAGTTCAGAGGGTTTAGTAAGGCTCAGAAATGAAGAACCCGGTTTTCCGGCGACGAACAGAATATTTCCGGCGAGTGAGTTTTCGCCGAGAAAAGGTGCGGTTTTGAGCGAAAAGGTTTGCAGAGGTTCGAGGGGGTATTTATAGGGCAAGTCGTCGATAGATTTGGTCCTATTTCCGACTGGATTCGTCGGTTTGAATTTCTCCGGCGGTTATAGATGGTGTCGCGGACTCAGACGTCAGTTATAACCGATATAGGTTTAAAGTTTACGTTATAATGGAAGGATTCGTTAAATTATTGGCGAGATTGCCGGGATTTCCGGCGACTGAACTTTGGGCGCCGGTTTTGAATTCAGAAAATCATGATATGAATTAAATGATCCTAACATTTAACAAGGAACATCAGTGGCGCAGTGGTTTAAGTGTTGAGTGCTAATTCTGTGTTGAACTGGTTACTGACCCGGGTTCGAAACCCGGCAGAAACAATTTATTTTTATTTTGCGATTTTCAACAATTTTTCAAAAACAACTTATATATTCCAATATAATAATTGATTATGTATCGTTTAAAATTATTTAGGGCATTAAATTCGCAACGAAATTTTTAACTGATTGTTCGGTTAATAAACGGAGCGGGTTTGGTAAATCCGTTTTTTGACGGATGTTACACTATCCCCTGCTTTTTAGAAATTTTGTCCCGAAATTTAAATAGGGATATATTTGACTAAAAGAATGATGGTTTTGACAGTTACATGCTTAGAAAAGTAAGTGTTTTAGTTTTTTTTGTTTGAGGCGGTAGCGTCCCTTGTAAGGGTTAAGTACCCTATTACAGGAATCGCTTTTTGTTGCCTACCGTAAAAGTATTGATAAGCAGAATTTATTCACTAACTATGATATCATGCATACGAGTTTGGATATGTTTGGAAGGGTATGGTTATATCCTAAGGCAAAACTTCCAATACTACAACCTACATGGAACATAAATAAACACAACAGCTAATATTTGAACATAAATAAACACAACAACTAATATTTGAACATAAATAAACACAACAACTAATATTTGAATCCACATTCTGATAGCATATATGTTTGAATGGTGGAAGTTCCTCTCTCGTTTGTTATGATGGAGAGGTTAGTTTATGTAGAAATGGAACACAATCCAATCTCTTTAAATAGCAAGATGATATAAATGTAACACAAATTCCAACCAGGGCAATACTAAATCCTACATGGAACTTCTCATAACCGCCTGATAATGCCTCTGATCCTTTGGCAAGAATACTTATATATAGGAAGTACCAGCGGCGTATCCACCATATTCTTGCCAAATTTTCATTGGTTTTATCCACAAGTTATGATTAGTTACCAAGAAACTACTAAATCCTACATAGAACTTCTCATAACCGTCTGACAATGCCTCTGATCCTTTGACAAGAATACTTATATATAGGAAGTACCAGCGGCGTATCCACCATATTCTTGTCAAATTTTCATTGGTTTTATCAGTGAATTATGATTAGTCCTATATAACTCTACAACCAATACAACAAACATAAAATACTGAAATGAAAAATGTCTGTGCGATCAAGGCTCAATCAAACGGAGCCGATCGTATTGCATGTACTGAAAATGAAATTGTCTGTGCGCTCAAGGCTCAATCAAACGGAGCCGAGCGTATTGCATGTACTGAAAATGAATAACTTAATCTAAACAACAATCACACAAACAGCCTATGCATGGAACCTCTCATAACCGCCTGATAATGCCTCCGATCATTTGACAAGAATACTTATATATAGGAAGTACCAGCGGCGTATCCACCATATTCTTGTCAAATTCTCATTGACTTTATCCGCAAGTTATGATTAGTTATATGCGACTCTACAACAAACACAAGATACTGATAATGTAAATGTCTGTGCGATCAAGGCTCAATCAAACGGAGCTGATCGTATTGAAAATGAAAATGTCTGTGCACTCAAGGCTCAATCAAACGGAGCCGAGCGTATTGCATGTACTGAAAATGAATAACTTAATCTAAACAACAATCACACAAACAGCCTATGCATGGAACCTCTCATAACCGCCTGATAATGCCTCTGATCCTTTGACAAGAATACTTATATATAGGAAGTACCAGCGGCGTATCCACCGTATTCTTGTCAAATTCTCATTGACTTTATCCGCAAGTTATGATTAGTTCTACGCGACTCTACAACAAACACCACAACCACAAGATACTGATAATGAAAATGTCTGTGCGATCAAGGCTCAATCAAACGGAGCCGATCGTATTGTATGTACTAAAAATGTAAAATGAACTGTGCGATCAAGGCTCAATCAAACGGAGCCGATCGTATTGCATGTAATGAAAATGTAAAATGAACTGTGCGATCAAGGCTCAATCAAACGGAGCCGATCGTATGCGGGCACGCCAGATTCAACCGCATAATAAAATGGGGAACATGCTCAACGCTCATAAATGGGGAGCAGGCGGCCTCGGCAATTGCATATACTGAAAATAATAAACAATAATTACTCTAACAGTCTACACATGGAACCTCTCATAACCGCCAGATAATGCTTCTGATCCTTTGACAAGAATACTTATATAGAGGAAGTACCAGCGGCGTATCCACCGTATTCTCGTCAAAGTTTCATTGGCTTTATCCTTAAGTTATGTTTGGTTCTATGTGATAAAGAAAAACATAAAATTAAACGATAGGAGTTGAATCTGGATCTTCGGTGAAGAGAACTAGTTGAGTATCTTCGTTTGGGCCGTCATTATCTTCGACAGGATTGGCGTTGATATTGAAGACTCTTCCTCTTGCTGGTGGCCTAGCGGTTGGGTTTTCTTGGTTTACTTGGTTAACTGGGTTTGATTGGGCTTGAGTGTTGATGACGTTAACCAATTGAGGGCATGTGTTTCTAAAGTGGGTAGGGTCACCACAATTGAAACAAGCTCGAACATATGGGAACATGGGGTATTGGGGTTGATGATAAGTTTGGGCCATGTTTTGAGTAGGGGAAGAGGTTTGGTTTTGAAAGGTGCGGCAAACCTTGCTCAAATGACCATAGCGTCCACAAGTTGCACATAGTCGACAAGGTAAAGTAAGGGGATGGTGATAAAAACAGTTGTTGCATCGAGGGTGAGGTCCAAGATATGGTTTCTTATTTGGGTAGGTTGAGTTGGGTGCCACTTGAGTGATTGGGATAGCTCGGATGGGTATGGCGTGTGAAATTGGTTGATTCCGTTGGATAGCAGCGAAAAGTTGCCCGTCTCTTTTTCTCTTAGAAGTGGGTTGAGAAGGGGATTCGGTTTTGGGTGGAGTCGGAGGTTTCAGTCGATTCTTTATCCTTCTTCTTCTCCTCTTGAAGTCTTTGTTTCGGATTCGGTTCTCGGTGAGCACTGTTGCTAACTCCATTGCTGCTTCCAAAGTTGCAGGCGCGGTACTTATTACAGGGTCTTGAATCTTTGACGGAAGACCACGAATGTAGTGCTCGATCAAACGGTAGAGGGGAGTGAACATGTTGGGAACCATTTGATGTAATTCGAGGAATCTTTTGTTGTATGCGGTGTGGTCTCCTTCCTTTTGTTTCAACGAGTAAAATTCATCTTCTAATTTCTTGATTTCGCTCCTTGGGCAAAATCGTCTGGTCATGATTTCCTTCAATTCGATCCAAGTTAAGGTCATAGCATCTTCAACACCTTGTTTGGCCTTCTATGTATTCCACCAAGTAAGTGCTATCCCATATAATCGACCGGTAGCATATCGCACTTTGCGATCGTCAGGGCAATCGCAATTTAGAAAAGTGTTCTCCGTTTCTTCAAACCAATGGAGGAGAGCAGTGACGCCTTCAGTCCCTTTGTATTTTGGAGGGTCGCATGATTTGAAAAGCTTGTAGGTGCATTTAGTGGTATTTGAGGGAGAGTTGATAATGTTTTGGTTTTCTTGATTGATAGGATTAGCGGTGAGTGCTTGTTGTACTTGGATTACAATGTTGGGTATTACGGCAGCCATTTGTTGAGCGATTTGGGATCATGGGTCGCATTCAGGAATGAACATAAAATAATTATAGAAAAATAAATCTACTACATCCATAGGATGTCTTGGGCTTTGCTCGCCATTAGGCCCTACATGCCGCCATACTTTACCTGTGTAATCATGTGGGCCCCCATGAATACCGGTTTTTCATATGGTTCGCACGGGTTTGCCTGGTTGCGTACACTAAAACCCAGAGAAAATCGAGAAATATGTATACAACGTGTGATATTTGGAATGTGTCCAGGTGTAGACACGGTGACACCTCAAAGTAGGTTAGTTCGAACGACGTTTGGTGTGGCATGCTTTAGCCTAATAGGTCCTTCGTACTCTCATCGTTGGTCCCCAGGTAGGCAAACTGGTCCGTTATATTGGATTTATACGAATGCCAACCTAGACAGGACGTTCCGACTACCGGTACTTGTACCCTTCCAGTTACTACATGCCCGTCGCAGAACTTACTTTGATGAGATTTGAAAATTGCAACAAAATCTTTGAATAATGAGGGTATGAAAATAAATTGAATACATGAACATAGATATATGTATAATGAATATGTATATAAGTATGTATGTTCGACTGTAAATATAAACAAATATGAAACAAATAAATATCACAAGTTTGTATGTAACCACCTAATCAATTAAAATTTAGGCAGACTATAGTATAGGCTCTAAGGGTCTAATAACCTATCCTATATCCCTATAGTCATGGCTCTGATACCAATCTGTCACACCCCGACCCGCAGCAGAAAAGGTGATCGGGGCATGATTGGGTTATCATCAAAGCTCATGACATTTATTATGCGTTTCATATTCATTAAATACAATTTAATGGAAATTTACAATAAATATTACAACATGTTCTAACTATCAATCTAAGCTTCTTTGTTCTCTTCTAAGGCATTTCCTATGTTTTCTTTGCTTCAACCTGTTCACCTGTATCATGTGTAAAAAGGTTTTTGGATCAACATAAAGTTGGCGAGTGAATCCTATGGAAAACATTTGAACAAGTTTATTTAATTGATTATGAAATGAGTGCACAACCACACATGAGTAAAAATAGATGTAGACTTATTCAACAATCATTAGATATTATATAAAGCAAACATGAACAATAATGGAACATTTAGAGGCACGCGTTGCTCTACTCGTCTCTCACGAGGAACTGATGGGCCTAATGAATGAATTGCATAAACATGATAATATGAAAGACATAACTACACACAATATAAACTCAATAATACACACATGAACAATAATGAATTGGTTTTAAGGCACGCGTTGCTCACTCGTCTCCCACGAGGAACTGATGGGCTTAATGAATGAATTTCATATAATTTGATAAAATGAAATAAGTAATCACAACAATATAAACAATCTAAGTTTAGGTCACGATATGGTATGGCACAAATTTAAATAAACGAGTTAATTATTTGAGACACATGACACACCCCAAAACGTGAAATTAAAAAGGGGAGTTGTAAGATTCACTCACAGTGGGTGCGTTCGGTTGACGATGTTGAATGCACGCGAAGTGGTTTTAACCACGGGTGAAATTAACCTAGATAAATATCATTATGGTTCGGTAAGTAAACGGATTTTATTAATCTATTTTAGTAGGATTGTTAGGTGTATTTTTGTGAGTTTAAGGCCATTTTCTAACCTTAAAAATGTTATTTTTAAGTATTTTTTAATTGATTTTTAATTAAAATAAATAAATAAAAATAATAAAAAAATTTGATTTTTTTGCTACAGTTGACCGTTGACTGTTGACTTTGACCGGTTCGAATCGTGTAATTGTGCGCTGAGTGAGGCTCGAACCCGAGACCTCCCGTATGCGTGCACGCAGCTCTACCAACTGAGCTACGTGTCTAACCCGTCATATATTTGTTTTTAATTATATTTATATATTAATTAGTTTGAACAGAAAATCCT
Source organism: Scalesia atractyloides (assembly GCA_947069175.1). Lineage (NCBI taxonomy): Eukaryota > Viridiplantae > Streptophyta > Magnoliopsida > Asterales > Asteraceae > Scalesia > Scalesia atractyloides. The sequence goes on along the minus strand of CAMTDV010000023.1, from coordinate 10,392,358 downwards.
TTATTTTCTAAAAACAATTTTAATCCAGAACACAGTGCGCTCTACAGGTCTCGAACCCGGGACCTGTGGGTTGCGCAAACACACAGTCCACCGCTGGACTGTGTGTCCAACTTGTTAACTTAACTGATTTTTATTATACTTAAACACAAACTAATTATTTTTATTTCTGACTTATTTAAAAAGGTAAATAATTGTCCGGGTCGATGCAGAAGACCGGACTCGAACTCGTGCGCTTTGATTAAACATACACACAGTCCACCACTGGACTGTGTGTCTAACTTGGTTATTTTTCCGGTTATTAATATACTTAACATATAACAGTGTGACTCCGGTTCGGTTAACAAAAAAATCATTTTTATTAAGGCAGCGTGTGTGGAAACAGGATTCGAACTTGAGACGTTTGTGTTTAATGTGCACACAGTCCACCGCTGGACTGTGTGTCTAACCCGAGTTATTTCTTGATTTAAATTATACTTATATGTTACAGGTACATCGTCTTCTTCGTCAGGTTTTAACCAGAATAGGAAAATCCGACTGGTTCAAAGTTTTAATCGGTTTCTTTAGCGTTTTATGATTAATTACAGATGAGGTATAAATAAAAAGAAAGGAAATTGGGCGTGAAATATACCGACTGGCTTCCTCTGTTTTTCCGGCAAAACTCCGGCGACAGCAACAGGCTCCGGCGTCGGGTGTCTTGCAGCAGCGAGTTTCCAGAAAGCTTACAAAGTATGCGGGTGACTTCGGTATAAGTTCAGAGGGTTTAGTAAGGCTCAGAAATGAAGAACCCGGTTTTCCGGCGACGAACAGAATATTTCCGGCGAGTGAGTTTTCGCCGAGAAAAGGTGCGGTTTTGAGCGAAAAGGTTTGCAGAGGTTCGAGGGGGTATTTATAGGGCAAGTCGTCGATGGATTTGGTCCTATTTCCGACTGGATTCGTCGGTTTGAATTTCTCCGGCGGTTATAGATGGTGTCGCGGACTCAGACGTCAGTTATAACCGATATAGGTTTAAAGTTTACGTTATAACGGAAGGATTCGTTAAATTATTGGCGAGATTGCCGGGATTTCCGACGACTGAACTTTGGGTGCCGGTTTTGAATTCAGAAAATCATGATATGAATTAAATGATCCTAACATTTAACAAGGAACATCAGTGGCGCAGTGGTTTAAGTGTTGAGTGCTAATTCTGTGTTGAACTGGTTACTGACCCGGGTTCGAAACCCGGCAGAAACAATTTATTTTTATTTTGCGATTTTCAACAATTTTTCAAAAACAACTTATATATTCCAATATAATAATTGATTATGTATCGTTTAAAATTATTTTGGGCATTAAATTCGCAACGAAATTTTTAACTGATTGTTCGGTTAATAAACGGAGCGGGTTTGGTAAATCCGTTTTTTGACGGATGTTACATCCTCTTCCCCACTTCAATCTTCACGAATCTCCTCACTTCCACTCCTAGACTCACGGATTCTAAGCAGAGCTATTCCAGATTGTTCTAGGTGAGTTTAACTCACTAACATCTTGTGATTTTTACAACTTCTCTTCTATTTTTACTTTCTTTTCTTTTGTACCAAGTGTGTGAGCTAAACCAAGTTCTGATGAACTTTCGTTTCAGCTGATGTGAGAACGTTGGAAGCTTGGTTGTCCGAATTAAGTTCCACCACCACTTGTACATGTTTTTGTACTTTACTTTCTGTACATTCATGACCAACCAGATTTATCAACTTCGTTGATAAATCTAGTGCTTTAGTGAATCTTATAACGATGCATACGGGGCCCCATGCTTGACATCTGTAACGTAATTGTTAAAACCTAGACTAAAATTTTGCACTAAACTTACTTTCCATCTCAGTCACATTCCTAATATTAACTAAGTCATGGTTACTGTTGGGAGTTGCGACTATTCTGCCTCGCTGTCAAATTCCCGTTCACAGAATTCAGTGTTGAAACTGTACCAAACGGGCACAAAAACATCATAGGATTGCCACTTCGCAGAAGTGAATAGTCACTTCGTACGAAGTGCAAGTCACTTCGCACTAAGTGGTCACTCCACTTCGCACGAAGTGGCATTTTTCCCATTTTCTTTTCCGTACTTTCTGCTTTTAGAATCGGGATCTATCGTCCGACTCTGTATACTCACACCCACATGTTTTTCCCATGTAGGGTAACTTCGGGTTGCATCACTTCGACTCTCCCCCACCACCACCACCACCAGTCCACCATCACCGCCCGCCACCCACCATCGTCCATCACTACCACCACCCACCACCATCCATCACCACCACCACGTTGAAACGTGTTCAAAGTCACGACCATACGTATGTTTTAGTCGACGAGGGCTACTTGAATGGCGTCCTCTTCCGTGAGGTCATTCTCGGGATTTTCCACATTGTTGAACATCGAATGAAATCTTGCCCTTTTCACCCGGATAATCGTGAAACTTGAATTAAGTTCATCCAAGGTTTGGTTGGTCTCACTAACATGAATACAAAATTGTTGAAAACCCCGGTTCCAAACGAAGCCCTTGCATTAGGAGACGCTCGATCATTATGGGTTGCGAACCAAGATGTAGACAACATAATATCTTTTTCTTCGGTCCATAATATCCTTACCATTTGAGATGAACTTTTTGTAGAGAGGAATATAAAATTGAGAGTTTTGTGTGGTAAGTAGTGGAATGGGTTGGATTAAAATAGTGGAATGAGGTTAGTTATATAGAGAAATTTATTTGAGTTTTGAATTTGAATTTTTTTAAACCATGGTCATCCAATCGCAAACTGTCATGTTGACCTCGAAATCTTCAACATTTACACGGGTTATCTTTGTGGCAAATGTTACCCGCCCGCCTTACCCGCATGGGTGGCGACGGTGTTCTGGCGCCGGTTCAAATTCGGGGAATGTACCTGCATGGGTGCTCCGCCCCCTAATAAATTTAGTCAATAACTATTTTTATTGGTTTCAGGACTGACAATGATAAATCATATAGTTTATAATACATGAAATTTATTTTCTAGATTTGCTGAAGATAATTTATTTATTATGTGTCGTAAAAGACATACATTTATCATATGTATGTTGTACATTTTAAATACTTTAATGTCGTTTTTATTAGAATATTGTATTATATTAGTTTGTGTATGTGTAGGTCCTGGTGCGTAAAAGGAGCAAAAAGGGGAAGAAACGACGGAGAGAAACGAGGAACCGAAAGCAAACAATGAAGTTCAGAAGTAAAAAATGAAAATTATGAGGAAAATAGACTTCGTGTGTCGCGAACTGATAAGCATATGAGTATCACGACATGCGAAATGGTGTTGGGTTTGACTTATACTCGGAATCCTTTGACCGACTATTTTATTTTATCCATACGCCAAACGTGTCGCGAGAAAGAAAGAAGCTCTTCGTGAGAGTAACAAGGCTATTCGAAGGAAACCATGATTCTATCGTTATTTACACCCGAATTTCGACTTTTAGCTAAACTTTTTCACCTACGAGTCTTTGATGAATTTAACAACAATTATGAACTAAGGAGGGTGCAAGAATTGAAGAATCATTGTAAAGTTCGGATCTTTGAAGAAATTCGTAGCATGTTAGTTACTTTTTGGTTTTTCTTTCGAACAATTTGTGATGAACACCATGTATTTGATTTCTTTTATGTGCTTTGAACTTACAAACATGGTTAGAGGCTAATTCTTTAAGCCACTTTGGTTAGATGAACTAATTGATATGTTTTGACTTTTTTCGGTTGACTTTTATCAAGTTTTGTGTTTGAAGTAAACTAGTTTTGAGTTCTTACTGATTATGATCATGTGTGCTACTGTGTTTTGCGGTGATTTATTGATTAGTTGTCATCATTGATATGTGTATAAAGAAGAGATTTACCATAAAGTGTTAAAATCAATTATTAGTTCGTTAATCCAGCCAGTTTTCGTTCTAAACTAACTAATCAACTAAAATCAGTAGACTTTAGTGTGTATCCGATTCTATCGATTTGAGAGATAATTTGGGATAACTAATCAACTGTAATTAGTAGACTTATCTAAGCTATACTATACGCGACAGGTTCTCTACGCGTTGTGTGTGTTTAGTCGATAAAAATCATTTTTATAAATTTAAAACTAGATAATTGTGTTTGAAAATTATTAAGTTAACCCACCTAATCGTACTAAAAAGTTACTAAATTAACCACTAAACAAACAATACATCAACCATCGGCTTTGCACCACCACCACTAAAAAGACAAAAACAACATAGTAGTTGGTGGTCGACGACAACTAGGGTTGCAAACGAACTGAACTTTCAGCGAACAGTTCATGAACCGTTCAACATGAAGTTTGTTTGTGTTCGTTCGTTTAATAGAGAATGAAAACGAAGAAACAAACTTCTTTCGTTTGGTTGTTTAGTTAAATGAACAAGCATGAAAAGAGGTCATGTTCATTCGTTTATGTTCGTGAACGTTTGGTAACGCGTTCGTTTATGTTCGTGTTTTTATGCTCGTTTGTGTTCGATATTAATTAGGATTTTTAGTTTATATATTTATTTTTTATATTGTTTTATTTTTATTTGAGATAAAAGAGATAAATACCCATTTCTAGTATTCCTAAGTTCATTACTATATTTTTGGTGGATCTTCTTAATGTTTATGATGAAAGATGCCTATTTATTCAAAATTTATATATGTTCATTTGTGTTCGATTATGTTCATGAACGTTTGTTTGTGTTCTTTCTGTACGTGAACGTTGGGTTCATTTGTGTTCATGAATGTTTGTTTGTATTCATTTCCGTTCATGAACGTTTGTTCGTCTTTGTTTGTGTGTGTGTTCATGAACGTTTGTTTGTGTTCATTTCCGTTCATGAACGTTTGTTCGTCTTTGTTTGTATTCGTGTGTGTTCATGACCGTTTGTTTGTGTTCGGTACCTAAAGTTAGCAAACGGAGACGAACATGTTCCTCTTCGTAATATACGAACACGAACTAGAAAATCTCGTTCGATAAGTGTTCATGAACTGTTCGTGAACACACATATTTCCTTAACAAACGAATACGAACAGAAAATCTTGTTCGTATTTGTTTGATTCGTTTACAGCCCTAACGACAACCCAACCCAAAATATCAATATAATATGTATAATAATTCATCTATAATCTATGTGAGGGGCATGTAAAGATCTTTATTATTGTGTAGTTACTTTCATCATTTGTACATCATGCATCAAGACTTGCACCGTCTTCATCACACCAAACCATCTCATTATTGAACATTTGAATAGTAAACATAGATTTTTTTCCAATACAAAGTTTTGCATAAATTTAAAATGAACCATCAATAAGGGCTCCACACTACGAACACCTCAAGAAAAATAACAAAAGATTGTTAATTGGTATTTCTACCTTTAACCCATTTGAATTGCATTTTGTCTGATGCTATTGATTAGCAGGTATTGGTTTCATGTGCGAAGGTTAGAAGGGGCCACGAGAGGGGTGGGTTAGGACCCTATGGTTCAAGTCCAAGCTTGAGGTTGCAATTAAGTCGTTTGGTTGTTCTTCTTGGTGCAAGTTGGTGATCCTATTTTTCTTGCAAATGGGGTTTGTATGAATTGCATTGGAACATGCACCGGTATTTCTTGAGTGCACAATCTAAACTTAACTTATTGTTATTTTCTGTAGATTTGATTAATCAAATAATACAAAGTGATTATGGTGCCTTCTCTCAGGTTTTCAGATGTTAAACTTTCACCAATTGGAGATCAAGATGCCGATATGGTCTGTTTCATAATCCATATAATTTGTTCAACAAGGTTCGTTTATCGAGGTCGATTTAGAACCACCCAGATGACGGAACTCCATGTCGTCGGTTGTATTTGGTGCAGGCTCCTGGTTCACCAAATCAATCTATTTCCAAAACCGGTACTTCATGATCAGAGACGGATTACTGATCCTTTATGTTTCCTTATAAACAATCAGTTTATATGTAGTTTTATCGGCATTAATGTGATTCTTTATAGTAGCAATAAGAAGATAGCAAGTGATGACATCAATGTTGGTAATTACTTGAAATAATGAAACCATCAATTTTACGTGAGGTAAATTAAGCAAATTATAGCAGGTTTACGTATATAAGATTTTCTCCAACTCATCGTTCGTGAAGAGTACTCATGGAGGTGAAAGGGTGTTGGGTGAGGCGAGAAGCATGCAAGAATGACTTGTGAGAAAGGTAAGGGGTTATGTAAGAGAGGGAAGGAAGAGAACGACAAATCCGTGGGAGAGTGAGGGAGGGATAAGCGGTTAGTGGTGTTTGTCCTTCCCTGATGAATCTAGAATGGGGTGCATCGACCCCACAAACGTAGATGTGGAAAGAGATGGAGGAAATGGAAGATTGTGGGTGCGATAGAGAAGTCGGCGTCCTTGGTTGCAAGTTTTGTGAGTGGGGAAGAATAAACAAAGTTGTACCGTCCGTGGAAAAGGAGAGAGGAGGTAAAGTTCTTGAGAAAATTGATCGGGAACATTGTGATGATACATCCGTAAACATCTCATGTCCATAACTAAGGAAGATAGTTCCAAAGAGTTTTGTTTTTCGAGTGAGTTTACTATCTCAAATTTGTCAACTTGTGTCTATGTAGAAAATCACTATAATAAGTATTTATAATTTCTTTATGGTATATTAAAATTTTTGTATGGCAATAATTGATTGATATGATCAAACGAACTCTTCACTATTTTTTAAGAATTTTGTTGTGTTATCAAATGGTTTATCACTCTTCAATCATGTTTGATATACAACCCTTATCATCCATACAAGATTTTGATTCGAGCTAATTTATAAAATTTTTACAAACACATTACTTTGTAAACTTATATTTCTCGTTACATAATGTGATATGACTCTGTAGGTTCAAAACACAAAATATTCTTTTCTTTTATTTTTCCTCTCTCCTTGATATTTGTAAAATGCTCCGTGTGAACATAACATGACAACAACTAAATTCCTTACACAACTACAAATTCAAGGTGGGTGATGTTTAACAGAAGTTGTAGATGAGGGTTTATTAATTTTCACTTGGTGCTATGAATATTATTATTAGTGAGACGTTTAATTAATCGATTCAACTATTACTATGGGGTGTAGGGCGTGAGTTGGGGCAACAGATTGGGTTTAACATTGGGTATACCACACCGGCTCAGCGTTGGGCATGACGTCACCCCTTGGGCGTGGAGATTGCGTCTGGCGTGGGGCGGGGTGGCTGGGTGACATGATGAGCTTTGGTTGGCTGGTTCAATGTAGCCGTTAGGGTAGCGGGTATGGTAAATCAAATTTAAAAAAGTTACATTTTTTACCTATAAATTCCCAACCCAAATTACATATTTTCTCATTCTTCTTCAACCAAACTCACAAAAAAAACCGAACATGGTGCATTGGACCGAAGAGGAGGAAATAACACTACTGACATCGATTGTTGACGCACAACGTACTCTACAACGCGGTCAAACCGCGTATTGGGCTCGAGCGTTTCAATAATACCAAACAACACGTCAGCAACACGAGTCACAACCTAACGCGTGTCAACACAAATGGCGTGAGCTCAAACCGAAGTTGGATCGGTTTTAAGTTTGCTTTGACCGTGTATCTGCGGGCGACTTGACCCACGACGATCGAGTACAGGCATGATGGGAATACGGATTTTAAGTGGGTTCCCCACTTTAATATTTATCGTACTTTGTATTTTTTTTTATTTTTTTAGGATTTCATAAGTAGTTTTTTTTTTATTTTTAGGGTTTAGTAAGTAGATTTTTTTAGAATTTAATAAGTAGGTTTTTTATTTTTTAGGATCGTCTTTTATGTAATTTTTTAGATTAATATAAATTGTGTTTTTATATAATTGCCAATTTAAAAAAATCATATGACACCCCACGCTGGCCTGGCCATGATGCTTCCACACCTCACTTTTTTAGATGTGAACTAGTAGAGCCCACATCTACTACGTGTTATGCAATACCCCTAACCCATTTTCCTCCACATAATATATAGTCTAAGCTAATTTGTTTCTAACATTTGACCCATAGTGCTATGATGGAACTCATATAAAACCTCAATACAAAAAATATTATATATATATATATATATGATTAGGATCATTTGTGAACAACTTCTTGAGAGTGAACTGAGTGAACTAATCTTGGCCTTTGATCATTTTTTAGATTAAAAGGGTAAGATTGATATTAGTCAAGTACTTTTAATTAAAATCCCTTAATTTTCTAATCTTTTAAGTCTCTTTCTCTCTCTCATTTTTAATTATTTCTCTATTATTTTAATTATAAGAAATTAAAGGGCTAATGTTTATTTTTAAATAAACTCTTATGTTCTTTTTAAAATTAACTATTAAACCTAATTAAATTATATTTTTTTACATATGTGTATACAGGTCAGTATATACAATACTTATACACTTGTGTATAATTAAATCTTGTTCCCACAGGTCGGTATAAACCAGATTTATACACATGTATATTATTCAAGTACATATGTGTATAAACTAACAATGTGTATCTTGTATAAATTGATAGTTAGCGAGGTTGTACACATGTGTATAAACTAACATCTGTATATCTGTATAAAGTAATACTATTAAGACTGTACACATGTGTATACACTAACAACCGTGTATCTTGTATATACGGAAAGTATCAAGATTTTAGGAATTTTGATTATATTGTTTAATAAATGCAATTTACAAAAGACGTAAATACCATTCTGTCAATTTATTTAAAGGGAAGTTATAATTACAATCTTGTCATTGTTTAAAAATCTCTAGATGATATAATCCAATGGCTCAGGTTAGTTTACATAATTCACTCTCAACCTAGTGTTTACTCTAGAACCCTATCCTATATATATATATATATATATATATATATATAGTTAATGAGGGACGATAAATATTATTTTTAAAATAACATATAATTTTTTTATTTTTTTATTAATATATTATAATAGTTTATTATTATATTGATTTTAGTAACATATTTTTTACTTTTTTAAAACCATATTTTCTTTATTATTTTTAATGATTTTTTAGAACACATATTAATTTATCAAATAATTTAATATTTCTTTAATAATTTACTTTTAACTTTTTTTTTAAAAACTTGAGTATTTATTGTGTTTGATTTTTTCTCTCGACATTCTGTCATAAGATTTGTTAAAAATGAAGTTGTACTCAAAATAAAATGTTTATTTGGTATTATAAAACGATACAATGATAAACTAAATTAACCGTTCAAATGGTTTGACTTTCTAAACAAATACTTTATTTTCAAATCACGTTTGTTTTGCATTATCATTTGTTCGGTTTCGTCGCAACGCGCGACGTAAAAACAAACTAGTATAATTAATAACTTAACTGACAATATAAGTTTAAGATTAACAATATAAGATTATAAACTTAATTAGACGAATAATTAAGACTAAATTTTATCGGTACGTATTCATGATCTTAACACAAAAGATAACGGGAAAATGTCACAGAAACTGAACAACCAATAACTAATAATATTGTATCCGTTGGTAATTGAATTTCAAAACCCTCCACACGACCCTTCTCAGTTCTCATTCTACCGTTTCAAAACCACTCCCAAATTTCAAACGTAACGTAAACCCTAAATACCAAATTTCATCTCCATTTCACACACTTTTCTGATTTCATGCTCACAACAATGGCGGACAACAATGGCGGACAACAAATCATGAACAAAATTCCGCAATTCACCGTAATAAAGAACGGTTCTATTCTCAAGAACATATTTCTCTTAAGCAAACAGTCTACCGTCGATAAATCCTCACAAAATCGAGAATCTGATGAAGAGATCTTGCTTGTTGGACGCCATCCAGAGTGCCACATCACTCTTGAGCACCCGAGCATCAGCCGGTACCATCTGCGTATCCACTCGAATCCGTCTAAACATACGCTCTCTGTCGTTGATCTATCGTCAGGTAAAACTCGATAAACACGCTTTTTATCTGTTGATAATATAGTTTTTAATTTTGTGTATTGTGTCAGTTGTGATAGGTATAGGTTAGGTCATGTTTGAGTATTGTTAATATGGGGGAGTTGAAATTGATTGATTATAAAGTGTTTAATCTTCTTTGTTGGTTTTGTTAATGGTGTAGTTCACGGGACGTGGGTTTCGGGGAAGAGGATTGAACCGGGGGTTCATGTGGTACTTAAAGAGGGGGATACGGTCAAGATTGGTGCTTCAAGTAGGGTTTATGAGCTGCATTGGGTTCCATGTAGTCGAGCGTATGATGTTGGTGAACCGTTTGTGCCTGCGGTCTATACAATCAAAGAAGGACGAGAAGAAGAAGAAGAAATGAATCAGGTGGTTGTGAGTATTGTTCTTTTGTGTTGTACATTTGTGTAAAGTCAGGTTTATGTTGCGTAATTGAGCGTGTCTTAAAGATGTTCGATGAAATGGCTCTTAATGTTTGTTGTTTTGCCTTTTGTTTTCTTGATTTATGTAGGAAGAGAAACATGAAGAGTATTCATCAAATGATGATTTGGAGGGTTCGGAGGTGTTATCATCCAACACGGTTCACGATTCTCCCTCGAAGACATTGAATTCATCGACATCGAGAAATGAAAATGATGACATCTTTGCTACTGTTTCAATCCAGGCTCCACTTGCTGTGACAGAAACTACATCTGCAGCACAGGTTTCTGACATCCTAAACGATTCAGAGGACCAGTTGATGACGAACTGCTTAAAATCTTCTTGTTATGATCCTGAGGTAGAACATGAAGAATATTCATTAGTTGATAATTTGGAGTGTTTGAATTTGTCAACATCCAGCACGATTAACGATTCGCCTATGAAAACATCGAACCCATTGACGTCCGGCAATGAAATCAATGACATCTTTGCTACTGTTTCTATCCAGTCTCCACTTGTGTCAGAAACATCTGCAACACAGGTTTCTGACGGCCTAAACGAATCAGAGGATCAGTTGATGACGAACTGCCCAAAAACTTCATGTGGTGATGCTGAGGGAGAACAATCAAGTCGAATGAAACATGAAGAGCATCCATCAGTTGATGATTTGGAGTGTTCAGATTTGTCAACATCCAACACGATTAACAATTCGCCCTTGAAGACATTGAACCCATCGGCATCTTGCAATGAAAACAGTAATATCTTTGCTAGTGTTTCTATCCAAGCTCCACTTGTTGTGTCAGAAACTACATCTGCAACACAGGTTTCTGACAGCCTAAATGATTCTGAGGATCAGTTAATACTGAACTGCTCAACACCTCCGTTTGATGATGCTGAGATAAAACAAGTAAGTCCATGGAAACATGAAGTGTATTCATTAGTTGATGATTTGGAGTGTTTGGATTCATCAACATCTAACACGATTAGCAATTCGCCCTTGAAGACGTTGGACCCATTGACATCTTGCAATGACATCTTTGCTACTGTTTCTATCCAGGCTCCACTTGTTGCGTCAGAAACTACATCTGCAACACAGGTTTCTGACAGCCTAAATGATTCGCAGAATCAGTTGATGCCAAACTGCTCAAAATCTTCATGTGTTGATGCCGATTTAGAACAATCAAGTCCAAGGAAGCATGAAGAGTATCCATTAGTTGATGATTTGGAGTGTTTGGATTTGTCAAAACCCAACATGATTCGTGATTCGCCCTTGAAGACATCGAGCCCATTGACATCTGCCAGTGAAATCAATGACATCTTTACTACTGTTTCTATCCAAGCTCCACTTGTGTCAGAAACTACATCTACTGCACAGTTTTCTGACATCCTAAACGATTCAGTGGATCAGTTGATGCCGAACAGCTCAATACCTTCATGTGATGGTACTGAGATAGAACAATCAAGTCCTTGGAAAACAGGCAGTGGAAATGGTGAATTCGCAACACAGGTTTCTGACAGCCTAAATGATTCGCAGAATCAGTTGATGCCAAACTGCTCAAAATCTTCATGTGTTGATGCTGAGTTAGAACAATCAAGTCCAAGGAAGCATGAAGAGTATCCATTAGTTGATGATTTGGAGTGTTTGGATTTGTCAAAACCCAACATGATTCGTGATTCGCCCTTGAAGACATCGAGCCCATTGACATCTGCCAGTGAAATCAATGACATCTTTACTACTGTTTCTATCCAAGCTCCACTTGTGTCAGAAACTACATCTACTGCACAGTTTTCTGACATCCTAAACGATTCAGTGGATCAGTTGATGCCGAACAGCTCAATACCTTCATGTGATGGTACTGAGATAGAACAATCAAGTCCTTGGAAAACAGGCAGTGGAAATGGTGAATTCTTCACCACTGTTTGTGTTTCAGAAGATATATCTGTTACAGAGATGACAGACTACTTAAACAAATCAGAAGATAAGTTGAATTGTTTGAGCGACAATCTGAGCAATGATATCGGTCAGATCAGTCATGCGACTATAAAGGATGACCCGGTTTCTATTGATCTTTTTAATGCTATTGAAACACATGAAAAAGATGCTTTAAATCAAAACATAGCAAGAAGCAATGAAACTGACATTGACAATGAAAATCAGCAGAAAATCAACAATGGTTCAGATGATAAAACTCACACTCCAGACATATCAAAAGCCCAAGAAATCCATATGAATCCGATGTCCGCCCAGAAATTGTCGGCTTCAATGAAACTTTTTGATAGTTTACATGGAAAAGAAATGGAGTTCTATACCCCAGGTAAAGAGAACAAGAATCCCAATGCTTGTTCTGGGAAATCTTTGTCAAAGAAACCAGTTAATCCTATTGTCTATGAGGAAACAGACATTCTCGGCTTTTCACAAAATCTATTTGCTATGGATGAAGGGCTGTGTAGAGAACAAGAGGCTGATGCGTTTGCGGATTCTGAAGAAGTTTTGGCTATTTCTTCAGAAAAAGTGAGTAAATCCGTACAAATGATAATGGAAGGAAGGTGCAACTCCATGAACTACCCTCGAACTGTTGAAAATGTCGTTAATTCATCTCAAGTGAGTTTGATATTTTTTTCGTTTGAAGTAGATGGTTAGTTTTCACTCTTCACCTAAATTTATAAAATTAAACTGAGAATTTCATGATATTCTTATTTAGAACTTGGCTAAGAAAAGATGGACAATGGTGGTGGACACTAACAGTCTTCTTGACCACAAGTCTTTGAAGTACTTGAAACTTCTAGAAGACATCAAAGGGACTCAGTTGTTCTTAACCAAAGCTGGTAATAAGTCATACTTTTAGTTAATTAAGCTAAAATTTAATGATCTTTAAGCTGTAGTTATGGTTGACTATTTTCTTTTTCTTTTTATTAATATCATCTCATTAGTTGTAAGAGAGCTAATGGACATAGAGAGCCAAGATAATTTCTTCAATAGAAGCTCAAAAAAGGCTTCTCTAGCATTGGAATGGATTGACGAATGTATGATGAATACAAGTCAGTGGATTCACATGGATGATGATGGAACTGTTCGCCGTTTGTCAACAGTTCTTGAAATTGCCCTCCATTTACATGAAGAAAATTCAGATCAAAAGATTATCATTCTTAGTGATAACCTCACACTGAAAATCAAAGCCATGGCAGAAGTACATCCCACCACTATTTTAGTTGCCTTATTATTTAAACTGTTTTTTTTATTAAATTTGTGACATCTGTGTTCTCATTTTTACAGGGGATTATGTGTGAAGCAGCAGAAGAATTTCACAAGAGTCTGGTGAATCCTTTTTCAGAGAGGTTTATGTGGATTGGAAGCTCGGCTAGAGGACTAACTTGGTCCTGTGTAGATGATGATGATATTGTGCGACAAAAGTACCAAGGGTTTGGTTTAAACGGGTCGCACAAATTGAAAGGTTTGAAGCTATTAGCAGGTTTACAACTAGTTAGCTTCAGCTCGTTAGTTAGCTATTTCGCTTGTGTGAATCTTGTTACTAAGAATTTGGTTATGCCACAATATTGAAACCAAGTGTAGACACTGAGATGATGATAAAACAGTGTATTAAATTTGAATGGTTGGCTTTAAACAGTATGCTTGTGTGAATCTTGTTACAACTGCTTCAGCTGGTTGGTTAGCTATTTTGCTTGTGGTGAATCTTGTTAATACTTAGAATTCAGTAATGTCACAATATTGTAACTATGTATAGACAATGAGATGAGATGATGATAAAACAGTGTATTGAATTGAATGGTTGACTTTAAACAAAATTCGCTGACAGTTCTGGCTACATCACGACAACATATGTCAACAGAGCTTCACTCTTTGCAATTTACACTCACCTTCAAATGGATCTGGATCCATAACAAGCACACAAAAAGAAATACATGCTTTTGAAACCATACAATCACAGAACAATAAAAGAATTTGGCTTCAAACCAATTTTTTTTAAAATAAAATCTTATCCCACCCCACTGCGCTGATCCGTCCCCCTAAAACCTGAAAACATTATGCATTTAGTTGATGTTTCAACACCATTTTACCGGTGTTACATCATCTAGCTTTGTCTTCTCTCCACATCATTGCTATCTATAGGTTCTGGGAAAATCTCACTTGAAAATCTTCTATCATTCGCACCACTTCCCTGAGAGTTATCTCTCATAGGTTGCTTTGGACCCCCATTACCATCTTTCATCGTTTGACTATGATTTTGACTATTTGTGCTGCCTGAAAAACTCTGCCGCCAGCTACCAAATAAAGCAGCGCTCCACGACCGTCTTGATGAATTGTTTCTTAATCTTCCTGAACTGAAGTCTTCTTCCCTTACAACCCGGAAAGGAGTTTCTAATGCTTTCAAAATATGAGCCATTTGAGGGCGTTTGGCGGGCTTTGGGTTCAGGCAAGACTTAGCCACTATGGCTACGGCCCACACCTCATCCAACAAGTCTTCGTCTATAACTAGAGATGGGTCGACAATGTTGGACACCATTTCTTTGTCATAGTTGTTGATGGAAGTCAAAGTTTGGTCAACCCATTCTTTTGTGGATGAATCTTCTGGATTGCTGATTCCAAGTTTACCCGTTACCAGCTCAAGTAAAACTTTTCCAAAACAGTATACATCATATGCACATATAGGAGGTGCTGACCCTGTTTATTCCAAAATACAATAAGATATGTAAGTCTTGATAATCTTTTGTTTATTTTAATGGCTAAAAAGTTTGTGTTTTTACAAAAGTAGTTATAAAGATGTTCACGTACCAGAAGTAGTTGATTCAGAGTTCCTGCACATTCGTGAAGAAGAAGAAAACGGTGAGTAAGGCGTATGAAAATGATGTAGTGCTAATAGTAATCATAAGAAAAAAGTGTAATAAGATAATACATTACAATATACAAGGCAGGTTAAAACTTCAAAATAAAGGTTAAATATAAATTTATAATTACTAAAAACCAAAATCTCTAGAATAACAAATTAGAAGGTTGCAAGCATTAAAAATGGCCCTGGAACTTTTTTTTGTATTTGAGATCAGATACAACCCAAATCGACCCATTTAAAAGTAAATGGGTCAAAATTGCTACCTTTACTGAAACCTCAGGTACGGTACTACAAAATTAATACCAGAATGCCATATTTGATTTGGTTTAAACGTTGCAAATTTAACAAAAATGTGGAAATAATACTTACGAAGACATTCGTAGCAGCCTTGTAATAACATTCTGGTTGGTATCGACTCCTTGAGCACACACTTCACTTAGGCTTCCGATTCGTACATCATATTTATCATCGAGTAGGATACTGCTTGCTCGAATATCTCTGTAAAACAAAGATAAAATAAATAAATAAATGTCCCATAGTCTCCAAAACCAGTAACTTGCATTACTAACTGAAAAACACGTCGTTAATTACCTATGAACAAGAGGAGGATCACATTCATGATGCAAGTACGCTAAACCTTCAGCAGCTCCCGTAGCAATCTTTAATCTCGTGATCCAATCCAACGACTGTAAACCACCGTCTTCCAAACTGTTAGGCCGATACAAAGACTTTGAAAGATCTCCGTTCGGCATGTACTTGTACACCAAGAGCTTTTCGGTTTCATGTTCTAAACAATGTCCCAAAAGAGGTACCAATCTGGTGTGCATACCCTTACTGTACAACTCCAATTCCGTCATGTAACAATCTTTTCTTGAAGAACGCATGTCGATTCTTTTAATAACTACGTTAAACCCGTCTTCTAATGTCCCTGAAAAGATGTCGCCACTGTGACCGTGCTTTATTAAGTTTGTATCACTAAAACCACTTGTAGCTTGTAGCATTTGCTCATATCTAAACGAGATCGCTAAGGTTAATATATCAGTCGCTAAACTTTTATCCCTTGTGTTTCCTTCTTCTTGAACAGGTTCTACATTTGCGCTTCTTTGGCTTACACTTCGCATATTACACGTTTTCAGTATCAAAAACAATAGTATAACTACGATTATAACGACACCAAGTCCACCAAAAACTCCCGCCAAAACATATTTCAAACGGTTGCTTTTCGTTTTTGAGGCTGGAGGTTGCACCGGAGGTACAGGATCTCCATCGAAAGGAACACCGTTCAGAGCGTAAAACATCCTGCAATCTTCCAAACTCCTTTGACCCAGGAGCCGAAGAAAACAGTTTCCTGATAATAAAGTCGTATTTCCAGTACGGACATCTAAACCTTGAAGATAGTTGTTAGATAGATCAACGGAATTAACCGTTGAGATATTGGAATTCAAGCTTCCATAGAACATATTGTTCGAGAAGTTTAACGTGACATGAGAAGACGCATTAGAGAACGTTGGGATATCCGGAAGATTGCCAGTGAAGTTGTTGCTAGATACATCAAGTAATACGATAGCCGACATGTTTACTATCAAATTGCCCGAAAAACTACCACCCAAATCGTTATTTCGAATCACCAATCTCCTTAACCTTGTTAACCGTCCTAGCTTGGTTGGTAAGAATCCAACCAATGAATTGGACCCAAGATCAAGGTCAACCAACTGAGAAAGATTTGCCAGCTGTGCAGGCACAGAACCAGAAAGACTATTGTTCGAAAGATTCAAGTAACCCAAACTCGAAAGCAAACCGAACTCATTTGGAATTGGCCCAGATAAGAAATTCGAAGACAAATCAATACTTTCAACATTTCGAAGAGCTGAAATCGAGCTCGGTATTGACCCTGTTAACATATTATGAGAAAGATCCAAATCTGACAACATACCAAGCTGCCTAAAAGAATCTGGAATAATCCCAGTAAGCGAATTACCCGAAAGAAGCAACCTTTTAAGCTGATTCAACAACCCAATTGACTGAGGAATTGGACCCAAAACTGAGCTAGACCTTAGGTCGAGCACCTGGAGTGCACTAAGATTTCGCCCAAACCAATCAGGTATCACCCCCGGAAGAGCAAACCCAGAAGAATTAAACGAAACTAACCGGCTACAATTCACCAAACCACCAACATCAAACCTAGGGTTAAGACGCCCGACACGAGTTCGCTTCAAACCGGACAAATTGACCCCAAAAACCCGCCCATTTCGGCACTCAACCCCGGTCCAGTTAGCACACGGGTCGGATTTTCTCGGCCAGTAAACAGCCCTGATCCCTAACGAAGCTCGCAGATCGAACAACGCGGTCCGTTCTAACGAACTCAGTGGCGCCTGAGTCAACACCGAGTTAACTAACAGCAACAAGAAACAAAGTTGAAACAACATCTTCATGATTTCAACTGACTCTACAGTTGGTGATGCTAAAAACCATCATACAACCATAAGTTTGTAAAAATGCTCTGTACAATTCAGGTGCAAAAAGACCCGCTTTTTTACAATTTATTAAATGCAATCTAAGTGAGCTGATGCATTAATGGAAGCACCATACGCTGAACAAGAAAGGTGAAGAACAATAAATGGTAATGTGGCACACACAGTTTTAGTGCGTGTGAGAGAAGGGGTCGTTGACTGAGGAATGAAGGAAGAAAGTGAAGGCTTTTGTCCGTTGTAAATCGTGCCTCTTTTGCTTGTATATTTGTTTTTGTATTTGAGTATATAATGGATGGATATGGATTATATTTTTATATGATTAAGTTATCATGGTTTATCTAGTTGTAATTTTTTTAATGAGGTTAATTAAGTGGATCAATCACAAGATTATATATATATATATGGGAGCAAAAAGGCAAGCAGAAATAGATTTAAAATATTTGGAGTGTCTTTTTGTGGGTACTAAAAAATAAGGATTATGTAGTTGTGTTTGTTGTTTTATTGGTAACAAACGATTAAATATTAACAAGGGAATAATTTATTATTTAGTTGTACGATTTTGATATTATTTTTGTTGGTAGAAAGAAACTAGAGCTTTGTGGGTTATAGGTTTCAGGTGTACTAAGTTGATGGGTGAAATGCTTGGTTGGTCCCTGTGGTTTACAAAAATTTCATTGTTGGTCCCAGTGGTTTACTATTTACACTCGTGGTACCCAAACTTGTAAAAAATGAACTCGCTTGGTCCCCTGCCCTAACTTCAGTTAATTAACTCTGTTAAAACACCCCACGTGCTTGGCACGTGAGGGCAATTTCGTCCATTCAGTTTGAGCTCAGTATAAAAACCACCTTATCCTTCTTTTTTCCCTCAAAATTAACGACCGTTCTTCCTCCCCTCACCCATGTTTCTCCAGGAACCCTAGAATGGCAACATGTCGCTGTGGAAAGTTAGCCGTCATTCGCACATCATGGACCGACAACAATCCAGGACGACGATACTATGCATGTCCATCACTGGTAAGCATTGGGGTTCATTAGTAGATGTTCATTTTGGTTTCAATCTTTTAAATGTTTGATATGACAGGAAGTCACTTGTCCTGGATTTGTTCGTTGGTTTGACCCGCCAATGTGCCCACGAGCTGTTCGCATCATTCCAGGGCTACTCCGAGCAAGAAACAGGGCCGATCAAGAAAGGGATGAACTAAGGACTGAACTGAGATGGAAGAACACCCTGATCTTAGTACTATTGTTTCTGTTAGGGTTACAGTTTGCAATGTTGTTAGCTTGACTGCAATGTTAATTATGTAATTTGACCAAATAATATTAGAATGAATTTTGGATATTCATAGATATTGTGGTTGTGGCAAACAAAACTGTGTATATTGACATGTTAAATAAAGCGCAAAAGCGTTACGGACGAAAAATGTTAAATAAAGCGCAAAAGGGATACGGACGACCAATGTTAAATAAAGCGCAAAAGCGAAATGGACGACCATTGTTTTATAAAGCGCAAAAGCGATACGGACGACCAATGTTTAATATAACAGAAAAGCATGTTAAATAAAGCGGAAAAGCGACACGGATGACATTTATTGCCATCACTTAATATCCAACAAACCTAATAAAGACTCAACAACTCCAATTTATGACCCTGCCCAACAAATGTAATAAAGACATACTCAATTTCCAAACACGACAATAACTATAATAGCCGATTAACATTTCCAAAATGGTGGCATAAGCATAAGCCACAATAGTGCATACCAAACATAATAAAGACAAGCAACAGTTAACAAGTATTGTTTAAAGCATACGGCTGAATAACATAACAAAAAGATATTTAAAATCTAGCCCTTCATCAGTTAAGCGTATCCAGCTTATTCTTGACCTGCAGAGTCACCATCAGCAGCAGAACCACCTTCAGCACCCATTCCTTTCTTTGCAGCCTTGCAACCTCTTGAATTATGGCCCTTCCCTTTGCATTTCTTACAGGTTACAGACCCACCCTTTCTAGTCAGCTTCCCTTTCTTCTCCAATATATCTTCAACCTCCACTTGGTCTTTTCTCCTCTTCTTCTTTGGCCTGCCAGTTTGTTTGTGGCGAAGTGGAGGGGTCAATGTTGTTGGAACTGGTGATATTGGCCAGAGTTTGGGACCATTGATTGGACCAATCTTGTAGGCATAAGCCTTTTTCCAAGTGTCCAGATAATAGCATGGATGAACCCAATCCTCAGGTGGCCCCACCTGTTGTTTGTGTGCAGCCATATCCCAGTTAACAGCTACGGCATGCTTACATGGGATTCCTGAAATTTCCCACCTCCTACAAGTACAAACCCTTTGTTCAACATTCACAACATATTGCCCAAGAGTCCCTTGTACCTGCCACCTACTATCACCACACCATTTCACACTGCATTGGGCTGCAGCCTTCTTGATCTTGTCAAAGATCTCTGTTATCTTTGGTGTGAGGGGGCCCTTACACTGATGTTGCACCTTCATCACATTGACTATTCTCTTCATCAAATACTCTCTAAGATATTCCAAACATGAAATGATTGGCTTTTCCCTCCCTTCAACAGTCTTGGCATCAAAAACTTCGCACATGTTGTTTAGTAGAACATCAGATTGTGCCCAACCTACACATTGATAACCAAAAAAGAAATGTATAAAGTGATAAATTCCTTTGGTGCTTAAATTAGCAACTAGTCTAATCTTTAAAGTGAATATTACCTGTGAAGTGTGATCTCGACCAATGCTTTGGTGGAATTTGTGCCAACCATTTGTATGCTTCCTCATTGAACTTCTTCAACTCTTCCATTTTATCCCTAAACTCAGGTACTATTACACAAGAACAATCATGAATAACAAGTCAGTAAATTGTTGACCCAACACTTGAATGAATAAATGCTTTAAAGTAAGTACCGGTTCTGGCGGTTGCACATGCCCATAAGCAATCTTTAAAGCCTTTGCCCCTCCATTTTAACTTCATATTCTGGTGAATATGCCTAAGGCAGAACCTGTGTTCTGCAGCTGGGAATACCTTTTCAAGTGCTGGAATAAGGCCCTAAATTTAACACCCAAAACAGCAAACATGTTAAAATCCAAACAATCAAAGCAAAAAAAACATATTTATAAACAATTCAACTCTAAAAAGTAAGGCTAACCTTTTGTCTATCAGATATGAAGGTAAAATGTGAGTTGCTTTGTAGTGCTAGGTCATCTTTGAGACATTCCAAAAACCATGTCCAAGAATCCTTGTTTTCTGCTTCTGCAATTGCATAGGCCAGTGGATAGAGCCCGTTGTTGGAATCCAAGCCTACTGCAACTAATACCTGACCCTGTTGAGAACCCTTCAAAAAAGCCCCATCTAAGCCTAGTATGTCCCTCCCACATTCCTTGAAGCCTAGCTTCAGTGGACCCAAGCAGATGTAAATCCTCTTGAACACCCTTGTTGGAGAAGATGTGTTGGGTTCAGACTCAACTTCAATGTGCACTGTTGTGTTTGGATTTGCACTTCGAAGCTCTATTATGTAATCCCTTAGCCTTGCATATTGTTCCTTGTTGTCCCCTTGAACTTCCTTCGAAGCAAGTATCTTTGCCCTAAAGGCTTTCATCCTTGAAACTCTTAATTCATACTTCCTTGACAGCTCTTCTTGGATGGTCCTCACTGGGATGTCTTTGTTACATTCAACCAATCTCTTCACGGAAGGGTCCTTAGCCATGAACTTTGCTGTAAGGTGTAAACTTTCTCTAGCTTGGAGACAGGTGTGCTCTGCCTTGTGAGTTTTCACTGTCCAAGTTTCAATGTCATCTTTCTCTTTAGCCACATACACCATAAATGTACAAGCTGCCTTCTATAATCTTTCTTTTCTTTTTCTACAGGATATGGCATTGGGACTTAGTGCCAATGGTGACTTTTGAGACTCCCTAAGAGATTCCCTGGAACTGGGCCTAACAGCAGACTCACTGGGCTTGGGCCCAACAGTATATTTTCCCTTATTGCCTTTCTTGGATACTTGTTTTACAAACCCATCACCTTTCTTATAAACTGGTACATTACCTTCACAAATGACTCTTATCCTAGCCTTGTCATTTCTCAAAAATGACAACTCCTTTCTGGTAAGAACGGCATGCTGCCTAACATGTTCTTTAACCTCCTTTGCAGATCCAAATTGTTGACCCAAGTAAAACCTCGCCTCATGCATCCTAGTCTTTCCCTGTTCAATGTCAACAGTTATTAGATAATTTAACAAATGCTTACGTAAATAATAAACAGTTAAGTAAAGAGTTAGTTAAACAAATGCTAACCTTTTGTTTATGCCTGATTTCCCTTAGCTTCTTGCTCCTTCTTGTTTCAAAATCTTCCATTGATTCATCAGTTAAGCTATCAAATGATTCGTAACTAAGGTTATCATCAATTTCCTTTTCATAATCCACTTCATTTCTAACACTATTAGTGCCAGAATTAAGGCTGCCTACATATTCTTCATCCTCATCTACAAAAGTATTGAAGTCCCTCATATCAACTTCTGTTTCTTCCACCTCATAATCATTGTCAACAATGTAGTCACTGTCTTCTGAGTCATCACCTTCAGCCTCACTTTGATAACTATCGGACTCCATGTCATCCTCAACCTCCCTATAACTATCGGACTCCATGTCACCCTCATCCTCCCCATTACCCTCATTCTCATTCCTACAAGTAACCTCTACCTCACCTTTAGCATCCTTAAGACCCTCGTTGTTTGGGAATACTCCAGAAAAGTCAATGTCGTGAAAGTTAAAACCATCTACACATGTACCCTGGTTTGCATTATAAGTCCCAGTCTCTATATTATCATTGTTACCTACCGGATTATCATTGTTACCTACTGGATTATCAACAAACATGTTACTTGTATTCTTATTTGCACTAGATGACCCTTCAACATACTCAAGCATCAGTCTCCTCCTAGGTAATAACTTTTCTTTGTTTGTCTAACACCAACATTCTCCTGGACATTTTGGCTTTCCTCTACTAATTCCTCAATAACAACCCTAGATGGTCCCTCTGGTGATTTTAAATAAGTTTCAACCACAGATTTTACATGTTCAATGTAAAAGTTGATTAACTTATTTTCACCCACATATTGTGCCAAGTTACGAACATCAGCATCACACCCTAAAGCTACCAAACCAGTATCTAAATCTCTACCAGGTATTTGAAAATGATAATAAATTGGCACCTTCTCTTTGAACAGGTTAAGGTCTCGTATCATCCAATCAACTTCATGGACAGAAAACTCATCAATGTCGATGTAATCAACAACGCTGACCTTCCTTGAACATACCTTCTTCCTGGAAACCTCCTAAAAGTTCCAGCATAGAAGATTCTTGCAGAAAACAAACTAGGGTTTCCATCTGCTCAAAAACATAACAGAAAACGACCAAAACAGTGTGTGTCAGTAATTATGTAAAACAAACACTACAAAATCACTGAATGTTTGAACTTTAGCACTATCAGCATAAAAAAACTTACTATAATCACGATCTGGATTAAAATCATCAAACTCAGCCCTAATGTACCAACCCATTCCCTTCAATCAGCCCTAAACGCACCGATTATTTGTTCAATCGCCGGGATGTTGCAGAGAAACGAAGAGACGGTGAGTCTTTGTAGGTGTGTGTTACGGTGGGGAGATGAACAGAAATGAAAGGGAAACCAATAAATATCAACTGACGTCTAGGACTAAGTGTGCAATTGCAAAAAGTGAACATCAATTCAAACTGAATGGACGAAATTGCCCTCACGTGCCAAGCACGTGGGGTGTTTTAACAGAGTTAATTAACTGAAGTTAGGGCATGGGACCAAGCGAGTTCATTTTTTACAAGTTTGGGTACCACGAGTGTAAATAGTAAACCACTGGGACCAACAATGAAATTTTTGCAAACCACAGGGACCAACCAAGCACTTAACTCAAATATTTATGAACTCAAGTGTTACACGTATATATTTCTTATATGATATTATTGATGTTTGCATGTGTTTTATCTCTTATTGGATTTTAATAATTCTAATTATTCGTTGTAACCTTATTACGAACCTTTAGGAACCTTCTTCTAGTAAAGCCTCAATTATTGAAATTGTCGGAAAACTCTTTTTTCGTCGGAAAACTTCTTTTTGGCCGGAAAACTTAACATCTTCGTCCCAAACCTCTTTGTAACCTAAGATCGGACCTTTAAAAACCTTTTTTCTGGCCAAAAACGGTTTTCCGATGAACGGAGACTAACGACGTTAGGGTTCTGTTAGTCAGGGTCCATTGTTGGGCAATATATCAATAGTTGAGACTGTTAGTAGTTATTTTTTAAGTTGTGATTGTTGGCGGCCAACGACGAATAATTAGGATTATTAAAATCCAATATTCCTACACTCTTAGGCTATATGTTGTAAGGTTTAGCCCTAACAACGCACATGTCCTTTTTGAGAGGCTTCATGGGTGCAAGCATCATTACGGGTAGGCTCGGGTTTCTAATACAACCCAGTAAACCCCATGACACCTCTTTAAAGCCCATTCTATCATACCCACTTTTTTTTATCTTAAAATCTCTTTAGAGTTCTCACAATAGTCTAGTCTCTCTTTAAAACCCCTAATCTTAACTTAATTCTCGAGGATTCAATAAAATGCAGCATTGTTTGGGTTTAAAACCAAACAAAACTACCCATAAACCCTATTTCGCGTCCTAAATCAATTCAAGATGCTCAAAATATATGTTGTTTGGAATTTCAATGCATCCATTGAATCGTTGTTTTAGATTCTTTTATACATAAACCCAAATTTTATTGTTTGGGATATCGTTTCTTAAGGTATGAGAAGGTTGGAGATGCATTTAATTAAAAATTGAAGTTTCCTTGATTTATTAAAGTGTAAAGTGGTAAGACTAAGTGTTGTGGAATAACTAAGCATGTCACATCACTCCATTAACTAGCAAAAATGTTGCGCCACCTGGCTATTGGGGGCGCCATTCACTTCCTCACCATTCTGGTTAATGATCGCAAAAGAAGAAAAAATGGTGGGGCCCATGCCTTTTCCAAGCAATCACATACCTTTTTATTATTTTTTAAAAAGATTTGCATTAGTTATGGGATGTTAAATTTAAATAAATTCAACTTTCACCAATTGGACGATGGCACTCTCAACTTTTGATTTGTATAACACCACTCCCAACTTTCAACTTATTTTCTTATACCACTCCCAAACTAACCCAACACTAACCCAGTTTGCTGAATTCAGATACCATGTCCCCAAACCAGTGTCATATCAGCTGTCACGTAATCAAAAAAGCCAAGTCAGATGTCACGTCAGCAAAAAAAACCAAATTAGTTGCCATGTCATCAAAAATGTCACGTCAGCACACAAGTGACACGTCAGTAAAAAACTAACTAGGTTATGGTTCAGTTAGTTTGGGAATTATATCAAAAAATAAGTTGAATGTCGAGAGTGGTGTTATACAAATCGAAAGTTAGGAGTGCTATCTAGGGATGAGCATTTGGTACTGAGTACCAGTACCAAACCGAGTATATTCGGTACCAGTACCGGTACCCACTTTCCCTGTTTTTTGGTATTGGTACACGTACAGAACCGGTATATTCGGTACCGGTACACACTTTTCCCGTTTTTTGGTACCAAATGGGTACCGTGCTCATCCCTAGTGCTATCGGGCAATTGGTGAAAGTTGGGGTTATTTAAATCCATTATCCCTTTAGTTATTGGTATCTGGTGTTCAATTATTCCTCCATACCTAGTTATTGGATTCTTAGTTATTGCTCAGATTACTACGTGACACTGACTTGACAGTGATATGGCAATGAGTTAGTTATACCACAACACATAGTCTAAGGCGAAGAAAATGAAATTTCATGTTTGTTGAACATGGTGGAGTGTGGGAAGTAAATGTTGGTGAGTGTGTTATAGATCTAGCTTCTATTATATATATATATATATATATATATATATTTATATTTATATTGTTGATTAAGGATGATGAATAGTAACTTTATTTTTATAATAGTATATAGCTTTTTTATTTTCAATATATAAATTAGCAATATTTTGTTGCTTTAGGTAGTTGTAAAATATGCTTTGTGTGTTTTTTCAAAAAATCTTTTTGTAATTTTTACTTTTAAACCAAAGACTTTGAGCTTTCACATTTTAACCCCTTTAACTTTTTTATTATTAACCTAAAGCTTTTCAAATTTTACATTTTAACCCACAACACTTTTTTTATTTTTAACTTTCGTCCCCTCATACTTTTCATCTTTTGCAAGTTTTTTGTTCTACATTTCGTTTTAATTTTGCCAGTCAACACGCCGCAATGTGCGTGTGGGGTTAATGTTTTTTCTTCTGTTTTTCCCGTTTGACAAGTCTGTCGCAACGCATCTATTTTTCTCCGTTTGACAAGTTCGTCACAATGCGCGGATTCTAGATCGACTTATTTATTTTTTTCTATGTTTAAGTTTCTGTCTAATATCTCGCATTAACACGCCATAATGGGGTGCGTGGTTCAACGATTTTGTGTATGTTTTTCGTTCGATGTTATTTTTTTTTTTATTTATTTTATTTTTCAACCTCTTCTGATGTTGGTGGTCGCTGGCGGTGGTTTGGCATTAGTGCTATTTGGGACAATTTTATGAACATAGTTAACCTATTAGGTTTTTTAACTAATAATTTGCTTCGGGTTTAGCGCTATACCTCCTTTACTTAAGAAAAACTAATTTTTTATGCGTTCATATTTTTATGAACATGCCGGTATAAATTCGATTTGCTCTACATGTTGACCGTAAAATTTTTATGGAAACGAGTAAGGTCAAATATAATACGTTTTCGTTTAAAAAAACCATTTTTTGCGTGCATATTTTTATATACGTTTTGGGAAACGAGTCAGGTGATATTTTGTAAATTTTGTTTTGAACCGAGTGGAGTCAAATTGTGTTTTCTTTTTTCCCCTTTTTTAAAAGCTCTAATTAATCTCTTTTGATTATACATGTCAGCTTTTGCATTATACCCGCTACATTTTCTGTGTATGACTCGGGTCACATATAATGCGTTATGATTCTGCGAATAAAATTTAATTTACTTTAAGTTTTGATCCAATCCCAATGCTTATATAGGTTACATTGAGTTCAATCAGATACGTCAAAACACATGTTTTAATATGATTAACGCATCACATAACGCACGGGTGCTATTACTAGATATTTTTTTATTTAATATGTTATAATAGTTTATTATTATATTTACTTCTAATAACACATTGTTAATTCTTTTTTCTTTTTAAACCATATATTTCCTTTACCATCTTTTTTAATTTCTTTTTTCTTTGTAAACATACATTTATTTTGATTGATTAATTTAAAATTTCTTTAATAATTTACGTTTATAACTTTTTTTCTAAAAACTTAAGTGCGTAGCTGTGCTTGATTTTATCCCGGGACATTCTGTTATAAGTTTTGTTAAAAATGAAGTTGTACTCAAAATAAAGTATTTATTTGTTATCATAAAACGGTACGATAATAAACTAAACCATTCTAATGGTTTGGTTTTCTAAAAACATGCTTTATTTTCAAATTACATTTGTTTTAAATTATCATTTGCTCGATTTTGCCGCAACACGCAACGTAAAAAAAACTGTTGTTATTAAAGAAAGTGGTCATGAACATAAACAAATTTTTTATTTGTTATTATATTTTTTCTAGCTTTTAATTATTTTATTATATTAAATTAACACGTATTTTGTTTTTATATTATAACTTTATGAAACGATGTTTTATAAAATTTTAAGTATGTAGTTACGACGTGCCTATTTTTTTTTAATCTACATTTAGTATTTTTATTATAATTCAACGTCGTTTATCCTTTACATTATTTTAATAATATAAGTAATGCCTTATAAAATTTAGAAAATAGCTTTGCGACATGATTATTTTTATCTATATTTCAATATAAGATTTGTTTGAATCGAATACGTAAACTATAATTGATTTTTTTTTTGTTTTTTACCGTGACAAATGAACCAATACCGTGTGAACAACTGCGGTAGTAGTATAGAGTATATGCTATATTTTGTAAGCTACAGTGAGTGTTGGTACCATATCCTTACCGTGACTAACTAAACTGACACCGTCCTACCAACATTAATGCCCTGTCGATTTCGACCGAACAATATTCGTACCGGTATCATTATTATCGGAAACGCTATTCGTTTTTATGGGTTTTGACCATTGTAAAACATGTATCAGCATTACTTTGGTCATATCATTACTTTTATTTTTTGGTTGTATCTTTTGGTTACTATACAAAGTGCTGATATCACACCAAACCTGTTATAAATCGAACCGATACTGACCATAGACCTGTCGCAACGCGTGAGGAATATTACTAGTTATATGTAATTACACAAAT
The DNA here is from genome assembly GCA_947069175.1 of Scalesia atractyloides. NCBI lineage: Eukaryota > Viridiplantae > Streptophyta > Magnoliopsida > Asterales > Asteraceae > Scalesia > Scalesia atractyloides. The sequence continues at coordinate 10,364,182 of CAMTDV010000023.1, read as the reverse complement.
TTCTGGATCATTTTTTCAACTAAGTTCTAATCATTATATGTATTCTTGATACATGTTTATTTTAACCAAACAATAAAAATTACATAGACTTATGACTCAAGTAGTGAAATGGATTTCAGTTATCATATTTTGGTTTTTCAAGCTTCTACCATTAAGTAGTGGTTGGAGATGATGAACATTCATAGTGAATTGTTGCTGATAACAAGGGGTTCAAGGTGATGATATGTAAAGTGATTGCAAATGATGGTGGGGTTGTTTTTTCGTCTTAACATGAACTAATATTGTATACCTAATTAATCTTAACAATAAAATAAAGAATCTAAGGGAAGTGACACTTTAATCACTTTACTTTTACTTGTACTAGAGACCAAAAGTAAAAGCAAAGAATGATAATAAGACTAAAAATATGACGATGGACAGTATTGTAATATTGATAGGAAAAGTTTTATCAAAACCTATTAACAAATTAACAAATTAAAATGTAAAAAGAGAATAATGGGAGTTAAGGTGTAGCTTTCAAATCCATCTTTTGGTGGAATAATTATAAGGTCGTCAAAAGAGTATATGTATTGGTTAGTTGTACTACTAATTTTTTTTTGAATAGTTTAGCGTCATATGGATGGCAAAGGAGTTATTTCCACAACATAATAATTACTTGCATATTATATTTATATGTATGTTTGTGTGGGAAAAAGGAAAAAAAATCTGGGAGTGGATCCATAAATTTTTCAATAGGTTTTTATATAGGATTTTATTAAAAATATCAAACCCAAATAGGTTTTTGGAAACCCTATAATTCATGCTAGTTCTGCACCTATATTTTAGCATTTTAGGGGCAGTTTACTCGAGTAAGTCCATTATTTATTTATTTACTTTTGGTTTGTTTATTTATCTTTCGTTTATTTTCTTATATTGTGAATGGAAAGGAAAAGTCACTGTGTGGAAGAGTAAGCAGACAGGGTCAATGTGTTTATGGTCTACCAGGAAGGGTTGATTTTTTAAACTGTTCGATAGTACCTTTATTCCACAAACAATAACATAAATGCTCTAAAAAGTCTTCGTAGTATCCGTAAGGCTTTCAAAAACATATCCATATTATCTATGTGCATTCTTGCTCAAGCTTTACCCCTCTCACAACTAAAGAACGACTTCAAAAATACCTCCCCTTTCGCATATCCCCTTGCATACGAATTTTTAGCGAATATGTCTTTCTCCACATCATCTCTCCTCCATAAAAAAAACACCCTTAAAAGATATGGTTTTGTAGATGATCCTATACATAAAGTCATGAAACCTTTAACTTTGTAAGAAAAATATCTTTAAATTTATGAGATACACAAAGTTATGATAATGAATTCTTTTTTGGTTCGTGTATCCTATTTTATTTAATTAATGTGTATATTATGTGAACTACGTTTGATATGTCCTATAAAGTTTTGGTCACATAATATAAATTTAAGATATGAAGTGGAGATAAAATCATACAATTAACACCTAATCTAGTCTTCTAAATTCTAAAGGAATCCGATTAATATCACGTGATCTCCTTTAATTTAGTAATAATATTATTAAACACATAATATATATTAGACTAATATATTATTGGTATAAATAACTAATATTATCAATAATACTAATAATGGATACGGGTAATTTACATATTATAAATTAGCAACATATTAGTGCATAGACATGTTGTACCCCATGCTTTGGGGGGTTTTTCATAAAAAATTGACATTACACTTTTAACCCATAACTCTTTGATTTTTTTACTTTCAACCAAAAGTTTTCATCTTTTTCAATATAACCTGACAACTTTTTAACTTTCAACATTAGTCCCTATACTTTATATACTCCTCAAAACTTTCGTTTTACGTGTCATTCTAAATTTTACAAGTTAATACGGCGCAACATACGTGTGTGGTTAACGTTTTTACATTTTGTTTTACACTATGCTCTGAATTTTGTGAGTTAACATGGTACAAGCGATGCGTGTGTGGTTCAACGCTTTTCAATCGTCTATTTTTTCCTGTTTGATAAGTTTTGTCGCAACGTGCGGGTCCTAAATCAACTTAGTTATTATTTTCTATGTTTTACGTTTCGGTCTAATTTTTCCGCATTAATACGCCACAACTTCAGTGTTGATGGTCGTTGATGGTGATGTGGCATTAATGCTATTTGTCAAGGTTTTACGTTCCGCCGCAACGCGAGGGGAGTTAATACTAGTTTATATGAATGATAAGTTTTAATACATTAATATATTATTAAAAATTTGTATTTTACGCCATTCACAATTTTCTATGATAAAAATATTATTCACCATAAGGCTAGGTTAGCCGAAAGATGGTTATCGGTTAAAGGACGTAAGGTAACCCTGCTTTTTCAGGATGCATATATCGTGTTTTAACATCTTAACCAAAACACTTTTAAAGAATAGTCCCTATACTTTATATACTCCTCAAAATTCAGAGCATAGTGTAAAACAAAATGTAAAAACGTTAACCACACACGTATGTTGCGCCGTATTAACTTGTAAAATTTAGAATGACACATAAAAGCGAAAGTTTTGAGGAGTTGCTGATGGTGATGTGGCATTAATGCTATTTGTCAAGGTTTTACGTTCCGCCGCAACGCGAGGGGAGTTAATACTAGTTTATATGAATGATAAGTTTTAATACATTAATATATTATTAAAAATTTGTATTTTACGCCATTCACAATTTTCTATGATAAAAATATTATTCACCATAAGGCTAGGTTAGCCGAAAGATGGTTATCGGTTAAAGGACATAAGGTAACCCTGCTTTTTCAGGATGCATAATCGTGTTTTAACATCTTAACCAAAAACACTTTTAAAGAATAGTGTGTGGTTTAACTAATATTAGATTAATAGTTTATTAATAATATATTAATAGTAATATATTACAAAATTAATAATAGTTTTTTAACTAAATTTTTTATACGTAATCTTTATCTTTAATTTCTTTTAAAAATCTTTGTGGATTGACTATGTTTTCAGATGTCTTTCACTAGGGTTTCAAACGCATCGAACGAGTATGAATAAAACCTTGTTTGTGTTCGTTCGTTAATAAAATAATATGTTTACGAATGATTTATGAACACTTACCGAACGAGATTTTCTGTTCGTATTCGTTTATTAAGGAAATGAACGTGTTCACGAACACAAATAAATTTGAGGAAGGTAAAGGAGTAGAAGTGGATAGCGAAGGGAGCAGCACTTGAACGTGAAGCTCTAATCGTAGAATGAATATCGATAGTATTCGTCAATGTGTATAAGAAAAGGAGTGCGCTACCAATATTGCAATACTATCTTCACATTAGTTGCTGAATTAATTAGGTGAAAGCAACTTTTAAGACCATTCACATATTTCATCAATGTACCTAAATTATAGAGAAAGATATGGATTATTTCATCTTTTATCATCTTTATCAGGATCTTTAAAATAGAGATAATATTTAAATAACCTATATTGGTTCTTTAAATATTAAGATCACTATTTATCTCTAAATACAACTATGTAAGTGTATAAAAACAATAAGATAAATGTTTATAAATAAAATAGAAATAGAGAATTTGATGTTGGAGGTTTTGAAAAAGTTAACAAAGTTTAGAGAAAAAAAGTATATTTTAGTTAAATTATAGTAGTAGAGATAGAGAAGCAACTGTAAATGTTCTAAACGCTTCAACTTATCAAAAGGCGAAAACTTATGAATGCTACGAACAGATTTAATGTAAAATATTGTTGAAAAGGTACAAACCCTATACAATATATGGTGATTAGAATGGTTTGTTCTCAATTTGCCATCGGTTCTCACAATTTGTTCTATTTTTGTAACATCCTAAATTTATAAAATTTATACATTTGTCATAATTTGGTCCCACTTTTTCTATAGACTTTATATATATCAATGCGAAGCAGCATTATCATTTACGAATATAGTTTATACAGTAACCACATGCAAAATGAGTAATGTAAAACTTTTTTCACAAGGTTATTAATATCAAAAGATCCAAGTAATTAATCTCATACTGAAAAGATTTAAAATGTAAATAAACTAGTATAAGAGCCCGTGCTTCACGGCGGGACGTAAAGGAGCTGGCGAAAATTTATTTATTACATGATATATCGATGATATATTATATATATCATGCAGACTTTAATCTAAGCAACGAAAAAATAAGTAATCAACATAGTTAACAAAACATTTCTAGAGTTTTAAGTTAGCTTTAACTATAAGGTAAATAAAAAAAATTATATTTGTTACATGGTATATTGAAGGGTTAATATAAACCATGTAGAATTTAATCTAAACAACAGTAAAAATAAGCAAGCAACATGATTAAGTAAATATGTCAGATTTAAAAGTTAGATTTAATTATAATAAGTTACATAAAAAATAATCAAAACAAAAAGAATTAAACTTATAAAAAGATAAAAGAACAAAATATCTTTACTAAACATAGGTCGTATGATAACTCTATTAAAGTTTGAGGGTCAAAATGTATATCGTTTATAAAAAAAGATTCATTATTAAACTTCCGTATATAAATATATTAAGGTTTAGGGGTATGAACGTAAATCGTCTGTAAAGTTAGAATCATTAGCGTTTAGAGGTCGTATGATAAGTCTATTAAAATAAAGAGATATAAACATTAATTAATTAAAGAAAAAAACAAAAATATGATAACCTTATAAAATAAAATAAATAAAGTAAAATGAATCAATTAAAAATTAAAACTGTTCACTTGTGAAACGTTCTTGTATAGAATGTTATAATATCTAGGTTTTTGAAATACACATACATTTTTTCATTTGAATGCATGTATTGATTTTTGTTAGGTGTACATTTTGCTAATGATACATGAATAAAAGGTGATGCACAAATTGTTATTCGTGTATGACAAGGTTTATAAATGGTGTTGATGGAATAAACTAGGATACATAGGCAAAAGCAGATACACAATCATGAGTGTATCTGGTTATATACGTAAGTATTCTATAACATGACACAAACATATTTGTATATCAATAAAGTTGGCTTGATTTATTTTCACCGATCTTGAATAAGTTTCTTTTACTTCAAATTTTCTTTTATTAGCATTGTATTGATACATTATATCTTTACACAATGTGATTAAACTCTTCAGATTACTAATATCGGGTATCGACGTTGGTCAACATAAACAACTTTGAATTTCATACATCTTTATAAGTTAACTCTCACTTGAAAAAATCAATATTTATATGTTGAAATATTCTCAAAGTGGGTTGCCGACTATAGATAACATATGTTTATGAATTTCATGTAAAAAAAATTAATCAAAAGGATTAAAAGTATTGGGAGGCTTTCATTTCTGATAAATAGATTCAAACATAAAGTGAGAAAGCAAGACATCCGGGAACTACGATTGTGACATTTCTTCTTATTCTTCATATTATGAATAATTAATAAGTACTATGATAAATTCTTTTTTTTTTTAAAATGGGTTTTTAATAAAGAAATTATTGTTGTTTGCCCAATGAACTTGACTTGGTCTCTACAACATATCACATATATTTTAATAGATATAGTAAATATGTCCTCGTTGACGATGAAAAAGGGCAACCTCATTGTCGACACTCAACATCACTTCAATTTTCTTTTCATGTGACAATTTTTACAATATTAAGATTCTATAATAATAATAATTAAGTATATAACTCGTGTCACACAAACAACTACTCACAACCTATACTACACTACACATGTAATTCATATGCATATATCGATTTCTCTTCTCTAGATGATTGTTCGTTTAGTTTTCTTTGTACTCCCTACTTACTAACAAAAGTAACAGAAAACTAAAATATATTTATGTTTAACCGAAGTAACATTTGACTTTTACAACACATATTTATCATAAAAAAACTACTCACAACCTATACTATATGTAATTCATATGTTCCTATCCATCAAACAGACAATTGATGTGTTTCTGTTAAGATGTTTTACAATTACTCAAGATGAGCCTAGAAAATGCCACGCGGAAAAGGAAAACAATAGGAGCATACTTTTTTAATATAATAGCTACTTTTTTTTCAACAAAAATATTATTTCGAATTTGTTACACTTGAACAAAAGATAGACGTATACGGAAGAGATATTGACCAAACAAAATATTTGAATTGACCTAATAAAAGTCGTACTAATAATTGATGAATAACAAGAAGACCGAAGCTTATTTATGTGATCAATTTTCGACAATGTTATAAAAAATCTTAAATCTGTATGAGTTCACGACAAATGATATTTTTAATTATAATGAATTATAGTTATGGGTAATGTTCATTTGAGAAGAAATTTAATGTGAGAAGAAAAAGAAGAAAGAGTATAATGATAAAACATTAAATAGTTTATAACTCCTCTCATTAATTATGTTATCTTTCATTAATAAAACAAAAACATTTTATCATACATATTTCAAAATTTATCCTACACATACTAAAATTTATCCTACACATGTCGAAATTGTCTTACACCATAAATTATTTTATCTTGAAAGAGTATATGAAAAAAATGAGTTACAAGTTTAATTAATTAGCTAATTAATGGCAATTATAGATTTACCTATGTGTTATTTTTTATAATATTAAATACACACATTAAATGAAGTAAATGGAGAATTTCTATTGGTTTAAAAGTTATTCTTTTTATTCTTACAAAATTTTTATTCTCAGTTGAACTCTCTACTATAGTTATAGTATATATAACTAGGGGAAGGTTATTGTACAATACAATCGTACATAGAAGATAATATAGCTTGTTAATTTGCATGATTAATGGTTGAGATTAAATAGTCTCTAAATTTAGAATTCACTAAAAAGTAGAGAAACAAGTGGAAAAATAACAAACTAGGAAAATCAAATATTGTTGACTCATAAACCCGTTTCTCCCATAATTTTCAAATGACTATAACTTCTTTCATACGATAATAGTTTTTTTGAAAATCATTACACCGTATTAACGATCATTTCATTCTCTTTAATTTGAGTGGACTACTACTATAGCTTTTTTAATTTTAAATTTATTATTTTACAAGTTATAAAGTTACGTGATTGTGTAACGTTATGTGATTATGTCTCAATACGTAATTACGTACGGAAACATAACTAATGAATACCTAAATCATGTACCATATATGCAAGCAGTAACAATTTTCAATGTAATACTACATCTGTAATTACGTACCAAATGATCAATGAATATCTAATCAGTACTAGATATTCAAATGTATATCTAAATCCAGAAGTAATAAATGCTCAATTATGTAACATGTGTGCAAACGCTAACAAATGTTCAATATAACACTACATCTTTTATCACGTAATGGCTTATATTACAGATCTAATAACGTAATAACATAAAACAATTAAGTTCTCATTATATTAAATGTATAATCACGTAATAAGCATAATTTTGGTAAAAAAAACATTATACAATAAAAAAAATATAATAATTAATTACATATTGATACATAATCACATGACATTACAGTTCTTACATATGATACGTGATTTTAGATGTAGGCTCACATTGAGTATTTGTTACTGTGTGCACATATAATACGTAATTACGTAATGGAACATAATTGCGTAACTTTATAGCTTATAAACTAATAAATTTTAAAAATTAAGAAAACTATAACAGTACTCCACTTAAATTAAAGAGAATGAAGAGCTCGTTAATACGTATAATTTTTTTTAAATTATCATCGTAGAAAGTAATTATAGTTTATTAAAAATTAAGAGTAAAATAGGTCACACGAAAAAAAGACTATAATGTCATTCCCTCTTAACTTGGCTTTATATTGTATTCTACACTATACACACTAAATTGTCTATTACATAATCTCTACCCAATATAAATAATAGTTTAAATGATAAAATCAATTCTTTCACTAAACATGTACAAATTTGACTAGTCTATCTACAGTACATATTTATATATTTCTAATAAGTAATATTTTACGACAAACGGCCATGTAAAATATGTATTATGTAGTTCATAATCATATGTGTTATAATACGTCCAAAAATATATAGATAATAGATTTTTATTAATTTGTTGAAATGCATCAAAAGTTTCCAAGGTGTAACATAACACATATAAGAATTAATAAAAAGTGCTGTATGATCATGAATTGTTAAACCACTTTGTAGATAATTAGATTAAACGGTTGACCACAAAATTGTTGAGTTTTTAGGAATGAAAGCGAACCTACTTTACCCAACTTATCGGGTTCAACCATATAAATAAAAAAGAAGTTAAATTGTGATTTTAAGCATTTAAATAACATTTAAACGTTTTTAGACTATTATTATGAATACAATTAACAGCATAGATGTCATGCCCACCACTTTAATTGACTATTACTAATATAATTGCTTTGGCTTTAACATTATATTATAATGGTGACAACATCTGAACATATTATTATATTATTGTAGAAACATTAGGCCCGTTAAATATAAACGAATATATATTATATATATATATATATATATATATATATATATATATATATATATATATATATATAAAATTTTAATCAACACTAGGAAAAAAATTATGGATGAATAATCTATCGACGAAATAGCTAGTTGGTGGTCATCGATAGACTGATAAAACAAAATTAAAAAAAAACTAATTTTTGAAAATTTGTTGACAGTTACTGACGAATTGCTACCAAAACAAGCAACTTACCCAACAATATAAGGTGCACAAAATGTTAAAATAACATATTACATTTTATATTTTCAATTCCATAGCTTAATTATTTGTCATATTATTTTCTAATGAATTTGTTTTATTGTTATAACATGTATGGAGAGTTGGTTGATGATATCGATTGCATATGGGCGTGGAGCATCTTGTAGCAAGGAAGTGGTTTTGGACTTGTGCAGTTGGGGCTTATAAGGAGTTAAAAGAGTTGAAGGGCTTGGGTTGTTAAAACCGTCTAACAACCTGGGTTATTAGCCAAGTCAAGTCATTGTCACTTGGGTTCCCTATATGTAATATGTACCCTGGTGCCTTTAATTATTGACTGAGATATTTTCTGTGTTCTCTTGTTTTCTCTCGTTTTAGGCGAATTAGGGTTTTGATCATTATGATACATTATGTATCACAGATCTTGAAGTTCTATTGTTTGTCTATTGAAGATCATCGTGTTGACGATCTTGTGAGAGTTGAAAGGTCCACATTCAGTTTGTTTGTTTCTGTTATTTCATATGGTTCTTTCTAGGGTTAATAAAAATTCGGTTTGGGTATCTTTGAGTCGTTGTTCATTGTAAATCTAATACCCTATTTTGTCGTGGTATCAAAGCTGTGGTTTGTGTTCGGATGTGTTTTGAGTTTAGGTCTATTCAGATCAGTTTTGTTCTTGGTAGATCTAGTGAGATATGTGATTGTCTTGGTGGATTTATTGTTTGTCGACATCAGATTTGGTGATTGTTTTCAAGTCTCGATAATCTTGGTGTTGTGGACTAGTTTGTGATTTAGAGGAGTTATTTGAGGAAAAATAAAGTTTGGAAGCTGTGATTATGATATAGGGTTCAACCCTCGAAGGTTATAAAATCCTTGATCAGAATAGGAGAAACCTTTGCTAGGCTTTGCTATCCCGCTGAGATCTTTCCTTATTTTCACTTTCTGTTATTTTTTGTTTCAGCATTAGGCATCTTGTTGCCAGGTTAGTTAGACAGGCGATTGTTTGATTGTGATACAAGGTGGGTCATCACCTGTTGCATATTCTGTGTGCATAATGTGTTGGTTATATTGATTGTTGGTTAAATCTTTGATTGCTTATCTTATTTGATAGTTTGTTGTTTTGTGTGTATTGTAGACAAGTTAGGAATACAACTCCTGTGCAAAAACTTAGGTAGGCACCTTAGAGTGAAGAACCTACCATTTGGCCCCTAACACAACTTCATTGTTGTGTGTTGTTGATGTTACTAGGGCTGCAAACGAACCAAACGTTCGACGAATAATTCGTGAACCGTTTGGTGAGAAGTTCGATTATGTTCATCCGCTTATTAAAAAAACTAACACAAACAAGAAATTTCGTTCGTTTAGTTAAATGAACGAACTTGAACAAAGGTCGTGTTTGCTCATTTATGTTCGTGAACGTTTGGTAACATGTTCTTTGTGTTCAATAATTCATTAGTGTTTTTAGTTTTTATTCTTTATTTAAATACTTCAAAAACCTGACAAATAACATAGTTAATAAGTTCCAATGTATTTTATATTCTGTTCATGAATGTTTGTGTTCGTTTGTTTCCATTTGTGTTCATGAACATTAGTTTCTGTTCATCTTTCTTCATCAACGTTCGTTTTTGTTCGTTGCCTAAAATTAACAAACAAATACAAACGATGTCACACCCCAACCGATGGTGAAAACATTGGAGTGAGACGAAATAGATTGCTCGAGACATCATAACACTAATTGCGAAAATATTAAATTCAAAGATTCGTTTCATTTCATAAATCAATTGTCAATTACAACATAAATCAAGTACAACAACTTCAACAAAAATTACATGATAAAAACCTAACATTATAGGTGTGTTTCTATGGCGTCCCTACTAAGTTTCGTCATATTCAACATCTTTAACCTGCAACATGTTAAAAGTATAGTTCAATACAAAAAGTATTGGCGAGTACACAAGTTTAAGTACATAGCATAAGTAGAAAAGAGTTTACTCAAATCCACGTGGCAATTGTATACAAGGTAAGCTAGCATGCAATACTAATTGTCAAACCCAAGTGTCCACAAGAATTAAGTGTCCATCGTCACACAAAGTAACGAGACTATTTAAGAATAAGTATAAGAATCAGTTTAAGCTTAACAATACCCCGACGGGCGGTGTGCTACTCCTATAGCGCTATATATGTTAAGTTGGGGCTAGCTAAGTTAATGACAAGAGGCATGTATGAATATAGCGTGAACCTAAGCATAACAATAAGCATGTATAACGGATCGAGTGTATAAAGCATGTAGTGTGTGTATTCATGTATTTGTAAATTAACATGTTACAACCCAAATTGTGTAAAAAGGGAAATGGGTCAAGTGTACTCATGGTTTTTCATGCTTCCGTGAAGGGTTTGGAGAGTTGGAGGAACACCGAGTTATCCTACATGAGGAAAACGTAGGTTGGTAAGTATTTGGATGATAACGGAGGATTAGGAATTTTAAATGTACCAAAGTATGCATACGAGAAAATAATCACCTAGACTTAATACTCGTTTTCGACACTATAATACCCATTTGGGTTGATGAGTTTTCATGGGTTAAGATACCCGTTAGAATCGTAACGAGAGGTTAAGTACTTTGTTAATGTAACCTAGTACCATTACGGACAATCATTCGATTATCATCAAGGGTTCGGTTAATGTGTGTGTATATATATATATATTTTATAGTATACGTAATAAGTAGATCATAAATATCATGGAAGTTCATAGAAGTCATGCATGGAGGTAGAAGGATAACCTTCCTTTAACCTCTTTCGTATTGTTCACCAATGCATAAGTTGTCACAAGGACAACAAGGATGGTCATGAATAAGTTAAAATGAAAATAAACATTGTAAAATAATCAAAATCATCAAGTGAGGTGGTGGATTGAAGGTAGGATAGCCAAGGCTTCCAAGTAATCACACACTACCAACTCAAGTTTTGTTTCAAGAACAAGCTTGGAAGGATACAACACTTGTGGGTTAAAACCCCATTAAAACGGAAAGTTTCTTACACTTGGGACCTCAAATATGGTGATGTTCCATGTTGGTTTTCCATTGAAAACCTATGGAAACACTCCTAGAGGTGTTCCAAGTGTTAAGAAGGAAGAAAAGAGTAAAGAAGGGAGGGAAATGTGAGTTAAAACTCACTTGAAAGTTTTGAACTTTTTGGAATTGAGAGAGAGATTTAGAGAGAGAGATGAATGTTTGAGGTGTGAATTGAGAGTGGAAGGAGGTGAGTATTTATAGTTGAGGTTAGGGTGTGAGTTAGGTGGATGTAATTAAATGCAAGAAACACAACTAACAAACACACATTTGCCCGATCCATGAGCTGAAACAACTATTTGCGGATCAAGCCCTCTAGCGGGCCGCAAGACGCAAAGGGGTAGACGGTCGCGGGGCGTGAGAGGCTTTGGGCCAGAAACTTAATTGATTTTTGTCACTTTTAGTCCCTGAACTTGGTTTTTCCTTCATTTCATGCTTGAACTTGGTGTTTTGTCATGTTTTTAAGTGTAAAATATATATGCAAGTATATTTTGAGTATCGAGTATGTATGTATGAGTATTTGCACGTATAACATGTATTGGTTTGTATGTAAACACGTATTAAACGATTGAATGCATGTAAGACAAGTATGTATCAAGTATGAATCTTATTACGATCAAAGTCTCGGATTATAAGATTGGGAAATGAAATACGAATGCGATACAAATACAAGTTTCATAAATAGAAATACCATTACACTTTCTAATTAAGGGAAGTACGAAAAAGCGAGGCGTACAAACGAACACGAACAAGGTCTTATTCGTGTATGTTCGGTTTGTTTGCAGCATTAGTTGTTACAGTTGTATTGTGTATAATCTTTGTTAGCTTCTGTGTTGAGTTGACTATTTTTTATAATTTTTTTGTGATACCTTGATTGTTGTGTGTCAATATGGCTAATGGTGGTGATGTAGATAATCCATTTGCTACAACCTTGGGTCCTAGTAATCCATTGTATCTTCATCCTAGTGATACTACAAATTTAACTATAACTTGTGTAAAGTTCAAAAGGAACTGAGAACTAAGTGTTTGGGCTAATTCTATTACATTGGCTATTAGAGTTAAAAATAAGTATGGTTTCATTAATGGCACATGTGTATAATTTGAAGATGATGGGAGAGATGTAATTATGTAGTGTTAACATGGAATTTTAAATTTTGTTTTAGAAGAGTGTTTTTAGGTCAAGTATACTTTAAACTTGTTTCTGATGTATGGAAAGACTTTAAAGAAACATATAATAAAATTGATGTATTTGTGGTTTTTAATTTTGTATAAAAAAATAACTCATTTCGTCAAAGTGGTCAATCTGATCCGAGTTTTATTATAAATTGAATGTCATGTGGAAACAATTAGATTAGATTTTGCAATTACCATCTTGTACATGCAATGCTGCAACTGATTTTAATAACTTCAATCCTATGATAATGCTTATGCAGTTTTTAACAACATATTACATTTTATATTTCAGTTCCATAGCCTAATTATTTGTCATGTTATTTTCTAATGAATTGTTTTATTGTTATAACATGTTTGGAGAACTGGTTGATATTATCGGCTACATATAGGGTTGAAGTAGCTTGCAGCAGGGAACCAGTTATGGACTTGTGCAGTTGAGCTTATAAAGAGTTAACGAGTTGAAGGGCTTGGGTTGTTATAACCGTCTAACAACCCGGGTTATTAGCCGGTTTCAGTCATTAGCACCCGGGTTCCATGTATATAACACATACCCCGGTTATTAGACGATTCAACACCATAAAGTAATATGCATTTGCAATTTTTATGTTTATCTATAATGTACTGCAATTTATATTTTTGTAATTTCTGAAGTACAAAGATAAATAAACAAAAAATGAACTTTGCTTTGTTTACTTTGTATTTTATGAATTTTAATTTACAAACAAAATAAATAAATAATCAAATTGGTTCTGAAACCAGTTCCAACTTGAACCCGTTACGAATCTACCCTGACGACACTGATTCCAATCTGGTAGGTTTTCCACACCTCCAAATATAGAAAAAAAATATAGACTAAGATGTTTATTAGGAGTTCTGAAAAATCTGTAATTATTTAAAGTTTTAAAATAAACTCAACCCCATATATTAATTTCAAAATTGAAGAGTTACATGATTTTTGTATTTATGTGTTATATTCGATGACCAGACATCTAAAAACAGTAACTCTTCTGTCTTTCTATAAAAATTATTGATGATACACATATACCGCTATACTATCGATTCATGTGATAATGTGTTTATTTAAATTATTACATTTTAACATGTATATCTAAAAGATGATTTTAAACCGTTACATGTAAACCTCATATGTTGTTACCTTGTAAAATCCAATCGGTTTTTTTACTTCTGAATTTTATAACTTTATTAAATTAAACTAATTTAAGAGAACTTGGATGAAAATTTAATTTCAATTCAAATCACTAATTTTTATTTTTTTTCTATAGACAATGCTATATATATCAATAACATAAAAAACAAAACAACGACAATTTAAAGAAATTAAAGGCACCTATAATGTCGTGGTTTTCTAGGCGTTTGGGTGAGGTGAGGGGACGTGACGTCTGATGGTGATTTTAGCCATTGGAGTGTTTTTGGTGGGGGCCAGTTTTAGGTGTGTTGGTTTTGTGATAGGATTGGGTAGAACGGGAGGGGGGTGGCGAAATAGACAAAAGGACTCATAGTGTAGCGAAATACAAATCAAGGAGGCTTAGGTAATGAGATTTTCAAGTTGGGGACGCAAGTTGATCTTGTCACTGTACATAAGGGACACAAATTGCAATTTACTCAAAATTAAATAATATGAATTTAACAGACGCATAGCTTATCACAATAAATCAGTTGGTTATTTTATTATATTATACATACTGTTGTAAAACAACGGCCTAATAGCAACCAATATATGGTATATGTAAACAAGAATTATAGAGATTATATAAAGAGAAAGATAGAAAGAAGAATTGAAGAACTCATTCTTATTGATGTAAAGTATGAACTACATATGCCTCTATTTATAGGCTTACAAAAATGGGAGTTAAGTACTTGGAGAGTCGCTACATTATAAAGACATGTGAGTTAAGTACTTGGAGAGTCACCACATTATGAAGACATGTGGATGGTCACACATTAAAGATAATAATTCATAACACTCCCCCTTGACTATCCAAATGATGGAATACTATTATTTAATACGCTTAATGATGTTGCCTCATTAAAAAACTTGCTAGGAAAACCCAATGGGATAAAACCTCAGCTAAGGGAAAAAGAGTGCAACGCGTATTGTCTCCCCTGATACTTCCGAATTAGGTACGTTGTCTAAAAAAAACATTACTAAGAAAATCCAATTGGATAAAACTTAGTGAAGGGTAAAGAGTGCAATTTATTAAAACTCCCCCTCAATATAATATGTATCATTTCAAGTAATAAGTGCCAATCTTCTATGAAAGTTGTTGAAAACTTTTGTAGTGAGTGATTTGTCGCTTGATGTGCAATCTATTAATGAACTTGATGTATGATCTTCATGTAAAACTTTAATTACCTCCTCTTGTAAGTAGATACCATAAGATCCATGAATGTGTTTTGTTATAATCCCTGCATTTACAAAACTAACCAAACTTGTTGATGGGTTAGTAAAATTGAACCCATACCTTTCGTACCTTAAGAGTATAGAAAATAAATGTTTTACTCATTACACTATCTCCTCGTCGTACACGAGTTAAATCTTGCCAAGGGAATTTAATGGTATATGTTCGTGTATAGCTAGCAAGATATATTAATACATTTTGTATTGAATTATGGTACTTCATGACCAAGGATCTTTGCTTCTTTGATAGAAGATGATAAAGTCATTTTTATCTATATCAAATATTTTAACATCATTAAATGTACTTACACCAAAAGCTTTGTCCATATGAAAATGTCCAACATTTTCTTGATGTATTATGATTGATGGATTATAATATAAACGTATCTCCTACGTATCGAGCCATCAATTTGCAATATTGTATTTCATTTTCAAATTCTTGCTTAAATATTTGAGCTCTCTTTTTTTTCTTCGGGAGATTCAATGAAATCATCAACATATATTGCAATACTTGTAAACCTCATATCGTTCTTTTAATGAAAACGACCAACTTCACCATATGTATTTCTCGTTTTCGAGCTCACTGGTGAGTCAATTATATCATATTTAACTCGACTATTTTAGTCCACACATATTTTGTCAACTTCATATCGTATGTTCTTGAGGTTTTGACATCAATGCTTCTAGCATTATCAATCCATGAGGAATTCGTTCCATCTTATCCATATATGCATGTGCTTTCACTCTTTAGGAGTTTTGCTATATAAATTTTGCCCGTTTAACACATAGATATCTATATCATGTAAAAGTGTCATGAACACTTTCTTTTATCTCCAAAATCCCATATTGTACCATGCGTGTACACTATTTATTGAGATATCACAATCACTAGGTACAAGTTTTCAAGTATGTTTATTGGTGCACAAGAAGTACATCGTTAAGATGTTTTGATTCACCTTTAAAGAACTTAATTGCTTTAAGAAACTCATTAGGAGTCCAGTCGTATTTAAAAATGAATTTGTATACAAGATCATATTGTTCTCGAGAACTTACTTTACATGAATTACATAATTTAAATCCTTCAAGGACTTCCATGTAAACTTTAGTATCTAAATGATACATAACATTTATAAGACGCATATCAATTCTCTCTTTATATTACCAGACTAATTAAATACTGGAAAGCTATTGCATCCACCACTGGAGAATACGTCTCCTCATAATTAATCACAGGTCTTTGCGAAATCCTTGTGCCATCAATTGTTGATCCACATAAAAGCCTAATTATATTAAATATATTTTACAACTTTTTTTATGGACTACTGGCCCGTAAGCTTTCCATTTCAATAGAGAATTCAACACTGCCTCATTTGCGTCGTTCCATTTTGGCCAATCATTTCTTTGTATTTATTACTAGGCAGATTTTAAATCTTGATCCTCGTCATTTCATCTTTTCAAGCGCTATATATACAAAAGTATAACGACATCGATTTTATTTCGATTCCATACACTCCTAGACATGCTATAATTTACTAAGAGCTCTTTTTTTCAGGTACCTGAGGTTCTTCCAGAACCATCATGTCTAATGTCTCTTCAAGAAACCTTTTTGTTTTTTACTATAACCTCGACTTGACCATCTTCTTCATTACTTGCTCCAATTTTTCGAGGAATTTTTATTTTCTTGGAATCGACTAGTCTACCACGCTTCAGGCGTGCAATAGACTCATTAATATATGGTTTGCCCTACTAGGACAATCAACTTAATTGGAGCATTAGCAATTGACTACCTGACTTACTTAGTCACTGTATTTAGTTCAGTTAACATGTCTGGTGATTGATTCTTTAATCTAGGTAACGAATTATCTTTTGAACTTCTTGTTCACACAATTTCGTTTAAGGATCAATGACAATTCATGCATACCCATTCCTTTTCAACTGCCATTAATCTCCCCCTAATGTTGAAAATGTTAATTTACTTAAAGTAAGATTTAACGAGCCATAAATAAATCTCTCGTTAATTGCTTAAGTATGTAATCATAAATGGTATTTTCATCCAACATATATTCCCAACATTATTTGATTTTTAATCTTTATGCGTTGTGGTGGATCAATTCCAATGTATACCGCACAATAAAATGTTTGATGGGAAATATTTGGTTCCTGACCAAAACCAACTATAATGGGGAGAAACTATTACAACATGTTGGCTTGATGTGAAACAATCTTACTGCATGTAAAATCACATGTGCTCAAGTATGAACTTTTGCTCTCTTGATTATTGTCTTTGCAATCAATTTTTAGACATTTGATCATCGTCTTCAACAAAAGCAATTTGTGTCTTAAGCATTTAGAAAGTTCAATACTTATTCCAATAATCATTAGTAACATGGATACTAAATTCAATGTTATAACCACCATAAAAATGATAATATGGAATAATATGCTTGCTATCTCATTAGCTAAGCTACACACAACTTCAAGTTGTAAATTTGATGACCATTTAGACGATGCATCGATTTAAAAACACTAAATGGTATCGTGTTTGGATATATACATCCTTCATTCATTCCATAATATTTTAGGGATTTATACCATTAATTGGCAAATAAATAATTTCCCTTAAGAGCAAACATAATATGCTATCAACTAGAAGAATCTTCAAGTTCTTCATTATATTTCACATCATCATTGACTCGGTGTGGTCTAACCGGTCATACCAATAAAGTAAATAATCATGATCCATAAACTTATGGTTTATGATATTGTATATGTATTACTTGCACGTATGTAATACAAAACATAAGATATGAAAGAATGTAATATTGTCACACCGACCCGCATCGGAATAGGTCATCGGGGCATGATTGGGTTTGACTCGAGAGCTTATGACTAAACGGTTCTGTCCTAGGAGTGAGATCAAGAAGTTGGAGGACGAATTCTGCCGCTTAAAGAAAAATGATGAGACCATATGGCCTATAACAAGCGTTTCCTCGAGCTGAACCAGATGGTCCCAAATATGTTCACTCCTCCTTACTGTCTCATTGAACGTTACATTAGGGGTCTTCCTTCTGGTATCCAGGATTCCGTGATGAGCACTGTACCGCAACATTGGAAGCTGCAATAGAATTAGCCACCGAACTCACCGAAAACCATATCCGAAATGGAGACTTTAAATAGAAGGGCACAAACGTGGAAGAGCCAAAGACAACCAAGATCGAAACATTCTCCCGTTCCGATACCAAACGAAAGCGTGACGGTAAACTACGCTATTGCCTCGACTAACCCAACTTCACAAGCCGTACCACTCCAAGCCATCCCAATCACCCAAATGGCAACCAACCCAGCTTACCCAAACAAGAACCCTACACTGGTCCCCACCTCAATGCAACACCTGCCACTATCACCACCAACTCATCGTACCCTGTCACTATGTGCCAATTGTGGGCGTTATGGCCATTTGAGTAACACGTGTCGCACTCCTCAAAACCAAGTTTCACCTCTTGTCCAAAACATGATCCAGCCCTACCAACCACCACATTACCCCATGGTGCCATATGTTCGAGCTTGCTTTAATTGTGGTGATCCTACTCATTTCAGAAACACGTGCCCTAGGTTGGCTAACATCATCAACGCTCAAGCCCAAGCAAATCCAGTTAACCAAGCGAACCAGGCAAACCCAACACCCCTACCACAAGAGGGAAAGCCTACAATGTCAACGCAAACCCAGTTGAGGTCAATGACGGTGCGAACGAACAACCGAACTAGTCTCCCATCATGAAGACTCAAGACTCTACTCCAGTTGTATTTTATTTTTATTCCCAATACAAGCTTTAATAAATTCCATTTCTTGTCCTGACTATTCAAATTACCATTGTTTTCAATTTGGGTAATAATGTTTCAAGATTTTATTATTTCATATTAATGCCATTAATGAAATTTATATCACGCTATGCCAATTTGTTTCATTACATGTCTCTATACATCGATTAAATTTCATGTTATTTTTGTCATCATACATCACGACGAACCCCTCTCATCATTTAGGGAAGTTGGGTCGTGTCTCACTTTTTCATAGACTGACCACTTCCTCATAACACATGAAAGAGGTACCGCCATCATTTAGTCTTGCTCTCTTCGGATCGAGTTACATAAACAGGTCGGGTTTTAGATTCATTCATTTTTTTTGACGAATGTTACAGTCTCCCATACTTTTGGAAATTTCGTCCCGAAATTAGGAGGGAACCGTTCTTGAGGGTTAGTTAATAAGGTTTCTTATAGATTGGATCTCGAGTATGCTAGGTAATATAAAAATCTCGATGATGCTAAGGATATACATAACCAGGTGAGTGTGAAGTTTGGATTTTGATTGAGGCGGTAACGTTCCTAGTAAGGGTTGAATACCCTGCTACACGAATCGTTTTTTGATGCCTGGGGTGTAAAAATGAAAAGTGTTGTAACACATAGATGGCTAACTGGATATTGTCTCATGATAAGGGGTTTTGAGAAAATTGAAGCGTCATAATGATAAAGTTACATCACAAAACGTAATCATCAACCACATCATTATCCAAATTGAGATTGACACTACTTACACAGGACTTCCCATAACCGTCTAACAATGCTTTTGATCACCAGACAAGAACACTTATATATAGGAAGTACCTCGAGAGCTTATGACTAAACGGTTATGTCCTAGGAGTGAGATCAAGAAGTTGGAGGACGAATTCTGCCGCTTAAAGCAAAATGATGAGACCATATGGCCTATAACAAGCGTTTCCTCGAGCTGAACCAGATGGTCCCAAATATGTTCACTCCTCCTTACCGTCTCATTGAACATTACATTAGGGGTCTTCCTTCTGGTATCCAGGATTCCATGATGAGCACTGTACCGCAACATTGGAAGCTGCAATAGAATTAGCCACCGAACTCACCGAAAACCATATCCGAAATGGAGACTTTAAATAGAAGGGCACAAACCGTGGAAGAGCCAAAGACAACCAAGATCGAAACATTCTCCCGCTCTGATACCAATATGTCACACCCCGACCCGTAGCGGAATAGGTCATCGGGGCATGATTGGGTTAACTCGAGAGCTTATGACTAAACGGTTCTGTCCTAGGAGTGAGATCAAAAGTTGGAGGACGAATTCTGCCGCTTAAAGCAAAATGATGAGACCATATGGCCTATAACAAGCGTTTCCTCGAGCTGAACCAGATGGTCCCAAATATGTTCACTCCTCTTACCGTCTCATTGAACATTTCATTAGGGGTCTTCCTTCTGGTATCCAAGATTCCGTGATGAGCACTGTACCGCAACATTGGAAGCTGCAATAGAATTAGCCACCGAACTCACGAAAACCATATCCGAAATGGAGACTTTAAATAGAAGGGCACAAACCTTTGTTGACCCAAAAAACATTTTTACACATGATACAGGTGAACAGGTACGAAGAGAAGATTGGACATAGGATGGGCCTTAGTTAACAAGAAACGAATTAGTGCAATATACTTGTTGTAAACATCGTCTTGTGTTTGTAATTTTTATGTGAATTATTTGTATTGTGAGACACTTGATATGAATTAATGAATATTTAAAACAAGTAATAGCAAGTCATAAGCTCTCGAGTTAACCCATTCATGCCCCGATGACCTATTCTGCTGCGGGTCGGGGTGTGACAGATTGGTATCAGAGCTATTGACTTTAGGGATATAGGATAGGTTATTAGACCCTTAGAACCTATACTTTAGTCAACTAGGACCTACGTGCTTATGTGATTTCATGTTTTGTTTGACTTATGATTTGCTATTGCCCAGACATTTAAATTCCTTCCATTTCACACAGAAACGCATGCAAGCACTCTCTTTGTTACTTGATTATGTGATACGTGCAATGTGTTATAATTATGTCATGAAGTCTACATATATGTTGCATATATACATATCACTCCACCTGAAATGTACAATACGAATATTATGAAACCCTTATTTATAAGTTCTCGATTTCCTTTAAATTTTCAAAACATTTCTCTCCATTTTCCAAATACTTATATTTATGTTATTCAAACTTCTGTGATGTTTTTCGTTTTCAAATCTCATCAAGGTGAGTTCATGTGATGGGCATGTAGTAACTGGAAGAGTTCGAGTACCGGTAGTCGGGATGTCCTGTCTAGGATTGGCATTCCAATAAATCCGAATTAACGGACCAGTTTGTCTACCTGGGGACTACTGATGAGAGTATGAAGGACCTATTAGGCTAAAGCATGCCACAACAAACGTCGTGTGAACTAACCCCACTTTGAGGTGTCACCGTGTCCACACCTGGATGCACTCCTACTTTCATACGTTACATTTACATTTCTCGATTTTCTCCGGGTTTTAGTGTACGTTACCAGGCTAACACATGCGAACCCATACGAAATCCCGGTAATCATGGGGCCCCACATGATCACGAAGGTGAAGTATGGCGGCATGCAAGGCCCAATTACGAGCAAAGCCCAAGAACACTTTAAAAGTGTTGTGTTATCATAAGTTATTGTTTTCAAATACACCCAAAGTTTTCATTTTATCATAAGTTTATATTTTTTTTCGCATCCCTGCTAGCAAATCCATCAACAGAATCTCACAATCTCGTTTGCGTAAATTCCTGTAGATGTCCTTTAGGCACCTTCTTGGAGGAAAAAGAACCGGACACTCTAGTAGACGCATGGCTTCCCAAATTGCCAAGCAAATGGCCGCCGTGATGCCTAACATTGTGATCCAAGTTCAACAAGCCCTCACTAATAACCAAGTCAATCAAGTCAAACCAAACACTATAAATGCTCCCGCAACTACATCCAAGTGCTCCTATAAGCACTTCAAGTCTTGTGACCCCCCAAAATATGAGGGAACAGAAGGGTAACTACGCTCCTGCGATGGTTCGAGGAAACTGGAAAGCACCTTCCTAAATTGTGACTGCCCTAACGATCGCAAGGTTCGTTATGCTACCGGTCATCTCATTGGGGCAGCTTTAACCTGGTGGAACGCTGAAAAGGGTCAAAGAGGGGCTGAAGCTGCTGTTGCCCTAACATGGGAACAACTCAAGGAACTAATGACTGAACGGTTCTATCCTAGGAGTGAGATCAAGAAGTTGGAGGACGAATTCTGCCGCTTAGAGCAAAATGATGAGACCATATGGCCAATAACAAGCGTTTCCTCGAGCTGAACCAGATGGTCCCAAATATGTATACTCCTCCTTACCGTTTCATTGAACATTACATTAGGGGTCTTCCTTCTGGTATCTAGGATTCCGTGATGAGCACTGTACTGCAACATTGGAAGCAGCAATAGAATTAGCCACCGAACTCACCGAAAACCATATCCGAAATGGAGACTTTAAATAGAAGGGCATCAACCGTGGAAGAGCCAACGACAACCAAGATCGAAACATTCTCCCGTTTCGATACCAAACGAAAGCGTGACGGTAAACTACGCTATTGCCTCGACTAACCCAACTTCACAAGCCGTACCACTCCAAGCCATCCCAATCACCCAAATGGCAACCAACCCAGCTTACCCAAACAAGAACCCTACACTGGTCCCCACCTCAATGCAACACCTGCCACTATCACCACCAACTCATCGTACCCTGTCATCTATGTGCCAATTGTGGGCGTTATGGCCATTTGAGTAACGCGTGTGCACTCCTCAAAACCAAGTTTCACCTCTTGTCCAAAACATGATCCAGCCCTACCAACCACCACATTACCCCATGGTGCCATATGTTTCGAGCTTGCTTTAATTGTGGTGATCCTACTCATTTCAGAAACACGTGCCCTAGGTTGGCTAACATCATCAACGCTCAAGCCCAAGCAAATCCAGTTAACCAAGCGAACCCAGTTAACCAAGCTGAACCAGGCAAACCCAGCACCCCCACCAGCAAGAGGGAGAGCCTACAATGTCAACGCAAACCCAGTTGAGGTCAATGACGGTGCGAACGAACAACCGAACAAGTCTCCCATCATGAAGACTCAAGACTCTGCTCGAGTTGTATTTTATTTTTATTCCCAATACAAGCTTTAATAAATTCCATTGTTTTCAATTTGGGTAATAATGTTTCAAGATTTTATTATTTCATATTAATGCCATTAATGAAATTTATATCACGCTATGCCAATTTGTTTATTACATGTCTCTATACATCATTAAATTTCATGTTATTTTTGTCATCATACATCACGACGAACCCCGTGTCATCATTTGGGGAAGTTGGGTCGTGTCTCACTTTTTCATACACTTTCTCATAACACATGAAAGAGGTACCGCCGTCATTTAGTCTTGCTCTCTTCGGATTCGAGATTCAAGCATGGGTTATTGTGTTTGTTATGTTTGGTAGATTTTAGGATGAGTCACATAGCTAATCTTGACTTAATAACAAGGTCAATGAAAATTTGACAAGGACATGGTGGATACGCCGCAGGGTACTTCCTATATATAAGTGTTCTTGTCTGGTGATCAAAAGCATTGTTAGATGGTTATGGGAAGTTCTGTGTAAGTAGTGTCAATCTCAATTTGGATAACGATGTGGTTGATGATTTCGTTTTGTGATGTAACTTTATCATTATGACGCTTCGATTTTCTCAAAACCCCTTATCATGAGACAATATCCAGTTAGCCATCTCTGTGTTACAACACTTTTCATTTTTACACCTCAGGCATCATAAAACGATTCGTGTAGCAGGGTATTCAACCCTTACTAGGAACGTTACCGCCTCAATCAAAATCCAAACTTCACACTCACCTGGTTATGTATATCCTTAGTATCATCGAGATTTTTATTATTACCTAGCATACTCGAGATCTCAATCTATAAGAAACCCTATTAACTAACCCTCAAGAACGGTTCCCTTCTAATTTCGGACGAGTTTCCAAAGTATGGGAGACTGTAACATTCGTCAAAAAAATGAATGAATCCTAAAACCCGACCTGTTTTTGTAACTCGATCCGATTTCATATTCCACGTAATTTTGTATAATGTTTAATCAACAAAATGTCTTGGATTCTATGTTTTGATCATAAATGTTATCATATCTGGTGATTTATAGTCTTATACATGTTTTAGACAACCTTGTAAATTCATTTCCATGTATTTTGAAGCAACCATCCATATCTCAAGGTCTAAAACTAAGGTTTTCCTTAAGTTAATCAAAAACTTTGGAGATCTCGTGAACATACCTAACACATCACATCCTAACCTTCTTATCATTCAAACTTCATTATATACATGCCTTAAGATAGGACATTGTGTTTTGGAGAGTTTAGATGTAAATGATCGCAAGTAAAAAGCTCTACATGTCGTATTCTTAGTTTCGTCATAAGATGACTTTCGGGTGACTTTCTTGCTAACTTTTCTCCATCCTTGAGCTATCATTCTGGTCCATTAAAAGCTCCAAGATATACCTGGTATACTAAGGATCAAGTAGGTTC
Source organism: Scalesia atractyloides (assembly GCA_947069175.1). Lineage (NCBI taxonomy): Eukaryota > Viridiplantae > Streptophyta > Magnoliopsida > Asterales > Asteraceae > Scalesia > Scalesia atractyloides. Next base: position 10,339,293 of record CAMTDV010000023.1, on the reverse strand, counting down.
AAATGTTGCATAAAACTGAGCTCCAGCGTAACGGGAATCACAAACACAAGTTTTAGAACATAACCCTCGACCGCATCAAGACCCAAGGTTTAAGCCCAATTCTCGACACCATGTATGTTGGATTAATCTCTTCCATATGATAGTACTCTGAAAATAATGAACGTAGGAGAAAACCGTACGCGAAACGGAGTTATAACGAAGCGGGAATCGCGAAAACAAGTTTGGTGTTTGTTGCTGATTTGAAAGACGCGAAAATCTTGTTTTAAAGTTATCCCACATCGCCCCAATCACCATTTTGTGCTCTATTTCACACCTATAAATACCCTTGCTTGGTTCTTTATAGCTTACAACTCCTAGTTTGAGTATAAATAAGTGGAATAACCAAATTTGGTGGCTCCACAAGCACAATACCCCTTTGGGTGTGGTGTGTAGTAGTTTTATTTCTACTTTCGACGACGAGGTGCTGCCCTTCAAGCTCTTTTCATTTTGTAAAGTTTTTCTTCGAGGTAATCTTCCTTTCTTTTTTTTCCTTTTTTAATATTTATTTATTTATTGCTTTCTTAGTTTAATTATTTTAGTTTAGGTTCTTAGTTAAAGAGCATTAGGCTCGTTAAGGTAGCCTAGTTTAGGCTCGCCTTTATGCTTTTCATAGCCTTGTAGAGGCTCGTTAGGCTCAACGAGTCTAACATATCATGTTCGTTCATTTAGCTATGCCTAGCATAATGTTTACTTTTTTTGTTGCATTCGTTTGTCTAGCTTAAATCAGGCTTATCAATTGGATTTTTCTCCTTATTCTCGTGCGGTTTTTTCACTAAGGATTAAAAACGCAAATACTGTGAGTGAATCCTTACAAATTCCTCTTTTTATTACGTTTTGGGGTGTATCATGTGTCGTAATTTACTTTATTTATACAAATACATGTGCTATCACCATTATGTGATCTAATGTGTATATTTGTTTGTTGTGGTTATGTGTGGTTACATTTTATCATTTCAGTGCAATCATTCATTTAAGGCCCATCAGTTCCTCGTGGGATACGAGTTGAGCATCAGGTGCCTCATTAGATCGGCTCCGTTTGATTGAGCCTTGATCTCAAGTTCATCATTCATCATGTTCATATGTTCATTGTTGATATTATGTGGTTTGTGATTTAATTATATATACATATGCTCATATATGGTCCATGCACATTTTTATTGAAATAACCAATTTAACAAACTGTTTAAATGTTTAACTTAGATTCACTCGCCAACCTTTGTTGACCCAAAAACCATTTTTACACATGATACAGGTGAACAGGTACGAAGAGAAGATTGGACATAGGATGGGCCTTAGTTAACAAGAAACGAATTAGTGCAATATACTTGTTGTAAACATCGTCTTGTGTTTGTAATTTTTTATGTGAATTATTTGTATTGTGAGACACTTGATATGAATTAATGAATATTTAAAACAAGTAATAGCAAGTCATAACTCTCGAGTTAACCCAATCATGCCCCGATGACCTATTCCGCTGCGGGTCGGGGTGTGACAATTATAACTTCAAAGTTCAAACCATCGTGTTATGTAATCACTAGTTTACCACTTTTGGTGGTCGATCTCATCATGACTATCATTATAATACTGATATTCGATCTCATTATTAGCTTCACTATCTTATAATTTCTGATAGTTTGATCTCTTATTAACATGATGATTGTTGCACTTTTGATGGTCAATCTTATTATTAATATGATCATCATTACAATTTTCTCAATGATGCCCATGACTACAATGATCAATATATATTCACTTCATTAATCAGAGTAAAACCATACAAATTTTTATGGTTTTCCATTATTTTCTCGTACATATAGATATACCGTCGTTTCAAACCATTTATACCCTTTAAATGATATTGCTACTTCAGGAGTATATTTGAGGTTTGACAAACAAAATTTGTTTTATCCGATTTCCCTTATAAATAAACTTCTCTTCGTATAACGTCAATTGAGAAGTAATGTAATTATATGTTCGAGTCATATAATTTTCTTTTATACTTGATAATGAGATACAAGGAGTATGACACTTTGGGTGTCAAATTGAAGCATATTTCTACTTTTTCATGAGAATGACAATAAACCACAACTTTGGTTTAGTCATTCTATTCGGTATTATCGATGCAAAGAAGTGATAGCATATAGAATACAAGGTATAGATAAAACAAATCATACAATACTGACCTTATAGCATGTCATCATATAAAAACAACTTATAATGGGCCTTTATAAAATAAGAAACTTTTTTATCACTAATAAGCAAACGCATATAATTTATGTAATAACTTATTATGGTATAACCAATCATAATATCTTATATATTTTGAAAACTTACTTTAAAACTTAAACATATATCTCTTTCAAGTTCTCAGATCATTTATTACTTGTATTTGAAAACTGTAATACTGATGAATTACATAACATACTCATTTTTTGTCTTCTCAAATATTGATATTTAACCAACTAATGACATCATATAAGCAATCTATACATTGTACATACGAAGCAATAGCAATAATTACTATTTTATACTAATAGTAATAGTTAATATGCAAATAAATTGTTAAACATTATGACATGGCATAATGAATACATGAGAGGTACCGACATCGCTAGAAAATGTTTCTCTAAAAACAGCTAATGATATCTAGCAATATTAATCTATTATATGAATTTCTTATATGCAAAATTTATTATAGCATTAACCTTAGTATAAGTACCAAACGATATTTGCATAATCATGTTATAACAATAATAATAATAATATATTGCATTATATTTTGTATAGTTTATTTAAAACTAAATCAATTGATTTTTACTCACATAACTCATTTATATCTAATTATGTAAAAGTCTTTTGGCATGCTATATATTAAACAATGACTAATGAAAATAATTAATTACATAATTCATATCCATTTAAATTATAAACTATACAAAATGAAAATCTAGTACATACATCATGTATATATTACCACCAATACAAGCATATATACCTAATAAAATTGCATTGTTTAGTCCATAAATATTGAGTTCCATACTTTGTAATATTGAATCATTTATCATATCTTAATTTTATCTCATATAATTGACATAAAAGAATTTTAACAGACACATGCAAACCCAAGGGGTTAAAGCCTAATTTTATCAACCATTTAGCAAAACATAATAAAGAAATATGGAGGAAAGAATGGGATCAAATTCTTTAATAATAACAAAATAGGTGTTTGGAGTTCATGTTGGCTATTGGTTCTTTTGTGTGTTAGATGAAAATAGATACAATAGTGAGCAACATCACATTATAATCAAGCATAATATAATAAAGGAAAATATGTGTTTTTAAATATATCTTTCTATGGAAAACTTTTAGGATTCATTAAAAACAAAACTTTCGATTGTGAAAAATGGAATAAAGTTCTATGACTTAACATTAAAAGAAAATAGAAAACTATTTTCACCCCATTGTTTAGATTAAACAAAAATATATAACCAATAATATCATAATGGTCCTTTAACAAAACATTGTATGAATTGCAATATACGTGTAAGAGAATGGAGAACAATGAAAGTTAATTTACCTTGTGATAATACGATCTAACTCCAAAAGCAAGTCGTGCTGATAACGTGTTGTAAAATAACGGCCTAATAGCAACCAAGATATGGTATATGTAAACAAGAATGATAGAGATTATATAGAGAGAAAGATAGAAAGATAGAAAGAAGAATTGAAGAACTCATTCTTATTGATGTAAAGTATGAACTACATATGCCTCTATTTATAGGCTTACAAAAATGTAGTTAAGTACTTGGAGAGTCACTCATTAAGACATGTGAGTTAAGTACTTGGAGAGTCACCACATTATGAAAGACATTGGATGGTCACACATTAAAGATAATAATTCATAACACATACATACATTTATGAGCTGCATGTACATTAACAATCCCTATTAGTTGCTATTTGTTGTGGTTTTTTTTTGTTTCCTCCTTATCAGCTGGTGTCTATTATTTGTATTGGTTAATTTAGTTTACCCATGGTGTTCTTGTGTGCATATTATTGGTAGGGCATTAGTGTTTTAGACTACAAGGAGTCCTGAGGGCATGGGTAGAGCTCCCATCCTGTCACGTAGATCATGTGGGTTTTGTCCTCCACATAAAAAGGGACAAGAGGTGGTCAAAGTCAAGATGAATGAGTACGATTGTAATAAAAAAAAAGCAAGTCAAGATTTGGAAGAAGGCAACTCCTGTAAAAACCATGACTTCAAAAGGGGCAACGCCCATTGCCAACAAGAGGCCGTGTAGTCTTATGTTGGAGGCATGGATTCAACCATAGCTTTCCACATTTTTAACATATTTTCCTCTTTTTGGCTTGGCTTGTATCCTCCGTTCTTTGTGTTCTTTGGTTTTCCTTTGAGAATAATATCGTATACTTTCATTGTATTACTACTAACACAATATCATTGTTTTCTCAGCTTTAGCTTTAGTCAAATTGTCGGAAGAAAAGGTAAATACATTATTTTTTTTAATCATAAATCAAGTTAATTTTTTTATCATTTACTATAATATATTTACTATAATATTCTTATTTATCATTCTCTCTAACAATTACAGTTTAAATTTGAGGTCATATTAATTTCTGTTTTATCAATTACTATTCGGGTAATCCGAAAACGTTATAAATCATAGAGTAAGTTACACTTTGTGTCTTTTATTTATTACATAAATTATGAAACATGACCTATAAAAAAATAATGACAGATTAAGTCTAAAGACAACTTGTTATGTAACATTTTATGTCCTTTTAACTTAACTGAGTTAATTATCTTAGTTAGGTTAAATCAAGGTAAGGACAATAATGTCCTTTCATATACTAGAAAGGACACAAAGTATAATATACTTAGTTTGTTATTATTAAGGACATATAATGTAATTTACACTTAAAAAGCATTTTTGTCATTTAGTTAATATTAAAAGTTAAAACTAAAAGCTTAATTATTTATATATATATATATATATATATATATATATGGAAAGTTTTTAGAGAAATTTAATGTGAGAAGAAAAAGAAGAAATGATATAATGGTAAAACATTAAATAGTTTATAACTACTCTCATTAATTATGTTATCTCTCATTAATAAAGTAAAAACATTTTATCCTACACATTTCAAAATTTATCCTACATATGTCTTACATTTACCGGAATTTACCCTACACACATGTAAATTTATCATACACATTTCAAAATTTATCCTACACATACTAAAATTTATCCTACACATGTTGAAAATTATCCTACACCATAAATTATTTTATTTTGAAAAAGTATATGGAAAAAATGAGTTACAAGTTTAATTAATTAGCTAATTAATGACAACTATAGATTTACCTATATGGCTTTTTTCATAATATAAAATACACACATTAAATGAAGTAAATGGAAATTCTATGTTTAAAAGTTATTCTTTTATTTTTACAAAATTTTTCTTTTCATTTGAACTCTCACAATATATATATATATATATATAATATGGGAAGGTTTATTTGAGAAGGAATTTAATGTGAGAAGAAAAAGAAGAAATGACATAAAGATAAAAAAAATAGTTTATAACTCCTCTCATTAATTATGTAAGCTCTCATTAATAAAGTAAAAACATTTTATTCTACAATTTTAAAATTTAATCTATATATGTCTTACACTTACTGGAATATACCCTACACACATGTAACCCTACACATTTCAAAATTTATTCTACTCGTACTAAAATTTATCCTACACGTGTCGAAAATTGTCTTCACCGTAAATTATTTCATCTTGAAAGAATATATTAAAAAATGAGTTACAATTTTAATTAATTAGCTAATTAATGACAATTATACCTATATGTCTTTTTTCATAACATTAAATACACATATTAAATGAAGTAAATGGAGAATTTCTATTGGTTTAAAAGTTATCCTTTTATTTTTACAAAATTTTCTTCTCATTTAAACCCGCCACTATATATATAGAAACGGGATCAGGAGAAAGCGATTGGAAGTGTGAAAACGGTGAGAACGGATACTGGTTGAACACATGGCCGGGGGCGCTAAATGATATGCGAGGCACGTTGTCCCTGTTAAAGTCCGCTTAATAGATGCGTTATAATTCATTTTCAAACAAAAGTCCATCAGATATTGCGTGTTGTTATCTATTCTTGTTTCAATGACGTTTTATTATCAAATTTTTTTCAAAGCAATATTTATGAAAATTGTCATTATGTCCTTCAACCTATAATCAATATTCTGTGTTTTCATTATTTAAAACTTATCAATGGCGTTTTACACCTTGTTTCGCATATCTGATAGTTGTTAATCGTAAAAATCAGTTCTTGCTGTTTGTTAATTATTCAAGTTATGGCGTTTCATTAACATGTTTAGGAAAACAGTAGATCAGTTATTGTTTATTATTTAAGCAATGGCTTTATCATTATGGCGTTTCATTAGTTCATACTATTTGTTAATTATTTGAATTATAGCGTTTTCATTAAAATGTTTTAGGGTTACAGTAAATCTGTTATTCTTATTGTTTATCATTCAACCAATGGGTTGTGTTCATTATGGCGTTTTAATAAGAAACAAGTAGATGCAATAGTCTAAACCAAACACATTAGTGAACATGAAAATTACAAAAAGAAAGCAATTCATGGCGTTGAAGTTAATCTACGTATTCCTCCATCCTTTGTTCTATTCTCCCGAATCCTGTTTGATACAATTCCCTAATTCTTGCTGCCCCTAATTGCAAGAATTTATTTAAAGATTTAACCACCTTTTTTATGTTTTCATTTTTGCTATGTAGCAGGATTTTTGCAATGTATTTGATCCTGAGGTCATTTAGCTGCCTTTGTTGTAGGTCATTTGGTGCATCTTCTTTTGCCAGACCACATTCCCAACCAGCCAACTGCCCCATATACGTTTCCATATGCCTCATTGCAAAAATCCCATAGTCCATCACGTTAGACACTGTCCTCTATTCCATCTTTTATCTGACAATAGGCGTTGTCTTCATGATCTTAGCCATCGGGTGTTTTTGAATACACAAGTAGTTTGCAAAAGTATACTGCTGCAGTTTTACATTTTTGCATATATTAGTATGAACTCTTGTGAATACAAGTTTCTACATACAAAGTTTTTAAGATACTTACTAACCGTTTCACCCATCCACCATACTTTTTGTTGATGCCGAGTTTATCCTCTGCAGCGCTGTTATCCAATACATCAACTCTGTTGTGTTTTATTTGAAGCAGACAACCCAGAAATGTGTTGAGCGTATTATTGGCACGAAGACCAAATCATATTCATCTATCTTTCTATCTTTCCGGTCTTCTTTGAAACGGGCGTGTTTCAAAACCAAATCCATGTTGTTGTTGAATTCTTTGTATCAATAACTGTCTGATTTTTCATATGCAGGCGTATTCAGTAATTTTGATGAATGGCATTTTTTACAACAAAACAAACTCATAATATAATTGCATCAATTAAATATATCAAAAGAGTTACCAACATTATTTGTGTGCAAAATAATCTTGAGGGTGATTCTGGAGCTTGTATCTTTCTTCGTAGTTCAGGATATGCCCCTAACTTTGACTAATGGATATGTGTGCATAGAATCTTGGTCTCATGCTCTCAGCAATCACCCTTTTGAGTTTTGACACTCTATCGATGTAACATCCGTCAAAAAAACGGGTTTTCCAAACCCGCTTCGTTTATTAATCGAACATCCAGTTAAAATTTTCGTTGCATGTTTATGGCTCAAACTAATTTTAAACAATACATAATTAATAAACATTCTAGAATTTAAAAATTTTAATTGATAAATGATAAAAATAAGTGAGAAAAAAATGAGATGAGGCTGCCGGGTTTCGAACCCGGGTCAGCCGGTTCAACAAACAACCAACACACCACTCCTCCACACACTTAAGTTTGGAATAATACTGAAATAAATAATACTTAACATAAAACTCGAAACTCAAAATCGATAACCAGCGCGCCCAAATCCGCAGTCGCCGGAAACACCAAAAAATACGCGGATTTGCGACCGTTTCCTTTGACTCCGAAATCAAGTGAGTGTAATTGACGATTAACGTCAGTTATAACCGAAATCCAACCTTAATTTCATTCAAAAACTGACCAAATTCAATGATTGACAAAAAAACCGAAATCTCGGGATTTAATATCCAACCCTATATAAATTGATGCTTCCTACCTCAAAAATCTCGCTCATTCCTTTCCAAAGTTTCACTATAAATTCTCTGATCAAAACCTTTGTCGCCGGAATTCTCTGCAAGTTGCCGAAAGTTATCGCCGGAAAACCGAATCTATCCCAGTATTGCCTTACTCTATAAATAGGACTTCTAGAGCTTCGACAGAAGTCACCCACACTCACCTCAAACTTCCTGTAGATCCTCTGTCGCGAGTTACACTTCGCCGGAATTTCTTTCAGTCACCGGAACTTCATCGGAGATAACAACTGTTCGTACTACATCCTTAATTCCTTTTCTGTTTAAATTTTTTTCGTTATCAGTAATAATCAATCAACTAATTCAATAAGAATGATTTATTAAACAGTCGGGTTGATTCCCGGGTTTTCATAAAAACGAAGAAGATGAACAACGAGTAGTTTATAAGTATAATTAAAAATGGGATTTGTATCGGGTTAGACACACAGTCCAGTGGTGGACTGTGTGCATTTGAAACGCAAAGATACCGAGTTCGAGTCCCATACATAATGCTGAATCCTTTATATTAATCGAGCATTTTTATAACGTCAATATAAAACAAAACATATAATACCTAAATATAATTAAAATCAGTATTTTAACCAGGTTAGACACACAGTCCAGCGGTGGACTGTGTGCAAAGTTAAACCACAGGTCCCGAGTTCGAATCCTGCTTCTGTAACCGGTTCTGGCAATTATCAAAGCTTTTTAAATAGAGACAGAAATGAATTAATCGAATTAATATATAAATATAACTAAAATCAAATTTATTTCAGGTTAGACACGTAGTTCAGTTGGTAGAGCTGCGTGCACGCGTACGGGAGGTCACAAGTTCGAACCTCACTCAGCGCACATAAACCACGGTCCGACCAGTCAATGGTCAACGGTCAACGGTCAAAAAGTCAAAATTTTATTTTCTTTTTATTTATTTATTTTATTTAAAAAATCAATTAAAAACACTTAAAAATAATATTTTTGAAGTTAGGAAATTTTCTTAAACTCACAAAAATAAATCTAAAAATCCCATTAAGAACACTAATTAAAAATATTAATCTCAAATAAAAGTTTATTTATTTATCGAATTATTATGTTATTATTTAGGTTAGTTTCTCTCGTGGTTAAATCCAAATTCGTTCGCATTCATCATCAATCCAAGAAAACGCAACCACTGTGAGTGAATTCTTAAAATTCCCCTTTTTATTCATGTTTTGGGGTGTATCATGTGTCGCTTAAATTAATTCGCTTATTTAAACTCGTGCCATTACCATTATATGATCTAAACTTATAATGTAAATATTGTTTGTTGTGATGTGTGTTTACATATTGTCAAGTTACGTGCAAATCATTCATTAGGCCATCAGTTCCTCGTGGGAGACGAGTTGAACATCGCGTGCCTCAAAATCATTCATTAGGCCCATCAGTTCCTCGTGGGAGACGAGTTGAACATCGCGTGCCTCAAAATCAATCATTTGGTGTATGTGTGTGCAATAATTAATATTATGTGTTTTGTGATTAAATTTACATCTACGTTTACTCATATGGGGTTATGCACTTTATTTTATAATCGATACAACAAACACGTTTAAATGTTTTCATAGGATTCACTCGCCAACTTTTTGTTGACCCAAAAACCCTATTTTTACACATGATACAGGTGGACAGGTTGAAGCAAGGGACACATAGGAACTTGCCTTAGAAGAAAAATAATGAAGTCTTGAAAGATGTATAGAACATGTTGTACTTGTATTATTGATTGTAATGATTCTCCTTTAAAAAGAAATAATAAATATGAAATTTTATAATAAATGTCATGAGCTTTGATGAAAACCCAATCATGCCCCGACTACCATTTCCGCTGCGGGTCGGGGTGTGACAGATTGGTATCAGAGCTTTTGACTATAGGGATATAGGATAGGTTATTAGACCCTTAGAGCCTATACTATAGTTGATTAGATTTTAATTGTTTATGTGGTTACATGCAAACTCATGATGTTTATTTGTTTCGTATTTATTACACACACAAATGCATGCAAACACTTCCACTATTATTTTGTGTGATACTTAATGAGTTATACTTATTGTCAAACATAACAAGCTTACATATATATTCATCATGCCTATTTCAATGTTCACATATTCAAATCATCCTCATATTTCATTTATTCAAGACTTTGTCCCAATTTTCATTTTTCAATCTCATCAAAGTGAGTTCTACGACGGGCATGTAGTAACTGTAAGGGTACAAGTACCGGTAGTCCGAACGTCCTGTCTAGGTTGGCATTCGTATAAATCCAATATAAAGGACCAGTTTGCCTACCTGGGGACTAACGATGAGAGTACGCAGGACCTATTAGGCCAAAGCATGCCACACCAAACGTCGCTCGAACTAACCCCACTTTGAGGTGTCACCGTGTCCACACCTGGATGCACTCCGAAATTTCATACGTTACATACATATTTCTCGATTTTCTCCGGGTTTTAGTGTACGTTACCAGGCTAACACATGCGAACCATATGAAAGACCCGGTAATCATGGGTCCCACATGATTACGAAGGTGAAGTATGGCGGCATGCAAGGCCCAATTACGAGCAAAGCCCAAGACATCCTATGGATGTAGTAAATTTATTATTCTTCATTTATTTTATGAATGTTCATTCCTAAATACGACACATGACCCCTAAAATGTCCAACTCATACTCTTGATACGTATTCCTTGTAGATGTCTTCTAGTCTCGCTCGTAGGAAAATGAGATCAGGAAAATCCCGTGAGCGCATGGCTGCCCAAATCGCTCAACAAATGGCTGCCGTAATACCCAACATCGTAGTTCAAGTTCAACAGGCCCTTACCGCTAATCCCGTCAACCCAACCTACCAAGAAGATCAAAACATTGTCAATCCTCCCCCCAAAGCCACTAAATGCACCTTCAAGCATTTCAAATCTTGCGATCCTCCAAAATACGAAGGGACTGAAGGTGTCACCGCTCTCCTCCATTGGTTTGAGGAGATGGAAAACACTTTTCTCAATTGCGACTGCCCGATGATCGCAAAATGCGATATGTTACCGGTCGTTTGTTTGGAGTAGCACTTACATGGTGGAATACAGAGAAGGCCAAGCGAGGTACCGAGAATGCTATGACTTTGACTTGGGAAGAGTTGAAGGAAATCATGACAAGACGTTTCTGTCCAAGAAGCGAAATCAAGAAATTGGAAGATGTGTTCAATTCTTTGAAACAAAAGGAGGGCGACCACACCACATATAACAAGAGATTCCTTGAGTTAAATCAGATGGTCCCCAACTTGTTCACTCCCCTCTACCGTTTGATCGAGCACTACATTCGGGGTCTTCCTTAAAAAATTCAAGACCCTGTAATAAGTACAACACCTGCAACTTTGGAAGCAGCAATGGAGTTAGCTACAGAGCTCACCGAGAACCGCATACGGAATAAGGACTTCAAGGAGGAGAAGAAGAAGGATAATGTCACACCCCGACCCGCAGCGGAAAAGGTGATCGGGGCATGATTGGGTTATCATCAAAGCTCATGACATTTATTTTAACGTTTCATATTCATTAATACACTTTAATGGAAAATTACAATCAATATTACATCATGTCCTAAATATCAATCTAGGCTTCATTGTTTTCTTCTAAGGCATTTCCTATGTTTTCCTTGCTTCATCCAGTTCACCTGTATCATGTGTAAAAAGGGTTTTTGGATCAACAAAAAGTTGGTGAGTGAATCCTATGGAAAACATTTGAACAAGTTTATTTAATTGATTATAAAATAAAGTGCACAACCACACATGAGTAAAAATAGATGTAAACTTATTCACCAATCGATTTAATATTAAACAATACACATATGAACAATAATGGATCGTTTAGAGGCACGCGTTGCTCAACTCGTCTCTCACGAGGAACTGATGGGCCTAATGAATGAATTGCATAAACTTGACAATATGAAATACATAACAACAAACAATATAAACTCAATAATACACACACGAACAATAATGGATTTGTTTTGAGGCACGTGTTGCTCAACTCGTCTCACACGAGGAACTGATGGGCCTAATGAATGAATTGCATATAAATAGAAAAAATGAAATACATAACTACAAGCAATGTATACAATCTAAGTTTAGATCACAATATGGTATGGCACAAGTTTAAATAAACGAGTTAATTTTATGACACATGACACACCCAAAACGTGTAATTAAAAAAGGGAGTTGTAAGATTTACTCACATTGGGTGCGTTCGGTTGATAATGTTGAATGCACGCGAAGTTGGTTTTAACCACGAGTGAAATTAACCTAGATAATAACATAATGGTTTGGTAAATAATGGGATTTTATTAATAAATTTTAGTAGGATTGTTGGGTGTATTTTTGTGAGTTTAAGTCTATTTTCTAACCTTAAAAATGTTATTTTTAAGTATTTTTAATTGATTTTTAAATAAAATAAAAATAATAAAAAAATGTTGACTTTTTGATCGTTGACCGTTGACCATTGACTTTGACTGTTGACCGGTTCGCATGTGTAATTGTGTGCGCTGGGTGAGGCTCGAACCGAGACCTCCCGTACGCGTGCACGCAGCTCTACCAACTGAGCTACGTGTCTAACCCGAAATATTTCTGTTTTTAATTATATTTATATACTAATTAGATTAAACAGAAAATCCTTTATTTTCAAAAACGATTTAAATCTAACGACTCGGTGCGCTCCACAGGTCTCGAACCCGGGACCTGTGGTTTAGGTTAACACACAGTCCACCGCTGGACTGTGTGTTTAACTTGTTATATAATCTGATTTTTATTATACTTATATACAATTAAATAATTTCATTTCTGCCTTATTTAAAAAGTTGGATAATTGTCCGGACCGGTGCGGTAGTCCGGATTCAAACTCGTGACGTGTGTTTAAACATTCACACAGTCCACCGCTGGACTGTGTGTCTATCTTGGTTATTATTCTGGTTTTTATTAAACTTAACATATATCAGCAGTGAATCCGGTTCGGTAAAAAAAAAGCATTTTTATTAAGGCGAGTGTGCGTGGGACATGTATCGAACTCGAGACGTTTACGTGTTTAATGTGCACCCAGTCCACCGCTGGACTGTGTGTCTAACCCGAGTTATAACTTGATTTTAATTATACATATACACAACTGAAACTTCGTCTTCTTCGTTGAATTTAACCAGAATCGGAAGTCCGACTGGTTCGATGTTTTAATCATGTTCTTTAGTGTTTTGAGGTTAATTACAGGTGAGATATATAAAAAGAATGAAAGATTTAAGCGTAAGGTATACCAACTGGACTCCTCTGTTTCTCCGGCGAAACTCCGGTGACAGCAGAAACTTCCGGCGACGTGTGTCCTGCGGCAGAGAGTCTTCAGCAAGCTTGAAATGGATGTGGGTGACTTCGGTATAAGCTCTGGGGTTCAGTAAGGCTCAGAAGTGAAGGGTTCGGTTTTCCGGCGATGTGCAGAACTTTTCCGGCGAGTGGAATTACGTCGGGTAAAGGTGCGGTTTTGAGCGAAAAAGCTTGCAGAGGTTCGAGGAGGTATTTATAGGGCAGGTCATCGATGAATTTGGTCCGATTTCCGACTTGATTCGTCGGTTAGAAACTTTCCGGCGGTTATAGCTTGTGTCGCGGGTTCAGGCGTCGGTTATAACCGATGTCATAGTAAATGTTTACGTTAACCGTCCAATCTCGCAAGATCGCCGGGATTTCCGACGACTGCAATTGGGCGCGTCGTATTTGAATTCGATATTTATGATATGAATTATTTGTTTCTATTAATTCACAAGAAACACTAGTGGCGCAGTGGTTGAACGGCTGAGTGTTAAATCTTTGTTTGAATCGCTGGCTGACCCGGGTTCGAAACCCGGCAGCAACATTATATTTTTATTTCATTATTTTTAACAATTTTTCAAAAACAAATTATTTATTCCAATATAATAATTAATTATGTATCGTTTAAAATTAATTTGGGCATTAAATACGCCACGAAATTTTAAACTGATTGTTCGGTTATTAAACGGAGAGGGTTTGGTAAATCCGGTTTTTGACGGATGTTACAGTATCCCCTGCTTTTTAGAAATTTCGTCCCGAAATTTAAGTAGTGATATATTTAACTAAAAATGATGGTGTTTAGTTTGACAGTTACATACTTAGAAAAGTAAGGGTTTAAGTTTTTGTTTGAGGTGGTAACGTTCCTTGTAAGGGTTAAGTACCCTGTTACAGGAATCGCTTTTTGTTGCCCTCGGTGAAAATTTTGATAAGCGGAGTTGATTCGCTAAACATGATATCATGCGCAAGAGTTTTGATATGTTTGGAAGGATATGGTTATATCCTAAAGCAAAACTTCTAATACTACAACCTACATGGAACTTCTCATAACCATCTAACAATACCTCTGATCCTTTGACAAGAATACTTATATATAGGAAGTACCAGCGGCGTATCCACCATATTCTTGTCAAATTTTCATTGGTTTTATCAGTAAGTTATGATTGGTTCTATGACTATAGAACATAAATAAACACAACAACTAATGTACCAAGAAATTACTAAATCCTACATAGAACTTCTCATAACCGTCTGACAATGCTTCTGGTCCTTTGACAAGAATACTTATATATAGGAAGTACCAGCGGCGTATCCACCATATTCTTGTCAAATTTTCATTGGTTTTATCAGTAAGTTATGATTGGTCCTATGATGTAACTCTAGAACATAAATAACACAACAACCAATATTTGAATCCACATTCTGATAGCATATATGTTTGAATGGTGACAGTTCCTCTCTCGTTTGTTATGATGGAGAGGTTAGTTTATGTAGAAATAGAACACAATCCAATTTCTTTAAATGGCGAGATGATATAAATGTAACACAAATTTCAACCAAGACAATACTAAATCCTACATGGAACTTCTCATAACCGCCTGATAATGCCTCTGATCCTTTGGCAAGAATACTTATATATAGGAAGTACCAGCGGCGTATCCACCATATTCTTGTCAAATTTTCGTTGGTTTTATCCGCAAGTTATGATTAGTTACCAAGAACTACTAAATCCTACATAGAACTTCTCATAGTCGCCTGACAATGCCTCTGATCCTTTGACAAGAATACTTATATATAGGAAGTACCAGCGGCGTATCCACCATATTCTCGTCAAATTTTCATTGGTTTTATCAGTGAATTATGATTAGTCCTATGTGACTCTACAACCAATACAACAAACACAAAATACTGAAAATGAAAAAATGTCTGTGCGATCAAGGCTCAATCAAACGGAGCCGATCGTATTGCATGTACTGAAAATAATAAATTTAATCTAAACAATAATCACACAAACAACTTATACATGGAACCTCTCATAACCGCCTGATAATGCCTCCGATCCTTTGACAAGAATACTTATATATAGGAAGTACCAACGGCGTATCCACCATATTCTTGTCAAATTTTCATTGACTTTATCCACAAGTTATGATTAGTTCTATGTGACTCTACAACAAACACAACAATCACAAGATACTGATAATGAAAATGTCTGTGCGATCAAGGCTCAATCAAACGGAGCCGATCGTATTGCATGTACTGAAAATGAAAATGTCTGTGCGATCAAGGCTCAATCAAACGGAGCCGATCGTATTGCATGTATTGAAAATAATAAACAATAATCACTCAAACAGTTTATACATGGAACCTCTCATAACCACCTGATAATGCCTCCGATCCTTTGACAAGAATACTTATATATAGGAAGTACCAGCGGCGTATCCACCATATTCTCGTCAAATTCTCATTGACTTTATCTGCAAGTTATGATTAGTTCTATGTGACTATACAACAAACACAACAACCACAAGATACTGATAATGAAAATGTCTGTGCGATCAAGGCTCAATCAAACGGAGCCGATCGTATTACATGTACTGAAAATGAAAATGTCTGTGCGATCAAGGCTCAATCAAACGGAGCCGATCGTATGTGGGCACGCCGGGTTCACGCTCATAATGAAATGGGGAACATGCTCAACGCTCATAATGTAATGGGGAGCGGCGGCCTATGAAATTGCATGTACTGAACATAATAAACAATAATTACTCAAACAGTTTACACATGGAACCTCTCATAACCGCCAGATAATGCCTCCGATCCTTTGACAAGAATACTTATATATAGGAAGTACCAGCGGCGTATCCACCATATTCTTGTCAAATTCCCATTGGCTTTATCCTTAAGTTATGATTGGTTCTATGTGATAAAGAAAAACATAAAATTAAACGATTGGAGTTGAATCTTGATTTCCGGTGAAGAGGACTAGTTGGGTGGTTTCGTTTGGGCCGTCATTATCTTCGTCAGGGTTGGCGTTGATGTTGAAAACTCTTCCTCTTGCTGGTGGCCTAGCGATTGGGTTTTCTTGGTTTACTTGGTTAGCTGGGTTTGATTGAGCTTGAGCGTTTATGATGTTAACCAATCGAGGGCACGTGTTTCTAAAGTGGGTAGGGTCGCCACAATTGAAACAAGCTCGAACATATGGGAACATGGGGTATTGAGGTTGATGATAGGTTTGGATCATGTTTTGAGTAGGGGGAGAGATTTGGTGTTGAGGGGTGCGGCAAACCTTGCTCATATGACCATAGCGTCCACAATTTGCACATAGTCGACAATGTAAGGTAAAGGGATGGTGATAAAAACAGGTGTTACATCGAGGGTGAGGTCCAAGATATAGTTTCTTATTTGGGTAAGTTGAGTTGGGTGCCACTTGAGTGATTGGGATAGCTTGGATGGGTTATGGCGTGTGAAATTGGTTGATTACGTTGGATAGTAGCGAAAAGTTGCCCATCTCTTTTTCTCTTAGAAGTGGGTTGAGAAGGGGATTCGGTTTGGGTGGAGTCGGAGGTTTCAGTCGATGCTTTATCCTTCTTCTTCTCCACCTTGAAGTCTTTGTTCCGGATTTGGTTCTCGGTGAGCTCTGTTGCTAGCTCCATTGCTGCTTCCAAAGTTGCAGGCGTGGTACTTATTACAGAGTCTTGAATCTTTGACGGAAGACCTCGAATATAGTGCTCGATCAAACGGTAGAGGGGAGTGAACAAGTTGGGAACCATCTGATGTAACTCGAGGAATCTTTTGTTGTATGTGGTGTGGTCTCCTTCCTTTTGCTTCAACGAATAAAATTCATCTTCTAATTTCTTGATTTCGCTCCTTGGGCAAAATCATCTGGTCATGATTTCCTTCAATTCGTTCCAAGTTAAAGTCATAGCATCTTCCACACCTCGTTTGGCCTTCTCTGTATTCCACCAAGTAAGTGCTATTCCATATAATCGACCGGTAGCATATCGCACTTTGCGATCATCGGGGCAATCGCAATTTAGAAAAGTGTTCTCCATCTCTTCAAACCAATGGAGGAGAGCGGTGACGCCTTCAGTCCCTTTGTATTTTGGAGGGTCGCATGATTTGAAATGCTTGTAGGTGCATTTAGTGGTATTTGGGGGAGGGTTGATAACGTGTTGATCTTCTTGATTGACAGGATTAGCGGTAAGTGCTTGTTGGACTTGGATTACAATGTTGGGTATTACGGCAGCCATTTGTTGAGCGATTAGGGCAGCCATGCGCTCGCGGGCTTTTCCTGCTCTCATCTTCCTACGGGCGTGGTTAGAAGACATCTACAAGGAATACATGTCAAGAGTATGAGTTGGATGCTTTTGGGATCATGGGTCGCACTTAGGAATGAACATTCATAAAATAATTATAGAAAAATAAATCTACTACATCCATAGGATGTCTTGGGCTTTGCTCGTCATTAGGCCCTACATGCCGCCATACTTCACCTTCGTAATCATGTGGGCCCCCATGAATACCGGGTTTTTCATATGGTTCGCATGTGTTAGCCTGGTTACGTACACTAAAACCCGGAGAAAATCGAGAAATATGTATATGACGTATGGTATTCGGAATGTGTCCAGGTGTAGACACGGTGACACCTTAAAGTGGGTTAGTTCGAACGACGTTTGGTGTGGCATGCTTTGGCCTAATAGGTCCTTCGTACTCTCATCGTTAGTCCCCAGGTAGGCAAACTGGTCCGTTATATTGGATTTATACGAATGCCAACCTAGACAGGACGTTCCGACTACCGGTACTTGTACCCTTCCAGTTACTGCATGCCCGTCGCAGAACTTACTTTGATGAGATTTGAAAATTGCAACAAAATCTTTGAATAACAAAAGTATGAAGATGAATTGAATATATGAACATTGAAATATGTATGATGAATATGTATATAAGTATGTATGTTTGACTGTAAGTATAAACAAATATGAAACAAATAAATATCATAAGTTTGTATGTAACCACCTAAACAATTAAAATTTAGGCAAACTATAGTATAGGCTCTAAGGGTCTAATAACCTATCCTATATCCCTATAGTCATGGCTCTGATACCAATCTGTCACACCCCGACCCGCAGCGGAAAAGGTGATCGGGGCATGATTGGGTTATCATCAAAGCTCATGACATTTATTTTAACGTTTCATATTCATTAATACACTTTAATGGAAAATTACAATCAATATTACATCATGTCCTAAATATCAATCTAGGCTTCATTGTTTTCTTCTAAGGCATTTCCTATGTTTTCCTTGCTTCATCCAGTTCACCTGTATCATGTGTAAAAAGGGTTTTTGGATCAACAAAAAGTTGGTGAGTGAATCCTATGGAAAACATTTGAACAAGTTTATTTAATTGATTATAAAATAAAGTGCACAACCACACATGAGTAAAAATAGATGTAAACTTATTCACCAATCGATTTAATATTAAACAATACACATATGAACAATAATGGATCGTTTAGAGGCACGCGTTGCTCAACTCGTCTCTCACGAGGAACTGATGGGCCTAATGAATGAATTGCATAAACTTGACAATATGAAATACATAACAACAAACAATATAAACTCAATAATACACACACGAACAATAATGGATTTGTTTTGAGGCACGTGTTGCTCAACTCGTCTCACACGAGGAACTGATGGGCCTAATGAATGAATTGCATATAAATAGAAAAAAATGAAATACATAACTACAAGCAATGTATACAATCTAAGTTTA
The DNA here is from genome assembly GCA_947069175.1 of Scalesia atractyloides. Taxonomy (NCBI): domain Eukaryota; kingdom Viridiplantae; phylum Streptophyta; class Magnoliopsida; order Asterales; family Asteraceae; genus Scalesia; species Scalesia atractyloides. The sequence continues at coordinate 10,319,866 of CAMTDV010000023.1, read as the reverse complement.
GATCACAATATGGTATGGCACAAGTTTAAATAAACGAGTTAATTTTATGACACATGACACACCCCAAAACGTGTAATTAAAAAAGGGAGTTGTAAGATTTACTCACATTGGGTGCGTTCGGTTGATAATGTTGAATGCACGCGAAGTTGGTTTTAACCACGAGTGAAATTAACCTAGATAATAACATAATGGTTTGGTAAATAATGGGATTTTATTAATAAATTTTAGTAGGATTGTTGGGTGTATTTTTTGTGAGTTTAAGTCTATTTTCTAACCTTAAAAATGTTATTTTTAAGTATTTTTAATTGATTTTTAAATAAAATAAAAATAATAAAAAAATGTTGACTTTTTGATCGTTGACCGTTGACCATTGACTTTGACTGTTGACCGGTTCGCATGTGTAATTGTGTGCGCTGGGTGAGGCTCGAACCGAGACCTCCCGTACGCGTGCACGCAGCTCTACCAACTGAGCTACGTGTCTAACCCGAAATATTTCTGTTTTTAATTATATTTATATACTAATTAGATTAAACAGAAAATCCTTTATTTTCAAAAACGATTTAAATCTAACGACTCGGTGCGCTCCACAGGTCTCGAACCCGGGACCTGTGGTTTAGGTTAACACACAGTCCACCGCTGGACTGTGTGTTTAACTTGTTATATAATCTGATTTTTATTATACTTATATACAATTAAATAATTTCATTTCTGCCTTATTTAAAAAGTTGGATAATTGTCCGGACCGGTGCGGTAGTCCGGATTCAAACTCGTGACGTGTGTTTAAACATTCACACAGTCCACCGCTGGACTGTGTGTCTATCTTGGTTATTATTCTGGTTTTTATTAAACTTAACATATATCAGCAGTGAATCCGGTTCGTAAAAAAAAAGCATTTTTATTAAGGCGAGTGTGCGTGGGACATGTATCGAACTCGAGACGTTTACGTGTTTAATGTGCACCCAGTCCACCGCTGGACTGTGTGTCTAACCCGAGTTATAACTTGATTTTAATTATACATATACACAACTGAAACTTCGTCTTCTTCGTTGAATTTAACCAGAATCGGAAGTCCGACTGGTTCGATGTTTTAATCATGTTCTTTAGTGTTTTGAGGTTAATTACAGGTGAGATATATAAAAAGAATGAAAGATTTAAGCGTAAGGTATACCAACTGGACTCCTCTGTTTCTCCGGCGAAACTCCGGTGACAGCAGAAACTTCCGGCGACGTGTGTCCTGCGGCAGAGAGTCTTCAGCAAGCTTGAAATGGATGTGGGTGACTTCGGTATAAGCTCTGGGGTTCAGTAAGGCTCAGAAGTGAAGGGTTCGGTTTTCCGGCGATGTGCAGAACTTTTCCGGCGAGTGGAATTACGTCGGGTAAAGGTGCGGTTTTGAGCGAAAAAGCTTGCAGAGGTTCGAGGAGGTATTTATAGGGCAGGTCATCGATGAATTTGGTCCGATTTCCGACTTGATTCGTCGGTTAGAAACTTTCCGGCGGTTATAGCTTGTGTCGCGGGTTCAGGCGTCGGTTATAACCGATGTCATAGTAAATGTTTACGTTAACCGTCCAATCTCGCAAGATCGCCGGGATTTCCGACGACTGCAATTGGGCGCGTCGTATTTGAATTCGATATTTATGATATGAATTATTTGTTTCTATTAATTCACAAGAAACACTAGTGGCGCAGTGGTTGAACGGCTGAGTGTTAAATCTTTGTTTGAATCGCTGGCTGACCCGGGTTCGAAACCCGGCAGCAACATTATATTTTTATTTCATTATTTTTAACAATTTTTCAAAAACAAATTATTTATTCCAATATAATAATTAATTATGTATCGTTTAAAATTAATTTGGGCATTAAATACGCCACGAAATTTTAAACTGATTGTTCGGTTATTAAACGGAGAGGGTTTGGTAAATCCGGTTTTTGACGGATGTTACAGTATCCCCTGCTTTTTAGAAATTTCGTCCCGAAATTTAAGTAGTGATATATTTAACTAAAAATGATGGTGTTTAGTTTGACAGTTACATACTTAGAAAAGTAAGGGTTTAAGTTTTTGTTTGAGGTGGTAACGTTCCTTGTAAGGGTTAAGTACCCTGTTACAGGAATCGCTTTTTGTTGCCCTCGGTGAAAATTTTGATAAGCGGAGTTGATTCGCTAAACATGATATCATGCGCAAGAGTTTTGATATGTTTGGAAGGATATGGTTATATCCTAAAGCAAAACTTCTAATACTACAACCTACATGGAACTTCTCATAACCATCTAACAATACCTCTGATCCTTTGACAAGAATACTTATATATAGGAAGTACCAGCGGCGTATCCACCATATTCTTGTCAAATTTTCATTGGTTTTATCAGTAAGTTATGATTGGTTCTATGACTATAGAACATAAATAAACACAACAACTAATGTACCAAGAAATTACTAAATCCTACATAGAACTTCTCATAACCGTCTGACAATGCTTCTGGTCCTTTGACAAGAATACTTATATATAGGAAGTACCAGCGGCGTATCCACCATATTCTTGTCAAATTTTCATTGGTTTTATCAGTAAGTTATGATTGGTCCTATGATGTAACTCTAGAACATAAATAACACAACAACCAATATTTGAATCCACATTCTGATAGCATATATGTTTGAATGGTGACAGTTCCTCTCTCGTTTGTTATGATGGAGAGGTTAGTTTATGTAGAAATAGAACACAATCCAATTTCTTTAAATGGCGAGATGATATAAATGTAACACAAATTTCAACCAAGACAATACTAAATCCTACATGGAACTTCTCATAACCGCCTGATAATGCCTCTGATCCTTTGGCAAGAATACTTATATATAGGAAGTACCAGCGGCGTATCCACCATATTCTTGTCAAATTTTCGTTGGTTTTATCCGCAAGTTATGATTAGTTACCAAGAACTACTAAATCCTACATAGAACTTCTCATAGTCGCCTGACAATGCCTCTGATCCTTTGACAAGAATACTTATATATAGGAAGTACCAGCGGCGTATCCACCATATTCTCGTCAAATTTTCATTGGTTTTATCAGTGAATTATGATTAGTCCTATGTGACTCTACAACCAATACAACAAACACAAAATACTGAAAATGAAAAAATGTCTGTGCGATCAAGGCTCAATCAAACGGAGCCGATCGTATTGCATGTACTGAAAATAATAAATTTAATCTAAACAATAATCACACAAACAACTTATACATGGAACCTCTCATAACCGCCTGATAATGCCTCCGATCCTTTGACAAGAATACTTATATATAGGAAGTACCAACGGCGTATCCACCATATTCTTGTCAAATTTTCATTGACTTTATCCACAAGTTATGATTAGTTCTATGTGACTCTACAACAAACACAACAATCACAAGATACTGATAATGAAAATGTCTGTGCGATCAAGGCTCAATCAAACGGAGCCGATCGTATTGCATGTACTGAAAATGAAAATGTCTGTGCGATCAAGGCTCAATCAAACGGAGCCGATCGTATTGCATGTATTGAAAATAATAAACAATAATCACTCAAACAGTTTATACATGGAACCTCTCATAACCACCTGATAATGCCTCCGATCCTTTGACAAGAATACTTATATATAGGAAGTACCAGCGGCGTATCCACCATATTCTCGTCAAATTCTCATTGACTTTATCTGCAAGTTATGATTAGTTCTATGTGACTATACAACAAACACAACAACCACAAGATACTGATAATGAAAATGTCTGTGCGATCAAGGCTCAATCAAACGGAGCCGATCGTATTACATGTACTGAAAATGAAAATGTCTGTGCGATCAAGGCTCAATCAAACGGAGCCGATCGTATGTGGGCACGCCGGGTTCACGCTCATAATGAAATGGGGAACATGCTCAACGCTCATAATGTAATGGGGAGCGGCGGCCTATGAAATTGCATGTACTGAACATAATAAACAATAATTACTCAAACAGTTTACACATGGAACCTCTCATAACCGCCAGATAATGCCTCCGATCCTTTGACAAGAATACTTATATATAGGAAGTACCAGCGGCGTATCCACCATATTCTTGTCAAATTCCCATTGGCTTTATCCTTAAGTTATGATTGGTTCTATGTGATAAAGAAAAACATAAAATTAAACGATTGGAGTTGAATCTTGATTTCCGGTGAAGAGGACTAGTTGGGTGGTTTCGTTTGGGCCGTCATTATCTTCGTCAGGGTTGGCGTTGATGTTGAAAACTCTTCCTCTTGCTGGTGGCCTAGCGATTGGGTTTTCTTGGTTTACTTGGTTAGCTGGGTTTGATTGAGCTTGAGCGTTTATGATGTTAACCAATCGAGGGCACGTGTTTCTAAAGTGGGTAGGGTCGCCACAATTGAAACAAGCTCGAACATATGGGAACATGGGGTATTGAGGTTGATGATAGGTTTGGATCATGTTTTGAGTAGGGGGAGAGATTTGGTGTTGAGGGGTGCGGCAAACCTTGCTCATATGACCATAGCGTCCACAATTTGCACATAGTCGACAATGTAAGGTAAAGGGATGGTGATAAAAACAGGTGTTACATCGAGGGTGAGGTCCAAGATATAGTTTCTTATTTGGGTAAGTTGAGTTGGGTGCCACTTGAGTGATTGGGATAGCTTGGATGGGTATGGCGTGTGAAATTGGTTGATTACGTTGGATAGTAGCGAAAAGTTGCCCATCTCTTTTTTCTTAGAAGTGGGTTGAGAAGGGATTCGGTTTGGGTGGAGTCGGAGGTTTCAGTCGATGCTTTATCCTTCTTCTTCTCCACCTTGAAGTCTTTGTTCCGGATTTGGTTCTCGGTGAGCTCTGTTGCTAGCTCCATTGCTGCTTCCAAAGTTGCAGGCGTGGTACTTATTACAGAGTCTTGAATCTTTGACGGAAGACCTCGAATATAGTGCTCGATCAAACGGTAGAGGGGAGTGAACAAGTTGGGAACCATCTGATGTAACTCGAGGAATCTTTTGTTGTATTTTGGTGTGGTCTCCTTCCTTTTGCTTCAACGAATAAAATTCATCTTCTAATTTCTTGATTTCGCTCCTTGGGCAAAATCATCTGGTCATGATTTCCTTCAATTCGTTCCAAGTTAAAGTCATAGCATCTTCCACACCTCGTTTGGCCTTCTCTGTATTCCACCAAGTAAGTGCTATTCCATATATCGACCGGTAGCATATCGCACTTTGCGATCATCGGGGCAATCGCAATTTAGAAAAGTGTTCTCCATCTCTTCAAACCAATGGAGGAGAGCGGTGACGCCTTCAGTCCCTTTGTATTTTGGAGGGTCGCATGATTTGAAATGCTTGTAGGTGCATTTAGTGGTATTTGGGGGAGGGTTGATAACGTGTTGATCTTCTTGATTGACAGGATTAGCGGTAAGTGCTTGTTGGACTTGGATTACAATGTTGGGTATTACGGCAGCCATTTGTTGAGCGATTAGGGCAGCCATGCGCTCGCGGGCTTTTCCTGCTCTCATCTTCCTACGGGCGTGGTTAGAAGACATCTACAAGGAATACATGTCAAGAGTATGAGTTGGATGCTTTTGGGATCATGGGTCGCACTTAGGAATGAACATTCATAAAATAATTATAGAAAAATAAATCTACTACATCCATAGGATGTCTTGGGCTTTGCTCGTCATTAGGCCCTACATGCCGCCATACTTCACCTTCGTAATCATGTGGGCCCCCATGAATACCGGGTTTTTCATATGGTTCGCATGTGTTAGCCTGGTTACGTACACTAAAACCCGGAGAAAATCGAGAAATATGTATATGACGTATGGTATTCGGAATGTGTCCAGGTGTAGACACGGTGACACCTTAAAGTGGGTTAGTTCGAACGACGTTTGGTGTGGCATGCTTTGGCCTAATAGGTCCTTCGTACTCTCATCGTTAGTCCCCAGGTAGGCAAACTGGTCCGTTATATTGGATTTATACGAATGCCAACCTAGACAGGACGTTCCGACTACCGGTACTTGTACCCTTCCAGTTACTGCATGCCGTCGCAGAACTTACTTTGATGAGATTTGAAAATTGCAACAAAATCTTTGAATAACAAAAGTATGAAGATGAATTGAATATATGAACATTGAAATATGTATGATGAATATGTATATAAGTATGTATGTTTGACTGTAAGTATAAACAAATATGAAACAAATAAATATCATAAGTTTGTATGTAACCACCTAAACAATTAAAATTTAGGCAAACTATAGTATAGGCTCTAAGGGTCTAATAACCTATCCTATATCCCTATAGTCATGGCTCTGATACCAATCTGTCACAACCCCGACCCGCAGCGGAAAAGGTGATCGGGGCATGATTGGGTTATCATCAAAGCTCATGACATTTATTTTAACGTTTCATATTCATTAATACACTTTAATGGAAAATTACAATCAATATTACATCTTGTCCTAAATATCAATCTAGGCTTCATTGTTTTCTTCTAAGACATTTCCTATGTTTTCCTTGCTTCATCCTGTTCACATGTATCATGTGTAAAAAGGGTTTTTGGATCAACAAAAAGTTGGCGAGTGAATCCTATGGATAACATTTGAACAAGTTTATTTAATTGATTATAAAATAAAGTGAACAACCACACATGAGTAAAAATAGATGTAAACTTATTCACCAATCAATTTAATATTAAACAATACACACATGAACAATAATGGATCGTTTAGAGGCACGCGTTGCTCAACTCGTCTCTCACGAGGAACTGATGGGCCTAATGAATGAATTGCATAAACTTGACAATATGAAATACATAACAACAAACAATATAAACTCAATAATACACACACGAACAATAATGGATTTATTTTGAGGCACGTGTTGCTCAACTCGTCTCACACGAGGAATGATGGGCCTAATGAATGAATTGCATATAAATAGACAAAATGAAATACATAACTACAAGCAATGTATACAATCTAAGTTTAGATCACAATATGGTATGGCACAAGTTTAAATAAACGAGTTAATTTTATGACACATGACACACCCCAAAACGTGTAATTAAAAAAGGGAGTTGTAAGATTTACTCACATTGGGTGCGTTCGGTTGATAATGTTGAATGCACGCGAAGTTGGTTTTAACCACGAGTGAAATTAACCTAGATAATAACATAATGGTTTGGTAAATAATGGGATTTTATTAATAAATTTTAGTAGGATTGTTGGGTGTATTTTTGTGAGTTTAAGTCTATTTTCTAACCTTAAAAATGTTATTTTTAAGTATTTTTGATTGATTTTTAAATAAAATAAATAAATAAAAATAATAAAAAAATGTTGACTTTTTGACCGTTGACCGTTGACCATTGACTTTGACTGTTGACCGGTTCGCATGTGTAATTGTGTGCGCTGGGTGAGGCTCGAACCCGAGACCTCACGTACGCGTGCACGCAGCTCTACCAACTGAGCGTAAGGTATACCGACTGGATTCCTCTGTTTCTCCGGCGAAACTCCGGTGACAGCAGAAACTTCCGGCGACGTGTGTCCTGCGGCAGAGAGTCTTCAGCAAGCTTGAAATGGATGTGGGTGACTTCGGTATAAGCTCTGGGGGTTCAGTAAGGCTCAGAAGTGAAGGGTTCGGTTTTCCGGCGATGTGCAGAATTTTTCCGGCAAGTGGAATTACGTCGGGTAAAGGTGCGGTTTTGAGCGAAAAAGCTTGCAGAGGTTCGAGGAGGTATTTATAGGGCAGGTCATCGATGAATTTGGTCCGATTTCCGACTTGATTCGTCGGTTAGAAACTTTCCGGCGGTTATAGCTTGTGTCGCGGGTTCAGGCGTCGGTTATAACCGATGTCATAGTAAATGTTTACGTTAAGAATAAAAGAAACCGTCCAATCTTGCGAGATCGCCGGGATTTCCGACGACTGTAATTGGGCGCGTCGTATTTGAATTCGATATTTATGATATGAATTATTTGTTTCCATTAATTCACAAGAAACACTAGTGGCGCAGTGGTTGAACGGCTGAGTGTTAAATCTTTGTTTGAATCGCTGGCTGACCCGGGTTCGAAACCCGGCAGCAACATTATATTTTTATTTCATTATTTTTAACAATTTTTCAAAAACAAATTATTTATTCCAATATAATAATTAATTATGTATCGTTTAAAATTAATTTGGGCATTAAATACGCCACGAAATTTTAAACTGATTGTTCGGTTATTAAACGGAGCGGGTTTGGTAAATCCGGTTTTTGACGGATGTTACAGATAAAGCATCAACTGAAACCTCAAACTCCACCCAAACCGAACCCCCTTCTCAACCCATTTCTAAGAGAAAACGAGATGGACAAATTTTCGCTGTCACCCAACACAACCAACCAGCTTCACAAGTTGTACCCCTCCAAGCTATCCCAATCACTCAAGTAGCACCCAACTCAACTTACCTAAATAAGAAACCTTACATTGGACCTCACCCTCAATGCAACACCTGTTTTTATCACCATCCATCTACCTTACCTTGTCGACTATGTGCGAATTGTGGACGCTATGGTCATTTGAGCAAGGTTTGCCGCGCCTCTCAAAACCAAACCTCACCCCCTACTCAAAACATGATCCAAACATATCAACAACCCCAATACCCCATGTTTCCATATGTTCGAGCTTGTTTTAATTGTGGCGACCCTACCCACTTTAAAAACACGTGCCCTCGATTGGTTAACATCATAAACGCCCAAGCTCAAGCAAACCCAGTTAACCAAGTAAATCAAGCAAACCCAGCTCCACCACCAGCAAGAGGAAGAGCTTACAACATCAACGCCAATCCTATTGAAGATAATAACGGCCCAAACGAACCACCCAACTAGTCTTCCCTCACCGAGAATCAAGACTCAACTCCAACCGTCTAAGTTTTTATGTTTTCTTTATGTTATCTCAATCTTTACGTATCTCAATTATAAATTGGAAATTTATGTATCCAAGAATTTTAGTGCGAATTGATTTTTCAGTTTTGTTTTACTCATTGATTTACATTCATATCATCATACATCTCGACGTATCTCAATCTCATCATTTAAAGAAGTTGGGTTGTGTCTCACTTTTACATAGACTAACCCCCTTCATCATAACAAACGAGAGAGGTACTGTCATCATTCAATCATGTATACTCTCAGATTTGAGACTCAAGTTTTGGTTGTTGTGTTTGTTTTATGTTTTAGAGTCACATAGAACTAATCATAATTTACTGATAAAGCCAATGAAAATTTGACAAGAATATGGTGGATACGCCGCTGGTACTTCCTATATATAAGTATTCTTGCCAAAGGATCAGAGGCATTGTCAGGCGGTTATGAGAAGTTCCATGTAGGTTTTAGTAATGTCATGGTTGAAGTTTTGTTTTATGATATAACCTTATCTTTCCAAACGTATCAATTCTCTCAAAACTCTTATGCATGAGATCATACCTAGTCAATCAACTCTGTTTATCAATATTCCTTATCTTAGGCATAAAAAAAACGATTCCTGTAGCAGGGTATTCAACCCTTACTAGGAACGTTACCGCCTCAAACAAAAATTCAAACTCTCACCCTCTTCTAATTAGGTAATTGTCAAAATTAAAGCACCCTCTTCAAGTCAAACATACCACTACTACTTAAATTTCGGGACGAAATTTCTAAAAGTAGGGGATACTGTAACATCCGTCGAAAAACGGGTTTTCCAAACCCGCTTCGTTTATTAGTCGAACATCCAGTTAAAATTTTCGTTGCATGTTTATGGCTCAAACTAATTTTAAACAATACATAATTAATAAACATTCTAGAATTTAAAAATTTTAATTGATAAATGATAAAAATAAGTGCGAAAAAATGAGATGAGGCTGCCGAGTTTCGAACCCGGGTCAGCTGGTTCAACAAACAACCAACACACCACTCCGTCACACACTTAAATTTGGAATAATACTGAAATAAAATAATACTTAACATAAAACTCGAAACTCAAAATCGATAACCAGCGCGCCCAAATCCGCAGTCCCCGGAAACACCGAAAAATACGCGGATTTGCGACCGTTTCCTTTGACTCCGAAATCAAATGAGTGTAATTGACGATTAACGTCAGTTATAACCGAAATCCAACCTTAATTTCATTCAAAAACTGACCAAATTCAATGATTGACAGAAAAACCAAAATCTCGAGATTTAATATCCAACCCTATATAAATCGATGCTTCCTACCTCAAAAATCTCGCTCATTCCTTTCCAAAGTTTCACTCTAAATTCTCTGATCAAAACCTTTGTCGCTGGAATTCTCTGCAAGTTGCCGAAAGTTATCGCCGGAAAACCGAATCTATCCCAGTATTGCCTTACTCTATAAATAGGACTTCTAGAGCTTCGACAGAAGTTACCCACACTCACCTCAAACTTCCTGTAGATCCTCTGTCGCGAGTTACACTTCGCCGGAATTTCTTTCAGTCACCGGAACTTCATCGGAGATCACAACTGTTCGGTACAACATCCTTAATTCCTTTTCTGTTTAAATTATTTTCGTTATCAGTAATAATCAATCAACTAATTCAATAAGAATGATTGATTAAACAGTCGGGTTTATTCCTGGGTTTTCATAAAAACGAAGAAGATGAACAGCGAGTAGTTTATAAGTATAATTAAAAATGGGATTTGTATCGGGTTAGATACACAGTCCAGTGGTGGACTGTGTGCATTTGAAACGCAAAGATACCGAGTTCGAGTCCCATACATAATGCTGAATCCTTTATATTAACCGAGCATTTTTATAACGTTAATATAAAACAAAACATATAATACCTAAATATAATTAAAATCAGTATTTTAACCAGGTTAGACACACAGTCCAGCGGTGGACTGTGTGCAAAGTTAAACCACAGGTCCCGAGTTCGAATCCTGCTTCTGTAACCGGTTCTGGCAATTATCAAAGCTTTTTAAATAGAGACAGAAATGAATTAATCGAATTAATATATAAATATAATTAAAATCAGATTTATTTCAGGTTAGACACGTAGCTCAGTTGGTAGAGCTGCGTGCACGCGTACGGGAGGTCACAAGTTCGAACCTCACTCAGCGCACAATAAACCACGGTCCGACCAGTCAATGGTCAACGGTCAACGGTCAAAAAGTCAAAAATTTTATTTTCTTTTTATTTATTTATTTTATTTAAAAAATCAATTAAAAACACTTAAAAATAATATTTTTGAAGTTAGGAAATTTTCTTAAACTCACAAAAATAAATCTAACAATCCCATTAAGAACACTAATTAAAAATATTAATCTCAAATAAAAGTTTATTTATTTATCGAATTATTATGTTATTATTTAGGTTAGTTTCTCTCGTGGTTAAATCCAAATTCCTCGCATTCATCATCAATCCAAGAAAACGCAACCACTGTGAGTGAATTCTTAAAATTCCCCATTTTTATTCATGTTTTGGGGTGTATCATGTGTCGCTTAAATTAATTCGCTTATTCAAACTCGTGCCATTACCATTATATGATCTAAACTTATAATGTAAATATTGTTTGTTGTGATGTGTGTTTACATATTGTCAAGTTACGTGCAAATCATTCATTAGGCCCGATCAGTTCCTCGTGGGAGACGAGTTGAACATCGCGTGCCTCAAAATCATTCATTAGGCCCATCAGTTCCTAGTGGGAGACGAGTTGAACATCGCGTGCCTCAAAATCAATCATTTGGTGTATGTGTGTGCAATAATTAATATTATGTGTTTTGTGATTAAATTTACATCTACGTTTACTCATATGGGGTTATGCACTTTATTTTATAATCGATACAACAAACACGTTTAAATGTTTTCATAGGATTCACTCGCCAACTTTTTGTTGACCCAAAAACCCTATTTTTACACATGATACGGGTTTGGACAGGTTGAAGCAAGGGACACATAGGAAATTGTCTTAGAAGAAAAATAATGAAGTCTTGAAAGATGTATAGAACATGTTGTCCTTGTATTATTGATTGTAATGATTCTCCTTTAAAAAGAAATAATAAAATGAAACTTTATAATAAATGTCATGAGCTTTGGATATGCCGACTTTCTCTTTGACAATCGATCAACAACGTACTATTTAAAAAAACTGGTTTTATAGATTCCTCCCATGTTACCCAAAAAACCATTTTGGGTCTCACATGATACATGTATAGGTTGTAACAAACAATAGAAATTGCTTTAAAGAAAATAAATGAAGTCTATGAATAGTGATGTATGTAGAAATGTTGTTTCTTGTATTATTGGGATTTAATATCTCCTTTAATAAGAAGAAAAAATGCAACTTTCTATAATGTCATGAGCTTTATTATAACCTATCATGTACCATTTCCGCTGCGGGTCGGGGTGTGACAATCGATCTTGAACACTGTACTATTTTATAAAAAAAAAACAACACATGGCGTTTTAGTTATTCTCACTCATGTCTACATAAGACATAACGTTTTCGGTGTCTCACATGCATATCATGTATATTTGTAACATAACAAAAGCAAAATTTGTCATTTTAATAGAAATAAATGTACATCTCATATTGTTCGCATCCAATGAATATGTATGTGGAAATGTTGATTTCTTGTGCCTCCATTGCTGCATTAATAACCACTTGCCTTCTGATATAAGGCGACAAACATGCTCTCCTCTTCTTTGACTCTTTGTTCTCCTTTTTTTCCATAGTCTTATCCTTTTTATTCTCATCATCTTCATCATCTTTATCATCTTCTTCATCACAATGCAGCTTTCTGGGTTTAGAATGGTGTTATCTTGTATCAACTTTGTGATATTTGGCGTTTTGTCCTCATCACGCCTCTCCTACACATCTGTAATTTTTGGTGTTTTGGTTGCTGATGTTTCAGTAGCAGTTTTCATATTGGGGTTTCTTGAGTGTTTTTTCTTCTTCAAAACCTTGCATGATGTTTTTCCTACCTCCAGATGGTGGCTACTGACATCGCGTTTCATCAAACACTGTACCATGCTGGTCAACACTTTTGTTCACCATTTCCCCTTCAGTTTTTTCTAGTTAAGAAATGAAGGCATCACTGAACTGTGTATCTGTCACAGGTATGTTTAGCGTTTTGTCATTGACTGCCTGAGTTGTCTTTTCAAGTTCAGTGATGAACCCTTGAGTGTATTGTGTTTCGGTTGGGGGATTTTTCCGTTTCATCAAATATAGCATAGTTGGGTCTCCTCAGCAGGGGTTGGGTGGTTTTTTTATAGCTTTGAGCATTTGATTCGCCATCTTTGGACAATCTAAACCTTTTTTTAGTTCAATAATTGTTCTAGGTCTTGTCCCCGGGAGTTCCAAAACCTTAGCAATATTCCTTTTAATTATCTTTTCCCCATTATATATGAAAATATGATATTCAAGTGTTTTGAAATCACAATCCTAGCTTTCAATATCATTTTCATTTATATCTTCTTCATCTGTACATTCACCACCCTAAGCCACTTCATTGGCGTTTTCACCAGCCACATCCTTGTCGTCGCACCTTCTTCCCTCTCAGCAGCCACTTCATTATGTGTTTTTATCAGCCACATCATTGGCGTTTTCATCTTTTTTCCTCTCATTAGCCGCTTCATTGGCGTTTTTATCACCAATTCTTGACACTTCCCCTTCCCTATCATCAGCCACTTCTTTGGCATTTTCATCACCTTCAACTTCAACTTCCACTTCCACTCAAACTCATCTTCATTTTCACCTTCTTTTCTATCACCTGTCACTTCTTTGGCGTTTTCATTCCCCTTCTCTATCCTTTCCCCTTCTCCTTGCACTTCTCGTTCACCTTCAACTTCCAACTCAACCTCATATTCATTTTCACCTTCTTCTCTCTCATCTGCCACTCCATTGGCGTTTTCAGCAACATATGTTGACATGTTCTTTAACAATGTCAGACACTGTGAGTATTTTATGTGTACCAAGAGGGCGTTTGGATGTTCAATCTTTGACTGATTTAACAATGTTGTCATTTTATTGTTACAGTCTTCTAATTCTTGAATGCCACATCCAACTTCTCAGTCATTGCCTGTTAAACAAAAAAAAGGAATTATTAAGTATGTCGTTTTGTGTTTATCGTTATACTTATCATTCGAACAACACACCTCCTCAGCTTTATTGTTTTGTTGTTTCTCACCAGCACCATGGTCTTCATATCGTGTTAATTCTCTTACTAGAGCATGGTTCCCTGATGCAGAAACTTCAAACATCATGTTCTGGCTTTCTATATCTTCAGCCACAAACCTTTGGGGTTTTGAACTTCGGGGTCTCAGCATCATCATAATGATCATCATGACTAAACCATCATCATTATCCACCTCATCATGATCATCACCATCACCATCACCATCATCATTATCAGCATGTTCATCCATATTTTGAACATAAACTTCATCTTCATTGTCAACATCATCAGCATCATCATCATCTTCATCAACACCCTACATTTTTTCTACTCTCTTTGGTGTGGCTTGTTCTTGAACAAGTGGTTGTAACTTTATTTTCTTAGTCTTCTTAATAGTTTTCTTTTTAATTTCTTTGTCATCTTGGCGTTTTGGCTCTCAACCTTTTTCTTTTTAACTAGTATACTCTCAAACATGTCAAGAGTTCTTGTTGTAACCCACTCAATTGGGTATCCTTTTTGTCGTTGCAACCTTTCTATTGCAAGCATAATTCACCAATGCAAGCTGTAACAATAAAATTTTAATTTATAAATTTGTTATTTTGTTCAAACTATTGAAATTGTTTTCTTATCGTAAGTACAATCAAGGGCCCTATGAAATGCTTTTTTGGAGACCATGCGGTTTTGGCGTTTTGCAAGCATTGTGTAACATCCGTCAAAAAACGGGTTTCCAAAACCCGCTTCGTTTATTAATCGAATAGTCAGTTATAATTTTCGTTGCGTATATATTGTTCATTTTAATTTTAAACAATACATAATTAATAAACATTGTTAGAATTTTAAACCATAATAAATAAATAACAAAAAATAAGAGAATAAAAAAAATATGAGGCTGCCGGGTTTCGAACCCGGGTCAGCCGCTTCAACAAACAAACACTACACCACTACGCCACATGACACCTTTTTGTATTTACTGAAACAAATAATACTTAAATTAAAACTCGAATTCAAAACCGGATTTCAGCGCGCGGCAGAACTCACAATCACCGGAAATTCCGGCAATCCGCGAGTTTAGCCATTTTCCTTTTGACTATAACGTTATAACCGACTTCGACATCGGTTATAACCGACGTCTAACAATAGTTGCGGTCGTAACCGCTGGAGAAACTTTGACCACGAATCAAGACCAAATTCGGACTTAATACATTTTGTTTCTTCCTTATAAATACCCACCCAAACCTCTGGTAACCTTTTCGCTCAAAATCACACAATCTCTCGAAGCTTTAGCACTCGCCGGAGATATTCTGAAATCGCCGGACTTTCACCGGAAAACCGAGACTTACTTCAAATCAGTAAATTTCTCGACTCTTTTGTTTGTAATCCATTATTAGACATATATTAACTTCAATCCTTCAACCAGAATCGGTCCCAGACAACGTTGCCGGGAATTTCTGCACTCGCCGGAAAATCACTGGAAATTCCGAAGTCTCGCTGTGAATCGGTACAATCATCTAAACCCCCTGATATCCCTTGTTTAGTAACTTAATTTCACAACTCGTTTATCAAAACTGTTAATTGATTCACTCAGACGGAAGTCACAAATCAAAGCCGACGACTCTTGCCGGAAATCTGAGAAAGACATTCTAATCGGTACATTTAACTCCGTAACCCTCTTTATCCTATTCATTCCAATCAATTATATGTTCGATGATCGATGTAAACAAGAACATCGGACATCTTAGTTCTGTGTCTTTATAAATGAAGAAGACGAAGTCGAAATGTGTATAAGTTTAACTAAAACTGAATATTTAACCGGGTTAGACACACAGCCCAGCGGTGGACTGTGTGCAATCATAAAACGCACGTCACGAGTTCGAATCACACAACGTACCGACTTTCAGAAATAAAACCAATATTTTTAGAACTGAATCAGAACAAGTCACAGTATGTTTATAAGAGTAATATAATCCGTGAGTTAAACAGATTAGACACACAGCCCAAGTGGTTGGGCTGCGCGCATACGAATCGAAGGACCCGAGTTCGACTCCGGGTCCCTGCAACCGATTCAGCCATTTTAAATCGTTTTAATATAAACCCAATAAAATAACAATTAATTAGTATATATATATAATTAAAACAGAGAATATTTCGGGTTAGCCACGTAGCTCAGTTGGTAGAGCTGCGTGCACGCGTACGAGAGGTCTCGGGTTCGAACCTCACTCAGCGCATGAATAAATGAATCCGACCGGTCAACGGTCAAAGTCAAAAAGTCAACATTTTTATATATATTTTTTCTTATTTATTTAATTAGAAAATTATTTAAAAATACTTAAAAATAATATTTTTAAAGTTAGAAAATGTGCTTAAACTCACAAAAATAAATCTAAAAATCCTATTAAGATTATGAATTAAAAGAATTAATCGCAAATAAAATCCATTTATTTACCGAACCATTTCGTTATTATTTTAGGTTAGTTTTCCCTGTCGATCAAATCCCAAAACTCGTGCGCATCCAACGTCATCAAAAGAACGCACCCAATGTGAGTGAATCTCTACAAATTCCCCGTTTTAATCACATTTTGGGGTGTATCATGTGTCGTTTAATTCCTTATTATATTTAAACACTTGTGCATCCATCATATCCGTGATCAAATGTGTATCAATTATGTATCAATTGTTGTGTGAATTATGTTTAGATTGAAGTTATCATTTCAGTACATGCATTTCATTAGGCCCATCAGCTCCCCGTGGGATACGGGTTGAGTATCAGGTGCCTCATTCGATCGCTCCGTTTGATTGAGCCTTGATCTCACATACATCATCATTCATGTCATTCGATCGGCTCCGTTTGATTGAGCCTTGATCTCAAATACATCATCATTCATGTCATTTACTCATCCAATGTGGTTTGCGTTTATGCTATATATATATGTTTGCTCACATGTGATTATTGCACAAATTTTCAATATTAAATACAACAAGAAATTAATAACAATGTTTTATCAAGGTTCACTCGCCAACTTTTGTTGACCCAAAATATCCCCGTTTTACACATGATACAGGTGATCCAGTTGAGGCAAGAAACACATAGGAAGGCTTAGAAGAATAAATCAGTTTATCCTTTGGATTGTTTTACTTAGTTTCATTTTCCTTGTAATTGTATGGATTTGCTTGAATATTCAAGTTGTAATTTGAATTTAATAAATATGAAACATTTTAGTAAACATCATGAGCTTTGGTGATAACCCAATTATGCCCCGACTCTTATTCCGCTGCGGGTCGGGGTGTGACACATTGGATGAGATAAACACCAGTTTAGTTGGTTTATTTGAACGTCTTGTGTAACGTGGTGCAAGAATAGTTGGTTGACGATCGCATTATCACTTGCATGCCCAATTACAGTGAAGAATGCTACAATGAAATTTAGGCAAAAGTTTCTCCCGAAGGTATGAATCTGAGGCAAGATGTCATCAAAGAAGAGCTTCACACTTGGTCTGTTAATCCAGCCAGTCCCTTTGAACAGTGCTCTCCACTCATCCACTACACTGTCTTTATTTGTTGTCCTTTTTTCTCCTTCACGGTCACGTTTCCATTCGGTATACCAATTAAAGAGTTTATCAATCCGTCATTGATATGTATTGTATGGTTGCCAACATTTAGATTGTTTGTTCTTTCATTATAATTTTCAACCAACCAGTACCCAAGCATTGTGGGTATGCTGTCTATTTTCATCTTCAGGGCAGCATCAAATCCCAGGTTGTGTACTACCTGTCTTTGATCTTTATTTAGATTTATAAACCAACCAGTCAAGTTTGTATGTTTTACTCTTAACAAAACTCTAGCCCCACTGAACTGAAAAAATGGTTCTTCCTTAACCTCAACATCCTGACTTAAGGCCTTCCTCTTATTGGCGTTTTGGGCCTTGCCGTTGTGCACATTTATTGTTACTTTCATCCCCTCTTTGCCTATAAATTAAGTTTAATATCCACGACGTTGTAGTACTAGTTAAATGATATAGGTTGTTCAATAAGACAATCCTAAATGATACATGGTGTTTTAATAAAACACAAATGATATACGTAAAATGGCGTTCTCATACAGCCAAACAATATTATACCAACGATACATTTTTTGGCGTTTAGAAGCAAACTATCAAAAGTATATTTACATGATATATGTAGTTTTACAAACAAACATCATAAAAAGTAACCATATGTACCATATTTTGTTGTTGCCTTCTTTCATTGCTTGGTGGTTCTTTGGCGTTTTAGAGCAGGCGACTCCTCGCATTCCACATCCATAGAAACTGCAATTATTGATAAAATTAAAATGCCAAAAAATCATAAAACTGGCATAATGTAAATCGAAGTTAACTCACTCTGTTTTTGGCCTATGGATCTTGTTTTATGGTTCGACGTCATAATATTGTTGGTTCGTGTTTTCTAGGGTTTTTCGTGTTTTCATAGGAATTGGGGGGGGGGGGGGTGTTTCTCTGGGAAGTATAAATGTTTCGGTCCCATTTTTTGATGGGTTATGTAGATGCACATTTACCTTTTTGCCCTTAATGAAGCACGTCCACATTCAAAAGTTGATTTTATTTCCGAAATCGCCATCGTGACAATCTTATTCATTAATTGTTTTAATCCAACAGATGAGGGGCGTTGTCACCGTTGTCACACTTATAGGCGTTTTCTCTAAATCCTGCCCATATATATATATAAAGGTCATCTTTGTA
Organism: Scalesia atractyloides; assembly: GCA_947069175.1. NCBI lineage: Eukaryota > Viridiplantae > Streptophyta > Magnoliopsida > Asterales > Asteraceae > Scalesia > Scalesia atractyloides. The sequence continues at coordinate 10,300,989 of CAMTDV010000023.1, read as the reverse complement.
TTTGAATTAAGCTTTCATTTAATTTTCTTTTTTGTTAGGGTTAGACGTATACACGAATTAATTATTGTTTTTTTGTTTTCTTTTAATCTTATTTCACAATAGATTGTCTTGACTCCCGATTAATCAACCCGCAGTGAAACACGCGTTCCACTTCTACTTAAATATAATTGTAAAAGTGAGGATAACATGGACACATTCTTTGAAGCTTTTTCAGTCTCTACTCTCTACTATTGAGCATTTTTTTTCCGGTCTCTTATCTTTTTTTTTGTTTTTAACTGCGATGTCTAATGTGGTATCTATCTATACACGTTTGCTAAATATTTTTAACCCTTATCATTGAAGATTCCCTAAAGAAAGTAAGGAAGTCACGGAACCTTATCGTTCATAATATTTTATTTAGTCATGACATTATAGTTTAATGACATCTTAAGGATGAGATAAGATTTAAGGACTATTAGGTTTTGAGTTCGATTCACACAAAAAGAAAATTTCTAGATTTATTGGGTTTATTCTTGAATTGATGTATAGACAGTATAACCTAATGGAGATGAATATGATTAGAAGGTTCTGCTCATGACATGATAATACTCTAGTGGTGATCTGTTAGTGTTCTAAAGTTTCCATTAAAAAAATAGAAGGAAAATAATATATTGGTTGAAAAACCCAACATCACCCACGAACTAATGAATTTAAAATGAATTAATTTATCCCTGTTATCCATTCGATTTCATCGCCTTTAATCACTATGTAACATGAGATAAGGTGTCGACCAAAGTATAAGAATAATATTAATTGCTTTTTGAGAAAAGGAAAGGACTTATTGATTGGCTACGTGTTTTAATTTGTAATAACAGAAAATTTGAATTGACAAGTTGGTGGAACCATGTTTGATCCATTCTCGTTGACGAACATCACTTTGTATCTTGGCGGCTTCGGAGTGTTACCGGGCCCATACCGCTTACGATGCAAGCTCTCATTGGTTGCATATTGTATCACACAAAGCATAAACTTTGTACTATTATTAGGGGTAGAGGGGGGCCGATACTGCCGCCTGCGTTGCATGTAGGCTAGGCGGGTAGCTAGTGAGGGTATTGAAACCTGCTTAGCATACTATTGAACGTGTGGTGAAACGGTCCGTTGTAAGGTAAAAAAATTATTTTATAACTAAAACTCTATAAATACAACGCATTTCTTTCACAAACGTTAATACACACTTTGCATGCTACTTTCTTTCTCAATCTCGACACACAAACATTAAACTTTCTCCTATCTCAATCAAATGGTCGAGTGGACCGAAAATGAAGAAATGACGTTGGCGAGTGTTTGGTTACTATAGCCGCGAACTAGGTTCGAGGGTCTTGTGAGATGTGGCTACAAATCTTTGACGTATTTCATGAATAAATGGGTAACAAAACCCGCAAAGTGTATGAGCTCATGGAAAGGTGAGATATTATCCAGATTAATAGTACCAAGTGACAAACTGTTCAAAGAGGCGTTGAGGACGCCATTCAGGTTCCCCTAAGTGAATATATAAACGCATATAGGAGCCCAAAGAATTTGATTCTCACCGTGAGGCTTGGAAGATTATGCGAACTCATCGGCACCGGAAAGAATTTCTTTAATTTCATTTTATGTATCAAATTAATTTTAAGTTATGTTATTTGTTATTTCTAACTTTGGAGGGGTATGGTCCCAAAAACCCTGCGCTTGCACAAGGGACCATACCCTCAACAACAACATACTACAAGAATAACCTTGCGCGCAATGTGCAATGGTGCACCTTTCTTGGAGCTAATAGGTTGCTTAACAAACCTTGCGTGCAACGCGCAACGGTATTGCAACCTTAATACCTATAGGTCGTACAACGAACCTTGCGCACTCAGGCAACGGCAAGTTATGTCACACCCCGACCCGCACGGAATAGGTGATCGGAGTATGATTGGGTTAACTCGAGAGCTTATGACTTGCTACTACTTGTATTAAATATTCACTACTTCATATCAAGTGTCCCACAATACAAATAATTCACATAAACAATTACAAACACAAGACGATGTTTATAACAAGTATATTGCACTAATTCGTTTCTTGTTAACTAAAGCCCATCCTATGTCCAATCTTCTCTTCGTACCTGTTCACCTATATCATGTGTAAAAATGGTTTTGGGTCAACAAAGGTTGGTGAGTGAATCTAAGTTAAAATTTAAACAGTTTGTTAAATTGATTATTTCAATAAAAATGTGCATGGACCATATATGACATATGTATATATAGTTAAATCACAAACTACATAATATCAACAATAAACATATGAACATGATGAATGATGAACTTGAGATCAAGGCTCAATCAAACGGAGCCGATCTAATGAGGCACCTGATGCTCAACTCGTATCCCACGAGGAACTGATGGGCTTTAAATGAATGATTGCACTGAAATGATAAAATGTTACCACACATAACCACAACAAACAAATATACACATTAGATCACATAATATCAATAATGAACATATGAACATGATGAATGATGAACTTGAGATCAAGGCTAAATCAAACGGAGCCTGATCTAATGAGGCACCTGATGCTCGACTCGTATCCCACGAGGAACTGATGGGCCTTAAATGAATGATTGCACTGAAATGATAAAATGTAACCACATATAACCACAACAAACAAATATACACATTAGATCACATAATGGTGGTAGCACATGTATTTGTATAAATAAAGTAAATTACGACACATGATACACCCCAAAACGTAATAAAAAAAGGGAATTTGTAAGGATTCACTCACAGCGTTTGCCTTTTTAATCCTTAGTGAAAAAACGCACGAGAATAAGGAGAAAATCCAACTGATAAGCGTGATTTAAGCTAGACAAACGAATGCAACAAAAAAGTAAACGTTATGCTAGGCATACTAAATGAACGAACATGATATGTTAGACTCGTTGAGCCTAACGAGCCTCTACAAGGTTATGAAAAGCCTAAAGGCGAGCCTAAACCAGGCTACCTTAACAAGCCTAATGCTCCTTAACTAAGAACCTAACTAACAATTAAACTAAGAAAGCAATAAATAAATGAATATTAAAAAAAAAAAAAAAAACAAAGAAAGGAAGATTACCTCGAAGAAGAACTTTACAAAATGAGAAGAGCTTGAAGGGCAGCACCTCCTCGTCGGAAGCGGAAATAAAAACTACTACACACCACACCAAAGGGGTATTGTGCTTGTGGAGCCACCTAATTTGGTTATTCCACTTGTTTATACTCAAACTAGGAGTTGCAAGCTATAAAAAACCAAGCAAGGGTATTTAAAGGTGTGAAATAGAGCACAAAATGGTGATTGGGGCGATGTGGGATAACTTTAAAACAAGATTTTCGCGTCTTTCAAATCAGCAACAAAAACCAAACTTGTTTTCGCGATTCCCGCTTCGTTATAACTCCGTTTCGCGTACGGTTTTCGCCTACGTTCATTATTTTCAGAGTACTATCATTTGGAAGAGAGTAATCCAACATACATGGTGTCGAGAATTGGGCTTAAACCTTGGGTCTTGATGCGGGTCGAGGGTTATGTTCTAAAACTTGTGTTTGTGATTCCCGTTACGCTGGAGCTCAGTTTTATGCAACATTTGAACCTACTTGATCCTTAGTATACCAGGTATATCTTGGAGCTTTGAATGGACCAGAATGATAGCTCAAGGATGGAGAAAAGTTAGCAAGAAAGTCACCCGAAAGTCATCTTATGACGAAACTAAGAATACGACATGTCGAGCTTTTTACTTGCGATCATTTACATCTAAACTCTCCAAAACATAATGTCCTATCTTAAGGCATGTATATAATGAAGTTTGAATGATAAGAAGGTTAGGATGTGATGTGTTAGGTATGTTCACGAGGTCTCTAAAGTTTTTGATTAACTTGAGGAAAATCTTAGTTTTAGACCTTGAGATATAGAGGGTTGCTTCAAAATACATGGAAATGAATTTACAAGGTTGTCTAAAACATGTATAAGACTATAAATCACCAGATATGATAACATGTATGATCAAAACATAGAATCCAAGACATTTTATTGAATTACAAAAACAGGTCGGGTTTTAGGATTCATTCATTTTTTTTACGAATGTTACAAGTTAGACCAACATGCAGGTCACACAACGAAACTTGGGCACTCAGCACAGCGACAAGTTAGACCAACACATGTAGGTCGTACAACGAACCTTGCGCACTCAGCGCAACGACAAGTTAGACCAACACATGCATGTCACACAATGAACCTTACGTACTCAGCTCAACGGCAAGTTAGACCAACACATACAAGTCGCACAACGAACATTGCGTACTTGGCGCAACGGCAAGTTAGACTTAGAAGCGCAGGTTCCTTAACCCCGCTTGGATCAAACAACCCTCAAGCCGCGAAGTCTTAAAACCTCGCACAAGGACAAGACAAACATGAGAGCAACTCATAGTCTTGGGAATAAAAGGACTTAATCCTTACAACTATGCACTGGCCAGAAAGCACTGAAAGCCATGCGGAAGAGAAAAGCGCAAAGACGCATTGACTATATACAAGGGTACAAAAGTGGCAGAGCTGTGACCCAATGGTCGCTCGGCAGGTTGTGTCAGACTGCGTCACACGAACAGTAATGCAGAGGCAGACTGTGCACCAACCATACTCATGCTAGTGATTGTCACACATTCTCCACTTTCGGCTGATGACATGTCTGACACCAGGGGCAGCTGCCATAACCCCTGGCACCATTCAACATCCGACAAATCCAAGATATGATAACATTTATGGTCAAAACATAGAATCCAAGACATTTTGTTGAATTACAAAAACAGGTCGGATTTTAGGATTCATTCATTTTTTTACGAATGTTACAGTCTCCTCTACTTTAGGAAATTCCATCCCGAAATTAGGAGGTAACCATTTAGCTCTTTAACATTTGGGGGGTAAAGGTAATTCAAAAGGGATTGCAGTGTTTAAGGATTTTGGAAATGGAAATTTTAACAAAGGTTTGATGTGGTGGAGTGGCTCAAGTGTTTCGTTTGTTGGTGAGAGCCGGGTTCGAATCCCTGGTCCACTATTTTATATTTCTTTTTTAAATTTAAAGTTTTAAAATGTTACAAATCGGACCCCTTAACTCTACTATCCAAACTAACTTGGCTACTAACTCATATTACCTTAAAACTCACTTTAAAACCTAACAAAACGAACTAGATTTTATTAATGATTTTAATTGTCATATTAATTAAATTAAATTAATAAATAAATAAGTCGATAAATGAATTTAAATTAAAGAGTACAATCTTTCAACGGTTATTTATTTCACGAAAATTTCCGAAGTTTAAAGGTTAGGATCCGGATTTCAAAGTGGTTCGGACTTCTAGATACCCGTTTTTGGCGGATGTTACAGTCTCCCCTACTTTTAGGAATTTCGTTCTAAAATTAGGAGGGAACCGTTCTTGAGGGTTAGTTAATAGGGTTTCTTATAGATTGGATCTCGAGTATGCTAGGTAATAAAAATCTCGATGGTGCTAAGGATATACATAACCAGGTGAGTGTGAAGTTTGGATTTTGATTGAGGCGGTAACGTTCCTAGTAAGGGTTGAATACCCTGCTACATGAATCACTTTTTTATGGCTAACTGGATATTGTCTCATGATAAGGGGTTTTGAGAAAATCGAAGCGTCATAATTATAAAGTTACATCACGAAACGACATCATCAACCACATCGTTATCCAAATTGAGATTGACACTACTTACACAAAACTTCCCATAACCGTCTAACAATGCTTTTGATCACCAGACAAGAACACTTATATATAGGAAGTACCTGCGGCGTATCCACCATGTCCTTGTCAAATTTTCATTGGCCTTGTTATTAAGTCACGATTAGTTCTATGTGACTCATCCTAAAATTTACCAAACATAAACAAACACAACAACCCATGCTTGAATCTCGACTCCGAAGAGAGCAAGACTAAATGACGGCGGTACCTCTCTCATGTGTTATGAGGAAGTGGTCAGTCTATGAAAAAGTGAGACACGACCCAACTTCCCTAAATGATGAGACGGGGTTCGTCGTGATGTATGATGACACGAATAACATGAAATTTAATCGATGTATAGAGACATGTAATGAAACAAATTGGCATAGCGTGATATAAATTGCATTAATGGCATTAATATGAAATAATGAAATCTTGAAACATTATTACCCAAATTGAAAATAATGGTAATTTGAATAGTCAGGACAAGAAATGGAATTTATTAAAGCTTGGATTGGGAATAAAAATAAAATAAACAACTGGAGCAGAGTCTTGAGTCTTCATGATGGGAGAAAGACTAGTTAGGCTGTTCGTTCGCACCGTCGTTGACCTCAACTAGGTTGCTTGCATTGAGGCTCTCCCTCTTGCCGGTGGGGGTGCTGGGTTTGCCTGGTTCGCTTGGTTAACTTGGTTTGCTTGGTTAACTGGATTTGCTTGGGCTTGAGCGTTGATGATGTTAACCAACGTGTTTCTGAAATGAGTAGGATCACCACAATTAAAGCAAGCTCGAACATATGGCACCATGGGGTAATGCGGTGGTTGGTAGGGCGGATCATGTTTTGGGCAAGAGGTGAAACTTGGTTTTGAGGAGTGCGACACGCGTTACTCAAATGGCCATAACGCCCACAATTGGCACATAGACGACAGGGTACGGGACTTGGTGGTGATAGTGGCAGGTGTTGCATTGAGGGTGGGGACTCAGTGTAGGGTTCTTGTTTGGGTAAGCTGGGTGGGTGCCATTTGGGTGATTGGGATGGCTTAGAGTGGTACGGCTTGTGAAGTTGGGTTAGTCAAGGCAATAGCGTAGTTTTACCGTCACACTTTAGTTTGGTATCGGAACGGGAGAATGTTTCGATCTTGGTTATCTTTGGCTCTTCCACTGAAACCTTGTCAGTTGTGCCCTTCTTTTTAAAGTCTCCATTTCGGATATGGTTTTCGGTGAGTTCGGTGGTTAATTATATTGCAGCTTCCAATGTTGCGGGTACAGTACTCATCACGGAATCCTGGATACCAGAGGAAGACCCCTAATGTAATGTTCAATGAGATGGTAAGGATGAGTGAACATATTTGGGACCATCTGGTTTCAACTCGAGGAAACGCTTGTTATAGGCCATATGGTCTCCATCATTTTGCTTTAAGCGGTAGAATTCGTCCTCCAATTCTTGATCTCACTCCTAGGACGAAACCGTTTAGTCATTAGTTCCTTGAGTTGTTCCCAAGGTAGGGCCACAACAGCTTCAACCCCTCTTCGACCCTTTTCAGCGTTCCACCAGGTTAAAGCTGCCCAATGAGACAACCGGTAGCATAACGAATCTTGCGATCGTTAGGGCAGTCACAATTTAGGAAGGTGCTTTCCATTTCCTCGAACCATCGCAGGAGTGTAGTGACCCATTCTGTTCCCTCATATTGGGGGGGGGGGTCACAAGACTTGAAGTGCTTATAGGAGCACTTAAATGTAGTTGCGGGAGCGTTTACAGCGTTTGGTTTGACTTGATTGACTTGGTTATTAGTGAGGGCTTGTTGAACTTGGATCACAATGTTAGGAATCACGGCGCCATTTGCTTGGCAATTTGGGTAGCCATGCGTCTACTGAAGTTTCCGGTTCTTTTTCCTCCAAGAAGGTGCCTAAAGGACATCTACAGGAATTCACGCAGACGAGATTGTGAGATTCTGTTGATGGATTTGCTAGCAGGGATGCGAAAAAATATAAACATATGATAAAATGAAAACTTTTGGGTGTATTTGAAAACAATAACTTATGATAACACAACACTTTTAAAGTGTTCTTGGGCTTTGCTCGTAATTGGGCCTTGCATGCCGCTATACTTCACCTTCGTAATCATGTGGGCCCCATGATTACCGGGATTTCGTATGGTTCGCATGTGTTAGCCTGGTAACGTACACTAAAACCCGGAGAAAATCGAGAAATGTGAATGTAGCGTATGAAAGTAGGAGTGCATCCAGGTGTGGACACGGTGACACCTCAAAGTGGGGTTGGTTCACATGACGTTTGGTGTGGCATGCTTTGGCCTAATAGGTCCTTCGTACTCTCATCAGTAGTCCCCAGGTAGACAAACTGGTCCGTTAATTTGGATTTATACGAATGCCAATCCTAGACAGGACATCCCGACTACCGGCTCTCGAACCCTTCCAGTTACTACATGCCCGTCATATGAACTCACCTTGATAAATTTTGAAAACGAAAAACATCATAAAGTTTGAATAACATAAAAATAAGTATTTGGAAAATGAAGAGAAATGTTTCGAAAATTTAAAGGAAATCGAGAACTTATAAATAAGGGTTTCATAAGTTTCGTATGGTACATTTCAGGTGGAGTGATATGTATATATGTAACATATATGTAGACTTCATGATATAATTATAACACATTGCACGTATCACATAATTCAAGTAACAAAGAGAGTGCTTGCATGCGTTTCTGTGTGAAATGAAAGGAATTTAAATGTCTGGGCAATAGCAAATCATAAGTCAAACAACACATGAAATCACATAAGCACATAGGGCCTAGTTGACTAAAGTATAGGTTCTAAGGGTCTAATAACATATCCTATATCCCTAAAGTTAATGGTTGTGATACCAATCTGTCACACCCCGACCCGCAGCGGAATAGGTGATCGGGGCATGATTGAGTTAACTCGAGAGCTTATGACTTGCTATTACTTGTTTTAAATATTCACTAATTCAAATCAAGTGTCTCACAATACAAATATTTCACATAAACAATTACAAACAAAAGACGATGTTTATAACAAGTATATTGCACTAACTCGTTTCTTGTTAACTAAGGCCCATCCTATGTCCAATCTTCTCTTCGTACCTGTTCACCTGTATCATGTGTAAAAATGGTTTGGGTCAACAAAGGTTGGCGAGTGAATCTAAGTTAAACATTTAAACAGTTTGTTAAATTGGTTATTTCAATAAAAATGTGCATGGACCATATATGAGCATATGTATATATAGTTAAATCACAAACCACATAATATCAACAATGAACATATGAACATGATGAATGATGAACTTGAGATCAAGGCTCAATCAAACGGAGCGATCTAATGAGGCACCTGATGCTCGACTCGTATCCCACGAGGAACTGATGGGCCTTAAATGAATGATTGCACTGAAATGATAAAATGTTACCACACATAACCACAACAAACAAATATACACATTAGATCACATAATATCAACAATGAACATATGAACATGATGAATGATGAACTTGAGATCAAGGCTAAATCAAACGGAGCCGATCTAATGAGGCACCTGATGCTCGACTCGTATCCCACGAGGAACTGATGGGCCTTAAATGAATGATTGCACTGAAATATAAAATGTAACCACACATAACCACAACAAACAAATATACACATTAGATCACATAATGGTGGTAGCACATGTATTTGTATAGAATAAAGTAAATTACGACACATGATACACCCCAAAACGTGATAAAAAAAGGGAATTTGTAAGGATTCACTCACAGCGTTTGCCTTTTTAATCCTTAGTGAAAAAACGCACGAGAATAAGGAGAAAATCCAATTGATAAGCGTGATTTAAGCTAGACAAACGAATGCAACAAAAAAAGTAAACGTTATGCTAGGCATAGCTAAATGAACGAACATGATATGTTAGACCTCGTTGAGCCAAACGAGCCTCTACAAGGCTATGAAAAGCCTAAAGGCGAGCCTAAACCAGGCTACCTTAACAAGCCTAATGCTCCTTAACTAAGAACCTAAACTAAACTAATTAAACTAAGAAAGCAATAAAAAAATAAAAAAACAAAGAAAGGAAGATTACCTCGAAGAAGAACTTTACAAAATGAGAAGAGCTTGAAGGGCAGCACCTCCTCGTCGAAAGCGGAAATAAAAACTACTAACACCACACCCAAAGGGGTATTGTTCTTGTGGAGCCACCTAATTTGGTTATTCCACTTGTTTATACTCAAACTAGGAGTTGCAAGCTATAAAAAACCAAAGCAAGGGTATTTATAGGTGTGAAATAGAGCACAAAATGGTGATTGGGGGAAGTGGCATAACTTTAAAACAAGATTTTCGCGTCTTTCAAGCAGCAACAAACACCAAACTTGTTTTCGCGATTCCCGCTTCGTTAACTCCGTTTCGCGCACGGTTTTCGCCTACGTTCATTATTTCAGAGTACTATCATATGGAAAAGAGTAATCCAACATCCATGGTTTCGAGAATTGGGCTTAAACCTTGGGTCTTGATGCGGGTCGAGGGTTATGTTCTAAAACTTGTGTGTGTGATTCCGTTACGTTGGAGCTCAGTTTTATGAACCATTTAAACCTACTTGATCCTTAGTATACCAAGTATATCTTGGAGCTTTGAATGGAAACCAGAATGATAGCTCAAGGATGGAGAAAAGTTATCTAGAAAGTCACCCGAAAGTCATCTTATGACAAAATTAAGAATACGACATGTAGAGCTTTTTACTTGCGATCATTTACATCTAAACTCTCCAAAACACAATGTCCTATCTTAAGGCATGTATATAATGAAGTTTGAATGATAAGAAGGTTAGGATGTGATGTGTTAGGTATGTTCACGATGGTCTCTAAAGTTTTTGATTAACTTAAGGAAAACCTTAGTTTTAGACCTTGAGATATAGAGGGTTGCTTCAAAATACATGGAAATGAATTTACAAGGTTGTCTAAAAATGTATAAGACTATAAATCACCAGATATGATAACATGTATGATCAAAACATAGAATCCAAGACATTTTATTGAGTTACAAAAACAGGTCGGGTTTTAGGATTCATTCATTTTTTTACGAATGTTACAAGTTAGACCAACATGCAGGTCACACAACGAAACTTGCGCACTCAGCACAAACGACAAGTTAGACCAACACATGTAGGTCGTACAACGAACCTTGCGCCCTCAGCGCAACGACAAGTTAGACCAACACATGCATGTCACACAATGAACCTTACGTACTCAGCTCAACGCAAGTTAGACAACACATACAAGTCGCACAACGAACATTGCGTACTTGGCGCAACGGCAAGTTAGACTTAGAAGCGCAGGTTCCTTGACCCCGCTTGGATCAAACAACCCTCAAGCCGCGAAGTCTTAAAACCTCGCACAAGGACAAGACAAACATGAGAGCAACTCATAGTCTTGGGAATAAAAGGACTTAATCCTTACAACTCTGCACTGGCTAGAAAGCACTGAAAGCCATGCGGAAGGGAAAAGCGCAAAGACGCATTGACTATATACAAGGGTACAAAAGTGGCAGAGCTGTGACCCAATGGTCGCTCGGCAGGTTGTGTCAGACTGCGTCACACGAACAGTAATGCAGAGGCAGACTGTGCACCAACCATACTCACGCAGTGATTGTCACACATTCTCCACTTTCGGCTGATGACATGTCTGACACCAGGGGCAGCTGCCATAACCCGTGGCACCATTCAACATCCGACAAATCACACCTCCTGCCAGAGATCATTTAATAATCGATGCAGGGGGACAGAACGGATATCCCTAGTCGTCTGGGCCGGGCCCAAGGCCTATCGGCCCATCTCCTAAACCACTTATTTTCGGCTATAAAATGAGCATCGGACCACAAGGTAACACATCTACAATCACATTCAGAAACATACGAGCTTACTTACTACTTACTTGCTATTACCTTGTAATGACAAATACTTATTCTCACGCCGGAGTGTGGTCACGAGAGAAAACCCTCCCCCTTTCTCTCGTGACGAGGCTCACGACGTTGCTAGTTTTGTAGATCGGCTTGAAGTGAGATTACACAGAATAATGAACGAGAGACGACTTTTATGCAGAACAACTAGGCTGTAACTAAGATATCTCCGGATACCTCTCGGTTTCGCCAGTGTTTCTTCAAACTTATGTATTATTTTTTTTCAATGAAATTAGAATTTAGTTATTTTAATTTGTTGAATTTGTTTTTTATTTAAAAAAAATAAAAAAGTTCTAAAATAGTTGAAAGGAGTGTTGTCAAAGATTTGATGGGTTGAGAGTACTTTAGGATAGAAATGATGTGGCAATACAGGTATAGAGGGAGCGATGGTACTTGAATCGGGCATCTCCTCCGCCTTCTTTATTATATATTATTATTAAAAAAACTAGCTAGCCTGGGAAAGGAGATAATAGGTGAACCAATAACGGAAATTGGAAAGTTGGAAAGTAGTAAGACAATCAGTTCGAGAGCTAGGATGAAGAAGTATGAAGGGATGTTCTAAAGGTAGAAGATTAAGAGCTAGAAGACTTTCTTTGAGGATAGGATGGTCAGACAAGGAATCCAACCTCTTTCTATAGATAAAATAAGTCTGTAACTTCAGTTCGAATTACCAGAAAGTATACTATTATGAGAGAGGCATTCGTCTTCTCTCAATTGCTTACTAATATGCTTTATCTGCCAGCACTCTGAGAGCGTCTTTCCACCCTATTGGCTTTACATAAGAGTCTCAGGTCGTATATGTTGCCTCTTTGTTGAGCTGGCCATAGAATAAAAAGGAGATGTCTTTCTAATCTGTGAAGTGAACGACTTTAGTGCTCTCACCATATCTGTATAGTTTCTTAGATCAAATCTTTTCTTTAAGTAAATCCGAAGTCTTTAGTAACTAACCTGAACTTTTCCTCCTAAAAGGAATCACGATTGTAACATTCCCTTAAAACGTGGTAGTGAGCCTGTGAGTGTAACCATTTTGAGAAGCAGTGGCGATTTAGAAAATCTTTGTAGGGGTAACGTTTTATAAAAAAAAGGTAACGAAATCGAAAAAACGTCAAAAAGGTCAAATTTTTCCAAAATTTACACTACCGCGGAGCACCAACCTCCCCTAAGGTAGGTCCGCCCCTGTTGAGAAGTAGTTACCATTGATTCGAGAACCATGATACAATCAACCAAAATTATATCATATTACTAAATAAGTATAACTACCAATGGATTATAAAAGAATTATATAGAAAACTATACTATGATAAAAGTATTACTATACTACGAGAACTAAAAGTAGATAGAAATTTCAGATTTTTATGTTAAAATGAAATAAAGATCATGTAATTATATGATGAGGTGTCATCATAAGAAAGATTTAGAAGTCATGTTAAATGCACATACACATTCTTTTTATTGTGAATGTTTTAAGATGAGCAAATTAGGTTATTATGATCAGTATAACGAATGTTGGGACCGCAGGATATGACGATTGTTTTGATCTAAAGGAAAATGTAAACGGGAGTTGCCACAAATGATGTTTAGAAACCGAGAAGGATCAACTAAGTTTTTGAAAAAAATATTGCGAAGACTGTTATATGTATATGCTATAACTATTGTAGGATCTCTATAGAGAGTGTTATCAAGGGTAATGATTGTTAGTTCAAGAAATTAAAGTTTGTAGTTTAACTTTTAGATTTAAATACAGTATATATAAGTTATTAAATTGGGGCCGTTTTATTTTATTTTATTTTTAATCAAATTGGGCTTAGTAGCAAACTAGCAAGTGACAAGAAGCCTAGAATGCCTAAATTTGGGCTGTAAGTTGGGCCCTCGTATACTTAAACCCATACATCTTTCATTTCTAATTCCATCATTGATTTGGCATTCGGTAAAGCCGAGGTGTTTAAAATAATTCACAATCAAAACACTGATCTGGAAAACGGTCAAGCCGTACCTTTTTTAAGTTATTCTAAGTGCTTTTATTTTTTTTGGGCTGGGCTAAATGCATAACTGAGATACCCCGTTAATTCAATTTAGGTATTGCAAAATGTTTTAGGAAACATAAAACCAAGAGCAGATAAAATATATTGTTTAGTGAATGGTAACACTTTTAGATTATGTTTAGTGGTTAACTATAAAGTCAAACGTTGTTGCCACATAAACAATGAGGCTTTAGCTAAACTATACATTCACAAGGACGTAGTACTTTAACCGGTAAATTAAATACAAATATAAAAATAAATGTGTATGTGATTGTGATTGGTTGAAGATGGTGAATCCCATCCCCCTAACCCATTCACACTTGTTAAGGAGGCAACACCACCACTCTTGCGCCCCCTTTACCAATGTCGTAATGGTGTTTAATTAACTAAAAAGATGGTTGACTTGACATGGGCTTAACGTACGCATAGTCTTATTAATTTTTAGCAACATAAATTACCCTTATACGTTCAGACATCCTAAAACAGATTTTATTTTAGTTCATAATCCAAGCCCTCATCTCAGTCATCTACTTTGTGACCCTCCATGAGAAAATCGCCACAACCCTCCCCCTCCACTTATAGATGGTATATTGCCTGACTAAAAGCCACATCGACTTGATATGAACAACTACTTAAGTCATAAGGAGAGAAGTAAGATGAAAATCTAGTCTAATTGTTGTTATTGTAATTAGTTCTCACACCTTTGCATTTTATTCCAAAGATCATTCTGAGTTTTGTTAGGTTGAAGAGACCTTTTAGATGACTACCACTATTTGTAACTACAGTGTATTTCTTGACTAGAAGCATATATATATTGATGTTTCCTCAAGGGATACATCATACATAAAAAAGCCTAATGATGAAAAATAAAAATCAAAATAGTCTGATTATATTTAAAAATGTTATTTTTCGATAACTTGAAACCACATAAGGGTTTACAGATAAATGCTAGAGATACGAGTTATCGGAGTTGTTAGGCAGAGATACTGATTATCCTTCACATTTTATCATTATTAACAATTTTATTACTTTCATCTGATATTATATTAGGAAATGTTATATCCTCTTATGTGCACATAATAACCATCCAATCACTTTTAGAAGAAATTTGAGCTTTCAAGACTATCTCCTGTAAACTGTATCTTTATAACGCACATTTTAAAAGTAACAACAGAGAATACTTTTTTTTTCTCATTGGGAAAATGTAACCTCATGTTATGCATTTCCAAAGTAACAACTAACAATATATATATGGGTAGGGTTCGGCTGCAAAGTCTATTTTTCCTATAAAGTGTACAAAATCATAAAACACTACAATTTCAGTCATAAAACACACTTAAAACTTACAAATAACATAGTGAAGATCACTAAAACACAATATCCAAACCCTAACAGTCCATAAAAACTTCAAACACACCATCGTAGAACTACGAACATAAACACAACATGATAATCAACATAAAACAAACTAATGTTAGTAATTTGATAATCAAAGCCTTATTATCCAAAACACAACACAAAACCCACGTTTTAGTAATCTTCACTTTGTTATTTGTGGGTTTTGAGTGTGTTTTATGGTTGACATTATTGTGTTTTATGATTTTTTACACTTTGTAGGAAAAATAGACTTTGTAGCCAACTGCCACCTTATATATATATATATATATATATATAATTGTCACCAACATTAAATAGGCATGGTACCAAGACATTATAATTGGTAACAATTTATGTGAATATATTTGTTCTTGGATTAGGGAGAATCATCCATTACTTGCTTCTCAAGTTATGCATTTTCGTTTTCTTTAGGTCTAAGATACCTTTTAGATACTAGGCGTGCTTATAACTACAACATGTTTCTCCAAAATAAGCAGCATAAGAGGATCACATTGATTTTCTGTTTCAGGAAACAACCGTACAATAGAATCAGATAACAACTCCCACTTAATTCTATTGTTGACAAAAGTAGTGTCATTCCTAAACTTATAAATGAGACATCATGATGAAAGATAACCGCCTCCACCAGCTCTTTTTTATCTTCAGAAATCTTGAGATTCTCTAGCCAAACACGTAAAGAGGACATTACTAACAACCCTGATGAAGAAACATCGAGCTCTCTACCAATATCCCTCAAAGCAAAAGCAACTACTGAACAACCACCAAAAAGATGATCCCCGGTCTCCACCTCAGAATCACATAAATGGCACATAATATAAGGAATATCCAAACCTTTAGAACTAAGGTTAAACTAGATCTCATGAGGGTATATTGACCAATAACTTTTCTAATGGTTTGAACTGAACAATCCTCATCAATTTCCAAATCCCATTTCTATTTATCTTCTTTAGAAGACCTGTTGTCCAAACACAACTCTTCCATCATCAAGTTGTGTTATACTGTCTCAACCCTACATCTAGGCAATCTACGCACTTCCAAACCAACCTGCATTGCCCTTCGATCCACTATTGAGTGGTCATCCTCTTTTTCAAATTATAAATTCTAGGAAATCTCACACCTAGGGGAGAAGATCCCACCCAAACAATCTTCCAAAATAAAGTTATTCCTCTAGTACCTACTTTCTTTCTCAGCGTATAAAGGAGGATAATACCTCAAACATCAACTACGAGAAGATTTAAAAATTCTCCCCACAGCCTCATTTCCTATAACAGGACATGAGATATGGAAAACACCCCACCCTCCTCATGCATTGTAGAAAGAACCTTAACCCATGTATGTGGATTTTTCTAACAAACTTCCATCTCCAATAATGCAGGATAAAACCAAAGTACTAACACCTAACCCCTAGATTTATTTGCCAAATCAAATCCTTTTTAGCGCATTGCATTTTCCGACTATCGTGGGGATATCATAATGAAAACGGACAAGTAATAGATACCCAAAATAACTTGCCCTAATGGATTCTAATTGCTTTTGCACATGAACCGACATTAGGGAAAACATACAAGTAATAGATACCCAAAAACCAAGATGGGAAGAAATAAGATCTGACCTTATACCAACTGTCAGAAGATTTGCGTTGCACTTGGACATCTTGTAAAATCTATCAATAATTATATTCTACCCACGTGTCTCGACATATTAGATCTCATAGGGAGACCTAACAAATAAACAGAAAACAAGCCGATTTACACCCCAATATCGATGCAAAATGAGTTACTTTACTGTAATAAACTCCAATACCATATAAATTAGATTCCATCAAATTTATCTTCAAGTCCGAGACCGAATGTAAACAATTAGGATCCCTAACCATGTTCTTAATATTATCCAACTATCAATCCCCTAAAATTATCATGTCATCGGCATAAAAAAGGTGAAAAAGTAGGAACTGGGTTCACTTAAAACTAATTACAAAATATATAATAACGAGAGACGCTCGTTATTCGTAGAAAATATCATATTACCATACCGGTTGCAATAACTAAATAAAAGGAATATAAATATAATTATATATACAAATCTTGATTCAAGCTGTATCTCTGGTGGGTCCTTCACGCGCACTTGATAGCATTCTAGACTTGAGTATTCATCATCTTGAGTTTTGAAATACTCCTTGACTGCAACAAAGAGCATATTAAAACGTTGACGATTTTGGTTGAGGCACGTGTTCAACACGCTTCCCTTAAAACAGATTTCACCCCTCTACTAAAGACGACACGACTGTTTCCCAGGGTACAACAGCCGAAACAGTATGTACTGCCGAAGATGGCTCACGCGCCCGAGGTTACACCGGGTAATTGTAGCGTTTGAACTTATGGAACAAATAAGGATGTGATGGTGGTGGAAAAACAAGTAGAGAGTACTCCTCTCTCTAGTTGGTCTTCAAGTGTTCATCCTTCTTTTAGTATATTTATGTATCAAGCAATATAATATTCTTATAGTCAATGAAGCACATAGCCTACTAATTGTACAAGAGTTAAGAATTAGTGAAAGGTTTCACTTAATAGTCACTTAATTAGAGACTTAAAAACTCTAATAAAACTAAGTGTCATTAAAAAGCTCTACTCAAGAGTTTCTCTTTTATTTACCACATGAAGATTCTAATTAATATTTATAATTTCATTAAATTATAAATACATTGAATATCCATTCACCAAATTTTCAACAAGGAATGCCCATCTCCATTCCTAATCCAAACACCAGATCACATACCACATACCTGCTTGAATATCATCTTCAATTGCCACTCAAGCTAAGTATTCTCTATTTCGTAGGACTAATAGATCTTTAAGATGACTAGGACTACTTATAATTACACTTTATTTCTCTAACCCCTAAATTTATTTGTCAAAATCAAACCTCGTTTAGCCCTTTGCATTTTTCGACTATCGTGGGGATATCATAAGGAAAACAGACAAGTAATAGATACCCAAAGAACTTGCCCTAATGATTCTAATTGCTTTCGCACATGAACCGACATAAGAAAAACAGACAAGTAATAGATACCCAAAAAAACCAAGAAAGGAAGAAATAAGAACTGACCTTACACCAACTAACAGAAGACTTGCGTTGCACTTCGACAACATCTTGTAAAATCTATCAATCCTTATATTCCACCCATGGTGTCTTGACATATTAGATCCCATGGGGAGACGTAAATAAATAAACGGAAAACGAGCCGATTTACAACCCAATATCGATGCAAAATGAGTTACTTTACTGTAATGAACTCCAATACCATATAAATTAGATTCCATCAAATTTATGTTCAAGTCCGAGACCAAAAAAGGAATTAAGAACCCTAACCATATTCTTAATATTATCCAACTACCAATCCCTTAAAATCATCATGTCATCGGCATAAAAAAGATGAAAAATGCCCATCTCCATTCCCAATTCAAGCACCAGATCAATACCTGCTTGAATAGCATCTTCAATTGCCACTCAAGCTAAGTATTCTCTATTTTCATAGGACTAAGAGATCTTTAAGGTGCCTAGGACTACTTAAAATTACACTTTATTTCTTAGGCGAAGCATCATAATAGGATCATATTGAAGTCCAATATTTCAAAATTACAATAGAGGTTTTTTTTCATATATTCAGATTATTTTTGTTTGTGTTTGACACTGATACGCAAACAATAACACATACATTTCTCCTTTATTATCACGATTACTTGCACCATCAGCACCCATATCATGATACCACTCATACCATTTGCTAGTAGACCATGTGATTAATACTTTGTTTAGGAAGAAAAATTAATGCTTCACCACTCAATTAGGTATTCTCTAATTTTACTCAGGTCAGAGAGACCTCTAGATGACCGGCACTGTGTTTTTCCACGAGAAGCATCATCAGAGAAATCATATCACTATTTTATTTTAACAAGGATCATAGACATAAGAAAGTCGATCTGGTTATGATAAAGTTCGGTACAACTAGCATATTATTAATAATTCTCAGAACATTACGAATGATAGATATAAGAGTTGTTTGAGTTTAAAACTAGAGATTACTGTTAAATTACAAATCTTATCATAATCAAATCTTCTCTCTCATCCTCCAACTTAATAACAAGTATCATATTTGGCAATTACTTAGTTGAATTAATCATCTATTAACAGCTTGATATGCGTATAATCGAAGGCCGGATGATTTGTTATACCACAACTTTGAGGTATTATATATACTAATTGTGAATTGAAAAAAAAATCCTCAAAAATATCAAGTTCCACAATCTAACACCAACAACATATGATATTACCATTAGATAATTATACATATATATATATATATATATATATATATATATATATTATATATATATATATATATATATATATATATATATATTGCAGTTCTTAATTGAATTAAGAACACTAAACATACATATTCCATAGAAAATACAAGAGAAAACACACATGGGGTGGGGACTTTATTAAATTACCATTCTTTTACCCACTACTTAAATTTATTTTAAATAACCATATTCCAAATTCATTTCTTTTTGTTGTGTTGTCCTTTGGTTTCACCGGTTTTGTAGTTTGGCAGCGGAATTTTGCCAGCCTCAGTAGCATTCACATCATGGACAAATTTTTGGTAGTGAACCTTCACCTCCTCCACAGTCTTACCTAAGACTTTAGCGAGCTTTTGGAATTGATCTGGGTCGTCATTAGTTTGTAACTACTAACAAGTTCTCGAACAACTTGTTTTGCTCCCACGTCCAGTTAGAACCTGAAGCCATTTCTTCAATGCAGAGAAGCTAAAATACAACAGGTAATTAAGATGAGGAAATATGTTGAAAATGATGTGTGATTCTGCCTTTATTTATAGAACAACTAGATCATATGAATGGTGCATGATGATTAATGACATTCAAAGAATCAATTTGTTATGGTTTGAAGAGTGTTGGTTTTTTCCTAAAAAGCAGTAGAAAATCCTTGTGACTTGCTAGGTTTTAGGGAAAGGAAAGAGATTGAGTGGCTGAATCAAATTTGTATTGTTAATCAGTGGGCTCCATATTCTTATTTGGGAAAACAAGGTTCAATCACACTTTGCATGCATTAGCTCTAATTTGCCACATACTCACGGGTCTACACCTTTCATTCGCTTTATTTGTAACACGATATCTATCTATACTATATAATAAAAGAAACTATATGGAGACACATGTCATTAAATGAAGAGTTTTCTGTTGTATTTTTTCGCCTAAATAAAGTTGTCCTTGTTATGAATACACAATTAAGAGTGGCTCTCCACATCCTTAACTCTTTTTTTATTATATTTAATGTAAGGACCTATAAGTAGAGACTTTGTATTTCATACTTACACATGAATAAGATATATGTCTACCATTCTCTTTTTATCTCTATATGTTAATAGGCTAGTTGTTACACAACATGTTATCAGTACGACTTACTTTTAGAATGGATGATATTAATTTTAAGTGTTGCAAATATTAGTGTACCGTGACGCCGGTGGCTGTTGTATCACGTATGGGGACCTCCACCAAGAACATAACTTTTCGATGACCATCTACTCAAAATATCAGGTATCCATAATGGCTTTATATACTCTATTACTACTTTACTATTAATCAGTCATATAGATTAATTACTGAAATCAACAAATATATATTATATGATAAAATTAATTAATGAGTTGTGAATAAACTTGTATGATGGTATCTAAAAGTCTTAGTTAATAGATATGATGCTTCTTCTTTTGTGGTAGTCACAAAAGAAACACAAGGACACCAATTTTCTTGAAAATGGTTTACTCTATTCTTTGTAACAAATTCAGTAATTAATATAAAATTCATGGACAATAATTTGCATTGAAATTTATGTTAATGTTTTATATCTTTTCTATTCACGACGTTTTGTTTTCTAATTAAAAGCAAATTAATTAATTATTTCATCTAATAAATACCACACTAACTATTTGAAGTATTATAATAATTTCCTTTATCATATCAGTTATGATTTTAAATTCAAATTCCTCAAGTAATTATAATATGTAATACAGATAATGGTCGCTAGATAAATAGTAACAATCTCAGTATATTTATTTTCTAATGTAGTGCTTCATAATCTGGTATTGTCTAAAAGAGTTATGTTTTTAAACATCTAGATAATTGGTTAACTTGTTCCTTAGCTATTCTTATATATATTTTATCTTATTCTTTGAAAAACAATTTTAGTTTGTTTATATTCTTCTTACTAAAAAAAGATAAATAAAAGTAAAAATAACTAAGAATTTGCTTATACTTTCAACTCTAATGTTCAATAATCATGTTAAAATCTCATAGTACTCTAAAGTGTATAAACATTTTGAATCTCTCATAATATTTTATTATTGCCTTTTCTTTTGGTTTAAATGTGCAAACACGCTTGAATACACCTAGACATACCTACTGTATTTAGAGATTGCAAAATTTCGGTTGTTGCGCCATGTTATTTTAGAAAAATGGAGTGATCTGCAAGTAAGTTATATTGTCATATATTCATGTCTTTAGTTTTGTGTTTACGATGAGATTTGATTTGTAATAACATGTTTTACATAAAAGTTTTAGCTAAGATTCTAGTTTGACTTTTATATACATGTATATATAAGTGTATTTTTATGATTCTAAGATGTATAATTTGATGAAGTCTTACATCGTTTTCAGTTTTATCTTTATGGAACTACAATATTTTGAAAGTCACATACTTGATGTTGGTAAAATAGAAAAATCCTTGGATAAGTTGATTAAAATACTTGAAAGATTGTGAACACTGAGTATTATTGATTTATGGATACAAATTCTATAATCATTATATTTTATACATGTTAATCTTCTACCTTTAATTAAGATTTTAACATGTTAATTGGGTTTTATTTGGTTATTATATTATTGAAAAAAAACTTTGAACATTTTGTGTATAAATGATAAATCTATAAAATAACTTACAACTTATGCATGGAAATTAAGATGAAAGACCATACATATTTCACGTCATGCTTTGTATAATTTGGGAACTTGAAAAGACATAATATTATATGCTATTAGTGAATACTCTAAATCATGGATATATTTGTATAATTTCAAGTTAGAGTGACAAAACTGTGTATATGAGATATACTTATGATTGGTTATATCGTGATGAGTTACTAGGTAAATACATACTTCATAGAAGTGATGAACGCATGTTATTTCAAAAGGTTGTATTATAAGTCATTTTACATAATGACATGACATAAAGTTATGCATTATATAATCTAATCTTGTGTATACATTGTGTTCCATATCTTCTAAGTTTAAAAAGAGCATCCGAATGACCAAAGTTATGGTATACGACCACAAGTTATAAACATGATTAATTTGTGATCAAGGTTCAGTTTTAAAATATGACACCCAAAGTGTCTATAAAAGCTTGTAAGATTTTGAACCGATAAATCTTAATGATTTGATCATGTAACTTTTTCTCAATTGATATTATGTGATGAGAAGGTTATTTATACATTGTTATATGAAACATATTTTTATTATCAAAACTCAAATATGCTCTTGAAGTAGCAAGATTATTAAAGAAAGTAATATAATGTTTGAAATGACCATCATGAAAGTTGTGTAGTTATAATACTTTCCCTAGAGTGAATGTGAAGCCGTGTAGTTCTAATCCATTCACTAAAGTAAAGGCGACGATGATCAGTGTAAAGGTCATGATCATGATTAGGGAAATTCTAATGATGCCACCAAGAAAGTTGTGTGTTAATGATACTTTCCCTTAAATGAATGTGATGATATACTTATCGACCGGTTTAAAGTTTGTGATCATAGAAATTGAGAAAATCATAATAATGCTCATGTTAACAATGAGTTCAACCATGTTAATAATGTGATGATCCTTGTAAAGGTTGTGATTATGGTAAATGAGGAAATTGCAATGATCCTCATGTTAATAATGAGTCGACCATGTAATAATGAATCTAGCCACAAGAAGTGGTGCATTAAGGGAGTGAATACACGAGAATAAAATATGGGAAATATGTTATAAGATGAAATTTTGAAATAATAATACATTTTTCTCTCGTATTTACTGTCATGTATTAGACAAACAAGAGTGCACACATATGGTCATAAACCAAATGTTTATGGATCATAATTATTTAATTATTTGGCATGGCCGGTTAGACCACACCGAGTATTGATGATGTGAAATGTATTAAAGAACCATATCTTCTTGATAGTTAAACATGTCAATGGAAATTAATTATTTATCAGCTAAAGTAGGGTATAAATCCCTAAATATTCTGGAAATGTTAAAGGATTTGTATGTATTCTAACATGAAACCATTTAGTATCTTGAAATCGATGCATCTTCTAAATGGTTATCAAGTTCACAACTTGAAGTACTGATCGTTTATGGCTTAGCTAATAAGATAGCAAGCATACTATTCCAAATTGGCACATTTATTTTGTATATAATAATGAATTTGATTCCCATGTTATTAATGATCATTGGCATAAGTGTTATTGTTGAGATGATCACCTAAACGTCTACAAGTGATTAAAAACCAATTGATCACGAAGCAAAAGGTTAATGTTTATATTTAATTTTACATGTATTCACATCAAGCCAACAAGTTATCATATTTCTTCCTTGTTATAGTTGGTTTTGGTCAAGAACCTAATCTGTCCCTTCAAAGGTTTTTGGTTATATGGTATGTATATTTAAATTCATCCACCACACCATACAAAGATGGGAACTCTAAAAAGGTTGAGAATATGTTGGGCAAATTAGTTTTCTATGATTAATTATTTAAAGCCACTAGTAAGAGATTTATTTACGGCTCATTGTTATTCACTTTAGTGAATGAATGTTCCCAACAATCGGGGGAGATAAAAAGCAGTTGCAAAGTGAAAAGTGGAATGAATTATCAGTTATCTTGATCCTTAGACTATAAACTATGAACCAGAAGTTCAAAAGATAATTCATTTACCAATATAAAAGAATAAATTATCAGACGAGTTCACCGACCTAAATACAGTGACTAACAAAGTTACACTGTTAATGCTCCAAAGAAGTTAATTGTCCTAGAAGGACAAACCATATATTAGTAATGAGTTTCTTGCAAGCCTGGAGCATGGTAGACTAGTCGATCCCAAAAAATAAAAATACTCGAAAAAAATTTGGAGCAAGTAATGAATAAGATGGTCAAGTCGAGGCTATAGTGAAAAGGTATTCTGAATAGACATTAGACATGATGATTCCAGAAGAACCTCAGGTACCTGAAAATAAAGAGCTCTTAGTAAATTATATCATGTCTAGAAACGTTTTGGAATCGAAATTAAGACGACGTCGTTATACTTTTGTATATAATGTAGCGCTTTAAATAATTAAATGATGAGGATCAAAATTTAAGATCTGCCTATGAATTAATACATACATATAAATGATTGGCCAAAAGCAAAAAAAAAAAAAAAACACAAATAAGGCAGAGTTTTATTCTCTAATAAAATGGAAAGTTTTTCGGATCAACAGTCCATACAACTGAATTTGTTGGATACAAATGGGTCATTTATGCGAATCATGTGAAAATCAAATTAAATGAGATAAGGCCAAAATTGGTGGCATGATAATTTTCGCAAAAACCCATGATTGATTTTAAAGAGACGCATTCTGAAGTGGTGGATGCAGTGACTTTCTAATATTTTATTCATCCGGTAATACAAAGAGAGAATTGTTATGCGTCTTATGGATGTTGTGTATCATTTGATATGGAAATTTACATGAAGCTCCATGATGTATTTATATTATCAAAATCATGTAAAGTAAGTTCTTGAAAACACTATGATTGTTATATGCATATTAAAATTTCAGTACTTTGTGATTATCTAATATGTTGATTATGAATGAAAGTCTTGATGAGTTTCCTAAAGCAGTTGGGTGCTTAAAGTAATCTGAGACATCATAGGATGTAATTTTGTGCACCAATATATACGTAATGAATAATAGAACTTGGTGATTATGATATCCTAATGTATAAGAATGGTACAATGTTCATTGGAACTGATTTTGATGTTATTGATGTTCCAATTGATTTGCTAAATGATAAAGTTTATGTACCAAAACTCTTAAAGAGTGAATGCACATGCATAATTGGTCAAGATGGAAAAAGTCCATGATGGATTTATGATGCTGGAAGCATTAATATCAATACCCTAAGAGCGTTATCTAAAAAGTTAGCAAAATGTGTAAGGATTAAAATAGTCCGGTTGAGTATTTTATAACTCATGTAATGTTGTGATAAAGAGGGATATAAGTTTGATTAAGTTAGCCATGCTTCTATCGAAATTTCACTTCTAAAAGTTTGCTATAATCACAGTTTACAGTGATGATGTACACATTACCGAGAGAAACTGTCGAGCTTTTAGAGAGAAAATTTTTGAAAGACCTTGACTCAATGTAATTATTTCTCAACTTACAGCTCGAGTATATGTGTAATGATATTTTTATCAACCCATCAAAGTACATTGGGAAATTGTTACGGAATTTTACTATGAACAAAGCTCATCCGTAAACAACGTTAAATTTTGTTCATTACATGATACAGAAAATAAACCTTATCATCTCCAATTAAATAAATTGAAAATTTTGGTCGAGAAGTACCATAGTTAAGTGCATTGGGTGCATTAATATTTCTTGTTACCCATGCATGATTATAAATCTTTTATTTGAATATATTGACGTAATTTAACATTTGTCAAGCGAAGAGAAGTTGGAATTAGTTAAAACAACTACTTTGATACATCTAAGGTATGAAATACTAACCAATCGAAACAAGTTTGGTTAGCCTTGTTGATGCAGGGAATGTAACACAACACGGTTGTTGATCTTGTCGTACGTATATATGAGAGGAGGTCGTATAAGTCTAACATGAAGGTTATGCATCATTGCTTAGTTTAAAGAATTACATAAGGAGATCAAGCAACAATTCATTGACTACCAAGTTTTAAGAAACTTTCAAAGACGATCGACATTGTCACTTAAAAGATACATATTAAAATCAGGGGGAGTAATATACACGTTATTCATTCCTCTTCACTAAGTTTCTGCCATCGGGTTTTCTTAATAAGGTTCTTAACGAGTAAACAAATCTGATCCAGAAGTATTAAGGGGAGAAATGACGCGCTGCACTCTTTTTCCCTTAGCTATGGTTTTATCCCACTGAGTTTTCCTAGTAAAGTTTTTAATGAGACAGTATCATCAAGCGTATTAGAAGAATACTATAATATTTCATCATGTGGATAGTCAAGGGGGAGTGTTATGAATACATCATTAAGAGTGACTCTCCACATCCTTAACTCCTCTTTTGTATTTACTCTTATGTTAATGTATGGACCTATAAGTAGAGGTTTTGTATTTCATACTTACACATGAATAAGATACATGTCTACCATTCTCTTTATATGTTAATAGGCTAGTTGTTACACAACAGTCCTATTATACTATATATTATATTATATTATATATAACTATAATTTTAAACATCTGTGTGCAATGAGAGTTGTAAGTTGTGCTTATTTGGTTTATTTAATTTGTGTGGTTGTACAACATGCTTCATTCATGTTTGGGTTTATTTGCTACATATGTCTCTTCATTTCCCACCTTCAAAGAAGGCAGAGAAAGAGAGAGTAATAGAGAAAAGGGAGCTACGGAAGAGAAAGCGAGATCAGGAAGTGTCTCCGTCGACCGATTCCCGCCACGTCAGGAAGTGTCTCTGTCGACCGATTCCCGCCACAGTTGTATTTACTGACCTGCAAAGCATGCAACTACGAACCAACAATAAAGTTGGCGAATTCACAAAATTTGAGTTTAGTAAAAGTAAAGTTCACAACGTTTTGATTTAAGTATGACTTGGGTAGCTAACCCTCATCATATGACTAAACTGTGTACCGAATGTTGTTGACGTTTCGTTTATGTCCTCAATAATGTCTATCAACATTAAAGCAAGAGTGAAGGTTAGAAGTTCACGCTCGACCTCCAGCATGGTGTGAGGTTTGTCAAACCTAATAGCGCTATCAACTAATACCCCGTGTATGTCCACCCGGCAATCTAATCGGTAAAATGTAGGGACTTTCATGATAGAGTTTTCGTTTAGTCTAAGTGTACTATCCACCTCCAATGGATAGCATGTTTCAGTGGTCCACACAAGGGACACGCTCGTACCCCAAACCAGGGATACCGTAAAAAGTGTTGTCCCAAACCAGGGACGCATGTTTTTAGAAAAGGGTTGTGAACTCACCTTAGTTTTCTCGGTAGTAAACTTGAAAGGTAATCAGGAAAGTCAATCTCCTCCTGATATGTTTACCGTTTCAATTAGTTTAATTTATGAATCCTACAGGTAGTCTAACACATAGTCATAGAATCACGTTGTCATACAATTACTCATTTAGGTAAGTTTGGGCATATGATCGTTTAATTCCATATAACGCATTCATAGACACCCGTTAACGTTTCTAATATCATATAACACTTTGGTGCAACATATAAGCATATTTACAACGTTCACAAATACTTTCAGCTCATTGCAGTTTCATGTCAGTTTCTAGGCAGTTTTCCAAAATTTATTTAAAATACTAAACGAACTCATAAAATTATGATATTTTAATACAACGTGTCATTTGGTCCTCAAATACTCGTGTATGTTTCTCATATCCTGAATCTTTACAGAAAAATCAATAAAAATCATTCTCTAGACCTAGGTCTGATCTACAACTTTCTGATGACAGTTTACGCAAAAAATCATTTAAAAATCCTCGTTTATTCTTTTTACGAAATTCCAGTTGGAGATTTTCATGACCTACTGGAACTTCCTACAGTAAAAATTTGAGATCATAAATCAATTCCTACATTGAGTTATGATATTCGTAATGGGCTGCAAATTCTGCCAGAAAACACAGCCTGGACCTTCAATACGGAAAAATTCATAAAACATTCATTTTTCGTCGAAAAAATGCCATTCCAGTGAGGTTTGAAAGATTTTTCCTGAAAGTTCATCTTAGACTCAAGAAACACACGTTTTTGTTCATTTTTGCCCACGTTACAGCCTATACAAGTCGGCTGTAAATTCTGATCAGGTCCTGTTTGGATTCAGCTTTCAATTTTAACATGTTTATGACACTATAAACCCTATTTTCAGCAATCAAAACCCCAACAACACCACATACACGAATCCAGCGTCAAGTTTCATCATCAACATCAAACATAATCAAAACCCTAGCATGCATACATGATCATAGAGTTACTAACTAACAAGTATCATCATCAACACATTAAAATACATGATTCTGGCAAACTCTAACACATAAAATCCATGTTATCATACATCAAGAATCACAAGAAATTAATCAAAATGCAGCCATGAATAACAAGTTATGAGTGTGTTTTAGAGGGATTACCTAGAGTGATAGAGATGAAGATTAAGAACCCGAAAAGAATGAGTTTTCCTTGCTTCTTTTGAGTTTTCTAGAGAGTAGTTAGAGAGAGATAAAGGTTGATGTCTGGGGAATGGGGGTGATCTAGGGTTGGGTTTGGTTTTATTATATATTTTTTAAACAAAACTTTAGCAAATGCACAAAAGGTCCTCCAAGTTTTCCAATTCTCAAACTTGGACAAGAAGTTATCAACATAACTTTATAAAATGTCACACAGGTCCTTCGTTTTGCAAAGTTAATCAAATTAACTCCATATGTTTGTTCGTGTGCTACTAACTTGTGCGATTATAAATTGTAATTAACATAAATGGGTTATCAGCGTTAACCTGGAAGTACGGGATGTCACAGGTTAATTATAACCGGAGTTTGCAACTCTGATCGATTACACGTTGTTGACGTGTGGTCAATATCTTTGCCCGCAGCGCAACGTGCGCCGGCACTTTTCTAGTTTATTATAATTAGATATTTTTTTTAACTTTAAATATATCTCCTTTTTAAATGTTAAATTAAGCAATATATAATATATAAAATAATAATAAACGATTAATAAAACAAATATAATATATACATGACTCTTAACTCATGATAGTTTTTAATAGACAAATATTTATCAACTATATATTTACACATGCTGTTCAAAAAAAATGTAAATGTGGCTAAATAGTATATACACACCTTTTATCCAAGAATTCATTTAATCAAACCAATTTATTATTAATATACCAAATTTAATAAATCAACTATTACTAATAAAATTTTGGCTATTATGATTAAAATTTCGGATATGATATCCTAATTTTACATTAGTAGGTCATTTTTGATTTAATGTTAGATTGAATCGTCGGTTGAATTAATGAAAAAAAAATTAATTCCCGAGTTCTATTGTTTTAGTTGAAGAAAACAAATAGAATCACATATTTTTTCGATTTCACTCTCTCTTATTAAATAATAATAATTTAAATTATTATGCACCCTCACCTTTACCCTTTTGTTTTTTATTTATAATTTCTCTTGTTATTGCTTTATTACACATTAACTAGAATTAATACTATGTTGCAAGAACCGTATTTAAGTAACAACAAAACAAACATAAATAATCTTTTTTTTAAATTAAAACTATAAGTGAACATATTTATATTTAAGTAATAACAAAATAAGCATAAATAATCTTTTTTTAGTTAAAACTATAAAACAAAAAAATGCATAAACAATCACATATAACCAAATAACATGTATATTAACATAATATAAAACTAGAGTTAGACGTTCTTAATTAACTTAACATTTCATATCAAACATATATAAAACTAGAGTTAGACGTTCATGATTAACTTACCGTTTAATGATAATTCATTTGGTTTTTAAATTTATATAACAATTTAACCTTATAATAAATAAAAAACAAAATAAAATGTTATAATAAACAAATAGTATATCAAAGTCCAATTTTTAAGTTTATATATGATGACTATATTTTATACCTAATTATATTATACTTATTCATCCGTGTAATACACGTGTTAATTCAACTCATGTAATACATGTGTTTTTTCTAATATATAACCTTTTTATTACTTAGTATATAAATTACTTTTATTTAACCCGTGTAAAATCTAATATTTTTTATACAAAAATTAACTTATCCAACGTAATTTACTTTTTGCCTTGTAAAATATTCAAAAAGCACCATGTTAAACCATTTTTCACTTTTTAATATGATTAATATTAAATAGGCTTTTATGATACTCAATATCAAGCAAAAAGGCGGTGGTCAGGTTAAGAAAGAAATGGATTATTAATATTGCTTAAGTATTTCATGACTATCTCGTGTAAACTGTATTTCCAGTGCACATTTTAAAAGTAACAATAGATAATACTTTTTTTTTTCTCTCATAGGGAAAATGTATCCCTATGGTATGCATTTGCAAAGTAACTAACAACCAATATATTTTTTCTCCTTCGTTGTGATAATTTCACCAACATCAAATAGAGCATGGTACCAAGACATCATATTTGGTAACAATTTATGTGAATATAAGTGTTCGTGGTTTAGGGAGAATCATTATTGCCTCTCAAGTCATGCATTCTCGTTTTCTTTAGGTCTAAGATATCTTTTAGATACACGTACTTATAACTACAATATGTTTTTCCAAAATAAACATCATAAGATGTTCACAATGATGTTCCGCTTCAGGAAATATATCACCAATAATCAACATACAATAAATTTTTCTCTGTCATCATGATAATTTGTACCATTATTATAGATATCATGGTACAAAGACACTATATTTTCTAATTAATAATCTTTTTTACGGCTAAATTTATAACGCAACAAAAAAGAATCGACTAGAAAAAGCTAGCCAGAGCCAGAAAAGAGTTACATGATAGTGAGATTGGATTTAGGCACTCTGTCCAATATCACTCAAAGCAAAAGCATCTACTGAGCAACCACCAAAAAAATGATTCCCGATCTCTACCTCTGAATCACATAAAGGGCACATAATGTAAGGAATAACCTTTAGAACTTAGGTTAAACTAGATCTCATGAAGGGTATATTGATCAATAACTTTTCTAATGGTTTGAACTGAAAAATCCTCATCAATCTCCAAATCCCAAATTTATTTATCCTATTTAGAAGACCTGTTGCCAAACACAACTCTTCCATCATCAAGTTGTGTTATACAGACTCAATCCTGCGTCTAGGCAATCTACGCACTTCCAAACCCAACCCTGTGTAGCCCGACGATCCACTTTTGAGCGGTCATTTTCTTTTTCAAATTATAAATTCTAGGAAATCTCTCGCCTAAGGGAGAAGATCCCACCCAAACATTCTTCCAAAATAAAGTTTTTCCTCTAGTAATACCTCTAACATCAATCACGAGAAGATTTAAAAATTCTCACCTACATCCCATTTCCTCTAATAGGACAAGAGATATGGAAAACACCCACACCCTCCCCATGTATAGTAGAAAGAACCTTAACCCATATTGCATAAGGATTTTATCAACAAACCTCCGTCTCTACTTCTGTAAGAATGCATGATTAAAACCAAACAAAGTGCTAACACCTAACCCTTAGATTTATTTGTCAAATCAAATCCTATTTAGCCAATTGATTTTCCTACTATCATGGGGATATCATAAGAAAGACAGACAAGTAATAGATACCGAAAAGAACATGCCCTAATGGATTCTAGTTGCTTTCGCACATGAACCGAAATAAGGAAAACAGACAAGCAATAAATACCTAAAAAAACCAAGAAGGGAAGAAATAAGAACCGACCTTCCACCAACTTACATAAGATTTGCCTTGCACTTCGACAACATCTTGAAAAATCTATCAATAATTATATGCCACCCATGGTGTCTTGACATATTAGATCCCATAGGGATACCTAAATAAATAAACGGAAACGAGCCGATTTACACCCCAATATTGATGCAAAATGAGTTACTTTACTGTAATGAACTTGAATACCATATAAATTAGATTTTATCAAGTTTATCTTCAAGTCCGAGACCAAATAAAAACAATTAAGAACCCTAACCATGTCTTAATATTATCCAACTACCAATCCCCTAAAATCATCATGTCATCGGCATAAAAAGGTGAAAAATGCCCGTCTCCATTCCGAACCCAAACAGCAGATCACATACCTGCTTGAATCGCATCTTCAATTGCCACTCAAGCTAAGTATTCTCTATTTTCATATGACTAAGAGATCTTTAACATGACTAGGAATATTTATATTACACTTATTTCTCAAGGTGAAGCATCATTATTCGATCTTATTGAATTCCAATATTTCATAACTACAATAGAGGTCATTTTTTCATATGTATAGGTGTTTAACACTGACACGCAAAGCAACAATAGAGGTTATTTTTTCATATACATTTCTCCTTTATTATGACGATAACTTGCACCATCAGTACCCATATCATGGTACCACACATACCATTTGCTAGAAGATCATGTGATTTATACCTTGTTTAGGAAGAATAATTAATGGTTCACAACTCAATTTAGGTATTTCTTAATTTTACTCAGGTCGAAGAGTACATTTAGATGACTGGCATGGTGTTTCTCCACGAGAAGCATCATCAGAGAAATCATATCACTATAAAATTTTAACAAGGATTATAGACATAAGAAAGTCGATCTGGTTATGAAAAAGTTGGGTATAACTAACATATTATTAATAATTCTCAGAACTTTACAAATCTTATCACAATCAAATTTATTTTTACGTTCATGGATTTATATTGAGCAATGCAACATCCTCCAACTTAAGAACCATTATCCATACGGTTAATAAAAGGTGTTCACCTTTTCATTTATTTTGATGATTAAAACTAAAATGCATACTATTCTTCTCTCTCATCCTCCAACTTAATAACAATTATCATATTTGGCAATTACTTAGTTGAATTAATCATCTATTAACAGCTTGATGTGCGTATAATCGAAGGCCGGATGATTAGTTATACCACAACTTTGAGGTATTATATATACTATATGTGAATTGAAAAAAAAGATCCTGAAAAAATATCAAGTTCCACAATCTAACACCAACAACATATGATATTACCATTAGATAATATATATATATATTACAGTTCTTAATTGGATTAAGAACACTAAACATACATATTCCATAGAAAATACAAGAGAAAACACACAATGGGGGGGGGGGGGGGGGGGGATTTTATTAAATTACCATTCTTTTACCCACTACTTAAATTTATTTTAAATAACCATATTCCAAATTCATTTCTTTTTGTTGTGCCTCACTGGTTTTGTAGTTTGGCAGCGGAATTTGTGCCAGCCTCAGTAGCATTCACATTATGGACAAATTTTTGGTAGTGAACCTTCACCTCCTCCACAGTCTTACCTAAGACTTTAGCGAGCTTTTGGAATCGATCTGGGTCGTCATTGTTCGTAACTACTAACGAGTTCTCGAACAACTTGTTTTGCTCCCACGTCCAGTTGGAACTTGAAGCCATTTCTTCAATGCAGAGAAACAAAAATACAACCGGTAATTAAGATGAGGAAATATGTTGAAAATGATGTGTGATTTTGCCTTTATTTATAGAACAATTGAGATCATATGAATGGTGCATGATGATTAATGACATTCAAAGAATCAATTTGTTACGGTTTAAGAGTGTTGGCTTTTTCCTAAAAAAGCAGTAGGAAAGTGCTTGTGACTTGCTAGGTTTTAGGGAAAAAGAAAGAGGTTGAGTGGCTGAATTAAATTTGTATTGTTAATCAGTGGGCTCCATATTCTTATTTGGCAAAAATAAGGTTCAATCACACTTTGCATGCATTAGCTCTAATTCAGTGGTAGATCTAGAAAATTTTCGTAAGGGTAACGTTTTATAAAACAAAGGAGTAACGAAATCGAAGAAACATAAAAAAAGGTTAAATTTTTCCAAAATTTACACTACCGCAAGAACGGCAAGTGATAGCGGAGGCTACCCCTTCCCCTAAGGTAGGTCCGCCCCTGCTCTAATTTGCCACATACTCATGGGTCTACACCTTTCAATTCGCTTTTTGTAATACGATATGTTTTTATATAAAAATTAAGTTCATCCAACGTAATTTACTTTTTGCCTTATAATATTCAAAAAGCACCATGTAAAACCATTTTTCACTTTTTAACATAATTAATATTAAAATAGGCTTTTATGATACTCAATATCAAGCTTAAAGACAATGGTCAGATTAAGAAATAAAATATATTATTATTATAATTATTATTATTAATAGAATATATTGCAGATTTGCAATAGTGCTTTCCTGGTGTTTGTATGCATATAATTACACTACAAGAAACGAGACTTTTAGAGATGATAGAAGTCGTTGCTATAGGTGGTAGTTTTGTCGCAATAGGCTATAGTGACGAGTCATGGTCTCAACAAGTTCGTCGCCACTGTCCTATCATGTCGGGTCAAGTTTTTCGTCGCACTATATGTCATCCACAAACTTTTGTTACGTACCAGATGCAAGAAAACTAATCTTTTTCAACCCTAGTGCGACTAATCGTCGCTATAGATGTTTCCCATAATGACAAAATTTCACTCCATCATGTCGGAAGGTATCGTGATAAGTCTGTGTTCGAAAATGCCCAAAAAAATTTGGGCCATCTGCGAGATAAAAAAACCGGGCTCTACCCACCCTATAATATAAACTCATCAATCAAGTCAATCACATATATAAAAAGTAAAAACCCATAATACGGTGAAAATTATTAAACAATAAATAATATTCATTTTTTGAGATGAAGCCGTTGATGTTTAGTCGACTCGTCGCTGTGCCTGTTGTTGCGTCACTCAGTCCAATCATCACACTGCAGCGCGGTGTTCTTCCTGTTGCGTCGTTGTCTTTTGTCTTACCACTCTCCACCTTAAACGACAATTAGTATTGAGTTTTTGTTTTCTATTTGGGTTTAAATGTTTGAATAAAATTTGAGCCTTCAGTTTGGGTTTAAACCTATTGGGTTTAGTTTGGGAATTGAGATTTGAGTATAAACAAATTGGGTTTACTTTGGGCTTAAATAGTTTGGGAATTGAGATTTGAAGAAACAACATAAAGCTCGTTACATGGAGGATAAGTGGGGGGGGGGGGTTTCATCTTGTAACCACCCTTCGATGTGAGAATAAGTACTCATTTACAGAGAGCAAAACGAGTGTGTATTAATTGTGAGAGAGTAGAGAGCCCATCTTTAATCTTGTGGTTGAATGCTGGTATTTATAACCGAAGAGTATGGAGAAGGAGATAGGCTGATCGGCCTTGGGCCAGACGTCGCCAACAAAGAATATCTGGTTTGTCTTTTCTCACATGACAGGTAATGTCTGCAAAGGTAAAGGGACGTTAGCTCACGGTGGTTATTGTCACATGGCCCGCCAATGTACTTGTTTTCGAGTTCGTAATCAACTGTGAGGGGAGATCGTGGAGTAGTGAACGACGCACACTGATTAACTACACGTCACTATTCTTTTGTACTATTGTCTCTTACACGATTGATCATGTCGGGAACTGTATGGGCAGGGCCTGAACACGCTGATTGGTTGCAGGCTACTGCCTTTTATACTATCTGTAGTTTCACCTATCATTACCGTGCGCGCGTGGATAAGGTCCGCGCAGGGGCTCAGATAGTAGTTGAGTCTTGTGTTGATTAAGTTTGGGTATGGTTCTCTCTGCACTTACCTTGTGTGTGATTGCGCAGGATTTGGGACCATACCTCTTCAGTATATACATAAACTTAAAAGTTTACGGGCCCTATTACGTTTTTGGCTCACCTGGACCATGCTTAAGGCCATCTAAGTATCGTGATGGCAAGAGAAGGATATTGTGTTCGTTAGAACTAAATTTTGTACAACATTCATATGTCTAGTATTTATACCAACACATACCTGTTGTGATGCCAAGGCAAGGATGAGAAAATTGTTGAGAAGTGTGCTAAAATGTTGGACTCAGTCTATCTTTCAAGCATGCCTATAACGTATTTTTGAAGCTTGAACAATACTAGATTATTGCAAAAGATGAGAAGGAAATTGCTAAGAGTTCAGATTGGTATGTACTAGGGCAAAAGATGCACTCATGATTTCGGAAAAAAATCTATGAAGATCTAAATGCAAATCACTAAGTTTGAAAGAAAATGAGACCATTGGAGAATTGAAGTTTTCTGAAAGAAGCTTGTTTGTTGAGACCATTAGAGAATCAAAGTTTTGTGAAAAAAGCCTGCTTGTTGTAAGATTCTAAATTTTCCGGTTAACAAACAAACCATTCAAGATCAAAATAGATAGGCAAAAGAAGAGACTAACGTATGCAAGATTTAATTCAAGGTTAAGAAAGAACAAGCCAAACCTGACCAAGGTGTTGCTAATCTTGCCAAAATATTGAATAAAGGCAAGCAAAACAACGAAAAGATCTTACAAAGGTAGAAACATATGTTGAAGTTTTGGGCTTTGATCATCTGTGACTTAGATACTTTTTAAATCACGTAATCTCACTTTAATATTAAAGGTACTTCATAGGTATATGAAATTCTTACTCGAATAAGACCAGAAGGTTCTATCTAAGAAAGTGGATGAAATTCGAATTGTTAATCTAACATCTAAATGAGACCAAATGAATCCTCTTTATATGGGGGCGAATCATCATCACAATTGGGGTGTAGCGTCATAACCTTTGGTTGTAACCTCTACAATTAGATTCTTTACATAAGCGATGATTTGCGGTAAAACACCACGATCCAACTGAAGGTCTCTCTCCCTCTGTGGTTTAATTACTCTATTTATTGTTTCTTTGTGCAATTCTAAATGATGATGTCGGATCCTCCACTACAAGAATAATGGGTAATAGCGGTAGCACCAATAGCAGCGACAAGCTATATGTCGCTGTATGTTGCCGCTATTGATCGACCCGGAACACGGTGTCCCAAATTAAACCCCAGCCATCCATTTCTTATTAGGAACTATTGTTCAAATGGCAGGTGGTTGTTGAAAAGATTTGGTTTAATGTTAAGTGGGAGCATTTGGGTGTCATTTAATAGTGAAAAGATTTGATTTGGATGGTGGGTTTGGTGGTTAAACATCTCCGGCGCCGGTGAACTATGAGGGTTTGAAGATAACTTGTCGGAATCAAGAGATATAAAATTAAACCCTTGATCTACAACACCAAACTCAAAGTCCGGCGGACCAAAGATGGGTCTTCAACATCACCCATGATCCACCAGAGCATGGCTTGATCATGGCTGGAAT
Organism: Scalesia atractyloides; assembly: GCA_947069175.1. Classification (NCBI taxonomy): domain Eukaryota; kingdom Viridiplantae; phylum Streptophyta; class Magnoliopsida; order Asterales; family Asteraceae; genus Scalesia; species Scalesia atractyloides. The sequence continues at coordinate 10,263,506 of CAMTDV010000023.1, read as the reverse complement.
CCCCATTTTCTATTCACATTTTTTATTTCTGGTGGTGATGCCTACCGACGGTGGTGGGAAGTGGTGGAGGTCAAGAATTCCTACATTGGAGGTGGTGGTTTCTTGATTTTCCAGTATTGGATGTACATGTTGGGGTGGTGCGGTGGAGAGAATGGTGGGGGTGGGGGTATTGCGGTGGGAGAGGTGGGTGGTGGATGGTGGTGGGGGCGACGACTGTTGGGTGGTGGTCGGGTGGTTGTAGGTAGTTAGAGTGAGGAAGAGTGTAGAGATAGAGAGAGAATGTATTTGTGTGTCTGTATGTATAACAAAATTCTTTTATTTATTATTTTTTATTATTGTTTTTCAGTAATTATATTAGAATGAACAAAATACCCTTATGTGGGGTCCACTAGATCAGATTAACCATAAAAAATAACTGAGTTAAGGTTAGAGGCCATAACATGCAAGGGTTTGCAAATATCGAGTACGTTTTTTGTACTTTTTGAAAACAAATGACACACTTTGCAATCTAGTGTCAACATAATGGACGATTTTTGTAATTTACTCTATATATATATATATATATATATATATATATATATATATAACAAAATAGTCACTGGATATAAGTTATTTACATAATAGCCCTGAAGAGGTGAAATGACAAGAATGTCCTCATGTGTAAGGCATATGACCATACTTAACAAAAAAATTAACTAGGTTAGATTCAAGTGACATAACTTACAAGATTTTAAAACATTAAGTATATAACTCATTAATTTTTATGCTAAAAGAAAAAAATTATAATTTACTCATAATTATATATTATAATTTTTTGGCCCTAAGTGATAGTATTATTATTATAATTTTATTTATTTATTCATTTAATTGTTGGTTAAACCTTAACTAATTTGCAAAAGGCTCAACAATTTGATGAAATGTGTTACATATGTAACAATTTTTAATGAAAGTTTCCAATTAAGGATGTTTTTGGTTGATTTTCACCAAGTTAGGCATCAGGGTTGTATTTTAGGGTATTTTGTTAAGATGTGAATTTTCATATGTGTAAAGTTGTTCATTTGTTGATCAATACTTATTAAGTCTCAGAAGCTTTCAAAATAATTATGTGAAATATACGGTCACACCCCGACGCGCAGCGGAAATAAGAGTCAGGGCATAATTGGGTTATCACCAAAGCTCATGATGTTTACTAATATGTTTCATATTTATTAAATCCAAATTACATTTCAAAGTTCCAAGTCAAATTCATACAATACAAGGAAAGGAAAAATTAACTAAACAAATCCATAATCTAAACTGGTTTATTCTTCTAGGCCGCCCTATATGTTTCTTGCTTCAACTTGATCACCTGTATCATGTGTAAAAATGGGAAATTTTGGGTCAACAAAAGTTGGCGAGTGAACCTTGTTTAAAACATTTGTTATTGATTTATTATTTAATTTAATTTTGGGAAAATTGTGCAATAATCATATATGAACAAATGTATGTAAACATAACAATCACAAACCACCTTGCTTAAGCATGAAATAAGAATGACAATGTATAAGTTGGCTACGTCCCGTTCACGCTCATAGGTAATGGGGAACGGACGGCCTATGCTAATGTATGTGAGATCAAGGCTCAATCAAACGGAGCCGATCTTATGTTGGCAACGCCTGGTTCACGCTCATAGGTAATGGGGAACAGCTCACGCTCATAGGTAATGGGGAGCGGCGGCCTATGAAATGTATGTACTGAAATGATAACATTTAATCTAAACTTCAACCACACAAACAATGGATACACCTTGAATACACATTTGATCATGAACATGACGGATGCACAATGTTTAATTATAATAAATAAATACGACACATGATACACCCCAAAATGTGATTAAAACGGGGAATTGGTAGAGATTCACTCACATTGGATGCGTTTGTTTGAAGATTGTTGAATGCGCACGAGTTTAGGGGATTGATCGACGAGAGATAACTAACCAATAAATAACGAAAGGTACAGTAAGTATGTGGAATTTATTAACTATTTTAATAAGATTTTTGGGTATAAATTTGTGAGTTTAAGGCTACTTTCTAACCTTGAAAACGTTATTTTTAAGTATTTTTAATTGATTTTTAATTTAAATAATTGATTAAAAAAAAAAAAAAAAGTTGACTTTGACCATTGACCGAGACCGTTGACCTTGACTGTTGACCGGTTTAATTGTGTGTAATTGTGCGCCGAGTGAGGCTCGAACCCGAGACCTCCCGTACGCGTGCACGCAGCTCTACCAACTGAGCTACGTGTCTAACTCGAAGTAATTCTGTTTTTAATTATACTTATATACTATTTACTTTAAACCGAAAATTATTTATTTTTAAAAAGCTTTTAAACGTATCGGACCGGTGCTGACCACAGGTCTCGAACCCGGGACCTGTGGGTTAGCGTACACACAGTCCACCGCTAGACTGTGTGTCTCACTTGGTTATTAACTCGGTTTTTATTATACTTAATATAGACTGGGAGTCAACCCGGTTTAGTTAAAAAGGCAGGTTTTTGTTTCAAGCGAGTAAAGCTGGGACAGGATTCGAACTCGCGTTGCGTGTGTGTTTGTTGCACACAGTCCACCGCTGGACTGTGTGTCTAACCCGTTTATTAAACCGATTTTAATTATTCTTATATTATACCACTCTTCATCTTCTTCGTTCAAAACATAGACATCGACCAATAGACTGTTATTTGATAAGTTAGCTCAATGAAGGTTATGAGCCATCGTAAAGAAAATGAATGGAAAGAGATTGGAGGGTTGATTGTACCAACTGTTCGTTTTTCTTCAGACGTCCGGCAAGGTCGTCGGCTCCGTCTTGGTGAGCTGCGACTAATAGGATCTACCAACAATTTGGAGGGATTAGATGTGAAGTGGAACTACTGGGTAATGACTATCAGTAAATTAGAAGAATCATACCGATTATCAGCAGTTTCCTTGAAAGTCCAGAATTTCTCCGGCGAATCAGATAATCCGGCAACGTCGACTGGAAAGGATTCTGGGTGAGGGATTTATATTAGAATTTTGTCTAATAAAGGAATGAGCCAGAAAAATCGAAGTAATTACCGTGTAGGTGGAAGTCTCGGTTTTCCGGCGACTTGCAGATGTTTTCCGGCGAGAATTTATAGGGTAGTATCGAGATGTATGGGGTCTGAATTCGGTCTCAATTCGAAGTCAGCCGTTCTCCGGCGGTTACGACTGATGTCGCGGGTTCAGACGTCGGTTATAACCGTCGTTAGAGTTAATTCATTGGTTAATTTGAGCCGAAACGTAAATTATCGGCGAAGTCGTCGGGATTTCCAACGACTGCTATTTGGGCGCAAATTGACTGACTTTTGAATTCCGCACATTATTATTTGAATTAATAGATTCATTATATTATCATAAAATAAAAGTGGCAGAGTGGTTTATGGCGTGCGAGTTAAGACTTTGAGGAAATATCCGGCTGACCCGGGTTCGACTCCCGGTAGCCCGTTTTCCTTTTTAATTAATTCATTCTTATATTTTTACAATTTTAATTTATATCTTTTAATTTGTTGATCAATTATGAATTGTTTAAAATTAAAATAAGCCGTAAATGAACAACAAAAATTTAAAACTGATTGTTCGGTTATTAAACGAAGCGGGTTTCGAAAACCCGTTTTTCGACAAATGTTACATATACTAGTATAGACTCGGTTAAGATGTTAAGCTTAACCTGTTGTGACAACCGGCAATTTCTGGTCTTAATTAAGCGCTTAACGAACTGTAATACCATTATAATTAACGTAATTAGATGTAAATTAACTCGATCAGGCCTTTGGAAAGCCTAGGAACATCTACTTGCTTCACGTTACGCGACTTTGCGATAATCGAAGACAATAAATGCGAAATCAAACGATAAGCGAACTGAATCCGAACAAATACTGACAACGTCTAAAAACACGAATTTTACACTTGTAATTATCATACAGTTATGATTATGCGATAAAGTTAGATCGTTGAACGTCGCAAAGCACAACACGGAAATTACGCGGAAAACAGGAACGCACCGACAACAAAACAGAAGCAACGGACTCGAGTTACGCCTCGATATTAATATATTATGTTACATTTAGCTCTGTAATTGAATTTTAGTATTCGCGGTAGAAACCAGATCGAAAAAAGGATATATTTTCGAGTATATATACTTTATATCTTACGAAAGCTACGAAGAGTCGTACTATTATCCGTCGGCGTACGTAACGACTAAATATGATTTCATGAATTATAGTTATGTTTCATATAAACATATAATTCAAGTCGCTCGAAAACTAAGACATTTCTAAGAAAACCATAGGTTGGTTAACCGAGTTAAGTCAATAACAATTTCATAGAATCGTATGAGTAACGATTCGGTAGAGCTCGGTATCACGTAGTTTAGCTACGTTAATTCTAGAAACTTACAAGTTATTCCGTTTTAGGAATACACTAGATTGCATGCTAGCAAGTCAAGTTGTGGAGACAACACTATGGAAATCACATTAAGCTAGCTTTGCACTGGATTATCCAGGTGAGTTCATAACCCCACTTTTTACCGTTTTACATTTTCTTAAATGTTTCGGGGGTGGAAAGACATACAAGTTTTGCAAAAGTACACAATATTTCGATGAGCGAAAACAACAGATTTCTAAACCATGATACGAATAAATTCTAACAAACTCAAATGGTTTACAAAAAGGTTATTTCTTAACTATGTTGCAAATGAACTTCAATAAACTCAACTGGTTTACGAAAGATTTATGTTAAACATACCGGTTTTACAAAACACTCGCGTATTTTCAAAACGTGCATGAGTTTCATGACTAGGGACGGGAAGGTCCTAGTTACTACGGGACTGGTTTGTCCTGCTAACAAGTAAGGGGACTGGTTGGTCCTGCTTACAGACACAAGGACTGATTTGTCCTATCTACGAATAAGGGGACTGGTTGGTCCTGCTACAGACTCAACGACTAGTGACGGGAAGGTCCTAGTTGCTACTGGACTGGTTTGTCCTGCATACAAATAAGGGGACGGGTTGGTCCTGCTTATAAACACAAGGACTGGATTGTCCACTACTCAACATTAAGGGCCGTAGAGTCGCTTAAAACTGTACAGTGAAGTCCTCGCTGCTATCAAAACTATAACCGCCTGCTAGTCTACTGTCTTGAGTAAACGGTTTGGCGAGGCATTTCCTAGCTTGGGGTGGGTTATAGGCTCATGCAGGCATGTTGTCTTTGTCGTACGCGGACATCGACGGTTATTCAAATATTACAAAAACAAGGTTTTCAATTGACATGCCGAAAAAAAAACGTTTTTAATACGTTTTCTCAAATGATATTTAAACCGGTTATCATAAAGATTTATTTTAAATCTTTTCGAACAAACTATGAACTCGCCAACTTTATGCTGATTTTTCGCATGTTTATTTCTCAGGTTATGTTTTCAAACTATGGCACGGTTGGAATAGGAGAACCCATGGGGATTCGAGTACTTAGCGGGCGCTCACTTTCTAGAAGTCTTAGCATTTCAACCACTTCCGCTGTGCAATGAAGATACCAGTCAGATCACGCCCGACTCTAATTGTCTTATCGGGGTGTGACACCTGTATTGGTGATGGTTATCAAATGACTACACCTAACTGGTAGAAATATTGTTTAACTAGTGGCGCAGACAAACGTTTGAAAATGTAAACACACATCACATGATTGATCCACATTCAAGCCTTGAATCGATGATTCTTTTGTCTAGAGCAATTCTTTGATATAAAAATTATTGCAATAGTGTTTAGTCACTATATGTTTCGTATCTTTTGTTAACCGACAAGTCACAAAGACACAAAGAGCTCAATTTAGAACTACACAAAAATCAATAGACAAACTATAACCAACTTTTCAATGAAAACATTTGGGATATATGCTAGATTTATCCTAGAAATGATTCATTGGAGGGATTCAAATGAAGAACCATGAAACGAGCTTGTAGGTTTAGATAATATCTATCAAATCCAGAGACTAATAAGTAGATCCAAAAAATAAGGTAACAAACTTGAAGTTGGAGTATTACATGATTATAGATGGTATATTGGCCTAAGTAAAAGCCACATCGACTTATTAACAATTACTTAAGTCATAAGGTGAGAAGTAAGATGAAAATCAAGTCTAGTTGTTGCTATTGTAACTACTTCTCACGCCTTTTCATTTTTACGAAGATTATTCTCAGTTTTGTTTGGTTGCAAAGAAACAATAAACAATATTTTTTCTCTTCCTCGTTATGATAATTTTCACCAACATTACATTGAGCATGGCACCTATACATCATATTTGATAACAATTTATGTGAACATAATTGGTCGTGGTTTAGGGAGAATCATTGTTTGCTTCTCAAGTTATTCATTTTCATTTTCATTAGGTCTAAGATACCTTTTAGAGACTAGGCGTACTATAACTACTATATATTTCTCCAAAATAAGCATCATAAGAGGATCACGTTGACGTTCCGTATCAAGAAATATATATCACCAATAATCAACGTACAATACTTTTTCTCTCTCTCATCATTATAATTTGTACCATTATTATAGATATCATGGTATCAAGACACTTTTTTTTCTATCATCGCGTAAATTGTATCCGCACGACGCACATTTTAAAAGTAACAATAGGGAATACTTTTTTTCTCTCATCTTGAAAATGTATCCCCATGGCATGCATTTGCAAAGTAACAACAAACAATATTTTTTCTCTTCCTCGTTATGATAATTTTCACCAACAATACATTGAGCATGGCACAAGACATCATATTTGATAACAATTTATGTGGATATAGTTGTTCGTGATTTAGGGAGAATCATTGTTTGCTTCTCAAGTTATTCATTTTCATTTTCTTTAGGTCTAGGATACCTTTTAGAGACTAGGCGCACTATAACTACTGTATCTTCTCCAAATAAGCATCATAAGAGATCACATTGACGTTCCATATTAGAAAATATATTCACCAATAATCAACGTAGAATACTTTTCTCTCTCTCATAATTGTAATTTGTACCAGTATATAGATATCATGGTACCAAGACACTATCTTTGCTAATTAATTATCTTTTTATGGCTAATATAAAACACATCAAAAGAGAATCAACTAGAAAAAGCTAGCTAGGCCAAAAAGAGTTATTCACAGTGAGAGTGGATTTAGGCACTCTCTCCAACCAACATTAAACTTACACCTTCTACTAGGAAATCACAAAAAACAACCAATACAATAATCAGATAACAACTCCTGCTTAATTATATTAATTGTCGACAAAATAGTCATTCCTAGACTTATAAATGAACCATCAAGACGAAAAGATAACCACCTCTACCAACTCTTTTTTACCTTTAGAATTCTTGAGATCTTCTAGCCAAACACGCAAAGATACAATACTAACAACCCTGATGAAAATCGAGACTATCTACCAATATCCCTCAAAGCAAAAGCAACTACTAAGCAACCACCAAAAAGATGAACCCCGGTCCCATCTCTGAATCACATAAACGACACATCATGTAAGAATTTCCAAGCCTTTAGAATTGAGGTTAATCTGGATCTCATGAAGTGTATACTGATCAATAATCGAGCTATCTACCAATATCCCTCAAAGCAAAAGCAACTACTAAGGAACCACCAAAAAGATGAACCCCGGTCCCATCTCTGAATCACATAAACGACACATAATGTAAGGAATTTCCAAGCCTTTAGAATTGAGGTTAATCTGGATCTCATGAAGTGTATACTGATCAATAACTTTTCTAATGGTTTGAACTGAAAAACAATCTTCAAATCCCAAATCTATTTATCCTCTTTAGAAGACCTGTTGTGCAAACACAATTCTTCCATCATCAAGTTGTGTTATACAGACTCAACCCTGCGTCTAGGCAATCTATGCCATTTCCAAACCCAACCTTGCGTATCCCTACGATCCACTATTGGGCGGTCATTTTCTTTTTGAAATTATAAATTCTAGGAAATCTCTATGGGAAAGATCCCACCCAATCCTTATTCCAAAATATTTTTTTCCTCTAGTACCTACTTTCTTTCTTACCGTATCAAGGAGGATAATACCTCTAACATCAATCATGTGAAGATTTAAAAATTCTCGCCCACTCCCCGTTTCCTCTAACAGGACTAGAGATATAGAAAACACCCCCACCCTCCCCATGTATTGTAGAAAGAACCTTAACCCACAAAGCATGAGGAATGTTTTTTTTTTAACAAACCTCTATCTCCACTTCTGTAAGAATGCAAGATAAAAACGAAACAAACTACTAACACCTAACCCCCTAGATTTATTTGCCAAAATCATATCCTGTTTAGCCCATTGCATTTTCCAACTATCATGGGGATATCATAAGGAAAACAGACAAGTAATAGATACTGAAAAGAACTTGCCCTAATGGATTCTAATTGCTTTTGCACATGAGCCGACGTAAGGGAAACATACAAGTAATATATACCGAAAAAACAAGACAAGTAAAAGATACCCAAAAAACCAAGAAGGGAAGAAATAAGAACTGACCATACACCACCATCTGACAGAAGATTTACGTTGCAATTCAAGAACATCTTTGTAAAATCTATCAATAATTATATGCCACCCATGGTGTCTTGACATATTAGATCCCATAGGGAGACCTAAACAAATAAACGGAAAACGTGCCAATTTACACCCCAATATCGATGCAACATGAGTTACTTTACTTTAGTGAACTCCAATACCATATAATTTAGATTTCATCAAATTTATCTTCAAGCCCGAGACCAAATAAAAACAACTAAGAACCCTAACCATGTTCTTAATATTATCCAACTACCAATCCCCTAAAATCATCATGTCATCGGCTTAAAAAAGGTGAAAAATGCCCATCTCCATTCCTAATCCAAGCACCGGATCACATACCTGCTTGAATAGCGTCTTCAATTGTCACTCAAGCTAACTATTTTCTATTTTCCTTAGAACTAAGAGATCTTTAAGATGACTAACACTACTTATAATTACACTTTATTTCTAGGTGAAGCATCATAATAGGATCGTATTGAACGCCAATATTTCATAATTACAATAGAGGTTATTTTTTCATATATTCAGATTACATTTATTTATGCGTTTGACACTGATACGCAAAGCAACAACCTATACATTTCTCCTCTATTATCAAATAACTTGCACCATCGGTACCCATATCATGGTACCAAATTTACCATTTGCTAGTAGATCATGTGATTAATACTTTGTTTAGGAAGAAAATTAATGGTTCACCACTCAGTTTAGGTATTTCTTAATTTTACTCAGGTCGAAGAGTACATTTAGATGACTGGCATGGTGTTTCTCCACGAGAAGCATCATCAGAGAAATCATATCACTATGATATTTTAACAAGGATTATAGACATAAGAAAGTCGATCTGGTTATGAAAAAGTTGGATACAAATCTTACAAATCTTATCATAATCAAATTAATTTTTACGTTCATGGATTTATATTGAGCAATGCAACATCCTCCAACTCAAGAACCATTATCCATACGGTTAATAAAAGGTGTTCACCTTTTCATTTATTTTGATGATTAAAACTAAACTGTATACCATTCTTCTCTCTCACCCTCTAACTTATAAACAATTATCATATTTGGCAATTACTTAGTTGAATTAATCATCTATTAACAGCTTGATGTGCGTATATTGAAGGCCAGATGATTAGTTATACCACAACTTTGAGGTATTATATATACTATATGTGAATTGAAGAAAAAGATCCTGAAAATACCAAGTCCCACAATCTAACACCAACAATATATGATATTACCATTAGATAATTATATATATATATATATATATATAAAATATATATATATATAGATATATATATTGCAGTTCTTAATTGGATTAAGAACACTAAACATACATATTCCATAGAAAATACAAGAGAAAACACACAGGGGGGTGGGGTACCATTCTTTTACCCACTACTTAAATTTATTTTAAATAACCATATTCCAAAATCATTTCTTTTTGTTGTACTGTCCTTTGGTTTCACCGGTTTTGTAGTTTGGTAGCGGAATTTTGCCAGCCTCAATAGCATTCACATCATGGACAAGGTTTTGGTAGTGAACCTTCACCTCCTCCACAGTCTTACCTACGATTTTAGCGATCTTTTGGAATCGATCAGGGTCATCATTGTACGTAACTAACGAGTTCTCGAACAGCTTGTTTTCCTCCCACGTCCAGGTAGAACTTGAAGCCATTTCTTCAATGCAGAGAAGCTGAACACACCAAGTAATTAAGATGAGGAAATATGTTGAAAATGATGTGTGATTCTGCCTTTATTTATAGAAAAATGAGTTCATATGAAAGGTGCATGCTGATCAGTGGCATTCAACAAATCAATTTGTTACGGTTTAAGAGTGTTGGATTCTTCCTAAAAAGTAGAAGAAAAGTCCTTGTGACTTGCTAGGTTTCAGGGAAAAGAAGGAGATTGAGTGGCTGAGTCAAATTTGATTTTATGGTAAAAACAACTATTGTTAATCAGTGGGCTCCATACCCTTATTTGGCAAAAACAAGGTTCAATCACACCTAGCATGCATTGGCTCTAATTTGCCACATACTCACGGGGCTACAACATTTTGAAGCATTCCTTAAATTTTTTACATGATGGTAATATACAATGTTCTGAATAGTTAATGGTTGATTGTTTTTTATAATATAAAAATAAGTATTCCATAAAAATTCTTGCATGATGATAATATAAAATGTTCTGAATAGTTATGGTCGATTGTTTTTTATAATATAACAAGGTTGATCAATATTTTTGTTTGTATAATATATTTATAAATGAAACTAACATCTCTTTCCCGTATACATTCCCGTATTTATAACTGTATTTAAAACTATAAAAAAACAAGTCAGTAGAATTTGGTGTGTTTATGGTGGTTAAGCCGATTTTGCCATAAAATTTGGACCGAACTGGTAATTATGGTTTTGGGAACATACAAACCGCACCGCCTAGTTGGCGTGGTTTGAGAACCAACAACTTTCATAGTTTTATACTTTGATGGTTTGGTTTTGTCAGTTTTACCTTTATAGACACTTTTGTATCAAGCATAATTTTGTATTATGTTTAAATAATAAATGTTAGACGACAGATTCATTTTACACTATTGGTTCCAACTTACAAAGTGTAAACCATCATACCGCTATAATGAACCGTAAACCAGACAATAGATATTTCATAGTACTGGCCAAACTAACTAACTTTCTTTGGTTTGGTCGGTTTCCACACTTTATAAATAAGTCTTAAGTACTATATAACAAATATGTATATGTAAACATTTATACATAAAACAAATATGAAAGGTTGAAACAATTTATACACTTATTATTACAAAAAAGGACACAACTGCATACACACATGAAACTTGTTATACTTAAAAGTGTGTATATATCAATTTGTTATAACCCATTACCTCATGCTTCATTTTGCGTAGATCCTAATCAAAGTATATTACTTTTTAAAACCTTTAAAAACTACTCCAAAGTTCACTTTAACTGCAGGTTATACTTTGTTTAGATATAAAAACTAAATTATCACAAGAAATTTACTTTTTGCCTTATAATATTAAAAAACACATTGTATTAACCATTTTCAACCTTGTAATAAGGCTTTAATGATACTTAATATCAAGCTTAAAGACGGTGGTAAGGTTAAAAAAGAAATGGGATATTAATAGAAGGAGAAAAGTGTCAGATTTCTTCTTTTGTGAAAATTTCACTTTTAGTTCTTACTTTTTTTAAAATTATATTCTTGTTTTACATGGTTTGCTCGGTTGTTACTAAGATAGTCTTTAAAGTCGATAGATGTTAGTTTTCTCAGTTAAGTGAATGTGAAATAACAAAATTACCCTTACCAATACAAAATTATAAAACATTAGATCACATGGTGAGGCATCGTGGAGAATGGCGTGGTGGTGAGGGGGCGTGGGAATTTTGCCCGGTGTGGAGGGCTTAGCTTGATGACATGGTGGGTGTTGTTTAAGTTGACTTTGATTGATTGATGTTTATTTTTTTAAAACGACACTTTCAAATCCCTTCCACCCTTTTTTTCTACACCCTCTGCTGACGTGGTTGTCACATGACGTTTCATGCCTCTCCACACTGTTGATGTAGCTGCACTAAGCTAATAAAAACAAGTATTTTTACTTAAATACCTATACGAGTACGAGTAAGTAAGGTCGTATCCACAGGGAATCTGTGGTCAGTGTTTAGCTATTGAATTGTTAACTATTGTTGAGCTAAATTGGAGGGTTTGTTTGATTAATTTAAGAAAGCACACAAATTATTTGAGAAAGTGTTATCGGATTCAGAAGAAGTAACCCTACCCAGAATCTTGATTACAAATTTAACATGAAAATTTGAATACAGGTTCAAATACCACATAGACATGGCCTTGAAATTAACGAATTTGATTAATGATTAGGGACAATTCTTAATACTAACAGTACGTTAAGATATACCAACTACCCAACAAATTATTAACCCCCAACAATGTAAGAAATCGCTATATATCAAATATAAATAACGTTTACCAAATCAACACAAGTGATCAGGATGATGAATTACATGAATCAGAAAAACAAAGTAATTGTACAAAACCTAGCAATCGTTCATCCGAGTGAAGTCACACGAGTTTTAGCCACTGGTAATCATCACAGCTTCAGATGCTGAACCAGAACAAGAAAACATGAAAGAATCAAAGGATTTTGCTGAAGAATACCTGAAAATCGCCTTTTCACATCTCTTGAATCATAAATGAAGGTTAGACGATGAATGAATGAGGCGATACATGATTTTTAGGTCAAAAACATAATTTTTTAGTTGGTGCCTGCCTGCGCCACGTCACCTGCACCCTGTCGCATAGCGTAGGGGGAACACCTGTTGACTTTTTGACATTTGTTACACCCAAGCCACACGCCATGCTACTAGTGCTCCACGCGTGGCATGGGGGAATACCTTTTTTAGAATTTTGTTTTCAGTCACTCGTTACAACTGAAAAACCCAAAACAACATAATCACAACATACTGATTCAAAACAACGCGTTAAACTACCAAAACGAATACAAAAGTAATACAAATGCAACGTGTTTTTACCAACACATCAACTGTGTAGTCTTACAAAAATATAACTAATATTTATGTGCGGCCCACTATTTGATTATTTTAAATCATAACCTCCTCCCGTTCCGCCTCACCCAACCTTCTCCCTTATCTTCATCATTTATTCTCCAACACTCTTCTTCACCATCGTCAGTATATTCTTTGACATTGACCACCACACCACACCAGAACCAATATCCTCCTTCTTCCTACCATCGTCGGTGCTCTGATTCATCGTCAAGTCCGTCATCTCCGACGAACGATTATAGTTCCAAGTGTGGTACCATGGAACAATGTATTTAGCATGTTATATATATCTTAAAAATTCAATTTAAAAGGATATTTTTTTTCTTTTTTTATAAAATGATTTTAGAGATTTTGCATATAAAGATTTGCAGCTAATATTTCAATAAAAAAATCATTTTTTTTTTACCTTTTTTACTGTTTTTTAAGAATTTTTTTTCAAATCTATTTAGTTTTTGAATTTTTTTTATTAAAATGGGTTCTATATGTATTTATATGCAAAAGCTCTATATTTTTTTTTAAAATTGATTTTTAACATGTTAAATGCATGGTTTCTCACTTTTTTAGTTGTAATCGGAGCATTAATTTTATGAACGAAAATTGCATTACGGAGTTGTATCGATAGACGATGCTGGAATTGAAGTTTCAATCTCTCCTTTCTTAACCAAAAATTGCCGTAGATGATGTTGAGTACAGGTGCTTCATCGGAGGTTGTGGACGACGTGTAGGAGGCGGTGCACACGGTGGTGGTGGGGATGAAGAAGGTGGATATGGTTGAAGTCGTGACGGTGGTACGGAGGGGTGGTCGGTAATTGTGGTATTTTGATTGACCAGATGTTGCCTAAGTTATTTTCACCCTTCCCTGAAATCAGTAGATTGAACGGATGTAATGAGAATTCATGGTTTCCTAATACACACTTCTTCAATCTTGCAATTAGTTTTCAAGCGTCCAAAGCGATTTATGAAAGTTGGTCTCCCGCAATCACTTTTCTAGAGTTTGATTCGCATCTGCAAGATGAATCGAAGTTGATGTTTGTGGGTATTTATGAAATGAAGAAGATGTGAAGGTGGGCCGCTCAACTTTTAATGGTTTGGTTTTTTATGGGAACGTAATTTTGTCATTTCATACGCACTTAACTAAGAAAAACTAACCTCCATTCACTCAAGAGACTATCCAAGTAACAATCAGGCAAACCATAGGGACGAAAGTGTAATTTTAGAAAGTTGAAGACTAAAGGTGAAATTTGCTTAAACCAAAGAACTATCCAGGCAATTTTCTCTAATAGAAGACTTCTATAGTGCTTCCCAGTACTTCAACTGCGGGCGCATCATTTCGTCATAATAGGGTTAGTTGCTATATGTCTAGATTCTTGTTGTGATAGATCAAAGTTGAATTAATGTAACTTAAACACGTGCTTGTGGTTTTAATATGTTGAGCACATATTAAAAGTTGATTGGTTTATTTGGGAATGATTTTTATACCGTGTTTGTTATGATCTAAATTGTGTAACATTCATTTGTCTGTAATTTACACCCAAACATACTTGTTGTGATGGCAAGGCAAGGACGAGAAATTTGCAAGAAGTGTGCCAAAATGTGGGACTCGTCTATTTGTCAAACATGTGGGTAACATATCCTTGAAGCATGAAGAATATGAGATTGTTGCAAAAGATGAGAAGGAAACTGCTAACTTAACCCTAGTTAAGAGTTTGGATTGGTATGTACTAGAGCTAAAGATGCACCGATGATTTTTGGGAAAAAAATATATGAAGATATAAATGATAATCACCGAGTTTGAAAGAAAAAGAGACCATTGGAGAATAAAAGTTTTGTGAAAAAAGCCTGTTTGCTATGAGATTCAAAAATTTCCGGTTAGCGAATAAGCAAGACCATTCAAGATTTAAAATAGATAGGCAAAAGAGACTAAAGTATGCAAGATGTAATTCAAGGTAAAGAAAGAACAAGCCAAACCTCACCAAGTTGTTGCTAATCTTGCTAAAATATTGAACAAAGGCACAAAACATCAAAAAGATTTTAGAAAGATAGAAATATATGTAGAAGTTTTTAGGATTTGGTCTGTGACTTAGATACTTTTTAAACCATGTAATCTCGGTTTTAGATTAAAGTATTTCCTCAGTATATGAAATTCTTAATCGCGTAAGTCAAAAAGTTTCTATCTAAGAGCGTGATATTCTGATCTACGAAATTTGAATTCTTACTCAAATATCTAAATAAGATTAGATGAATATTATCATTTTCAATAGCATCTCTGTTGCTACGACTATGCATAGTTGATATTGCCATACATAGTTGATATCGATGTACATATTTGATAATGATGTTCATAGTTAACACCATTGTACAAAGTTGATACCTATGCATAGATAGCTACTTAGTATCAACTACAACCAATCTTCAATATTCAATTGCTACCAAGCATTAGCTATTTGCTACCTATTTACTGTAATGAAGATCATTATTCATGCAACATTTCTTCGGTTCATACAAATATGACGCATTTTCCATGAAGCACTATTAAAGTGCTACTCCAGCCACGAGCGTTGCTCCTTAGACCACATCGGGGTCCGTCCCCTGACCTTCTGCTAGGGCGGTCTCCTTGAAACCCCATGGTCTAAGGGCTTCTTCCCTAACAACCTTGAGGTTCTTTGTACTAAAATCATAATAATGCTGAATGAGAGTGTATTCCACACCTTCTAACTCGTATGATCTATACTTATCATAATTTCTCATCTGGTCTCCAACCAAATCCAGTTACCCTAGATAGCTTAATGACCATAAAGTCACCGACAATATAAATGAGGGGTAATCTATCAATAGTTAAAGTGATGAAGAAGTCTAATATGGGGAATGCGAGAGGTTCAGAGGTCAATATGAGTTTCACTTTTATGAAAATAAAGATCAAGCTAATGTTGCAACATGGGATTATGACTAGAGGTGTTCAAGATCAGATTATCTAATCTGGTTTTCAGATAGTGAATATTAATATCCAAATCCGTATCCGAATACGGATTCGGATATCCAAACGGACGTCCGAATGTATAAAAAAACCAAAAAAATTGTATCATCCATAGATTAAAACTAAACCTATACTCGGTTTCAAATTTCCAACTATGAAAACAAACAAAAAAAAATCATAAATTCACATCCGTATCCAATTATTTATTATTTTTAAAACTAAATGTAGCGCTCATATACTATATATATTTAAAAAAAGATATTAGTTCTTGGATATCGGATAGATTATCTGAAATTTTTGAAATTTACATTCAACTGCCAAAATTCAGATTATCCGATTTTGGATATCTGAATTGTTGGATACAAATTTTTGGATATTTCAGATTCGGTTTCGGATCCGAATTTTTTAAACACCCCTAATTATGACCGAGTAACTGAAAAAGGACCATTGTTAATTGTGTTGATACAATGATAATAATTCACTATATTCAAGGAATGAATCAGTAATTTTCAACTAATTACAGTAATAATTATTGCAACTAATGTTGAAAAAAGCAGGGCAGAGGTAGGCTTATCGGAATGTAGTCACGGGACATCAACGTTTTTTCGGCCGTAGATAGACATGTATGCATAGGTTTTTCGACGGACGTGTTGGTTTAAAACTGAAGAACAGAGAAAATAAACTAATACGAAGGCAACTTGGATTGAACAAAGAGTCGTGTGATCACAGTCAGAACAAACTATTTGATGGCACTATCAAAAGTTTGAATAGATTAAACTTTGTTCTTCGGGAATCAGATTTGCAGAATATTGTTTTTGTGAGAATACGTTGTACCTGAAAAAAGCTCGATCAAATCAGTTTCATTGCCTAAAATAAGCGACGGTTTATTGGGGTGGTTATCTCCAAAATTCAAATCCATTATTTCATGGAAATAAATTATATCGACATCTAATTAAAGATTAGATTCTATCAATTTTAATTGATACCAATCACCGTAACATATACAGTGATACAAAGGATTGAATTTTTATTGGATCAATGCACTTAGCCCATACAAACACTTAATGGAAAGCCATGTTAGACAATAATGAACATGAAATAGAGATCGTCCCAAGTTTTATTTCACTTAACTACTGATGGGCCCAAGTATACAATTAACCAGCCCAATATTAATTATCCTACACCGAACTCGACTAATAAGATTCGACTTGATCCACAAAGTAATTCAATATCACTGTCACATTGATAACACTAAAATTACCAACAGAACATTGCTGAATTTTGATTAATATTAAAAAAATCAAAATTGACTTGCAAATCAGAGATGGCTGATTAAAGAAGTTAGTTTTTTTTTCTTACTTTTGTTGTTATGGATCGAATATAAATTGTTGCTTAACTACTTTTTTTTATTTTGTTCTTTAGTTTTCAATTACTTCTTTCCGATTTATAACAAAAGATATCATTATTCTTGGAATTAGAATATAATAGATTATTTGTTATTTTTTTTTGATTTGTTGAGTTTTGAATTTTAGGTGTTACTATTATGAAGAGATCTTTATAAAGAGAACCACCATCAAATGTTCTGTTGGATTATAATCTTCAAGTAGTAAATCAATGAAAATAGATTTAGAAGATCTTTTAGGGATTCGTCAAAAAGAAAACCAATTTCATCCTATCACCCAAATAAAAAAGATGAAGTTAGACGAGCCTATCAGCTTAGAGGTGCATATCGACCGACGGGGCATGATTTTCCACAAACAAATATGAGTTGTAAATTAAGGCGTTTTAATCCGGAATGGTTTAAAGGAGAATATGGGAATGGGTTAAAATATAGTGTAAAAAAGATCAAGTGTATTGCTTGTATTGTTATTTATTTAAGGAAAGTGGACAAAAGGATTCATTTGTAGGTGAAGGTTCGATCAATGGAATAATATCAAAAGACTTATGGCTGCTATCGGTGATAACAATAGGTTTTCTACCAGAGCACGTAAGAAAGGTGAAGACTTACTTAAACAAGCTCAATCTATACATGTGGCCTTTGAAAAAAAAAACCAGTAAGCACAAAAAAGAATATAGAATCCGACTAAATACTTCGATTAGACTTGCTAAAGCATTGTTGAATGGTGGATTATGAATGATTCTTGCATTTTGTTACATTGAAAAAGAGTGTTTCCAACAAGTTTGGCCAAAGATTTAATGCAACGT
Organism: Scalesia atractyloides; assembly: GCA_947069175.1. Lineage (NCBI taxonomy): Eukaryota > Viridiplantae > Streptophyta > Magnoliopsida > Asterales > Asteraceae > Scalesia > Scalesia atractyloides. The sequence goes on along the minus strand of CAMTDV010000023.1, from coordinate 10,245,094 downwards.
TTCTAAAAGATGAAAGCTCGTAGGAACACATATAAATATTTTTTTTATTCGTAAAGATCATCAAATTTATATTATGCGTTTTTTTAATGGCGAAGTGGTTTTTATTAGTGATTCGTAATTTATTATGTTATAAACCTTATCCGACCAGAATTTTTTATGTCCGTTTCTATGAATTGAATTGAAACACAAAAAAACAGTGACATTGTTGGAAAAAATCATGGATCTGCCACTGAAAAGAACTTAACATAAGAAGTTCTGTATTAAGGCATAATAGCAACATTACTAGGTAAGCGCTAGAGGAAGAAATTAAAAAAAAAAGAGGAAGTGAGCATTACACTATAGAAGACCAAGCATGGAGGTCACATTAAGGAAAAGATTGACCTAGTTGCAATGTAACACCCAACACGATTAGGATAGATGTTTAACTATTTTGGAAAGATCTCAGAAACTTAATTTTTAATATTTTACAAAATTTTCGGATTTGTTGCTATTTCTTTTGAAATCGCCCCTTTGCTAGTTTGACATATGAACTTGGTATAGCACAAGCAACTATATTAGGATGTTTAATGGGGTATCATTAATTACTTAACTTTCCTGTCCATGACCAGTCGAAGAGCCTTTTTAGTATATTTCTAGTTTTGCAACAATCAATTAACCAGTTAAATCAGCTTTTTGAGACATCTCTTTACTATAAATGAAAATAACGTTGTTATAACTATTATTAGATTGTTGAAAAATTTGCATTCGAAGTTTTAGTTCTGAGCGCAGTTGAGAAAACAGGCATGCTATGCCTTGCTTGATATATAATTATCCATTTCTTTCAGAAAGAAAGCGGTATCATCTTCATCCATAAGTGCGGTAACAGTTTATTTTCACTTTCTCAAATTCCTCTAAAGCTTTGAGAGCAGATTTCCCTTATATTCTCAATTAGTGGCTCTTCATATTGTAGATCACATTTCGATGCACCTTTTTCCTAGAATAATAATATCCATACATTATGATAGTGGCTGATGATAATCTGATGGTATATGATTTGTTAACTAATGGTAAGGTAAATACATTCGAGTATTTCTATATCGTATATATATTATTTTTCTACGTACGCGTTGTAAGCTAATAAACTTGAGTTGGGCATTTTTTTTATCTTCACCGTTGTAAAAATATATATGTTTTATGATATTTTGTCTTTTTTACAGTGCGATCAATTATAAGGGGTCGAAAAGCTTCATGTGTAAAATATTACCGTTAGATATGATAAAAAATATTTAAATAAATTCAGCGTTTAATTTGTTGTAGTGATTCTTTCTTTCATCACCATCATCAATAGGTTAAATGCAGATTCGACTGTCTTAATTGCCAATGGTAACCAATAAGGATAAAATAAATTCCCGGATCCGTATTCTTTGCAGATTGTACTACACGCTTATTATAAATATCCATTTATTAAATTATTAACACAAAACCAAATAGTCGTATCGGTTATTGAGGCTACATATCTTCTTAGGGAATATGAACGTTTGGAACACTAAAAGAGGTGAAAACATAATTTATGTCTCGCTGCTTCCACTTAGTGATAGATCAAACAAGTGGTAGAACGGAAGCAACATGCAACAACCAAGTGGGTTGAAGTTTCATTGAAGAACAAATATGTATTAGTTATTAAAAGTATCTACTATTACCTACACACTTATTGATAAGTCCTCATGGCTTTTGCGAGTCGCAACTACCATTAGCAGCAAGCAAATTGCACGTTAGGAAGCTGCAAAATTTATATCAATGTGTTTAGCAACATATTTAAGCAAGTCACAAATTAGCAACATGGTTAGGGACTTAGGGTCGTTTAAGCAAGACACAAATTTAGCAAAGACATTCAGTTTGTCACAAATTGAACGTTAAGACAATATAATTTAGAGTCACAAAGCTAGCTTAATGATTATGAATGCCATAATTAGCGATGCATTTAATTAACAGTGCAATTTGCTACATTAGTTCACCAAGAAAACGTAAATAAATTTATCCCTTATCCAATAGATGGATGGTTCATATCATTTAAGATGCTTGTATCCCATATTTAAGGGTAAATTATTTTTTGTTAAAAAAAATAAAAAAATGATTTATAAAGCCTACAACCCTATATTAATTTCACATTACAAATCCTACCGTTTTGGCGGATCAAAGGATAAATGAAAACTTCAAATCTTTTACAAATGAAATTAAATTCCAAGCACCAGGGCGGATATAGCTAGTTATGAGGGTTGTAGCCCATTGGAAAGAAACAAAGCTATTTTTGGAGTAGACTGAAGTTCTAAACTTGTGCAATGAGTAATTTATAGGATTTGTGCAGTGAGTATGTGTTCTTAGCCCAAAATGAGGGATAGCCCGAGCTAAGTTAGGGCAGTAAACGAGCCGAGTCGAGCCGAGCTCGACCTAGCTTAAGCTAGGCTCGAGCTCGAATTTCAAATCGAGCTGAGATTTGAGGCTCAAGTTCGACTCGATTAATATTCGATCTTGCTCGGCTCGATCTAACAAATAACTGCAAAATTTACTACTTCGAAAGCCCAATATAATGACCCTGTTCATAGACTAAGGGGGAAAGGCATCCAAGGGTATTATCTTTACCCTGATCAATCAAGAGGGCCATGTCAATTTTTATACAAAGTAGTCTTTCACTACAAAACACTAGTGGCACCAGACCATGCACTACAAACCATGAACCTCACTATTTTACTCAACTTACCAATCTCACACACCATTCAAGAGATGGACCCACCCTTAAACCCCTTCTCTCCTTAAACCGTATAGCTTGATGTACTCGTGGAACCAACCCGCACAACCTACCCTAAAGGGGTGACGGTAGTGTTCTAGCAAGAATTGAAACCCTCAAGTCTTTACACGTGAGGTGCCCCACCCCCTATAGGACCAGAAACTGATACCCTTTCTTGTCATTTCTAGTTCTATTAACCATTCACCATCTTCAGCCTACGCAAGTTTTAATTTAAAAATCTCTAAAGTCATGTTACTCGTCAATAACACTTCTATTCCCCACATAAGAATTTTTGTAAATAATACACTCATGTCTTTGTCCCTTTTGCCTTTGATACTTTTGGCTCCCTAACGCCAGAAGCTATCCACTTCTTGACGAGGGTTCAACGGGTCATCTACAACAATTGTTCAACCCCAAGGGGGCAAGGGTTTGTATTTAGAAGGTTAGGGTTTGCAATTCAGAAAGAATTGGCGGCGCAGCTTGTTGCCCGGCTACCTTCTGTTTTGATGTAACTTGGCAAGTTTTCTGGCTTATATATGAATTATATTTCATTTAAAAAAATACACTTATCACTCGGTATCCTTACCTTTTCCAATTTCTTTTATTGTAATAAATACAATATTTAAATTAAATATCTCATAATTAAAATAAAAAAATAGTATGTAATTAACGGGAAGTTTAGGGTTTTAAAGGGGAAAAGTTGAACATACATGTCTTTATAGCCTAATGACATCTATCTCTAAAGTCATGTTACACGTCAATAACACTTCTATTCCCCGCATAAGAATTTTGTAAATAATACACTCATCACTTGGTATCCTTACCTTTTCCAAATTCTTTTATTGTAATAAGTACAATATTTAAATTAAATATGTCATAATTAAAAATAAAAAATAGTACGTATTTAAGTGGAAGTTTAGGGTTTTAAAGGGGAAAAGTTGAACAACGTGTCTTTATAGCCTAATGGCATCTTGAGGGTGGAATAAAACTTTGCGATCAATAGGTTCCGGGTTCGATTTCCACAAGAGGATTTTTTCCCATTTTTGTTGGGTTCCCTCCTAAATTGGAGTAAAAGAATTATGCCTAGTGGAGATGGATATGATTGGGTGGTTCCGCTGGTGACACGATTATACCCTAGTGGTCCGTCAGTGATCTAAATTTATTGTTCAGAAAAATAATAATATTTAAACAATCATCGCCGCTACATAGTTTGCATATTTCATAACTAGGTAGGTTAGAATCTTGTTTTTTAAACGTTTTGACTATATATATATAAGGGTGGGAGTTGGTTACAAAGTCTATTTTCCTACAAAGTGTAAAAAGTCATAAAGCACTCAAAACCCACAAATAACAAAGTGAAGATTACTAAAACACCGTGGGTTTTGTGTTGTGTTTTGGATGATAAGACTTTGATTATGGAATGACTAATATTAGTATGTTTTATGTTGATTATCATGTTGTATTTTATATTCAGAGTTCTACGATAGTGTGTTTGAAGTTTTTATGGACTGTTAGAGTTTGGATATTGTGTTTTAGTGATCTTCACTCTGTTATTTCTGGATTTTAAGTGTGTTTTATGGATGAAATTGTGGTGTTTTATGACTTTGTAGGAAAAATGGACTTTGTAGCCGAACCTTACCCTAATATATAAATAGTTATACTTTTACAAACCTACATATTGCACAAGTTGAATAAATGCATGTATTGAATATTGAATGAGTTGAATAAAATATAATGTAGGAACAATAATTTATTATATAGTATATGGGGTAGGGTTCTAGAGTGAACACTAGGTTGAGACTGAACTGTGTGAACTAATCTGAGCCATTGGAGTATATTATCTAGAGATTTTTTAAACAATGACAATTTTATAATTATAATATTGTAACTCCATTTAAATTACTTGATAGAAGGGTATTTGCGTCTTTTATAAATTGCATTTGTTAAACAATATAATCAAAATTCTTAAAATCTTGCTAGTTTCCGTATATACAAGATACACAGTTGTTAGTGTATACACATGTGTAAAGTCTCGCTAAACTATCAAGTTATACAAGATACACAACTGTTAGTTTATACACATATGTACTTGAATAATACACATGTGTATAAATCTGGTTTATACCGACCTGTGGGAACAAGATGTAATTATACACAAGTGTATAAGTCTTGTATATACTGACCTGTATACATATATGAAAAAAACATAATTTAATTAGGTTTAATATTTAATTTTAAAAAGAAGATAAGAGTTAATTTAAAAATAAACCCCTTTAATCTCTTATAATTAAAATAATAGAAAAATAATTAAAAATGAGAGAGATAGAGAGAGAGTTAAGCGATGAGAAAATTAAGAGAAATATCAATTTTACTCTTTTAGTCTAAAAAATATCAAAGGCCAAGATTAGTTCACTTTTAAGAAGTTGTTCACAAATGATCCTAATCCATAGTATAATATATATATATATAATATATATATATATATATAGTAAATATTTATAATTTATAATTCAAAATAAGTATCTATGATTAACTTTAGGAATAGTGGATGTTAATAATCACAACTATTCGGTATTAGCTGGCAACGGTTCTAACTTAAAAAAATTCTCAGTGATGGCCCCACCTTTTAACCTATTGTAAACTATTGGACATTTTCCAACTTAGATCTAACCCAGTTAGTTTTTTGGTGACGATGACGCCAACGTGACACAAATCTTTGTTATTTGATGAGGTGGCTGCTTATGTGGCACTCTCATCACCATATCATCTCCACCATCACCAGCCATCACCACCCCACCTCCACCACTTCCGTCACCTCAACTCCATCACCACCTACCTCCACCGCCGCCACCCACTTCCACCTCAACTCTACCACCACCACCACCACCACCATATACATATACACAAAGAGTTAGGGCACAGTCAAACAGTTTTGTGACTTAAACTGAAACAATATAAAAAAACCTAATCAAACAGAATAAAATATCAAACAATATCTGTAACATCCGTCGAAAAACGGGTTTTCAAAATCCGCTTCGTTTATCAGTCAAACATTCAGTTATAAAGTTCGTTGCGTATTTATGGTTCATATTAATTTTAAACAATACATAATTAATAAATATATTAGAATTTAAAAACTATAATTGATAATTAATAATAAATAATTAATAAAAAAAATAAATGGAGACGCCGGGTTTCGAACCCGGGTCACCCGGATGAACAAACACACAACACACCACTCCGCCACACGCGTTTCTTTGTAACAATACTGAATTAAATGATACTAAAGTAAACCCGAATTCAAACCAGAGAAATCACGGCACTCAGAGCTCGCAATCACCGGAAAATCCGGCAATCCGCGATTTTGGCCAAATCCGTTTCGACTAAACCGCTCTAGTTGATGTCGACATCGGTTATAACCGTTGTCGGCAATCAATTTCCGTCATAACCGACGGAAATCTTAACTCGCGGACCTTGACTCAATTTAGCCTGTTTTCACTATAAATACCCACTTGAACACTCTGAAAATCATTTCGCTCAGAACCACGATCGTTTCCGAAGCTTAATTCATCTCAAAACACGTCGCCGGAGATATTTTACAGTCGCCGGACTTTCACCGGAAAACCGAGACTTACTTCAAATCGGTAAAATTCTCGACTCTTTTGTTTGTAATCCATTATTCGACATGTATTAACTTCAATCCTTAACCAGAATCTGTCCCAGACTACGCCGCCGGGAAATCCCACACTCACCGGAATTTCACTGAAACATCGAAGTCTCACTGTCGATAGGTATAATCATCTAAAAACTCTTGATATCTCTTACTCAGTAACTTAATTTCATAACAAAAGAATCTAAACTGTCAAACACTTCACTCAGCCGAGAGTCACAAATCAGAGCCGACGACTCCTGCCGGAAATCTGAAGTAAACGCGCTGTTTTGGTACATTCTATTCTTTAATCTCGTTAACTATTTCATTCCAACCAACTATAAGTTTTGATAATCGAATTAAACAATACAGTCGGATCTCACTGATCTGAGTTCTTGTAAATGAAGAAGATGAAGTCGAGAATAGGTATTAGTATAATTAAAACCAGATATTCAAACGGGTTAGACACACAGTCCAGCGGTGGACTGTGTGCGCAAACAATACGCACGTCACGAGTTCGAATCGCACAACGTACCGACTTTCAGAATTAAAACCAACATTTTTAGAACTGAATCAGAACAATGCACAGAATGTATATAAGAGTAATAAATCCATAAGTTAAACAGATTAGACAAACAGCCCAACTGGTTGGGCTGTGCGCATTCGAACCGAAGGACCCGAGTTCGACTCCGGGTCCCTGCAACCGGTTCGGCCATATAAATCCTTTTTAATAAAAATCCAAATAAGTTTAAAAGTAATTAGTATATAATATAATTAAAACAGAGAATATTTCGGGTTAGACACGTAGCTCAGTTGGTAGAGCTGCGTGCACGCGTACGAGAGGTCCCGAGTTCGAACCTCACTCAGCGCATAATTAAACACAGTCCGACCGGTCAACGGTAAAAAAAGTCAAAATTTTATTTTCTTTTTATTTATTTATTTTATTTAAAAATCAATTAAAAACACTTAAAAATAATATTTTTAAAGTTAGAAAATGTCCTTAAACTCACAAAAATAAATCTAAAAATCCCATTAAGAGCACTAATTAAAAACATTAATTCCAAATAAAATTTATCTATTTACCGGATCGTCTCGTTATTATTTAGATTAGTTTTTCCCTCGTCGGCCGAGTCCTAATATTCGTGCGCATCATCATCATCAAGAAACGCACCCACTGTGAGTGAATCCTTACAAATTCCCCCTTTTATTCATGTTTTGGGGTGTATCATGTGTCGCTTTAATTATTTCATTCATTCAAACTCGTGCTATTACCATTATATGATCTAAACTTGAGATGTAAATATTATTTGTTGTGATGTGTGTTTACATTTTGTCAAGTTGCGTGCAAATCATTCATTAGGCCCATCAGTTCCTCGTTGGAGACGGGTTGAGCATCAGGTGCCTATTGTTCATCATTTGGTGTGTGCTTGTGCATTAATTGAGATTATGTGATTATGTTGTTTGTTGTGATACGTGTTTACATTCTTGTCAAGTTGTGTGCAAATCATGCATTAGGCCCATCAGTTCCTCGTGGGAGACGAGTTCATCAGGTGCCTCATTAGATCGGCTCCGTTTGATTGAGCCTTGATCTCATTGTTCATTATTTGGTGTGTGTGCTTGTGCATTTATTGATATTATGTGTTTTGTGATTAAATTTACATTTACGTTTATTCATATTTGGTTATGCACAATTTTATTCAAATAACCAACATAACTAATCCTTTCAAAAGTTTAAATAAGATTCACTCGCCAACTTTTTGTTGACCCAAAACCCTATTTTTACACATGATACAGTTGGACAGGTTGAAGCAAGGAACACGTAGGAAATTGCCTTAGAAGAAAAATAATGAAGTCTTGAAAAATGTATAGAACATGTTGTGCTTGTATGTTGATTGTAATGTTCTCCTTTAAAAAGAAATAATAAATATGAAACTTTTTAGTAAATGTCATGAGCTTTGATGAAAACTCAATCATGCCCCGACTACCATTTCCGCTGCGGGTCGGGGTGTGACAGATTGGTATCAGAGCTTTTGACTATAGGGATATAGGATAGGTTATTATACCCTTAGAGCCTATACTATAGTTGATTAGATTTTAATTGTTTAGATGTTTATTTGTTTCGTATTTATTACACACACAAATGCATGCAAACACTTCCACTATCATATTGTGTGATATTTACTGAGTTATACTTATTGTCAAACATAACATGCTTACATATACATTCATCACGCATATTTCCATGTTCACATATTCAAATCATCCTCATATTTCCTTTATTCAAGATTTTGTCGCAATTTTCGTTTTTCAATTTCATCAAAGTAAGTTCTACGACGGGCATGTAGTAACTGTAAGGGTACAAGTACCGGTAGTCGGAACGTCCTGTCTAGGTTGGCATTCGTATAAATCCAATATAATGGACCAGTTTGCCTACCTGGGGACTAACGATGGAGTACGAAGGACCTATTAGGCCAAAGCATGCCACACCAAACGTCGTTCGAACTAACCCTACTTTGAGGTGTCACCGTGTCCACACCTGGATGCACTCCGAATTTCATACGTTACATTCATATTTCTCGATTTTCTCCGGGTTTTAGTGTACGTTACCAGGCTAACACATGCGAACCATATGAAAGACCCGGTAATCATGGGGGCCCACATGATTACGAAGGTGAAGTATGGTGGCATGCAAGGCCCAAATTACGAGCAAAGCCCAAGACATCCTATGGATGTAGTAAATTTATTATTCTTCATTTGTTTTATGAATTTTCATTTCTAAATATGACACATGACCCCTAAAACGTCAAACTCGTACTCTCGATACGTATTCCTTGTAGATGTCTTCTAGTCTCTCTCGTAGAAAAATGAGATCAGGAAAATCCCGAGAGCGCATGGCTGCCCAAATCGCTCAACAAATGGCTGCCGTAATACCCAACATCGTAGTTCAAGTTCAACAAGCCCTTACCGCTAATCCCGTCAACCCAATCAATCAAAAAGATCAAAACGTTGTCAACTTTTCCCCAAATACCACTAAATGCACCTTCAAGCATTTCAAATCATGCGACCCTCCAAAATACGAAGGGACTGAAGGCTTCAAAAAAATTCAAGACCCTGTAATAAGTACCACACCTGCAACATTGGAAGCAGCAATGGAGTTAGCTACAGAACTCACCAAAAACCGCATACGGAATAAAGACTTCACGGAGGAGAAGAAGAAGGATAAAGCATCAACCGAAACCCCAAACTCCCCCCAAATCGAATCCTCTTCTCAACCCACTTCTAAGAGAAAACGAGATGGACAAATTTTCGCTGTCACCCAACACAATCAACCAGCTTCACAAGTTGTACCCCTCCAAGCTATCCCAATCACTCAAGTAGCACCTAACTCTACTTACCCAAACAAGAAACCTTACATTGGACCTCACCCTCAATGCAACATCTGTTTTTATCACCATCCATCTACCTTACCTTGTCGACTATGTGCGAATTGTGGACGCTATGGTCATTTGAGCAAGACTTGTCGTGCCCCTCAAAACCAAGCCTCACCCCCTACTCAAAACATGATCCAAACATATCAACAACCCCAATACCCCATGTTCCCATATGTTCGAGCTTGTTTTAATTGTGGCGACCCTACCACTTTAGAAACACGTGCCCTCGATTGGTTAACATCATAAAACGCCCAAGCTCAAGCAAACCCAGTTAACCAAGCAAATCAAGCAAACCCAGCTCCACCACCAGCAAGAGGAAGAGCTTACAACATTAACGCCAATCCTGTTGAAAATAATAACGGCCCAAACGAATCACCCAACTAGTTTTCCTCACCAAGAATCAAGACTCAACTCCAATCGTCTAGTTTTAATGTTTTCTTTATGTTAACTCAATCTTTCCGTATCCCAGTTGTAAATTGGGAATTTATGTATCCAAGAATTTTAATGCGAATTGATATTACAGTTTTGTTTTATACTCATTGATTTAACATTCATATCATCATACATCTCGACGTATCTCAATCTCATCATTTAAAGAAGTTGGGTTGTGTCTCACTTTTACATAGACTAACCCCTTCATCATAACAAACGAGAGAGGTACTGTCATCATTCAGTCATGTATCCTTTCAGAATTGAGACTCAAGCTTTGGTTGTTGTGTTTTTTTATGTTTTAGAGTCACATAAAACTGATCATAATTTACTGATAAAGCCAATGAAAATTTGACAAGAATATGGTGGATACGCCGCTGGTACTTCCTATATATAAGTATTCTTGCCAAAGGATCAAAAGCATTACCAGGAGGTTATGAGAAGTTCCGTGTAGGTTTAAAAATCGTCATGGTTGAAGTTTTTGTTTTATGATACATACCTTATCATTTCAAACGTATCAATTCCCTCAAAACTCTTATGCATAAAATCATGCTTAGTCAATCAACTCAGTTTATCCATGTTCCGCATTCTTATACTTTAGGCATCAAAAAGCGATTCCTGTAGCAGGGTATTCAACCCTTACTAGGAACGTTACCGCCTCAAATAAGATTTAAACTCTCACCCTCTTATAATTATGTAATTGTCAAAATTAAAACATCCCCCTTCAAGTCAAATATACCACTACTACTTAAATTTCGGGACGAAATTTCTAAAAGTAGGGGATACTGTAACATCCGTCGAAAAAAGGGTTTTCAAAATCCGCTTCGTTTATCAGTCAAACATTCAGTTATAAAGTTCGTTGCGTATTTATGGTTCATACTAATTTTAAACAATACATAATTAATAATTATATTAGAATTTAAAACTAAAATTGATAATTAATAATAAAAATGAATAAAAAAAATAAATGGAGACGCCGGGTTTCGAACCCGGGTCACCCGGATGAACAAACACACAACACACCACTCCGCCACACGCGTTTCTTTGTAACAATACTGAATTAAATGATACTTAAAGTAAACCCGAATTCAAACCAGAGAAATCACGCGCACTCAGAGCTCGCAATCACCGGAAAATCCGACAATCCGCGATTTTGGCCAAATCCGTTTCGACTAAACCGCTCCAATTGATGTTGACATCGGTTATAACCGTTGCCGGCAATCAATTTCCGTCATAACCGACGAAAATCCTAACTGCGGACCTTGACTCAATTTAGCCTGTTTTCACTATAAATACCCACTTGAACACTCTGAAAATCCTTTCGCTAAGAACCACGATCGTTTTCGAAGCTTAATTCATCTCAAAACACGTCGCCGGAGATATTTTACAGTCGCCGGACTTTCACCGAAAAACCAAGACTTACTTCAAATCGGTAAAATTCTCGACTCTTTTGTTTGTAATCCATTATTCGACATGTATTAACTTCAATCCTTCAACCAGAATCTGTCCCAGACTACGCCGCCGGGAAATCCCACACTCACCGGAATTTCATTGAAACATCGAAGTCTCACTGTCGATCGGTATAATCATCTAAAAACTCTTGATATCTCTTACTCAGTAACTTAATTTCATAACACAAGAATCTAAACTGTCAAACACTTCACTCAGCCGAGAGTCACAAATCAGAGCCGACGACTCCTGCCGGAAATCTGAAGTAAACGCGCTGTTTTGGTACATTCTATTCTTTAATCTCGTTAACTATTTCATTCCAACCAACTATAAGTTTTGATAATCGAATTAAACAAAACAGTCGGATCTCACTGATCTGAGTTCTTGTAAATGAAGAAGATGAAGTCGAGAATAGGTGTCACACCCTGACCCGCAGCGGAATAAGAGTCGGGGCATAATTGGGTTATCACCAAAGCTCATGATGTTTACTAAAATGTTTCATATTTATTAAATTCAAATTACAACTTAAATGTTCAAACCAAATTCATACAATACAAGGAAATGAAAACTAAATAAAACAATCCAAAGCCTAAACTGATTTATTCTTCTAGGCCGTCCTATGTGTTTCTTACTTCAACTGGATCACATGTATCATGTGTAAAAATAGGGAAATTTTGGGTCAACAAAAGTTGGCGAGTGAACCTTGTTTAAAAACATTGTTATTGATTTCATATTGAATTTAATATTGAAAAATTGTGCAATAATCATATGTGAGCAAACGTATATAAACAAACAATCACAAACCACCTTGAATGAGTATATGACATGAATGATAATGTATTGTGAGATCCAGGCTCGATCAAACGGAGCTGGCCTCGTATGTTGGCAACGTCACGTTCCGCTCATAGGTAATGGGGAACAGACGAGCCTATGATGATGCATGTGAGATCAAGGCTCAATCAAACGGAGCCGATCGAAATGAGGCACCTGTACTCAACCCGTCTCCCACGGGGAGCTGTTGGGCCTGATGAAATGTATGTACTGAAAATGATAACTTTAAACTAAACATAATCCACACAACAATTGATACATATTGGATACACATTTGATCATGGATATGATGGATGCACAAGTGTTTAAATATAATAAATAATTAAGCGACACATGATACACCCCAAAATGTGATTAAAACGGGGAATTGGTAGAGATTCACTCACATTGGGTACGTTCTTTTGATGATGTTGAATGCGCACGAGTTTTGGGATTTGATCGACGAGGAAAAACTAACCTAAAATAATAACAAAATGGTTCGGTAAATAAGTGGATTTTATTAACAATTTTAATAGGATTTTTAGATTTATTTTTGTGAGTTTAAGGTTATTTTCTAACTTTAAAAATATTATTTTTAAGTATTTTTAATTGATTTTTAAATTAAATAAATAAATAAAAAAAATAAAAAAAAATTGACTTTTTGTTGACCGTTGACCGGACCGTTGACCGGTTGGACTGTGGTTGAGTGTGCACTGAGTGAGGTTCGAACTCGGGACCTCTCGTACGCGTGCACGCAGCTCTACCAACTGAGCTACGTGTCTAACCCGAAATATTCTATGTTTTAATTATATATATATACTAATTAAATGTTAATTTATTTGGTTTATATTAAAAGGATTTAAACTGGTTGAACCGGTTGCAGGGACCCGGATCGAACTCGGGTCCTTCGGTTTGTAAGCGCACAGCCCAACCAGTTGGGCTGTGTGTTTTATCTGTTTAACTTACGGTTTATATTAATCTTATAAACATACTGGGACCTGTTCTGATTCAATTTAAAAAAATTTGGTTTTAATTCGGAAAGTCGGTGCGTTTGTAAGGTTTGAACTCGTGACGTGCGCTATGTGTTTGCACACAGTCCACCACTGGACTGTGTGTCTAACCCGGTTTAATACCTTGTTTTAATTAAACTTATACACAATGTCGACTTCGTCTTCTTCATTCAAAGACACAGACAAACGATATCCAACTGTTCTGGTTTAAATCGTTCGTCGATCATATAAGTGATTGAAATGTAATGAATAAATAGAGTTACGGAATTCGAATGTACTGAACAGAATGCTTTCCTCAGAATTCCGGCAATGGTCGTCGGCTCTGATTTGTGAATTCCGTCTGATTGAATCAATTAACAGTTTTGATCGATGAGTTTGAAATTGAGTTACTAAACAAGGATTATCAGAGGGTTTAGATGTTTGTACCGATTCACAGCGTGATTTCAGAAATTTCCAGAGATTTTCCGGCGAGTGCAGATTATCCGGCAACGTCGTCTGGACCAATTCTGGTTGAAGGATTGAAGTTAGTATAAGTCTAACAATGGATTGAAAACGAAAGAGTCGAGAAATTTACCGATTTGATGTAAATCTCGGTTTTCCGGCGAATGTCCGGCAATACAGAATATCTCCGGCGAGTGTAATTGCTTCGAGAAATTGTGCGATTTTGAGCGAAAAGATTACCAGAGACTTGGGTGTGTATTTATAGGGAAGAATCAGGATGAATTGAGTCCGAATTTGGTATTGATACATGGTCAAGGTTTTCTCCGGCGGTGATGACTGAGATCGCGGGATTAGACATCGGTTATAACCGATGTCGAAGTTAATATACGCGTTCAGTCAAAGGAAACGGTCGAAGTCTCGCGAAATCGTCGGGATTTCCGGCGACTGCGGATTGGGCGCGCTGATCACAGGGTTTGATTTAGAGTTTTATTATAAATGTTAATTGTTTCAACATATATCACAAACGAGTCAAGTGGCGGAGTGGTTAGGTGTTTGTTTGTTTCTTCCGGCTGACCCGGGTTCGAAACCTGGCAGCCTCTTTTATTTTTTTTCTTAACTTATTTTTACTTTTTAATAATTATAGTTTTTAAATTCTAAAATGTTTATTAATTATGTATTTTTAAATTAATATGATCATAAATACGCAACGAAATTTTATAACTGGTTATTCGATTAATATACGAAGCGGGTTTGGAAAACCCGTTTTTCGGCGAACGTTACAATAGGTATTAGTATAATTAAAACCAGATATTCAAACGGGTTAGACACCAGTCCAGCGGTGGACTGTGTGCGCAAACAATACGCACGTCACGAGTTCGAATCACACAACGTACCGACTTTCAGAATTAAAACCAACATTTTCAGAACTGAATCAGAACAATGCACAGAATGTTTATAAGAGTAATAAATCCATAAGTTAAACAGATTAGACACACAGCCCAACTGGTTGGGCTGTGCGCATTCGAACCGAAGACCCGAGTTCGACTCCGGGTCCCTGCAACCGGTTCGGCCATATAAATCCTTTTTAATAAAAAACCAAATAAGTTTAAAAGTAATTAGTATATAATATAATTAAAACAGAGAATATTTCGGGTTAGACACGTAGCTCAGTTGGTAGAGCTGCGTGCACGCGTACGAGAGGTCCCGAGTTCGAACCTCACTCAGCGCATAATTAAACACAGTCCACGATCCGGTCAACGGTCAAAAAAAGTCAAAATTTTATTTTCTTTTTATTTATTTATTTTATTTAAAAATCAATTAAAAACACTTAAAAATAATATTTTTAAAGTTAGAAAATGTCCTTAAACTCACAAAAATAAATCTAAAAATCCCATTAAGAGCACTAATTAAAAACATTAATTCCAAATAAAATTTATCTATTTACCGGATCGTCTCGTTATTATTTAGGTTAGTTTTTCCCTCATCGGCCGAGTCCTAATATTCGTGCGCATCATCATCATCAAGAAACGCACCCACTGTGAGTGAATCCTTACAAATTCCCCTTTTTATTCATGTTTTGGGGTGTATCATGTGTCGCTTTAATTATTTCATTTATTCAAACTCGTGCTATTACCATTATATGATCTAAACCCGAGTTGTAAATATTGTTTATTGTGATGTGTGTTTACATTTTGTCAAGTTGCGTGCAAATCATTCATTAGGCCCATCAGTTCCTCGTTAGAGACGGGTTGAGCATCAGGTGCCTCATTGTTCATCATTTAGTGTGTGCTTGTGCATTAATTGAGATTATGTGATTATGTTGTTTGTTGTGATACGTGTTTACATTCTTGTCAAGTTGTGTGCAAATCATGCATTAGGCCCATCAGTTCCTCGTGGGAGACGAGTTGAGCATCAGGTGCCTCATTTGATCAGCTCCGTTTGATTAAGCCTTGATCTCATTGTTCATCATTTGGTGTGTGTGCTTGTGCATTTATTGATATTATGTGTTTTGTGATTAAATTTACATTTACGTTTATTCATATTTGGTTATGCACAATTTTATTCAAATAACCAACATAACTAATCCTTTCAAAAGTTTAAATAAGATTCACTCGCCAACCTTTTGTTGACCCAAAACCCTATTTTTACACATGATACAGGTGGACAGGTTGAAGCAAGGAACACATAGGAAATTGCCTTAGAAGAAAAATAATGAAGTCTTGAAAAATATATAGAACATGTTGTGCTTGTATGTTGATTGTAATGTTCTCCTTTAAAAAGAAATAATAAATATGAAACTTTATAGTAAATGTAATGAGTTTTGATGAAAACTCAATCATGCCCCGACTACCATTTCCGCTGCGGGTCGGGGTGTGACAATATCAAACAATTCTTGTGTGTGTGTGAATGTATGTGTGTGTGAGTAACAGAATACACACATATGCATTTCATCAAACAATTATATGACTTGAAACTGAAACAATATCAAACAAACCTGATAGAACTCTCGCAAATCGGAAAATCAACTCGGTTGTTCTACTTAGCAATGGCTGAACTTTCTAGCGAACGTTTCGGTGAAGTTGCTGGAGGTCCACCAGAATCGAATTCGTTGAAAAAGTTACTGATACGAACTTCTACACTCGAGTGTACCCTAACTCTCCGTGTATATGTATATATATGTATATGAACACGTAGAGAGAGAGAGAGAGAGAGTGTGTGTGTGAGATTCGTATAATCTGTGTGTATAGATGGTGGCAGCTAGTGGTGGTAAGGGTGGGGGAGTTGAGGTGGAGGTGGGTGGTGGCGGCTGATGGTGGTAGTGGAGTTGAGGTGGTGGCGATGATGGAGGTGGGGTGGTGGTAGCTGATGGCGACTGGTGGTGGTGGAGTTAAGGTAGAGGTGAGATGGTGATGAGAGTGCCACATAAACAACCACCTTATCAACTAACAAATATTTCTGCCATGTCAGCGTCCACGTCATCAAAAAACTAACTGGGTTAGACATTAGTTAGAAAATGACAAATGGTTTAAAATAGGTTAAAATGTGGGACCTTAGTGAGAATTTTTAAAGTTGGGACCGTTGTCGGACAATGACAAATAGTTAGGATTATTAAAATCTATTATTTTTTAAATTTATTTATATTAAAAATCTATAAATAACCTTCTTATGTAACAAGAGAGAGATGTAGGAAAATAAAAATTTTAATGTCGTGAAATTGTAACATGTATCTCTTTAGAATTTTTATCATTTATATATCATAGGTATAAAAGTATAGATATAGCTTAGAAAGAAAACGGTTTGATAAAAGCATAACATTACATAAATTAAAGTGGTCGTAGGAGGTGAGATTGGGATTAAATTTATTCATATAATATGTAATCATTTTGTGGCTCATTTGTGAGGGTTGACAAAGGGTTGGAATGAGAGAAGATTTAAAAGGCTTTAAGCAGAGAAGACTAGAGTATGTGTGCTCGTATTTTAAAGAGCACAGTTCTCTATATTTATGGTAACATTGGGTGGGTGTGTCGTGTGGGTGTGTGGTATGGGTATGGGTTGGTTTGAAAATTTTGACAACTTCATAAATTATTATAACTAGTAAAATATAAGCACGCGTTGCACGCGAGTATCATTGTTATCAGTTTGGTTTATTATGGTGGCAATCAATCTTAGTATAAGAAATGAAAGATAAAACCCGAAAAGTAAAATCATGATATATCCAAAAATGTATCCATACATGTTTTAATAGATCAATTAGTCTACGTAAAATTGTCAAAATTTGTGATATACATCTAATTTGACTTGTTACAAACTTAACATATCACTAATAAAACACAATCTGAAAAAGCTAAAAAAATAGTAATATATATTAAGATGAAACCATATTCAAAATAATAATACAAACATGTACTATTATAGGACATTGTTTAAATAATAATATATTATATATTTGGTCATTCTCTGTTTTTATTAATACGTTGAAATGTAGAGAAAAAATAACATTTTTCAGCTGCATGCTCACAATTTTATAAAACATAATGTTTTACAAGTTATAAAAGAAAAACAAGATTTTGGCTAAATTAATTATATTATTATAAATAATAATAATAATAATAATAATATAATAATAATAATAACAACAACAACAAATTACAATAAAACAACACAACTTGCAACAAATGTTCTTTAAAACAACTTGCAACAAATGTTCTAGAAACACCATATTAAAACATATTACAATACTTTAATACTAAAACCTAAAGCAAATTATAAGTACATAAATGTTCTTTAAAAAACCGTAAATTATACAAATTCGTAAAAGAATTCCCATACCATACAAAACTTATATATATTTTTTCAAATTCTACAAAAAATAGATATTTATATATTTTGAACTCGAAGTAACTCTAAAATTCACGAATTTCAAATCGTAAAACTTTATACTATTTATATAAAAGAAAAACTAAGTGGCCGAACCCCCATCTCAGCCTCATCATCTGTTCACACAGGCTCAGCCATAAACGTTCATGGACATGGTCGTGAGATGCGGCCTCCAGTCCTTCAGTGTGTAACAATTTTGTTCGTAACCTCCTCCCGCTTTTAATATAAGTTCCGTTAAGTTTTCCATAAAAATTTTGGATAAAATAAATATCCTAATAAAGTTTTCATTAACGCTATTTTCTAGTAAGAAAAAAGTTATAAATTCTAAAGAATTTTTTTTAGAGAATATTCCATCCCATATTTATGAGGGAATAAAATGGTGTAAAAAACCAAAAACAGTATTTATATATGCACATGCTCCTCGTTGTCTCACATCGATAATATCATCCAAAAATGCTAGTAAGTTTTTTTTGATAGAGGTTTCACAACACATATTTTAGTTTCAACTAACCTTAAAAATGCTGGAGTACTTTAGGGTTTATTTGGGACAAATGTAAACAAGATGTGAATAAAACTCTTGATGTGAAATGTGTCCTGAATTTTTGTTTACCCATCAAGGGACACTACTTTTCGAAGAGACCCGCAAGGGGTGGCTCCTTCTTACTAGTGGAAAACTCAACAAGACGCTTCGAAGCTCTTAGACATCCACAACATAGTGCCTTGCACGACTAGAAAAGTAGGTTTCGGTAATGACTATTTACAAAACGAAGACATATGTCTAATTACTGAAGGATCAACACATATAGCAGTAAAAAAACTGAAAATAAAGATAAAAATAACCGTGGGTATCCAGGACCGACAAATTACACAACAACGAAGTAGATATAATTAACACTAATTCCAAATAATTAGTCTCCATACTAGACTAGTTAGACAACAGCACAATTATTAGTCGCCATTCTTAATGTTTGGGGGTTTCACAAGCGTGTCCTTAATGTCAGGTCCTGTTTTTAAGTTTTAGCAAAATTAAATTTTAGCAAGATTTCCCAAGGATTTGACATAGATTGGAAACTTATATTCAAGATAATCTTCATATCTTGTTATCTGGTGTAGAATAGATTCTAAACTTATATTCAAGATAGTCTCTCTAATGTGTTGTTTGGTGTAGTGCTAAATAAACAGGTGTCTTATATTGTCTGTATACATAACGAGCAAGATATGCTGAACTAAAAGAGAACGAAGCTGTATACAATTTGTGGAAGTTATGTCCTTTATTTTGATGCCAAGTCCTTGTTCCATTTCTTATTTTCCAAGAGAATTTGGAACCTTTATCTTGTTGAAAGAAGGAAAATCTTTTCATGACGTAGTATACAGCTCCATTGTTTCATTTTGATGCAAGCTAAAAATTAATGTTCTCTTTGCATGGAATCTGTCGGACTCAGTACTGGATTCTACTCAGATCTCACATATTCTTCATGCAACAGAAAGATATGTCATCAGCCCCAAACAACACTTAGCATAATTGCCTTAGAAATGATACTACTTTTTGTTTAGCAATTCATTTGTGCATCTTATCCTCAAAATGATTTCATTATTTTGGTTCCATATTCATTAACCCTTTTGCCCATACAAGCAATCAGTTTAGTTTGTTTTTCTGATTCACAAATTACCAGTATCTAGTGAGTTACTACATAATACAAGCGAGTATGGTAATGTACATAGGATCAAAGAATTTCGGTATTGATTAATTAGGATAAAGTATTATTAAAACCCAGACCGGACTCACTTTTTGTTAGTGATATTATTGTTATCAAGTCATTTAGTTTATTTGGGTTTACTTAATGACCATAGGAAAATCAGGAAAGCATTGTTATTAGTTAGGAGGTGTAGAGTAAACAGTTAACAAGACTATTTTCATTCTAGTGCATTCATACCTAGTGGGAGGTGGGGTCAAGACGGCGAAGCCCCTAGCGACTATGTGGTTCATGGGGCGCATCACCCTGGTGGGGTCCAAATGGCAGAGCCAGAGTGATGCCTTAGGTGGGGATGCGCTGACGGAAAGTTACATGAGAAGTAATATCAATGGTAACTGGTCACCAACTACGATTAGCAGTAAGTGTGAATTAGCAACAACTTGGGTGGTTAGCAATAGCAGTAACCGGGTGATTGTTGACATGCCAATTAATAATAGCAACTATATTACTATGAAAGGAGTTCCTGCTCTCGATTTCCTGCTAATGTAATCGAATAATTACCAACAATTTAAACAATAACTCACATACGTTTTCATGAAAAGTTGTAATATGTTACCAAAACTTTGTGATAATTCGTTCTTGTATTCTTCTTGAATTATCCGATTAAAGATTTAGAGAGTTCAATTAAAGTACTTCAATATGATAGCGATGATTCAATTATAGAGATTATCCAGGGTATTTCAAACTAAAAAACCTACACTTTTCATCTTAATGGAGCTCAATGCCAAATAGTAGTGTTGTTTGCATGCATGTCATTCTTGAAATCTGAGAGCATGTATCTTTGCATCGTATAGTATTAGATGTTATACAAAGGCAACTAGTTCAACGCTAAAGAACAACAAAAGATACAAACATACACATTTTGATTTCATATATTTGAACAAGAGGCTTCCATGCTTGATGGAAAATGATGACAATATGTAACAGGGAGGGGGGACGAAGCTTTATTTATCAGCATTCTGTGTAGCTGTTACTTTTATTGAATCTTCAGGTACTTCAACCTACTCCAGAGAATCCCATAGATAAGATATATTGTTAGATATCAGCTATTATAGAGATATACTACACTGGAAAATGCATTCAGAGTTGTTAAACACAAATAATATGCATTCCTCTCAGGTAGCATATAACAAACTTCTACATGAAATCAGTTTAACGTCTCTATACCTTTGCTAAAGCTGGTAGAATGATTTGGCACCACTGGTTTTATATTTCGGAAGAGGCACTTTGCCAGACTCTATTTGTGCTACATCTTCAATCAACAACCGGTACTGTCTTATAACTTCATTCACCGTCATCCCCGTGGCCTTTGCAATATTTTGCCACCGGTCAGGGGTGTCCTTGTCATAGATAGCCAGGGCATTCTCAAACAGCTTTTGTTGCCTAAGATTCAATGTAGAATCTGAAGCCATTTCTTGAATCAGAGATAATTCTTACAAAAGAAGAGGGATATATAATGGAACTGATGATTTCACAAGAGCCAGTGGCATCTCTATTTATAGGGAGTGGGAGAGATTAATAGTGTTAAGCTTCTTCTAAGAAAAAGTTTCATAGTGGACATGATCAAGAACTTTATGTTATTCCTTTAGTTTTAATTCTAAAATTGAGCAAATTGGAAGTCTGGTAAATGTTAAAGAAGGTGCTTACCCCTTAAATGGAAAATTACGAGGAAAAGACGTTGTAGATTGGGTAAACTTTGCACAAAAAACTTGGTCGTAAACCTATCTAGACATGAATATCTTATGCTTAAAAAGCTGTTCCCTTGTATGCCATAATCCACCACTAGCTATATTAGTACGTGTGTATATTTGTGCAATATTTCCCCCCATAAGTCATTGATCGACACTTGTAAGTGTAAATAATATATGATTCACATCTAAAACTTTTCTGTGGTGTTAGTCTAAAGTGCAACCTAGTGTAAATAGTGGACTTAATTTTTGAAGAATACAACTTTTAACATAAAGGCAAACTTGATCTATGACTATTACACATAACCTAAGGGTGCCAACCAGGCAACCATTCTAATAAAAGTGTCAATTTACTCTATATGAACATCAGTTTTATCTAAAGCATAGGACAGAAGTTTAATCAAATTAATTTTAATCTAGAATTAATTAAACTTCTTAAGAGAAATCAACAGTGTTAAGGATTTAAACGAACTAAAAATAGGGTATTCTTGGTTTAAATGAATTTAAGGTTTAGTCCTTAACTATTTTTTAAAAGTACATATATTATTTCCAAATCTCTAATCATATATATTTATTTATACTATCTTAAAAGTACATATATTATTTCCAAATCTCTATTCATATATATTTATTTATACTATCTTAAAGGAGAAAAAAGTCGGTGAGGTTTTCATCCACCGACCCCTACCACTCTTACTCTTTGTATTACTAACACCTCTTTCATCAACTTTTATAATTTGCTTATTTAACCTTTAATTTTTACGATTTGCATTTTTCACTTACTTAGTTATAATTGTTATATTTGCGTGACGTTTTAAGAATTGTGTTTGGGCTTTTTATAACTTTTATATGCATTCGGTTTAAGAATTGTGTTTGCGTTTTTTAATTTTTTATTCGTTTGGTTTAAGAATTTTGTTTGCACTTTTATAAACTTTTATACGCATTTGGTTTTAGCTAAATTTATGTTGCCGTTTTGCCTAAACCCTCATACAACTTGGCGTTTTTTCTATACCTTTATAAACACTTTGCAACATTACGAATTATTAAAAGATTTCATTTTTGGCACATCCTGCCATTTGCGCCTTTAAGCTTTTACACGTTTTTCATTAACTTGGTTATATTTGTGTGACGGTTTTTTTTTTAAATTTTGGTTACGTGTGTGTTTTTTTATGAATTGTGTCTGCGGCTTTTAACTACCCCCATACATGCTTAATCCCCATTGCGTTTTAACCTTGGTGTTTTTCCTATACTACGAACTATTTAAAACTTCTTTCCTTCCTTTGGGCGCATTGCGTTTTATGCAAATTTCCTTTAACTTGGCCATGCTACCGTTCTAACGTTTCGAAAGCATTGTGTTTTTTGGCCGGTCTTCTTTTGGGTGCATTGTGTTTTACACATATTTCGAATCAACCGTTCGAAGTATGAGATGTATCTGTGTCTCAACGCGCGTGGGTAATGTTACTAGTTTTTCTTAAACATCCATCTTTATTCATAATTTTAATAGACTAATTATAACACACACATCTACACCACGCTTTTATTTCAGGAAGGATATTATTTTGAGATTTACTAGAACTACATAATTCATTTGTACATAAAAGATGTATAAAAGATGTGAGAGATAAATTATAGAGATTACATAGTCATCTTGTGTATTACATTTAAATAACATGTATAAGTATCATTATTTGATTCTCAACACATTATTAGCTTTGAAAAAAACATCTCTATATGTATTTTCAATCTACATATTAATTTCTAGTATAAGTGTATAACAAGTTTATATACATTATAAAATAGTCTTACAAATTTATCATCTCTTTTTTTTCGTAGACGCCTCGTTAACTATATCGTCACGGAACTGAATTAACCGAAATTAACCAATGGCTATGGTTAAGATTCTTTGATTAACAAATAAATCGGCTATGGTTATGGTTAAGGGTCTCACATAACCAAACAGTATCGATACCTTGGTCTTAATGTGTATAGTTATTCACAACTTTGGTTTTAATGTGTTTGGTCATTAGACATTGAAGATATATACATACACATCAATTATATACGCTGAATGTTAGTAACTACATTGAAGATTACATCGAAGATAGTAACTACTTGATCGAAACTGAATACATACCTCATTAAAATCATGAACAAACTGTTTGTAACCTTGTATCATTTTTTTGGTTATATATTTATGTTAGTAATCTACACAAATCAGTAATATTTTGATGATATAAATATAATTTGCAACATACCACATCGCGCTTGATATAGAAATGTTTTTAGTAAGAACTTTCCTATAAATGGCTACCCCGTAGCGCTTGTTGCATGTAACAATATATATTGAAACAAAAGAATTGTTTAAAAAACTGTATATGGATTAGTTAACTCACTCATAACCAATGTTGGGCGATTTTTGGAAATGGGATTTGGTATATGGATTGGTTAACTCACTCGTAACCAATGTTGGGCGATTTGGTGTGGAGGCCTGATTAAAGGGGGGGCGGGGGGTACCCTAGCATTGGGCGGCCATACGTCTTTTATTTGACAATAAATTAGGTTTTAATTAAGCAAATCCTAATTATCTCTATGCGGGTTTGGGCCTAACTCAGAGTTTAAGTTTCTTGTAGCACCCAGATAATAAAAGAAACCTTAGTTGTTGGGCGTATGTCGACCGACCAGATCACTTTAAATCTTTGTGTTCATTTATTGCTTTCACAAGTGTGTGTTCGGTTTCATGTGTGTTCAATCCTAACAACCGAAACAAATCCACATTTAAAAACCGATTAATTGAAATCGACCGGTTTTAGAAATTTTGTAACCCAGAGTTTTGGTTACTAAAAACCAAACCATGCACACTCCTATCACAAACCATAAAACAAACTCTCTATTCCTCCCCCTCATTAACAACATTCAGTTTAGCTGTTCATGTACAAAAACTTCTCCACACTTTCTCTCATACACCTCGTGGCTTCTCTCCTTCACTTCACATTCTTCGTATTCCAAAAACATCTGAGAAGCTATTCACCCATCTGCCCTCACGATCTATTCTTCGAAGAGTATGATGGCAACCATCATCTTCTCATCATTCTACCGTCACCATCACAATTTCCTTTGTTGAGTGATCACCCCACCTTCCTTCCTTCTCTAAAATCCAATTAAAAACCATATATTGGAAGCTAAATTGTGTTTACCTATTATATTGCAACCTAATTAACCCTCATCCATAATGTTTGCTTCACTTTTTGTATTACAAACTCATGCATTACATCAAAAAGAGTTTTATGTGTGTGCTCGTTTCCAAACCATACCAAATTAAATTCAAAAAGAAATTGTTGTGTCTAACTGTCATATTTGAAACCTACCCCTTCTAAAAATCATAGTTATGTATGCTTGTGTTTAAAACGTACTTAATTTTTAAAAGTTACTTACACGTCACGTCCTTTACACTAATGGGCTTCACTTTTTATGGTTAAGTTTGATCATGTGTACCCCACACGAGGAAAAATTAGTCTTTTTTACCCTTTTAATACAAAAACTAAAAACCAAAAAACAATAAATATAACACCACTTTTCTTTCTCTCTCGCCGCTCCTCCTTTATCTCTACCTGTTATCCACCACTACCAACTAACTACCACAATTTGCAACCACCCTCCACCACTGTCGTCGTACTCAACCATCACCACATCTATCATTGCGACACCATCGTTCCCACCAAAAATGAGCATCACTATCACTGATTGCACCATCGTTCTCCACATACTCCACCATTGTCATCATCTTCGACCAGAAGGTTTAGTTCTACTCATAAGTGATCCTAAATCTAGGTTCCAGTCGTTATCTATAAAAGCGTCATCTTTTATAGAAGAAGACAAGGAACTCATAGGTCTTATGGATATCAAATTTGAGCAAACCCTAGCCCCCAAATCATTGTTGTGTTCCAGTCTTGTGGCATGTTTTTTTTTGTTGGGGGGGGGGGGGGTGCAAAACGCAAATATAAAACCTAGACTATGGTGGTGTTAGAGTTGGGGATTTAAAGGCAACGTCGACAACGATGTTTAGGTTAGGCGATTGTGGTAGTTAGGTCAGATGGCAAGTGGTGTTGCGGTGGAGAGGTTGATGGTCGAAACTTGTGATGGTGGCTAGTGGGTGAAAAATTTGTTAAAAAACTTATCTGAGTATGTGTGTATGCATACATACATGCACGCATACATACATACATACATACACGCACGCACGCACGCACGCATACATACACACACACACACATACATACATACATACGTACGTACGTACATACATACGTACGTACGTACATACATACATGTGATGGATAATGAGAAAACTAATTTAAATGAGATAACTAAAAAACATACAAAAAATCATAAAAATCTTTGGTTAAGATTGGATGTTACTTAAAGCAACTTTTCGGACCAATAGACTCACCAAAAGTACACGTAATAGCTTTTTGTTTTTTTTTTTACTTTTCCTACTGACACACTAACATGTAACAGGTTTATATGTTACACTATTTTTTTGTCTATAAAAGATGTAACATGTTTTTTAATACACTACACATTGAAAACTCGTAAATTTAAGTTCGAAAATGTTACAATTCATAAAACTTGCAAAATTTACTATAGAAGAAAAAACAGTGTAACATGCGATGTTACATCTACGTAACGGGCGAAAGATGTGTAACATATCAACTTTCTCTCTTTTGACAAAGCTGTTAAATGTTAGAAATCTGAAAAATGTTGTAACACGTGGAAATATGTGGTCTATTCGTTGAGTTTCTTGAGTTTTTTTTTTGTGAACTCAAATGAGTTTTTCTTCTATAATTGCCTTATATATGTAGGATGAAGATCAAGAGAAAACCTTCATGAATTGTGATAATTTAAAGAACTCCTACTTTCTGTATGAGCTTTGCCCCATTTTTTAAACACACGTAGATTAAAATGTTACAAACATAGTTGTAAATAAAATCGAAGAGTCGTTTTCAGCATTTTTCTGCTGTTGTAAAAAGCTGCTAGCATGAATCAGTATTTACACCACTTGTAGCGTTTTTTTTACGAGTTGTGTAAATCAACAAAAACTATATTTTTTTAGAAAAGTTGATTTTTTAGGATTTTTAGTAAAAAACTTTTTAAATTAATCTTTTGTAAGGCTGAGTTATCTAAGTTCTCACAACTCGTATGAGTTTTCATTTATTCTAACCATTTATAATATATATTATATATATATATATATATATATTATATATATATATATATATATATATATATAATATATATATGTAGGGCTCGGTTCAAATGAGAACCACCACGAGTTATGAGAACCGTGAGAACTTTTTCATCCCGCGCGAGTTAGGTCAAAATTTTTTTTTTGCAAAAACGTAGATGAAAATATTATAAACACATTTGCAAAAAATGTAAAAAAAATTATGGAGTCGGTAGTTTTGATTGATGCAAGTTTTTTATGCGCTGGTATAAATTTTGTACGAAAATAAATATTTTTTACATCTATGTAAATGTGGGTATGTGGCATTTTTTAATTTTTTTTTCTAAACAAGTGATTTTTTATAAATTTTGAGAAATCTTTTGGATCGTGTAGTTCTCACAGTTCTCACAACTTAAGATCTTAAGATGATTCTCATTCTAACCCATCCCTATATATATATATATATATATTATAATTTATAAATTAAATTATATAAATTTTTAATATTAATAATATATAATATAGTAGGGTTAGTCTACAAGGGGCATTTTGCATACAAAGTGTGAGAATTCTATATAGACATTGTGTTTTAAATTTGAGACAAGATATTTTATTGTTCTTTTGAAATAGTTGAAATATACAAAAACACTAAACACAACAATTTAAAACATAATCATATGTATTTTAAGCATTAAATTTAAAACAAATTGTTAACTTTATTCACATTGTGTTTTAGATCCCATTACTAAAATACATTTTATTGTGTTTTGAGTTGTTGTGTTTGTTTTATATTATACCATACCAAAAAAAAATTCTAAAACACAATGACTACATAAATTTCTTACACTTTCTAGAAAATATGTCCTTTGTAGAGGAACATATATATTAAAATTTTAAATTATATTTTTATTTTATGCTTTTAAAATGTTTTATTTAAATGTGTAAAAAAATTAAACTATACTTATGTAACCATACTTAATTAACCATAAAAGTTTGACTCCCGCTAATGGAAAGAACGTGACTTATAAGGATTTTTAAACATAACATACATTTTTAGACATTTTTGAAGGTAAAAAACATCTGCTGAAAATTGATATAAACATAAAGGGTGAAAAATATAATTTATTCTTTTATATATAATAATAACAATTATATAAACACATATTGCGTAAACTAAATAAAAGTTATATAAATAGTAGATTCGTTTAAGCTTGTGAACAAGCTCTACCTCCCTAAGTTTAGCGAAGCTCACATCATTTACTAAAAGAACTTATTTTTAGACTCGAGCTCGCGATCATTTGATCTCAATTCAATCTTTTATCAAGCCGATTTCGAGTAACTCACGAACAACTTCTTCTAGTGTTAGGTTTCCTTTTTATGCAACATAATTCTTTTAGAACGACGAAACACATTTTCTATTTTTGTACCACTTAGAATTCATCTAATTATTCACAGGAAAACTCATCAGTTTTGTTGAGACAATTATTCACAGTGAGGTTTAAACTCTCCCTGTTTAATTGAGGAAAAATCATCAATTTTGTTGAGGCAAAGGCCTATTAGCAAATGCAACACAACATGAGAAGACTAGTTGTGACATCATGTATATAGTTACGCATATAGAATCATATATACCATTATAGTGATGCCAATATCAGAATCTCTCATCTTTGCAAAAAGCTAAGCTACTTGCAAAAAGTTATATAGAAGATAAAATTTAGTGGATCATGAGGTTTGGTATCTTAATTAATATCTTATTATGGAATATGTATGTTAGATTACCCCTCGTTTCTTATATCAAAGGCCAATGGGGATCTGTATAGCCTTCAATTTAGCTAAATGAAAGGCACGTAATTAATAATGGCAAGTGTAACGGGAATTTCACATAAGGATTTATAGAAAAATTGTCAAAAGTAAAGTTCATTAGTAAAACATATGAGATTGACTACGACTTTCATACATGTACAATATCACATACGTTTCCATTTCGACCAGGATTTATCTCGACTTGTTATTTAGAATAACCAATAATATCTCTAGGTCTCTTTGCCTATATGTAAGTTAAGCCGTTATAATAAGTTTTCCTGCTTGACAAAGGCTTTCTTCTCTTCAAACACTATGCTCTCGTTAATTGACAAAATAGAAAGAATTATTATTGTTATTATATATTATTATTATTATTATATAATAATTTTTGTACCCTTAGCTACAATAAAATGTTCTTTTCCATTTTTAAATTTCTTTTAGGCTCTGTTTTATTCTCTGTTATACTCCTATCGTTTAACGTACATATATTTAATTTGATACCTCAAGTTTAATAAAATTATTTTTTCTCGTACATTTTAGTTTAATTTCTTTTACACCCTCGTTTAGTTGGTTGATTAATATTTTTTCTTTTATTATCCAATTTACACTATAACAATTGAACTTTAATGAAGTTATCATTTTAAGTTTTTAACCAATTTTCTGTTACATGACTTTTTATGGGTTTCTTTTTTTAATATATCGACATTCCACAAGAGTTGTTCTTATCTACGTGTTTAGGTGAATTTTTGTAATGTTGTTTTTAAACCGATGGTTGTTTTAAACCTTTTAGTAAATTGTTTGGTTTTTTAAATTGCCTGGTGCTAACCACGAAATACACTATTGCGTCGCGTTTTTATATTACGTCTCCGTTGTACAGAGCTACCGTCGTTTTTTGTTTATATACGTTTAGTGTAAATTTTACTCGATAACTTGGCTTTCGTATACAACAACAATGTAACTTTTTCGTCAGTTTCAAATATACCGTCGCTATGTGGTTTTTTTATAGTCACAGTGACGATCTGCTTATATTTTTCTACGTTTTAAACCTGTAACGAAACACGAGTGATAACCCATGTTATATAATAAAACTGAACAAACATAAAATTTACAAAAAGATAATAAGTTTTATTTATGTAGAACATGATGTAATTTTTTTATTTCTTTTCAACGAGACTTACAACTTACTATTGTGTAGATCTTATTTTGTGGTTATGTTGGCTATGTAAGATAAAAATAAAGTGTGATGGGTCAGTTGAGAGATACAAGGCTAGACTTGTTGCAAAGGGGCACTCACAAAAGTATGGTATTGATTTTGAGGAAACTTTTGCCCCGGTGGAAAAGATGAAAATTCATACTATGATTGCAATTGCATCCATTCGTCAGTGGACGATTTTTCAAATGGATGTCAAGAAATTACGGACGATTTTTCAAATGGATGTCAAGAATGCATTTTTCAATGGTGACCTTCATGAGGAAGTTTATATGACCCCTCCTTCGGGTATTGCTCGCCAACCAGGTGAAGTTTGTCGGCTTCAGAAGGCCTTATATGGTCTCAAACAAGCCCCTCGTGCTTGGGTTAAGAAATTCTTCATGTTGATTACTTCACTTGGTTTGTCCCAAGTAATAACGACTCCTCATTGTTTGTTAGTTATACAAGTGCATGAAGGATTCTTTGATCCTTATATGTTGATGATATGGTTATTACTAGTGATGATCATGATGGTATTGAGTCATTGAGGCGTGATTTGGCTCAACGGTTTGCTATGAAGGATTTGGGATTGTTACGTTATTACTTGGGTATTGAGGTGGCTAGTCTAAGAAAGGTTATCTCCTTTCCTAGGCTAAATATATACTTGATTTGTTTCATTAGGCAACACTCTCTGACAATAGGATTACAGACACTCCTCTTGAAACCAATGCAGAATATTCTCTTAATGATGGTGTTCCGTTAACAGATCCGAGTCTATACAATACTATTGTGGGTAGTTTGATTTATCTTACAGTTACTCGCTGTCACATCCCAACCGATAGCGGAATCATCGGGGCAGACGTATTGTGATTGCTCGAGACATCATAACTTCTATTTTCGCGACAAGTATTTAAGATAACAAAATTTCATTTCATTAATCGAACAACAATTACATAGGGTTCAAATATCAAATACAACATGGAAAATAAAAATACAAATACAACAACTTTGCTAATACAAAATTTGATGAGTATCTAAGTCTTCCTACTTGATTTCATATATATCATCATCAACATCATCCTGCAATATATGTTAAAGTATAGTTCAACACGCAAGGCATTAGCGAGCATAAAATTTTAAATAGTAGAATAGTATAAACATTTTAAACAAATCCTTCATGCATAAATGTGCATTCTCGAGGCTAACATACATCAAACTAGCATATAATTATACAAGTCAACCCAAAGTTTTCGCTAACATAATCTAATCATAGCAATGAAAAGACCATATGTATATAACTTAACATGACCTTAAGTTTAAGGGCTGTGTGTTACTCCTATAGCGCTTTACATATTAATGAAGGCTTGATCAAAGTTAATGACTAAGTACAAGCATTTCAAGTATAATCATGTGTGAAAGTTGAAGGTTGGAGGATGGAACACCGAGTTATCATACATGAGGAAACGTAGGTGTGTGAGTATTCGAATGTTAACGGAGGATTCGAATTCGGAATTTAAAGTATGCGAAAGTAAGTATAAAAGAAAGTAATTATCTAGACTTTAAACACTCGTTTTTGACACTATAAGTCCCGTATAGGATGGATGTGATTTCATGGGTCGAGATACCCATTGGAATCATGACGAGAGGTTCAAGTCTTAGATAATATAACTTATTACCATGATAAGTAATCATGTTGATTATCATCAAGGATTACGGTTATGTATATATATCATGTATAGTTTATATAATAATTCTAAGCTAAGTCTATCAAGAATATTATAGATTGTCATATAAGTCAAGCATGGAGGTAGGAGGATAACTGTACTTTAACCTTATTTGTAAGATTCACCAATACGCAAATAATCACAAGGATTATTCGGATGGTCATAAATGAAAGGAAATACTTCACTAAAACTATGAATCAACCAAGTAAGCAAGCTGGTGTGTGCATCCTGAATAGGGCAACGTTTGGAGACGTGTCGGAGCCTTGTTACTCAAATGAAGGCTGGACAAGTTTTAGTGGTTTAAACATAGAAAACATCAAGAAAGGTGGTGGAATGAGATTAGGATAGCCAAGGATTTCAAGTATTCACACCTATACCAAAACACAAGTCTTGTCACAAGAATCATAACAAGCTCGGATGGTTTCATCACTTGTGGGTTGTGTAAACCCTTTTCAAAACAGAAAGTTTAGAGGTGTTTGCACCTCTTAAACTCATAAGAATCTATCACCAACAATCCTCATAACCTTAGATAGGTTCAAGAACATGAAGGGACAAGATTAAGTTAAGAAAAACATGATTTGTAAAAGTTTAACAAAAGTTCTTCCAAAACAGAAAGTTTGGACCTCAAAATGGTGACGGTCCACCTTGGTTTGCTATGGCAAACCTGTGGAAACACTCCTAGAGGTGTTCCAAGCTTTGTAGTGAAAGATTTGATGAAGAAAAGATGAAGAAAGTGAAGTATAGTGCTCACTTTGGCACTTAAAATAATCTGAGTTTTCTGATGTTGCAACTAATTTGAGAGTATTTTAAAGGTATAGAGGATTTTGGAAAGTGAAAATAAGGTGATGGAGGCTTGCTTTTATAATGGAGGATTAGGGTTTTATGATAAATAAGCTTGAATGTTGATTGGGGAAGAGAAGAGGTGAGGAAGAGTGGCCAATATGCAGAAAGGAAACAACTTTCTGTGGATTGAGGGACTTGGCGTTACGCGTGAGGTAAAGGGGGTGGGCGTCGCGTGATGCGGCGCCTCCTTATCCAGTTGAATTTGATGTTTCCTATTTTGGCCCCTAAACTTTGTAATTTTCATCATTTCATGCATTAGCTTATGTATTTAACATATTTTTAAGTACAAAAATGTGTATAAGTATAATTCGAGTATTGAGAACGTATGTATGAACGTTTGCACGCATAATAAGTATCAGTTTGCGTATAAATGATGGAATTGTAAGCATAACAAGCATGTATAAAGTATGAATTTCATTACGATCAAAGTCTCGGATTACCAAGTTGGAATTAGAATGCGAATACAATACGAATACGAGTTTCCATAAATATAAATATGATTACACTTTCTAAATAAGGAAAGTATAAAAATTCGAAGCATTACACTCGCCCAGATATAGCTAACGGTGTACATGTGGTTAGTTAGTTTGTTACCGCCCCTAGTTCTGTTCACTAGGGCGCTGTACTTCGTATTCTGAGATATCTTTATGGCACTCAGTTTTAGAGCCTCTTGTTTCCCTCGACGTCCTCTCTCGAGTTGATAGCCTATAGTGATGCTGATTAGGATGGTGATCGTAATGATCATAAATCCACCACCGGTTTCTGTGTTTATTCTTGGAGATTCATTAATCTCATGGAAAAGTAAGAAAGAAGTTGTTTCTAGATCTTCCACTGAGGCTATGCATCGTGCTATGACTGTGGCTACATGTGAGATTGTATGGTTACGTTGGCTTCTTGTAGATATGGGAGTCACCATTTCTCAACCTACTCTCTACAATGAGCTAACAAAAGTGCTATGCAAATTGCATAAAAATTCTATTTTCCATGACCGGACAAAACATATTGAGATTGATTGTCACTTCATTGTCATCATCTATAGCTTGGGACCATCTTGTTTCCATTTCTTCCATCGCCCTTGTAGATTGCTGATATTTTTATGAATGCTTAGTTGGTGCCTCGTTTTTATTTCTTGTGTGACAAACTCTCAATGCTTATTGTTGTTTTATTGTGAGTTTGAGGGGAGATGTTAGCCTAGTAACTATGGGCCTTCTATCGGGCTTCTCTATGTTTAGTTAGGGTTTATGTTTTGGCTAGATATACCTTGCATGTATTCTTTGTATTGTATTTTTCATTATAATAAAACTCTAGCTATATTTCCTCTATACATGTATATCAATTAACAAAATTAAAGTAGAAACAAAGGCCCAGTACTAACTAAAAGATTTGGCCACAAGATTATAAGTTTAGCAAATGAACATATTAATTTATCAACTTTGTGATAAACCCCGCTGTCAATTTGACGATTTGCATTACCCCAAACTTTATATGAAATCAATCACTCTCTCAGTCACCTCGTCAAAAACACTTGGTTTTCACACATCCCAGCTACCAAAACCCCTTCACAAGTGATTCTTTTAAACCTCCGGCGAAACACCGCCCGTAGGGCCATGATCAACGACACGAAGACACCAGGAGTAATACATGTAAGAGAGTGAGGGCGTTGTGAAGGAGGAGTGGTGAGTCCTATAAAACCAACCAATCATGTTCATTCTTCTTTATGTATTTCATTTACATATTATTTTAGTAAATTGTTAGTAAAATTTATGAAACTATTACAAAGGTGAAAAATATAAGTAAACACTTATATCCACATGTTACTAATGAAATGTTATTTTATTACGTGACACTAAAACTGAATGAAACCAATACTATAACGTGAAACAATACCTAGAAACAAATGCATGACTACCTTTAATTAATTCGAACCTTAACCATATACTTTTTTAAATTAAGTTCGAAATTGATCCTATAAATTAAATTTATCAATTTTAGTCTCGTTTATACCATTAACCCATGAATACAATTAACTTGTTCGTAAGATTTGCCGCCTGGAGCATGCGACGTTAACACCACGACGAAGATTCATAGTCATATGTGGATATTCTTGGAGAATATTATTTAACAAATTATTAAAAATTTAATAGATCAAGTAATATTCTGATGTCAAGGTCGGACAATTTTTTCTTATTACTCTTTTTTGTTTATGTGCATTTTGTCTTGTACATGTGAGTTATCAATGAAACCGTTTAATCTTGAAACTGGATATATAGTTACCGTTTGGCTCTTTACTTTTGCCTAATTGTTTTTTGAACCCTTGAAAAAATGTTTTATCAAGTGTAATCAAATATATTGTTTTAGAATATTGAAACTAATGTGGCGGTTATAACCATGTAAAACTATCATCTACTCACTTGAAAAGATAACTTAAGTACAAATATTTAGCAACGTACTCTTTTAAATTGCATGGAATAAATATGTGATGTGCAAAAAATATGCACTATATATTTGTATTGAAATATATGAGTTAGAGAGGTCGAATAACAAGTCACATTGGTAATTTGACCATCATGAACTTTTTTTTCACTGCTTAATAAAAGTAACATCAAATAAAAAAATAATAATACTAGTATTGAACACATAGTACAATTATAACAGCAACTATGGATCGATGTAATTATTTAAACATTAAATATACTAGTATAGTCGTTGGTAACTAAGTTACATTATGAGGGCCTATACTTTAAATCCTTTAAATTATTTCTTATTTGGTAATACTTTTATAAGAATCTTATACAACTAAGTAACATGTTAATTTTTGTAGCAAACACAGTCCCGATATAACAAATTTCACTTTGTGGACTAGCTAGTGACAAACAACCTTGTTTTTACTTTTACATATTTTATATAAGACTTCTTCCTTGTGTATTTTGATGATCGTCAATGAAAATTTATAATTCACCATATAAATCGGTTTTATTTTCTTAATTTTTTTTCATAAATTAACACTTTGATATTGTGAATGTTTCTATAACCATATTATAAGATTCTAGCATAATATTAGGGTGGTTGAGAAATTATAATAAACCTCTAGGAGTTCAAATGAAATTAGAGCATAGTAAGAGGTCCTAAAGTAGAAAATTACTCTTTCAGTTTCTATATAAAAGCTGCCAAAAACAAACACTTACATGCACTATAACTAACAAGAAAAACTATGAGCTTCGAGAATTATGACCCTTGTTTCCCTGACCAGCCGGTAGTTGATCAATACCTCCCGGTGTGGGCTAACCTTCCTTCCTTCAGGTCCAAGCCGGCTTTCATCTGGGCTAAAGACAGTTTGTCTGGTTCGCTAAAATGCTCAAGTCTCACCTACGAGGGGCTAAACAACTCGGTTCACTTCATTTCATCCCAACTTTCACAATCATTTCAGAGGGGTGGCACACTCATCATTTTGTGCTCCCCTGAGCTCGAGCTCATTGAGATTCTATTTGGATGTCAACGAGCTGGACTCATGGGAGTACCCATCATCCCTCCTAACCCAACTTTTTCAAACGACGATCACCACCATCTTATTCGTGTTTTGTCTCAAACACGACCAAAAGCGGCTATTGCAGATCGTAGTTATGTTGAAAAGGTACAAAAATATATCAAACTTTCTTGTCCTGAAAACCCCCTGCATAATATGTTGCGCAATCTCACGTGGATACCTATGGAAAATCTTATAGAGATGAATGTAAACTCAAACACAGGCGTACATTCATCGTATCAAGGTTGCAAGCCAGACGAAGTTTTACTTGATCCAGTACACCTCTGGTGCAACCGGGATACCAAAGCCAGTCTTGGTGACGGCAGGAGCAGCCGCTCACAACGTCAGACTGGCTAGAAAATCCTATGATCTTCACCCCAATAGCGTCATCACATCATGGCTACCCCAATACCACGATTGCGGGCTTATGTTTCTCTTATTGACTATTGTTTCTGGTGCGACATGTGTGTTAACCTCGCCAAACGCTTTCATCAACCGGCCTAGGATTTGGCTCGAGTTGATAACCAAATTCAAGGCAACGTGCACTCCGGTACCCTCCTTCACACTCCCATTGGTCATCAAAAGGGGACAAGTTTTTGACAAAACACACATGTCTATAAATTTAACCACCATGAAAAACCTAATAATCATCAACGAACCAATATACCATGAATCCGTTAAACAGTTTGTCCAAGTGCTCGGTCCATTAGGTTTAAATCCTTCATCGATTTCGCCCTCTTACGGGCTAGCTGAGAATTGTACTTTTGTCTCCACAGCATGGAGATCAAAACCACAAGATAGCAATTTCCCAATCCACAATAAGCTATTACCAAGTGCCCGGCTGAATTATGATGATATACATGATGAAGAAGAACAAATTAACATTGTAATCGTTAACGAAGACACAAATGAGCTTGTGGAAGACGGATTCGAGGGTGAGATATGGATTGCTTCTTCTCCAAGCAACGCCTCAGGCTACTTGAGCCACCCTTCTTTAACTCAAGAAATCTTTCATAGCAGATTAAGAGGAAGATTCAGCCACGAACGATTCATTCGAACTGGAGATCGAGGGATTATCAAAGGCGTGGAAAGATTCCTCTTTGTAACCGGTCGATGCTCAGACGTTTTTAAACATGAAAACGGGGTTGAAACACATGCTCATTATCTCGAAACAGCAGCATACGAATCGTGTACAAGGTTTCTACGAGGAGGGTGCATTGCAGCATTTCAGATTGATGGGAGTATGACAGCAATTGTTGCAGAGATGCAGAAGTGTGTTGAGAAAGAAGATAATATGTTGAGGAGCATATGTGAAGGAGTAAGAGAGTTTGTGTTGAAGGAACAGGATATTCAGGTGGAAATGGTTGCCCTAGTGAAGAGCGGAAGTATTCCCAAAACGACGTCGGGGAAGATACAACGATGGCTTGCTAAAGATAGATTTTTGAGGGTAATATGGACGTAGTGAAGCAGATGAAGTTTGATAAAGAAGATGATAACACTTTCAAGAAGTCTATTGGGAATAATATGAAGATGAATCAAACTGAAAATAGAAAGACGATATTATACAGTAATTTATGAAAGCCTTTATGAATATACGAAAAGGTTATGGTGTATTTCTTGTACACCATTGAATCATCATGATCGATGTATTGTTAAAAATAGTAGTGTATATTATTATTTTGTTTTCGATGTTTGTAAATGAGATACTGCCGAAGATTATAGCAAAGAGATTGCTGTCAAAGAAGACAAATTTGAACAAGTATCGAGTTTTTAAAATAAATTAACATATGATAACTGGACACATTGGAATAAACAGAAGATCGATATATACAGGAGCAGCAAGAAGAAGACATGTCATTCAACTCGATCGACATGAAAGATGACATACAACTCGATCAGCTTGAAAGATATTCGGAAACCTTTGGTTTTGTACAATGTGTTTGATAATGTTTCTCTTTGGAACATCAATGTCAATGATAAATTTTGAGAAATTAACCTGTGCGATGTTTTAAGGATAATATAATAAATTTGTTACCACTACAGGAAACTTAAAAACTTTAACATAGGTTCGTTTATAAACCTGGTTATCTAATTATGCTCTGTAATTATCGTAAGCAAAGAAAGTACTTTATATGAAAAATATAGAATTTTAAACTGGAATACAATTTACTTTCAATGAAAGAAATTCAAAGAAATAAAATTAAAAGGAAAAGACGATTACAGACTAATGCTTTTAAAATAACTGAACGTCGTTTGATGAACGCTAAAATCCGATCTCTTTAAAAAATTGAGGTGCCTTGATGAGCTCCAAAATGACAAATTCTTATGAGCCGAATGCAATCAATTTAAATTACTTATTAATGTTTTTATGGAATACTAACCGACTTTGCATATGACGCTAAAATAACATTCTAAGTTTTGCATAATCTTTTAGCATGGGCACTTAAATAGACTACATATCCTTGCACACTGAAAATTTTATAAAGATTCAAAAATAAAATTTATGGTATTAGAAACAAACACAGGATGATTAGTATAACTTATCTGGGTTGTATTCTGGCCAGACCACCAGAAGAAATCATATTATCAACTTTTAAAACTAGTTCTCATTATAAAACAAATGAGCATCAATGGCTATCACAGACAAATTACTTCTTTTGATAATTAATAGAACTCCCACGGATCTTGACAAAACAAAAAAAAAATGAAGATTAAACTGGAATAAGTAACTAATGGCAGATTGCCCATGAAAAATATGTGCTGTTTTACCCCAACATTTACCAATAGACACCTCAGGCGGGAATGCCCGAGTTTTGTCGTTTAGAGGGGGGGGGGGGGTTATCGCCGCCAGTGCATTTAGGATATGATTCCCAGTCAAGCATTCTAGTTGTTTATCGTTGTGTGGTCAATTTGTGACGGATTAGCTATTCGTTTATAAATAGAGTCCGCAAGCTTGGTTATACCGTGAGGCCTTTCAAGCCTAAAATATGGTAACCATCATAAAATTTCTAATGTGGCAGACCGATATGTGCATTACTATAAAAACATGTATATGGAACAGCAGAACGCATTTTGCAACAGGCTTGCAATGGAAACTGTTGTCGCAAAACCTCTACAATAATGCTATTTTGCAACTGAAAATAACTTCTTGTCACAAATATTGCAACTGGTTCAATACCACATTTTTTGCTACCGCCTTGGTTCAATCACAAGTATCAACTACCCTAATTTACCATCATTGATCTTTATTGACCCTAAGTTATCATCAACTAAGCAAATATTATTTAATCGCGTGATTTACATATTTCCCCTCCCTATGATCATTTATTACATATTTACCTAACCCTTAAAATCAATTACATATTTCCCTTCCTGAACCATATATATTTCATATTTACCCAATTTATTAATATATATTACATATTTACCCGTTTCATTAAAATTACTCTAGTTAATTTACTATTTTACCCTTAATGGACTTATTAAATGTATTTACATATTTCTTCAACCTCATACCATCAGTTACATTTGAACTTCCATAAACTAATTCTGGTGATTTGTTGTAGCGGATAGATTTGTCCCAATAGATATGATTAACACCGAAAACTCTTTGATATTAGTAACGATTTTCTATTTTCAATAATCAAAGCTGAACCATTGTACTTTAAAGCCAAACCGAACCGTTACCAACGGTTTGATTCTGGTTTTGGTTGTATTTAGCCCTCATATAAAATTCATAAAACAAAAATATTAAACATACAAACATGTTAAAACAATTTCATTTGTTCATATGAGACCGATGCGAAGATCGACACAGGGTTGGTTCGCAGGTGAAACAAGCGTCACAGGTTAGAGCTCGTCACCGTGCTTGTCACCATCCCCTTGGGGCTGCTTGCAAGTGGAACAATGTTGCCAGGGATGGAGGAAATCCAACAGGCATTTCTAAAAGGAAAGAAACTGAACGTTCGTGTTATTTTTAGAAAAGAGTATGAAAGAGTAATCGGGTAATTTTATAAGAAAAGGGGAAATGTGTAATTAATTTTAGGAATTCGATAAATATGTAATAAGAGCACTTAGTAAAGGATACATGTAAATGAGGATGGATCATAAGAAAGCTAGTTTGGATGAGAAAACCAAAAAACTAACTAGAAAGCTTAAAAACATATCAAATTTTTATGAAGTTTTAAATAAAAATCGCTATATATAATATATATAAAAAATTGTACTGCACATGTGCATTAATATGAACAAGCCTAAACCACCTAACCCACCCTTCAATGACACCCCCAAAAGCCTAAATCCACCATCCCACCAAAAGCCTAACCCCCACCCCTCCAACCCCAACTCCAAAAATAAACCTAAAACTAAACTCATAATTGACAATCCACATCGATCTAACTTCTTCCTCACGCATAGATAGAAAATTATTGGGTTTTTCAAATTAAGTTTCTCAACCGATCATCCAGGTTTACCTTCGTTTGAATTTTGTTCAATCATTCATGTTATTAATTATTATAGTGTTTGCTAATTGCTATATAATGGGTATTTAATTGATGTGCATGAAATATATATATTTTATAATTTAATTTTCCTTCGCACAAATTTAGTTTTAAAATGATTTTCACCCAAGAACTAAACTACACACAAAAAATGGGCAAGTGTACCGTCGGGTGGTAATATAGTTTATCGGTAAGAACCATATCAATCCATGGACGCGATGTCTCGATACTAAACTTTTGCTACTTTAAAACGTTTTCAATTGATGGGTTGATTTTTTGTTTCTAATTTATCATGCAAAATAACAAACTACTAACTAATCTAAGGAAGAACAATATCTAAAAGAGGTTGCCTAAACTAAGTATCCATTAATAAGCATGTAATAACCAATGGGTAAGACTAGTGGTGATGCAAGCTCTAAATTCAACTAAGTCCACAATCAAGGCTTCCTAGCTTTATAAATCTTCGGAAAACTAAAATGAAATAACATTCTAATCACCTAAAATCTATTTTGTTAAGACCACTTACTAAGTTGATGTTAATCTTTAATGATGAATTATTTGTTTATCAAAACTCCTAACTCTATAAGTTGGGAAAAACTACTATGAACAACATACTAATCACCCTAATTTGGTTTTAAGTAAGCAATGTCTTCATCATGTTCTTGATATGAACCACAAGCATGGTCATGCTAGGCAACAATCTTGGCCTAAATCATCACACTAACACAAACTACAGAATTCATATAAACATTCTTTTGATCTTTCCAATCTAAATGCAAGAATCCATACACATGTTCAAATCACCATTAAATTCATGTTAGCAATTACCATTCCTAGTTTCATGCTATGAATCATACTAACAAGTTAACAAGATTCACCAATCATAATCTCTACATGGGCTTTCCAACAAAACATTTAAATACTTATGACCAAGCAGTCAAGAACAAAGACTTTAAACATGAACATGAATTCCAAGAACAAGACTAAACATCACTATGAAGATTAACAAAAACAATCACCATATCTACTTCCATGTTATCACATATTCATTAGCTTCAACAAAATTTAAGCAACACAAATGTTTAGCTCATACGGCTCATAACTACCAAATCAAATACAAGAAAACTCAAATTGTTCAAAATGTAAATAGTAAGCTAACTAAGTTTAAAGACAAGATTAAATGGTAAATGAGTGAATCTTCTAATGTTAAGTCTTCTTCAATGCTCCTTCTTGGCTCCAACAAGCTTCAAAGTCTAGATTCTTGAGAGAAAACCTCACCAAAATGCTCCAACTCCCTTCCGAATGAGCTTGAAAGCTGCTGGGTGTTTGGCACGACCATGCCACCTTTTGGCACACCTGCAACTTTGCACGATCGTGCTTGATAAGTGTCAGAGTAGCTTTTCGTCTGTCAATCTTGTTTGCTACCATTTCTGGAAAAATCCTGCTCAAAGTTTCCCGAGGTGGCACGACCATGCCAAACATTGGCATGACCGTGCTTATTGATGAATTTCCGATGGTGACTGTTGCGATCTTGGAAATGAACTGATTAGAGACTGACTTGGACCAGACATGGTCGTGCTTGGGGGTGGCACGGTCATGCCAGTAATGGATTTTCCTAGTTTGCGTTGTCGGTTGATAGTGCCGATGAGAGTGTCGATGCTGGTTGGCTTGGCACGGTCGTGCCATATCTTGCAGTTTGCTGGTATGTTCCGTTTTTGCTTCATTTTGCTCCACAAGCCTCCGTTCCAACACTGGGCCGAAGCCCGGACCTGTATTTTCACAAATAACTCAAATGAGTATCAAAATCAATGAAAATACAACGAGTTCTCGCATAAATGGGGCACATTTAACGTTTAAAAGATGTATAAATTATTATACATCATTAATCATGACCTTTCGGATAATTTTTTTTATGCATTAACTTTTTAATAGTTTTGGATTATTTTTTGAGTTGAAACTATATTTTATGAATTTATAGAGTTAATTAGTTAATAAGGTTGAACCATCCGATACAACGCAGTTCAACCGGTTGAACTATTTCTGAGTATAACCTGGTACGATTAAAATACCGATTTTTAAAATGTTGGTATTGATCTTAATCAAAATTTATACTTTTTCAGTATATTATTTCACATATCTGAGACTGTCTAGGGACCGCTATTTAAGTTTATTTATTTTTAATAGCTTTGTTATCGAATAATATTTTTTATTTTAAATTTCTTTTTTGCGACCGGATGTTTAGTTTTATTTTTATTCACATTTATGCAACTGACATCTTAACTTTAAGTTGTTTTCTTCTCATTTTTCACGACGTACCAACCTTTTATTGAATTTTTATATTTTGACATTTGATACCCAATTGCGACGATTTTATTTTTTAATTTATTTTAGTTTCAAAATTTTCTACCGGATTTAAAAATTTTGTTTTAGTTTTTTTTTCTCTTTTCCAGTACGTAGTAGACAACCAGTCACAAATGTTGCAATTGATACTTCAATTTGAATTTTAAGTTCCTATTTTTTTTTATCATTTACAGTGAGGTTTTGCAACCGTCCTAACAGCGTTGCAACTTTTCAATCGATGTGTGACCAGTTGTATTCAATTTTTTAATCTCACATATTTGCAACCGATATTTTCAATTTGATTTAGAATGACTGTTTTTACAGTGTTCATCACCTAATTCCAAGTAAAATTGTAGGTCGCAATGTTTGTGACTGATTTTCGACCGAATCCTCTGTGGTCGCTAATTTCGCGACTTTTTCGATCTTGGTTTCTTAATTTGTGATTGTTTTCGGCCGTGAATTCCTATCGGAATTAACTAGGTTTTGAGTAGTGTTCGGGTGTGGTTTATGGGATGACTTAATAATTTGACAGCTAGTTTGTTGGAATTGGTGTTTTTAAAATTTAGTACTTCGAGCTCAGAACATAATCCTAAATGTATATGGATCGGAATCTATGTGAAAAGAAGATTGGATTCGCCCAAGTTAGGATTAGAGGCCTACTAGTTCGGGGAGTTTTTTTTCACATGCATACATGTTCTGTTGTGGGCACACATACATCTCTATATTGTAGTTTATTTATAAAAATTGAATCATAATGTAGTTTATTTGTATGGATTGCCCACGTCTAGCCATTAGATTGGTGCACGTGATCTAAATGTAATGTAACTTATTTCTAACATGTGGAATAGAATGTAGTTTATTCTTATGGGTAGGTCGCTAGTTCTAATTTGAGTATATACAGGTTATGTGTTGATTTAACTATGTATTTGATTGCTTATGTGTTAGTTTGATTTCATATTGGTTAGATTATTTGGAATGATAATGTGTTGGAATGATAAAGTGTTAGTTTGATAATGTATTGGTTTGTGATAAGACCTTTAAAGTGCTGGTTAGACTCCATAGTATATTAAGATAGGGAAATAGATTTTCTTCTAATTGCTTTCATGAAACTTACGAGACCTTTTTAAAGGCTTACAAAAAAAAAGAAACAATGAAATAACTAACCTAAACATCGCCACTAACCCACTACTATAAATTAACTAACCATTGGGAAACATGGAAGAAATGCAGTAAACAACAATAAATTAACCCACTAGCCCACTACTATAAATAACTAACAATTGGGAAACATGGAAGAAATGCAGTAAACAAATGTGTGAGATCAACCTCATTTGCAGATGTATGTATGTATGGATGGTGTTGGAAACATGTGCGACTAGTGCATATTAGTACTCCCTCCCTAACAAAACATCCTTGTCCTCAAGGACGAAATGCTTGCTCCATGGCGT
This sequence comes from Scalesia atractyloides, assembly GCA_947069175.1. NCBI lineage: Eukaryota > Viridiplantae > Streptophyta > Magnoliopsida > Asterales > Asteraceae > Scalesia > Scalesia atractyloides. The sequence continues at coordinate 10,200,702 of CAMTDV010000023.1, read as the reverse complement.
TCGCCACTCATGTCCTCCGGTTGTGTTAGGTTCAGTCAAAATGGTGTGCTACGGGGGTAGCCACGGATGTCACCATTCTACTCTTTCGTTAGCATTTGAAGCAGTTTTACGGAAACGCTAAGGTGGACGTCACTCCAGTATTCCCAAAGTTGATGTATGATTCGTTGATCACCAACGCGATCCATTTAATACGTTGACTGAGTGGAGAAACTTATCTAATAAGAGTTTCAATTTCAACCAATTTGGAATTATGTAATATCCTTTCTTTGTTGACAGTGGACTTAACAGTGGTTATACTTTTAGAATCATCATAGGCGGAAGCACTTCTTGTCCATGACAACCATGGAGGAAATTTTGTGCACTGCACTATTATATAATGAGTAAATTCTCTCATGTTACTTAGTGACACCGTTTCATTCAAGATAGAAGATTGGGTTTGTTTTGTTGTCGGTTTCAGTGGTGGTGGGAAAATGAGTGACTACGGTGGCGGGGGCAGTTCTGAGGCTGGTGTAGGTACAAGCAAGAGTGGATTGGGTCTGTTCAACGTGGAGATGGAGGTTGGTATTGTGGAGGAGGGGTTGGGATTTTGTTAGGGGCGGTGAAAAGGTTAGCGATGATCTTGATCATGGTGGCAGTGAGTGAGTCAAAGTGAAACTTGGCTAGGGCGGCAATGGTTTCTTGGTGGGTCAATAGTCGGTCGATTTTGTCGACCAAGGCAGCGACACCTTCTTTAAAATGTAAGGCACGAGGAGGCATTGTAGTTCGGTGATGAAAACACTAAATGATAAGACCCATAGAGCAAGTTAGACTCCATAGAATATTAAGATAAGGAAACTAGATTTTCTGCATATTTTCTCATTACTGTCATGAAACTTACGAGACCTTTTTAAAGGCTTACAAAATAAAGAAACAATGATATAACTAACCTAAACATGGACACTAACCCACTATTCTAAATTTACTAAGAATTGGGAAACATGGAAGAAATGCAGTAAACAAATGTGTGAGATCAACCACAGTGTAGATTTATGTTAGCATGGATGGTGTTAGAAACATGTGTGGCTAGCATGTATTAGTCTACTTATGCATTGGTTTGTTATGTGTTGGTTTGACATTGTATTTGTTTGATTATATGTTGGTTAATTTGAATATATGTTAATGTGATACATAATAATAGGTTTAAATAGTAAGCCTTGATATTATAAAGATAATCTTGTTAATAGCAAACATAACATATGTGCAAACTACATAGTTGGTTTTCTTTGACATGTGTATACTCTTTTTTAGACTTGGAATTCTTTGCTAGCATATTTGATCCTTTAAAGAAGAATCATTATATTCTTGTATGATAAAATAATATACAAGTTTTCATATTTACAAAGTTGAAGCTATTGGTCCAGGTGGTTAAACAATTAAATCAAATTAAATCAAAACATACTAATCCCACAAGGTATTCTAACAATTGTTCTCAAAGAAACAATCTATTCTTATAATAAGACATAATATCACTAAACAAATATAAACTAAACTTCAAATATAATAATCAAAATAGGCCCAAATGCAATTTTAGTTTAAGATAATCCTTCATTTACCCCCCCCCCCCTCCACACACACTAATATTGAATAATTAACCTTTTTTTGCATTTGTACCATCTCTTCAAAATTTTATAACACACTCGCTTAACCGGTTCTATAAACTAACTTTGAAGCCACATTGCTAGTTTCTTTCTCGACTCGCTTCTTTTTATCAACTCGTTCTCGACCAAAACTTTTACGAATTCCACACAATTCTTTTTGTGATCTTTCCAAACTGAATCGAGATTTATTCACTTTCACAATTGGTTTCTTATTCATAGTAGGAATTGCAACATCGAGACTTTTTTTCTTTTTATCTTCAAAGTTGTTAGGATTAGAACAACCCCGAAGCTTGATGTTGTACATTCTATTCATATTTCTTGGAACGTTCATAACAATCTTTCTTTCTAATCATATAGCCTTAATATCCATTAGCTATTCCAATATTGCATCCTCCTTAATCCGCAAGTTAAGAAAATTGGTTTTCGACTTAGGCATGTAGGAAACATCACAAAGCATTTTATTTTTTCAATTCTCACTTACCACCATTATATTCCCTTTACCTTTGATTTCAATCACGAGTCCGTCACCAAACATTACTTGACTCGAAACTCATTCTTATGTACCCTTTTGTCTAAATACCACGCTTCTATATATTTCCCATCCTTCTCGAACATTCTTGGGATAACCCATTATTCATACAAAGTTACTTTCTGAATCGAACAGGACGCCATAACTAAGGCGAGATCACAATCACCTTCGTCCTCCATCTTTGTTAGATTCATTTCTTCTTTCACTATGCTCGCTGTTTTGCACTTATTCGAGTAGCCAAATCTTATCAAAGTTAACTCAAAGTCTTCTTTCTATTTTGTCATTAATCTGGGTTCCTTCTCTTTGTTTTGATCATATACGCCTCGATCATTCTCATGTTCATTATTCCATCGTGGGTTCCCTCTTCCTTTTCCATTGGATCTTCCACGTCCTCAATAGTTTATAACTTTCTCTTTAAACTCAGTGAACAAGAGTTGACATTCGAATGAACTTTCAATCACAATTTTGAACTTGTTTTTTTTCTTCATATGCCTTTAATCTTCAACCACATCTTCATCTGTCAGGTTCTCGATCTCTACAAGCGGCTCAATGAAGGAAACTAAAGGTAAATATTTAACATGCATAAGAATTTCTTTATGACGTCCTGTTCATAAAATGTTGCTCCCAAGCTCTTATACTTTAAATGTACTCCACTCAACTTTTCCCCAAATTCATCAATACTTTTTGTCTCTCCCATCCGTATGACTTGCTTCTAGAATTTGAAGATGGGATTTCTAAGTTCTTTATGCGCCGAGATACCAAACTCTTAATGCCTCCATACAACATACAATTTTGAGTACTTTACCATTCGAAGCATAACATCTTCTCGTACAGTTTGGAAGATAATACCTTTAGCCATGAACTTTTTTATTTCCACTATTCTGTTCCCTTTTCTTGATCAATCATGTCTTGCAAACGATTCGCACCCAACACGATCCTTCACTATAAACGACTACGTTGCGTCGTTGGTCAAGCTCAACTTTGGTGCTTGCAAAATCAAACCACTCGTTGATTCTTTCACCAATCCCAAACTCCCTTCTTTTCTTGAACTCTCTTCTTTGTCACATACTACCTTTGAAATCTTTCCCTATGAAGAAACCCAAACCAGATTTGGGTGAAAAACTTTAATGAATTGAAAAAAACCCACACATTGATGTGCATATTCATATCGCGACCAACATTGGAAAAACCCACGGCGAACCACCCAGCTATGCACTCACACGCCTCTATTAAGAGTGGCGTGTGACCACTAGTCGCAGACTAAGAAGGCACGCATGACAGCTCTTCCGAGATCGGTTCGACGACGACTTGGCATCGGTGTGGTGTAAATAAGTCTTTGAAAAAGATTTTGGTTCTTATCTTACGATTCTTTCTTCACGTTTCTTGGCGAAGCCTGCTCTAATACCAATTGTTGGCCCAGATGATCAACAATTGAATCAAATGAACGAACAAACCCAAGGATATAGGTTGTAACATCCGCTAAAAAAGGGTCCTAAAATCCGACTCATTTTGATATGCGGACCCTTATCGAAATAAATAAGAACGTGAACTATTAGTATCATTTCTTATCTTTAACAGTGACATACATTAAACGAATTAATATAATTATGTTATGGATTAAAAATACTAAATATATAAATACACGTTAATGTTATAAATGCGTCATGTTAGATACGTTAGATAACATAAAAGAAATGGAATTTTCATTATTTATTATTATAAATGATGTTATATATAATATATTCCGGATTAAAAATGTTAACTCTTACAAAAATAAACATTGAGTTTTTAATTAACTTCCGTTAGTTTCATTAGAAATCAATAAAGAAACAAGGAAACTAAGTTAGATTTGATTTATAACTTAAGTTATAGTAATGCTGAGGGACCAAACTACAAATGAATGAAAATAATAATAAAAAGATTTAATAGGGTGACCTGAGTTGGACTTGAACCCGGGTCTTCCCATCAGACAAACAGCGTGTACACCAGCTGGTCTACAAGGCTTGGGTGTTATAAGTCCATCCGTTATGCATAAAACCAACCCGAGGACCTAAAACCCTTTCTTCTTTGTCTCTTCAGCTCTGTGCAATCCAGGAACCCACCAAAACGACCCGATGCATTGCATCATTTCAACTAACGAAGTAACTTCATCTTGTATCCAAATTAATCACGCATGATGGAGAATTAATGATGAGGCCTTCGAATGTTCTTATCATCCTCCATTAACCTATTGAATTTCAAATTTTATTACTATTGAAACACCTTCAAGAACCTAATTGTGTTTTATCATATTCGCGAATTTGACTGAAAATTCTTATACCATTAGAAACCTCTGTTGAAACCATACAAAACCTCACTAAAGGTTTCCTTTTTCATCAATCCTACATCATGAATTTAATCAAATAACTTTCTAGGGATCATGAATTTAATCAAATAACTTTCTAGGGATCGTATCTTCAAACCACAACTTTTCATTCAATCTTTAACCTTTCATGTAATTCCAAAACCCACTCTTGTTAATTTTTCATGCTCTACAAAACCCTAATGTCTATTTTTGTATTTGTAGACTTTATGGATTCGAATCTAATTCTTAGATAAACTAGGGTTCTTGAGTTCTTGAAATTGGGGTTTTTGATACTAGACCAATGTTCTTGTGAAATTGACTTTAGGATACTGATTATTATCATATAAGATAAGTTTATGGAAATTTTGGAAATTTTCAGACTTGCAATGGATTTATTATGAATTTTAGCATATTATATTAGTTTATAAATTATGAAAAAAATATACTAATTTTTGAGAATATTATATCCTAAGTTAGATATTATGAATTTTCAATTGTTGTGTGGAAAAATTTTAAAATAAAATATCATGTTAAATCATGCATTTGATTATAATATATAGTTTGATTAAGTCGTAAAATTAATTGTATTATTTTATAAAAATGATTAATTTATTTGTTACAAAATACCTTTTGTGACTAAAATAATAATCTCATTTATTGGATCATACCTTCCTAATGGATAGAGTTTATTTATCTAACTAATTAAAATTTGTCAAGAAATATAATAATATGTACTTATATATTATGTGTTACTATTTTCTAGAACATCTTTTTTGGTAATCAAAGAACTTATTTATAATCATATATGGACGTTTGGTTGTAATGGGGTATTTAATGGTTAAGTAAATGGTTAAAAAAAGTGTATTTGTTTGGTTTTGTTGGAAAAAATTATAAGAATATCTAAGGCATTAATATAAATAATTTGTCACACCCCGGATTTCCAACCCCGAAATCCATACACCGGTGGGCCTGGGTGGAGAGTATCGTGACGTCAGTTGATAATCATCCTAGTCAATTAAACACGGCACATCGGAAGTCTTGGAGTAAAATTACTATTACAAACCAAATGTTTGAAAATACAAAATAATATACAAGCTTGTAATAAAAGATACACATGCGGATCATAAAAATATACAAGAAAGAATACAAAACAGACTTTAGGCAGATCTAAGGATTTGCAAGATCCTCCTATTCTCTACCGAGCAGCTTCCGGCCTATTTCGTATTATACCTGCAGATTAGTCTTTGGACGATACGTCAGCTTACACTGGTAAATACACCTAACTGACTCATTTTGAAAACATTAAAATGGTTTTAAGTGCAAACGGCATCAAAATCTTTTATTAACTTGGGAAAGTTGACCTTGCAACCTTGTATCAGATTTACATGTTTGTCAATACATTCAGGGCCCAGTATAGAAACCGAGACATGATTAAATACACACCACTCAGGACTCACGAAGGAGTCATCCCCAACTTCTCTGGAACATTGCATATGAGCATCAAAAGGTGTATGCCTACACCCCGTGCTAAGGTCGTGGCCAATAACTGATGTATTCAGCCCAGGATATCCAGGACATGGTAATTTAACCCCCGATGTTTAAGTTATCAAACAAAACTGATTAAAACGAAATATGCGGGTTTACTAGCCACAAGTGGGCATTCGATTGACCCCATTTTGGACCAAGCGGTAATAATTTACCGTATCCCAAGCCCGTATAGGGAAAGTAAGTCAAGAGTATTTACCTGAGCTAGTCTTCTTCTTTTATTTTTAATTAACTCAGCCGTATACAAAAGTACCAAGTGCAGATAGCATTTACCGGGAAGGCTCTAGTCTGGATTATGGCATAAGCTAGCCAATTAAATACTAACGGTCTTATAAACCGAATAGTGTACATGATCATTACGTATAACGCTTGATTAAACGATGATCGGATAGAATTGTCACACCCCGACCCGCAGCGGAATAAGAGTCGGGGCATAATTGGGTTATCATCAAAGCTCATGATATTTACTAATATGTTTCATATTTATTAAAGTCAAAATTACATTCTCAATAATCCAAACATGCCCATACAAATACAAAGAAAAATAACCAACTAAACAATCCAAGCTCTAAACCAGTTTATTCTTCTAAGCCAATCCTATGTGTTTCTTGCTGCAGCTGGTTCACCTGTATCATGTGTAAAAATGGGGGTTTTTGGGTCAACATAAGTTGGCGAGTGAACCTTGTTAGATAAAAATTTATTTATTGATTTCTTGTTATTTTATCAAGGAAAAGTTGTGCAATAGTCATATGTGAGCAAATGTAAATAATCAAACAGTAGCAATAACAATCACAAGCTATAACATACAATAACATACAATAACATATGAACTTGCATGAATGTATAACATGAATGAAACTGTATATGTTGGCAACGTCACGTTCACGCTCATAATGTAATGGGGAACGGACGGCCTATGATGAATGTCTGTGCGATCAAGGCTCAATCAAACGGAGCCGATCGTATGTTGGCAACGCCAGGTTCACGCTCATAATGTAATGGGGAACTGCTCAACGCTCATAATGTAATGGGGAGCGGCGGCCTATGAAATTGCATGTACTGAAAATAATAAATTAAATCTAAACAATAACCACATAACAGTTGATACAAGCTGAATACACATTTGTTCATGATGTATGCACAATGATTTAAATATAGTAATTGGTAAGACACATGATACACCCCAAAAAAGTGATTAAAAACGGGGAATTTTGTAGAGGTTCACTCACATTGGGTGCATTCGGTTGGAGATGATGAGATGCGCACGAGTTTGAAGGATTGAACAATGACGATTAACTAACCTAAATAATAACGGAATGTATAGTTAATGAGTGGATTTTATTAATAATTTTAATAGGATTTTTTAGATATATTTTTATGAGTTTAAGACTATTTCCAATCTTTAAAAACATTATTTTTAAGTATTTTTAATTGATTTTTGAAAAAAGTTAAAATAAATCAAATAAAAATACTTGGAGCTGCCGGGACTCGAACCCGGGTCAGCCAAGACTTTAAACAACTTAACAACAATTCCCTAAACCACTCCGCCACAATGTGTTTCTGTTAACACTAGGAAAACAATTGGAACTTATACGCAAACTCAAATTAACCGTTGATGCCATCTGAATAACAGAAATCGGCAAACCAATCGCCAAATCATTTCGAATTCATCTGGCCAGCTTATAACCGATGTATTTCGGTTTCTAATTAAGTCAGAATTGAATGAACATTAAGCTTCATCATTTTCGGTATTTGAAATTGAAAATTTATCAAGCTCTGATTTAATTCCAGTTCCAATCATTTGCACGATTCAGAACTATCACAACAACACTCCAATTCCTTTTCGTCGCATTTTCAAATCATCTGAGCACCTAAAACAGTTCGCCGGAATTCTCTGCAAAAGTCGCCGGAAAACCGTATTCAACACAAACCGGTAAAATACTCCTTCTTTACGATTTCAATCTATTGTTAGAACTTTACTAACATTAACCCATCACTCAGAATCAACCACAGACGACTTTGCTGGATTTTTTGTGTTCGCCGGAAAATTTCTAGAATTGCCGGAAACTCGTTAGTTATCGGTATGCACATTCAAACTTACTGATAATCAATACACACTAGTTCAATTTCATATCTAATCCCTTAATTCTGTTGATAGATCCTCTCAGCCGAAGGTTCAAAAAAGAGCCGTCAAATTCTCGTCGGACTCTCTGAGGAAGACAACCTGTTCGGTATCTTCTTTCCCCAAATTGTTCGGTTTAGTACATTCAAGCTAGTCGTCGTGTTTATTAACTAGATTAAACACGAATCAGATGTTTGAGTAAGGTCTGTGATCGTAATGAAGAAGATGAATTCAATAATGACATAAGAGTAATTAAAATCCAGATTATAAACGGGTTAGACACACAGTCCAGCGGTGGACTGTGTGCAAACAACGACTATACACGTCCCGGGTTCGATCCTTGCTACGCGCACGCCTTGTGTAATAACATTCCTTTTTAATCCAGAACTAAACCGGGTTTAAAACAGATAGATGTTAAGTATAATAAAAACCAAGAATATAACCGGGTTAGACACACAGTCCAGCGGTGGACTGTGTGCAACTTTAACTTCACGTCGCGCGTTCGAATCTTGTCACAAGCACCGGTTCGATGGAAATAAAACGTTTTTGTAAATAAAGGAATTTTCGGTTAATTCAAATAAGTATATAAATATAATTAAAACCGAGTTTATAACGGGTTAGTCACGTAGCTCAGTTGGTAGAGCTACGTGCACGTGAACGGAAGGTCGCCGGTTCGAATCCCACCCGGCGCAGAAATATCCGCTGACCGAACCGGTCAACGGTCAACATAAAAAAATAATATTTTTTATATATTTATTTATTTAATTTAATTTAAAAATCAATTAAAAATACTTAAAAATAACATTTTTAAAGATAGAAAATAGCTATGAACTCACAAAAATATATCTAAAAATTTCATTAAAATCCTTAATAACATCCATCCATTTAATATATTTTCCATTATTATTTAGGTTAGTATTCATCGTCGACTCGCTCATCTAAATCGTGCGCATCTCACCATCTCCAATTCAACGCACCCAAGGTGAGTGAACCTTTCAAATTCCCCGTTTTAATCACGTTTTTGGGGTGTATATTGTGTCATTGTTTATATACATATTACAACTAAACCATTGTGCATACATCATATCATGACATGTGTATTTAGTTTATTGCTGTTAAGTAGTTATTATTGGATGCAAATCATTATTTCAATACATGCAATTTCATAGGCCGCCGCTCCCCAATTATGAGGTTGAGCCTGTTCCCCATTTTATTATGCGGTTGAACCTGGCGTGCCCGCAACGATCGGCTCCGTTTGATTGAGCCTTGATCGCACAGTCCAATTTACATTTCCAGTTCATGCAATACGATCGGCTCCGTTTGATTGAGCCTTGATCGCACAGTTCAATTTACATTTCCAGTTCATGCAATACGATCGGCTCCGTTTGATTGAGCCTTGATCGCACAGTTCAGTTATGTTAGTTATCGTATGATGTTGGTATGTTCATGTATGCTATCAAGTGTTATTGTATGTTATAATTGTAACTGCTATTTGCCAATGCTTGACTACTTACATTTGCTCTTTTATGATTATGCACAATATTTCATTGATAAACTAACCATAAAATCATTATCAAATGTTTATCTAATAAGGTTCACTCGCCAACTTATGTTGACCCAAAAACTACCATTTTACACATGATACAGGTGAACCAGCAGCAGCTAGGAACACATAGGACCTGGATTAGAAGAATAAATCGATTTAGTTTGGGATTGTTACCTTTTGTTTATTTCCTTTGTATTGAATGAACATGTTTGGATGTTTGAAAATGTAACTTTGACTTCGTTAATTATGAAACATAATAGTAAATGTCATGTGCTTTGGTGATAACCCAATTAAGCCCCGACTCTTATCTCCGCTGCGGGTCGGGGTGTGACACGTATGAATCCTTTGTCAGTCAACTCTTGCAATTGACTGGCTAGCTCTTGCATTTCGGATGGGGCTAACCTATAAGGAGACTTTGCAACTGGTGTAGCACCAGGTATAAGATCAATGCGGAATTCGAATTCTCTTACTGGAGGAAGTCCTGAAATGTCGTCAGGAAAAACTTGCGGGAAATCTTTTACTACGGGGATGTCTTCGAGTTTCTTCTCCATGGTTCCCTTTTTGACGACATGAGTTAAAAATGCGACATAATTCTTGCGAAGATATTTTTGAGCTTGAAGACAGGACATTAATCTGAGCCCTTTCGATGGGGTTTCTCCAAAGATTCGTAGAGTTTGACCATTTGGAAGAGGAATGCGTATAAACTTCTCGCGGCATACAACTTCAGCCTGATGTTGGCTGAGCCAGTCCATACCAATTATAATATCAAAGCTTCCCAACTTCATAGGAATGAGGTCCACTGGAAAATCGTGGTCGTTTAAGGTGAGAGTACAGTTGCGTATAATAGAGTTTAATGAGACCGGTTTTCCGTCAGCAACTTCTACTGTTATGGATTCCATGAGCTTATCACGAATTTGGTTTAGGATGGGTTCAAACTCTAAAGACACAAAACTTTTATCCGCGCCAGTATCAAACAACATGGATGCATAACTACCATTGATAAGGAACGTACCGTTAACCACATTGTTGTCAGCTCTAGCCTGATTAGCGTTGATATTGAAAGCTCTTCCTCTTGCAGGTGGAGGAGCTTGGTTAGCTTGATTCACCGGATTGGCTTGGGCTTGAGCATGAATAATGTTCACCAACCTTGGACAAGTGTTTCTAAAGTGGCTTGGGTCTCCACAATTGTAGCAAGCCCGCATAGGTTGTACCATGGGATAGTTGGGTTGGTAGTATGATTGGGCTAAATGTTGGGTATGTGGTAATAGTAGGGGTTGTTGGGCTTGACCCATTATTTGTTGGTGGGTTTGGGTTGAAGGCTGGTGACGGTTCGTTCGCTGAGGTATGCGACAGGTTTGAACAGTATGACCTGCGCGACCACAGCCGGTGCAATGTTGGCAGGGATGATCAGGAAAGTGGTGGTATTGGCAACGCTTGCATTTTGGTAATGGGCCAGAGTATGGTCTTTTGTATGGTGCAGGTGAAGGGCAACTTGGGTAATGGGTGCAGCAGGGATAGGGAAATTGGTTTGTGTGACAGCGAAGTTTCTGGTGTTACGCTTCCTCTTGTTAGCAAACTTAGAGGAGGAGGTGGAATGGTTTGAAGTTTGGCCCTCAACGAGGGCTTTCTTTTTCTCCTCTCTAAACTTACCGTTGCGAATTCGATTCTCGGTCAGTTCAGTAGCTAGTTCCATAGCAGCTTCAAGTGTTGCTGGTGAAGTGCTGAGAACTGAATCTTGAATTTTCGAGGGAAGACCTCGAATATAATGCTCGATTAAGCGATAAACTGGGGTGAACAAGTTAGGGACCATTTGGTTCAACTCTAAGAACCTCTTGTTGTAGGAAGTATGATCTCCCTCCTTTTGCTTCAAAGAATGAAATTCGTCCTCTAACTTTTTAATCTCACTCCTAGGACAGAATCGCCTCGTCATGATTTCCCTTAACTCCTCCCACGTTAAGGCTATAGCATCTTCAATTCCCCTCTTACCCTTTTCAGTATTCCACCAGGTAAGAGCTACCCCAAATAGTCTCCCGGTCGCGTATCGTACCTTGCGATCATCGGGACAATCGCAGTTGAGGAAGGTGTTTTCCATTTCCTCAAACCAGTGGAGGAGAGCAGTGACACCTTCGGTCCCTTCAAATTTAGGAGGATCGCAAGACTTGAAATGTTTATATGAGCACTTATTGGTAGGAGGGTTGCCGATGTTCTGGTCTTCTTGCTGACGAGGATTAGTGGGATTTGTGGCGAGAGCTTGTTGTACTTGAACCACAATGTCAGGAAGCACCGCGGCCATTTGTTTTGCGATTTGAGTGGCCAAGCGTTCGTGAGACCTTCCTGATCTTTTACCCCCTCGTTGTTGTCTAGCCGACATCTACAGGAACATACATAAGAAGATTGTGAGTTTATGGAGTCTTTTTAGGTGTCATGTGTCTTAAAGAAAATGAAAATAACATAAATATCAATAATGCAACTACATCCATAGGATGTCTTGGGTTTGCTCATGTTGGGCCTCAAATGTCCCCCATACCTTCACCTGTATAGTCATGTGGGCCCCCATGTCTATTGGCTTGGTAGGATTCACATTAGTATTGGCGATTTAACACTTGCATCACCCGAATGAAAACCACGGAATATGTTTACGAGATGTATGGTCGGAATGTGTCCAGGTGTAGACACAATGACAACTCAAAGTGGGGTTAGCTCACACGACGTTTGGTATAGCATGCTTTGGCCTAATAGGTACTTCGTACTCTCATCGTTAGTCCCCAGGTAGGCAAACTGGTCCTTTATTTTGGATTTATACGAATGCCAGCCTAGACAGGACGTTCCGACTACCGGTACTTGTACCCTTCCAGTTACTACATGCCCGTCATGAGAACTCACTTTGATGTGATTTGAAAATACAAAAATCATTGTAAAAACAATCATGAAAATGTGATGTGTGCTTTCATTGATATGATATGTTATGAGAATATGATTCATGATAGGCATTATATACTAATATGTACTTATGAACATGCTTGCATAATATTGAATGTGACATTAAACATAAAACATATAAACATCATGAATTTTGCATGTAACACACAAAAATCTTAAAAATTTCTAATCAACTATAGTATAGGCTCTAAGGGTCTAATAACCTATCCTATATCCCTATAGTCATGGCTCTGATACCAATCTGTCACACCCCGACCCGCAGCGGAATAAGAGTCGGGGCATAATTGGGTTATCACCAAAGCACATGATATTTACTAATATGTTTCATATTTATTGAAGTCAAAATTACATTCTCAATAATCCAAACATGCCCATACAAATACAAAGAAAAATAACCAACTAAACAATCCAAGCTCTAAACCAGTTTATTCTTCTAAGCCAATCCTATGTGTTTCTTGCTGCAGCTGGTTCACCTGTATCATGTGTAAAAATGGGGGTTTTTGGGCCAACATAAGTTGGCGAATGAACCTTGTTAGATAAACATTTATTTATTGATTTCTTGTTATTTTATCAAGGAAAAGTTGTGCAATAGTCATATGTGAGCAAATGTAAATAATCAAACAGTAGCAATAACAATCACAAGCTATAACATACAATGACATACAATAACATACAATAACATATTACATGTTTGTCAATACATTCAGGGCCCAGTATAGAAACCGAGACATGATTAAATACACACCACTCAGGACTCACGAAGGAGTCATCCCCAACTTCTCTGGAACATTGCATATGAGCATCAAAAGGTGTATGCCTACACCCCGTGCTAAGGTCGTGGCCAATAACTGATGTATTCAGCCCAGGATATCCAGGACATGGTAATTTAACCCCCGATGTTTAAGTTATCAAACAAAACTGATTAAAACGAAATATGCGGGTTTACTAGCCACAAGTGGGCATTCGATTGACCCCATTTTGGACCAAGCGGTAATAATTTACCGCATCCCAAGCCCGTATAGGGAAAGTAAGTCAAGAGTATTTACCTGAGCTAGTCTTCTTCTTTTATTTTTAATTAACTCAGCCGTATACAAAAGTACCAAGTGCAGATAGCATTTACCGGGAAGGCTCTAGTCTGGATTATGGCATAAGCTAGCCAATTAAATACTAACGGTCTTATAAACCGAATAGTGTACATGATCATTACGTATAACGCTTGATTAAACGATGATCGGATAGAATTGTCACACCCCGACCCGCAGCGGAATAAGAGTCGGGGCATAATTGGGTTATCACCAAAGCTCATGATATTTACTAATTTGTTTCATATTTATTAAAGTCAAAATTACATTCTCAATAATCCAAACATGCCCATACAAATACAAAGAAAAATAACCAACTAAACAATCCAAGCTCTAAACCAGTTTATTCTTCTAAGCCAATCCTATGTGTTTCTTGCTGCAGCTGGTTCACCTGTATCATGTGTAAAAATGGGGGTTTTTGGGTCAACATAAGTTGGCGAGTGAACCTTGTTAGATAAAAATTTATTTATTGATTTCTTGTTATTTTATCAAGGAAAAGTTGTGCAATAGTCATATGTGAGCAAATGTAAATAATCAAACAGTAGCAATAACAATCACAAGCTATAACATACAATAACATATGAACTTGCATGAATGTATAACATGAATGAAACTGTATATGTTGGCAACGTCACGTTCACGCTCATAATGTAATGGGGAACGGACGGCCTATGATGAATGTCTGTGCGATCAAGGCTCAATCAAACGGAGCCGATCGTATGTTGGCAACGCCAGGTTCACGCTCATAATGTAATGGGGAACTGCTCAACGCTCATAATGTAATGGGGAGCGGCGGCCTATGAAATTGCATGTACTGAAAATAATAAATTAAATCTAAACAATAACCACACAACAGTTGATACAAACTGAATACACATTTGTTCATGATGTATGCACAATGATTTAAATATAGTAATTGGTAAGACACATGATACACCCCAAAAAAGTGATTAAAAACGGGGAATTTTGTAGAGGTTCACTCACATTGGGTGCATTCGGTTGGAGATGATGAGATGCGCACGAGTTTGAAGGATTGAACAATGACGATTAACTAACCTAAATAATAACGGAAGGTATAGTTAATGAGTGGATTTTATTAATAATTTTAATAGGATTTTTTAGATATATTTTTATGAGTTTAAGACTATTTCCAATCTTTAAAAACATTATTTTTAAGTATTTTTAATTGATTTTTGAATTAAATTAAATAAATAAAAATATAAAATTTTTTTTTGACTTTTGCGTTGACCGTTGACCATTGACTGTTTGACCGGTTTTATTGTGTAAATGTATGCGCCGGGCAGGACTCGAACACGAGACCTCCCGTTCGCGTGCACGCAGCTCTACCAACTGAGCTACGTGTCTAACCCGAAATAATTCTGTTTTTAATTATATTTATATACTAACTCAGTTTATTCAAAATTCTTTTATTTTCAAAAAATGTTTTAAATCATCGAACCGGTGCCGTCAACAGGTCTCGAACCCGGGACCTGTGATTTAACGTTACACACAGTCCACCGCTGGACTGTGTGTCTAACTTGGTTAATATACAGATTTTTATTATACTTAACATCTAACGGCGAAAAGGATCCGGTTCAGTTAGAAAAATAAAACATTCTTATTACAGAGCATACGTGTGTCAAGGATCGAACTCGCGGCGTGTGATATGTATGTGCACACAGTCCACCGCTGGACTGTGTGTCTAACCCGAGATAATATCCAGATTTTATTAAACTTATAATCAACCTATCATCGTCTTCTTCGTTACAGAATTACAGCCTACGATTACTCTATTGTTTCTTGTTTAATTCGATTGACAAACATTCAACAGACTAATATGAAATGGCAGAGACGATTTTTAGAAGTAAACATACCGGAGAACGATTTATCTCAGAATTCCGGCAAGTCGTCGGCTCTGTTTTTACGTATTTCAACTGAACGAATAAATTAACAGTTTTGATTAGCTAAGTGAGGAATTGAAGTATTAAACAAGAGTTATCAGAAGGTTTGAATGTCTTTACCGTTTTACAGCGGAAGATAAGAATTTTCAGAAGTTTTCCGGCGAGAGTGAGTTATCCGATATCGTCGTCTGAAATTGATTCCGATTGAAGGGTTTGAGTTAATAACAGCTTAACAACTGATAGACAACGAAAGAATTTAGAGACTCACTGATTTGGTGGAAAATACGGTTTTCCGGCGAAAGTCCGGCGAGTTCAAATAGCTTCTCCGGCGAACTGAAAGTTGTGCGAAAATGCAATTGAAGGTTTGCAGAGTGTGTTTGAGTCGCGAGAGGGGACAATGATTGAAGTAATTCAGGAATTGAAAGTTTTCGGTTATTAAAACCGATCCACTCATGAATTCAAGTCCATTCAAAACTAAATTGATTGGAGATGTCGGTGTATCGGTTAAACTCAGTAAACCGCGATCAATCAAACGTCTTTGGACGTTTGGTGACCGATTTCGGTTACAGTTGGCGTAACCGGATTAATTTATGATAGACCATAAAATTTAATTGTTTCCTAGTATTTACAGAAAACAACAAGTGGCGGAGTGGTTATATGTGTGTGTGATAAGGCTTTGAGTGTAAACCCGGCTGACCCGGGTTCGAGTCCCGGCAGCTAAATTTTCTTTTTAATTATTTTATTTTTACTTTTTATCAATTATAACTTTTAATTATTCTAGTTTGTTTATTAATTATGCATCATTAAAAATTAAAATGGACATAAATACGCAACGAAACATTTATAACTTGATATTCGATTACAAACGGAGCGGGTTTGGAAAAGCCGTTTTTGACAAATGTTACAGTATCCCCTACTTTTAGGAATTTCGTCCCGAAATTTAAGTAGTAGTAGTAGGAAAAAGATGCGGGTATTTTTCGCGCATCGAGTCTTCACGTTCCCATGTAAACTCTGGTCCCCGTTTCGACTCCCAGCGTACCCTAACAATTGGAATGCGACTTCGTCGTGGACGTTTTTCTCCGAAATCCATGATCTCTATTGGTCTTTCAACAAAATGCATAGATTCATCAATCTGAATATCTTCCAGAGGAATATGGAGGTTTTCATCAGCGAGGCACTTCTTCAAGTTAGATACGTGGAATGTGGGATGAATCCTGTTGAGTTCTTCTGGTAGATCAAGCTTGTATGCTACAGGTCCTACTCTTTCGAGTATCTTGAAAGGTCCTACGTAGCGTGGTGCTAGCTTGCCTTTTTGACCAAAACGAACTACTCCCTTCCACGGTGATACTTTTAAAAGTACATGATCACCAATGTTAAACTCCAAAGGCTTCTGTCGTTTATCTGCATAACTCTTTTGACGACTTTGAGACGCTAGAAGATTGTTTCGAATTTGATGGATCTTGTCTGTGGTTTCTTGAATCAATTCTGGACCGGTGATTTGAGCTTTCCTAATTTCGTGCCAACATACTGGAGATCGGCACTTACGGCCATACAAGGCTTCAAAAGGTGCCATGCCGATGCTTGAATGATAGCTGTTGTTGTACGAAAATTCAACTAATGGTAGATGAGCGTCCCAATTTCCCTTGAAGTCTATGACACATGCTCGAAGCATATCTTCAAGAGTTTGAATGGTGCGTTCAGATTGTCCATCAGTTTGAGGATGATAAGCGGTACTGAGATCTAATCGCATACCCATAGCGGTTGTACAGCTTGCCATGTTCGTGAAGTGAAACGACCATCACGATCTGAGATAATGCTTAACGGTATACCATGTCGGCTTATGATTTCGCTGATATAAATACGAGCTAGCTTTTCGTTCTTGAAATCTTCGCGGATAGGAATAAAGTGAGCTGATTTTGTAAGTCGATCAATGATTACCCATATAGTGTCATACCCACCAGAAGTGCGAGGTAACCCGGTAATGAAGTCCATGGTTATGTTTTCCCACTTCCATACAGGTATTTCAGGTTGGACCAGAAGTCCTGAGGGTCTTTGGTGTTCAGCTTTCACCTTGGAACATGTAAGGCACTTGGAAATAAAAACAACAATATCCTTTTTCATTCCAGGCCACCAATAGGTGTATCGAAGGTCTTGATACATCTTATCGGCTCCTGGGTGTATAGAGTATCGTGTTTTGTGAGCCTCATTCATAAGAAATTTACGAAGGTTGTTGTGGTCAGGAATCCATATGCGATCTAGATAGTACAGAATACCGTCAGATTTAGTTTCAATTTTAAGTTCAGCTCCACAGGACAGCTCCTTTCGTACATCATCCTCCGTTACTGAAACATGTTGGGCTTCTCGAATTTGATCTTTAATGTCAGTTATGATTTGCGAACATAGAAGACGAATGGAGTTCGCATAACCCTTTCGACTGAGTGCATCAGCCACCACATTTGCTTTGCCAGGGTGGTACCGAATTTCACAGTCGTAGTCATTTAGAAGTTCGACCCATCTTCGTTGCCTCATGTTTAACTCCTTTTGATTGAAGATATGTTGAAGACTCTTGTGGTCAGTGTATATTTCACACTTAGTACCGTAGAGATAATGTCTCCATATCTTAAGAGCGAACACAACGGCTCCAAGTTCTAGGTCATGGGTGGTGTAGTTCTTCTCATGAATCTTGAGTTGTCTCGAAGCATAAGCTATAACCTTTCCTCTTTGCATTAGAACACAGCCTAGTCCTTGCCCTGACGCGTCGCAATAAACCACGAAGTCATCACAACCTTCAGGAAGAGTGAGGATTGGTGCATCACAGAGTTTTTGTTTAAGGGTTTGGAAGGCTTCTTCTTATTTGGGTCCCCATATGAAGGGTTTTCCCTTATGATTTAAAGTCGTGAGTGGTACAGCAATGCGAGAGAAGTTCGAGATGAAACGGCGATAATAACCAGCCAAACCAAGGAATGATCTTACTTCAGTTGGTGTACGTGGCGCTTGCCATTCTTGTACCGCTTTGATTTTTGAGGGGTCGACATGTATTCCCTTGTCATTGACTACATGTCCAAGGAATTGTACCTCTTTTAACCAGAATTCGCATTTGGAGAATTTGGCGTAAAGCTTTTCATTCTCTAGGAGTGTAAGGATGAGTCGAAGATGCCGTTCATGATCAGACTTAGACTTTGAATAAATGAGAATGTCGTCGATGAAGACTATAACAAAACGATCGAGATAGGGTTTGCAGACTCTGTTCATTAGATCCATGAAGACAGACGGAGCGTTGGTTAAACCAAATGGCATGACCATGAATTCATAATGACCATAACGAGTTCGGAAAGCGGTCTTTGGGACGTCTTCTTCATGTACTCTAAGTTGATGATAACCAGATCGAAGGTCGATTTTTAAAAAACAGCTGGCGCCTTGAAGTTGGTTAAGAAGATCATCAATGCGAGGTAATGGATAGCGATTCTTGATTGTTAACTTGTTGAGTTCTCTGTAGTCGATGCACATGCGAAACGATCCATCTTTCTTCTTCACAAAAAGGACAGGTGCACCCCAAGGCGAGGAGCTAGGACGTATTGTAACATTTGTAAAAATCGGGTCTCCAAAACCCGCTCCGTTTTGTAATCTTGTACCAAGTTATAAAAGTTGCGTTAATTATTTATGATTATTTTGAGTTAAAACGTTACATAATTAATAAATAAACTAAACTATACAAATAATATTTGATAAAAAGTTAAAATAAATCAAATAAAAATACTTGGAGCTGCCGGGACTCGAACCCGGGTCAGCCAAGACTTTAAACAACTTAACAACAATTCCCTAAACCACTCCGCCACAATGTGTTTTCTGTTAACACTAGGAAAACAATTGGAACTTATACGCAAACTCAAATGTATAACATGAATGAAACTGTATGAATGTATAACATGAATGAAACTGTATATGTTGGCAACGTATGAACTTGCATGAATGTATAACATGAATGAAACTGTATATGTTGGCAACGTCACGTTCACGCTCATAATGTAATGGGGAACGGACGGCCTATGATGAATGTCTGTGCGATCAAGGCTCAATCAAACGGAGCCGATCGTATGTTGGCAACGCCAGGTTCACGCTCATAATGTAATGGGGAACTGCTCAACGCTCATTATGTAATGGGGAGCGGCGGCCTATGAAATTGCATGTACTGAAAATAATAAATTAAATCTAAACAATAACCACACAACAGTTGTTACAAGCTGAATACACATTTGTTCATGATGTATGCACAATGATTTAAATATAGTAATTGGTAAGACACATGATACACCCCAAAAAAGTGATTAAAAACGGGGAATTTTGTAGAGGTTCACTCACATTGGGTGCGTTCGGTTGGAGATGATGAGATGCGCACGAGTTTGAAGGATTGAACAATGAGGATTAACTAACCTAAATAATAACGGAAGGTATAGTTAATGAGTGGATTTTATTAATAATTTTAATAGGATTTTTTTGATATATTTTTATGAGTTTAAGACTATTTCCTATCTTTAAAAACATTATTTTTAAGTATTTTTAATTGATTTTTGAATTAAATTAAATAAATAAAAATATAAAAAAAAAATGTTGACTTTTGCGTTGACCGTTGACCATTGACTGTTTGACTGTTTGACCGGTTTTATTGTGTAAATGTATGCGTCGGGCAGGACTCGAACCTGAGACCTCCCGTTCGCTTGCACGCAGCTCTACCAACTGAGCTACGTGTCTAACCCGAAATAATTCTGTTTTTAATTATATTTATATACTAACTCAGTTTATTGAAAATTCTTTTATTTTCAAAAAATGTTTTAAATTATCGAAGCGGTGCCGTCAACAGGTCTCGAACCCGGGACCTGTGATTTAACGTTACACACAGTCCACCGCTGGACTGTGTGTCTAACTTGGTTAATATACAGATTTTTATTATACTTAACATCTAACTGCGAAAAGGATCCGGTTTAGTTAGAAAAAATAAAACATTTTTATTACAGAGCATACGTGTGTCAAGGATCGAACTCGCGGCGTGTGATATGTATGTGCACACAGTCCACCGCTGGACTGTGTGTCTAACCCGAGATAATATTCAGATTTTATTAAACTTATAATCAACCTATCATCGTCTTCTTCGTTACAGAATTACAGCCTACGATTACTCTATTGTTTCTTGTTTAATTCGATTGACAAACATTCAACAGACTAATATGAAATGGCAGAGACGATTTTTAGAAGTAAACATACCGGAGAACGATTTATCTCAGAATTCCGGCAAGTCATCGGCTTTGTTTTTACGGATTTCAACTGAACGAATAAATTAACAGTTTTGATTAGCTAAGTGAGGAATTGAAGTATTAAACAAGAGTTATCAGAAGGTTTGAATGTCTATACCGTTTTACAGCGGAAGATAAGAATTTTCAGAAGTTTTCCGGCGAGAGTGAGTTATCCGATATCGTCGTCTGAAATTGATTACGATTGAAGGGTTTGAGTTAGTAACAACTTAACAACTGATAGACAACGAAATAATTTAGAGACTCACTGATTTGGTGGAAAATACGGTTTTCCGGCGAAAGTCCGGCGAGTTCAAATAGCTTCTCCGGCGAACTGAAAGTTGTGCGAAAATGCAATTGAAGGTTTGCAGAGTGTGTTTGAGTCGCGAGAGGGGACAATGATTGAAGTAATTCAGGAATTGAAAGTTTTCGGTTATTAAAACCGATCCACTCATGAATTCAAGTCCATTCAAAGCTAAATTGATTGGAGGTGTTGGTGTATCGGTTAAACTTAGTAAACCGTGATCAATCAAACGTCTTTGGACGTTTGGTGACCGATTTCGGTTACAGTTGGCGTAACCGGATTAATTTATGATAGACCATAAAATTTAATTGTTTCCTAGTATTTACAGAAAACAACAAGTGGCGGAGTGGTTATACGTGTGTGTGATAAGGCTTTGAGTTTAAACCCGGCTGACCCGGGTTCGAGTCCCGGCAGCCAAATTTTCTTTTTAATTATTTTATTTTTACTTTTTATCAATTATAACTTTTATATTCTAGTTTATTTATTAATTATGCATCATTAAAAATTAAAAAGGACATAAATACGCAACGAAACATTTATAACTTGATATTCGATTACAAACGGAGCGGGTTTAGAAAACCCGTTTTTGACAAATGTTACAAGAATGTAGTTTAATCCCGACAAGTACTTGACTTGTGTAATATGGGTAAACTATAAACATTCTGGGTTTTGAAACTTAAATGACAATGTTAAACCCGTTTCGGTTAATTTCCGTAAAATAGTTACATATACGTAACTATGCACTTAATAGCGATATCGGGTAACCGGATAAGTCATGGACAAGTTCTATACGCCATTATATTTTAAATAAGTTAAGATATCAGTAGGATATCAACTTGTATGCCCATTTAGTTTTTAAAACGAAATTATGCCTCATAAGGGCATTTTGGTAATTATATGCCGTATAAAAGGAACTTGAATATATTTTAGGTTCATCATCATAAGTATTCTGAAAAAATATTTTATTTATGATACAGTATCAGTAGGACATCATTTATATGTGTAATTTATCTTTTATGACTAAACTATGCACCGAAGGGGCATTTTGGTCATTTTACACATAGTTTATAAATTATTTGGGATTCTGAGTTTATAACATGTACCTACTGTAAATATGTTTAAAATAAGTTTTAAAATCAGTAGGTATCAAGTTTTTGGTCAATAATATGGTTTAAAACCATACTATTCGCCGAAACGGCGCTTGTGTCGTAAAATGACGTTTTATGCGATGTTTAATGAAAACTGGCATTAGGGTCAGATTAAAATGTTTAAAATATGTTATTTAATATAAAATATTAGTAAGTAATTATTTTACCTTGAAAAGATTGATTAAAATCATTTTATGAGTCACAAGGACTAAAACCGTCATTTATCGACATAGTTTAAGGACCTGCTTGAAAGCTCAGTTTATAACTTAGTTTAACATCCCAAATAATCCTAATTATAATATTACATTAGTAGAAACTCATTTTCAAGTTCATTACCATTTAAAACCTTGTTTTATGTAAAAAGGGCATTTTGGTCAAAGATTGCATAATTATGGAACTTGCGCATAAACTTGGATTCTGATTATGATCATGTAATATAACCTCATAGGGTTATGCTACATTATATTATGATCATAATTCTACTTTAGATCAGTAGGTAACTAATCTAAATCGGGTCAGAATCGAAAGTCAAAGCAAAAGTCAAACTTCGCGACTTTCGGTTGCGAACCGACCCTAGAACTGAAATTGACGAGCCGAACATGTTTATACATGTTATAATAATTATTACCAACTTGTTTAAGTGTCAAAACAGGTTTCATAACATATATACGATCAATTTATGATTTTTCTGAAAAATGGTATGTTTGACTTTTTAATAACATAACTTTGACCCATCAATTGGTCTAGCAAACGTGATCTTCGGGAGGTGCCCTTTATAGGGACTAACACCCACCTTATTATGATCACTTAGCCATGTTCATTTCGAACAATGGCTGGACCATAATGGTCTTAACCGAAAGTCAAAGCGTTTGCCGTAAAACGCTTGACTTTTGGCTATAGAAGTCTATAAACGAAAATGCAAGAGTAAGGAACTCTTACAAGAGGTTCCTACAATGCAATAGAACTAAGTTGGATGCTCCTTTCAGCTAGGAACTTCTAGAGGAGGGAGAAGAGTTATGTTTAAGAAAGGTGCAAGTTGGAATGAACACTTGAACACCTATTTATAGTTGGAGAACTCAAAGGAGGTGAAGCCAGGTGTTTAGGGGAGTAAGAAGAAGCTTACAAGTGTCTCAAAACGTGGCATAGCAGTTTAGAGAAGCCATGGTTTCGTTTAAATGGTTTTGGAGCTTTGCTTGGTCTCCAAACAAAACTTTATACGTCAGACCTGTTCTCGCGGGGCGCGAGAAGCCCAGCCCAGGTCTCTCGCGGCCTGCGACCGCCCCATGGACAGTTTCAAAATTTGACACTTTAGCCCCTTAACTTTAATAAGCTTCTAAAAACTTTTTTAAACACCTTTTTGGCACTTTTAGCCCTCCGTAGCCAATACTTGGCATACCCAAGATAATGCCCGGACAATGTCGAGCTCTCGGTTCGTTAAAAGGTCACTCGGAGGTATAAATTAACATGTTGACACTTTTAGTCCCTCCATTATCCAACTTTCTATTTTTACAAAACTGAACTCTCTCGTCCAACAAACGACACGTATGAGAGTTAGGACTTCATAAAGGATCACTCAGAGGCTTATTACAAGCATGTTGATTTCGATGTCACTCAGAGGCTAGGCATGTTGACATATCAGTCACTCAAAGGCCAAGTTTTAAGCATGTTGACGTATCAGTCACTCAGAGGCTAATGATTTAAGCATGTTGACATATCAGTCACCCAGAGGCTGTTATTTATGCATGTTGACATCGGTTCGTCACTCAGAGGCTCAGATTGAGCATGTTGACGCCTTTAGTCCTTATTAGTCTTTAACAGACTATATTTAAAATACAACACGTGGCACTATATTATTGGACACGATTTTTACGGGGTGTTACATAATTAATTGTAGGTTTAATTTCTATTGAAATAAGAAAATCCTAAACGAAGTACATTTATTCATATATACATAATTATATAATTTAGTTGTGCTTAAGTTGGTTAGGAATTCTCTTATATGTACATTAATTTTTAAAATAGTATTTTATACAAAAGTCCTCAAAATAAGGAACCCGAGTTACTTGTCTATTTTATCGTTCCGTTTATTTCGTATATTTGTTACCGATATTTTTAGGTAAATTTGTTGTGGATTTCTTTTGGATGTTTAATTTTTTCCGGACTCGCTTGTGTATCGCTTCGCAACATGTGATTATATCTTTTTCCTATCATCTTTTTGTCACTAAATATTTTTGGGGTGTATCATGTGTCTTATTCTATTGTTTTCTATTTAAATCGATAACATGCAAAAATCAATGTGTTGCTCCATGTTTCGTACTCATGTTTCTATTTTTTCTACTATTTGTTGTTGCATATACGTGTATCTATGTGTTTATTCGCTTTGTGGCCCGCGACCATTGGTTGAAATCAGTATCGCCACCATTTAGATTCCCTCTTCGGTCTTGAATCTTATTGTGTTTATTGTTTCTTTATTATTATGTCGCATTAGAGGATTTGATTGTGAGGATTGTTGTTATTTTGAATTGTTATGGATGCATCTACTACACTTGAAGTTGCATGATAAATTGTTTTTACATAAAATAATCAAAACAATAAAGCAAAATATTATATTTAAACTTAGATCTATTCACCACCTTTCTATAGACTCAAAAACCTTTTTTCCGCATGATACAAGTAAACAAATATAAGTGGATTGAAGGTTGAAAGCACAAGAATGTGCCTTAGTAATAAAAAAATGGATTTTCGTTCATGATTTATATCTTTTGGATATTGTATGGATTTTATTGAATATGTCTATGTTATATGTGACAAATTTAATTTGAATGTTTTAAATATTTAAATAATTTAAATTTATAATAGTTGTCATAAGTTATGCACAAAGCATTATGCCCCGTACTAATCCGTTGCGAGTCAAGTAAAGGTCGGGTGTAACAAACAATCTATGACTCTTTTAAGTATATTCAAATCAAACAAGAGTATTAAAAAAATCAAAGCAAACTAACCCTATTTATAAGACTATTCTAATTTGTTTTTAAACAATCAATCTGTTCGTAAAGTAAAACTAAATATTATTAAGCAAAAATAAACTTAACTTTAAATATATTCATTAGAAGAGAGTCTAAATTTAACTTCGCTTTATCAATAAAGTGACTTTTGTGGTAACAAGCGGATTCCTAAAACTTTGTATAAATGTATGTACTTTTTAAAACTTTAACAAAAATGATTCGAGCGAATGAGTTGATGGTAGAATGGTAAGTGAGAGACTTGGTGTTTCAAGTTACTCAGATTTAATTTGTGTTTTCCCCCATTAGTTTCGGAGGCACCACAGATGATGATAGACTAGCGGCGATCACTAGTTCGATTCTTGAATTGAACAGATTTTACCTCATTACACTATCGTGTATTCGGACAAGTGTTCACAGGCTTCGTCCCTAAGTAAGGGTTTTCTCTGGTTCGGAGACATATGTATCCTGACATAGGGAATTTCATAGTAACTCTTTTAAAAGGTTAACCATTTAAAAAAAACAAAAATGAATCGAAAGGACAATTTATATTAGTTTTTACAACATTAAAAAGTTAATGATTGGTGGGTGTTATGGAGCATCTCTATGGCAAGAAACAGCTAGCAGGGTGATAGTAATCACCAATTACTGTATATATGTTGCAGGTGATTGTTCACAGAATCACAAGCTACAGGTTACTGCATGTATTTTGTCACTTTGTGTGACGCCAACCCTTCGTTAAATTCCAATACCTGTTTTTTAAAAAAAGTTTTTTTACTTTTATTAATCTTATCTTATAATAACAACAATAAAAGAAATCATCGTAAGAATCAAAAGTAGATTATGATAAGAAAAAGAAAAAAAAAAGCCAAATTTGAGTTTTGTATTACGTGGAAAATTTTAAAATTGAAAGTTGTTCAGAACAAATCGTAGAACATATAAAGTTGAAACGGGATAACTATATTCTGAAGATAATGTAAAGGAATGGTGGGGTCACATCAAACTGTGTAAAAGATAATCAAATAATGAAAAGACTTTTAATCATTATATTTGTTATTTTGTCATCAAACAAATATTCCACTGTATAAAGTAATTGGCAAGTGTATAATTTATACGATAATAAAAAAATATGTGATTCAAAATCAAACGGGTTTTGCGTAAATAGAATGTTGAGTAGAGGGATTAAAAGGGAACAATAACACAGCTTATATGTTGGGGGACCAATTTAGCAGGTGTGGGGAAGATGCTAAACGTAAATTTGTCATCTTTAGTGATATCTTACTTACATTGGTTTATTATTCGAATTTTAAAATCTAAAACTGAACTTTAGTTCAAACCAAATTCAAATTATAATCCGAAAGTTGAATTGAAGTTGCAATCCGGTTTGAATTGCCAGCTTAATTTATAAAGTTGAAAATCAAATTCGAATTTGGCTTGGTTTATCTTCATTTTTTTAAGTTCAGATTAGAACTAGTAGATAATTTTCCGCGCTCTTTGACGAGGATGTAACGTAGATATGATCGGGTGTTAAAAATTGTGACACCCGATTTCCACGATTTTTTATATCAGTATTAACCTCGTGAAAAATTCACGTCGAAATGTTAATAAAAATAAGCACGTTTAGCGGCTAACCAATTTTAGAAAAAGTCAATATGAAAACATAGATAAATGTTTTATTAACCGGGGAAAAAGGCCAAGTCTAAAAGTTAATAAAACTACACACGTAAGGGCAGGTCGATTTTGAACAAAGTTCATATTGAATGATATATAAAAATAAGATAAATCTGATTATAAAAGTAAATTAAATAAAAACTGTTCATTTATAAAAAAAAAAAAAGTCTAAAAACTACCTATTTAGTAAATTTAAAAAGAGAGAAAACAAAATCACCTAAAGGGAAAATAAATGGAGTGGATTTTGTAAGGGTGCGAACAAGTTGAAGTTGAGTTGCTACAGAAAAACCCATAAAGTCAGGCTTAACCTTAAAATAAAGCTTGTTTATTTATCGAGTCTGAGCTCGATTCTCATATGTGAAGCTTTTCAGGCTTGTTGAGCCTTAGAATAATATTATTTTATTAATATATAATTACACATTTACCCCTTAATTAAAGCTGTTTAGTAAACGAGCCGAGTCGAGCTAATTTAGATTTGTTTACGAGCCGAGTCCGAATCTAAAAATAAGTTTCTTTAGTAAACAAGCCCGAGCTTCACTTATCGATCTCGCGAACCTAAATCAGTCTATTATTTATCTTATCGTTATTTAATATATTATTCAATAGATTATAAACAAACCGAGATTGAGCCGAGCTCGAGCTTCAGAAATTAACAACGAGTTGAGTTCGACCCCGAGCTCTTCTAAGTTAATCGAGCTCTGACTCGGCTCGTTTACACCCCGAAGATTTAGTGAGTTCAATTTGGGTTAAAGTTGTACTTCTGTGTTTTTGTTTTGCTGTATTTAAGCCTTTTAGCAGCTTGTTAAAGGCTTGTGTTGTTTTTGTGTGGAGTGGAATAAAATTGTCTATCTTTGGCCAGTCAAGAAAAAAACACTAAAAAAGCTTTGATAACTCATACATATAATTTTATTTAGAAAAACTTACATCAAAACATAATTTAAAATAAATATGTTGAAAAATATATTCAGAATTTTATAAAACCTCACGTTATAAAAGTTACAAGCGAAAAAGATGAAAATTATAAAGAGAACACTTCTGACAAAGTGGTTAGGCAAACAATAAATAAATTAAAGAACACTTGAAAAGTTTTAGGGCATAAATATTAGTGTATTTAATATGAGGGGCTCAAACAATAAATAATTTAAAGATATAATGACGTAAATATATAAAAGACACAATAATTTAAATAAAAAGACACAATCATCAAATATTCTAAAATATATAAGCTAAAAATGTAAAAGCGAAAATCTAAAATATTATATCGTGGAGTTCGATGAGATGGTTCCAATGTCGCTTGAATGATGTTAGTCGACTTCCGTTTGATCCCTTTCTACGACTTCCTATTTTTAAGAGACTATGTATTCGATTTTAACCATATATATATATATATATATATATATATATAAAGGGTAGGGTTCATGCGAGAACCACATTTATTACGAGAACCAATATAACACAAAAAATACCTAACAATCTAAAATACACAAAAAAAATTAGTATTGTTTTTAAAAAAAAATCGCTATATTTCTTCTCTAAAAAATTTCGAGTAACAATTATCGGTGCACATGTGCATATATATAATTTCTTTGAAAAATACCATAATACATTACCAGTAGTAGACAATTGCACTTTCATTTACACTATCCTCAGTAATACACTACTTTTTACATTACTAATATAAAAAATGTACATGTGCATCACTATGTATAATTATGTTATAACATGTTTTGGTACAAAAAGTTTGTGATTTTGAATGATGAATTAGGTCCATATACATTTTTTTGGTTATTTATATATAATGGTTGATGGTTTGGTTAGATTTGACACTTTATGATATGATACATTGTTTGGATGGTATGAAAGGTGTCGATGTACATGTTCATAAAGTGGAAATATTACACATTTTGGTAATGATATTATATTATGGATGGGAAGAGGTAATGATAGTGTATTATGGATGGTAGGATAGATGAAAAGGAAAGTGTATTCAAAGTAATGCACCAAAACACAAAGTAGTGTATAAAAACACTGTATATCATGTTCATACATATATATGCACATGTGCATTCTAATATTGGTAATCTAAAAAGTAATGTATTATGGATGATAGTGTAAATGAAAGTGCAATTTTCTAATATTGGTAATATTATGGAACTTGCCAAAGAAATGATACTTATGCACATGTGCATGGAAAACTGTTACTCGATTTTTTTTGGTTTTTTGTGACGAAATATTGCGATTTTTTTAAATATTTAAAAAGTTGTGTTTTTTAGATTTTTTAAGTATTTTTTGTTATGTTCACATTGGTTCTCACGGTTCTCGCAATAAAGAATTGTTTGTAACGGATCCTTCTCATATATATATATATATATATATATATATATATATATTATAAGGCTCAGTTTAAATGAGAAGCACCACCAGTTATGAGAACCGTGAGAACTTTTTTTTCCGCGAGAGTCGGGCCAAATTTTTTTTGCACACATGTAGATGAAAATATTATAAACAAATCTGTAAAATAAAAGGTAAAAAAATTATCAATGCGATAGTTTTGACTGATGCAATTTTTTTTACGCACTGGTGTAAATTTTGTGCAAAGATAAATATTTTTTTACCCCTTATGTAAATGTGGGTATGCATATTTTTTTTCGCTGAAAAGGTGATTTTTTATGAATTCTGAGAAAAAATTTTGAAAAAGCCTTTTGGATAGGCTAGTTCTTACGATTTTTATAACTTAAGGTGGTTCTCATTTTAACTCTTTTATATATATATATGTATATATATATATATATATATATATATATATATATATATATATATATATTCCGAAACATATGACTTATTAATGTGGATTTCTTACCTACTTTTGTTACATACATATATATGAATTTTTGTTTTGTACTTGCATATTTGTAAACTGACCTTAAAATTGTGTTTGATTGATTTATTTATTATTTAATTTTTTTAAGGTTTCAACCTACACTAGGTTGGTAAAACTCAAAACACAATATTAATCTCTAATCCCATCTATGTATATGAATATAAAAATTCTGAAATATATTAGAAACAACATACCTATAAATAAATATGTCTATAATAAGCTATGTCTACAGATGTATAAGTTATGTCGATATAATTGATTCTCAAATATACAATTAAAAGTATACCTATATATCTTTAGTTGCATTAAAACTCATATAAAAACAATATATTAACATATGTACGTGTTGAAAAAAATGTCACTATATTGAGTTAAATTTAGCTTTGCTCTATGAGGTGTGACAAAAACAACTTTTTTCAAAATGAAAAACAATTAAAAACTTCAATTTACATTCTAATTTCATCATTTTTCTTTATTTTTATTCACACCTCTAATAATATTCATTTCCTAGTTAAGTTTAATCATGTGCTTGTGATGTCATAAGGGGTGCTAAAAGAGTAATGTTGTGTTGATGGGTTCAAGCCGAACCAAACCCTAAAATTTCACACGAATGCGAATCCAAACCCAAATCCAAAAATCTTGCCACACATATGAACCTTATAACGATATGTTAATCTAATTTTTATTATTTTTATTTTTATTTTTGCATATTAAAATATATTTGAAACTATAATTTTGAAAACAATACAAATGTATATAAAACAATTATATTTTGATTATAAGATCTTAAATCAATTTCTCTTTACAGTTATAACTATTTCATAAAATGGTCAACCAATTTAATTTATGACAAAATAACACATTTTGAAAAGAAAATTATATTATAAACGGGTTAAATTGGTCAAATCGCCAACCCATTGGGTTGACATGAACTCAACTTGTTAGCTAAACGGGTCCACGTGTGTAAATGAAACTGACCCAAATCCATTTAGATTAAACCAAAACTTACGATTTTCTTATTAGGCTCGTGCATGTTATGCCAAAAATTCACACCTACATGTGATGGGCATCTTGGTATTTCAAGATATCATTACATGGGTTAAACTTAGCGACGAAATGAAGGATGTTAGAGATATAAATAAAAATGAAATAAGTGACAGAAACTTTTCAAAATAAAACGTTGCTTTTAATCTTTAGGAGGAAAATGGTTATTTTTATCAAACATCCAAAAGAAAACCCAAA
Source organism: Scalesia atractyloides (assembly GCA_947069175.1). Lineage (NCBI taxonomy): Eukaryota > Viridiplantae > Streptophyta > Magnoliopsida > Asterales > Asteraceae > Scalesia > Scalesia atractyloides. The sequence continues at coordinate 10,169,523 of CAMTDV010000023.1, read as the reverse complement.
TTTAACTCTAGTATATAATATATGATACACATTAGTAGTTATGATGCAGTAGCACTTGCCCCAACTGACGACCCACATAGAGGATGATGGCGATGTTGCCAACTTGACTTTTGTTTTAGAATATTATTATTTTTAGAAAATTATCACATATTATTTTTCTTTTAATTGTTTTGTCCCATTTTGTGGTGGTTTGAATTTCCATTATTTTATCTTCTTATGCATTGTAAATTAGGATCTTTAGGCTGTTTATAGGGTTAAAGACTTTTATGAGTTAAACTTTATAATAAGGTCTTAGAAGATTTTAAGACAACTGATTGCCTACAAGCACTATGTTCAAAACTTTTAGATAAATTAAATGTTTTTAAATCATTTGATTGCTTCCTTAACCTTATCAAGAACAACAATTAGACAGGTTGTTTATAGGGTTAAGATTTTTTATGAGTTAAACTTTATAATAGGGTTTTAGGAGACAACTGATTGATTAGAAGCATTATGTTCAAAACTTTTAAATAAATTAAGTGTTCTTGAGTCATTTGCTTGCTTTCACTAACCTTATCAATAACAACAATTAAATGATCAAAAACATTGAATTTATTAAAATAAAATGTTTTGAACTTAGCCGGTTGGTTGTCTCGAAGTCCCCAAAGACCCAATTTCCTTCCTCGAGCAACATCTCCTTCACCCAATAAACTTCCCCAGAACTCCTCTCGCATACTGACAACGGCCACTAATCAGACATAAAGGATATATGTATGGTTAATGTGAAAATGTAAGAATTCATTATAAGGATGAGTATAGTGTTGAGGAGAAAATTGGTCTTTTTGAATGATTTGTGAAAGAGTTAAATGCCAAAATGGTCCATGAGGTTTGCTCACTTTTGCCAATTTAGTCCAAAATCCAAAATTTTTAAATCTGGGTCCATGTGGTTTGCATTTTGATGCCATTTTAGTCCAAATTTCAAAAAAGTCAAATTTTGTCAGGATTTCTTACATAATTTTGTCTTTTTCCTCATTTCTCCTAAGGGCAAAATTGTCATTATTTATTTTTAGTTCAAATTTCTTACCCTACCCTATATAACACACACACACACACTCAACACACACACGCCGCACACACACACACACTCACTGTTATCTCTCTCTCTCTCACATCTCCGGTCACCGGAGTAATTCCGGCCAATCTCCGGCCACGCACAACCACAACACCAGGACCACTCTCCTCCCCCCTCTCTTCACGCACTCCCACACGGCCTCTCTCTCCCCCTCGGTTCTTCTCCAGCCAGGACACCGACAGAACCAGCGTGACCGGTGAACCACCGGCCGCTTTCTTCTTCCCTGGTCACACCCGACAACCTCTCTCCACTCTCGCTCATCCCTCTCTCTCCTCGACACAGTCACCGGAAGACCTTCGGTCAACTTCTCAGTCGCCAGCGTCGTTTCAGTTCCGAGTTTCAGTTCGGGTCTGATTCAGTTTGGGTTGGGGCTTGATTCAAGACACGGGTTCACATCTGGTCAGCTTGGATTCACACCGGAGACATCGAGTTCAGTCAACACGGCTAGATTGAGATGTGGCGCAGGTGGCTCGGGTCTTGGGTTCGACTCAACAAGCTCGGGTTCAGTCAACACGGCTAAATTTCGGCTAGATTGAGATGTGAATTTAGGGAAGACACGTGTTGCGTGAAAGAGCGGGGAGGAGAGTGGTCCTGGTGTTGTGGTTGTACGTGGCCGGAGATTGGCCGGAATTACTCCGATGACCGGAGACGTGAGAGAGAGAGAGATAACAGTGAGTGTGTGTGTGTGTGTGCGGCGTGTGTGTGCGTTGAGTGTGTGTGTGTGTGTTATATAGGGTAGGGTAAGAAATTTGGATTAAAAATAAATAATGACAGTTTTGCCCTAAGGAGAAATGAGGAAAAAGACAAAATTCTGTAAAAAATCCTGACAAAATTTGATTTTTTTGAAATTTGGACTAAAATGGCAATAAAATGCAAACCACAGGGACCCAGATTTAAAAATTTTGGATTTTGGACTAAATTGGCAAAAATAAGCAAACCTCAGAGACCATTTTAGCATTTAACTCTTTGTGAAAGTATGATATAACAACTAATAAGTGCATTTGAAAGTGATTTTTAGTCATTTGGGTTGGAGATGTCTTACAAAGTAAATGGTGACCATCTTTTTATTTTATTCTAATATATCATGTTTTGTAAGTTTTTGTGCTCTCACTTTGGTAGTTCCTCAATGACTGCGTACTTGCTCATGATGGCATGAAATATGTGTCTAAGCAAGTCTTTTGGTGTTAGATGTAAAACCTCAAGTCACTTTATGTTCACTAGTATAGTTCAGCAAGTATGATATATGAGGAACTTAAAGCACCAAAGGTGACACCATTAATAACAATGACTAAATTATTTTTCCATACAAAGGTAAAACCGTTTATAAATAACTCTTAAGATAAGTTATACATGAAATTTAGAACCATTTAATATTTGTGCTAATTATAAAAATATTATAAACCCTACACAATGAGCTAGATTCACCCATACTCGTACGATTTTTTTGAAAGTCGAAAGAAAACAAAACAACAAAAACTCATATTCAAGTGTCATGTTATGTCATCTCTTGGTCTTGAGTTGTTTCCCACTCTCTCTCTCTCCCTCCCTCCCTCGCACTCCCAATCTTTACTTTTTAGCTTCATTTCAGGCAACCAAGCTGTCCCTTGTTGGAACCTCTGAAACACACACACTGTGTATATCCTCTAATACTACGTAAACCCTAATTCTTCCATTCACAAGCAGCTTAATGCTTCTCTTCCACCTATGCTACTTTACTGAGGTATGTCTTCTTCTTTATAATATTTAAGGCACCGCTAAATACTAACTCTTTGATGAACGAATCCAAATTAAAGGGCTAAATTCAGTTTCATTTATGGGTTTGCATCTATAAAGTAGCTTGAGTTATGTTCACTTGTATATACTAATTTTTCATAGTTTTCTTGTAAAGTTATGTTCTATCAATCTTGTAACTAAAGTGTTGTTCATTAATAATTAACTAGATGCAACTAATTATCTTGTATATTGTTATAGAAAATTTCAAATACTATATATAGATAACAGAAAAAAATTTGCATATGTTCATTGGTATAACGTTGATGGATAATTCATTAGAAATTAGAGCAAAAAATAACTTGAAAACATTGAACAAAAGTTCTAACCTTTTGAGTTTCTATTCTATTAATTTGTGAAGTATGTTTTTAGGGTCTAATCAAGAAACATTAATGGAGATGAGTGGCACAGAAAAAGAAACAAGAGAGAAGACTTCTTTACTCCCATACAACAACCATCACTTGGAACTCATGGAACATGGATCCGAACCAGATCGGTTTGACGGATCTGGAGCTTCGGTTACACCGATATCAGTCGGATCTAGGCTCTTAAACACACCAAGACCGGTAACAAGGTATCGAGAGTGTTTGAAGAACCATGCCGCCAACATCGGCAGTAATGTCACTGATGGATGCTGCGAGTTCATGCCTTCAGGCAACGACGGAACCCTAGTAGCATTCAAATGTGCCGCTTGTAACTGTCACCGTAACTTCCACCGCAAAGAAACTGCCATGGTTATCACTTCAGCCTCACACTTTCTTCAGCTCCCTCCTGCGTTACCCTCTCCCTTCACCGTCGTTCAACTACCACCACCGCCACCACCACTACCAACAACCCAACTGGGCATCCTCCGTCAACGCTCCTGCAGCAGGATCTACAGGTAAAGTAATTTTTAAAACGGCAAATTTTACTAATACCCTACCTTAAACCAATTATTTTTAACTACTACTCTTGGTTTGATCCTACCGGTAAAGTAACTACCGACCAACAAATTACATTTGTTTTAAGTTTGCTAAAAAAATCAAATTGCGTTTGTTCAAAGGGTAGCCATGACCCGAGATCTATACATTTGGTTTTTAAAAAACTTAGTTTTACTACTCAAAAAGGGCTAGCGTCACAGCTTATTGCCTGTTTACCTTATATCTCAATGTAATTTCAAAATAAGTTGGTTCATTTTTAATACAATATTAATAATGAACTTGGAGGTCCTTTGATGAACTATATGCATACAAATTAAATTGTTGCTAATTATAGTAGCGGATCTAGAAAATCCGCATAGTGTAGCGTTTCAATGAAAAGGGGTAACAAAATCGAAAAAATGTTAAATTTTTTCAAAATTTACACTAACGTCAGAGCGTCAAGGAGCAACGTAGGTTACCCCTTCTATCACTCTAGGCCTGCCCCTGGCTAATTACATTTTATTTAAAATGTATTTAAAAGGCGTCTAAGTATTTCATTTTTGTTATCTGATTTTAAGATCACCGACAAATTAGAACCCCTATATCTATTTTGTTTCATTTACATACTAATTACGACGACAAATCTAGCTTACATTAAAGATGTTTAGTCTTTACAAAACTCTTAGAAGCATTTATATAATATATGTCGGATTTGATATTTTGATATGAATGAAATTTAGCTATAAAATGTTGCTTACTTAGTTGATACTATAAGGTGTGATGGTATAATAATCAATGATATCATATG